>JAEQBH010001850.1:0-1291496 GCA_016808115.1 Tetrastigma voinierianum | reverse complement strand
TAAGATCACATATGTCACTATTATGGATCATATTCAAGGGTCTTGTTTCTTTCAATCGGGATGAAAAGATGACCTTGTCATTTTTGTTTCAACACAAGTCTCACACTTGCTGTTGTTATCAATTTGAAATGTGGAATATGACTTAAGTTAATTAATTCCTCGAGAACCATAATTAACACATGTCCAAGTCTACCATGCCATAAACTAGAAGACTCCAACAACACGTAGAAGAAGTACTTGCTTTATTCATTGTTTTGGGCTTTACAAATTACAACATTAAGTTTAAAAACAACCCATTACAAACATATCCCTTCCCACAAACATCCCCTCGACTTAGACAAGATAACCTCATTTAATTCGAACACCATCCTAAATGTTTGTTCAATAGTGAACCAAACCACCTACGGATCTCGGTGCACACACAAAAGACATTGTTCAATAAGTTAGGGACTTTCCGGTCATCTTCAAGATCACTCTTCCTTGTCCTCTGATGCCTGACGAAGAGAATTCCTCATGAACAACTTCTCCCGCTATCAATCAGTCGGCGAGTGTCTGTCTCATGTCCGAATTTACATGGCGTGGTTGCACCAAAGATTTCATCCACCACCCTTTGGCTCGACCCAACTGTGTCACCAGAGACTACCGCCCCAGAGGTTCATGTCATCAACCTCAGGTGATTTTTTCCATCACATTTGCCTCCTTGCCTTACATTTTCCTATAGTCATAATCCGCCGCTTCAGGACCCATTCGCCACAATTGAAGCACTTCCTGAATTTCTCGCTTCTGGATATTCTCCTTTGGTCCCAGATTGACCCTTTGTTGTTCTCTTTTGAACTTGGAGCTCGACCATGCTCCACTACATCGTCTTTACCGACCAAATGAACCCCTCTTCTCGTGAACATTTATCGCCTTCTTCAATTCAAGTCCGTAATCAATCTTTCGACGCTCGCTCTTTCGCTTATGCTTGAGGTAGTTCTTGAAGTCCTTCCACCTAGGAGGCTGCTTCTCAATAATAACAACAACTTGAAAGGCTTCACTCAAGATCATCCTCAGAATGAATCTCATGGTAATAACTAAATTCTTGTACTCGACCACCACGCCTTCGAGTCCACCATTTTGTAATCTAGACCGCCCACTACAAATTTCTTATCACCAAGATCCTCGTATTTTATATTTTGTCTAAGGACTCCCACAAATTTAGTTGTCTTTCAAGAACATCAGACAAAGCACGCCTGACCGTCATGCAGCCACATAATTCCGATTACGTATAGTCTAACCTTCCACAACATCAAACGCCATGAGAGAACTCTCATCCTCATTCACTGAGGTGGATCTCGCTAAAAACCTCGCAAGGTTCAAGGTGGTCGATAAAACAACATCTTCTCGGTTGCCACCTTTGAAATTCAAACCATTGAATTTCTCCTGGGCCACTGGTTCACCGAACCCGCCACAAAACAGTAGCGTTGGCACTTGTGCCGCAGAAACTGGAATAGGTACTTGTGCCCCAGGTTAAAGATCTCCTCAATATCGCTATTTTCCTCGTTTCAAAACAAGAAACTATTAATTTATTGCTTTCAAAATGCAAATAAAGAATATTTCAAGAAAGAGAAAATTTTTTTCCTCTTCCTTATGACGCACGCATGCCACATCATCGCCCACGCCAACGCCACGCTGGCCGCAGCGCCCCGCCAAGACCTCAAGAAGTCGCGCCACGCGCTCCACATAAACAAACCGTTAGCCCAACCACGCCCGCCAGCCCTACACGCCGCATCAAACCCAACGCACCCGCTGCGGTCCACCGACCCGGCCGAATCTCGACTCCGAATTCGTGTACCGCCTCGTGCCCATATACACCCCAGCTAATCTCGGCCGACGGAAAACATTAATTCAGCCACCGAACTCTGGCCAGACTTACTTCATCTCTTCGTCCCGATACGGGCTGTAGATCCATTGTTTCAAAATTTAATAAACCTAGTTTTCAACAAATTTATAAACCAAGTTTCTGAAAAAATTTAATCCAGATATTCTTGTTCCAAGAACAAAGATTGATAAAACATGTATATATAAATTTAACAAAAGCAAATCAAGAAAATCTCTTTTCCATTTCAACTGTTTCACCGCCAAAAACAGACTGCTTTAAGATCGTCAACACTACATACAAGAAATAGAGGATTATAAATTATATAATATAAGAAATACAATCATGTAAGATAGCAAATTTAAATTACAAACAATAAATAAATGAAATTAAGATTAGTAAAACAAACCCGCTCAACAAACCGACATGAATACAAGATATCTAGTATTCCTATGAAACACGCTCTTAAAACGACTCGCCCACACATGGTGCTTGTAACAATCGATGCCTGCCTCTTGATACAAACCAATTTAACTGAGAATTTCTAAATCAGACCCCAAAATTCTATACCAACGAACCCAAGAAAGCCTTCACTTTACTACCCAGTACAACGTGTCTTTTCAAAAGCCACCCTGCAGCCAATAAATAAGCTTCTTCCAGACACTGAGAATACAAACCCGTTTTCAAACATAATTTTAAAACATATTATTATAATTTATTCAACACCAAAAAACGTTACTAATTTATTATTCACATTAAAAACAAGCATTAATCAAAAACATATTTATTATAATTTATTCAATAAAAACGTTACTAAACGCTTAAAAATCCAACATACACCTATAGGACTTCGATACTTAACTTACCCTTTCCGTAGCCTCTGCTTCTGGGTCATACTCGCTTCCGCTATCACCGTCCTATATAGTGATGCACCTATGGGTACTTATTGTTATGTTTTTCACCCATTTCCTACCCAGATGTAGACGTAAGACTCTGTTGAGGGGTCATATATATATATATATATATATATATATATATATATATATATATATATATATATATATATATATATATATATATATGAATAAACAAGTGCATGCAAGTGCTTCTAAGATATAGTTAGCAGGAGTAATGAACAACAAGAGTGCTGAAAAAATGGGATTAATATATTGAACTGACAGCTTTGCCTTGTATCAAGAGTACTATTTGTTATGCTAGCAGTGACAAATGAATGATGTATTGTGAAATATAGTGTCCATCTATAAGATAGGTTTTATGATTTATCAATATTGGTCATCCATGTTATATGATCCCCACTAAGCTATGTTTTAACACGTGTTTTGTCTGTAGGTTTTGGAGTTCAAAGTGAATCAAGCAAAGACATCTCACATCCGCCCGCAAGACACTAGTAGGAGTTATCGTGGTAGATCTTGAATTGGAGAAATATTGTACATATCATATTTTGTATGGCATGTAAATAATAATTTTACATAAACCCTATAGTGGGCTTTGCAAAATTTTGTAAGAATATGAGCTTAAAATTTTATAAGTCTGATAAGTTTGCGATTTTCAGAAAATTATAATCTGGATTAGAAAATTATTGTCAGAATTATATAAGTTAATCAGGTTTGAAGTTCTCAGAATTGGGACAACCCTCACCTAACAGAGTGGGCCCTCCACATCGATGGAAGATACACTATGTTCTGGTTGGGGGTGTCACAATGTTGGCATGAAATACCTTAAATATCCCATGCCTTACACGTACATGAGTTTTTAACCAAATCTTTAGTATGTGTGTGTGTTTTTGTGTGTGTGTCATCACCCTCTTAAATCTCAAAACATGTATCTCCATTAAATAACACTTGATAACCCACTACTATTCCTTTGTTGATCTAAAAAATTTCATTACATGTAGGACTAAAAGAATCGATCCACTTTTCATATAATGGACCTTCATAACCCACATATTCATAAGCTTTTCCTTATAAACTCAAGCATTGTCGTAATTAAATTATATCTAGCCTCTAGGATCCAAGCATTGAAGCTTTCCACCATATTATTATCCACAACCCATGACTTACATCTACCACTAAAGTAGGCTCTTACCCATGTGTGTGGTGGGTAGTTCAACAAATCTTTTGCAGCATTTGAACTCACCTCTCCAAGTTGCCTCATGTTGTCAATAAATTCTTCATCAAAGGTAGACCAAGTTGCCTTCCAATATTGCCTCTCATCTCCCCTCCCTTATGTCTCTTAGATTAATTTACAAATATATGGCATGCACACCATCCGTGCTCAACCTCAGGGCATACATCAATAACAACATTAACTAAACCCTACACAAATGCAACAAAACATATAAATTTAACAAAAAAATATATAAATAACTCAGATCCTTCATACATCAAGATAAATAAATGAAAATGGTGGGTAGTTTCATACTTTTTGCATATCTAATATGAAAGTAAATAGGCTCTCATCTCCTAATTTCAACTCTCCTTTTAGCAATGTTAGAAACCAAAACAGTTCAATTTTGTTTCACTTTTCACACAAGCCCATGATGTAGGAAAATGTTGTTCATTCCCATCTCTTCTTAAAGCAACCAAAAGTTCACCCTTGAACTTAGTCTTCAAAAAACATCCATCCAGGCCTATAATAGGCCTACAACCTACTTTCCGTCTTTTTTTATAAGCATGAAAAAAAACAAAGATTATCTTAAAGATTCTCCTCCCCTCCTTTAGATCATCCCTAAATATCTCCACCTTCACTATAGAGCTTGGATTGTTTCTCAACAAATCATTAGCATAAGCTTCCAACTCAGAAAATTTAGTTGTAAAAGCCTTAGAATAGGCATCCAATACCACCTCCTCGCTTGTTTAACACTGAGTACCAACATCTACCCTTAAATATTCATCATCAGCATCATTTTTCATGTCCTTAATTTTGTAGTCATGATTTTCAAGAATTGGGGTTTTGTAATGTTGGGCTAGGAAAGCAGCTGAAACCTTAGGATTAGAGAAAATTCTATAACAGTTATGGTTTGGAACTAAAGTTTTTATAACTAGTCCAAGGTTATTATTATATTTTGACACCAATAAGACAAAAGGGCATTGGTCTTCACACTTTACCCTTATTCTATTTATTTCATTTTTCTCATACTTCAATGTCACTCCCTAAGTAATACAATACTTTGTGATATATTTCCTAACTTCAGCTGCATTTGGAAATGTCATTCCCAAGCTAAAATAAGGTATTTGGTCTTCTACATAGAAACGAGTTGGATGTGTTCTTTCAATAGGGACCTCTTCATCATCAAACATCAGAAGGGTGGCATCAATGTCATAGTCATTACTTTCTTCGGAGTCTTCACTATCTGCACTCTCACTCCAACCAAAGATCACTATCCTTAAACTCATTATCACCGCCTTCCTTCCATAAAGGCATGATAAAAAACTTCATCATCCGTTGCAACTTTATTAACATCAGGAAACTGGGCATTGTTTTTCAATTGACCTTGATTAAGCTATGGGAGGATCTATCTCATAACTAATAGTCAAATGTGCAAATGCAGGAGCATCAATCTTATGGTTTGCAAAAAATTCTAGCACATTTGTGTCTGAATTTTTCTTACTCAACATATTTCTTATCCCATCAGCCATCCGTATTCAAGAAAATACCTTCATTCATCTCAATTCCAAGTTCCAAGACATAAACATTCTCTACATTCTTATAACCCAACAGTGATTTGTAGACATTTTTAACACTGATAATGGACAGAATCAAAGTTCTCAACAATGTGTACATCTCCTCCAACATAACTTAATACAGGATCCATAATCCATCTACTACTATGATGTAAATAAACATCTACATGCCCTTCCATACTGCCATTTAAAATAAAACATTTAATAAACAATAAATTTACTAGATTAAATTAACACAAAACACTTTACCAAATTAAATTAACACAAAACATTTTCCTAGATTTAATTAACAAAAATAAACTATGAAAAATTAAAGCCAATTAATTTAACATCCTCAAACTCAATTAAATTTTTTGTTATTGATAAACACAAACTATTGACAACTTAAACTAGCCGGTAAATATCTCCAGAGAGAACACAACACAAATGGAAGAATACTATTAACATCCTCAATCAAACTCAGTTACTTTGTCGTTATTGATAAACACAAACCAATGGACTGCATAACAAAACGTATTTACAAATGGAAGAAGACATTAACCTCCTTCGTCTTCCAAAGCTTACATGGTTGGCTTAACAACCAAGGTAATGTCTGTTTAGCCATTTAACTGCATGAATCATATAGCGGAAGCCAGGAATCGCACAGTTAAATACAATGTATGATAGATATATTTTCATCACCCATTACTAACCTATAGTAGTGCAGAAACTTCTAGATCCATTGTGATCTCTAAGTTATTCTCTACGTGACGTATCCGCATGTGGAGCACCTGATCACAAAAGAAACTGTAAGGTTAATTTGAAAACACTCAAACCTTACAGCTTCGTTTCTTCAAGGTGTTTTTTTATCTGAGATTCTCAATCTCTAAAATAATACTGTGAAACTTAAAACCCGGGAGGCTAGTAAGCGTTGTATTTATAGACCTGCAACCTAATCCTCTTAGTGGTTTTATAACACCTGGGCTCCAATAAATAGGCTCCTTCTGTATCTTAATAATCGCTAAATTGATCACATTTTAACGCGCCAAATTGGGGATCCTACACCCATTATCGATTAAGGCTCTTGATCAACGGTCTAGATTGCTTCTAGAGCATAAATCCAACATTAACTTCCAAAGTTACAATATAGGCTAATTTGAATTACGGGAGTAAATTGAAAGGGCTTATTTGAATAAAAAAAAGTTTGAGATATAAATGAGATATTTGGAAAAACCTAAAGGGGGGTTTTTGTACCTTTTCCCTTTCTTTTAATCTTTCTTCTCTCCCTTTTAATATCTGTTCATCCGTATTTGAGTATAAGTTATAGGTAAAGGAGGATGCTAAGAAGATAGATATGTATATTGAATTAAGATTCTTCAAATTGAGTTTTAAGTTATGTTTAGTTTCCTCAAAATTTTAGAAGAAAAATGTAATAAATAGAAAAAGTAGAAGGCATTAAAGAAGTATAATATTTATATTGAACTCAAATCTGATAAACTAAGTGAAGAAACAAAAGGAAAAATACTATTTAAGTCATATAAATTATTTTAATTTAGTATTTCAAACACAGTTTTTTAAATTTATTAATATAAAAATCAAATAATTTTAATATATATATATATTTCTAACTAATTTTTTATTATATTGAATTTTGTTTAAAAAAAAATTCAATATACAATAAATATAAAAAAATAATAATCTTTTTTAGTATGTAATTGTCAATAACCAAACACAATCTTACAAATATTTGCAGTTCATTGAAAATACACAAAAAAAAAAAAAGGTAAAATATTTGAATGCTATGTTTTGATTTCATCTTTTCATGGCAGATTCTTAACACAATTTATTGAGTTAATCACATGGAAGCCAAAATGATTAGAGGCCGAGGGCGGTGGGGTGGAAGTCAGCGCAAAGTTTAAGGTTGGTCGGTTGTCATTCAAATGTTTATTCTAAGGAAAACGAAATATGATACCTAGAAATTACCAAATTAATGAATAAATTTAATATAAAGAAAAGAAAAAAAAAGGGGAAGACATGATATGATGGAGCATATTGCTACTACCAGGCTTCTAATCCTTAGTAAAGGCAGGCTTTCTTCATGCAACCATTGATTATACTAGATTCACAGTAAGCAAACACTTTCTTTCTCTAAATTCAATATATATATTGAGAATGATATCATATAAGTTTTCCTTTTCCCTTTGATTCTGGCTCACGCTAACCTGAAGAAAAAAAAAAGGAAAACCAACGTACATATATATTTATATTTATATAAATTGAAGGTTTAAATGAAAATTCAATCGCCTATACATGTGGCACATGGAAAATTGGGGTCTAAATTAAATCATGTTGCAGATCCCAACCCACCAATGCTAAAGGCTAAAGCTGGATATATGAATGGAGAGAGAGAAACTATAAAGAAAGAAAAGAGAGAATAAGAAAGGAAATTGCAGAAGCAATCAATGTAGAAATGCAGTGTAATGAAGAAAGCATTCCTTCGGAAGAGTCCCCTGCTGATGAAGTTCGACAGCCATGGAGCATTGAACCCCGTCGGGTTATCCGCCGATGACCCGGATACCGGAGGAGTTCCTGTCGTCACCGGAGATGAATCTCTTGAAGATTTCTGACTGTAAAACAACAGAGTTGTAAAAGGATTCAAACGTTAGCATCATCCCCTAATTACGTGTTCATCTAAATTTCAAGAAATTATTAAAAAATTTTTTTTGAAGGTTTATTAGGTAAGCAAATGGATCTGTTAGAAGGTTGTAGTCATGGCTCCCACACCGCCCACCGCCCACCGCCCACCGCCGGTTGGTGGTAGTTAGCTCCGCAAGAGCTTGTTCATTTCATGAAGAAACTAGTAATTAAATACAATGGAAAAGATCCACTCATCCTTATAGCTTACAATATCAAATTAGTATGAGAGCTCTGTGTGCCTTGCACATGACTGCTACGACCACTTTTTAATTGGTGACATCACATGAATGCCTTTATCTATTATGCATTTTATTTTTTATTTGTAGTTATTATAAGGTTTGATGGGTGTGATTTGGGATAAGGAATCCATACCACCCCCCATACCCAAATGCACCATGATATTTTATTTTATCTATTTTTTCTATTTACTTTATCAAAGTCATGAAGCATCCTAATACGAAACGTTTCATTAGCTCATCTTTTTAACAATGATTAAGACTTTACAACTTCCTACCATGAATATGCCCTTTAATTGATATGGCTGATCATAATATAAATAAATTGGATTATCTTAAAGAATGAAATATAGTTCAAAATTTTCATAATTATTATTACATGCAATTTGATTTGGCTATTAGGCAAAGAAAGTGACGCAATTAATTATTTATATAGTTTCTAAATTAGTTCACAAAAAGTAAAAAAAATGTCCATGGAGTCTTTTAAGTGGACTGTAGGGAAGACAGAATCTGCAATTTACGCACAGGATCTGGACTTGATATGGAAAAGATAGTGATGGAGAAAAAAAAAGTGAATAAATAATAAGGTTAGAAATTAGAATCCTTACCTTGTCAATGAAGGCAGAATGATCATAAAGACTTGCTCCAGCACATGTAAATGTACTGGTAGGATCACGTGCGTGCAAGCGCATTATCGCAGCCGTTTTAACATCTCCGAGTATACCGACGGCTTGAGCATGTCGTCGGCGATCCATACTGCCGCTGCAACAGTACCTGGCGTCCCAAACGCTTCACAAGCGCTATTACAAGCTTCGCCGTCGTTGGCCCTCAGCTCCGCCGGGCACTGCCGGTTCAAGTCGGCGACGCAGCCGGTCGAAGCGCATGCGCCGGTGCCGCCGCTCGTTTCCACGATCATCGGTAGGTTGTAGCCGTCGACCAGACTGACGTCGTAGAAGTCTTGCAGGCCACCGGCGCCGATTGAGAACTCGGCTAGAGTCGCCGGCGGGATTGCGGCAGCGCCGTTGCAGTTCACCTGGCCGGAGCCGCAAGTCCCGGTCGCAGCTGCCGTGGCCGGTATGTCGAACGTGCAGCCGCTTCTGCCCCAGAACCTGCCGGACCAGCCCACCGGAACTTCAATGGAACGAGACCCGCCGGAGGAGAGTTCGAATCCGGTAGTTTCCAAACTGGAGGTGCCCGCATTGGAGAGAATTCCAGGCCATACTGTGAAATCACATCTGTTTGTGATCGAAAATGTGGTCCCCGAAACACCTGTTCGACATAAAAACCTTCACTGTATCAAAAATGGTGTCATAATGATAAAACCAAGATCATAAACTTCAAATCTTTTTCCGTTTTTACCTCCGAATCGAACAATCAAGACGAAAGCCAAGCACCGAGCGAAGAAACCGGAATTCATTTGATGAAGGTGAATGCGAAATCTATTGATGGAAGAAGAGTTGGTGCATTAAAGGAACAGAAATGAGGAAATGGGTTGCTCATAGATACAAGATCACCAAATTATGACTTTTTGATGCGAGGAATTGAGAAGGAAGGTGGTGGATTGAGGGAAAAGAGGATGTAACTTGTGGGAGCTTCTTTGCATCAGTGGTGTTTATAACATGGGGGCCCAGTGAGGTGGAATAGAATAAAATTTGATTATAATTTATCTGATGCCAAATTTGAGGGGTACCATTTACCAAAGCCCCCAACTTTGCTTATTAGGCAAATATGTTTAGACTAACTCACTCTCACTATACTTACTAGGGTTGACAACAAGAAAGGTTTTTTCGTGTTATCATCCTATACATCTCTAATAGAACTGATATGGTATTAATGTTATTTGTGTGGGCTGTTCCGGTATTGTTTATTTTCATCCCAATTATATAAAATATGATTTTAAATTATTTTTATTTTTAATTTATAATAATAAATTTTTAATAAAATAAAATAATAAATATATAATAACTTATATATTTATAATATATATTAATTTTAATATAATAAAAGAATTAAAATAAACTAGGGAATTTCTTATTCAACCCCACCCAATTCATTTGTAATTTGGGAATGAATGAAAAATGATTTATGTATAGATGATTGTATAAATAATTCTGCACTTTGCGAATTCTATATCCATAATTTCTTAATTCAAACTCAAGGTATCAAAGAAAACGAAAATAAGCAACAAGAAAAACTACATAGGAGTCCACTATTTTAGAATTGAACAAGATTGAAGAATTATAATTGAATACCAAATTTGAGCATTCCCTATAAAATTTTCGGACCTAATGTAATAAAATTTTGAACGTCCAACCCTTAACAAAGATAGACACCATTTAGAATTTGACTGAAACTGTGATAAATACGTGACATAAATCAAAAAGTGGAGAAAAAGGTTCCAACAGGTGGAATTTTGATTACCAATATTTTCCAACCAGACAAACAAAGGTCGACTGATTTCTTGTCTATTAGGAGGTTGGGTTTTGCAGTACACCTAGTTGAGGTCAAAGCATCTTGGTTCTCTTTGGTTTATCATCGTAGAATTCCACCAAGCAAAAAACGTGTAGTGAAGAATCTTGGCTTTCCAATGTTTGGCTTTGACAACCTTTTTTGCTGGAATTAGATTCCAAATAATCTGATAATAAATTAAAGGTTTTGATGTCCGGCCAATTATACATACAATCACTTAAGAGAAAGTTTTGGTTCAGAAAAAGAAGAAATCTCAGATCCCAGAGAGGGGTACAAGTTGATCAAAATGTCAAAAGGTTTAGAAAGAAATTAAGACCGATTCTGGCCTTAATCAAATGGGCCTTTGGCCTAAAAACAGAATCTGGTTATCCAAATGTTATCTTTAGAGCACAACTGCACAACCCATGATTCCTAATTACTCAAAACCTGTCGGCTTCCCTTTTTTATTTTTATATTGTGAATCTTCTGTTCAGGATATTTTCTCTCATCCATTTCTCGGGAAACAAACACATGGACCTGGGAATCAATTGGAACTGCAGATATTAAATTATTAATTATGGTTCATCATTATCAGATCTTTCGCAAATGGAAAAAGGTATTTGGATTAGATGCCAACCCTTTATTCAAATATCTTGTTATATATAATTGAAATAAAAGAAAGAAAAAAACAGTATCATATCAAATGCACTCACAAAGAAAATCATAATCATTTCGAATGATGTAAGCGTGCATGGTTTATTTGGATCTACGGGTATGACAATGAGAAGGGTCCTTAATCACAAGTTTTAAAATTTATTGCAAATTGCTAAAGATATGATATTCAATGATTCATATTAAGCCCAATTTTGATAAATTTGAGTTTTTAGGAGAGTTGATTATTTAATATGGTATCTATGAGTTTGGGTCACTCTCTATATTTTGAAATTTAATCTATATTTATTGATTTGAAATTTTATGAAAGACTTAATTTAATATGTTTGATTATATATTCACAAGGTGGTGGGTATGAGATCATACAAGCTTAATGTCTTGAGAGGGTTGGTTGTTTAACACAAATTTTCCATAACGCTAAAACTGAATCGAAGGCCATGCATGATGCAGCATCATGGTATACACTAAGAAAATTAACTAGAATAATAGTTATTTAATAAGACACTACTTAGTAATGTGAAGTGGGAACTTGTTTCATGTTATGATGGCGATACCTGTTTGTTTTTACCATAATTTTATGAGACATTGGTATCCTTCCAATAAAACAAGATGATTACATTATTGCAATATTGCATGATCACTATTATAATCTATCACATCAAAATGAGAAAATAATTGTTCTTTACATCATATATGTATGGAGACTTCTTTAAGCTTACACTCTTTTCAAAGACATAAACCAAACATCGTCTACGTGGCAAAGAAAAAGTACTTATTATATGTTAAACTCCTTTGTTTGGAGTCTTCAAATTTTTAAGATTTATACCAAGGAGAACGGTGAGTGAGCGGTTGAGTATTAAAGTTCTGTTTGATAATTGCATTTTAAATAATTTTATATTATTCAAAATCGAAAACTATAAAATCTGATAACAGAAACTCATTTTCTGCTTTTTATTTCTTGAGAAAATATTATATTTTTTAACTGTTATCACTTGTTTAATGAAAATTGTGTAAAAAATTAATTATATAAACATAAAAGTAATTAGAAATAGACATTAAAATTAATTTAAAGATACATAAAATGTTAACATTTTAGTGAAAATATTTTAGTTATACACTTCTATATTTTTATAAAATATGTAATTCGAAAACTATAAGTAGGAGAAAATGACTTAAGGGTTATACTCACGCACACATAGTTTCCTACCACCCTACCCCTAAAATGCTTCTATGTTTTTCAAGAAAAGGTATCGATGGTGTTGATTTCAAGTTCTTTCTTATATGAACTTTAGGGAAACATGTCCTAATGTTTTTAATTTGTTTTGAAAAACATGAGAACAAAGAAAATGCATAGAACATATTTGGTTCCGTTTATTTCTTTGTTTAGGAAAACGTGAAAAATACAACAAATACTAAATTTAAAGAACAAGAACAATTTTCAAATATCATAATCCCTTGGATTGGAATTGGATTATAAAACAAACACGAGTGATAATTGAAGATCCAAGATTTCGTGAGTAGTTTCCTGATTGATCTAGTCTAGATCTTTGTGTTTCAAGATTCGTACTTAGCTTCTTTTATGGTTTGTGAATGTTACGTGGTCAGTCATGTAGTTCACGTCACAAGAGGGGCTTTGTCGATGTATCATTACCCGACAAGCTGGTCCATCAGGCTCGCACGTCACGCGCCACCGGGATTGATATTTGCCGCCCAGATCTTGGTCAAGCTTTAGTTTTTTCGACGACACTTTAGATTTGTACTGGTGGCTAAGGAGCGTGCCGATCGACACGATTGAGCATGCTACCTATCAAGACCGCTGACCATGGTTATCCTACACTCCAAGCAAAGGAGTTTGACGTAGCTATTAACGCGTAGGGAAAACCTTATCTCGAGCTGGGCCATCAGACGCCAGCATCACTAACACCTGTGATCGAGCCCATATTATCAACAAGCCCTACTTCCATCTTATAAACCTGATCGTCGTCCGACCTAAGGTCCAATGTGTAAAGGGGACATTGTTGAGTTATCCCACATCGACAAATGCCATGATGAATATAAGCCAGCAAAAATCGACCACGTAGATAAATGATCGAGAATGCCCAAAATCTCCTAACAGGATCATGATTATTTATAGCTTGCCAGTCTAATTTATCGTTTCATAAGTCATTCCTTTTGCTGGCGGTTTGGTTTTCTGGGAGTCGTGAGTGAGGACGACCCCTTCAATGATAAACTCGGAGATGATGAAGTGGAACCACCGGGTGTTGAGCAAATCTGGGTAAAAGAGGTGGAACCTTCAAATCAAAAGGTAAACCTACGTTGCTTTCAAATTCCCAAGGCTACTACTACTGAAAAAAGAAGATGGGCTGATGTTCTCGCCACGTCACTCTCCTCACACTTGCGTGGAACGCACTGCTCTTGGGACCTACCCACCTCATTTGTATGACATTCACAAATCTGGCCCATATTTGATCATATTCATTCACTCTACCAAATTTGACACTTCACTCTTAAACGACGACCCAATAAAGAAACCAACACCAATTTCTTTCTCTTACTCTTTTCTGAGTTCTTCTCCAAATCAACTGCCGACAACTACCCATCTATGATCTATCAATCCCCCCATTTTAGTCAAAAATTTATTCTTAATCTCCAATTTGGAAAGAGTTTTTTTTTCCCTGCCTTCAGTGCCTTCTCCACCAAATCAACCTCTGACAACTAAATCTAGCTCTCCCCCTTTTCTTTTTTAAGTTTTTGAAAGAATCAGAAGAGTATAAAAGTAGCTTTGATTCGCTGAATATACAGCATTGACTAAGAATCTTCCGTAGAAAAGGTGTCAAATCTGAACTCTGTGTCTCCAAGGGACCAGATCGATTGATATAGATATAGCAGTGTAACATACATGATCTCCACCCCCACTATTACTATTACGCGTAGTCACACACATGTTGATGCTGTGGAAAAGTGGAATGCTTACACATACTCCCTCTGGAAAAGTTATCTGCTTTTTTATGCCTTCAACTTTGCTTCCTTTTCTTACTAAAATCTTACTTTCTATGGTCACATTCTGAATAACACGCAAAATGTGGTTGTTTCTAAATCCCAATTTCAAAAGCCATGAATGAAGAAGAAGCTGTTGTATAACTTTGAGATATATGCATGGCTCTAGGGGAGGATCCACCCTAAGCCGCCGGGGATATATATGTATGATAAAAAAAATTACCCACTAAAATTTTTTAATATTAAATAATTGGACCAAAGCCTATTATATTACTTAAGTTTGCCACCGGTAATATTGAATTCTGGCTCAGTCCCTAAGTGGCTCTAATCAAGAACATGACTATTCTAGAAACATCCATGGTACTTAATGGAGGAGACGTACAATCAGCATTAGTTCTATAAGACCAGAGGAAAAGTTGGCTTAAAGGTAATTATCTGCATGCATGTTCTAGCTAGACTGAGATTTATTAATAATAAATCATTTTAGCCGCCAAGGTTGTTGTTGACCATGCAAAAAAAAAAAAAAAAACAATGGTGGCTAATAGATTAATCAAGTGAAAAAGTGGAAAATCTACACTTGTTCATGAGATTAAAGTTATGCATATCCATGCATGCAAAAGCACACTACTAGATGACTCTTCCTCGAGTTTTCTGTTCTTTTTTTTTTCTTCAAAATGAATATATATATATACGTCATCCTTTGTGAAAACGTGACAAAATTATGGTATCAAAGATAGAGATAACTTATACAAGAAAAGGCCAACATTCAACCACCGTGCTTTTATTGAAGTGATATCATTTCAACGGCCATCAAAATTGATGGGGTATGCATGTTGTCTGTCGCAAAGTATTGAACGGATAATCGTTTTTTCTTCTTTTTCACTTTCTTTCTCCTCTCCTTCTCATTCTTTATTAAAGATCAGTGTCATCACACGGACAATACCATTTTATTCTAAAACCTCTCAAAGAGGGTTTTCTTCCTTCCCATTCATTCCCAGTAATCTTATCCATTCATTGTCAGCCTGCTTGCATCAGTTTTTTGACTGAGAAGATCTGATCTTTCATGAATATCACATTGTAAATCCCCTAGAGGAGCTTCTGATGGATTTCTGATTACTGCATATCATGAAATGGCATTGGCCTGAAAGCCGACCAATTCAGGACCCAATTTGGAAAAATTCTGTTCCTGATATCAAATTGCTTATATAATAAGATTTAGTGTCCTGGTGAGTGGCAGACCTGAAACGAAGTCACGGCACAAGGTTTTTTGGGGACGTTATAATACAATGGTTAAGTAACTTGACTCTAAACCTCGAATTAGAAGTTAGACTCCCATTACATGCAAATTTCCCCCCAAAATTAGGCATCCAATTTGATAAGGTGTAAATGCATGCATGTGCTATAAAATAAAGTAGACTGATGAAGATAAATACAAGGAGTTGGTGATGGATGTGACAGCAGCACCAAACAGTTATATATACATATATAAACATAAATGAAATTGATAGGCCCATCCCTGCAAAATTAGTGGCATAAAATGTGAAATAGGGCGTTGTTTGACCTTCTAATCCTCTTTATCTAGAAACGGATATACTACAAATGCAGTGCCATTTCATCTTTAGAATGGCTCCAACATCTCCTTTATATTTCCTATCTTCAGCTAAGTTTTCATGGTTTTCTTTTAAAAGTAAGATAAAAATTTCTATGAGGATCAAAGATCGGATCTGTTACTGTGTTCTGATTCGCTTGTAGAAAAACAAAAAGCTAGTTATGTTTTTGGACTTCTTTAATTACTTCTTTTCTTCTAAAGTTTTGAAGGGAAGTGTAAGGAGTGGGTTTTTATGATTTTTTGCCACTGTGCTTTGTGATTAAAAGCTTTTTATGTTTATATTTTTGAACGAAAAGATCTGGCTTGATTATTTCTGCTCTTTCCTTGAGACCACTATTAAATAATATGCTTCTAGATACGATATGATCAGTTATAAAATTGTGATTATGACATTAGTTACAATTATGAGTTTGACCTATGGAGATGACTTCAAGGCTTCATGATATATGTAAATTTCCCCATTAAAATGGCTTCTTAGTTTATATGCTTTTACCTTTAAACTTCTTTTTGTGGAAGATGGTCGAGTAAATATCCATATTAATATTATTCAAACCTGAATGGGTTGCTTACTTAGTTATACTTTGGGTTTACTATGATCACCGATTCAAGTCCTTAATTAGGCCGTTGAAGAATTTACCTAACTCATAATTTCAAAACTCTATGGGATTAGTCACATTATAAAAATAAAAGTTTAATTCATTTGTAAGAATAAGGAAATAGTTAGTTCAACTTCTGGGGTTTGTTTCCGACAGTCATTGATTCAAGTCCCCTTTAGAATTATTATACGGTGATTTTCTCGACTTTTAACTTCACGCACCCTAGCGAAATTAATGATACCCAATTATCTAGAAAAGGCTGCAAACCTCAGGCCCAAATATCATTAATCTAGCCACGGGTTCAAGCTCAATAAACACAACATCTGAATCACGCTAGGGCATGTCTTAAAGATACGAGTCGAAAACTTTGCTGAAGTAATTCTCGTCACTGTCATAATAATATGGTTCAGCTGTTCAAGAGATTTGCCTATTTGGGCTTATCATTATTCATGGTCAGTCCATATCCCATTTCTAAACAAGCTTGGGCTGGGCTAGCCTGGTAAGTACACACTTTAACAGAAGAGGGTTCCACCCTAGCAGCTGTGAGAAGAATGTGTAAAATCTCGTGTCTCCATGAAAAATGAGAAAGTAACTAAAATTACAAAAACTAAAAAAAGACACCAATTTCACCTTGTGGAAGCACAACGTGTTTAAATTATATTTGAGTTTCATACGATACCCAAATACCAGTCTAAACATGGGTGACTGACAACCTTATTCTACCTTAGACTGATAACCCAAGTAGCTGAATTTGATCAATTTGCATATATTTTATGTTTCAGTATTACAGAACCTTTTTCTCAAGAAATGGGTCAAAACTTTTGCCTCAAAGTTTTTTAATCAACATATGATTATCACGCCATGAAATATTGTACAATGTTTTCGACATGTATGAAAACAGTTCAAATCGAAGGATAGGGTCCTAGGACACAAAGGTTATGTGGTTTAACACAAAATAAGTGAGTTCAATTATCTAATAAAATAAAATAATACTCATATGAAAATTAATTAAAATAAGATAATATTAAAAAAATAAAAAAATTTATTATATAATCTTTATTTAATAACATAAACAAATTAAAAGTATTTTAAATAAAATTCATTTTATAAACATTTAAAAAATTTGTAAATCTCTATTTTTTAATATTTTACTTATTTCCGACCTGCTCCACTCGCTTTGGGCCTTGGCATAGGATCGAGCTAGTTTGGGTCAAACATAAGTCCGATTAAAATTAGGACCTAATGACTTGGCCAACATTGGCATGTTGTCCTTTACGGTCAGATCAACCTGTTTCCACCTATACTCGTACATATTAAAAATACTATCATTCATTCATACACACGTCCATGCACCATCATACACACTATCACTATTGTCACACCCTTGAAAATCCCTCTAAATTTTTCACCAGGATGCGTGGTGCTAAGCCCCCAACTTAGCTAACCTAATTCAAAGTTTCCCCACAACATAACATACAAGAGAAAGAGACAAGGTTAGGGAACTGGATCTGCAATTTTATTGATGCTCACTCTTCATTTACAAAACTACCAAAATCCACTACAGTGCCTCTGCACCTACAAACCCTGGGACTAGAAAAGGAACTACTCTCATATCTCTCACAGAGATCCCTCTCCCATCTCTCAACCCTTCATATCAGATTTATACTCATCCGTCTGATTTACATAAGCCACTCAAAACGTGGGCCAGGTCAGGGTAACCGCCCACAACTGCCCAAAACGTGGGTCAGTTTGGGGTAATCGCCCACAACTGCCCATTATCATCCACTCACTTGCCCCATTCGCACCTCCTCTATGGGGTGGACTGCAACCGCCCATGATCCGAGGCTTCTAGAAGTGGTGTCTTGCTTCCAAAGTTATAGCAACCTGCCTTCTTCTTCAACTCGCCTTCAACCGCCCTCTCGCCTATTCAAGGCACCTGCTGCATTTGTTACCGCTCTATGCTAGCTCTTCGACATGCCCCGTCTGTCTAAGCGCCACCGACTAATCGGGGCTAATCGTTGTTTAGTGCACGTCTCCTACTGTCAGCGATGGTGCCGCTCCCATGCTTGCCCTCGTGAGTCTTTCAAGGCACCCCATCTCAATCCAAGCCATGTATCATCATTAGCTAGTGTCCTGCGGTAGCCGAGTATGCACCACCGGATGCCGCCGCACACCGCTTGAGCGCCTCGCGTTGTCATACAAGGCTCATACGCCGCATGTGCCTATGCATTGCCTGCACCGCTTAAGGCCGCTTCGTGCACCGCTCTTGCGCTACCTGCGCACACTCCAGGCGCTAAGGCTGCCAGGTCCGACCGCAGTACATGCATGTCGTGGTTTCCATGCTCTTTCCCATCGCATCTATTTGCCCTGGCCAGGCCCCAAGGCTAAGTGGGTGCGCCATGCATGGGCCATGGCCCCCATTTTCCCTAATACATGCTCCCTTAAAGAGCACTTTAGGCCGCTTTCGTAAATTCTGAGGAGACATCAAACTCGACCGAGGAGGTATAATGGAATATTTACATAAATATTAATTGTAACTAGAAATACCCTCAACCCCTTTACACCCATGAAATTAAAAACCCCCAAGGCACAAACCCGCCCTTTACATAGGTTTCTAACATGAATCAAACCCGCCCGATGCCTTGCACTCATGTGCCCCGCCTCGGCTTCGCCCGTGCACGCACCCGGCCCATGCATGTCGTTGCGCGCGCTGCCTCATTCTATGGCCTGTTTTGTCTTGCTTCCTCCAACCAGGCACTCAAGGGTGCAAGACTAACCCTTGGGGAAACCCCCATCGTGTCTCTTTACTTAGCCACACACTGTGAGGGGGTAACAAAACCCACCCTCCAAATGAGAAGTCGACGCCCTTGTAGATTCTCGACTGGGCATCCTCACCTTTGTCTACTGCTTTCACTGTAGAACCCTCGGGTAACACTCTCGAATATGTCATAGCGCGCTTGTTTAGGTATATTAAAAGTTAAATGAAATTTCGAAAAATAAAACGAGAGACCAAATTAATAATAGTTAAGGGTAAAGTGGTCTTTACCACTTGATGACATAAAGGCATAAACAATAGAGCTTATATGCAACATGAAATTTGAAAAAGATGGAATAGAAATTAGAGAGCAAAAGGACCTAAAATGCAAAATGAGAAAAAGAAGTTAAATGCAAAGGCCAAACATGGCCTTAACTCAAAGATGGATATACACTGGTCTCTCATTTTCAGAGACCAAATTGTAAAAAGAAGGATCCAATAGTCATAAAGTTAAAAGTTGATAGGCTAAATTAGAATATAGGATGAGTGTGATGCAAATAGAAGAGAATGGAAGGGCTAAATAGCAAAAATGGGAAAACTAAGCCAAAAAAAAAAAATTGGCTTTCCAAATGTGGCCTTAAGGAAGTAGATAAGTTGACCAAATTTGGTCTCTTAAGAGAGATTTTCATTTGGAAAAAGGGAGTTAGCCCCAATGTAAGAGAAGCAAGAGAAGGGGAGAAGAAGAATAAGAGGAAGAGAAGAGAAGAAGCAAGAGAAGAGAAGAGGAAAGGAAGAACAAAGGTATGGAACTATGACCTTTAGTATGGATACATGTTTTGGGTTGTGCAAACCCAACCCTAGAATGAATTTTTGTATGCAAATCATCACAACCTTTGTTTCTCTAGGATTTTGTTATGAGAGGACCTAGAGTTCTATGACAAGTGTTTTTGAGTTCTAAGTGGTTATGTTAAGCATGAACAGATTACTGTTCTTGTTCTGCCTTTGATAGGAATCCTAGATTTCTGAAGTCAGGTTGAGTAAAACCCTAGGCCTTGTATAAGAGATGAATAGAAAGCATGTTTGAGTTCAATAGAGTTCACAAGATGTGTATTGAAAGATAAATTGAGTAGAAAAGAGATTACAAGATGAATTTGAAGTGGTTTTGATGTGTATATAGAGTATTAAGTTGATTTGGGTAGCAATATATGGAAAAAGGGAAGAAAAACCCACATTCTGGGAAAATTCTGGACTTGTACTGCACAGTCGAAATGCACTCTGACCGATTGCTCTATTTTTGACCAAGCAGTTAGTATTTTGGCCATAACTTGGTCATTTCTTATCCGATTTGAGTGATTCAAGTTGCTGGTTAAAATAGACTTCAAGGAGAACTAAACATCATGAAATAGGTTCCTTCAAATTATGACTCTAGGTGGCCCATAAATTCACTCAAAGTGGGGCTATATTTCAGCCAATTTCGTCACTTTGATCATAGAGTGATCCGGTTGTTTTGACGATTCAGCTCTGTCTCGACTGGGTGATTCCAGTTGGAGGAGAACCCCTTAGGCACCTTAGATTTAAAGGAGTACAAAAGAACCCAGTGTCAAATATAGAGTCAAGGCACTGGAAAAATGATTATTTGCAAACTGTCCCCAAAATCAGAATTGACTAGTTTGGCATGAAAATGCCATAACTTTAGTTTGATGATCCAATTGGAATGATTCTAATTTAAGTAAAATAGATTCGTTGAGGGACAAGAATACATGATGTGATGTGTATCACATAAGCACTCATACTGCATAAGTATATGGAATGCCATATATAATAGGTATGAAACAAGAAAAATATAGGAAATGCAAAATGTATATATGTGTTCATGAAACATGAATGATATAAAATGAAAACGAACCTAAATACTTAATACGAACATTGAGTGCGTAGAATTTCACATTAACACATAATGTAGTTAAGTTATATATGATTATTTTCACATATAACCAGAAAAAGATAACAAATGATAGGAAATATATGAAATGAGTACATGAATGAGTATACGTGAATGAGTATATGAATGAGTATATGAAATGAGTACATGAATGAGTATATGAATGAGTATACGTGAATGAGTATATGAAATGAGCACATGGAATGAGTATATGAATGAGTATACGTGAATGAGTATGTATCGAGTATAAGGAATGAGTATAAGAAATGAGCACATGAACGATATGAATGAGTATAATGTGGAATGAGTATATGAAATGAGTACGTGAATGAGTATAAGGAATAAGTACATAGATTGAGTATATCCTTGAAAAGATAATACTTAAAGTGAATATGGAATTGAAATGTGATATTTGAAACCGAATGAATGTGAACGTATGATAAGGATGGATTCATTAAACGGAATCCGTCATAAATGTGAATACGAAAGTGAATATGGAATTGAAATGTGATATTTGAAAACCAAATGAATGTGAACGATGATAAGGATGGGATTCATTAAACGGAATCCGTCATAAATGTGAATACGAAAGTGAATATGGAATTGAAATGTGATATTTGAAAACCGAATGAATGTGAACGATGATAAGGACAGGATTCATCAAACGGAATCCGTCATAAATGTGAATACGAAAGTGAATATGGAATTGAAATGTGATATTTGAAAACCGAATGAATGTGAATGATAATAAAGACGGGATTCATTAAACGGAATCCGTCATAAATGTGAATTGGTTGATATATCGACGAACCGCCCCGACGGATGCAATAAATCGTGATCTCAATACGAAAGGCACCCCGGTTGTCCAATGTCCTACTGCTGACGCACTAATTCCAAGATCCATGATGACGTATGGCATTGAAGAAATGTTCCACCGCGTGATGCACAAACAGATCCGCCATGATGTCGTAGATGGCATTTAATTGATACTCATGTCTGGGTGCACCAAACGGCTATCCGCTGCGATGGAAGACCTAATGGCATACCACATGCCTGGTGTACCAAATGACATCCGGCTATGATGGGAGACCAATTGTTAAAATGTAGGCACATTACCGAATGACAATAAGGGCGATTCATCAAACGAACTGGCCGTAAATGTGATTTGAATTAGTCAAAGTGAAATAAATCCAACATTGACGAGTGTAAAATGGGGTTTTATGTGATATGTTTAAATCTCTCATAAATTGAATCAGGAATTGAATTATCGTATTGAAAATGTATGTCAGGATATGATAAATGATTTGTAAAATGAAAGCATATAAATGAATAGCATGAGTATATGTGGATATAAAGGCATTCTTTTCAAATGCATTTTGTTAATTGTAAATGTTTATGGGCTGCCTAAAATGAAGTAAGCTCTTGTAATTAAAAGTCTAAAATTTAATAAAACGAAACAAAATGTTTTGAGAAGATAATTGAAATGTCGGAGTAAACCGGGTTCGCTTGGATCCTCCAACCGGGTTGAGTCGGGACTGGGTCATAAACTTTGAAAACGAAATTTAATAAAACAAACAAAATGTTTTGAGAAGATAATTGAAATGCTCTGAAAAGTAAACCGGGCTCGGTCGATCCGCCTAACCGGATCGTAGCCTTCCGGGGATTCGGTCACACTTTTGAAAACGAAAAATTTAATAAAACGATAACTAAAATGAATCAAACGGTGTATCAATTCTAATTTGACTCGTATGTATTTGATATGACTTTGATATGTTCCGATTTTCCATCAGAGATGTATATAAGTTTGTTTCAATATGATCCACATGCCATACACGTGAGAAGATGTGAATTGAAACTTGTAAAAGACATGACATGGATGTGATACGACAAAGGATAATGATATGGAACCCGAAAAGGATAAAAACCTACATGTGTAATATGAGAGGAATTAGGAGGTCACATACCAATAGGCTTCGTTATATGCATAAGGAAAAGTAATGTAAAAGATAAAGGACGACGCATTATTGCTATCGGTCACATCGCTTATATGTCTCACTCAAGCTGCAAAGCTTAGCACGGGTGTTCAATTGTAGTACCGAAGAGGAGATAAAGAGGATGTGACATTCCACACCAAAGAAGACAGCCATCTCGTAGATAGGTGCTCACCAAAGACTGCCATGATCTCTAATGTTTGTTTTAGACATATATATGTATAAGTGTTTGTATAAGTAAATGAGACTTAGTATAAGTGTATAAATTTTAATGGATACCACTCCGGTGGTAGTCCCTTTGTATATGTAAATGATTTTGCTATTACAAAATTGTTTGTATACCCAATGTGTATAAGTTCGCCTCCAAAAAAAAAAAAAAAAAGAGTCCCAAAGATATGGTTTCGCACCCGAAACCGGTCTTATTCGCCAATCGGGTTGACAGTGAACTCCAGGGCGTGACACTGGACACACTTTGATCACCAAAGACCATGGTTGTTGCCGCCTTTGGCTAAACACTTACTATATTTGAGGTAGGCACCATCCTAGTCAAATAAAAATTTGGTTCTTCCTCCATCGGCATGGTCTTTACGACATAAGGCGTCCCAAACTCCATAAATGCCAACGATTCTAAGTAGGGGAGGATCCCTACTTTTTCCTCCATAAGGAAGTCCATACCAAGTACTAACTCAAAGTCCCGCAGATACATCACCATGAAGTCACAATGGCTGCCCAATCCCCCCATTCGAATGGAACTGGCCGTTATTATGCCATCAACTCGCGGATCTTCACTCATTCAATGGAATGACCACACTCGTGATAAGGCTCCAATCGTTGAACCCATAGCCACCGCTATATTGCTCGACAAACAACACTCAGTTGCTGCTGTGTCCACCATCGCCCTCACAACCCTCCAATTTTCTTGAATAAGAACATACATTAGCTTGTTAATAAGGTTAGGTTTATGGAAGGTGTTCAACATTTGCAACGGGTTAAGTTGTGGTGTCGAGTCATCTCGAATCGTAGTCCCGCTCTCATTTCACCGCTTAGAGGGCAGACACATCTCCTTCTAGGATGTTTCTACTCACGGGGTCCTCGGGCAAATGAAACACCCAATTGGCTTGGATGTCCTGTTGTCCATCTCGACTCTGTGTCTCCGCCTCGAGTGGTAAAGATTGCCTTCCTTCTTCCCTCACGCTCGAAGGCTTCCCAATCGCCTTGTTTTCTGGGATCCGGTCCGTCTTAGGGTTTCTCGCTTCAAAGAATCGTTGTCCCCAACAATTTATAAATAACTACAATCCACACGCCATGGCAGCAGTCAAGTCTTTCACTCCCTACCTCCTTAACTCTGTTTGATCCCATGCCTGCAACCTAGAAACAAAGTTAAATAACTTGTCCTCCTCAAACATATTTTTGATATCCAAGATCATGAACCGAACTCCTCGACATATCCCGCAAGGTCCGGCCACGCCTCTCGTCCCCGATCCGACCCGACGAAGTGATCCGAACCGAGTCCCAAGGCCGTAGACTATATACTGACCATCGACCGTTTTCTAGGCCGAACTTGTACTGTGGTTATACAAAACAATTTCAGACAACAAAAATCATTTTCATATATGTTAAACCACACCTGAGTGGTGTCCCTCAACATCTATATACATATACCGAAATCCCACCTACTTATACATGTACATTTTTTTTTTCTTTATACAAACATTAGAGATCGCGGCGAGGCTGAGCACCTATCTCCGAACTCGCCCTCGCCCGCCGATGGATGTCTTCATTTTCATCCTTGTCTTCAAGTCAGACCTACACTGATTGAACACCCGTGCTAAGCTACTAAGGGGGAACATAAGCATGGACAATCACCTATGGCGACAAATATGTTTACATACGATATAACTTTATATTATTTATCATTCCTTACATTACTATCACATGTCACATGTTCTTCGTCGACATATCTCCTATCTATACTTTTACTCAGATTTCAAAGGTTATTCTTCTTTTACTTTATCTCTATCGTTCTTAGCACATATGCATTTCTATCATGTGTTCATAGCATGTTCCCTCTATTCATTTAGGTATGTCTATCATATATTCATATCATATATTTCTTATTCTAATACTTATCATTTGGTCTATTATCTTTCTAATGGTTCATATTACATATCCTATTATGTGCATGTCATATTCTTATACATATATTACTTTCAATGGTTATATATACTATATACCATTTGTTATGCTCTATTTTCATATGTAATCGCTTTCACATACTGCTATCACATTAAGTGCAATTCTAACAAATTAAAACCTTCAAATCATTATGGATGATCATATAAATGTATTTATACATATACTTGTTTCTATATACAATTAGTCATGGTTCATTGATCATCCCAAAAATACACTTTCATTTTCATAATCAATATTTCGCAATCTCAAATCAATTAAATTATGCTCACAAATTCAGTTCAGTTCTGCAATTCAATTCAATTGTGCAAATCAATTCAGTTATGCAAATCAATCTCGCTATGCCCTTAACGAATTTAAATCGGTCTTCATACGATATCGCAGCTCACCGGCGACTCGGGCCCCTCCGAGCCAGCAGTGCCGGTATCAAATGGTTTTATAACACAAAGACGGCCTACTGGCCATCGACCGGTTATAAAACAATCAAATAGTGAACACTCATCGATACTGAACCCGCGGCCGCCGACGGAGGACACATCAATACAAAGGTTCAAGATCGCTTATTCGACCTATCGCATACCAATCTATCCTTAATGCGAAATAAACTAACATTCTATTAAGGGCGTTCAAATCCTTATAGAAAAAAATATAGTACAATATACGCTTGTATAAAACAGTTTATTTTCACAATCATGCAATTTTTATGGCGCAAACATTTCACAATCACTTTTCTCAAATCAATTAAATCAATCTAATATGCTTTTAGATCAAACATGCAAAAACTCTGAAACGAGGAATGGAGCCGGTAGAACAAACCCATTCCCTTAGTTTCGCTTTAAATCACATTATATAAAATTTATACCATCATTTCTTAAATCTATATTCGTTCTCATATTTGTAGCTTCATATTATGGCTTCATCATATTTATAATACATATTCCTATAGTTTTACTTCATGCATGCATTTCTACTCATTCTTATATTCATATATGCTTATCATTCGTAACAATTCTGCCCATTCCTCAAGTAACATCTTATATCTTATTAACTTATATCTTCATGTACTTTATTATACTATCATATCTTATGACATATACCATACATTTCTATATCAGACGCTTTACTTGTGTTTTATCAAACTGTTCTATCTCCCATAGGAGTGCAGAACCTAGACTTCTTCTTAAATACCCTTAGGTACCCTTCATGTTCAAACTATTACCTTTTTATCCTTTCTTATTCAGATACACACGTATAAATATTCGCTGCTTGGACCTATAAGGAAATCGAACGACTCCCAGACAATATATACCCGAAGGTACAAGCATTTCGGCACAGTAATGCAGACGTGCCTCGCCACGCACAGAAGTGTAGAACACTAGCAGAGGTACACTGATCATATATGTCTTGGTCATTCAATATCCGGTCTTAGGCAATAAGGCACATACGCTTTCTCCGAACTTATCATTTTATTCTTTCTTCTATATTCTTACATATCAAATCTACTTATGTTATTAGTTCTGCTCATATCTCGTCATCGCTTTTTCCTTATTTCTGAACCTAATATGAGTTCCATTTTTATCATATTATGTATGGCTGTAGTTCTTGACTCAATGGGATTTATAGAGTTTAAGAACACCCGGACCGGAGTTCGGACGAAGGAGATATGACTTCAAGTTGAGGTCATGCATATAGTCAACCTAGACGAAATGACTAACTAACGAGCCGAGCCGACTCCTGTGAACTTGGTCTATCACTCCCTACAAACATCTTCTATACTCCTCGTGCATATCAATGTATTCTGACTCAATGGCTTTCCATAGAGTCCAAAGAACACCCAAATCGGAGTTCGATTAAAGGAGTTAGTGACCTTCCGAAGGAGGTCATACGTAGCAACTCGACGAGCCGACTCGAATCGACGAGCTGCACCAAGTGACGAGCTCAGCCTAACACCTTTGTTCGACATATAATATCCTCTCAGACATATGGATGGATTCTTTGACTCCAATGGGCTTTTCCATAGAGTCCAAGAACACCCAAATCGAGTTCAAATGAAGGATATGACCTTCCGGTTGGAGGTCATGCACACGCTCGACGAGTCGACTTGAATTGAAGAGCTGCACTGAAGTGACGAGCTCAGCCTTAACACCTCAGTCTTCGACATCTCCAATATCTTCCTCAGGTATATGAATGTATTCTCTGACTCAATGGGCTTTCCATAGAGTCCAAGAACACCCAAATCGGAGTTCAAACGAAGGGGAGATGTGGCGACTGCTCGAGGTCAAGTGCGCGCCGCCTCAAGAGTCGACTGACCGACGAGCTGCACTGAAGTGACGAGCTCAGCTCCAACACCTCAGTCTGACATCTAACATCTTCCTCAGGTATATGAATGTATTCTTGACTCAATGGGCTTTCCATAGAGTCCAAGAACACCCAATCGGAGTTCAAACGTATGGAGATATGACCTCCTAAGTTGAGGTCATGTAGTCGGCCTTGACGAGTCGACCTGGATCGACGAGCTGCACTGAAGTGACGAGCTCAGTCTAACACCTTGGTCTGACATCTAATATCCTCCTCAGGTATATGGATGGATTCTTGACTCAATGGGCTTTCCATAGAGTCCAAGAACATCCAAATCGGAGTTCAAACGAAAGAGATATGACCTTCCGAAGTTGGAGGTCATGCGTGAGTCGCGGTCCCCGGGATGAGTTGAGCTCTTCAGACATGACGACCTCTACAGGATCCGACGACCTACAGACCTGAGACGAATTCTACAGACCTGATCGACTTACGTGACGACCTCTAGCGTGACCTCGACGACCTCTCTACAGACGACCCTTGCGGTCGACTCCAAGACCCATTTGACTGTTCAGAGTAAAAAAGACCATAACTTGGTCTACCGGAGTCCGAATTAAGAAATTCAAAAGCCTAACATCAGTTCATTGATGGGCTACAATCATTAGTAGAAGGACTTACTACCAAATTCTTCTTTATTTCCCGACCCTTAACTCATTCTACTAGTCCGGCTAGTTGACCCGAATTGGCAGAACTGACCCGACCAGATTTAGCTGGGCTGACCTCAGTAAAAGGACTATAACTTAGTCTACAGAGGTCCAAATCGAGAAATTCAAAAGCCTAAAATCAAGTTAATTGATGTGGCTACAATTTATCAGAAGGACTTACTTCCAGATTCCCTTTACTTCTGACCTAAAAACTCGTTCTAAGGTCCGGCTACTGCATATGATCAAAAATAGGGAATTTTCTTGGTTCAACCTGCAACTAGACCCTTCCTAAAGCACATATCTAGGATCCTTTTTTAGAGCCTTTCAACTTAACTTCTAACAAGAAATGATCGGGAGTTTCCTAAACCCAAGACATGTATCCATATTCAAATTTAGTAGTTCTATACGCCCCCAAGACATATGTATTCATACAAATATTCAGCCCATACCCGTGATCTTCTTTCCTTTTTCCTTCTTTCTTCTTTTCTTTTCTCTTCTTCTTCTTCTTCCGTTTTTTGCTCTCTCCTCTCTCTAAGACCAAAATGAGATATTTCTTGTTGGTCTTCTCCTTATTTGATCTTATCCCCTTTTTATTTCACTTTCAAGGAGGAAACTTCCTCCCTTTCCTTCAAGCCACTTGTCTCTCCCACAATTTTCTTCCTTATTTTATTCTAACATCTTTTTTTTTTTTATTACTCTTGGTCCTCCTTTTCGCTTGCTCTCTATTCAATTTATCAAAATCCTACTTGACATATGAACTTATTATACATGCACCTTGGGTCATGAATTGCAATTCTAGTACTTACCCTTAATTGTTGTATTAATTCCAAGTTATTGCTTATTTTATTCCTGGGATAACATATTTTTACTTTTATTATAAATTCTAAACATGTCCAAAAATTAAGGGTATATTTCTGGTGTTACAAGGTCCCCCGTCTCGTTCGAGCCTTCAGCACTCCCGAGCCAACCACGCCGTGGGAGGAACCCGCTCGATTTCCGCCCAAAGTCTCCCAAGTGGAGATCTGGCCCACCACTCAAGATCCCTTCCCGCCTCCCGCCCTCCACCAACACCCATCAAGTAATATACCTGGTTGATGGAGACCTTTCTCTTCATCAAGAACTCGTAGCCTCAAGATCTACTCCATGTCCCATAGAAATTCTTCATCTCTTTCGCACTTCTAAATTTCCATCAAAACCTTTGGCCTCAGTGGACTCTACCTCAGGTAAGCATCGGGTCCAAGGATGTCAGCCAGTGACCGCTTCAAGATGGCCACATCCTCTCAAGAATGTCTCGTAGTGGTCAAATTCGAGGTTCTCCACAATTGTGAGTTCACTTTTAAAGGCACCCACTCAGGCCTCCACCTGGTTCGTATGTTTTTAAGCCAAATCCCTCTAAACCCTAAGTTCATTCATTGCCTCTGATGCCTAAGCAGTAATTGTGCCCTCTTCACAGTTCCACTCACCCATAAGTTATTCCAATTTTGCAACCCTTTCCTTCATTGTCTCACCGGGGCCATCCGTCCATACCACCGCATACCTTGAAAATCCCTCTAAATTTTCCACAAGGATATGCGGTGCTAAGCCCCCAACTTAGCCAACTTGATTCAACGTTTTCCCACAACACAACATACAAGAGAAAGAGACAAGGTTAGGGAACTGGATCCGCAATTTTATTGATGCTCACTCTTCATCTACAAAACTACCAAATCCACTACAAGGCTCTCTGAGACCTACAAACCTAGGACTATGGGCTGAACTACTCCCAAATCTCATAGAGATCCTCTCCCTTTCAACCCTTCAAAGACGATTACACTCATCCGTCTCGATTTGCATAAGTCACTCAAAACGGGCGCTTTAGGTAACCGCCCCACAACTACTCCAAACGTAAGGCCTGGGGCAACCGCCCACAACCGCCCACTATTACCCACTCACTTGCCCCACTCGCACCTCCTCTATGGGATTGACTGCAACCGCCCATGATCCGAGTCTCTAGGAAGTGGTGTCATGCTTCCAAATTTATAGCAACTACCTTCAACTGCTTTCAACCGCTTCTGCCTATTCAAGGCACATGTTGAGGCTCTATGCACAGGTTTGCTATTGCCTGTGCTGGCTCTTTGACATGCCTCATTGTCTAAGCACCACCGACCATCAGGGCTAACTGCTGCTTAGGTGTGCATTGCTCCTACTCAATGGTTGGGCGCATGGTGCCGCTCCCATGCTCGCCCTAGTGGGTCTTTCAAGGCACCCCATCTCAATCCAAGCCATGTACCATCATTGGCTAGTGTCCGTGTAGTCGGAATGCATTACCTCGATGTCAGCCGCACACTATTCAGCGCTACCCTACATTTCTACGCACCGCCGCATGCACTACTGCACCGCCTTTGCGCCGCTTTGCATTACCAGGCAGCCTGTATGCAAGGCCAAGCCAGGTTTGACCGTAGGCAACATGCATGTCGTGGAGCCCATGCCCCTTTTCCCACTACATCTATTTGCCCGACCGTGCCCCCAAGGCCAAGGCGGGGTGCGCCCATGGCATGGCCATGGCTCCCCATTTTACCTCAATACATACTCCCCCCTTAAAGAGCATTTTAGGTCATTTTAAGAAATTCTCGAGGAGACATCAAACTGGTTGAGGAGGTATAATGGAATATTTACATAAATATTAATTAAACCGTAAATACCTCAACCCCTTTTGCACCCATGAAATTAAAACTCTAAGGCAATAACCCGCCTTTACATAGGGTTTTTAATATGAATCAAACCGCCTGATGCCTTGCACTCATGCCCTGCTCTTGAGCCTTGCCTGTGCACGCACCCGGCCCATGCATGCTGCCAGCGCCGCCTTATTTTACGGCCTCGCTTTTGTCTTGCTTCCTTCCAAACTAAACAGCCCTCAAGGGTGCAAGATCAACCTCGGAAACCCCCATCGTGTCTCTTTACTCAACCATTACCTAATCGTGAGGGGTAACAAACCCAATTCCCTCCAAATGAAGTCGACATCCGTCGACCGGTGACTCGCATCCTCACCTTGTCTACTTTCGCCTTCTCATTATTTAACCTTTGGTACACTCTAATCACCAAGACCTTGGTCGCTGGGCTCTTCGCCAAACACCTATATCTAAGGTAGAACTATCCCGGTCAAATCAAAATTTGCTCCTTCCTCCATCGGCATGGTCTTTACGACATAAGGCGTCCCAAACTCCAAAAACGCCAATGATCCTACGTAGGGGAGGATCCCTACTTTTTCCGCCATAAGGAAGTCCATACCAAGTACTAACTCAAAGTCCTGTAGATACATCACCATGAAGTCACAAGCATTACCCAATCCCCCATCCAGAATGGAACTGCTTTTGCCATGCCATCAACTCTATGATCTTCACCATTCAATGGAATGACTACACTCGCATAAGGCTCCACTATCAAACCCACAGCCGCCGCTATACTTCTCGAAAAACAACACTCAGTTGCTCCTGTGTCCACCATCGCCCTCATAACCTCCCCATTTACCTGAACAAGAACATACATCAACTTGTTAATAAGGTTAGGTTTACGGAAGGTGTTTTACCACGGTAAACTGTTAAGTCAGGTGTCGAAATATCTCAATCGAGTCCTCCGTCCTCTTTCATTGCTTGAGGGCGTGACACTTTCCTTCTAGACAAGCCTCTAGCTCGGGCGGGGGTCTCGGCAAATGAAACACCCAATTGGCTTGGATGTCTGCTGTCCATTCTGACTTATATCACCCGCCTCGAGTGGCAAAGACGCTTTCCTTCTTCCCCTTTGTCTAGTCAGAAGGCTTCCCAATCGCCTTTTGTTTTCTAGATCCGCCCGTCTTAGGTTTATGCCCAACAACTGTTGTCCCCAACAGTTTGTAGTCAACCAAGCAATCCGTTGCTTCCATGGCAGCAGCCAAGTCTTTCACTCCTTACCTCTTTAACTCTGTCTGAGCCCATGCCTGCAACCCAGAAACAAAGTTAAATAACTTGTCGTCCTCGGACATTTTTTTGATATCCAACATCAAGGAACTGAACTCATTGACATAATCCCGCATGGTCCTCGTCTGTTTTAGCCTTCTCAAAGACTCTCGAGCCAACCATGCCGCATTGGTGGGGAGGAACTGCTCCTTGAGTTCCAGAAGCTCGTGAGTCTCCTAAGGAGATCTCGAGGTGTACTTGACTCTAAGATCCCCTTCCCCAGCCTCTGCCCCACCAAAGTTTTGCATCACACATCAAGTACATACCGGTGATGGAGACTTTCTTTTCATCAGCAACTTGGGTAGCCTTGAAGAACCACTCCATGTCCCAGCAGAAATTCTCTATTCCTTCGGGCACTTATAAATTTCCATCAAACCTTTGGTTCAGTGGACTCTTACCTCATGGCGATCGCTGGTCCAAGGGGATGTCTACAGCACCGCCTTCTTTAAGACGGCCACATCCTCTTGCAATGTCTGCAGGGTCATATTGAGGTTCTCCTTCACGGTTAGGAGTTCAGCCTTCAAAGGCACCACCTGTGCCTCCACATGGTCCGTAAGTTTTTCGGCCAAATCCCTTTGAACTTTAAGTTCATTCATTGCCTCTTACGCTTGGGCAAAGAATTTGTGTCTCTTCACGCCTCCACTCGCCATAAGTTATTCTAGTTTGCAAACTATTTCCTTCATTTTCACTACATTCATGATAATTAATTGTCATGTACCCTTGAAAATCCCTCTAAATTTTCCACCAGGATGAGCGGTGCTAATCCCTCAACTTAGTCAACCTGATTCAAAGTTTCCCCACAACACAACATATAAGAGAAAGAGACAAGGTTAGGGAACTGGATCCGCAATTTTATTGATGCTCACTCTTCATCTACAAAACTACCAAAGTCCACTATAGTGCCTCTACACCTACAAACCCTGGGACTAGAGAAGGAACTACTCCCAAATCTCTCACAGGGATCCCTCTCCCTTCTCTCAACCCTTTCTTTAGATCAGATGATACTCATCCTGGCCTCGATTTATATAAGCCACTTAAAAACGGCCATTTTAGGGTAATCGCCTAATAACGGCTTCAACGTGGGTCAATTTGGGGTAACCGCCCACAATTGCCCACTATCCCCCACTCACTTGCCCCACTCGCACCTTCTCTATGGGGTGGACTGCAACCTCCCACGATCCGAGTCTCTAGAAGTAGCATGCTTCCAGATTTATAGCACCGCCTCAATCGCTCTTGCCTATTCAAGGAACTTGTTGAGGCTTTATGCATCGGTTTGCTACTGCATGTGCTGGCTCTTTGACATGCCTCATTGTCTAAGCGCCACCGACTGATTGGGCCAATTGTTTCTTAGGTGTGCACTGCTCCTACTCAGTGCTGGGCGCATGGTGCTGCTCCCATGCTTGCCCTAGTGGGTCTTTCAAGGCACCCCATCTCAATCCAAGCCATGTAACATCATTGGCTAGTGTTCGCGTGAGCTCTATGAATCACTCCTGATGTCGCCTACACACCGCTTGAGCACACTCGCTTCGGCGGGCCACGCTCGGGCGTTGTTTCAGATGCGCCGTGCGCTACCTGCGCTGCCTCAGACACGCCCTCAGGCGCTGTAGCCTTTACGCAGCCTCTACAGTGCACCAATGCGCTGCTCTTGTACTATCGTAGGCAACATGCATGTCGTGGAGCCTATGCCTCTTTTCCCACTGCATCTATTTTCCCGGCCATGCCTCTAAGGCCAAGGCGAGGTGCGCCCATGGAATGGCCATGGCCCCCCATTTTCCCTCAATACATGCTCCCCCCTTAAAGAGTATTTGTGCCATTTTCATAAATTCTTGAGGAGACATCAAACTGGCTGAGGAGGTATAATGGAATATTTTGGCATAAATATTAATTAAAAACCGTAAATACCTCAACCCTTTACACCCATGAAATTAAAACCCCCAAGGCACAACCCGCCCTTTACATAGGTTTTTAACATGAATCAAACCGCCTGATGCCTTGCACTCATGCCCCGCTCTTGAGCCTTGCCAGTGCATGCACACGGCCCATGCATGCTGTTGTGCGCGCTGCCTCATTTTATAGCCTGTTTTGTCTTGCTTCCTCCACTGTGCCTCATGTGGAACCCGAAAATTCTAATTTTCTCGAAAAAGCGGTAAATGATAATTTCGGGGTCAAAATAATTTTTTCTAGATCTTGATGACAAACAGACCACCGTTGAATCGTCAAATCTAAATACCATCGTTTAATTTCGTCGAATTCCGAGACAATGTAATTTCACGCGCTTTTCGAGGCAATCGAGTGCCTGGTGTCGATGATCGGATTGTGAGAGATATGTGATGACAAAAGTCACTCTACTACATGTACCCATGTGACACATGTTGTATGATTAGTGATGATGGAGATGAATGACTGAAGGGGTTTTTCAAGTGTCAAAAAGGCCCATTAAGTCACTTAAAGGGACAAGGATGGAATTACTAAAAAGATTCAAATAAATAAGACAAAACTCCATCTTCTCCATGGAAATCGCCAAACGCGCGAATAAATAATCCATTTAGAGAGAGAGAAAGAGTGACTTCTTTCTTAAATTTCAAGGTTTCGACCGCTCTGCTTCGTCGGATTAAGAAGCAAAGTTGCTCTACGCGGCAAGGGCTACTCGTGGGCACCGATTTTGTGGAGTTCCGACAACTCCAAGAGGTAGGGATCTTTTCCTACTTGGTTTATTATTTGGCTAAGAGCCATTTTAATGGACGTGGGGACTGCTGAGTCTGATGATCAGGTTTTCTGGCCTCAAAATCTTTGAACCGAGCGAAGAAACTTATTTAGGTGGCCGTGAATGTGTTGCCGAGCCTGAGTTTTCACCGCTCACGTGATTTACTGTGGCACTTTGTGGCCTGGGTGATTCAAAATGAATTGCTTGGATTGTTATTAGCCTATGTGAGCTTACTCGTGTTATTTCGATTGTAAATCAATAACATGAATTATGTGAATTGAATTTTGTTAATATATACATGTAAACTATATTAGCATGAATTGTTTGGAAATGACATAATGCATTCCATATGCACCGGGGCACCCTAGAACGATAGGTGTGAGTGCATGACACGAAAATGAAAGAAAAGTAAAAATGGTTGTGAAAGAAATTTCAAGGAAGATTTTCCGAAGAATTGCCTTGGAGAGTGGTCCAACAGTTCATCTCGGAGGCGGACCCATGACTATTCGGAAATATTATCTCGCAATTCGCCTCGTAGGGTAGTCCAATATATTTACCGAAACTCGGTATTTGTTTTCAAGAACAAAAATATTTTGTTTTGAAAACTGTATTTTGCTCGCATTGCTTAGACGCTTATGAAATGATGAGACTCGAGATACGCGTTTGGCATGTAAACATTCAAGTAGGATCATGTATTTTCTTGAGTGTGTTTGGTTGCCATGACATGTGCATTTAGGTGGGGAGTAACCCATGTAGGAGATTATCACTACTGGGCTTTGCTCACCCTGTCGAGGGATCATTATTTCGTGCACATGGAGGTACAGAGGACGACGCTCACTGTAGGTCGCTTAAGAAAGCCATTTTGGCTTTGACATTTTCAGGAAACATGTATTAGAACTCTAACTTTTGATATATGTTTTGGTTAAGAGAGTAATGTAATAATCCTCGAACCATTGTTATATAGTTGATGTATGTTTGATGAAGATTTATGCACGCCTGTTTACTACTTTACTCATGTGACAGCCTCATAATACGGAAACAGATATTCAAGAAGTCGATCTGATTACAACGACACCTCGATCAGCGCCACACCAGATCAATGCTAAGGTAAACGACACTGGGAGCTCGATAAGTGTATCCTTGTTTAGTCCGATACCGCCTTCACAACTTGGTATCGAGCTTAGGGCTTGTAAATACCAGAGTTTAATGCCTGATACAAAAGTATAACTAGTATCAATAAGTTAGGTATACGATTACTTAGGACTTGATGGCCATGGGTTAGATCACGATTCCTCAGGCATTTTGATGATTGATGTGTGATGACAGGTCAGGTATGTCATGTGGTTTGTGTGCTTGGTGAATAACACATAGGAAAAATAAATGTCGAGGAGATTTTTTTTTGTGCTTTACTTGGCAGGTGAAACAGAAAAAAATTTAATGAATTTATTTTGTTCTATTGGAAGACATGAAATATATATATATATATATATATATATAGAGTAGATATATATATATATATATATATATATATATATATATATATATATATATATATATATATATATATATATATATATATGGTCTTACAGAGCTGGAAAAGGAAAAATGACGAGGAAAAAAAAGGTGTGTGAAGGCTGGATTACTACCTATTTGTTGAGGCTGTCACGATATTTGATAGACAGAGTCGTGGACATACAGACAGACATTCTCAAATATACCTAAATAGCTTGGACTCGTTTGTGGTATATTATAAGCCAAATTTCAAATTTTCTGAAATAAAATTGTAGAGACCCGAATTAATTGAGCCAAGGGTAAAGTGGTAATTTACCACTTGAGGACTTAAGTGTTATAAGATGAAGAGATGGGATTAAAAGGCAAATAGAGAGAAGATGGAATAGAAATAATAAAGAATTGAAGGGCTTAAATGCAAAATGAGAAAGTTAAAAGTCAAAAATGAGTTTTTGTCTTGGCCAAACATGGCCTTAACAAACATGGGTTTTAAGACCAAATTTGGTCTCCAAAAGAGAGAAAAAACGGGAGAGAAGAGAAGAAGAGGAAGAGGAAGAGGAAGAGGAAGAAGAAGAAGAGAAGAGGAAGAAGGAGGAGCCAAGATCAAAGCCAAACTAAGGTATGGAACTACATGGGCTTTTAAAGCTTGGAATTGTTTTTCCATACAATTGATGATTATTTTATTGTCTCAAACCTAGGGTTTTGCTGGGATTTCTCCAACCCTAGAATTCTAAAAGTAAGTTTGGTAAAAACCTAAACTAATAAGAAAGTAGAAATCCTCCCTGAGGGTGGATTCATGGTTAATGACAAGCAATTGAGTTAGGGTTTAGACTAAACCCTAACAAATCCTTTGGTTTAGCTTATATGTAGTTAAGACCCATAGTTAGAATGAGCCAAGAAACTCATGATAGGCTATCTTTGAAATAAGAGAAGGATTGGAATGGATAAATTGAGTAGAAAAGAGATCATAAGGATGAATCAAGTGGTCTTCAAGGTGATGAAGCATGTGAGTTGAATCGAGGATCAAAATATGGAAAATGTGAGAAAACACCCATTCTGGGCATTCTCGTGTCTTCTACCGGTACAAGTTGAAGTTCTACCGTGCAACTTTGATTCGTCGATTTTGGTTGTTCACCTGCAGTAAAGGTTCTACCGGTACAACTTAATTCCTGGTTTTCTCCTATTTTGACCAGTTTTGTATTTTGCACATAACTTGCTCATTTCTTATCCGATTTGGAGTGATTCAAGTGGCTACTTAAAATAGACTTCAAGGAGAACAAAACATATTTAATAAGTATCTCCAAATCTGACTCTATGGCCCAAAAATTCACTCAAAGTAGAGCCATGTTCAAGTCAAATTCTGCATCAATTGAACATAGAGTAGTCCGAGTTGTTCTGACGTATCTCGAGTCTCTGTTCGAATCGGGTGATTCCAGTCGAAGAACCCTAGCACCTTAGCTTTAAATAAGTACAAGGACCTATTGTCAAAATAGCGAAGTTAAGACCCCGGAAAATGGAGTAATACAAACTGTTCCTAGAAAATCGGTAAATGACTAGTTAAGATAAAAATGCCATAACTTTAGCCTGGATGATCCGATTGGATTGATTCCACTCTAAATAACCAGATTCATAAAAGAATGAGAATATATGAATGAGGTGTGATCTCATAGACATCATACTATAAGTATATGATGCTATATGTAATAGCCATGAACAAGGAATATATAGAAAATGCAATATGTATAGATGGGTTCATAAAACATGAATATGATATGAGTATAGGATATGTCATAAGAATGATAGGTATAAGTTATAAGATATGATAGGATATACATAAGATATGATAGCCTACAGTACCCGAATGATAGAAAAGTGGCACATATGAATATAAGAGTATACAATGTGAACATATGATTGTCATGCATAAACAAATAGATGGAAATTCATGATAGAAATATAGAAAGCATGAAATAGATAGCAAGACATGACAGTAATACTTTAAATGATAGGAATATATGATAGTTATACCGAAATGAATAAAATGGAACATGCTAGAACACATGATGTGAATATGTAAATAAGACCAATAGAGATAAAGAAAAGATGACAAAGCATAGAAATGAGTACATGTGCATGAATGATAGGTACATGTATTAATATATGAATGAGTAAAGTATACATGATAGGAATATAGAAAGTACAAGAATAGTTAAATCATGATAGAAATGTATAAATGTTATAATGCATGACTGATATAAAGAGATATGAATATAGAAAGCTATATATGAATATATGATTACAAGAGTGCATAGATGCATTCATGAAATATGATAGACAAAACTAAATGATAGAAAAAGATATGAATATATGTAATATAGAGATATATGAGAACCGTAATATAAAAACTACAGATATGAGAATCAGAATACAGTAAAGTAATGATAGTATATATGCATAAGCAATTATGATAACAATAGTTATTCATGCTTATGAGATATGCATGCAAAATGTAATAAAGCCTCATTGTCCGCTTAGACCTCAGTGAGGATAGATAGGGCATGCCTATAGGAAGATACGTATGCCGCAAAGATATCTACAGACAGATATCGAGGCCTGGTCACGATGATATAGATCCCAAGCTGATCAGTGGCCCCGCAAGTGGTCACCACACATGCCAGATCACCGCTCGCATGGATAGTACCTTCTGCACCGATAGTATGAGACATAGGTCACTCGCCTCGCATGAAGATGATACCTTCGGTATTAATTGCACAAAGATCATCACAGATACAGATAAGACTTTCTTAAGACACATACTTCCCGTGATCCGCTTCTGTTGCATTTCTCCAGACATGAAACCAAAAAGGAAATGATATGAATAAAGAGGCACTTGATAGAAGCATAGCACTCGCTTATGCGTATGAAAGTACGTATAATTACAAGAACAAGTAGTACTAAGATAAATTGATATGTAAATAAGTATATGAACACAAGGAAAGTAATGCTATACAAAAGTACAAAGTAGATAGATAGAATAAGAACGCATAAATGTATAGGAAGCATAGGAATAGCATGGTGTCAGGATATGAAAAGTACAAGATGAACACCTATAATAGGAAAGTATACAATAGTACAAGTATGAAAGTGAAGAATGCAATAAATCAAAGAACCGAAGATGAAAAGACATAGACTGTATTACGATATGTAACCCAAAAGATTAGAACATTGAAAAGACATACGCACAAGTGTGAAAGATAAACACATGACAAGTATAGGAATATAAAAGTATAGAAATAGGAATACAAGAAAAGTATAGATAAGAGATAGGCCAAAGACATAGAATATGTATCGTAAAAGATTGACATAAATAGAAATGCGTAGATGATAAGTAATTAAAGTTATATCAATATGTATGATAGATAATATGCATATGTATAAGCTTCGTGATACGCTTATCGTGGTCATTCATGCTTACGTTCTACCGAGCAGAGTTTAGCACGGTGTTCAATCCGTAGTACTGTGAGCGTAAGACAAGGATGAGTGACGTGACATTCCACATCAACAAAGCAGCCGACTCGTAGATATGTGCTCATCAAACACGCTCCGCAATCTCTCCGTCTTCAGAATAGTAAAATCAGACAGTACAAGTAAAGGGACTCTCAGATATGTGTATAGATTGTGACGGATACCACTCCAAAGGGTAGTTCTTTGTATGTATAAAATGATTTTGTTTTTACAGAATTATTTGTATAATCATGTGTACAGTACTCTGCCTGAAAGAATGTACAATTAAGAGTCCCAGCTTAAGTATATAGATATAAGATAGATACACGCCCTCCCGTACTTCGGGGTTCGATCCGCCTAACTTGCCCAGCCTGATCTGGGGCGTGATAAATAAGAATGTGGAACACCTGGGCTGACATGGCGCCTGTGCTTAGCGACACTCCGCCAGAGGCCACGACACGGCCGCCCGTGACGCAGATGCGGGCAGCCACAGGCTGCAATTGGTCAATGTGGGAGTCAATGAGCACAAATGTTGTATCGTGGTTGGGCGACCAGACACGAAGGCAGGCAACAAGCACGCGATAGTGGTAACAAATACCAAGGAGCACGGGCGCCGGCATCAAGGACACGCCACGGCACGGAGGCTGGTCACTCACAGCGTGGGAATGGTTTCGCGGTTATGATACATGAGACGGATTAGGAGGGTCAGAACGGAGTAGCACCAGCCAAGATGTGGCGCAAGAAGAAGACGGCATGCATCACACGACACGAGATCGGCACATGCGCGACACGGCCGGAGGGCCACGACACGCCCAGCCGCTACACGACACGCCACAGGCGATACCTGGCACTGAAGACATTGAAGGTGCACACGCCAGTCGTGGTAAAGACCGTGACAACCCTACTCAGCTGACTCGCACGTTTGGGGGACACCGCTTATGAGCATTGTTTATTAGGTTTTTTTTTTTAAAAAAAATGAAATAATTTTTTTTTAAGAATATGATTTAATATATGAACTTATTGTCTTACATTATCTATGAATGCATGGACATTGTGTATGAAATATTTTCTGTATGTGAATAGTCTCGGGCTGTGGTTTGTTCCTTAGAGATACTGCATTAAAACTTAACTCGCCATTTGACATGTGTAGATGGCTAGTCAAGGGCTAGGACGTAGAGGTCGTCCACGAGGTATTGGTCGTGCACCACTCCGCTGACCACAGGCCTTTTATTGAGGCAATAGATCAGAGTCATCATTGATCAGACAGCAAAGTAATAGTGAGCTAGGGTATGTTAAACGACCTCCAGCGTTTAGGAGCACATCATCCTCCATTGACCATAGAAGCAGGAGTAGATGACACATAAGGCATCCAAGATATGGGTGCTGGTACTAAGAGGAAGGAAGATTCATCCTCTTCCAACCAGGGAAAGAAGCAGAAGACTTCTGTTTCACACGGACCTCAAAGACAGGGCCAAGGTTATAAGGACCAAGGCCAGGATGGGGCATTTAGTCATGCAAGGTGTGTGATGTTATTTATGCCGACTGTACCGGACACTTTCGACTTGGGATCGCCTACCAGAGGCGCAAACTTGCAAGGACAACCTACCCAATCAAGAAGACGAGTTGTGGTTGCCGGGTCGATGGGCAGACAGGCTACCATTGCCAACAAATGACATATGAGGAGGGATTGCCCCAAAGATAGTGGATCCCAGGTTTTGTGACAGCATAAATCCCAATCGCTGGAATAGGAGGATTACGCGCATTCCTCCACAGCCTCAACACAGCCGAGGACATCGGGCTGTGGAGTCGCACGGGCACCTTCTAATAGCTGCCACGTGAGAGGCGACTATGGGCCATGAAGATGAGGCCCACAGCAAGGACGCTGTGGGTTCATGTTCAATGCCATCACACCACCGGATGAGTCAGCAGATCAGCAAGTTATACAGTAGTACGTTTATCTCTATGGCAAAAGGTTATTTGATTGTTATGGTGCTTGTATTCATTCGGTCGCATCGCTTGTGATAGAGTCAGTTTAGAGGTTAAGGCCTTGAGAAACCCTGTATGAGTTCCTAGGATGAAATGCAGGATAGGGATGATATGTCGCGCTACAGTTAGAGATCTCGTGATTCTTACCTCACAAATGGACCCCGAGGGGTCATGGACATGTCGAGCTCGACGCCATCCCTGGGATTGATCACGACAACAACGAGTCGCATCGATTGTGAGCGAGGCCCACATGCAGACAACACTGTGTTACGGAGACAAGCATGATATTTTTCCCAAATCCACGAGTCCGTGTGTCACGATTAGTCAAGGTCAAGAAGAGGCCCACCTCGAGGACAAGGTGGAGACCGCATTCTAGATTTACCCCAGTGTCCGCGAGCATGAGATGTTCTTCCTGATGAGCTAACGGATTTGCCTTCAGAGGTCAGACTTCCAGAGATCGAAATACACCCCTCGGGTACCCTCGCCCCATCTCTTAAGACCCCAGACAGATGGCACCAAATGAGTCAGCAGAACTCGCAGTCCAACTATATGAGCTAATGACAAGGTTCATTACCGGCACTTCACCATGAGGCGCTCGGGGTTCTATTTGCGGTTGAAGGACAAGACCTCTGACCGTACTACCATGCATAATCGGGAATATACACACAAGAATCGTACCTATCATAAGGATTACTGATTTAAGCCACCGGGGCCGAGAGGAGCGTGAGTCTACCTAAGATATGACCTCAAGATCAAGTTACCATCACCGAGGTTGTGGAGAGGGATAACCCTAAGACAAATGCTCGTGTATTTCAAGTATAATTTTTGAGCTTCATGCGATGCCCCTTTGGATTAATCGCACGCGCCAACAAGATCTCGTGGACCTCATGCATGTGGTATTCTTAAACCTCATTCGATCAGCTTGTCGTAGTCTTCGAGATGACATTTTGATCTATCTTAGTCGGGGAGCGGGAGCATGAGGATCACTTTGAGGATCAAGCTTACAGCTTGCCAGAGATCATTACCATAATGCCTCAAGTTCAAGAAGCATGAAGCCAGCGATTGAGGCGAGGCTTCAGACACTGGTGCCAACATCAGGCGTGCCGCGACCCAGAGAAGGTCGCAGCCGTGATGAGTCGAGAGGCCAAGTCACTTCTCAAGATATGTGGCTTCGGGATCGGGTCGGGTACTACAGAGATTCATCTGAGGACTTTCCCCGACACGGCACCTATGACGAGATTGACCCAGAAGGAGGTCAAGTTTGATCGATGACCGATGTGAGGAGGCATCTTGAGCTGAAGAGGAGGCTTACTTTAGTCTTCTATCTTGATAGCCCCACAGGACAAAAGGCCAATGTAGTAATGTGATGCCTCAAGGCTCTGACCGATGTTTTTCGATGCAAATCGAGGGGCAGTAGCTACGGTTCCTCAATAATTGAAGAATCATGAGCAAAATTACCCTACACACGATATGGAGTTGGCGGTCGTAGTCTTCACTTTGAAGATTTGGCGCCACTATTTATATAGAGAATAGTTCGAGGTGTACTTAGACCACAAAAGTTTGAAGTATATTTTCACGCAAATGACCTTAATATAAGGCAATCACGGACGGAGTTCCTGTGAGGATTATGACTTCACTTTGCATTCACTATCCCGGTAAGGCAAATGTGGTGGTCGATGCACTAAGCTCCAAGTCATGGGAGCATTGTCTAGCATAGCTTCCCTGAATGGCGGGATGTCAGATCTGGGACAAGCTTGGGCTACAATACCGAGCAGTTTAGGTACTTCTCGGGAGTTTGAATGGCTAATCGCCTCTACCGGCAGTGATTGATTCCTGAAGGGCGTGACGCAAAGATAGCGCTCCATCGTGACCGCATACAGTACAGTGACGAGGGTCACCGGCCCACGCAGATGGTAAATTCGGTATAGAGGGCGCAGTGGTTCCCAAATGACCGATTTCCGAGAGAGATCCTCAGTGGAGTTTCACCGCTTCCTCATTCACAGTGGCATCCGCATGGCACGAAGATGTACCGTGATCTTCGCCGCCAATACTACTGGAGCAGGATGAAGAGACATGTGGTGACTTCGTTTCAACGATGCCTTATATGCAATGTGTTAAGTACCGAAGCACTAGAAGCCAAACAGGTTACTCAAATACTGATAGCGGGCCGAGCGGAAGCTGGAGCACGCCACAATGGATTTCAGACCCACTGGCCACTGACACCGCAGGACATGATGTGGTATGGGTGATAGCACCGACTCGCGAAGTCGGCATTTTCTAGCCGTGCGATGACCTTCACGCTGGAGAGATTCTCCCGCCTATTGTACATTCGAGATAACCTAGCCACGGAGTACCAAAGATCCATAGTGTTCGACAGAGACCGAGGTTTACGACGACTTTCGGAAGAGCTTCCCAAAGGCTAAGGGCACACTACTGACCATGAGTACAGCTTTCACTCCACGCACATGGTCACCGCCGAGGACCATATGTTGCATAATATGTCGCTAAAGACGTGGTCCCGATCACAAGTGGTACCGGGAAGAGCACTTCGCCTCTGCTGGGAATTCGCCACAATCAAATGGGCCACTGTGCGAGCATACATATGGCACCATGAGGCATTGTATGGGAGGCCACAGATCACCATATGTTGGACCGAGGTGGGAGAGAGCTCCACTTGTCCCGATTTGATTAGAGACACCTCTCGTATGCTTAGCTTGATACGACAAATGCCTTTCACAAACAGCCGACGTATGCTGGCGGTCAATGACGACGTCGACCCTTAGAGTTCGAGGTTGGTGATCACGTCTTCTTGAAAGTGATGCCTAAGAGAGAAGTGGTCAGGTTCGGAAAGCGCGACAAGTTATCACCGAGGTTCATTGGGCCCTTTGAGATACTCGAGAGGGTAGGCACTGGTGAGGCTGCACTCAGGCTGGGCTTTTTTAACGTCAAAGATGTCGTGTCCAATTGGGATTTACATCTACATGTCTGGAGGTACACTCCAAATCTAGCCTATGCAGATCGGGAGTAGACTTGGCACTGACACTCACGACCTTCGAGGAGGGACCGCAGCATTATGGATACCGGATCAGCGTTTCATGATCAAGACCGCGAGGCCAGCGAGGTGCTAGCCACACCGTGGAGCCGGGAGGAGTCAACGCGGAGCCGAGACACGATACAAGGGCCACCTATCCCTTCTTGTTTAGGGATGAAGGTACGTGGTTTAGTCGTTTAATACTTAAATGAATAGTTTACATGCATGGCATGGTGCACGTTGCATATGCATGTGAGTCGTTGTGATTGAACATAATTTCGGGACGAAATTCTTTTTAAGGATGGGGAGAATGTAAAACTAGGGAAAATTCTAATTTTCTTAAAAAGGGTAAAATGGTCATTTCGGTCAAAATCCGAAATTTTTCTAGATCTTAGATGATGAAACGAACTTCACCGTTGGAATCGTCTCATGAAATCTAGCTACCACGTCGAATTTCGTCGAATTTTGTCGAATTCCGAGACAGTCGGAATTTCACGTTTTTCGAGGCACCGGGTGTCGGGTGTCGTATAATGGCTTGTGAGAGACATGTGATATGAAAAAAGTCACCTACTACATGTACCCATGTGACACATGTTGCATGATTAGTGAGAGGATGGAGATGAATGGCTTAGATTAAGCCAAGTGTCAAAAAGGCCCATTAAGTTACTTAAAGGGACAATGATGAAATTAATTAAAAAGATTCAAATAAATAGAACCATCCATCTTCTCCATGGAGGTTGCTGGAAAAACGTGCGATGAGACCAAACCAGTTTTTTTAGAGATAAAGTGACTTCTCTAGATTTCTGACGTTCGGATAAGTCGATTCTCGTCGGATCAAGCAAGTTGCTCTACCGTAAGGGCTACACGTGGGCACCGATTTTTATGGAGTTGAGTAACTTCAAGAAGGAGGTAGGGATCTTTTCCTACTTGGTTTTATTATTTGGCCAGAGCCATTTAATGGATGGGGATTTGTTTAGGCTTTGGATTGCTGTGTTTTTCGGTCTCAAAATCTTTGAGCGAGTGAAGAAATCCTATGACCTTTGAATAAATGCTTGATCTTAGGAGCCTAGGTTTTTCATTCCGCGTGATTTGTTGTGTGATTTTGTGTGGTTTGGGTGATTCAAAATGAATTGCTTGGATTGTTATTAGCCAATGTGAGCTGATTTTGGTGTTATTGATTGTGAATTGAATAACATGAATTATGCGAATTGAATTTTGTTAATATATACATGTAAAATATATTAGCATGAATTGTTTGGAAATGACATAATGCATTCCATATGCACCGGGGCACCCTAGAACGATAGGTGTGAGTGCATGACACAAAAATGAAAGAAAAGTAAAAATGGTTGTGAAAGGAATTTCAAGGAAGATTTTCCGAAGAATTGCCTTGGAGAGTGGTCCAACAGTTCATCTCGGAGGCGGACCCATGACTATTCGGAAATATTATCTCGTAATTCGCCTCGGAGGGTAGTTCGATATATTTACCGAAACTCGGCAGTGTGTTTTCAAGAATAAAAATATTTTGTTTTGAAAACTGTATTTTTGCTCGCATTTGGCTTAGGCATGTGTGAGGGAGTCGGTGAGGACTCGAGACATGGGTTTGGCATGTAGACATTCAAGTAGGATCATGTATTTGCTTGAGTGTGTTTGGTTGCCATGACATGTGCACTTAGGTGGGGAGTAACCTATGTAGGAGATTATCACTATTGGGCACTCACCTGTCAGGGATCGTGTTTCGAATTTACGAAGTGTACGGGAGGGACGGCCGCTCACTAAATGCAGAGTGTTTTAGATGAAAGCCGGATTGTGGCTTTGATATTTTCTTTGTGAAACATTTATTATAACTTTAACTTTTGATATATGTTTTGGTTAAGAGTAATGTAATAACTCTTGAACTATTGTTATATAGTTGATGTATGTTTGATGAGTATTGATGTATGGGCCAAGTGACCATTTTTACTCATGTATTAGGTCTCATAATATGAGACACAGATATTCCACAGGTTGACGGGTTGTCAACGAGACACCCCGGGATTGGGGCGTCACACCTCAAGGGTGCAAGACTAACCCTTGGAGAAACGAAGAGTGATCAAGAAAATTTCTAAAATGACGGGAAGCTCAGAATGCATGAAATATTCTAAAATTTTCTCATAAATAAGTCAAAACCCATATTTTTTCTAAAAAATATATATAAATCCCACATTTTTTGCTATTAGGTGTGAGACTCGTTTTTATGTTTTGAAACACCATTTTTAAAATTGGTTTTGAGTTACTACTTATTTTTATTTTATTTTAAAAATGAAAATAAAATAATAAAGAAAAACCCTAAATATGACTCATGATAGAAAAAAAAGTCTAAAAAACCGAGTCTAGTTTCGAGGGTCAAGTTACTTATTGGAAATGCACAATTTGGCTAACCAATCAATGAATATTAAAGATAAGTCTTAACAATACCAAGCACAGACATATATAAATAAATAAACAAGCATAAGAAGTTATCAATTAGGAAATAATATTAATGCAATAATAAATAAAAAAAACATTCATAGTCAAATTTGAAATTGGTATATAATCAAGCGATGAATTATTTATTAAAATTATACATCGAATGTTAAGCCCACACCCAAGCCCGTTTATATGTTACACAATTAACTCTAGAGGATTCAATTTTATTTGAATTATAAAATTAATCACATGAGTTAGAATTTTTGAAAACTGATTTGGAATTAAAATTTTTAAAATTTAAAGTTTGAAATTGAAATAGACTGACATGATCAAAATTAAAATAATAATAATAATAATAAATTATGGTTTAACGCATGTGTCTAAGTGAGAGCGATAGTATTTTCCCATAGTAGTTTGTTGCCGCCCACGGTCGTGTGGGTGAGTAAAGAGCGACGGGGTTTCTCAAGGTTAGTCTTGCACCCATGAGGTGTGGCAGCTGATCCGAAGTCCTCGTTGACAACCCGTCAACACAGTGGAATATATCTGTGTCTCATATTGAGACCTATCCATGATAAAAATGGCCACTTGAACCCTTACATCAATACTTTAAATCAAATACATCGGTATACAACAATAGTTCAAGAGTTATTACATTACTCTTAACCAAAACATATATCAAAAGTTAGAGTTCTAATAAATGTTTCACAAAGAAAATATCAAAGTCACAATCCGGCTTTCATCTAAAACCGACATCTAGTGAGCGTCGTCGCCTTTATGTAACTAACGTACGCGAAATGATCTTCGTTGACCCTCCCCCTCGCTGCACCAGCAATGGTAGAACACCCCCCACCCCCTTTCCCAACGGTAATATTCTCCATTTATCCCTTCCCAACAGTCATGTGACGTTTAAGGTGCTTTCCCCACTTTTTTTCACTTCTTTTTTTTCTCTATAAATACTACACTTTTTTTTTTTTTTTTTTTTTACCATTTTTCATCAAATTAGTCTTTTAATTTCTCATTTTCTCTCACAAGTTCACTCAATTTTCTCTCACATTCTTTAATTGATGCAGAACAAGAATATTGATCTCAGATAGAAGTTATGCTCTGATACCAAATTGATGTAGCTCGGCTACGAAGAACAAAAAAATTAAAAAGAAAGCGAACAAATAAATAGAACGAAGTTCTCTAGTTTTTCAATATTATATCAAGTCTACCCAAAACAATAACATAAGGTGCTATATATAGGCACCAATAGAAAATCCTAACAGATAAATCCCAAAAATCATAACAGATAAATCCTAAAAAACCTAAACAGATGAATCATAAAAACCCTAATAGATAAATCATAAAAATCCTAAAAAGTATGATTAAATAAATAACTAATAATAATAAAAATTATAATTGAACTTGAGTTTTTTATCTCGTATAGGCCTAAATATGGACCTACTCCATGCCCCATCATTCCCTCCGGGTTGAAAAGAACTTGACTCCGAAGAGTGATCAAGAAAATTTCTAAATCCTGTTGGCCTTTGGTTCGATATTGTCATTCTTTTGCTTATTCCTGAATATCCCATGTTTGATTTTCTTCCAAAGTCTTAGAATTTGTGGTTGAATGATGAATGTTCTTTAACTAGAGTTGGCAACCATGGAAAGCTTGATCGGGCTGGTGAATCAGATCCAGGGGGATCTTGATGTCAAGCTCTCTTCTTATGCCAAACTTGGTGTTTGGTTCCGGATGAGTTGATTCCGGGACTGGAGGAGATCAAACCCTAGAACAGTAGTGCCAGTATCGTTAATGGATGTTGCAGCACTTGAGTTCGGTGATTGGGGAAATAAAAAGAGCGGCTGCTATCACGAATTATGGTGAAGTAATAGCCGCAAAGATAAAAACTTGTCGCAGCAACTTCAAGAGTGATAGTTTTGATCCTTTGAGAACTAGCGATTTCGATCCTTGAAGCGATGAAATCGTCGGGAAATATGATGGTGTCAACCGAGCGGCGGTGATAGATTGGTCGGACGGCTTGATCGAGAAGGAATCGTCGGGTAGAGAAATAATGAAAGCGATCGAAGGTAGTGGGGTTAGTGAATTTTGTGACCTGAAGGCGTACCAAGCAGGAGACAAATAAACGATCTCGGATCAGAACTTGGAAACAAAAGAAATAGCGATCTCGGATCGAAGTTGAGCTCTTTGTCTGAGTGATGCGAGAACAAGAATATTGATCTCATATCGAAGTTATGCTCTGATACCAAATTAATGTAGCTCGGCTACGAATAATAATAAAATTAAAAAAGAAAGCGAATAAACGGAATGAAATTATCAAGTTTTCAATATTAATCCAGTCTACCCAAAACAATAACATAAGGTGCTATTTATAGGCACCAACAGAAAATCCTAACAGATAAATCCCAAAAATCATAACAGATAAATCCTTAAAAACCTAAACAGATGAATCATAAAAACCCTAATAGATAAATCATAAAAACCCTAACAGATAAATCCTTAAAAGTATGATTAAATAAATAACTAATAATAATAAAAATTATTAACGTCTTGGTTAAAAGGAAGCACAATTTTCCTCAAATTTGTTGATGCGTCAGATAAGATTAAAGACAATAAATACATATATGGTTTGTTGAAGGACGTTATCAAGGAAGTTAGAGAAGCAAATGTGGTGCAAATTGTAACAGATAATGGATCAACATTTGTGAAAGCGGGAAAATTGTTAATGGAAGAATCTGATCGTATTGGACTCCATGCTGGCCTGCTTGCATTGATTTAATGTTTGAAGACATTGGTAAAAGGGATAATGTTGCTGGTGTTCGGGGAATGGCGAAAGATAACCAATTTCATTTACAATCATGGTTGGTTGCTTTGCAAATGCAACGAGTTTGTGGTAAAATATTGTGCGTCACCCAGACAGCAGATTTGCAATAATATAATATCTGTGATCTTCTAAAAAAGAGTTGATTTGAAGAAAGTCTTTATTAGTAATGAATGGGCATCTCACAAGCTTAGCCGGACATAAGTTGGACACATGAGGTTGAAAACCATGTTTGATCATGAATATTAGGAGAAGGTGGAGAAGCTAGTGTCCATCTATGAGGCACTATACACAGTGCTTCGCATTGTTAATTCAGAAGTCGTCCCAACCATGCCATTTGTTTACGAGTTGATTTAGTTGATGAAGACAAATTTAGATCGACTCAAAGCTAAAGAGTGGGTGAAACATATCATCCCAGATCGTTGGGATAGAACCCTTAAGCATCCTCTTCATGGAGCATGTAACTAATTAATATCATTTTCGCCGACATTCACATTTAATAATATTATGTTTATATTATTATCACATACTAATTCTCAATAACTGTCACACCCCCACCCCTACTAGCGGCGGTGTGGCGCTACCTGAGGAAACCCAGTGATTACTTCCAGCGACTAGAGAATCTGACGAAGCGTGTTGCTTGTTAGCTTCGTGTACAAAAATTTTCTTTTAAATTTGTGATTTTATAAATTTCGTATCTTAATTTTGCATCTGGAGATATCCCAAAACATGTATATACAATTTACACTTTTTAAACATGGTAACCAACAACACTTCTTCAAAAGAGCCTCAGGCTCATCACATTTTCGCAAAACAAAACTATGTACATACCTATGCTCAACTATACAAATTCAAAGTATTTCCACCCCACCTGAGTATTTAATACAACACTATACTAGAAGTCGGAGAATACTAAAATGCTCCGGCGTCAGCGATACATGCTGGAAAATAGTTTTAAACATGAAAATAATGAAATTAAAACGAGCTCGGTGAGTGTATGCTTTATAAAATGCTTCCTTTTAAGAAAATATCCTCAAAGCGTAAAACTATATTTGAGACATTTTCGAAACCTTGCTTTGTTATAAAAGTTTATAAAACTTTTCAAAAACTGCTTGCTTGCTTTGCTTTAAAAGTTTATAAAAACTTTTCATAAACGCGGGAGCCTGGGCTTCGACCGCTTGCTTTAAAAGTTTATAAAAACTTTTCATAAGACCGCTTGCTTTAAAAGTTTATGAAAACTTTTCATAAAATGCTTGCTTGCTTACCAATGGTTGATTTTAAAACTATGTGTAAAATGCTTATAAATCAAGATCAACCATTGGAGGCCTTTCTTGCTTGTTGTACCCTAGTAAACACGGGAGCACAGGCTTGATCGTCTTGCGTGGGGACTGGGTCCACATCGCACTAGGTGGAAGGGCATGACCCACATCACCTTCGAGTAAATATAGTGGAAATACCTTGGTCGATAAAAGCACAATCTAGGTATGCCATGAGCTTTGATTATAAAATATAATTTTGCTTACCTTTGAAATATGGTTTAATAATTTAAAATCATAACATACAGGTGTAAAGCTTGATTTATAAATAATACTAGTATTGAAAAATGAGGATTTAGAACACTCACCTTTCAGGTTTACAATAATCAGGCATGACTTCAAAATTTCTTGCATACTAGCACTATACGTATTCGATGTATTGGAAGCGCATGTCAATCCCAGCGCTGACAAGAAATTTGCACACTTTGTGTGCTCTAGATTAAATTTTTCGAAAGTATGGGCCCCAAATGCCATTCACAGGCATATGGCTAGCTTCTAGACTCAAGGGCTTTTCATAAAGTCTAAAAACCCTCGAAAACATTTCTGAAAATTATGTACAGGTATGTAAATCTTGAAATTTCAACTGACCCAATAGAAAACAATCTAAAGTCATTATTATACGAAAAAGTCTCAAAAATTCAAAAATTCCTAAACTAAATCCAAAAATTTTGGGATTGAAATTTCTTTAATCTAATGGCTACAAGAAAATTCCAGTGAATTTACATAACCTTTAAGCTAGAAACAAATACAAGTAGGAAAATTTCTACCTCTTGAAGTTTAATGGCTTATTTAGATATTGGTACCTACGTAGCTCTCGTCATTAGTCCAACTGCCTTACTATTAGACAAAATCTACGGTCCAATTTCCATAAATCTAAGAAAGAAATAAAAAGAAGAAAAAAATAAAATAAAAATCTCACTCCCTCTCTCTCATTCTCGTCCGTCTCCCTCTATCCGTTTTACTTTTTTTTTTTATTACTATTATTATTATTATTTAGATAAATGATTTCTATTCTCATTCGGGTCAATTCTATCCGAAAAAATTTATTTGCTTTTCGGTTAAACTTTGTGTAAATGAACTTAGATCAGCAAATTCTTGGCTTTCGAGATTTTGTAAAAATCTGCGTCTCACATGTATTTATCAGCTAGGAAAAATCATTAAAATATTCTAAGCTGTCTAGAATTCGACGAAATTTTCTAGTTCCTTTAGATTTCTGAGAGGCAATTTAAGCCCAGTCAGTTTCATCATCAAAGATCTAGGAATTTTCTAGGCTTCACTGAACTATTATGGTAATTTATTATTATTATTATCTTTTGAAATTCCATAATTTGTTCTTTCACCCCTCCACTTTCCTTAATTGCAAAAGTGCCACAATGCTTTGAAAACTTTATAATTTTATCCTTAAAAACAACTTTAAAAAATAATACTATGACACTCAAATAGTTAAGGAAGCCCTTGGTGCACATATCGACCACTACGGTTACATGTCGTCTGTACTCTTAGAATGAGGCGTTACAATAGCTATTGCAACATACTATCTAAATCAAAATTTCAATATAGACATGAAATTGGTTTGTGACCACTGACTACTTCAAATATTTCGCAACGTTTTTTCTAAATTAGGTCTAATGCTAAAGACCTTTGTAATTTTGGAAATGATAAGTGTGAGTTTATAATTCTAATTAAATTGGTTCAATTGATTAAATTGATTTTTATTTTAGATTTTTGACATTTTTGAATTCACGACATACTATTTCGTGATACAAAAGGGTTTGTTCGGACGAAATAGCATCAAGATAAAAAATGGTTCATGGTGAGTGTTAATTCTCATTATAAGTAAATTTTATAACTATTTTATTATTATATATTGAATATAAGCAATTTTTATTACAGTTGAATGATGGTTTTTGTATGGAAATCATGTTCCAACATTAAGGAATTTGGCCTTGAAGGTTCTTTCTCAAACCGCATCATCTTCAGTGTGTGAAAGAAATTGGAGCACATTTGCTCTAATTCATACCAAACAAAGAAACCGGCTTGCTTACCCTAGGCTCCAACAATTGGTTTTTTGTTATTACAACATGAAACTAAAAATACGTGATATGGAGGCAAAGACCAAGAAAGTTGCTGAAAATAATTTTCTCGATTTACTTGAAATTTCAGTTGAGTTTGGTGAAGAAGACGAAAATAAACTATTTCAATGGGTTAGACCTCTCCATTTAGATGATGAAGATGGAAATCCTGATCCACGAATTGCTGCACATGTTCGAGAAGCAGGTGTTAATATTGAGCGGGTTTTATATGAAGAAATTCATAGTCAAAGTTTTAGTTAAGACACAAGGGACTCATTTCAACCCACAGTTACTTCTTGACCCTGTTTTGGTTCAAGTGTTGAACATAGTAGTAGACCAAGTTTTGTTGGTGCATACACTACGACTTATGATGGCTCGAGAGGAGAGGGATAATGATGGTGAGTGATCTCTTTGGAAATGATGGTGGGGATATTGCATATCCACAATAAAGTCAATATCCATTGAACCCATTCCTTTAGTGAAGATGATTTCACACATGCTACCACACAAGATGAAGACCAGATGCAGGAGGGTGGTCGGGTATTGGGCCATTGGAAAGCCATATAGAGGCAATGAAGGATGATGACACCATATGGTCGTTTTGACGATTTTGAGTCCAATTATTGGAACTCAGGAATTTAGTGATTCATCGAATAAGAGGGCAACATATTTCCTCCTTATCGGTAAAAGTTATGAATTGACCTTCTTCACATGCTCGGGTTACATTGGTGAAGAATATGGAATGATTAAATATCCTCATGATCCACAAATGTCATTCGAAATTCCATATCAAATGCAACAAGGATTTAAAACAAGCATGTAGGTGAACCTCGAATTTCCTATTCATGGAGAGGTTGTGGGTAGGAGTCAACAGATTTATGCATGACATATTCGAAGTTACAATCAATATTATCGGAACACCATGTCTTGGTATAAATATTGTCTTCATCAAGATGCGATCCCTTAATCAAATAATGTAATGGAGCCACATCCACTACAACAAATTTGGTCTATAGCCACATTACTAAAGATGGCGTTTTTGTAAACATCCGCCGCGATATAAACCAACATTTTAGCAACGATTCCATAAAATGTTGTAATACAGAAAACTTTTAGTGATAATTTTTGTGATAATTTAACAAATGGTGCAATAGAGCAAATATTAGTGACATATTCTGCGACATTTTAACAAACATTGTTATATTTGTGACATATAACCAACAATTAAATAAATTATAGCTACAAATTTATTTGTGCCAACGTTTTTAGCAATATATATATATATATATATATATATCAATAATTTGTTACGACATTTCAATGATGTTTTATAAAGGCGTTACTCAGTTATATTTTGCGATGTGTATGTTGATTTTTTTCAAAAATGTTGTAATAGAAAAAATGTTGACATTACTTGCATTAATTTAACAAACATTGCTATGTTTTGTGACATGGTCGGCCTGCGGAGCAAGTGGCGATTACTTCGGGCCCCCACATTTCTCTTAAAATAGGCCCTTGAGACCCGACTACCCTTAATAATTTAGGCCCTCTTAAAACCTCACTTTTAGCCCTCACTGCTCAAGTCCCATAGTCATCTACACATTCGCCCAAGCGCCAAACACCTCAGTTGCTCTCGAATCGGAATCCCGGTCAGGTCCGCGATCCCCAGTCCACCGATCTCGGTCAGGTCGGGCGATCTCAAATCTCGTCAGATCGAATCAAATCGAATCGAATCCGGTCGGCGCGGTTCGCGATCCTGTCGCGATTCGTAGGGCCGGCCCTGTTTCTATGATTTGTTGATATTGATGGTTTTGTTCACGAAATAGTTTTGAGGTAATTAAAAATGAAACAAATAAATAATATTTTGATTTATGTTATAATTTTTTAAGACGGGTTTCTAAAGTTATATTTTTGTAAATGCGAGGAAGAGAGAAGTCGGAAATGCTCTTTTGTAATTAGCGAGATAATGTTAGTTTGCTTAATTGGGTATGTTTTCCTATAAAACTTTTATTTTTGTTGTTGCATTTTCCTCTAATATATATGATTTTTATTGATAAAATGAGTTCTTTATTTGTTATATTATTTGTTTGATATATTTTAGTGTAGTAGTGGTGATAGGAGGTTAGGGTCAGACGATCAAAAACCCTCTTTGTGAATTGATTGTTGTAGTATGATTTTAGGTTTAACATAATAAAAACTAAGGTTTTAGGCTTAATATTAATATTACAAGTAAAAAAAAAATTTATACACAATAGGCCCCCTTTTAGAATGCCGCCTTAGGCCCCCCGCGCCACAGGGCCGGCCCTGGTGACATGTAACCCACAATTAAACAAAATGTAACTATAAATATATTTGTGCCAACGTTTTTAGCGATACTTGTATATATGTCTATAATTCATTACGACATTTAAATGTCATTTATAAATCGTAGCTATAGACCTACACTTTGCTGACACATATGATGACTTTTTGACAAAATATTACAACAAGACAATGTTAAGTGACATTACTTGTGTGAATTTAACAAACTATTGCTAAAATATATCATAAATGTATTAGTTCAAATGTGAATTGTTTATTTTACTAAAACATAATGGTCTTAATGAACAAGTAATATTAAGTTAATTTTAAAAAAAATATATAATAGACTCATATTTTCATCAAATTACTTGTATTATATTGTCAAATAATTTATATGATTAAATTTTGTACTCATAAAATGGATTGAATGGATTTAGAAAAAAATTGATTTTTCATCGTTATGTAGTTTAAGATGCAACAGTAATCATCTAGACTCTTAATGAGAAAACAAAATATCGGTCTTTATTTTGGTTTTAAATGACTATTGTAATGTAATTTCTTGATAAGTTATAATAAATGTTGTCTTCAATAAGTGTATATTTGCACATTTATGTGTTTATAGTTAATAGTATTTTCATGAATTTCAAAGTATTTTATTAATTTTTTGCTTTACGATATTTTTGTCAAAATATCCGCCGATATTCCCGATATTTACCGATATATCAGTAAAATTGAAATGTGCAGATATATGCGTAAATCACCAAATATTTTGTTCCTTGGGTCCGATAAGGGAGAGAAGACAAGACTAATGAATAGTAATATCGAGTAGGCTTCTTTTAAGTATCTGCTTGTAGGATAATGACCATCGGTTATTGCAAACAACAATCTTCTTTTATATATCTGCTTCCTTCGCCAATCTTCCCTTGTAATCTATTCACTCTTTTGGTGGTCTTGTCTTTTTTTTTTTTTTTTTTTTCTTCTGCTGGTTTTGGTTGCCTTGGTCTTTCTCTTCTGGTTTTTGTTCTCTTCCGCTTTTCTCTTCTGGCTTTTGTTCTCTGCCTCTTTTCTCTCTTAGCTTTTTTGTTCTCCACTCTATTTGGAATCAGAAAATACTAAGAAAAAAAAAATAGTGAAGGAACATAAAATTATTTGGAGGAAAATATAAAATAAGTTTAAACTTAATAAATTAATTTTATATGTTTTATTCAATCTCATTTTATTTATTTTTCTATTATATAAGGACTAAAAAATTTAAAAATATGTCACTTTTTAAGAATTTTGATTATATTTGATTTTTTTATATTTTTCATGATAGAACCAACACATGAGAAAATTATTTTTGTTATCATTTTTTTCCCATTCCCTAGTACTTTCGAGGTTCTAAACATACCCTTAATTTTTCTCAAGCAATGGAAGTCTTATGTGCTTTTTTCTGGCAACATATCATACAAGGATGTACTAACTTTAAAAGTTTTCTATTGAGTAATCTCTTATGGTTTTTCTAAGCATAATTGGTTTGTTTTCTTTTGGTTATTGATGTTGTAGCAAGGGCTTCTGCTATTAGGTTTTAGTCCTATCATCATCAAGAGCGTCTCAAGAAAAAGGTAAAATTAAATATGATTTTATCAAATTTATTTATTATTATTATTTTTATAATTTATAATTTATTTTTGTTTTTCAGGAACGAAACCCCTTTCCTATCCACCCTAAAAAATAAGTGGAACTGAGGGATACAGAAAATGACTTGAACAAAACTTGTTCACATATTGATTTTTTGGAAAAGAAGTGTAACCTCTCACAACTGCAGCAATAAGAATTGCAAAATCGACAGGTGTAGCCGCAGGAGGTGGAGTTGTAGTAGCCGTCTCATGCATGTAGTCTCGGGTGGATTTTCTTGTACGAACAGACTTAGGGTTTGAGTGTCAACTACAATATCTTTTCTATCGAAATTTATGTTTTTTCTTCTTATTTCCAAGAAGCACTCTCTATAGATTGCATCTGGCAGCTATGTCGTATTAGAGGGGTTAAAGCTTTCTGCACTCCGGATCACTTCTTTGGATATATAAGACATTATTTGTTCTGACTTATGTCCATGTTGTTTTCTTTAATAGTTTAGATTTTAATTTTTGTGTTGAAATGCCCTAAATCTGATTTTGTGAAACCAAGCAAAGCCTCCCATCATTTATTGTCATCTCTTTGTTGGACAACCATTAAAATTTTGGATATTTGAACTACTATTAAAATCGCTACTCTGTTTGTTTATTTAGAAGAATGTGAGATAACTAAGTAATTTTTGTTATAATTATTTCATCCATATTTTTTTCTTCAATTTAAATAAAATTTGAAGAAACAAATGGTCTAAAGTCTATAAGCAATTTGCTTTCAAAATAAGGCAAAAAAACAAATGCTCCATAAATGTCTATTTAAAATTTTAAAAGTCTTTTTCAAATTATTATCACATTTATTTTTTTACCCTTAAATTTTTTTTTGGATTAAACTAAACCTTAAGGTGTTGATTCGATAATCAGTCTAATAATTTAACAAATAGAATAAATTAAAGACAATTATCAATGGAAATTCAAATAGTAAAACTCAAAAAGAATTTCATTTCATAAATTTTTTTTTTTAAAAGTAATATATTTATTTATACTATTTATTTTTTAACAATATTTTTTATATTTTAATTTTTCGTGATTACTAATACTAAAGATTAGAGTTTTGACATGCACATGTTGATGAAAATAATTACTTTTTTGAAGTAAAAAAAAATTGATGAAATTTGATGAAAATAAAATTTTATTCATTGAAAAGTTGCCAGGAAAGGTAAGAGAGGGAGTGTTAACCACACCGACTAACAGTCATACAATAATAAGAGGAGTAGGGCTTTGTACGTTGAATCTTTAAAGCAAGAAAAAGTCATAAATTTTCAAACAGAACCTAAATGCTCTTATTTACTTATTCTTCTTTTTTAATAATAATAATATTTAGATTTATGTTTATATTTATTCAAAATTTGTATATATTCAGCATAATAGTATTTTCGTCATTATGGTTTAAATGATGTCATAGTTTTGAACGACTAAAGATACAACATTCATTTTTTCTGACATACTTTTTATAATGGAAAAAATTTCTTTGTTTGTTATGCGTGATTATTTAACTTAAGAATTGAGAAAGGTTTTTTTTTTTTTTGTCAAAAAGCAATTTCAGCCTTCCCTTTTTCACTTCTTCTCCACCCTTGATATAGTTTAAAAAATTTAACAAAAAAGTAATAAGTTTTTTCCCTTAAAAAAAGGCTAAAGTCTAATCATCAAAATAAAAGACATCAAATAACCTTGTACGTGTGAATCTAACATTTTCATGTTTTTTTATTGAAAAATAACTCATTTTGAACACAAATATCCTTCTTCATTTCATGTATTTACATTGTTTCTTATGATAAAAGATTATTTTTACAAGAAAACAAAAAGACGGTTTTGTTAAAATCAAGCCAAAATTAATGAATGGTCAAAAATTTTTAAATTTGGGTTTTCAAAAGTTGATCGTTTAATCATATCACCCAAAGTTTAATGGGACAAGCCAAAATCAACCTTACCTTAGTTAAATAAGGGTAGATTGAAAAACTCGGGTTCAAAATCAGGTCGGGCTTAGCTAATTGAATATTTCTTAATTCAAGTTTATAAGTATATAAAATTTTACTTCTATCATATGTTTTTAAAAAAGATAAATACAAAAGCTTATTAAAGGACAACGTAAAGAAATGCATACCATCTTCATGCTTCGGAGCATTTCAAGGGCGCCATCCTTGCCAATTTCAAACACCTTGTCAAGGGCCCGAGCTTGATAGAGTTTAAAAAATTTAACAAAAAAGTAATATAAGTTTTTCCCCCTAAAAATAGGTTAAAGTCAAATCATCGGTATTTATGATCATTAGATTGGTTATAGGTTTGAGCTCATTCTTAAAATTGTAGGCTTAGATTAAGAAAATAAAATATAATTAAAATAAGTTAAAATTTTATATATTTTTAAATTATATGGAAGTGATATTAGAAATGTAATAATCTTGGTTAGCTTGATGATAATATTGTTTAGTAGAAGCTGTGAGTTAAATTAAGATGGATGAGAAGAGAAAAAAAAGATGCAAATTAATTTCAGAGGCTGTGCTTAACCCTCTAGCTTGGACCATGACTAAGAAATTTGGAGTCAGATTTTTAATTTTATTAGAGCAAGGCTTGTTTGAGCTCTATGAATATAAAAATAGAAGAATAATTGAATGACTATATTAAAGAATTGTGCAAATAGAATGTACACAATTTGTTTAAATTTTCTTTTAAAAAAATAATAATAAATATTATGTAAATATGAAATAAGGAGGTGAAGAGAAATATAAAACTTAAAAAAAAATATTAAAGATTTTCAAGAATTAAAGAAATATTTGTGGAAGAAAACCTTACGAAAAGATATTAAAGAAATATATGATACATGCTTCATATCAAGAATTTTCAATACGTACAAGAGTTTTTTTTTTTTTTTGAAAAGCGTATAAGAGTATTTTAGGTAGATAAAAGTTTATAAATACTTGGAGATTTATGTGAAAGAAGATGATAAATAAAAGTATGAATATTAAAAAATATGTAAATAGTTTTAAAAAAAATATTTCATAAAACTACTTAAATATGAAAGGAAAATGTTGAAAATGGTATGATGATAAAGGGTTTAGATATTACATGAGACCGATCGGAAATGCTAAATATATGAAAACGATTTCTAGTTGATCTGAAAAGGCTTTATTCGAAATATTTTTTAATAAATGCATTTCTCTTTGAAGTGATTAACGTGCACTAGTAGGGGATGTATAAAGTAGAAAAGGAAACGACCTCAGACAACTAATGCATAAAAAATGTATCCTCAACCAAAAAATTCTTGTAACAGGCAGTAGTACAATAACGTAACACTTTGTTTAAGGATACATTTTTTATTGATAAGGAAAACTATTTTACCCGACCTTCGCTATAGTGAATGTAAACATAATTCTCCCTTAAGGATAACCTACTATATTATTTAAAAAAAAAAAATTCAAAGTGATTTTTCATAATTTTTTAGATTTTTAAAAATGCTTCACATAATTTGTTAGAGACATACTTTTCAATTTGATTTTTTAAAACAATCCCTAAACTAATAAGTTTATGCATGCTTATACGTTAGGCCAATTTTTATTACAAAATAACAACTTATATCATGTTACCATACATGCATGGTCTGACCAATGGCAGCCCACCTTTAAAAAGGGTAAAAAGAGTGAAAAAATAAAAAGGGTAAAATTTAAAACCATATTTCTTTGAGCATTTTATTGAAAGCAATTTGGTTTTAAATTTTACCTTTATTTTCACTATGACATATATATAGATTTTTATAAATGGAAAAATAAAAAATCATACCTTTTCATAAATAAAAAGAATAATATAGTTATTTTTCTTTAATTTTAAATGCTTAATATAAATAAAATATTATAAAAATAAAAATTTTAAAAGTACTAAAAAACAAATACCATTTTAGACAAGCGAAAGGTGTGTTCTCGTTACATTCACCCAAAACATCGAAGATTGACAAAATGGAATAGAAATAGACAAATGTCAATAATTTTATATATGTGCAAATATAAAATTGAGTTGAAGGAGTTTAATTAAAACCAATGATGGAAATATCGGTTTTGACGGATATATCGATACTTGAATTTTACGGATATATCGGAAATATATCGGTGGATATTTTTACATGAATATCGATATATAGGAAATTAACAAAAATACTTTAAAATTCATAGAAATACTACTTCTAAAAGTGTAAAAATGACATTAATAATCAAATATATACATTGAAATTACATTACATTAAGCTTTTAAAATCAAGAATATATGAAGATCGTGTGAGCATTCTGAGAAATTTGATAGAGATCCCATCTTGATAAAGACAATGCTAAATATAAGACATGATATTTAAAATGCAATATTGATTATAGGATCGAGCGTATCATTACGTAAATGTCTTTCACTTTGTATCCACAACTTCGATTGATAGAAATTCAGGGGTTCATCCAACATATAGTTTCAAAATATTAACTAACATTTATTAATATATTATTAATGAAATGTTAATTTATTAATATATTATAAATTAACTAATTTAAAATATGAAAGTATCATATAAACTATCACAAAGAAAAAAAATTGGAGTGAAATGAAGAGTGGATATGGGTAGAGAGAATTAATGATCAAATAGAATTATTTTAGAGGTATTTATAGATTTTTTTGGGTCAAAATAGCCGTTGGATGGTCAAAATTTTTTTGTAATTTAATTATAACTGTTGGATTTAATTTTTGTGCAAATTTGACTATTAGATATTCTTTAAATTGTTGGGATCAATCCATAAGCGTTGGATCAAGTCAGGATTTCAAATATGACTATTTAGATATATCTTTGATATATCCCGATATCGTCGATATATCCTCTATATATCCCGATATATCCCGATATATCTTGATATATCTAGATATTTCTTGAAGAATTAAACTAACCCACATGTACCACGCCTTTCGATATTTAAGCGATATATCGGTCGAGGCTTATCTGTGTCGATATTACGATTTTCTTTGATTTTCCCTCAAGCGATTATCGATTGCCCGATGTCATTATCGAGCATTACGATGCTCCAGATGTATCGGCGATATATAGCCGATATAATATCGGCTATATTTCGGCGATATATCGGATATTTTTAACCTTGATTAAAATATATTCAATCATGACTTTTTCGTCCTCTTTCTTTGCTGCGTCCACTTTATCTTCTTACTTTCCCGTATTCACCTCATTAAGAGAGTGATCTTCAACATCAAGGACGACTGTATCAACCTCCTCATCCTTAATGTCCATGAGGTGATTACAAAACCAAAATCTATAAAACGTAACAACCCCAAACGATATGAACACTGCTTTCATATGTTTACCTCATAATGGTCAAGATAAAATTGTCCGACTAGGCAAGTCACGAGGTTGGAATGGACAAATGTTATTTTGGTTGTATCAAAAATGACCTAGTAAGGCAACACGAGCCTTCACTTGAGTTGTCACAAACAAGGAGTTGAAAATTGACAAGGATGCTTAGAAGGGATTACAAGTGAATAAGAATCCGTTGAAAGCAACCTCATATATATCTAAACTTACTAACGGCCTATAGATGAAAACTCGTGGATTTTGTTGAAGTATTTATATATATCTCTTAATGTAAGTCAGGAGAAAGAACTATTCAATACTATGGGGGTTCTGCTCATCCGTGACCCGAGGAGAGAGGAACCTTCGAACACTATATTATGGGTTCTTATCTTAGAGATGATTTTGATTTGATTCTAAATTTGGTATAACTTTCGGTTCATGAAACCCTAGACAGCGCTGGCTGTGGTACCATATCGATATCTCATTACCATGCATGGTTGTGGATAACACGATAAGGAAACTTTACATGCTTGAAAGCAAGTGCTACAAATTTTTTTCCATGCACGTTTAGGACATCAATTGAAAAGGGTTTTCAAGCTTTATATATATATATATATATATATATATATATATATATATATATATATATACTATATATGTATGGAAAGTTGATTATTTGTGATCATCTACTCTACTGTACAAATTCTTTTGATAACCAAGGTGTTTTAATCAAGGTCCCATTCATTAGTGCTACTTATTGATGTAAATTGTAAGTGTACTTTGATTACTATGCATGCATTTTCTTAAGTTTTTCTTTCAAATATATAACGGACAAGCTTTCCATATATCACATGCATCTTTAATATTGGTTTATAATTCATGACTGAACATATTTTTAAAATTATGATGTTGAGCCCATTTTAGCATGAATATGGTTGAATGACTCGTACATGAATTTTACACGGCATCTTGTTCTCATTTTATGTTTCTAGTAATTGAATAGTTACCTTTGATTTTGTACATTGGTTTAATTGTGAACCCTATATTGAAATTTCAAGATTAAGCGGAGAGATAAAAAAATTATTTATTTTAATGACTAAAGAAAAAAATGAAGTTCATTATTATATAATTTTTCTAATTATTACAAAGAAAAATATGGAAAGGATATTTATTCTATTAAATCATCATTTATACCTACAAGCTCCTCACATTTTTATGAAGGAACTTTAGAATGTTAAAAAGTATAAGAAAAAAGCAATAAATAGTTTTCCGAATAATACATCAAATTGTAATAATTTCATACAATTTCTATTTGAAGTTCATGAAGATTTTGATATTTTAGTTTGGTAGAAATCACAACAACTTAAATATCTCGTGTTTTCTATTATTACTTGATATGTATGATTAATGCTGAGTATAGTTGCATTAAAAGTTGCTTTCAACTTTTCAATGTAGATGGAAGATTAGTCAATAAAAATGATGCAATTTAGCACCCAATATTATTGAAGCGGAAATATGTTTTGAAAAATTGGAAATAGCTTATGAGAAAATGGATGACTCTATTCGATAAGTGAAAATACTTGCTGACATAGAATTTTAAAACTATCTAGGTGTCAACCTAGGTTGAAATTAGTAAGACTGATAAATAAGTAGTGCAATCAAAAATACTTATTTCGTAGTGATGTAAGTTTTTCCTATATTTTCAAATATAATCATATATTTAATGAATGAAAATTTCAAAATAGGTATTTTCTATTTAAAATTATTTTTTGAATTATACTTTTTATTTTTATTCAAAATATGAATACACTTTAAATAAAAAAATTTTTTTTTTTCAAACAACTGACCTACAATCTTGCAAGTCGGATCAACCCTAATATTAAGCCCACGGCCTAGTCCATCAAGAAATGAGTTCAAGTCGGACTGGAACCAAAGTTGGTCATAGACTTTTTGGAGATGCTTAGAAGTAATTTAACTACTCTAGGTCTAGTAGCAGAATGGCCTATAATTCCATTATATAGAGAGATGATTAAAGATAGTCATATCTCATCTTAAATAACTATAAAAGAACGAAAGATATGTGAATGAGGCTTGACTCAGTGGTTAAGGGTTTAACGAGACATATGAAAGGGATCAGGTTCGATCCTCTATGAAAATATAATACTACAATGTTAATGAAAAGTTAATAAATGTCTAAAAAAAAGGAAGGATATTACCGATCCACCAAGAGAAAATTAATCACTATACCAACACTTGGCTTCATCCATGGAAATCAAGAACAAAAAGCTCGCTTCCTACCAAAACAAGACAAATGTGTGAACCTAGGAAACCGCTTGAAGGTAGTAGAATAAAAATGGAATGAAAAAGACACGTTGCACCAGAAATAGATGGTAGCCCTCCTCCCTACCATTGAAATGCTTCACCAAGAAAACTCCTTGCTGCCTTTATAATTCCTCCTATCATGTAGATTTAGGACCCCCCAAGAACAAGACGTACTAAAAAGGGGGCCCGCCAATATTAAGAGAGCTTATAACAAAACACCAATTTAACACATAAAAACATAAAAAAAAATCAACTTTTTTCACAAAAAAAATGAGAGAATAAATCTAGAAGTAGAAGAAAGCTAAGAAAAGAAATAGAATTCATTGCATTGGTCCAAGAAAAAGCTAACCCCAAAAGATAGGAAGAAACAAGGTCAAGGCACTCATCCCCAACAAAAAAGGAATCTAAGAAAAGTTTGGCGATCGCAAATAACCTAAAAACAAAAAAAACATAGGAATTTCAGAATAATGAGGAGACATCGCCCACATAAGACCCACATCGAGTCATTTATTTTTATTTTCCCGCTTTAAAAGGCATCTCCTCACATTTTTAACGAGGAAATAGGGTTAAATGAAGGTGATTAATTTAACCACTATTGATCTAATATTATGGCATAACAACTAGTTTCTCATTAGACCATTCCTTATTATTATAAATATTTACAAATACATGAAGAGAATGAAATACATCATTATTACCAATAATATAACGAATAAGAATATCCTTTTCTTTTTTGTTTAGAAAAAAAAGAAAATATTTTCGTTATGAAATCAAAAGTGGATACATATCTCCCTAAATAACTGTAAAAGAAGAATATCATCCATCCACCGAAGAAAAATCAGTGTACCAACATGAAGGAGAAAAAAAAAATCTTAAAGTTATATGAAAGAAATTAAATTATAAGAAAAATTCATGATTTTGAAAAAAATATTTACTCTTTATGTAAAAAATAGAATGATATTGAAAAAAAAATTGAAAAACGTTATTGAGAGGATCCACTAAACCCTAAAATTTTATTTGAGAAAACTATTTATTTAGTTGAATTAATTTTAAAAGGGTGGTGTAGTCCCCTTTTTAATGTGCTTTTTTATTTTTATTATTTTTAGTATTTTTTTTAACTTTCCCGTGCTCATCTAATGGAGACACGTAGAAGTATGGGATGAGGCAGATTTTCTAGGGCATGGGAGAGCAAGATATAAAAAGAAAGGAAATTCTCGGAGAAAAGGGGAAGGATTTTGGGGAGTACTCATCAAGGGCCTATCCCTTGGGAGAAGCAACTGGTTTTTTTTCTTTTTTGTTTGTAGAGGTGATCATTTCTCTTGGGGGAAGAGTTGTTTATCAGGAAAAAATTCGTATGAACACTTGGTTCTTCACTCTTCTATTTTTATTTTTTTATTTTTTCTTTCAACCTTCGTCTGCTGATTTATAAACCTTATCTAATAAATTTCTGCATAAGATAGTAATCGTAATGCTAATAAGAGTCCACTAGCTGTCTGTTTTGACGTTACTAGGGCTTGTACAGTATGACACAAAGTTTCAGACTCTAAAGTGGAGGATTCTTATGTACAAGCTATCATTTATTATTGTTTTTTTTTATAATTAGTTTTTTTTATTCAATATTTTAATATCCTTGCATCTTGTTCATTCCTATGAGTATCAAATGTTTCTCTACTCCTTTTTTTTATTATTATTATCCAAGAATTGATGTGTGATTTGTCTTTTTGTGTAGAGAAATTCATTTAAGTTTCTATTCAATGATGGTTGGATGTGGCAATGATTGAAATAAAAGATGTGAAAGTTTGTGTCAAAAATATTTGATGCATATCGTGTATATGGGTAAGGGCAAGATGAGGGAAATCATTCTTCTTATGGGTTTTGTATGTCCGTTACATTATGCATTCCCATGCTTCTATTTCTTCTGTATATATTTGTATGCTTCGACCCTTCCATTTATTATTCATTTCCATGTTAGTTTGTCTCCATTTATTATTTAGCTTTCCTTTCATGTTCTATTCTCTTTTTGCATCACATTAATTACTTTTTGTTTTGCTGTTTTTTTTATATTATATCAGATTTAGTTATTGTAAATTAGTACCATTGTAATTCCTATATGACTTTTGAACGCATATTTTGGATATCTTTCTGATGAATTGGTACACTCATTTTGCTTAATTTGGATTGTCACTTTTGTTTGATATGTGATTAGCAGAGATGATGTATTGAGTTTTATGTTGGTTGAGTGCTTTAGTGATGATGCAGTGGGATTAAAGTGATGAGTTTCTATTTTAAATAACACATTCTACCTTTATAATTATTTACTGTTGACTTTGCAACCTTCACTCTTTACCACATTAAATTTCATAATAACCCTCATGTTTTCACATAGTATTTGTCTTGTATTTATGATAAGAATTATTTTAGAATTTTCTCATACCCACATTGCCATCACTTTCACAATTTTCGATTTACCCTTTTGTGGTTGTCACATCATTAATTGCCCTTTTTTTTATTCACTCTATTAGCTGCCCATGTGTCCACATTAATAATCTCAATACTCTCTCTCTCATCATTAGATTAATTATTCTCTCATTATTATCAATTTATTATCTTCATTATTACTAATTTATCATTTTACTCTCATCATCATTACTTATGTCAACTTTTATTTCACTTTAGTAAATCCCCTTACACGAACTGTCAATCTATACTTCTTCTATTCTCTACTTATATCCTGCATATTGTATTAAATTGTTGACATCATGCTTTATTTCTCTTATTGTTTTCAGTTTTTCTTGCTTATTACTTGCATCATTGTTGGTATATTTATTATATATTAATATGTTTATCTCGTTTATATGGGCTCAGCCTATTGACCCCTCACTAAACCCTCTCTCATACACCTCATGCCCAATCATCTCCTGGGAATCCACATTCTTAGGCCTTAAGCCCAATCCATTAGGAACTTTGACCAAATTCATTAAGACTTAGTAAAAAAAGTTATATTATTTATCTAGTCTCAACTCATTGAGTCGTTTCTGCGTAGTGGGAGGCTCAGTTAAAAGCTCCATCATCTTTTAGGCTATTTTCTCATTAAGTCAACCGACCAGAAGCCCTTTAGATCGTCGTATAGTAGCTTTTTAGTCATTGACTCTTTGCGCCCTTAACTTACTCAAATTTTCAATTTCAAAATTTTAACATCCCCAATTTTCAAATTTCTTAATCAATATTTTTTTTAAATTACAAAATTCTCAATTTCAAAATTCAAATCCCTCAATTTTCAATTTCAATATTTCAAGTCTCCAATTTAAAATTCAAGTCACCCAATTTCCAATTTAAATATCTCAAATCTCAAATTTCAAAATAAAAAATTCTCAATTTCAAAATTCAAGTGCCTTAATTTCAAAATTCAAATATCTCAATTCCCAATTTCAAAATTTCAAGTTTAAATTTAAAATTAGTAGATTTTAATTTAAATTTCTCAAATCCCAATTCAAAATTAAAAATTCCCCAGATTTAAAAATTCAAATCTTACTAATTTCAAAATTCAAAAAGTCCCTGTTCAATTTCAAAATTACAATTCCTCAATTTTGACAAGTGTTAAAATTTCAAAATTCAAGTCTCCCAATTTCTAATTTCAAAATTTTAAAATCCAAATTATAAATTTCCAAATCTTAACTTTATAAAATTCAATTTCTTAATTTCAAAATTCAATTTCCAAAATCCCAATTCAAAATTCTCAAACTTCAAATTCATTTCAAAATTCTCAATTTTCAAACTTCCACTTTTTAAAATTTCAATTTTAAATCATTTTTCAAACATTCCAAACACATGATTAATTCTACTGTTCTTATAAGATGAAATCTTAGGGACCTGACATTTCTTGTATCATTTGAATAAAGAATTTGACTTATAATCTATAACCAATTTACTATAATCTATAACCGATTTACAATTAATTGTGAATATTTTGTTTTTTTGTTTTTTTTTTTTTATCATTGCACTAACATTGTTTCCTAATTGATAGTGCTTATGACATGCAGTCCAGATACACATTTTTCTCATCTGACCTTGCTTGATTATTTATTTATATATGTTTAGTGTGTTGTTGTATTGTTATTGTTTGTCTTCGGTATTCATTAGTTGATTAATCAAAAGCTATATTTTCCTTAGTTTGTTTAGTAGAGACCCGACTTTAGGGGCTTAGAGGGATGCTACGCTTCCATAGTACCTTCCCAATAAGAAAACCGACCCCCGGACCTAGACTTGGTTTTTCTTGGACCCGCTTTTCTTATCATGAGTTGCATTTAGGGTTTTTCTTTTTTATTTTGTTTTCCCTTTTAAAATAAAACAAAAATAAGTGGCAACTCCAAACCGTTTTTTTAAATGGTTTTTCAAAAATAACGAGTCTCGTCTTTTTAGTGGAAAGCACATAATAGCCAAAAAATGCGGGGTATATGGTGACTCCGTTGGGGACAGTGAAGGTCAAGCTTAATTGAATACAAATTGGGGAAAATGTGACATTTGATTTGTTGATTGATAGATACTTTTTTTTGTTTTTTTGTTTTTTTGTGTACTTGATTGTTGGTAGTGCATTGAGAGTTTTGACTAGCTGATTGTATCTTTCATATGAGTGATTGTTGTATCTTTAGTATTGGTTGGTTGACTTCACTGGATGATTGTTTTGTTAATCTTGTTATGTCACTCTTGTTTCTCATGGTTCGTTATATACTCACCGTGTTCATCTTATACTTCTGCTTAGATCGTGTGTAGATTTAGATGGTATACTTGTGCTTTGCATGACTGATTGTTGTATGACTACCCCTCTCTTATCTGATTGCATGTCTTGTTTGTCTAAGTGGGACACACATCTATCCCCTTATATCTAAATCCCTAGTCTCAGTCGACTTTGTTTCTTTTGTTTTTGTGTTTGTTGTTTGGTTGGAGACTTATTGCTCCTTACTTGCTTGTCGACCGAGCCGGTGATTAGGAGTAAGGTCTAGCTATGAGCTATATTTATGTTTGGGAGCATTCTGGAGGTGGTCAACATATTGATACTGATTAGAGTCCAATCTTTGAAGACTTATATAGCCAAAATCTAGATTTTAGGATATTTGTGTGACTAGTATGCTTTCTTGGTGCTTAGCTTGCTAAGTTTTTTAGTGGACCCACATCCCACTATGCACCTTAGATAACCTTTGAGTATTTGAGAGTTGTGAGCTCACGTCACCCAGTTTTGAGTCTTAGTATTAAGACCCAGCAACGAATCTCGATTTTAGAAACCATGACCTTATAGGTTGAGCTTAGATCCTTTTTTTAGGATTTCTTATCCGACATGTGGGTGCATCTATGGGCCTCTAGGGCTACTTTAGTCACAGTTGGGTTCAATATTCCCTCCTTTGGTCTCTAGTGAGGTGTGCTTAGAGATCGATATGAGTTCAAGTTCTAATTAGACTGCCTTTCATAGTTGTGTTAGTCTATCCCTTTTTGTACAGGTCAGTAGCTTAGTGTTCACTTGGTGCTTTTCTCCAATGCTTCTTATTTTCTCCCTCTACACCTTTTCAAGATTCACTTTCCGCTTCAGTTTAGGGTTTTACACTTAGAGTTAGAGCCTAGTGCAGGCTCACTTGTTTGAGCACTTGGATCATAGTGGACATGGAGCTGCAGACAATCACCATGGATCAATTCACCACGGCTATAGATTCAGTTCAAGAGGCCATATCCAGCCTTAGATAGAGGATGGATGAGCAGCAGGTTCGAGGTTATACAGTTTGATCAAACATCACCACAGTCTTATGTGTCCATGCCTATCCCAATTTATAGAGACACTAGTACCCTCTTGGGCGGACTTTGCGGCAATTACCGGAATGAATGAGGGTGGTAAACCGAGACCCGATGTTTGGGGCGGCGGTGATAGACCACCTCTGAGTTAGTTTGCCCCGATTTTGGATGCACGATATAGAGAGATGCATTGGTGTTAGATGTCCTCGAGCACACTTTAGACTATACAGTTTAGTCATAAGAGCCCTTGGTAGAGATGATGGAAAGTTGGTTGCCCTATTTCCATTATCTTTGAGTGGTCCAACACAACAGTGGTTTGCATTATTAGACCCATCTAGAAGGAGGACTTGGGATGACTTTGCATATGAGTTCTTGCGGCATTATTCCTTTAGTATTACCACTTATGTATCGAGGAGAGAGCTTGACACTCTAAGACAAGGATCATATGAGATTGTTGTTTCTTTTCTCACTCGTTGGTGTGAGAAGATGGCGTAGATTATTATTGATCGGCCTTTGGAGAAAGAGCAAATACAGATGGTAGTAAGGAGAATGCAACCTAGGATTGATGCACTTGATTGATTAGGATTTCAATTGATTACTCATTGGCAGCTCTTTGGTGTGGAGGAGGTATTGCTAGAGATTTGTGGCCAGATTCTTCCCTTAGAGATCTAGGATAAGGGAACCGTGTTGGCGATGCAGATGTCTATCTGAGTTTCTTCTTCAAAATGGTCACCCCGGATGTTGTCGGCTTGACTCCGCAGTGTTAAGGGCATGTTCCTCTTACCCTTGACATTATCACACATAGTCAATTCCACCACGACCATTTGTTTTGACAAGCTCGCATCATATTACACCACAATCGGACTATACAACTTAATTCCATGGGCGTTCTACCACCACATTGCATAGAGTTAGATCTCAACAGACTCGTTTCTCATTTGCTCTGAGGATATCACAATGTTTTTTCTCAGTTAGGCATGCCATTGACCAGGCTCTTCAAAGGCTTGTAGATTCTGGATTATTGACTCCTTTAGAGCCTAGACCACTTCCTCAAACAGAGCCACCCTAGTTTAGGATGGACTTATATTGCTCTTACCATCAGAGTCAAGGACATGATACAAATAAATGTACAGCTCTTCGACATGCCATTCAAGAAATCATTGATCAAGGATCGATTAGTGTGGAACAGTTAGGCGCATGTGCAAACCCCATGATATATAACTCGTTTTGATTGTGTGGTTCCCCTTGTATCTGACCCCTATTCCACTAGCCATGTTAAGGATGATGATGCACGTATGATGAACTTTGAAGATCCCAAGTTAGAGCCTTCCATAAGGAAGGAATCTTTTCGGGGGATCTTTAGTGAGCTGTAAGATTGACGTGATAGACGAGAGTTACTTTAGTTTAGACCTCTGGAATAGATGTCGATGCGGTCGGATAGCCATCACATCTTAGCTATGGAGATTCATCTTTTGGATATATTTTGTGGTTTGCTTCCTTCATGGTCTGGAGGGGCTTTAGTTTGTTTTTACTTAAGTTTTGTTGGGATATTTTTGTTTCCACCAGTGATGTAGTTTTGAGTACACCATGCTATGGTAGAATATGATCTTGTGGGTCCACCATCTTCTTTTAATATATTGTTGCCTTATTTGGGTTATGTGCTCCTTTATATATATATATATATATGGATTGGAGCATTTTGAGTATTTGTTTGACTCATGAGGTGGCATTTCTCCATTATGTATCCCATATACCAGATACTACAGCTCATAGTAGAGATATGTTCAAACCATTTAGAGTAGACTTCATATCATTGGAGAGTGGAACTTAGAGGGAGGCATCATGACTGACCGATTCATTACTTCTTAGGACCGACCCATGTGGATTCGTTGAGGAAGTATGACATTTGAGATCATGGTTGAAGGATGGGTGGCCAACCATTTTGCGGTTAATGCATTACCTTATCCACCCTTTGCGGACATTTAGACCATTGCTAGCCCCTTGAGCCTCACATCAGCATTATGGCCTTTCATTTCTTATAGCCTTACTTACTTTCTACACCGGGATAGGGGTCCTTTAGTGTATATGTGTTGTTTTTAGGAGTTTCATGATCCATTGACTTATTGACCCACCTTTTTCACTATTATGTGGTCATGTTAGTATCATCCTCTATCATAACTCATTGCTTTATATTCCTCACTTTATCTTTTTGCTTTGGTTTCATGTTCTTTAACTATATTGAGTGATGATCTTTCACATCTCATTGCATAGGGGATGGTCATATAATTTCTCCATTCACATCTTATGGACAATGATTTGAAGATCCTTAGTTGAGAGGGTTGTTTTCTAAGAGAGATCCTTTGTACATCATTGTTTGAGAGTATATCTATCTATGTATGATGAAAAAAAAAAAAGTTCTTGCACACATATATAGTATGTTTCTTAGTTGGACATGTATTGACCATTTATGGTTGCTCTTTGAGTTTTATTTGATCTTGAGAGTTTGTATGTGAGCTTTCTAGGCCCCCATATCCTTTTGGGTCTATTTTGTACATATTTGGCGAGTGAGAGATAGATGACTTTCTCCTTTGAGCTCTAGGTTATTGTTTCTTTACTTCATCCCATCCATTGATGATTTGACCATTCTCTATATTTTGATTTGAGAGGTCTCTATATTTTGATTTGAGAGGATTGCTACTTAGTTTTCTTTCCTTTTGATCTCATTGTTTTTCATCTTTTTATCACATCCATATCAGCCTACACCACTTTTCTTTCCATTGATCCACATTTCCATGTGAGATACATCATCCCCACCATTCATATATATCACGTTGATCAACTTATATCATTCCTTGATCCACTATCATTGCTGACACATTCATGTTGTTTCTCGGTTTCCACTGATGATGTGTCACCACATTGGAGCATTATTAGGCCCATGGCTTGTAAGGATCTTTTGGATATTATGCATATTACATGAGGGTAGGATTTGATCATTGATATTTGAGCCCTAGTTTTCTTTGAAGTTATATTTTATATTTCTTGAGCACAATATTACGGTTTGAGTCGGCCAAGACCGCACTTTTGAGCCATGAGATCATATGTTATCTTCATCAGCCTCTACTTGGGAAGAAGGTGCTTGAGATCCGGCCAATATATGGTGTCATCATGCTCCTTATTCTAGGAGATACTTCTTTGATGATTGGGGTTGATTCAGTAGTAGATGCAGATGATTGGTTGATTTGATGATCATTTGATGTTGCTCAACCTTCACTTTTAGGTACACTAGATTTCAGATATGTTCATTTTTGTGGAGGTTATAGACTTCTTATAGCCCACATGGTTGTCTGGTTGATAATGGACATTGATTTAGTGGTACAGTGTTACTTCATTTCATTATGCACAGTCTCTCCTGATTTTTGGATCTTGTTCATAGTTTTAGGGTGTCGGCATGTGATTCTGAATGGTTTTACCTTAGTCAGACTTATTTTCATCCACATTTTTAGTGGTGCAACTTTACATGATTATTTCTGGATCCCTGGTAGAGTATATTTGAGATTACACATCAGTTGCTATACTAGGGCATATCCCATCTTTCTTTAGATTGAGACGAGTTCCTAATTGTGTAGTTCCCCTAAGGTTGATTGTTTTTATTGAACCGATGGTCCTAGTGGATTTATTTGACATAGCATCAGTCTGGGGTAGAGCATCCTTTTGAGTTTGTGACAGTTTTGCTGTCGTGATTCCCTTAGTAACATGTTGTTGAGGGGGGTTAGTTTGACTAGTGCACACTTTAGTTTCTCGGGGAGCACATTATGATACATGGACAGTTCCTAGTAGGGTACTTTTATGATAGTCATTTGTCTTCTTAGATAAGTGGATTATTATTGAAATGGATTTGATGATTGTTTTCGAGTATGAGATAGTCCCTACAACAGTTTGTAGACCTTGTATATTAGAGCATATTCCCCCATTTTGAGATTATCATATTTATATCATATTTGATTGAGTTGCATCGAGACCTTCTTCTACTTTTTAGATCTACTGACCCTTTATCTGTTGAATTATTTTTATGAGATCTCGTCCAGTGTATTTTCTTCGAGATGTCGGTAGATTCCTCATAATGACTTCTTAGTGGTTTACGTTCACAGTGTAGTGTGTCGATTTTACATGTCAAGGCATACTTCCTCCTAGTTGAAATTTTCATATTTATGAGACTTAGTTGATTTTCATTGGAGACATGATTCCATCCTCGAGATCACCGAGTCCCTTGATGTTTTGGTTGTATCTTTGTTAGTTGATTATGAGCACTGAGCATATTGTTGTCAAGTCGGAGGCATTTAGGATTACTACGGTCCTTGGATCTGTGTTTTGAGCCATTCGGTTGATCGATGATTTGGTGTCATCAATGGTATGCAGAATTCAATGATATTTTCTAACTACGAGACCTTTATGAGCAGCATAGAGATATTTCATTGGATTTTGAGCCTGATATCATTCTATTGTGGAGCACTTGATCAACATCTCACTATTCTCAGTAGCACATTCAAATGTAAGGGTGGTGGCCATAGATTTGAGTCAGACAGAGTTTCGATACATGTCTTACCTTCCAATAGAACATTGATTGATATAGTGACTTTTCAGTATTAGGGTTTCGATTTTTTGGATTTTCCATAAGGGCACTATTGTAGTATACAGATTTTGACATCATTGAGGATCGATAGTTATTGTAGCCTCAGATTGGTATGGATTCAGATATATTTGACAGTGTGCTTGATCATCATTCGACACTAGGGCATACCTTCCTTTATCGAGATTATCATATCCTCAATTGATTTCATGGTTGCTTGATCCATTTGTTGTTACTTGTGAGTTATTGTATTGGGGCATACCCCCTTATAGAGGTTATTGACTGCTAAGTTTACTTCTTGGACGTTTGATATGCTCATCGATATTTGTGAGCCAATGCTTAGATCTTTCTTCTTACAGAGCTTTTCTATAAGGCATACCCCTTTTTTTAGTGAGTTCATTCAAAGTCACCGCTTTCACATAGTCTTATTTAGTTGCTTTATGTCATATATCACTCTACTTTGTCTTAGTTTTATTTTAGTTGTTTCCAGCTATAGATGCTTTCACTCGATTGATCATTCAGGAGCATCCCTCCTTATCTATAGACCATCTTAGATCCTCGTTAAGAGAGTTGATCTTCATTTTAGGGCATCCCCTTATTAGCTATCTTGTTTTGGGCATACAATGCCCTCATATTTCAGTATTTCATTTCCATGACAGTCCGGAGTTGTTCATCATTTCTAGTTTCGATTTTTATATCCTCTCCCTTTAGTTTTTGTTAGATCATTCATTTCTCTTCTTCCAGTTTATCAGGAGCACCCCTCCTTCTTCAAAGTTATTTTAGATCCTCTTTCAAAGAGTCGATCTTCATTTTAGGGCATCCCCGTATTTACGATCTTCTTTGGGCGTATAGTTCTTGTATTATTGAGTATTTCATTTTCATTACAGCCCTGAGCTGTTCATTGCATCCACAACCCAAAGCCATTCATCATGTTTAGTTTCGAGTTCTATATCCTCTCATTTTAGTTTTCATCAAATCATTTATTTCCTTTATTCCAGTTTATCATGAGCATCCCTCATTCTTCAGAGATTATCTTACATCCTCTTTCAGAGAGTCGATCTTCATTTTAGGCCATCCCCTTATTTACAATCTTCTTTGGGCGTATAGTGCCCGTATAATTGATTATTTCATTTTCATTGTGGCCCTAAGCTATGCATTGCATCCACATCCTAGAGTTGTTCATCATGTTTAGTTTCGAGTTCTATATCCTCTCATTTTAGTTTTCATTAGATCATTTATTTCCTTTATTCTAGTTTATCAAAAACAACCCTCACTCTTTAGAGATTATCTTAAATCCTCTTCCAGAGAGTCGGTTTTCATTTTAGGGCATCCCCTTATTTTCGATCTTTTTTGGGTGTATAGTGATCACATTATCAAGTATTTCATTTTCATTACAACCATTAGCTATTCATTGCATCCATAGCTCGAAGTTGTTCATCATGTTTACTTTTGAGTTCTATATCCTCTCGTTTTAGTTTTATTATATCATTTATTTCTTTTATTCCAGTTTATTAGGAGCATTCCTCATTCTTTAGAGATTATCTTAGATCCTCTTTCAATGAGTTGATCTTCATTTTAGGGCATCCCCCTATTTACGATCTTCTTTGGGCATATAGTGCCCGCATTATTGAGTATTTTACTTTCATTACAGCCTTGAGCCGTTCATCATGTTTATTTTCGAGTTTTATATCCTCTCGTTTTAGTTTTCGTTAGATCATTTATTTCCTTTATTCCAGTTTATCAGGAGCGTCCCTCCTTCTTCATAGATTATCTTAGACCCACTTTAGAAGAATTGATCTTCATTTTAGGGCATCCCCCTATTCACTATCTTCTTTAGGCGTATAGTGCCCACATCATCGAGTATTTTATTTTCACCATAGCCTTGAGCTATTCATTACATCCACAGCTCGGAGTTGTTCATCATGTTATTTCCTTTATTCTAGTTTGTTAGGAGCATCCCTCATTCTTTAGAGATTATCTTAGATCCTCTTTTAGAGAGTCGATCTTCATTTCAGGGCATCCCATTCTGATCTTCTTTAGGTGTCTGATACGCATCCATTAGTGTTAATTTTCATCTGAAGCTTAGGCTGTTTGACTGGATCACATCCACAGAAACGTTTATTCATTTATCCTGACCACAGAGCATTCATTTCATCCACAACCACAGTGTTTGTGCATCAAAGCGAAGTAGAGGTGTTCATATCATCTCTGACTCTAAATTTATTCAATTGCATCCTGACCTTGGAGTTTGTTCATTTAATATCATAACCCTGAGTTGTTCATTCCATTTTTTTATTAGATTTTGTGTCATCCTCTTTTTTTTTCTTTTTTCTTTTTTTTCGCGATATTTCTCCTATTCCTACCCTTTGTTTTAGATTTTTTTTTATTACCATGTCTTTACCTTACTTCTCGTTCATATTTTGAGTTTAGTTGAGTCTCTTGCATTTTTTTTCTCTTTTCTACCCTCCTCAGTGGTAGAGCATATGGATAATTATGGACATCTTTTGAGTTTCTCATTCAGATGAGCTTGCTTGGAGATCTAAGCTGTTATCTTGTCTTACTCCTTAGCGTCTTTTCATAGTGAGTGTAGATTCTATTATGTGTGTTTGTTCTTTCATTCCTTGGTGATCCAACTATTACTTGTTCTCGACATTGATTCTTGAGCCACTTTTGGAGACCATTTGGAGGGAGTTTGGACTCACATTGTGATAGTGGTTTAGATATTTTCTTTTGTTACTTGCTCATGAAGTGTTTTTAGAGCCCTATTTAGCTGCTTGAGTTTGAGTGAGCTAGCGTTCCTCTTGGACACTTTTGGGGTCTCCTTTTTTCTTCGATAGAGTTCATCTCTCTTCACTCACTTTCATATATTCGTTTCACTTCATTGTTCGTGTTCGTTTCCCTCGTAAACTCTGTTGAATATGGGCATATTTGTAGACCCCTTTTTAATGTGTCTTTTTATTTTTATTATTTTTAGTTTTTTTTTTTAACTTTTTCGAGCTCATCTAAGGGAGACACTTGAGAATATGGGATGAGGCAAATTTTCTAGGGTATAGGAGAGCAAGATATAAAAAGAAAGGGAATTCTTGGAGAAAAGGTGAAGGATTTTGGGTAGTAGCCGTTAAGAGCATAGAGGATAATATTCCCTTGGGAAAAGCAATTGGGTTTTTTTCTGTAGAGGTGATCATTTCTCTTGGGGGAAGGAGTCGTTTATCGGGTAAAAATTCGCATCAACACCTGATTCTTCGCTCTTTTTTTTTTTTCCTTTTTCTTTCAACCTTCATCTGTTGATTTATAAACCTCATTTAACAAATTCTTGCATAAGACATTACTCATAATGCTAATAAGAGTCCATTAGCTGTCTGTTTTGATGTTACTAGGGCTTGTACAATCTGAAATATGGTTGAGTGACAGAGTTTCTATTGTAAACAATAGGTTTTTTCAATAAAAACAAAAACAAAAAGTTGTGTCCCACATGGAACAAAGACAAGGCTTTTTTTGAGTTTATATATTAAAACCCATTTATGGGCTTATACATGGATTGAGAAAGGGAGCCTCACGCGCACAAGGAATGGTCGGCCAGAGTCAATACCAAATCGATTGGATTCCCCGTTATAAATTGGGGACCGTCGGTTTTGTTTCGAGATTAATTTAATTTAATAAAAAGCTTTGAATAAAAAACCTGAGTTTTGAGCATTTAAAATCAAATCGGTTTTGAAGTCATTTGAATCAAAGTAATAGTGCTTAAATATAAAACAACCGTTTTTCCTATAAAATCAAATGTAGACTAGATTTGAAAAAAGGGATCTTCTTCATCCTATTTTCCTCTGCCGGTGCGATTCTCATATATTGTTCACGTCGAAACCTCACCGGTCGAAGGAAGCTGTGGATCTGAGGAAATAAATTCCCTAAGGACAGTGTTACTTTTACTGTAGTCCTCGAATTCTGATTTCTTGAATCCTTTGCATCTCGAGTTATTGTTTGCAATTTTTCAGTTACTTATTTCTTGCTGCTCCTCCACACCACTCATTCTTTATTCTTTGCTCCACACCACAACTTCTTTACTTCTTCCTTTGCTACTCCACGCGACAGCGTTATTCCCACCTGCCTCCTGACTCCCTTCTCTACTGATCATCTTTGTTGTTGCTGCCCATCATCCTCGCTGCAGCTGCCATCTACATCATTTTATCTATTACTGCTGGATTGATATTTATTTAATAATCTTAGGAATTTATTTGCTCTACTTTGATTATGGAAACAAATGCTCGGCCGGCTTCCATAGCTCCTGGCAGAATCTGACTATAGTTACGCCTTTGCATCACTCCGGCATCGGTCGCAACTCCACCAATCACTACTATACCACCAGTTCCTGCTCTCCCTGCTTATGCGAAGCCATTTCCGGACATCTCCAAAATTGAGGTCTTTTCTGGCCAAGGTATAAGCCGGCGAGAGCAGTTTACTCGCTCGATATGCATGGAGCCTGGTGTAGTTCTTACGACAAGCGACGCCCTTCCCAACTCTGAGCCGTGGACATATGCAAACAAGGTTTGTCGACATACCATCCTAACTGTTATCCTAATGAATTATTTGATGTCTCTGTGCCTATAAGGAAGCAAAGATTATATGGGATTCAATCTTTGAGAAAAATACGGCAGGGATGTGGGCAGGCAGAAATTTGTTGTAGGAAACTACTACAAATGGGAGATGGTCAACAACAAAGACATAAAACTCCAAATCAATGAGTACCATAAATTGCTGGAGGAATTAAAAACTGAAAAAATAGAACTACCAGAACAGTTTGTAGAATGACTTTTGATAGATAAACTACCTGACTCATGGAGTGAGTACAAACAATAGTTGAAGCACAAACAAAAGCAATTATCCCTGGGTGATCTAATCACTCACATCATTATAGAAGATACAAACCGCAAAGAACAAAAGGTAGCCAGCGAAGCGGATGTCGACCAAAACAGAGCTGGTCCAAACACGACACAAAAGGTACAAACATAAATCTAAGGCTTCGAGGAACAAACCTAAAGATTTCTAACCCTCATGCTTTCAAAAGAAGACACACATTTTTTTGTTTGCCCGTAACCAATATCATACCACGGTGCGAAGAGAGTAAAATTGGAAATAGTGAAATCCTCCTAAAGCCAACTTGGGCCGAAGGAGATGACATAATAACCGTTATCTCACAAACTAATATAGTGACCAATTCAAATTGGGTGGTAGACTCACAGTGTAACAAGGCATATTTGACGCAACAGATCTTTACCTCTACACTTTGGTAGGGATGATGAAAAGGTTATCACCTTGGTGACTCACACTTTGCTCAAGTCACAGGAAAAGGCAAGAGTCATGTTGAAGCTCACTTGGGAAAGACTGCGGCCTTAAATAATGTCTTTGCGTGTTCCCGATATAAGTAATTTAGTTCGGTGGCTCTATTGGGAAAGGTGGGGTTAAAGTGTCATTTGAATATATGACAAGATTATAATGACAAAGATAATATCTTTGTAGGAAAGAGGTTTTTGTAATCGGGGAGCTCTTTGTGTAATATCTCTGAAGTTATGAATGAGGAAATTCTTAGCACCATACCCTTTACTTAGGATTTGATTAAGTATATGATATATGGCATGCTAGATTAGGACATGTGGTAGTGGATATATTAAGAAAATGCAAACTCTAGGCCTAATCAATAATATTGATTATTCAGGCTTAAGTAAGTGCCAAATATGTGCCACTTCTAAGCTAACTAAAAAGACATGTAGCTCAGTGACTAGAGAAACAAAGTTATTAGAACTTATTCATTATGATCTAGGAGATTTAAAACAAACCATGACTAGGGGAGGTAAGAAATTATATGTAACATTTATTGATGATTATTCTAGGTTTGCTAGAATTTACTTACTTAGAATTAAGGATGAAGCATTTGACATGTTCCTAAGCTATAAAGCTGAAGTAGAAAATCAACTTGATAGAAAAATCAAAAGGATTAGATATGATAGAGGGGGTGAATACATCCCTTTAAATGGTGTGTGAAAGGAAGAGAATTAATTCATGAAGTATCCTCCCTTATTCCTCGAGTCAAATGGAGTTCTTTGAAAGAAAAAAAATAGGACTCTTAAAAGAAATGATAGATTATCTACTTATTAGTGCTACATCTTTAACAATGCGTAGGGTAATCATTACTCTACGCATGTCATCTACAAAATAGAATTCTATCTGAAAATTGGTAAAAAACCCTATGAGTTATGGAAGGTCATGAACCTAACCTTAATATTTAAAAGTGTGGGGAGTGTCTTGCCAAGATTATATTTATGATCTAAAGAAAGAAAATAGGGTCAAAGACTTCTGATTGCATGTTTATTGGGTATGCTAGTAATAGTGTAGCTTATAGATTTCTAGTTTTGAAAAGTGATGTTCTAGAAAGCAACACTATTATTGAGACAAAAAATGCCGAATTTTTGAACAAATTTTCCTTCTGAACAAATTTCTCATACACCCACAATTGTGGATGCTGAAAAAGCATATGATGAGCATGCACCCACTACTGTGGATGATATGGAAAGCTCTCATGATGAGTTGAGAAGAAGTAAGAGAAAAGAGGTTTCCTTTGGAGATGATTTTTATACTTAATTGAAAATGAACTATCCTCTTATTTTGAAACGATTTCTTCCTCTGACGCATTACTTTGGAAAGAAGCCATTAAAATTGAGCTTGACTCTATTTTAAAGAATAAAACATGGGAGTTAGTCGATTTACCTTTAGGAGCAAAACCCATTGGTTACAAGTGGATTTTCAAAAGAAAATACTTTCCAGATGGTTCCATTGAAAAATACAAAGCTAGGTTAGTAGCCAAGGGTTTTTCACAAAAACAAAATATTGATTATTTTGATACATTTGCTCTTGTTCCTAGGATCTCTTCCATTCATATTTTAATTGCTTTGGCTTCAATTCATAAACTTTTTATCCATCAAATGGATGTTAAAACGGCCTTTTTAAATGGGGACTTGGATGAAGAAATTTACATGTACAACTTTGAAGAATTTGTACTACACGGAAAAGAACATAAAGTTTGCAAATTAAACAAGTCTCTATATGGTTTAAAACAAGTACCTAAATAGTGGAATGAGAAATTTGATAATGCTTTGTTGAAAAGCGGGTTTTTATCTGTTGAAGTGGATAAATGTGTATATACAAAGTGTATAAGAAAAGAATGTGTAATCATTGCATTGTATATAGATGATATGTTGATCTTTGGCACTAGCTTGAGTATGGTACATAGTACCAAGAGATTTCTAGCTTCACAGTTTGACATGAAAGATATGGGTGAAGCTAAGGTCATTTAGTGTGAAAATCCATAAGGATGGGTGAGTAATACCAATGCTATCACAAGAACATTATGTTGAAAATAATCAAGAGGTTCGGTCATTTCGATGCCAAACTGTGAGTACCATATGATGACTCATTTAATGAAAGCCACGAGTGATCGTGTGGAGGTGGTATGCACATATTGGGAGTCGATGCATTTAATGAACTTTTCTGGGCGACATAGCATATACGTGTGTAGATTAAGTATATATCTGGCGTAATCCCGGAGATAATATTGATCATTCGGTGCATTATTAGACTAATGAAATACTTTAGGGTACCATGAACTATGGTATCCTATAGTGGATTTTCACTAGCGTGTTGGAAGGATCTGGCGTGCTAGTGGATCTCGATTGAGATGAGATAAAATCACGATGGTTATGTCTTTACTTTGGGAGGTGTGGTGTTGTAGCTTGGAAATCACATCTAAACAAACTCTCATTGCTTCAATACCATGGAGACTCGAGTTTATAGCTCTTGAATCTGTAGTGCAAGAAGGTGAGTGGATTAAGAACTTCCTATCGGGGATTGTTTGGGATCTGACTGACACCTTCGGTCATCCCATGCATTGTGATTGCCCAAGCGGCAATATCGATCGCAAAGAATAAAGCGTTAATGGGAAAAGCAGGACATATTCGTCTAAGGCAGGAGTAATGCAAACATTTTGTTGAAAGATGGAATCATTTCCATTAATTATGTAAAGTCATAAGTGAATTTGGCCGATCCTCTGACTAAGCCTTTGGGAAGAAAATTAATTTTGGAAACATCGAGTGGAATGGGACTTAAGCCAATATGAGATTAACAGTGATGGAAACCCAACCTTTGTGATTGGAGATCCCATGAAGAAGGTTCATATGGGTAATAACAAGTCACTTGTTAATCCTGCTAGCACCAACAAAATGGTCCCTTTCTATGGTGTGTGATTATGGTGCTAGAATGCATAATTTGAGAGGTTGATTGATATTCCTAATGATTTCACAACCCTTATGGGTGGTACATATAAATGCAGTATGTATTTGATGAAATCACCTATATAAGTGTGGAGTGGGGCCGCTCCTATGAAGTGGTATGGCAAGATTTCTAGAGCATTTATGAATTATTGGAGCACCGTAGCCCTGTCGCGCTGTAGCGTTGAACAGCAAGAATCGTGATGTGTAGTGCTGATGATAAAGTCTCTAATTCTGATTAAAATTACTAGGTTCATAGAAGCTATAAGCTTCACCAAAGCTAATAAGTTAAACCTTATTCATCTATGTTTGGTTCATAGTTCATTGAACACCAAACTTAAAGCATTAACACATTCTTCCATATTCAAACAATATGTTTTAAATACAAAGTTTTCTTTCTTTTTAGAAAATGTGGGGATTATTGTAAACAATAGGTTTTCAATAAAAAACAAAAACAAAAGTTGTGTCCACGTAAGACAAAGACAAAGTTTTTTTTTTTTGAGTTTATATATTAAAACCCATTTATGGGCTTATACATGGATTGAGAAAAGGGAGGCCTCATCACAAGGAATAGACTGGCTTTGAGTCCAATGCAAATTAGTGGATTTGCGCCCCCCCTCCCTGTGCGTGTATAAACCAGGGACACATTCGGTTTTGCTCCGAATTAATTTAATTTGTAAAGCCTAAATAAAAAAACTTGAGTTTTGAGCCTTTAAAATCAAATCGGTTTGAAGAGTCATAAATGGCGATAAATACCAAAGGTTTTTCTTTGAATCAAAGTAATAGTGCTTAAATATAAAACAACACGTTTGTATTTTGGAATTCAAAGAAATCAAAATCCGTTTTGTACATGTTATAATAAATTATTTTATTAACTCTATAGAATCACGTTTTGTGTTTGAATTCATAATAGTTTGTTTGAATTGAGCACAACACTAATATCATTTAATTTTATTAAATCTTTACGATCATTCACCATTGCATAAAATCAAATGTAGACTAGCTTTGAAAAAGGGATCTTCTTCATCCTATTTTCCTCTCTACCAGTACCAGTTCTCCTCCTTGTTGTTCCTGATCCAGACCTCTCGGTTCTGAAGGACTGTTGGATCCTGAGGAAATAAATTCCTAAGGGCAGTGTTACTCACGCTCGATCCTCATTACGGTTCTTAGATCTTCCAGATCTCGATTATTTGTTCTGATACGATTACTTGTTACACTTCTTTCTTTGCTCCACACCACTCGGCTGCTACTTCACACCACAACCTGCTGCTGCTGGCTGCTTTGCTCCACCTGACTCTTTGTTCCACCACACATATCTTGCTTCTCTTCTCTCTTGATCATCTTTCTTGTTGTTGCTCATCGCTCCCCTTGCTGCGAGTGCCACTTCATCATTTTATACATTCTTCTTGGATTGATATTTATTTAACAGTTTCATACTCTAAAGTGGAGGATTCATGTGTACAAGCTATCATTTATTATTGTTCTTTTTTTAATTAGTTTTTTATTCAATATTTTTTCATCCCTGCATCTTTTTCATTCCTATGAGTATCAAATGTTTCTGTACTCCTTTTTTTTTATATTATTATTATCCAAGAATTGATGTTTGATTTGTCTTTTGTGTAGAAAAATGTATTTAAGTTTGTATTCAATGATGGTTTGATGTGGCAATGATCGAAATTAAAGATGTGAAAGTTTGCGTCAAAAATATTTGATGCATATTGTGTATATAGGTAAGGGCAAGATGCGGGACAACATTCCTCTTATGGGTTTTGTATGTGCGTTACATTATGCTGGCTTTATCTTTCTCCTCTATTATTATTATTTTTTTCTAATATTCCCGTGCTTCTATTTCTTCTGTATATATTTGTATGCTTCGACCCTTCCATTTGTTATTCATTTCTATATTCGTTTGTCTCCTCTATTTATTATTTAGCTTTCCTTTCATGTTCTATTCTCTCTTTGCATCACATTTATTATTTATTGTTTTGCTGGTTTTTTTATATTATCTCAATGTATTACGATCATATTTAGTTATTTTAAATTAGTACCATTGTAATTCCTAGATGACTTTTGAACGCATATTTTGGATATCTTTCGGATGAATTGGTACACTCATTTTTCTGAATTTGGATTGTCACTTTTGTTTGATATGTGATTAGCAGAGATGGTATATTGAGTTTTATGTTGGTTGAGTGCTTTAATGATGATGCAGAGGGGTTAAAGTGTTGAGTTTCTATCTTTAATAACACATTCTACCTTTATAATTATTTACTGTTGACTTTGCCACCTTCACTCTTTACCACATTAAATTCCATAATAACCCTCATGTTTTCACATAGTATTTGTCTGGTATTTCGGTGATAATTATTATTTTAGAATTTTCTCGTACCCTCATTGCCATCACTTTCATAATTTTCGATTTACCCTTTTGTGGTTGTCACACCATTAATTGCCCTTTTTTTTTATTCACACTATTAGCTACCCATGTGCCCACGTTAATAATCTCAATACTCTTTCTCTCTAATCATTAGATTAATTATTCTCTCATTATTATCAATTTATTATCCTCATTATTACTAATCTATTGTTGACATCATACTTTATTTCATTTATTGTTTTCAGTTTTTCTTGCTTATTACTTGCATCATTGTCGGTATATTTTTCCTGTCATCTATCAATATGTTTATCTCGTTTATATGGACTTAGCCTATTGGCCCCTCACTAAACCCTCTCTCATACACCTCATGCCCGATCATCTCCTAGGGATCCACCTTCTTAGGCCCTTAGGTCCAACCTATTAAGAACTTTGACTAAACCTATTAAAACCTAACGAAGAAAGCCCTACAATTTATTTAGGTCTAATCCATTAAGTCATTTTACCAACTTATTAGGACTTAGTTAAGAAAGTCCTAACATCTCTATAGGTTTCAGCCATTAGGTCTTTCGACTTAACCCTTTAGCCACATCCTTTGACCAGCTCTTTAATCCATCAAACTTTCACCCTTAACTTATTTAAGATTTCAATTTCAAAATTTTAACATCCCCAATTTTAAAATTTCTCAATCCATTTTTTTTAAAATTACAAAATTCATAATTTCAAAATTCAAATCCCTCAATTTCCAATTTCAAAATTTCAAGTTTCCAATTTGAAATTCAAGTCACACAATTTCCAATTTCAATTTCTCAAATCTCAAATTTCAAAATTCAAGTGCCCTAATTTCAAAATTCAAATCTCTCAATTTTTGTAAATTTACTTATATGGACATATAAAAAATAAAGCACACACAAGAAAAACCATGCAATTACACAAGCAAAAACCCAAGTGAGATTCTCGAATTTGTTGGTGAAAAATAACGCAACCCTACACCCTATATAGGTCAAAATAATATTTCTTTTCCTATGTATAACCTCAAACTTTGTTCACCTTTATTTGATTTCGATTCCCCTATATTTTCATCATACCAAAAATTAATAAAAACTAAAATATAATAAAAAATCTAACACGCAAATTGTTTTTTTAAATCATCAGAGATCTATTATTATATTTTTCTAATATAATGTTATAGATTAATAATAACACCATTAAGCTAAGCAAAATTTATTAAATATATAATTTATGATAAATAACATTAATTGTAATATTTAAGTTTTGTTATAAATAATTCATTGAGAAATGTGAATGACCACACATTTACTAGTGAATCATTATGGATGTACTTATTAATGCATTAATGCAGACCCCTATATATATGGGATCCCTGATAATGAAAGATAAAGAGAAAAATGACCTTCAGAATTCTTTCTTTGTTCTCTCAGTTTCTCTCTTCATTTTTTTATTCTTTATAACACGTTATCAGCACGAGAGCTTAGACAGACAAAGTCACAAAACCTGTATGTATTTTAAAGAATTCTTTCTTTTTTTTTTTCCTTTTCTTTCTTTTCTAAAGAAAATTTTATAGCCAGAAGCTATAAAACTGGATGTTATTCATAGCCTAAAGTTATGAAAATCTAAGTTGATAAGGATTTCTTCCGTCATTGATTCATAACCTGAAAATATGCACTCTTTTCTATGTGATAGAATGAGGAAATTTGAACCATAGCCCTCAAGTTCTCATTTTAAAACATTACCACTTGAGCTCAAATATATTATTATTATTATAATTTTCTTATATCTTTTCATTTTATTCCTTATCACATTAATTATTTGATATTCTAATGTCACTAGCTCGAATTTGATGCTCTTGATATTTCAAGCAAGGTATTTATCTTGGATATTGGATGCTAAAATCACTTGAATCACTATGAATGTTGGAAATCACATCAAGAAGAAATACCGCATCCCAATAGGATCGCGCTAAAGCTTTAATATTCATTCACCATCATATTGATAAAAGCCTCAAAAGTGAATATCTTACGGTCAAGGATCCATTGATCCTCTAATAGAACGGTATGACCATCAAAAGATAATAATACTTCCAAGGGCCCGTTATGATTGGATTCATTTGTATTCTGAATTTTAAGTTGATCGGTGATTATCTTCGACATGTTCAAAATTAGATCTCAACTAAAATTATGTGGAGAAAAGGTCTTGGATGAGGACATGCTTGAGAAAACATATACCACTTTTCACGCCTCTAATATGCTCCTGCAGCAGCAATATAGAGAGCGTCATTTTACCAAATATTCTGAGTTAATTGCATGTCTCCTTGTAGTTGAGCAAAATAATGAATTGTCATTAAAAAAATCACCAATCTCGCCCTCCCAAATCTATATCATTGCTTGAAGCTAATGCCACAATTCCAACTAATAGACGTGGGCGTGGGCGTGGATATTTTTATGGATGAGGTCGAGGTCGTAGTCGTGGTCATCATATTTATTAGAATCAAGGTGATTATAATCAACCTCACAGTAAGAAAAACAACTCCAATAACCAAAGCTAAATCATTCATAAATGTTATCTGGAAAGGCAATTGGGCCACATAACAAAAGGGTTTATTAGATTGAATGCTACATATGTGGAATGAAAGGTGGTCACGTACCTATCATACGGCCAAGCATTTGGTTGAACTTTATCAAGCCTCCATCAAAAGGAAAAGGTAACCAAATTGAGACCAACTTTATTAATGGTCAAGGGACAATGGATCTTGATGATCCTTATCAAGTCTCCCTCCAAGAAGCTAACAATCAAATTGATGACAATTTCATTGATAATGATGGTGCAATACCTTTAACTCATTTTGATATCTCTTACTTCTTTGAAGATCTAAGTGGAAAATTTGACCATTTGATTGGTGATGGCAATATGTGCTATGATTAACATATATGCTTATTATATTGTTTTTTATTATATTTAGCCTAGGCGAGTTCTTCTATTTAAATTTTGTCTTTCTTTTGAAGATATATGGATCATTCTTCTAGAGATGCATGTCTTGTTGATTGTGCCACGGCTCACAATTTTCGTGATAAGAGAAATACTTTCAAGCAACTTTAGTTTTGTTTAATGTTCAAACTATCTCAAGTCCCGTTGACCTAATTAGAGGCTCCGGAAGAGCTACTATTGTTCTGCCTAATGGCACCAAGTTTCAAATTGATGATGCCCTTTATTCTAATAAATCTAATAGAAATTTACTTAGTTTCAAGGATATTCATCAAAATGGATATCACATTGAAACTATGAATCATAATGGAAATGAGTATTTACTCATTACTAGGCAAAAACAAATCTTGGAACAATTGATTTCTCCATCATATTGATTATATCAAACAACTATTAGACCTCTTTGAATCTCATGTTCTCATGAACCAGAAGTTCAATGACCCAAAAGCATTTTTACTATGGCATGAATGGCTTGGACACTCGAGACTTTTAATGATGAGTCATATAGTTTAAAATTCTAACGAGCATCCATTAACGAGCAGACAAATTTTAAAATCTCATGATTTTAGTTGTACTTCTTGTTCTTAAGGAAAATTAATTATTAGACCATCTTTTACAAAGATTGTGTCTGAATCCCCAGCATTTCTAGAACTTATTCAAGGGGATATTTGTGGGTCTATTCACCCACCTAGTGGACCTTTTTGTTAATTTATGGTTTTAATTGATGCATCCACTAGATGGTTTCATGTATGCCTTCTTTCTACCCGGAATGTTGCATTTTCTAGATTACTAGCCCAGATAATTCAACTTAAGACACAATTCCCTGATCATCCTATCAAGGCAATTCGTGTTGATAATGCTAGTAAATTCTCATCTCAAGCCTTCCTTGATTATTGTATGTCCATTGGAATAGATGTTCAATACTTAATTTCTCATGTTCATACTCATAATGGGTTGGCTGAATCCTTTATCAAACATCTGCAATTAATTGCTAGACCATTACTTTTGAACACCAAATTGCCTTTATCGTCATGGGGGCATGCTATTATTCATGTTGTGAATTTAATTCGCCTTCGTCTTACATCCAATCAAAATTTATCCCCATTACAACTTGTTCGAGGTTATCAACCTAATATTTCACATTTACATGTTTTTGGTTGTTTATGTTCCCCTTGCACCCACTCATTGAACTAAACTAGGTTCTTAACGCCATCTTGGTATTTATGTTGGTTTTCAATCTTCATCTATTATTAAATATATTGAGCCTCTCACATGTGAGGTTTTTACTACTTGATTTGCAGATTGTCATTTTAATGAAGATATTTTCCCACCATTAGGGGGAGAAAAGCCAATTCTAAAAGAATGGTGATAAATTATATGGATTGAATCTGAATTAGAGGTATAAAAGATAATTCATTTACAAAATCTTGCAAATCGATTGCCCAATGCATTTATTGATTCAACAAAGGTTACAAAATGACATATACCAGCTATAAATATCCTAGCACGAATTGAAATTCCAATGGGAAAATTGAAATATAGTGTGGCCAATGAGCTTTAGCCTGATTAAAGCGTGGACAATCTATTGGCTCAAAGTCTGATTCTAGAAAAGGAAAAGTGTTAAATTGATATCTTGAAAGAAGCTGTCTAATGTGAAAGTTAAATGATGAGGAAATAATAGCCCTGCGAAATTTATCGGTGAATAATTATCTCTCATGAGATTATTACCAGTACATAACAATGAAGAGATATCTATTAATTATACACATAAGGGAAAAATATGGGATCGAAATACTACCCTTATAGATGTTGCTTTTTCTTTCCAAGTGGCTATGGACATTATAAGCAATGATAAAGATCAAAAGCCACAAAATATGAATGAATGTCGACGTCAAAATGATTGGTTAAAATGGAAAGAAGCAATTCAAATAGAGTTAAAATCACTAGCTAAACGAGAGGTATTTGGACCAGGAGTTCAAACACCTAAAGATATAAAACCTTTTGGATATCGATGGATCTTTGTACAAAAGTGTAATGAGCAAAATGAAATCATGCAATATAAAGCACGCCTTGTGGCCCAAGGCTTCTCACAAAGACATGGAATTGATTATAAGGAGACGTATTCTACCATAATGGATGCAAATACATTTAATTATTTAATATATTTAGCGGTCTCCGAAGGACTTGATATGCGGCTGATGGATGTAAACACAACCTATTTATATAGATCTATAGATACTAATGTATATATGAAAATCCCTGAAGGATTCAAATTACCTGAAGTAATGAATTTAAAACCACAAAGCATGTATTCAATCAAGTTACAACGATCTTTATATGGATTAAAACATTATGGTCAAATGTGGTATAATCGTTTAAGCCGGTATTTTCTCAAGGAAGGATATGTGAATAATTCAATTTGCCCATGCGTTTTTATCAAGAAAGTAGCAACTGAATTTGCAATTATTGTGGTATACGTGGATGATTTAAATTTGATTGGGACTCCTGAAGAGCTCATCAAAACAATTAACTAATTAAAGAAGGAATTTGAATGAAAGATCTTGGGAAAACAAAATATTGTCTCGGCCTATAGATTGAGCATTGTTCAAATGATGTATTAATCCATCAATCAACATATACAGAAAAAGTCATAAAGCGCTTTCATATGGATAAATCACACCCCCTTAGTTCCCCCCATAGTTTGTTAAAGTCACTTGAGTGACAAAGATCATATTTGGCCTAAAGAAGAAAATGAAGAATTGCTTTGTCCTGAAGTACCATATCTCTGTGCAATTGGTGTACTAATGTATCTTGCAAATTATACTCGACCAGACATTACTTTCTCAGTTAATTTACTAGCAAAATACAGTTCAACTCCAACTAAAAGACATTGGAACATAATTAAACATGTATTAAGATATCTCCGTGGGACATGTGACATGAGATTATTTTATCCCAAAACATTGGAACCACAATTTTTCAGTTATGTAGATGCAGACTGTCTTTCGGACCCTCACAGAGCTCGATCACAGACATGATATATATTTACTTATGGAAATACTGTTATATCCTGGAGGTCAGTAAAACAAACAATGGTGGTCACCTCCTCTAACCATTTAGAAATACCTGCCATGCATGAAGCTAGTTGAGAATGAGTTTGGTTGAGATCCATGATACAACTCATCAGAAAATCATGTGAATTATCTTCTATCAAGAACAAACCAACAGTATTATATGAAGATAATGTTACGTGTATTGCGCAAGTCAAAGGAGGATATATTAAAGATGATCTAACTAAGCACATTTCACCAAAATTCTTCTATACTTATGAACTTCAGAACAGTGATGAAATCAATGTGCAATAGATAAATTGATGATATCTAGCATGTTATTTTAAAAACCTACCTTTACAATGACCAGCTTGTACACTGGGTGGTATGCGTCAGGTAAAATATCTTCAAAACGAAGTATTAAAACGCTATCAGGGGGAGAATTGTTAAATATGTTAGTATACTGCACTCTTTTTCCTTTCGTCCAGGTTTTATCTCACTGGGTTTTACTAGTAAGGTTTTTAATGAGACAGGACTATCTAGTGATGGTTATTCAAGGGGGAGTGTTATAAATAATTCATTGAGAAATGTGAATGACCACATATTTACTAGTGAATCATTATGGATATACTTATTACTGCATTAATGAAGACTCCTATATATATGGGATCCCTGATAATGAAAGATAAAGAAAAAAAGGACCTTTAGAATTCCCTTTTTGTTCTCTCAATTTCTCTCTTCTTTTCTTCTTTCTTTATAACAAGTTTTTCATATTCTATGTCAATATATTCATAAATCATGTCATAAAATTTTTATTTTGAAGTAGAGTTTATTTTGATTTATGATTTTATTATATTAAATAACTAAAAATAAAATTAAAAAAATAATATCAAATAAAAAAAAATTGAATTTGTATAATTATAATAAATAAATTAAGACATATTTGTTTTTTTGTCATATCAATCATGGAAATTTTATTGACAATGACAACATGCCTACTTAAGATTTCTATGGAAATAATTATTTTATTATTTCTTTATTTGGTTCTCAAATATGAGAAGTGTATTTTCTTGAAGTATTAAGTTTCTCAAAAAAAAAAAAAAAAAAAAAAATATATATATATATATATATATATATATATATATATATATATATAAAATAGTTTTTTTTTGTTTTTCAATTTTTTCCTGAAACCAAAGAGGATGTGTGTCACATCCCACTTTTATAGGCTGTGACCGGCGCTAGGGAATGGAGTAAGGCTTAAGATACGAAACGTAACAGCTTTAAGTCACATAATTTCTCTTAGAAAATTGGCAAGACCTGTATTTCTGTAACAAATGACGAGATCACTGTTGTCGCAATATCAATCTAAAATCTACTAATAATTAACTCAAAATCTCATATCATGATATTATCTCAAATAGCATAACAAATAGACCTCAGATTGGTCATCCAGCAACAAAAGCGACCTCATGGTCTCATCAAAAATATCAATAAGGTTTTTCATCAACAAAATTTATCAACTCAACTATTCAAAATTTTATCGATTTAACCAAATAATTACTTGACCAACAAGTTAATTCACCATGGAGCCTTCTGGAAACTTAGACTCTCATTCACCAAAATAAACAAATAATAATCCATTACATGTTTCAAATAGAATCAGTGGTCGAATGCTGGATTCTCCTTTCTCTAATACACGAAAAGGAGAAATCACTTGAGGTGAGATAACTACGTGAGTAAAATATATCACCATACTTGTGAGGCTAGGTACTCAAGGCCAGCTCACAAGGATGGTTATGCTCAATCAATCAATCCCCGTACATAGGTTATGCAACAAATAGCGGCAATATGAACAACAATATCAAATGAGATTTAGAAGGTTTGAAACGCCGATATAGTTTACCATTCGAGGAATCCGTGCATTTCTTTACCTTTATCACGGAATCCGTACATTTCCAACCAAGATGTCTAGTAGAGCGGGGCGGGTTCTCGCTGAAGTTTTGCCCTCTCTAGGGAAGGCGGCTGCCGCGCGGAGGGGTACCATGTGCACATAGCACGATGGCCTCGTCGAGTTAGAACTTCACGCTAATTCATACCATCAAATGACATTAACGATTTACAAGTTATAGTGGCCGTACTTTCGACATGCAGCGAAGATAACACCAAAATACAATAAGAGTAGCTGACGTGCTCGGCATGAATATTCATCGAACCTTACGTGACTTGTAGCATATGACAAATTCAATTCAATGAATGCTCAAGAATAAGGGTCTTAATCATAGTCAATTACTACGATCAAGTCAAGCAGTAGAAACACCCGTATACATTTCGAAGGTGCAAGTGCGATGATATGATTTACTCCTCCTATTAGTCGGACTCAATGGGCTATTCACCTGACGTGTGAGCCTTCCCCAACTTAGTTTGCTATACCAATATTCATGCAAGAAAAATATAAAGATAACGTCAAAATCCATAACGAGCCATACCTTGTTATTCCTGCTTCCAGTGGAAGCCGTTTGCAGTTTATTTAATCGCTAACTTGAGCTTTTAAATAATTTTTAAATCCTTTTTACTTTCCTTACCTTCAACATTCTGCCTTTTAACATCTAAATACCCGAAATTATAATTTTAATATTCAATTTCACAACTAATTTCTTATATCTAATGTTTAATCACTAAACTCGTTTTTTTTTTTTTTTGGCAGATTGCGCATCAGTTAGTATTTTTCCTATATCTTTCTCTACCGACGTCGAAAAGACCTTAAACTAGTGGCAAAATTTCACTAACATCCATATCTTTCCAATGATGTCAAATTGGCCCTAAAATTCGTCCATTAGGTCCTCCTATGATTCTGTCAAGTCGACCTTCAAGCGAAATTCACATTCAATCGATTCAGCCCTTAATTCCACTAATTACCATAATTTCATTTCTAAATACATTTTACAGAATTTTAAACATACCAGACTTAATTCCTTACCTCTTAGGTCACATTTTATAGATTCTAAATGCAGTTGCAACCTAGCATACACACATTAGAACAATTAATTCATTCAACGACCCCTAATTGACCATCGAACAACAACCATTTATCAATTCAGCCCCTTTCCTCAATACAGACCATGCAAAACCAAAATTAAAAACCATGGCGCTTTAATATACCTTCAGAAGTCTCCCACCATGAAAATCACAGGTTGATTAAAAGGGAGTTGGCTGCAACAAAATTTTCTTCCTTCCCCAGCAGTTCGGCGCCGAATGGAGAACCTAGGGTTCTTCAATTTTTCTTTGTTTTCTGCTCTACGATTTTATGAGGCTAATATTTTAAAAATTAATTCAATATTTCATAGAGTCCCCTGCAGTTTTTCTTGAATTTTTGAGCCTGGGAATTATTAAAAAATGTCCTACTTTGGCCTTAGTCAGCAAAATCTATTGACTTTTCCCTACCAGTTCCTTTGTTCACGTATTTTATTTTTATTTTTATTCATGTATTTTTCATTAATTTTATTTTTTTATATCATATATTTGGACCTTAATTTGCTTCATAAAAATTCTCATAATTTATTTCATTCATTGGGTATTTTTAAAAATTCTATTTCGGTCAACGGCTCATAATTTGACCTTACTGGTTATATTTTCCTAAAATTCCATTTAATTGAGAAATAATTCCTAAAAAATTATTATAAATTCATGATGGACCTTAAAACACCTAAAACTTAAATTCCATGAAAAATTAAAAAAAATGTTTGGGGTGTTACATTCTCCCCCCCTTATAAAAATTCGTCCTCGAATTTATTAAAGAGTGTGTACCTTATCCTTTCGAGAGAGTTGAGGATATTGTCCTTCATCGACTGCTCCTTTCCTCCCAAGGTACTCCTCTCTACTTGTAGTGATTCTGCCACGAACCTTTACCATAGCTATTTCTTTGTTTCTCGACTTCTGATGCGTACGCTCCACTATGACTCTTTTGGTACCTCTTCGTGTGGATCATATCAACCTCGATCTCTGATCGAATAATGTGAGACGGATGAGGCGTGCTTCCGTAACATTGAATGTGAGGCTCTTTGGATGCACATGGCCAAAGTTAGGGGAGCAAGCTAATCTATCAAGATACATTACTTAAACCATATCAATATCTCAAATGGCCCATATATCTTGGTGTCGACTTCCTTTCTTCCGAATCATCACTCCTTCACTTAGGAGATATTTTAGGAAAGCGTGATCACCCACCTGGCTGTACGCCCGATCTCTCGGATCAGCATAACTCTTTTGTCTCTGCGAAAGTCGTCCTCATTCTCTCACCGAATAATAGGTACTTTCTCGAAGTTTCTCTGATCGACTACGGACCTTTGATTCTGCATACCTACGCTCATCCCGACAAGAAGGTGGCCTGCATTTCCGTCCATGGGTGCCTCATATGGCGCCGTTTCCAATCGTAGATGGTATTGTTATTATAAACAAACTCTACCAAGGCAAATATTTCCAACTAACTCCGAAATCCATAACACACATCCCGAGCATATCCTCAAGAGTCCGAATTGTCCGCTCGACCGCCCATCCGTCCGAGGATGGAAGGTCAGACTGAATCCGCTTTAGTACCCAAGGCTTCCCGTTTCGCCAAAACCTCGAGGTGAACCGTGGACCTCCTCGTCGATATTGCGACAATCGGCACCGCGCTACTATACGGCCCGTGACATCTCGTGCATACCGTGCCACCGCATAAGTGGTCTTAAGAAGCAAGTATGAGCTGATTTCACTAATCACAACTATAACCCAGATCGAATCATGCCCCTTTCCGGTCTTTGCAACCCAACCACGGTCCATAGTACCTCTCCCATTTCCATTCAGGTAATGGCAACTCCTGCAGAAGACATGTGGGTCTCTGGTGCTCGAATTTGACTTGTTGGCATGTCAAACATGATGCCACATACAGTGCCACATCCTTTTTCATCCCATTTCATCAATACATACCTTTAACAATATCCCGTACATCTTCAGACTTTGATGAACACTATAGCGTGCATTATGTCACTGAACTTTGTCTCAACTCATCTACATCAAAGTAATACAGCCTATTTCTCTGCCTCAAAGACGTCATCCCTAATTTCAAATCCGATTGTCTGGTCCCGACCACTGGGCTTCCCCAATTTAATAAAGGAAGGATCCTTATCTTGGTCGGCCTTGATCTCATCAATCAATAAGGGCCTCACCTGGAACTGTGCAACTAATCCCTGGGACTCTGTAACTTCAAATTGTACTCCCATATTAAACATATCCCTCAACTCCTTCACTTATACCTCTTATGTAATCGAAATATGTGCTAGATCGTCACGGATTCGCTAAAGCACGCCCAATTACATCGGGCTCTGCATGATATAAAATCGCAATCATAGTCTTTCAAGACCTCTACCCATCTCCACTACCGAGATTCAAATCTCTCTCAAGCCGTTGAATGTATTGAAGGCTTTTGAACTGTAAAATCTCACTACACTTCTCACCATATAAGAAGCCTCCATATCTTCGGGCAAAAATCACCGCCGCCATCTCAGTCATGTGTGTGGATAATTCAACTCATGTCTCCTAATCGTCCGATGCAAATGCTATTACCTTCCCATTCTGCATTAAAACACAACCCAATCCTACTCTGGAGGCATCACAATACACTGTCATACCCCCCTGATATGTGGGTAATGCTAAAACTGGAGCAGTAGTTAAGAAATCTTTCACGCCCGAATCCCTACCGACCAACAAGGATCCTAATCGTTTCCGGACGTGCAGACTCGAATCGGGACTCTTACCTGATTTTTCTTTAAACCGAATCGGTACTGTGGGTATGGGCCCACAACTTCTATTAATTCAAAATCATATCAAAAGAACTACTGACCTAGAGTGGTGTCCATCAAAATCTGTAGACACATATAATCGAGTCCCATTTACATATACAAACTGAACTTTACATTACAAATCGTGAGCACACAACCTACATGTAGTGAACCTTCCCGGTGTGTTGGCCCACAAAGATGAAGTCTTCGATGTCTTCCCGTACCTACACGGATTAAAAACACGTGCTAAGATTTACTCTTAGTGGGAAACATTTCTTATACAAAAACATACATACAGATAACAGTAACAGGTATCAGAATATTATGGCATTCACATAATGAACTTATACAATTACTTAGGCTTATACAGACTTATGCTTATTCAGACTTATACTTATCACATTCTGATTTTATACTTACTCAGATCTCCTTTAGGAGTTACATGAGTTTATGCTTAGGTCTCAGAGGTCCTTATGCACGCATCGGTACTTATATTCATTCTGCACTCCCGCATGAGCTTGCGTGACTTATGCTTATACCATGTATTTATACTTATACTACTTGAGCTTACACTTATCTCGAGGTACTTCAGAGGTACTATAAGTCGGAACAAATCAGACTTATATTGCATACACTGTCAGGTACGGACATTAGTCCATAAATGCAGACAGATCATAACAGACATACATATACTTATTTTACTAATGCGAGAGTACCCTTTAGTACTCATCGACTTATACTTTTAATACAGAGTACCCATAGGTACTACCGGACTTATACTTATTCAGATCTCCCGTAGGAGTTACAGAGTTACTCTTGCGTAACTTACACTTATAATGCATTTATGTTCATTCGGGACCCCAGTAGAGCTACAGAGCTTCTTCTTGTCTGTGGACTTAAACAGCTTTATTTCCATTCGGGACTCCCGTAGGAGTTACAACTTATTCTAAACTACTGAGCTTATATCAGTTCTATATACCCGTAGCAGATCACGCAGATTACGAACGTGCACCGTATCAAGCAGAGCTTATTCTTGTCTTACTGATCTTCTTGGTATTACGGAACATGTACTCATTTTTGACTTGATCTTATACTGGTATTAATGAACATGTACTTGTCTTACTTGGACTTACACTTTTAGAGCTTATTCTCGTACAAAAGTAACCGTGAGGTACTACAATAAGATTCATTATACGGCTGCAATTCGTCTGCACTGACTGGATTTATAGTTATCGCACTGGATACAAGAGTACTCATAGGTACTACAAAACTCAGACTTATATTATCGATACCTAAGTATCACAAAATACGTAGCTCAGACTTATTCGTATTACGTGAGTACCCGTAGGGTACGCATCTTAATCAAAGACATAAGCACTGGCTGCGCCATTTAACTTAATCGATTCGTGAGAGCACCGGGTAGGGACTACATAACTTAAGCAGAGATAGGACTTAATCAGAGACGGAACTATTCAGACATGTGAGCACCACAGAGCCACGTAACTAAATCGTAGACAAGACTTGGATCGTAAACTAACTTATTCAGATACAGGAGCACCAAGAGGTACTACAGGTAATCCACAAATCGAGATGTGACTTAATCGTAAACAGAACTTGTCTAGATACAAGAGTACCCGTAGGTACGCAGAACTAAATCGCAGACAGGACTTTAATCGTAAAATGTAACTTATTCGTATACAAGAGTAAATTTTAGGTACTACAGAATCCAACCGTGGCATTTAACTTAATCAAACAACTTATTCAGATACAAGAGTACCCTTTAGGTACTACAGACTTATTCGGGATACGTGATTTAACTTATTCGTATAAAGGAGTACCCGTGAGGGTACTAGCGTAACTTAGTTAAATGAGTACCCAGAGGTACTCACGGGAATCACGATCGTGTGAGTACCCGTAGAGTTACTGTGACTTAATCAGAGATGTGAGTACCTCCATAGGTACTACGTAACTAAATCAGAGATGCACGTAACTTAATTAAATATAGGAGTACCCGTGAGGCACTGTCACATTTTCAGATACGTGAGTGTCCGTGAGGTACTAGCGTAGATTAATCGTGAGACAGGAGTACCCGTAGGTACTACAAGAACTTATTCGTGAGACGTGGACTTATCGATACAGGAGGCCAGAGGTACTTTAACTTATTCAGTTACAGGAGTACCCGTAGGCACTACAGGACTTATTTTCTGGATACGGGAGTACCCGTAGGTACTGGCGTAAATTAACGTATACAGAGTACCAGAGGGTACTACGTAACGTACATAGAGGTACATTCAGATCTTTTACTCTTATTCTTTATTCAGGGTCCTATAATATAACCTGTCACTACCTGCATCTCGCAATACGTAATGAGCAGGGACACGCACAATTAGTACCGTAAGATATCATATCACCGGCGAGCACTAGTCGTGACAGAGTGCCGTGAAAGCACTTAACAGACAGAGCGCCAAGCACTAATCGTAATTGTGAGTGCTGCAGCATTAATCAGAGTACTCAAGTATTTCAATCTTATACGAGCACTAATCAGAGTACCAAGTACTAATCGGGAGGCCTGAGCACTAAATGTGAGTACCGGGCATTTCCACCGAGGCCAAGACTAACTCAATAGTACCGGGCATTAGCCAGATAGGAGTGTATATCTACCGTGAGTACCAAGTACTATTCAGATGCGATGGCTGTGTCATTTACTAACTGGTCTTAGGTTTTACAATTATATGAGTTCAAGAATTTACTATCTTATAATAGGCATTCTTAGCCATGTTTATGTTCATGATGATCGTATTCCATATATCGGTAAGGTATGATGAGCACATGTCATCACACCTTAATCATGTATTCTTATTCTTCTATGAATCTACTTTACCCAGAATCGAATCAATCCAATCGGATCAGTCTAAATCTCAAGTTGGCGGCATTTTCATGCCACCAGCTCTGGCTACTCATTTACCAGACAAATTTGAAATATTTATTTTCCAGTGCCTTGTCTCGATATTTGGCACAGTAATTTCGTATTCCTTAAATCTAAGGTGCTAAGCGTCATTCCAACTGAATCACCCACCTCTGGAGCAATCAAACTCAAGTTACGTCCGAAACAACCAGGACTACTCCATGTTCAAAGCTGGAATCAGAATTTTTCTTGCACATGACCCCACTTTGAGTGAATTTTTGGGAAACTTAGGATCATAATTTGGAGATGCTTTCTATTTAAGTTTGGTTCTCCTTGAAGTCTATTTTACGTAGCCACTTGAATCACTCAAATCGGATAAGAAATGAGGAAGTTATGGCCAAAATACAAAAACTGGTCAAAACTGGGAATGCAGAACAAGGTGTACTGGTACACCCCTAAAGTGTACCGAGACATTGGCTAAAATGGCTTAACACAAAGTGTACTGGTACATGTTCAAAGTGTACCTAAGACACTTCAATTTAAAAGTGCCCAAAAATGTGTGTTTCTTTCTCCCATTTTTCATGCACTTTCATCCATGGATCACTCCTATACTTCCTACACATCAAAAAACATTCCACCACCTTGAATCTCTTTATACTCAAATCATCTTTCACTCATTCTTTCAAACCTTTCCATGAATAATTACTTTAAAACCCATTCCAATATGGGTTATAACTCATACAATAAATCAAACTCAAGGATTTAGATTTATTCTAAACCCTAATTCAATTACTCAATTAACTATGAATCTATCCTCAAAGAGAGGATTTCATGAGCTCAGGCTATATGGGGTTTTACCTAATCTTTGATTACTTGCCATCATTATTGGGTTAAGATGAAACCCTAGCAAAACCCTAGGCTCCGAAAGCAAGATAATCATCATATAAACCCAAAGATCTGTATTTTTCAAATCTCATAGAATTCATAATCATGTGAGTTTCCATACCTTTTGGCTTGATCTGGCTTGAATCCTCTTCCTCTTTCTCTTTCCTTCTTCTCCCCTTCTTTCTTCTCACGGGTTCTCTCCCAATTTGAGACCAAATTGCCTTAAATCCTATGGATTTGATAAGAAGGCCATGTTCGGGCCCTTAAATAAAAACCATTTTCGGGTTAACTTTCTTATTTTCCAAATAGTCCTTCAATTCTTGGCCATTTATAGTTCAATTTCCTTTATGGTATTTCGCCTCTAGTCTTTTCACATTAGACTTTTAAGCCCTTTTCGGGACTCAATTACAAATCAGCCCTTAAGTTTTGTAACTTTCCTGTCTTCATTTCCATGTTTCGCATTTAACTCACGAAACATCTAAATTAGGCTTACAAAATACCCTATACATGCCTAAAACGACTAGGTATATTTCGTGTTACACCCTCCCTTCTTATAAATGAATTTCAACCCCAAATTCACACTCTAGTACGTGTCATTTATATCAGACTTTCTTTTCATATCTTTACGTGCCGGAGCGTGACTCTCACTCTTGAGCCATCAGCTCCATCGAACTACATCTCCCGTCTTAATCTTCGTGATCGGGATTGGTACTGATTCATTCTAGCTGATATACAGACAAAGACATCCGTATTGTGCCAACACATTACTATGAGTGCATCCTTAACTGGAGACTCTATCCGTAAACGCCAAACCCTAGGCTCGATACCAACTTGTCACGCTCAATCCCGCCACCTGACATTGGCGGATCCGAATCGGCTTCCGGACGAGACTCGTAATCGGACTCTTGTTCCATTTTCTTTAAACTGACCGTACCCGGTATGCCTACAACTTATAACAATAATTCAAAATCATATCAAAAGAATCACGCACCGGAGTGGTGTCCATCAAAATCTAGACACATATAACCGAGTCCTACTTACTATATACAAAACGAACTTTTACATTACAAATCGAGCACATAACCCATATGTAGTGAACCCTTCCCGTGTAAGCCAGCTCAAAGAAGATAAGTCTCAGATGTCTTCTCCCCAGATCACACTGGATTAAAAACACGTGCTAAGATTTACGCCTTAGTGGAACATTTTTATACGTAAACATACATACAGATAATGCAAGAATGTGTATCGGACATATTATGGCATTCACATAATGAACTTATACAATTACTTAGGCTTATACAGACTTATGCTTATTCAGACTTATACTTATCACATTCTGATTTTATACTTACTCAGATCTCCTTTAGGAGTTACAGAGCTTATGCTTATTCAGAGGTCCTTATGCACGTACTGGTACTTATATCTATTTCAGACCTCCCGTATGAGTTTACAGGACTTATGCTTATACCATAGGGCTTATACTTATACTACGGAGTTTACACTTATTCGGAGGTACCCGTAGGTACTATAAGTCGGAACAAATCAGACTTATACAGATACATGTCAGGTATGGACATTAGTCCATAGCCTACAGATCATAACAGATACATATATACTTATTTTAATGATACGAGAGTACTCTTAGGCACACCTAATTTGATATTTATTTATCGATACAGATACCTATAGGTACTATCAAATTTATACTTATTAGATCTCCTGTAGGAGTTACAGAGTTACTTCTTATGCAGAACTTACACTTATAACAGACGTATGTTCATTCGTGGACTCCCGTAGGAGTTACAGAGCTTCTTCTTATTCAGGACTTAACAGGCTTATTTCCATTCGGACTCCAGTAGAGCTACAACTTCATTCTTAAACCACGGAGTTTATACTTGTCTCGAGATACCCAGAGGTATCACAGAGGAGATTACTGAACGTGCAGGTATTACAGCTTATTCTTGCTTACTGGATCTTATTTTGGTATTACGGAACATGTACTTGTCTTACGGATCTTATACTGGTATTACGGAACATGTACTTGTCTTACGGATCTTATACTGAGCTTATTCTGGTACAAAAGTACCCGTAGGTACTACACAGATTCATTATACGAAGGTACCCGTCGGTACCACTGGATTTATACTTATCGTACGGATACGAGAGTACTCATAGGTACTACAAAACTTGTACTTATATTACTGATACGGAAGTACTCGTGGGTACTACAGAGTTTGTAATTTCTTATTCAGATACGGTATACCCGTGAGGTACTCATGCATCTTAATCAAAGACAGGAGTACCCGAAGGTACTACAGAACTTAATCAGATTCAGGAGTACCCGTAGGTACTACAGAACTTAAGCAGAGACAGGACTTAATTAGAGACGGAACTTATTCAGATACAGGAGCACCCGTAGGTACTACAGAACTAAATCAGAGACAGGACTTGATCAGAAACGGAACTTATTCAGATACAGGAGCACCGTGAGGGCAATGCTTAATCCAAACTCAGAGATGTGACTTAATTAGAAACAGAACTTATTCAGATACAAGAGTACTCGTAGGTACTACAGAACTAAATCAGAGACGGGACTTAATCAGAAATATAACTTATTCAGATACAAGAGTACCCTTAGGTACTACAGAACTAAATCAGAGACAGGACTTAATAAGAAACAGAACTTATTCAGATACAAGAGTACCTTTAGGTACTACAGGACTTATTCAGATACAGGACAGAACTTATTTAGATCTGGGGTATTTTGCGTCGGTACCTACGAACTTAATCGAATCTGGGGTACGTGGGTGCCTACGGAACTTGCAGTCGAGGGATTGCAGTAGATTTTCACGAGGACTTAATCGAGAGACGAGGAGTTAATGTCAGAGCAATTTTATAGGTACTACGAACTTCATCGAGAGGCAAACGGAGACTTAATTAAAAATCTGAGGTACGTAGGCCTCTGAGAACATTTCGAGATGCGAAGGGTACCGGTAGGTACTCACGAGAGATTAATCGAGAGACGGGGAGTACCGTGGGTACTCTGAGAACTTATTCGAGAGGCGGGGACTTATCGGATCTGAGGGTGCCCGTGGTACTACGGAACTTGTCGATTCTGAGGGTACCGTAGGCACTACAGGACTTATTTTCGGGATGCGGGTGCAGAGTAGGTACTTCCTGAGAAATTGTCAGATCTGGATACACGTAGGTACTGAGAACAGATCTGGTACATTCGGATCTTTCTCTTATTCTTTATTAGGGTCTATAATATAGCTGTTTGACTACCTAGGCCGATGTCTACGTAATGGTAGGACCTGTATGATTAATTACCGAGAAGAATCTTGTACCTGTCACGGAAGTGCCGTGGCGCTAGTCGGGACGAGTCTTGGCGCGCGCGGGACAGGAGTGTTTGAAGCACTAAATGGAGACATGAGTGCCGTAGCACTAATCAAGTGCGAGAAGTACTAATCAAGTCTTAGGGCACTAATCGAAGAATCCGTCTGTCGAGTGGGATATTAACGAGAATGCCGTCTTAATCGAGTGTGGGAGCACTAATCAAGAGTACCCGAAGTACCCCTAGTCGGGGCAAGTCACGAAACTATGGAGTGCAGTACTATTCGGACAGTAGTCTTGTATCATTAATAGCGGGTCTTGGGTGGTTTTACAATTATGAGTTCGGTCTCTTACTATCTTATAATAGGCATTCTTAGCCACATTATGTGTTCATGGTCGTATTCCATATCACTGATGGGTATGATGAGCATGTAATCACACCTTAATCATGTATTCTTATTCTTCTATGAATCTAATTTACCCAGGAATTGGAATCAATCCAATCGGATCGTCCAAACTCAAGTTATGGCATTTTCATACTTGACTAGTCGGTTTCTGGAATTTTCTGGGGACAATTTGAAATATTTATTTTCCAGTGCCTTGTCTCTATATTTGGCATGGTATCTTTGTATTCCTTTAAAGCTAAGGTGCTAAGCTGCTCTATTCCAACTGAATCACCTTGTTCGGGAGCACCTGAACCTGCCACGCTCCAAACAACCCGCACTACTCCATGTTCAAAGTCGGAATCAGAATTTTTCGCATTACTTAATTTACTCCTTGAGTGAATTTTGGAAACTTAGATCATAATTAAGGATGTTTAAGTTTGGTTCTCCTTGAAGTCTATTTTACGTAGCCACTTGAATCACTCAAATCGGATAAGAAATGAGAGGAAGCATGGCCAAAATACAAAAAACTGTCAAAACCGAATGTAGTATGTACCTAAGACACCCCTAAAGTGTACGCACACATCGGGCCAAAATGGTTAGATTGGGGCAAAATTTGCACATTAAAAACAAAAGTGTACCGCACACTTCACCTAAAAGTGCCCAAAATGTGTGTTTTCCCATTTTTCACGCACTTTCATCCACAGATCACTCCTATATTTCCACACATCAAAATCATTCCCAATTCACTCGAATCTCTTTTATACTCAACCATCTTTCAATTCTATCTTCTTCAAAACCTTCCATGAATTACTTAAAACCCATTCCACATGGGTTATAACTCATACACAAATCAAACTCAAGGATTTGTTAGGATTTATTCTAAACCCTAATCTAATTACTCAATTAGTCCATGAATTCATCCTCAAAGAGAGGATTTCATGAGCTTCTTGCGCTACAGGGGTTTTACCCACCCATTGCCATCATTATCGGGTTAAGATGAAACCCCAGCAAAACCTCAGGTTCGAGCAAAGATAACATCATACAAACCCAAGGATCACATGCCAAATCTCATAGAATTCATAACCAAGGTGAGTTTCATACCTGGGCTCGACTCAGCTCAATCCTCCTTCTTCCTTCTTCTTCCCTCTTCTTCTCCCCTTCTTTCTTCTCTACTGCTCTCTCCCACCTGAGAATCAAATTGGCTCCTAAATCCCATGGATTTGATAAGGCCATGCCTGCCTTAAATAAAACCCATTAAGTTAACTTTCTTATTTGCCAAATAAATTCACTCCCGCCATTTATAGTTCAATTTCTTTATGGTATTTTCGTCTCTGGGCCTTTTCTCACACAGACTTTTAAGCCCTTATTTCGACCAATTACAAAATCAGTTCTAAGTTTTGTAACTTTCCTGGTCTTCAAGTTTCCATGTTTCGCATTTAACTCACGAAACATTCAAATTAGCTTACAAAATAGACTCCTATACATGTCGAACGACTAGTATATTTCTGGGTGTTACACTAACTCTTAAGTTTCGAAACTTTGCTCACAGGTGTCATCCTGACTCAAATTACTTGTTTCTCGATCACCGTGTCGCTGGAGCGCATATTCGAAAAAATCTTCACAACCTCCCGTAATATCCGTACCATACCCAGAAAATCACGTATCTCAAATACCACATCAAGTGGGCCTTGTGCCGGGGCATACCCGCTTTCCACCTTCTGATCCACCCGAACACCCTCCTCATTTATCACACGCCCCAAGAAACTCACACCGTTGCCAAAACTCACATTTCCATGCTTTGTACATGTAATATGTTCTAAGGGGTCTCGCAGCATAACTCGTGGTGTTCCCATGTTCCACATGACTTTTCAATAAATCAGATATCATCTATATGTCACTCACCACAAATTTATCCAGATGTGGTTTGAAAACCCGCTCATCAAATCCATAAACCTCTACGGGTGCTAGTCAACCCAAATCCGTAATACTCAGAACTCATAATGACCATACCGAGTCCTCGAACGCAATTTCTCGGGTATATTCCATCTTCAATTGATGCAACTCAGACCAAGGTCAATCTTTAAAAATGATCGCCCCTGATCCGCCAAACAAATCATCTATTCTGGAAGTGATACCTATTCTTGATTGTTACCTTATTCAACCGTTTAATCAATGCACATCCTCATAGTCCTCTAACTTTTTCTTCTCATTAAATAACACTTGCACCCTACTCTGAACTCCGCTTCGGTCTAATAAAACTCCTTTATCCAAAGAATTCCTAAATCGTCTTTCAACTCTTTCAATTCAGCCATACTAAGATGGTGCAATAGACATGGGATTGTACTGTAACAAGTCAATATTAAACCCAATTTCCCGGTCTCGGGGTGCTAATCCCGGTAAATCACGCAGACATCCTCGAGTAATCCCACGTATATCTCCCAAATCGCAGAGGGAATCTAGCCGGCCTCTCACATGAGCCAAATACCCCGCAACCCTTCTTAAGTAACCTCCGGGTCGTTATAAATGAACCAAGGTACTGGGTTTCCATTATGATCTCCCCGAAAACAAACTCAGTACTCCCAATGGTTCAACGCTATCTTCTTTCTATAAAAATCCATGGTCAGATAGTTAGCCGACAAACCATTCCATACCTAAGATAACATCAAACTCCAAGATAGGCAATCAATCAAATCAAAGAGACCGTATCCTCATCATTATCTCACATGATCCGTATATAGCCACCTAAACTATTTCTCCGCGGTGTGCTAATAGCTGGGTGATTTTATTATCATTTTTTACCTTTGTTCAATTTCTTAGCATAAGATGGGATACAAATGAGTGAGTGGCTCCTGGGATCAAATAACACTGCTTGTCTGCTTTGTACATGTATTATACCTATGAATAAATTAAAAGCATTTAAAATTTTTTCTTACCCAAGAAATATGTTAAATCTCGGGATATACCCGTCACAACAAAGTGTCGGGTAAATCTGGGCCTCCCGCTGTTAACTCCGCAAAATCCCCCACTGGGCCTCTACCAACTGGGTGCAAATTGTGCCTCGTGGCTCCTGTAGGAGCCTCGTCCCTCGTACTCTCCTCTACCCAAGACTCCTCCTCCCAAAGAGGGCCTCACCAGATCATAGCCAGAGCTGGCCGCAGGCCGAGCACCCTTCGAGGGTAGTTCCCGATATATGTCCCATCGCCACACCGTAGCAAACTATGGAGAAATATCTACATTGACCATCAGGCCCTTTTCCACACACTTTACACATGCTTCATCAACTCTCAGGTTGCCAGCAGTGTTGATTGTGACCGAGGTAACTTCAGGACTGGTCCCTTCCTTCGCCCCTCTATTTTTGCTATGAGGCGACCAAACACTGCCCTTCACTCTTCCCTTACTACTCGCCACTCCTCATTTTCCTCTTTCTATCCCTCTCACCCCATGCCTCTTATTCTTGGTCTCCCATAATTTTAAATTTCATCAATAATCTATTAATAAAAATCTCCAGACAATAGTGCATCAAAGTAGAGGTGTATCATCTGTCTGAATTTATCAACACAAAGCCGCCATCAGTACTAGCCTGGGAGCATATTTACTCGCACGAGTGAATCCCTTAAAGATACCGAGATACACTCATCTGATAAGTCTGCTTTAGCTTCTCAAACTGATAAGCCCTGTTCTGTCTCTCTGCTGGGGATATAAACTCATCCATAACAATAAATTTCTAAACATCTCCTGGGAGGGTTCCTCCATATAACTCGATCCTCAATGTGTCTCTGAACTAATCCACGATACTTCATCTTCATTCCTACCAAATTTCACTACTCTAGCATCCGAGCATGATAATCTCCTCACTACTTTTTCTCGTTCTCCAAGAAATATCAGTCATCTCCTCTCACCATGATATATTCCGAGTCTTAAACCTCAAGAACTCCTCAGAAGATAGACCTTCCTCATCCAAAGATTCGGGCCATTACCCTCCTAGCACCCGTGCAGAGGTTGTGGTGGAGCCAAAAGGTGCAGTGGAACCGGAAATGAACCGCTGTCTCACCGGGTCTACTTCCCGCCTGGGTGGCTCTACTCTTCCGCCTTAACCTCCCAGGGGATTTCTTGCCTCTAAAATCTCAAATCATCCATATCAAACTGGTGCGTGAAGCGAACATTCTCACCCTCACTGCATCACTGATCTAGGTGAATTTATCTCCATCTCAGTCCGTTCTTGATGCACGTGCATCTACATCCGCATCCCAACATCTATCGGATCATAGATCTCCTTCGCCCTCGCGAGGTGGTCCACGCCTGGGTAGCTTGTTGTCTTCGTGGCATTCGACAACCAAGAAAACAAATGATACTTAGATTCACACAATACATATCAAGAGTACTTAAACTTTCATCTATGATACGCAAAATAACTATACTATGACGACATACAAAAGACAATTTGGGAATCCTATGCTCCATGGTGTCACATTTATCATTTACCCAAAATAACATCCCCAAAGTTCTTTAAAACCTGGTTCGATACCAACTTCTGTCACATCCCACTTTATAAAGCCTGCGGATCTGGGCACAGGAAATCGGCAGCTTTCAAAGTTACCAAAACCCAGAAAGGCCTAAGTCCCATAATTTCTACCTAAAATTCCCAAGAAGACCTATCTACTTATAATAAATGACATCCTCGTTATCTCGCTTAAATATCAATCTAAAATCTTACTAATAATTAACTCCAAAATCTTATATCATTTATTATTATCTCAAATAACATAACAAATAAAGACTTCGTCATCCACTAACAAAACGACCTCAACGGTCTCATCAAAATATCAATAAGGTTTCATCGTGCTAAAATTTATCCAACTCAATTATTCAAAATTTATCGATTTAACCAAATAATTAACTCCAATAACCAGTTAATTCAATTACAGCCTTCTGGAAACTTAGACTCTCATTCACCAAATAAACAAAATAATCCATTACATGTTTCCAAATAATCCTAACAAGAAATAGCCCTGGATTCTCCTTTCTCCTCGTCTACCCCAAAATGAGGAAATCAACTGGGTGAGATAACTCCGTGAGTAAAATATCACCATACTTCGGGAGGCCAGTACTAAGGCCAGCTCACAAGGATGGTTATGCCAATCAATCAATCACCTATTACAGGTTATGCAAATAGCGACAATATGAACAACAATATCAAAAGAGATTTAGAGGTTTGAAACACGTAAATATAGCTTTCTACTATTCGTGAACTGCATTCCACTTTATACTGAATCTCGTACATTCCAATCCAAAGATCAAAGAGAACGCCGGGTTCTACGCCAGAGTTTTACCACCTTCTCAAGGAAGGCACCACGGTCACACCAGAGGAATATAGTACATAGCCCGATGCTGACCTCCCATCGCTTTGCTTTCAGATTCATACCATCAAATGACATTAACGATTAAGGGTTATAGCGACCACTTTGCGATGCAACAAGAGATAACACCAAATACACAAGAGTTAGCTGACCGTGCTCGCATGAATATTCATCAAGACATCGTGATCAGGTATATGACAAATTCAATTCAATGAATGCTCATATCAAGGGTCTTAATCATAGTCAATTACTACGATCAAGTCAAACAATGAAAACACCGCTATATTACTCAAGGTGCAAGCACATGATAGCAATTTCATCACTTCCCTATTAGTCCAGCTCAATAGTTATCTAAACTCTAACTGTGAGCCTTCCCAACCCTCTGCTTGAGTTATACCAATATTCATGCAAGAAAGAGAATATAAAGATAACGCCAAAATCATAACGAGTCATACCTTGTTATTCACCACTCACCAGCCGCTTACCCTCGTTTCTATTTAATCGCCTAACTCGAAAGCTTTTTAAATAAATTTTTTTAAATCCCCTTTTACTTTCCTTACCTTCAACATTCTGCCTTTTAACATCTAAATACCCAAAATTATAATTTTATTATTCAATTTCTACAACTAATTTTTATATCTAATGCTTAATCAATTAAACTCGTTTTTTTTTTTTTTTGGCAGATTGCGCATCAGTTAGTATTTTTGCCTATATCTTTCTCTACCGACGTCGAAAAGACCTGAAACCAGTGGCAAAATTTCACTAACATCCATATCTTTCCAATGATGTCAAATTGGCCCTAAAATTAGTCCATTAGGTCCTCCTATGATTCTGTCCAAGTCGACCTTCAAACAAAAATTCACATTCAATCGATTCAACCCTTAATTCCACTAATTACCACCTCAATTTCATTCTAAATACGTTTTCCCCAAATTTTAAACATACCAGACTTAATTCATACCTCTTAGGTCACATTTTATAGATTCAAAATGCAATTGCAACTAGCATACACATTAGAACAATTAATTCATTCAAACAGCCTCTAATTGACCATCCAAACAACAACCATTTATCAATTCAGCCCTTTCCTCCAATACAGACCATGAAACCAAAATTAAAAAACCATATAGCTTTAATATATTCTTTCAGAAGTCTCCCACCATGAAAATCACAGGCTGATTCAAAGGGAATTGGCCGCAACAAAATTCTTCTTCTCCTTCCGCTAGTCGCGCTCGAATGGAGAACCTAGGGTTCTTCAATTTTTTTCTTGTTTTATGCTCGATTTTCTGAGGCCTAATATTTTTAAAATTACCCAATATTGCACTTAAGTCCCTGCGGTTTTTCTTGAATTTTTAAGGCCCTGGGAATTATTAAAATGTCTTTGGCCTTGGTCAACAAATCTGTTGACTCCATACCCTGCTCATCAATTAATGTTTTTTTTTTTTTTTTTTTAATTCATGTATATTTTCATTAATTTTATTTTTATATCATATATTTGGACCTTACTTGCTTCAGAAAATTCTCAAAATTTATTTCATTCCTATTGGGTATTTTAAAATTCTATTTCGGTCAATTGCTCGAATTTGACTCATCAGGGTATATTTTCCTAAATCTCATTTAATTGAGAAATAATTCCTAAAAATTATTATAAATTCATGATGGACCTTAAAACACCTAAAAATTAAATTCCATGAAAAAAAATCATTTAAAAAAAATGTTTGGGGTGTTACAATGTGGAATTGAATTTTCTTCGATTTTGATTGTTATCGGTTTCATTTTCTTATATATATTTTTGGATATTTTATCACATTAATCATTAAATTTGGTTTTGGCATAATTGAATTTTGTTTTTACCTAATTTTGCAATAGCTTTATTGTTTTTTTTTTCATATACTACTTATGCAATTTATGTTTATACTATTTGGAATTATTTATAGCATCATACTATGAATAAGATTATTATTATTATTATTGCACTTGGGGAAAATTGAGAAATATGAAATTCTTAAGAACTTGCCTCTCGTGAGTCTAAGTATGTCGAATATTTTTGGAATTGATGTTACAATTGTTATTTCTCCCGTCTTGTACATCAATTTTGCTAAGATCCATGCAAATAGAGAAGTTGTCATATAGATGACTTTATTATTTGGTAAGATGCTTAGTTTGGTGAAGAGATTTCGCTAAGTGTCATGAACCGCGTAATTTTACTACCCTATCAGTGGGAAATTGATGCATCTGGTTGTGACAACTAGTGAATTGCTCTTATCCGTGTATGAGTCTTTTTTTTGTATTTTATAGACTAGCATTTGGTGACCACTTTTGTGGGTCATTTGGTAAGTTGAAGGGTGGAGCAATTTGCATGTCCTTGTTTTACATGCATTTTTTGACATTGCTCTTTTGTTTATTCTTTACCTTTGAGCTTTCCCTAATTCTGCCATCACGAAACTTAATGGGACTAATTATAAACAATAGGTTGAATCTCTCATAATAAATTTGACAATTATGAAATTGAATTTGGCCTTGAAAGTTGAAACTCCTCCAAAACCCACTGTTAAGAGTTCTACAAATGAGAAAAAGTTCTATCAAGATTGGGAGTATCCTAATAGTTGTTGTTTGATGATCATGGATAATCATATGCAGGAATCTATTTATGCAAGAATTCCCAATATTGAGAATGCAAAAGAGTTTTTGGATGCTATTAACAAGAAATATACAAAGTTTTCAAAGAATGAGAAAAATGAGCTATTTTATGATCATTGAGTGAATGTTTGTTTTGAATCCAATACCATTGATGTTTCCTCTGATACTTGGTGGTTAGATATAGGTGCTACCATTCACGATTGCAATTTTATGCATATGGTGATACGTAGAAGAAGTCCAACTAGTTTGGAGCAATACATGTACATGAGAGACTGTACAAGAGTCCAAGTTGATTTTCTAGGAGTTGTTAGATTGCAGATGGGTGAATGTTTGTTTTGAATCCAATACCATTAATGTTTCCTCTTATACTTGGTGGTTAGATATAGGTGCTACCATTCACGATCGCACTTACGATATGGCGACACGTAGGTTAAGTCCAACTAGTTCGAGCAATACATGTACATGAGATTTTGACAAGAGTCCAAGTTGATTTTCAAGGAGTTGTTAGATTGCAACTTGGTACGGAAAAATTTTTTGGAATTGCATGATGTGCCGCTCATACCGTCAATCAAGAGAAATTTGATATTAGTAGCTATTTTGGATAGAGTTGGATATAGTTTCTTTTTGGAATTGGAAAAGTTAAATTGAACCAAGATTCACTATTGATTGGCGCTCGAGTACTTTGTGAGAATATTTACAAATTAGAGTTGTATTCTTTGCCTTCTGTTTTTGCTACCCTTTTTGTTAATATTGTTAGTAGCATGAAACATTTGAGATTGAATGATAAGTCTTCCATTCTTTTGCACAAGCGTTTGGGTCACATTTCCAAACAGAGAATAATGAGATTAATTAAGGATGGGATTCTTCCGAATCTTGATTTCTCATATCTTCATACCTGTGTAGATTGTATCAAAGGTAAATTGATCGCTAAGATTAGGAATGCTATACACAAAAAGTACCCAAGTTGCTTCAAGTTATTCATACGTATATTTGTATTCACCCTCCTCAAGCATGTGGTGGCCACAAATATTTCATGATCATGTTCGATTTTACTGATTATTCCATTATGGTTTCATCAAGCTCATTTATGAGAAGTCTGACTCTTAGCTTTCAAAGCTTTCTGCAAAGAAAAGTTAAGTCTAAATAAGGAAAGAATATCAAAGTGGTTCATTATGATAGATAAGTGAGTATTATGGTAGATAAGGATGAGATCGACGTTGAACCCCAGACTATTTCCATGGCACCTTAGAACGCGGGCATCGATGCAAGTCAAGATACAATCCATGATACTCTCAACGTAATCTGATCAAGGAGAAGAGGACCACACACTTCTTGAGATGGTGTGATGTATGCTTGTTAATTCCTCATTACTTGAGTTATTACCAGGTACTGAAGCTTTGAAAATTGACGCTTATATTTTCAACCAATTGCCTAGTAAGCCTGTTCCTAAGACTCCATATGAGCTATGGTCACAGAAGAAGCCTAATCTTCGTCACTTCCATGTTTGAGGTTGTAAGGTGGAAGTGAGACCATACAATTCACAATCCAAGAAACTTGATCCAAAAACCATTAGTAGGTACTTTATTGGTTATTATGTGAGATCAAGAGATTACAGGTTTTATTGCCCGTCGCACACCACCAAAGTGATTGAGTCATATCGAGCTATCTATTTTGAGGATGATACTGGTACAAGCCAAGGGTTAAGAGATATTGTGTTAAAAAAAACACCCAGTTTTTATACTTGTGCCTATTGCTTCCACTCCGATCTCTAGCCCTGTTATTGACCAACATCCAATAACCACTTCCGATAATGAACCAATTGAGACCATAGTTTCTTTACATAATCTGAGCACATTTTCATTTTATTTGGTTAGATTTGCTTTATTTTACTCCATTATTAATGTTTTCAAGCCTTAATTTCTTGATCTGGTCATTTTCGGTCTCGTTTTGTATTTTCCAGTAATAATTTCAATATTAAGGCCACTTTCAAGCCAAAATTTCATATTCCGACCATTTTTCGGTCAAAATTCTCGAATTCTGACCACCCATCACCCATGCATTAGCTCAAACTCATCAGTTTGTTAATTCACCCTTAAATTATGTGACGCCCTAAATCCTGTGGTCCACGACAACCCGTCAACCCAAGAAAAGATTCATGATGTCAGTAACTCGACACTACACCACAGTCCCTGGGGACCCAAGATTTAACGAAAATCAGCAGAGCCCTCAGACGAGCCACCCAAAATAATACAACACGCAAGAATTACACTAAACATCACTCTAATATTACAATGATTCACCGGTCCACATACCATCAAAAATGGCCACATAGGGCCCATTTATCCATACACTCAAACAAATAAGCACATGACTATAAAAACCATAGTCCATAAGAGTTTAATATATATCACTTTATACAAAAACATATATCAAAATTACGCATTCTAATTATGATGATGATGAAAAATTGATAACCAAAGCCATAATCCAGCCTTCTTCTCAATATCTACTTCAGCGAGCGCTCCCTCGCACATCTCCCTATACCTAAAGGGGGTCCCAAGACAAGTAATACCCAAGAGAGTAAAATCTTTCTACAAGGGCATCCCACCTATGCACATGCAATGGTCATAAACAAATAAACACTCCCTCAATAAAGATGTCATCCCAGAATGGAAACCTACATGCAACGTAATTTAGATGCGACCAACACGTCCCATGTACCGAGCCCCACCGACTCCTCGAACCCGAGTCCCAACCCGACTCCCTTACATATGCTATTATGCTTGTGGTGGAGGAAACCTACCATTGGTATTTCAAACTAACGGTCCTTTATCCAAAACAAAGTTTTTTTTTTATAAATAAAAACATTCGACCATCTTCAAACCGCTTAAACAAAAGCATCGACACCCTCCGAAACCGCGAAACAAAAAAAGCATTGACAATATCCGATAAACCACTTTATTCAAAAGCATTGTGACACCAACCGCTTTAAAACAAAGCATTGACAATCTCTCCAAACCGCGACTTTTGTGATTATCAGTTCTAGATCGAGCCCGCACCATCAACAACATACACAGTGTTGATTTACAACCATGAAGACTGGTGGAGCTCTTTGGACGTCGTCCAATGTATCGGGTCCACCACCCGTTCACCAAGAATGGTGAAAGACAGCAACCATGCACTCCCACCCATTTTACACAATGTCCCTGTGCATATGAAATGCAATGCAAATGTGCCATTGCCTATTTATACCATGCTACATATATAATGAGTGTTATATGCACATATGCCTACTCACGCATATTAACCCATGCATCAATTGGACATTTATATCACTGAACACATAAATTCCAATTTAAATCATAAAATTCATGCCAACATACCTAACACACATACATTGACATCTACAAGTCATCACCTATCTGCTAATGACTTCATTTTTTATCCTTCTGTGTCTAATTCAGACACCATGTCCACAAATAGCCTACAAATCAAGTCATGCAATGACCTCAATCTTACACAAACTCATGCATTTCTATAAGCCTCATGGATAATTATATCAACATGCATATAATTACCAAACAACATACACCAATTTCAATGTATTAGATCACGTATATCATCACAACCAAGCAATTTGCACACTTGGTGCTACAATCAAATTTTTGAAAAATATGTGTGTACCAAATGTCATTCATAGGAATATGTCCAGATTCTAGACTCAAGGATCTTTCCATAGAGTCCAAGAACACCAAATTTTGAGTCTTAACGAAGGAGTTATGAAAGTTGTAAGCCATGAAGAAAATCAACAACATTTCAGCACCTATATCAGCAGAGGCTACTATATTTCATCCTTTTCGGACCTAATATGAGCTCAAATTGAATTAATCTATATATGGATGGATTTTAGACTCAAAGATCTTTCCATAGAGTCCAGGAACGTACAAATTGGAGTTCGGATGAAAAAGTTATATTGTTCAAAAGCGAGGTTTACATGAACAAAGGACCTACGCAATGTGATTTTATTTTTTTTCCTCGTGCTTGAAAGTGACATCCTGGGTAAGCCCTCGTGGCTCAACCAACACCAAAACGACTCCCATATGGAAAAAATAAACCCACAGGATGGTTCCCCTACCTCAAGTCAAGGAGCAATCGACCGATAAGTCTCGCGAACACTTCTTTAACCCAAAACTTTCGACTCCCCGAACCTTCCTCGTGAAACCTTGGCGGAATTTTGAGTTTCCAAAGATCCACGATAGCTCTCGCCATACTCCGACGGAAACTCGCCCGTCTGAAAATGATCGACCGATCTCCTCAGATCAGAGATACGTGGCCTCTCTCTCCTCTCTCTCTCTTCTCTGTCTCTCTCTCTCTGTCGGTTCCTCTAGAAATGGCCATTTTTCTCCTTTTTGTTCTAACTTCATTTAAGTTACTTGTGTGGCCCACATCGCGCCACATGTCTACTCTGATCCCGGGTTCATTTCTGTCTCGAAACGATTTATTTTTTTTCAGTTCAATTTGTTTTGAAATGAACTTAGCTCAAGCCATTTCCTGACTTCCGAGATTTTCGTAAAAATCTCATCCCTGGAGTCACTGGTAACTCACCACCCAGAAAATCGTAAGAAAATTTCGACTGTCTTAGAATTCGACGAAACTTTTCTGAGTCACTAGATTTCTCGAGACAAATCCAACAATGCAGTCCGTTTTGTTATCCGAGATCTAGAGAATTTTCTAGGATTCCATGAACCATTATGGCAATTTATTATTATTATTATTATTTTGCCATTTTTCCTGAAATTTTCTAATTTTCCCGGATTTTACATTCTTCCCCCTTTAAAAGAATTTCGTCTCGAAATTCCCATACACATACACATCAAATCACATGCATATGCAATCGTACACAATCACATGCATATAAACTAGTCATTTAATCACCAAACGACTAAACCACATACCTTCATCCTTAAACAATAAAGGATAGGTGTCACACATCGTGTCTTCAGGTTCCCATGTCAGCTTCCAATCCCTGTCACCACAACACTTTATTAGCCTGTACGGTCTCAAGGCCACAAAACCTGATCCTGGCTATCCATGATACGCACAAGTCCCTCCTGGAATGTCTCATCCGTACCAACAGTAAGCTCGCCCCAATCCACTACATGAATTGGATCTAGAGTGTATTTCCAGAGCATGGAGACAAGGAATACCTCACGACAATCCGATAAACTCGCAGAATGCCAACTCGATGCAATCGCGCTCCACTCTCTCTAGATCTTAGTACCTAATGTATCTCCTGACGCCGCCTAAACCAGGGGTCCGCTGATAACCTCACCATTTAAACATGCCACTCATCAGCCGCCTCAATGCCACGTAACGAGCCGCTCTACCCGAGACTTAAATATGAGTAAAAATGGCCACGTCGAGCCCATACATCCATACTCACCAAAATGTAACCAACTATATTACAATAGTTTCAAGAGTCAATTACACTCTTATACAAACATGTATCAATCAGAATGTTTCATACATGTTTTACAAAAATATATAATCAGTGTCACATGGCTTTCTTTCTCGTGCCGCCTCAGCCAGCTGCCTTCCCGAATACTCCCGCACCATGGGGATCCCATGACGGCAAGCAATGCCCAGTAGTTGAATCTTTCCTGCACATTGCCACCTCACCTATATCATGCACGGCAAACACACACATTCAAGTAAATTTATGATTTCTACTCGAATGTCTACATGCACAATCTCATGCCTCGAATCCTCACCGACTCTCTCACACACGTTGCGCTTATGTATGAAAATTGTTTCCAAACAAATCTATTTGCCATTTTGTGGACAACCCTCCGACAACATATATAGCGAACAACCCGAGCACCAATTTGCTACAACCCTCCGACTCATATATAACGGACATACTCGATAATTAATTTCGCCCACCTCCGATATATTTTTCCAAAATATTACGCACTTACACCTAGTACTCTACTTCAAGGTCTCATATGGTGAAATGCATTACGCCATTATACAACACATGTTAACATCAAGCATTTACATACCAAAATTTTACACACAACATGTTATTCAATCCATAAAGAATATCAACACACAAAGCCACACAAATTTCTGGCCAATTTCAGATTGGTCTAAAAAATAACTTGTGTGATTTTCTATCACCTAAATTCAAATTTTTGGAATCGAATGAAAGGCCACTCAGGCCACCGAACATCCCTAATCCATTAAATGGCTCTTAGCCAAAGATTAACTCAAGTAGGTGAAGACTTCACCTCCCAGAGTCGCGAACTCCACAACATTCCAGACTACAGCTCTTACAAAGTGGGATCAACTGCGCTTGTCTCGCCTGGATTTGACTCGCTCACTCTAAAAGCCTCTTCTCCCTCTCTTTCTGGGCTTCCTCTCTCTCTCTCTCCTTCTCCTTATCCCAATCCACTGGTCACATGGGTCAAGAGAACTTGGTCTCTCACTCGCCACATGTCACATTCTAAGTGGCCACCTTGGATTACACCTTATCCCTTATCCATCCACCATAAATTTCCACCTAATCACATGTTGCCATATGTCTCTCATGGGTCCCACTTGAGCTCATGTTTCACTAGCTGTCCACTTGACACGTGGCATCTTGAGCCACTCAAAATGCGCAAAGTGTCCCGCACCACCTTATGTGCCTCGAAAAATGTGAAATCCCGACTATCTCAATTCAACGAAATTCGATGTAGTAGCTAGATTTCGCGAGATGATTTCAATGGTGAGGTCCGTTTCATCATCTGAGATCTAGAAAAATTCCGGATTTTGACTGAAATTGTCATTTTACCATTTTTCAGAAAATTTGAATTTTCTCTGGTTTTACAATCTCGATGATAGCTTCCCCCGCTTATCGAACCCGACCACTCCTTTCTTAGGCATCACCTTTAAGAAGACGTGATCTCACCAAATCCCCAGAGGCTCACTGCTCGTTTCACAGAAGCCTCTTCTACCGGCCCGAGCCGTGAGAAGACGCTCTGTCAGTCCACCTTCTGTGAGGTGTTCCTGAACTTCAACCAAAACCCGTGATGGACCTCTTCCCACCTCAAACAATTCAAGACTGATATGGCCTCTCATACAAAGCCTCATAGTAGTGCCATCTCGTATACTCGCCTCGATAACCGGCTGGCCAGAGCGAACTCTACCAAGGGAAAATGCTCATCCTAGCTACCCTTCAGATCCAGGACACATGCTCGCAGCATGTCCTCTAAATTAGTATTATTATTCTTATTATATATATATATATATATATATATATATATATATATATATATATTTTTTTTTTAATTTGGGGCTCAAAGGTGATCCTTTTTTTCTAAGGTGTCCCATCAATAGTATTTACTGTGTTCGTGTAACTCGCACGATGAGTCCCAGAGTCAAAGCATACCCCGAAGATCACGTGTGTGTGTGCAGGATAGCCTACTTCGGGAATTGAGTTCTTGAGATCTAAAATGGGAGGCCAGACATGGTTATTCTCGACTTACACAATGCAAATCTCCAATTTGTCAACCAACTCCTGAGTCCTACTTCCATTGAACACGGGGTTGTTTATGCGACATCGCAACTCCCTTTGCCGCCATCATGCTCAAAATTAAGGTGGGGATGCTCAATACTAACTCCGAGACTCATTATAATATGTGCAATTTTCATACATGTTGGTGCATGGGAAACAACCTAACACACGCCTAAAAAAAATGGACCTAAACATGCAAAAATAGAAAAAATAGCAAAAATAACTCAAGTCAAAATAACAGTAAAAAATGGACCTAAACATGCAAAAATAGAAAAATAAAACTAAGTCAAACCATCAGTCAAAATAAACTAAGTCACAACCTATACACCCACACCTCAAATTAACCCAGACAAAGTGTCCTCACGGCGTAAAGAGGCAAAAGAAATACGCCCAGAAAAAAATCACTATGGTACGCGCGCTGGGCGCCAGGTGAAACAGATATAAGTTTCGCTACAAGCATAATCTGGTCCCCGCTACGATGGTGGTCATCTCAAATTTCGATGGAATCCATGATCGGGCTTGCGGCAACCCGGCAGTTCCCGAAGACTCACCCCAATAAGCGTAAGCGCGATGAGCGCACGGATCCGTTCCACAGTGTGGATCGGCCGAACTAGAGGGACCTGTAAGCCACCGTCCATCAGTCGCTTCGTGGCCGGGTATGGCCACTGACATCATCGCTTCTGGCCTCATTATCTGACCATCAGTGGCTCTTTAATCCTTACCCTAGGCAAAGGAATGGGCAAAAAGGCCGAACTTACTTGAGTCCATCACTGAACCCGACCGATCGACATAGCCGAAAGTGACTGGCTGAGACGGATCGTATTCAGCAGGGCCCTCGGTGCTGACTCGACAACCCCGCTTAATGATCGCCCCGACGCCGAACCGAATCCTTGGGTGAATGGCATAGAGGAGGATCGACTTGTCCTTTGTGATTGTACTGAGATGCAGTGAAGGTTTAATCTTCACACATAGAAAATTATACCAAACCTTCGCCAAGGGCGTGAGCACATGCATCTTAAATGTGGTGAACTCGCTGGTCGATGGGTGGCGTCTCCATACTCCCTAGCCTTGTGTGAGCTCCTGTATCAAGCTCTCGAAGTTGGTTTCCATAAATAATGCCTGGTACTCCTCACTGTCATCCTCCCACAACTGATAGATCTGGTTGATGGTCCATGCCTCGAAGTCAACCCACTTACCCTGGACAAACACATGCAAGGCTTAACCTGAAACGCAGTTGAATGGAACTCAGGTGACCAGCCACTCCAGGGCCTGGGAGCACACAAAGGTTCAAGCATCCTCTAGTTTCGATGGTGAAGTCAAGAATGCGTTTTCGAGGTAGAAAACCCCTCCCAATGAATAATGAACAGCTTGCAAAGCGACTGGCGTGAGCGTCTGCTTCCTGAGATGAATCGCAGACGTCTGCAGGGGGAGGTGCCGCCGTGGATGCAAGGCCGCGTGTCGCTGGGCTGACTCGCCTTCCCGGGAGCCAGAGTCATGGCCGGCTAGAAATCTCAAAAACACACACCAAGAGCAGAGACGGGCTGGGCGTACAAAAAGGGAGAAAACGGAGTCGCACAGAGTAGCCTCCGGAATATGTTACTGCTGCCGCGGCTGAAGGGTTTCACTGGGCCAAGGACCCAAGGGCTAGCTTCAAGATTTGTTCTACCTCCCAGCTACAGAGCGTTTTCATCTCAAAGATACCGTGTGCCGAGATTGTTTTTTTTTTTCGCCTCCAGCTACAAAGAATGTGGCTTCGCCGCGACCGACTGGGAAGTTCAGGAACCGTGTTTTTGCCCTATGCCCTTAAGGCTCACCTATCTATTACAAATAAGCAAAAGTAGGATGCCTAAAAACAAAAATTTCACCGCAAAGCAATAAAAAAGAATGGAAATACGCAAGTTTTTAGGGAAAAAGAAAATCTCACAAGCCAATGCTTCCCAAGAAGCTGCCATGTTTAATGCTTTAGCTCGACATTCCTACAAAGACACGTAACCAAGATCGGGAAAGAACCGGATTATTTAAGATTTGTGCCACCGGCCGCATCTTCTAAGCTGGTGCCTAGAGCTATTCTGCTTCCAATATGAATGCCTCGCCTAAGTACGGTTTCAAACTTACGTTAACTTTGAATCGCCCTTTCGATGCACTATCTCAACTCCTCCATAGTGATATCAGACATCAGAACCTGGTTCACCATTTTCGACTTTAGCTTGCCAGAAAAGTTACGCCTGGGGAGTTATAACAATACACTTGTCGACCCTATGCAAACTTCCTACAGAGGTTTATCAGTGCCACGCTTATTTTCCTTATAGATCCGAACATTTTCATAAGCTCTATCAGGAACTCATCTAATTAATCGAGTCATAAGAATCGCTTTTCTCCTATTACTTTGCATTTATCCATGTTCAACCACCTAGTCGCCCAATATGCTCTATGTTCCAATTCCACCGCAAGTGGCATGCTTTCCCATAAAATAGTCGAAATGGGGACATGCCTAGAGGGATCTTAAAGGTTGTCCTGTATGCCCAAAGTGCATCATCGATCTTCTTCGACCGCCTTTTCGAGCCATTGACCGCTGCACGACTTTAATATCACGATTTGACACCTCGCTCATCCATTCGCCTGATATTAGTAGTCTTCGATGTCTCACACCATATTTTCGCAGACTTTATCAACCACCTTATCAGCAGTAATTCAGCATTTCACCATCCGTGATCAACGCCTCGAGTGCCGAATCGCAAATACGTGGTCGCTGGCGAATTCGACTACCACACCGCATCATCGGGTGCGTGGGCCTGCATTGCCTCTACCCATTTTGAGACATAGTCTACATCCAGGAGGATATTCAAGTGACTGAATGAAGAGGGGAATGGTCCTATGAAGTCCATTCCCCATAAGTCAAACAACTCAACTTCCATAATCGGCTTATGGGGTCTATCCCGTCTGAAATGCCGCCCATCCTTGAAGACTCCTCACACAGATGGCTACAAAATGATGATCATCCTTGAATAAGGTGGGCCAATAGAAACCGGACTAGAGTACCTTTGCTGCTGTTCTATGGCCTCCAAAATTAATGACTCAAAATACTACCCATTTCTTCTTCCCCGTAGCGTTTCTCCTTATCACTGACGGCGACAATGTTTGTATAAAATGTTCCTCCCAAGAGTGCTTCAACTGTGCAAAGAACCTCTTTTTCTGTTGGTAGCTAAACTTTAGCGGAATCACTTTGGCGACTAAGTAGTTCACATAGTCAGCAAACCATGGAACCGGCTGTATGTCTTCAATTGCTAAGAGCTGCTCATCAAGGAAATTATCGTTAACCTACACTTCGCCTCTCGGCCCCTCTAATCGTGAAAAATGGTCTGCGACTAAGTTTTATATGCCCTTCTTATCTTTTATATCTAAGTCGAACTCTTGCGGCGGGTACCATCAGTATTAGTCTTGGTTTTGTCTTTTTTTTTCATTGGGTGTGGCGGCTAAGTGGTCCGATCCTCGTCCTGCCTGTAATCAAATCAGTTTATAAAAATCGCATTCAACCGCATCATTTGAGTTAACAAAATTCGGTTGATCGTTCCTTTGTGAGATCGACAGAATATCTTTCTTGTCGTTTGTAATCATAGTGTAGTGTCTGTGGATTTCGTTGGGATCTGTCGGAATATATTTGGGACTCGGTATAGTTTATCTTCGACGAACTTTAGTTATTCATGAAATATCGATCTCTGAAACCTGCCGATTGGTTGTGTTTTAATTGAATCCCCATGATTAGATAGACCTGTTGTCTCAAAACTCTTATCTACCGTTGATGGTTGTTCTCCTATTGCTACCTCAATTTTGGCTCGATCGACCTCTATTCCTCTTCTTAGAAATCCGGTTGTGTCTGATGCCCTCTTATACCATAAAGTTGCACTTTTCCCAATTCGGCTAAGATTGGTTCTTCACACCCCTAACAAACACGCTCTGGGTTTTCGACGATGTGAGACACAATCTGAAAATGCGTCCATAAACACCTCTCGATTGTCTTTAGACATATCAAGAATGGCATCATCTGGCATTTGAAATGTGCGGAGTCGTTACATTGAGCGGCATTCACGAATGCAAGCGTACCATGGACATTGAATGTTGTCTTCTCCTAGTCTTCAGGGCTAGCAGGTCTGATTGTATTCGAATACCCATCCGAGAAGCGTTAATATTTAAACGCCTGCTAGCCTATCAACTTATCTGATCAAGCGGTGTTGGAAGTGATCTTTAGGTAACCCTATTTAGTTTTTGGTAGTCGATACAGATCCTCCATCCTGTGACTAGTTTGGAGGGTAACAAGATATATCTTAAACTTTCAGTCATATTGTTCCTCATTTCTTAGAATGCGACGCATCTTGGACTTACCGTACACCTTATCGAGAAGATAGGATATATAACTCCCGCATCCAGCCACTTTAGTACTTCCTTGCGGACAACCTCTTTCATAGTTGGATTAGGTCTCTCATTGCTTCCAGTGACATGACCTCTTCTAGTAGAAATTAGATGCATGCACATGGGCGGATCACCTTCATCGGCTAAGACCCGATGGTGCATCCTTGTGATCTCTAAACCTCCCAATGCGCCTATCTTCTTGAGTCACAGTAGAGCCAGAAATAGTCTGGTAAGGTCTGAGCCTCTCAAGATAGCATACCTTATGGCAAAGTAATGGCTTTACTCTACCTTGGGTGGTGTAGAAAGGGTGAGCGTCAGGTGTTTCACTGGGGTTCCTGTTATTTCCTTCCATTGGGTTTAAAAAGGTTCATCAGATTCACCTCGTGACCTCTTCCTCAAGTTATCAAGATCCCACTCTGGCACCGGGCTGGCCTCCAAAGGGTCAGTGGGACCACTTTGGCTTGACACTATAGCCTCAATAGTCTCTATTAAGAAGCATGCCTCACTCTCTGTTGGGTGTCTCGTGGCTTTGAATACATTGAAGGTGACCTCATCATCTTATAATCTCAACTTCAATTCTCCCTTCTGCACATCAATCATTGCCCTGCCAGTCGCTAGAAATGGCCTACCCAATATGATAGGTTTTTCTTTATCTTCTTCCATATCCAGAACAATGAAATTTGCCGGAAAGATGAACTTGTCTGAATTTATTTCGGCATCTTCTATCCACCGGGTGTTTCAATGACCTATGCCAGCTAGAGTGCTTGATTGTGGTTGGCGAGCTACCTAATCGATCATGCGAATATAGATAGTGGCATGGGGTTGTTCTTTGCTCCCATATCACCTGAGGCCTTCTCGAAGATGGAATTTCGATTGTGCACGGTATAGTAAGCGCCGAGGTCTTTCGGTTTTGTAGCGAGTTTTCTTTCTTGAGGATAACTACACTCCTCAGTGGAGTTCTAACATCTCAAAGTTAGAGGTCTTTCTTTTCTTGGACAATATTTCCTTCATGAATTTCACGTAACTAGGCATCTGCTCTAATGCATCGACAAACATAATGTTTATATGTAGTTTCTTGAATACCTCCAGAAACTTAGTGAATTGCTTGTCCAATTTACTCTTCTTCAGACATTGAGGGTACGGAATTGGGATAGAGGGCTCAGTCCTATGTGGTCGACCCGCAGATTCTGTTTCTTTTTCACCCAACTTTTTCTGATGAGGCTATTCCCCTACTACCTTGTCAGTCTGGCTAGGCTGGATTACTTCTTCTGTCTCTACCTCCCCTGTCATTGTTGGCTGCCCTAGTACTTCTAGTTCTTTGCCACTCCTTAATGTGTGACTTTATATTCGTACCTTCTTGCCTCGGGTTCACTTGAAGTGCCAGTAGTAAAAGAAAAGAGAAAGAAAACCATATTTGCCTCTCCGTCAATGAATCGGCCGTTTAGCCCATTTGCACCTCTAGTTTCCTCGGTTATGCTGGCGATTGGCAATTAGGTGATGCCTTACATAGAATTGCCTTGGTCTCATTCATAAAGCGATGTGCGAGGTGAGCGCATTGTGCAAGTCTTGCTCCAAGTATACTTTCTTCTCAAAGGCGGTTCATTCCTCGGTAGTGGCATGTTGTGAGCTACCTCCGTCATAGCTTTGATTGTTCGACTATTCTAGTATATCATCACAGCCTTGATTCGATTTTGATTCTAGTATGCGTTACGATGTGCATTGCCTCCATACTGCCCTTGTTGTAGTTGATTCTGTGATTCACATAGTGGGCTGCTCTACTGTCATGCATACGATTGACACTCCGAATTGCCGGATTATTAGACGGCATTACTTATTTGCCACATGGTTGTCTAGTTAAGCGTAAACATATGGTTTAAGTTCACGAGAACATATGTATCGCTCTGAGGCTTCCAGGTGTGAGTCTATCTCTAGTACTGAAGTTAGTGTTGGTAGATGTGTCTTCTGGATCTGCATGGAAGCTTGATATGTGGTTTTCTTCATTAGGGCGCCTGCTGGCGAGGCATCAGTCAGTACCTAGGTGAGTCGCTTAGGCCGTTGTAGAACATGCATCCTGCCGTTATAAACCGACGTGGATCTCGTAAATCTGACAATCCATTCCCTCAAATGGCGAATGTGTTATTTACCGCCAATAAATCTTTCGAGGGTGGAAGTGCGGTTAAGAATTTTGCACCGATCATTCCATGAGGTGATGAGTCCCGAAATTGGTGGTCATGGTGTGGCCCGGTCACTAAGTGACAATGGAATAACCGCGATCGAAACTTCTTCCGTTACTCGTATACTTGATTATATCATAAAATTCAATAAAACTGGTCAAATGTGCATTCGGATTCTCCTTTAGGTAGCCCATGGGCCCGTATATTATTGAGCGTTTGCAGTTACTCCTTTTAGCTTCAAGTTGTTCGCTTGTATGGGTGGTCGTATGGTAGTGAACAATGTAGGTGGCAAGACAAACTCCTCGAAAGACATATGGGGATTAATAAAACCTGAAAGTGTGGTGTTTCAGTTTCTGTAGTTCTGTCCATTACATTCCTGTGGTTCATCCTATCATGTATCACGTCTTGCGTCTACTTTAATGATGCATGATTTGAGCTGGAAGTTACATTCTGGGCTCGTAATCAGCATAATGTCCATTTGGTTGGGGATCAGATGGAAGTAGTTCCACTGTGATCTTGTCTTGTACTCACAAATACTTTCTTGAAATCTGAAAAGATGAGATCGAGCCAAATCACAACAGAATGCAATAAGGAGAACCGTAAGCGGGACCAGTAATGGCAAAAAAAGATCGTGGTGAGAGAACAAAAGTGGTGGTCAGTCTTATCTGTTTTGGTTGTCGATATTAACCTTCAAGCTTCTCTGCATGTGGCGCCAAAAACTTGAGCCTCACAGCACGAGTGTAAATTAGGCGAGCGAACCGTGTGTAGTATATAGCGATGAGTTGACGTAGTGTAGTCAGTTTATTCAAGTATACGTTCCTCGAGAGAGGTGTTTGCCTGCGATTTAATGACAGTGATGTTTGGATCTAATATCAGGTGGATTAGAACAAATTACTAGAATTAACAAAAACTTAAAATTTAATGTATTGAATTATATCAGTGAAAACCGGTTTAGTCTCTAACCACATGATAGTATAAATTCAGTCAGGGACATTAAGTATTCATACGAGTTATGTTGGTGGGTTGATCTTTCCCTCTGAAGATATGTTGCATATCTCGCTAGTGGATGTGTTGCATCTCTGCCTCGAGCCCATGATTGAGAAAAGCGCTTAAATGTGCAAACCCAGGTGCCACACTTGCAAGTGCAGACTATCTGTTGACTACAAATGTTGCTTTAACCATATTCACAGAAGTCATATTCTCTGATCTCAAACTCCGGCAGCATATGGGTTGGCTAAACAATAACGTAATTAAATCCGAATTAAAGCAAACATATGAACTCATATTAATATTAAAATAGTTAAGCGAAAATCAATCCATCAATATGGTTAGGGTTGACAAAACCTAGAAAGAATTAGTTCATCATATTATTCATTACAGTTGGTCGAATCATGAAGTAGGTTGAGGGAAGAACTACAAAGTGATCTTAGTGATGTTTTCCGAATCCGTCTCTATTGATCTCCTACACTTTTGTATCATGCCTTCTTGCAAGTCAATCCCCTTTTACGCGAAAGTACTTCCCTTTTATACCTCGGGACAAGACCCATCGTAGCGAAAAAATTAAGGTTCTTAGCATTCCGTTTTGAAAAGGTGCTCGCTACGCGCGAGTTTTGGCGCAAACAACGACACTAAACTCTAGTCTCAAATTAGTTCTTTGCGAAAGGGGGTCTTATTTGCGGCGAAGTGCTACGCTTGCGTGAAGGGTCTCTTGTCTTGTATTACCGGTAGCGCCGATGTCCACCTTTTTATCATTACGCTTTTGTTATGTTTTTACTTTGGTTGCCCTTTTGGTTCCAACATGCGCCATATTCTATAGAACAATATAATATGAAGTTAAGCGTGTATTAATAGAAAATACTATGAATCATGCATTTTAGCTATAAAGAACGCAGGAATTCAGCGAAATGCGCGCATGATTCATCGATCAAAGTAAATGGCTTTGGGATCGGTCCGATACGATTAGGGCCCATGACACTCCCATGTGGCCAGGACAATCTCTCGAATGCCTGGCACCAAAATTCCTCCGATTAGCGAAGGTCATCCGCCGCGGCTAGAAAATGTGCCAACTAGTGAGGTGGTCCGCTATCACTCACACGAATCATGCTTTCGCGTCGTGCATGAAGTAAGTCACGAATCATCATTGATATGTTCCGTTTCACTCGCACCTCCGATGCATTTGGAGTAGCCACAGTAGCCTCGAATTTTCGACCTTTACCTACTGACACGTGAGACATCATTGCACAAAATCCCCAACGTGTCTCTTCATCCCGCTCCAGTAATATTGGCGACAAAGATCACGATACATCTTAGTGCTACTGGATGCACAACAAATCGAGAGCAATTGAACTCCCTGAGGATCTCCTCTCTCAGATATGTCAACTAGGGAACCACAACCCATCCCCTATATCGAAGACTACCATTTGTGTGAATGGCCCCAACCGTCACACTTTTGATGTGCTGGTCACGATGGACACACTATCTGCGTCTTGCCCTTGGGACTCAATCACTATGCTCAGTAGGGAAGGTGTGGCCGCTAAACTCCCTAAGACACCCTGAGCTTGATCTCTATACTGTATCCCAAATTATCCTATAACCTCGAGCATCTACCACTCTCGGAAAGCTACACTAGCCAGTACTCCTCGTGACTTCCGACTGAGCGCGTCAGCCACCACATTTTCCTTACCAAGATGGTAATGCAAAGTGAAGTCATAATCCTCCAGATACTCCATCCATTTGTGTTGCCTCACGTTGAGGTCCTGCTGTGTAAAGATATATTTCAGACTCTTGTGATCTGAAAACACCTCGAACTGCTCACCATATAGGTAGTGGTGCCAAATCTTCAAGGCGAAGACTATGGCCGCCAACTCCATGTCATGCGTGGGGTGATTCAAATCTGATTCTTTATTGTGAGAACCATAGCGCTCTTGCCCTCCCGGGACTACATCAAACACATCTCGGTCAGGTCCTTGAGGCATCACAATACATTGTGTACCTCTGTCGCTTTAGGACTATCGAAATAGGGTAGTAATGGCCTCGGCACTGATTCTGGAATGCCTTTCTATAGGTTATTTCTACTCGGGTGACCTTCAGGGTCGAATCTCGTCATAGGTCTGACTAATCGAGATAAGTCCTCGATGAATCTCCTGTGTGCTTTGCCGGTCAAGGCATATCTCAAGACCTTGAGCCTCTCGACTCATAGTGCTTGACCTTCTGGTCCATTGATGCACCAGGCGACACTACATGTTCCAAGAATCTCACCTCAATAAGCCAAACTTGCACTTACTGAACTTGGCGTACAACTAATGTTCTATGAGGGCCTGGAGAACAATCCTCAAGTGATCCTCATGCTCCTCACTCCCGGGTAGGGTAGATCGAAATGTCGATCCCTGAAGACTATGAGGCCCGATCTAAGTAGGTTGGAATACCCTATGCATAGAGATCCATGAATGCAGGAGCTAGCATTCGTTAAGGTAGATAGCACTCTTATGAACTGAAATGCAGTCTGGAGTGTCATATTTGTCTTCGAATATCCGTATTCTAACTCTCAATTGATGATAACCAGTACGAAGATCTATCTTGGAATAAACTTGTGCCCCTCTCAGTTGATCAAATAAATCATCAATCCTCGATAAGGGGTACCGATTCTTGGTCGTAACCCTATTCAACTATCTGTAATCAATGCATAATCGAAGGGTCTTGTCCTTAGCTGTATGAAGCAGAGTCGAACCTTTGAGTGAAGTGCTCGGTCTAATGAAACCCTTGTCCAACAACTCTTGTATCTGGACCTTGAGTTTCTGCAACTCAACCGGCGCCATCCTATGCGGAGTCATAGAAATGGGTGACGTACCAGGGTGTAACTCAATACATAAGTCTACATCCCTCTACGAAGGTAATCCTGGTAGCTCATCCGAAAAAAGATCCTCATACTCGTAAACTACCTGAGGTAGATCCAAATCCAGTCTCACCTTGTCTCCAAGGCAGAAAACAACCAACCCATCAAGCACTTATGCCATGCAGGTTGTACCGCGGTCTAGGGTAAAACGTCGTGCTTGCCCCTGAAGCGTAACCTGAATACCATCACTGTATGTGACATTAGCAACCCCTACGATCCTGATAAATGTGATTCGATTGTGCCATTGTAGTCCATCCCAGGATGATCAAACTACGCTGTCATGACCCTCATGTCCATAATGAGAAGAATCTCGGAGATCTCTAACTCACAATCCCGACACATCAAATCAACTCTCACCTTAGTCCCTAGGGGATAACTCGCATATAACGGCTTTTCCAAGGTCTCAACCTCTAAGCCCAATTCTCTCACATATGATGCAGCAATAAATAAATGCGATGCACCAAAGTCGAACAATATCCTTGCCCATAAGCGAGAAGCAAAAACATACCCTATATAACTTACTGGTCCGTCGACTCAGTTTATGGTACAACTGCGTAGGTACACCCTTGGGTCTCCGAAGTCCCAACCTGTGAGCCTTGTCCCCGACCTCGACCCATACTCTGGCCTCTCTGGCCTATTTGTGCTGCAGAAGGTGCTTGCGCAGCACCTTGCAACTAATACTGGTTCCTTCGACCCATACCGCGGAAAGAAGGAACAAATGGTGTCTGTGAGCGTCCCATTGATGATTGGGACTATGGTGACCTAACACTTTGGAATCCTTGCCTTTGGGGGCAATCCCGTCTCAAGCGTCCAGGCTGATGACAATGATAGCAAGTCATCGGCCTTGTCTGGCTAGTAGCCCTGCCTTGGCCTTGGCCTTGATAGTCGTGGCCTTGCCCTTGAAACTGTTGTGGAGTAGAAGTCCTCTGCTTCTTCCCCGTGCTAGAAGAAGCTGACCCTCCTTCCTCTTCCCACTAGTACACGCATCCCAGATGTTGTTTGCGTCCTCAATCTCTCCCTCTATGGCCATAGTTGTCCTGACCATAGAGTCCATATCCTACAGGAGAAATCCCACAATCTTTCCCGAATGGACAACTTTAGACCATCCTCGAACTTCCTCACCATGGCCATGCCTGTGGCCACATAATCATCAGCAAAACGGGCTAACTCTATGAACCTAGCCACGTATTCCATCACTATCATGGCTTCATGTCTCAACTTTAGGAACTCCCGAGCCTTAGCATGCCTAGTAGATGCCGGGAAGAACTTGCTCATGAAGAGCTCTTGAAAATCTCCCCATGTCTTTGCCTCCAAATCCTTGGAGGTCTTAACCTAATCCCACCACACCTAGGATTCACCCTCTAGCTGAAATGTTGTTAGTCGTATCCGTGTAGCATTAGAGGTGATCTCCATAGCCTCCAACTTTCTCACACCCTGCTCGGGCAGGTGACTATCGGATCCTGCCCTATGAATGTCGGAGGATGATGCCTTAAACCTCACAGGTTACTTGACTGGCTACTAGTCTATGTAATGGTGGTAAACATAGCGCCCATAGCCTCTATAAAGGCCTGTTGATCAAAACCAGGTGGTGCTTGGCTAGTGCCCCGTGGACGACCTCTACGTCCCCTTCCTCGACTTGCCATCTACACATGTCAAATAGAAAATTGAGATTTCTTTTCCTTATTTCGTTAGTGGTGCATAATGCCAAACACTAATAAATATCAATTCCCGAACTATCATGTTCATTTATTTTCCGAACCCCTAAGGTTATGTTCTATAACCCTAATGTTCATCCTTTACTATATACATCCTACTATGTATATAATTCACACAATATGTAACACGCATCATGTAATATACAGCACGCAATAATTTAATTAGAATAAATAATGAATGCATGATCTAAACCCATGCCCAACGAGCCACAGGTAATTAGGTATGCCAATGCTCACGATGCAAGCTATGGCCCCGATCACGGGGTCCGTTGACAACCGATCAGCGACGGAGGAAGGTCGTGGATGTCGGGTAACTTGGGCACCACACCATTGAGTCCTTTTCTAAGATTTCAAGATTTAATGACCGTGGGTAGAGTCTCCTTTGTGCGGGGCTACGCAAAAAATACAACGTGTCGCGATTACGCGGCAACATGGCTGATATTGCTCTAGCGACCTGCGGGTCCACGCCCTTGTTAAAATGGCCCACGCCTTGGCCCATTTATCCATACTCAAACAAATAAGCACATGACTATAAAACCATAGTTCATAAGATTTTATCACTCATATACAAAACATATATCAAAATTACGCATTCTAATACAAGTTTTACAAAATATAAATCAAAGCCATAATCCGGCTTTCTTCTCAATATCGGTCTCTAGTGAGCGTCGTCTCTCTGCACATTCCCTGTACCTGAAGGGGGTCCCACGACGGGGTAAGCAATGCCCAGCAGAGTAAAATTCTATAAGAGCTACTCCCCACCTAAGTGCACATGCAACGGTCATGCAACAAATAACCACTCCCCTCAAGAAGATGCCATCCTAGAATGGAAACCTACATCATGGAGATGAGATCACATTCAAACATGTCCCATATCTAAGAGCCCTCCAGGCTCTCTTAAGCCGAGTCCCCCAACCCGACTCCCTCACACATGCTTATGCCTATAGTGAGAAACTGACCATTGGTATTTCAACCAATGGTCCTTTATCCAAAACAAAAGCTTTTTGTTTTATAAATAAAAAACATTGGACAATCTTCGAAACCGCTTTAAAACAAAAGCATTGGACAATCTCAAAAACCGCTTTAAAACAAAAGCATTAGACAGTCTCCAATAAACCACTTTATTCAAAAGCATTGGACAATCTTCGAAACAGCTTTAAAATAAAAGCATTGGACAATCTCCGAAGCCTTGACTTTTGGGTTGTTTGTCCTTGGCGAGCCCACACCATCAACACCATGATGTTGATTTACAACCATGGCCGTGGGCTCTAATGGGCGTCATCAGCATGTCGGGTCCACTACCCGTTCACCAAGAATGGTGAAAGACAACAACCATGCACTCCCACCCATTTTACGCGATGTCCCCGTGCATATGAAATGCAATGCAAATGTGTCATTGCCTATTCATACCATGCTACATATATAATGAGTGCAATATGCACATATGCCTACTCATGCATATTAACCCATGCATCAATTGGACATTTATATCACTGAACACATAAATTCCAATTTAAATCATACAATTCATGCCAACATACCTAACACACATACATTGACATCTACAAGTCATCACCAATCGGTTAATGACTTACTTTATCCTCTAGGTCTAATTGTGACACCATGTCCACAAATAGCTATAATAAACTCTGTGTGGCCTCGATCTTACACAAACTCATGCATTTCCCTAAGCCTCATGGATAATTATATCAACATGCATATAATTACCAAACAACATACATCAATTTCAATGTATTAGACCGTGCATATTATCACAACCAAGCAATTTGCACGCTTGGTGCTACAATCAAATTTTCAAAAAAATATGTGGGCACCAAATGCCATTCATAGGCATATGACCAGATTCTAGACTCAAGGATCTTTCCATATAGTTCAAGAACACCAAATTTCCATGAATAAAATCGGCAACATTTCAGCACTTGTAGCAGTAAAAGCTACCGTATTGCGTCATTTTCAGACCTAATATGAGCTCAAATTGCATTAATCTATATATGGATGGATCTAGACTCAAATATCTTTCCGTAGAGTCCAAGAACGTGCAAATCGGAGTTCGGACAAAAAAGTTATGGTCGTCCAAAGTTTGAGGCTTCACATGAACTACCTACGCAGCATTTTTTTTCCCCTTTTGGTGCTCGAGAGCACCATCCAAACAATCCCTAGGGCTCAACCAAAACCAAAATGACTCCTAGATGGAAAATAAACCCGAGTAGAAAGGTTCCCTACCTCTTGAAGCATGAGCAATGACCCGAGGAAGTCCCGCAAACACTTCCTGAACCCGAAGCTATCGACTCTCCAAACCTTCGCGTGAAACCTTGGTGAAATTTGGAGTTTCCGGTATCCACGTGTAGCTCTCATCGAGTACTCCGACTTTAAACCTTGACCCGTCGAAAAACGCTAGACTGATCTCCTTAGATCATAGAGAGAAGGTGCAGCATCTCTCTCTTTTCTCCCTCTTCTCTCCCTCTTCTCTCTCTTTGTGCCGGTTCCTCCAAAAATGGCCATTTTTCTCCTTTTTGTTCTAACTTCATTTAAGTTACTTGTGTGGCCCACGTCGCATTACGTGTCCACTCAGGTCCTGAGTTCGTTTTTTGTTCTGAAACGATTTATTTATTTTCAGTTCAATTTATTTTAAATAAACTTATCTCAAGTCATTTCCTAACTTCCGATATTTTCGTAAAAATCTCGTCCTTAAAGTTACTACCAACTCACAACCAAGAAAATCATAAAAAAATTTCGATTGTCTCAGAATTCGATGAAACTTTTCTGGGTCGCTAAATTTCACGAGACGAATCTAAAGGTGCAGTTCGTTTCGTCATTCAAAATCTAGAAAAAAAAAATTTTCCGTGTTTACAAATTGCTCTAAACCAAGCCTGACCCTTTATTCTATGGTTAAATTAATTTTAAAGCTAAACCCAAACCTACTCTTTTGAGCCTGATTGGCTCAATCCATTCCATAAACCAATATTTTGAAAACCGGCGAAACGACAGTCCGGTTGCTTAGATCATGAACAACCACTTGAGCCGGCTATCATTCCAGTGGACCAGCCGGTTCCTACTGAACCGCGCGATTTGTTAGAAGCATCATTTTCATCCAAATTTTAAGGTCATGAGTACCCACAATAGCATGGTTGTTGTACGAACATTACTAGAATCCAATTATACAGTGGTTTTAACTTGGAAGCATCATTTTCATCCAAGATTTAAATTCATGGGTATCCACCATAGCATGGGGGAAGCTGAGTTAAGCGCCCACTAGTGCGCTCACGTTTGTTTTACGAGCATTTGCAGAATCCAATTATATAGAGGTTTTAACTTCCATAATTTTCCGATGTGGGATTGCTATTCTAGCACAACAACAAAAAAATCACTATAAAAAATACAACAGTGGGTTTGAATCTATAATTTTCCGATGTGGAATTGCTATTCTAGCGCAACAACAAAAAATCACTATAAAAAAATACAATAATGGGTTTCCAACCTATACCTTTGTGGTTCACTTGTCTTTGCATTGACCACTAGGCTAGTACTATTGATGTTTTATTTTAACAAAAGAAATGATATTACACTTATTGATTTAATATATATATATATATATATATATATATATATATATAATATTTATTATGTCATCGGTTAGGCCGCAATTCAATGTCGGTCAAAAATGATGAGCTGACAGGCAGATGAATTACAGTTTAATGTCGGTCGGTCAGATTTTTTAAATGTTATTTCTTCCCGAGTCTGCACCACTATGCCTTTACACACATTATCACTTGTTACTTATCTCTACAAACTCACATGCACTCTCACACACATTATCACTCTCACTCAGGCACGCATGCACTAAACTCATAATTTATTACTTTTTTTAAATTAGATCATGTCACTCTATTATTTATATGGTAAATAAGAAATTAAATAAAATCAAATTCTTTGATGCTTGAACCCCTAACCTTTAATGTGAGAGCAAGCAACCCCACCACTATGTTAGCTTCACCCTTATATTTTATTTATTTAATTATTTTCCAAATTTCTTGAACCAAAACAAAGTTTTTAAAAAAAATTTAAATAAAAAATAACTCTTTCCAAAATTCAAGTCAATTCCAAAATTCAAATCCCCAATTTTAAAATTCAAGTGCGGTAATTCTAAAATTCAAGTCCCATAATTTTCAAGTTTCTAATTTCAAAATTGTAAATTCATAATTTCAAAATCCAAGTGTCCTAATTTAAAATTTCAAGTCCCGTTTTGATTCTTCCCCAATTTCAAAATTCAAATTGCCTAATTTCAAATTGAATTCCCCAATTTGCCAATTCAAATTTTAGTTTCCAATTTCAAATTATAAATTACCGCAATCTCAATTTTGCAAATCCTCCAATTGGAAAATTCATGTTCCTGTTTAATTTAAAATCTTCTAATTCAAAATTATAAATCATAATTTTATTTCCAATTCTCCAATTTCCAAAATTTCAATTTATAACTTCCAATTTTCAAATTTTCAATTTTAAATCAGTTTTTAAAAATTTAAATCACATGATTAATTTTATAATTCCAATAAAATAGAATCTTGTGGAGTCAATTTATGTAAAAGACAAATGGTTTGGGTGAGACCCGACATTCTATGTATCATTTGATACATACTCTGTCATCTAATCTAATCTATGACCAAATTTCTAATTGATTGTAAATATTTTGTATTTTATTATTGCACTAACATTGTTTCTAATTGATAAAGTTTCGGATATGCCATCAAAGTACATATTTTTCTTATCTAAATTCATTTATTTATTTATCTGACTATTTATTTATATATGTTTTGCATGTATTTGTATTATTATTACTTATTTTCAGTATTCATTAGTTGATTAGTCAAAATCCATATTTTCCTTAATTTATTTAGTAGAGACCCGACTTTATGAACTTAGAGATCACTACGTTTCATTGTCTTCAGATAATAACTGACCACGGACTTGAAACGATAAAATGAAAAAATTAAGTCAGTGAAAATTAAGTGTTGAATTTCATAAGTATTAAATGCATGCTTTGTAAAACTATTTACGATAAATTCTGACAATTGAATCTTTGAAGATCAATATATTGTTTGTCGCAATTAAATGTTGAATACTAAAAATTATGTCTTTACATATTTACCTTATTATCATTAAAATTACATATTATCCAAAATAAATAGAGTTTCTAATAATATTTTATTTTCACTACAATTATTAATTATTGTAAAAATAATATCACTACAAACATATCCATAAATAAATCACCAATATCCAAAAAAAAGACATAAATATGTTTAAAATATAACCAATAGAATCTAAACTTTTTAAAACTATCCAAACTTTTAATATAAAAACAAAAATTTATAAGGGCTTAGAACAAAAAGAAGGAATTAAAGAATTGGTTGGGTTGAAGGAATTAAATATTATATTATTTATAAGGGTTTTTTGGTCCAATTTATTTTCATTTAAAAAATTTTGTTGGCCAGTATTACCTGCGTTAGCATGAAGTAGGTATTTCATACTTATAATTTTCAGCAGTTTTAAATTTAAAATTTTTCGATTAGAGCTTATAAAATTTTTATTGGAGAAAGAAATATGAATATTTATGATGTCACTATTGGAGGATTGAGACTTCATGTCACTCTATTATTTATATGACAAATAAGAAATTAAATAAAATCATTTTTTTTTTTTTGATGTTTGAACCCTTAACCTTTAACGTGAGAGAGTAAGCAACCCCATGCTAGCTTCTATCTTATATTTTATTTATTTATTAATTTTCTAAATTTCTTGAATCAAAATAATTTTTTTTTTAAATAAAAAAGAACTCTCTCCAAAACTCTCAATTTCCAAAATTCAAATCAATTACAAAATTCAAATCCCCAATTTTAAAATTCAAGTGTCGTAATTCTAAAATTCAAGTCCCATAAATTTCAATTTCAAAATTTTAAGTTTCTAATTTCAAAATTGTAAATTCATAATTTCAAAATCCATGTGTTCTAATTTCAAAATTCAAGTCCCGATTTCCAATTTTATATTTTTCAAGTTTTCAATTTCTTCCCAATTTCAAAATTTAAGTGCCTTGATTTCAAAATTCAATTCACCCAATTTTTAATTTCAAATTTTCAAGTTTTGTTTAAAATTTATAAATTAATCAGATCTCAAATTTCTAATCCTCAATTTCCAAAAATTCAGGATTCCAATATGTTCTTAATTCAAAAATACCAGAATATCCAAATTTTATTTCCAATTCCCCAATTTCCAAAATTTCAATTTCTAACTTTCAATTTTCAAATTTTCAAATTTAAATCAATTTTAACAAATTTAAATCACATAAATTCCAATAAAATGGAATCTTGTGAAGTCGATTTGTGTAAAAGACAAATGGGCTTAGGTGGGACCTGACATTCCATATATCCTTTGAATAAATAATCAATCATCTAATCTATGACCAAATTTTTAATTGATTGTGAATATTTTGTATTTTATTATTACAGTATTGATAGAGCTTCGGATATGCCGTCAAAGTACACATTTTTCTCATTTAAATTCATCTATTTATGTATTTATTTATCTGTCTATTCATTTATATACGTTTTGCATGTATTTGTATTATTATTGCTTATCTTCGGTATTCATTAATTGATTAGTTAAAACTCATATTTTTCTTAATTTGTTTAGTAGAGATCCAACTTTATGGACTTAGAAAAGTGCTACGTTTCCATTGTACCTTCCTTCGGACCTAAACTCAGTTTTTCCTAAACTTATATTTTCTTATCATAAGTCACATTTAGATTTTTTTTATATTTTAAAACAAAACAAAAATAAGTGGCGGCTCAAAATAAAAAAAGAGTCTCACATTTTGAGTAGGAAATGTATAATAGCAAAAAATGTAGGGTGATAGAAAAAAGAATATTAAATAATATTTTCTTTTTAATTTTAGTTAAATCATAATAAATTATGATACTTGGTTATCATTAATTTTGTGTTTAAAAAATTCCAAATACAAATTTATATTCTTTAGAGGGAAAATTTTCCATTTTTATCTTCATAAAAAGGTGTCATGTATAAAAGTTTTTCCATAACCTTTTCTTTATCAGAAATTAGACAGGATCAAAATATTTTGTCTTGAATTGGTTACAAAAGATTTGAATATCTTATCCCAAAAAGTTTTTTCAACATAATTCGACATTTTTGATGTATTAAAAATTTATTCCACATGTACATTAAAAATTTATTCTGTATGTACACGAGCTTGCTCATGATATAATCACGAAGCTTTGACTCAATAGTTAAGAACTAAATATCACTCATGACATAATTATGAGGTTTGACTCACCAATTAAAGGGTTGGAATGGGACGACGAAACTTACGACTTATAAGTGATGATTTGAACTCTATACCTGTTATTACCTGTAATATATATATTTATTAATTAAATATTTATATTATTTAAGTGCATATAATAGTTAGAATAATTACTTGGGTTTATTAATATGGTACATATGTATTTTACATATTTTTGTAATAAATTTTTGTTTATTACATCCTATTTTTGAAAATAAAATTTAATGTTTTTGGATAATTTTGGCATGATGTAAAGCGATTTACTTATTCTTCTAGTTCTTACAGAGCCTTATCAGATTGGTGAATGTTTAGATAATTATAAGAAAGACTAGGATATGCTCTTGGAAATCTCTTATAATGTAAAATGAAAAGTGAAAAGGTGTAAGAAAAAAAAAACATATCTCCAGAAATGCTGCCAAGATAAAGTGTTTTTGTTTTTTTGGGCCAAAAACACTTATCCAAGAAACAATGATAAAGAATTAAAAAAAAAAAATGGTTACATCAGATCACCTACAGACATGTTTTATTGGAGAAAGAAATATGAATATTTATGATGTCACTGTTGGAGAGTTACGACTACGACTACGGGATTGAAGATATTGAACAACTTAGATCCGTACCAGGGACTATAAAGAAAATAAAAAATAAAAAAACACGATTGAATCTGGAGTTTGTGTGAAGATTGCGTCATCTTCTGTATTAATCCTGCTTCACCATCACCACATCGTTGATGACTGCATCAACCTCATCGTGATCCGTGCGAAGTAGTAAATATGAAACCAATATCTATAAACAATAATAACCCCACATAATATAAGCACTGCTTTAAGCGCTTCTACACCGGAGTCCCCCGTAATGCAAACAGCAAACTGCATCAAAACATGAATCGGAACATCCCACAAACTGATATCTCTGCTAAAATACACTAACCTCCACAAACCGATACTAGATACAGTAACGCCGATCAATATTAAGGCGGCCGACAAATTCCATCCGAAGAAGTGACGGATCATCACTGCTGTCCCGACAACAAAGATATCCAATACACATTTGGCGGCGCTGCCGATCCGATGTTTCGGAAAGTGGGCTTCATCAATAGGGAGATTTCGAAGTGGAAATGATGTATTCGCATAGCTCATGTATTGTAGTACGCCAAAAGAAAAGCCAGTTTCCCGGTAGTTAAAGTTAACCATACCATATTGCCCATCATAGAGGAAAGAAAACACAAAACAAACCAGTAAACATCTTCCTTACGCACTATGCATCTGTGATATAATTGAGAGAAAAACAAGTTGATTATTCATTGAATTCATTACGAACAAATTATTCATGAAAGAAAATTAATGGAAACATAAACCCAAAAAGCTACTTTACTTTACCCCCTGGATTTCTGTGATTCGTCTTCATATGCTTCCACTCCTCTCATCTGTCTTTCCATTTGATCTTTGCAATTACGAAATGGACTTTTTCATGTATTAAAAATGGTGTCTTCGAACTTTTATTCCGTGGTCAAAGCCTCTAAGATGTTGAATCAATAAAAATTGGATAAAAAATCGGATCATAAAAATAAAGAAAAAATAATAATATTATCATTTTTCATTAGAGTTTTAGCTATGTATTTAATTGAATAAAAAAGAAAATAATATTATCATTTTTCATTGGGTTTGCTATTGTGATAGAATAAAAAAGAAATTAATAAAATTTATCTCAAACTAAAATAAAAAATTTTCTTTTAAAAAAGGACATTTTTTTTCATGAAAGTCATTAGGCTTTGTAATTTTATTTTTACTATAACAAATAGATAATAAAAATCATAAAAAAAAAAAAAAAAATTTGTTAGAATACCAAGTGAATCAAGTTTTTGTTCATTTACTTTGGAATAAGCTTTGATCAGTTCGAAAGCTCTTCAAAGATAATAAATATTGGTTTACATTTTACGTTGTTGATAAGCATTTTTATTTTAATATTTAATGTTTTATTTTTAAGTACACACATTAATCTAAAAATCTTAAATTCATTAAATTATTCTTCTATTTTTATATTTATCTTAATATTTTATTTCATATTTCTCATAGGAAGACTTTTTCTTTACTTATATCTAGTCAAGCGTATGCAGGTAAGCCATTAAAATAGAAACCTGAAATTCGGACGAACATATCCTTGAGGCATTTCAGCTTCTTCCTTCTTCCTTCATCTCCGATTATGGAATCCGCCGGGCGGCCGATGCTTGTGGATACTACACACCTGCTCATACTCCACCAGCGTAGCGTGACACGTTGTTTCAAACAATACTCGTCTATCTATTAGGTTTTCGCATATCGTCAGGAACACCATTTCGATGATTTTCCAGTCTTTAATATGCCTCAAATCTTGTTGAAGAAGACTTGTCCAGTTGTGGACGACTAAGGTGGCATTTGTTTTTCTTTTTCTTTTTTTAAGTATTTCTGAATAGAACTTTTAATCTGAATAATGCTTAATGATTTTGTTTGTTTTTTCTGATGTTTTATTTCTATTAAATATTAAGTAGTTTGTTTTTTCTTTTTTTTCTTTTGTAATAATCATGGGTGTTTGAGTCCTATTATGGGATTAATCTCGTAGGACTATAAAGTTAACAGTAAAGTGAATTCTCTGGTAGACCAATGACATTTGAGAGTAGGACCACTTGAAGTATCTCCCAGGGTTTATTGTGATATGATTAATAATCTCTATTATTCTAATTTCGTCTCTGTTGTCAAAAAAGAAACAAAAAACAAAATCGTCTCTTCTCCATAACTTTATTTCGATTTTCTGTTATTTATATTTATAAATATTTTGTTGCATTTGTTATTCTATTAAAATATTTAAACGAAACAAAAGAAGAAAGAACAAATATGGTGTACCAGTATATGTAATGAATTACTACAATCCCATTTTTGCCAATAACATCATGCAAAAATTATGATAGATTGGAAGACTTAGAAATCTTCAAAACTATATAATCCATCATTATCAAAAATAAAATTAGTTTGGAACATTTGAACTGAAATTGAATATTTTTAAAATAATAATACATTGCAGGGTTGAAAAACCACATTTTAAAATAGGTTATAAATTGACCACTTTATTTTTGACATGTTTCTTCGAAAGCAGGTTGGTCTAATTAAGTCTGGATTCAGGTTATTATTGGGGAAGGCATGAAAAGTATACCATAGCGAGGGTATTGAAAACGCTGTGTGAGAATGGGAATCAGTTGGTATAGCAAATACAAATATTCAAAGCCAAGTGAAACTGGGTTCAAAGCCAGAATTTGGATGCAGTTTATAAGCTGAACCCGCAAATCGACTCCATAGTGCTTTAAGAATATGAAAGCATAATTTAGGATTTTGGAAAACATAATAACATTTGAGGAAAATTTAGGATAAGGGCTTTAAAATTTAGATACTTAAACAAAGGTATTAAATTTGGAAAAGTTAAAAAGAGAAGAAAAAACTTTGATTAGTTTTTGAAAATAAGTTCTAATTAGGAAATTTAAGGAATATGAACTTTTATTTAAGAATATTAAAGGAGAGCTTTGATAAAGAATTTATAAAAGTGAATTTGAATTTTAAAATTTGAAGAAGAGTAAATCTGAACGAAAAAGAAAAAAAAAAAAAGGGAAAAAATTTTACTTTTAAAGTTCAAGAAAAAGGAAATTTTGGGGTTTTTTTTTTTTTTGGAAATGTTGAGAAAATAAATTTTGATTTTAGAGATCTAAAGAAAATAAATTATTACTTTATAAAAATATTTTAAAAATTAGACTTTTGTTTGAGATATAGAAAATAAGTTTTTTTTTTTTAATTCTGACAACTGCAGTACGAAGCTAATAATAATATTATTATTATTATTATTCTTGTGCCAATGGGCTTAATACTTTTGGTTAAAGAACTAGATTGGTATAACGAGGGGTAAGGTTCAAGTCCAAGTTATGATCAATTTATGAAGAACTATATATTATTAGAGGTGGGGAAACGGGCTAGCCCAATCCGACCGTAGGTAGGTTATAGGCTAAAATGGGTCAAACGGGTTGAAATATTTAAAATTAATAAAATATATAATTTCACACCATTATGGTTCTTTCAATACATTATTTCTTTTGTTTATTTTATCCTCACTTGGCATGTGTCATATTTACTCTTTCAAACAATTATCATTTTATAAATAAAATGTTAATCCTAAAGTAAATTGGAAAAGACATTGATCGAGGGCTTAAGGGTTTGAATAGACAAATTAAATAAAGGATTTTTTTCGCCCCTGTGCCCTGTCCTCTTTCCTTGGGACTCACTCTACTGCTCCCGATCATTCAACCGATCCTTAAAAGCACTTTTTGATCTCTCCCATCTTCTTCCACCCAAATTCATCCGATCAAAATAACCTTAACATGATGGGTAAATTCTCGATTTTCATTGAGATTCGACAATTCTACCTCTTCTATCTCTCACCTACGTTGTCGCTACTGAGGATGAGAACCCGATCTAGTTTTTGTCGCGTTTTTGCCTCAACTCTGACTTCTTCCGCAACTACACCAAGGATGTGTCATGGTGGTATTGCTCTTCGTTGTCGACTGTGGTGCTCTCATCGCCATAACCATGTATTTGGCTTGGTCCTTATCGCCTCCGACTTCGATTAAGATGATTCTAAGGTTGATGACAATCACAAGAGCCTGAAGAAGGTGGGTTTGTGAATATCCCTCCCAGTCCTACCCATGTGCCTTCTGTTGATGCCTTGCAAAAGAGGTGGTACGGGGCATCCAAAAATTAGGGATTTAATGTTATATTATATAATTATTGTTTTTTAAAAATGGTTAATTAGGCTGGCCAGTTTGGATAAATTTATGGGCTTATTAGAGGCCGGACAGTGAACTACAGTGCTATTGAGCAGTGAATTTTCTTACGCCTTATTAAAATTGGATTAACCACTGTCCCAGTTGGGTTCTGACATGTTGGTATGTTAGATAATAATAATAATAATAATAATAATAATAATAATAATGTTTAAAATAATGATAATAATGATGAAAGGCAATTAATATGTGAGAAGAGCTGGAGTGTAAAAACTAAAAAGTTTAAGGTGATTGAGTTTTGAAATTGACAAATGGGAGTGAGTGCGAAAGTGGGGTTGACAGTTTAAAGAAAACAAAGTGGAGTGAGAATGAAGAATATTAAATGCGTGAGAATTAAGTTTAAGATATTAATATATATGAGTGCTTATTATTAAAATTAAAAGTGCTCTAGAACAAAATTGAAATCAGGAAAAAATAATGCAAACAAATTAAGGTAAATAATCCATTTTAAGTAGTATAAATCATATGAGTTAATGCTAAATCTATAATTAATATAAACTCATGGTGCCAAACAAGGATTAATGAGAATCTGTCCAATTCATGCTCATTAATACAAGACAGTAATTAATACAAAGCTTTTAAATCATCACTGACACAAAGCACAGAAAGAGAAAAAACAAAACTATAATAAATGCAAAACAATCTATTGAACTTGTTTGAGGTGGAGGCAGCAGGCAATCAAGCGATTCTGTCTAGACTAAATTTTTCAATTGGGAATCATGGAGTGCGGAGAGGCATCCACGTTTCATTTTGTTTTAGGTGAGGAACGCCGACTAAACTAATCCCTTTTTGTAGACTATCTGGCCAGAGAACGTGGTTTAGGGCTTAGTAGTTTCACTTGTCCATAATTTCCGGCCTACCCATCTCAAGGGGCCTTGGTATTAGGAAGAATAATGATGTTAATAGAGCTGTAATAGTTGGAGAATTCTCACCGATAATAATAACATTTTGATAAAGATAATGCCAGAGATAAACATGCAATGAGAGGAATTTAAAAATTGGAAAATTTATTAATTATAAAAAAATACATGGGGGCAGCCTAGGTATTATATCAGGAGATGATAGAAAATTTTGTTTTTGAACGGATAATTAGGTTTATATGGTACCTCTAATTTCTTTTATGGATGGTGATAATTTACAATATATAATAATAATAGAGAGGAAAGGCATCAAGGTGGGAGGAAAGAGGTAAAGGTTGCAGAGTATGTCATTTTCTCTTCCTCCTCTTTTTAAGGGTAGATTTTAGTCCAAGGACATTTTTGTCCTTATCAAAAAAGGGTCTTCCGAGGAATTATACCGAGAGGTGACCTTTGGGAGTAAATCATTTGTTATTCTCTCTTATCATTTTTTTAGATATTAAAATGGTCTACCTTGTCCTACATTAATTTCTTTTTGTATTAATTAGGGTTGTGAATTAATCCTTGATATCAAAGTTGTCTACCTTGTCTTACATTAATTTCGAATCAGTATGTTATATTGACGATACAGTCACATTAATTGCTGATATGTCAATTACAATAACAGGTAATTTTATATTGATAGTCATTTTGCATTAATGGCAGTCTAATACCCTCCATTATGAAAAATAACTATCGTTTGGATTTTCTATTTTGTATATTAAGAAAATTATTAAAACACACTCTCTCTCCACAAAAAATATTAAATTATCCTTTTTTTTTCTATTTAACTCTTTGTCTTTCAAAAATTATATTTTTCTGTTACTCTTTTATAAAGCATATCTTGATCGAAATGTGCAATTATTAAATAATCCATATTGGAAAGGTGTAAAATGCTTCGTACTTATTTGAAATAACTTAGAAAATTGAAAATCAATTAACAAGGTAATTTAATAGAGTAAGGAGTAAATTAAATTAGAGTAGTAAAATTGTGTAGTTTTTAAAAACAACGTTAAATAAAACAAAACAAACTCTCGAAATGCTCGATTTATTTTCAAATGGAGGGAGTAGATCGTTTCATATAAATTAGAGTTTTATATTAATTCTTGATTTGTGTGATGCATAGTTGTTTGGGTTCCATATCATAACAGTTAGTAGAAAATTTTTTGTGGGAAACAACTGGATATGAAACTTCACACTTTCGATTAAAGATATATTTTATTTGGATTTTTATCCGGAACATACAAAAGCCACAAAGGTGGTGAATGCGGGCATGCCGGGAAATTGTATTATTTTCGATGCGAAGCATTGTAGAATCTAACTTTTGCTCAAACAAAAATGGATTCATAATTCCTTGAAAGTTCCCTAAATTGCTTGAGAAAATGTTTTAAAGGGTGGGACTGTATTGATAGCTAAGAGAAAAATTGTAAGAACAAGAAATATAGTAAATTTCATTATAGAATATGGTAGGTGTGAAATTATGAAACACAAATCAAATAATTGGAAATAAAATAAGCTAGAAATCTAGAAATATTGTTGATGAACTTGTAGAAACTATGAGAAAATGCTGAAATGCTATATTGAGTGTTAGTTGATGATTGATTTGCTAGTCTTTTCTCTGAAATCGAGTCTTCCTTTTATAGGCATTCTGAATAACTACTTCAACCCACCATCTCTAATAACTAGTCACGTATCTACTATAGTTTTGTTCTCCAAATCATTTATCCACTGACAACTTGTTCTCCAAGTCATTTATGCACTAACAATAACTGCTCACATTTTGCCATGTCATGACTTGGGTTGGAGAAAAAATCTCATTTACTTGCTTTTGAGATAAAGTCTCACTTTTCTGTGACCACTGATATTAAAAAATTCGAAATGTCTGGACCCTTTCGCAGGCATCAATCATGACTTGAAGCTTTTTCTTGGATTGGTCGGGTTTGGTTTTAAGGCTTGATATATCCATTTGGCCTATTCCGCTCACCCTTTGGGCAGAATATTTATTAAAATACCATTTTGGCCCAAAAATTCATTTTTAGTATGAAACAATGCCCCCATATACAATATGCCCATAGGCCATGTTTGTATAAAAAACTTTTTATATGTCAGACTCTTCTTTCTTTTCTCATCCCATTCTACCCATGGGGTTCAAAATGCACAACTTACCTTTAGATGTGAATTACCAGCAGGAAGAACAGTAAACCAATCCGATTAGATGGTGAAAAAAGTCCAAAGTAATGACCCAAGAAAATCCTCCTGTCAATTTTTCTTTCAAACCTACGACTTTTGATCTTCTTCCTTCAATTCCTTCTGTATCAAAAAACTCTCATTTGGGATTTGGCAAGTTTATAGGAAGAAATCCCTTTGATTTACGTACAAAACCTTCCATATTCTCCTCACCTTCTTCTTCTTTATCTTCTTCCTAAAACCCATTTTTGGCTAAAAACTCTTGCGCTATTGGTGAAGACGCTGCTGCTATAGCTCAAAGCAACATCGCCGCTCCTCAAAACGACATCGCAGACAATGTTGTGGCCTCTATCGATCCTCCTCTCACGTTGTAAGTTCATCTTTTTCGACCATCTTCCACGCAAATTAACTCATGCTTCCATTGCACCGGTGAGTAGACTCATTCTTTTGTCAGCGATTTTACAATGAATGTTCCATATGACTCTAAATTCCATAATTCAAGAAAGTTTCAAGATTTTCAAAAAACTAAGAAGTTCTTCTTTCCGATTTTTGAACTTCAAATTTTTGTTCTCCCAACTAAAAATTAACAGATTCTTTTCTGTTAGAACTTAAAACCTTGTTCTTCAATGAAAAATCAAGAGATACCCTTTTCGTTTTTTTAGAACTCTTAAAACTCCCTTGTTCTTCAACGAAAAATTCATATATACCTTTTCATTTTTTAGAACCTCAAGACTCCCTGTTCTCCAACAAAAAGTCTTTTGAAAAAATCTGTGAGAAAGACCTTTTTTCGTTTTTTAGACCTCTGTAAAAACCTGTTCTTCAATGAAGTCTTTGAAAAATCAAAACTACCTGATCCCGGTTCTCTTTGAATCTTTCTCTTCACTTCGTGTTTGAGAAACCATTATATGCGGTCAAGTAGCTAGAACACCATCTCTCTTTAAAGTTATACATTCCATCGTAATTATTGAAATATTGCCTAAATGTCTACTCCTGCTGACTCTTAATATATTTATTGAATCTCCTTAATATTCAATCTGATAATTTATATTATTCAAATTTTAACCAATAAAAGCTTCTTTTATATGCTAATTTTAGAATGTGATAATTTAGGTGATAAGGCATGATATTATTTTTTTTATTCCGATTGTTGTCATTTGTTAGGTAGAAAGTTTGTATCTTTTGACAATAACAGAAAAGTTTATTAAGATATGAGGGCTTGTTTTACTTGTTTTTCTTTTTTATTTTTTTACTTGAAAATATGTATTTTGAAAAGTAAAGTAGAACTAAGGTTTTGGAATGTTATTGTATGCAAAAATTTTAGAGAGAATTCTGCAAAGGATGACAAACAAATTTTTATTTATTTAGTTTCTAAATTTGAATCTATTCTTTGAATATTTTAAAGATAAATATTTCATAACATTTATCTTTGAAATTTTTAAATATAATTGTTTGATATTATCATTTGATTTATTTTTATTAAAAATGTGTAAATAAAAATAAAAATTAAGCTTTAGATAAAATAAACAATTTTTAAAAATTTTAAATAATTTTGATATTTATCACACAATGCCAAAATTTTTAGAGATAATTACCAATATTTTGATATTTATCACGCAATACCAATATTTCAAATGATTTTTTATACTTATTTTATAATTTTATTCTTATTCATTCATTTTTAGTATTTAAATATTTAATACACTATTAATTTTGTAATATTTAAATATAAATTTATTCAAACATATAAAATAAGAGAATACGATGAAATTAATTATTTGAAATTTTAGAATGAAGGTATATGTTTACATCTACAATTCTGTAATATAAGTATAGTAGCTTAGATTACATATTAATACTTCATTTATTATATTTATTATATTTTTAAATGCACCTAAATCAAAACTGCACTATATTTATTATATGTATCAGGGATGGAGGAGGGGGACTACCCTAGAAAAACTAAAAGTTACAAGTGAACTACTCCTTGTAAACGACCACCCATCGTGATTCAGAGAGGATGCCACTCAAACTCCTGTGAGGTCGCAACCTCCGACCTCTCGAGGCAGCAGGGAAGATCCAAAGCTATGTTTGCTAAACCAAACAATTCAGAGTCTGCTATCGTGATGCCCCCATCTAGTAACCTGGCTGAGCAACTCCGTCAATCAATCTTAAACTGTGGATATCGTGCCCCGATATCACGCCTCATGTCTCATATACAGATCTCTTCCCGTATAATTTTCTCTTACAAATAACCCATTTCTTATAAAATTCACAAGAGTTTGATGCCAACACTTATACACTTTTACATGCCAAAAATATATTAAAATTTGATTGTTCTAATATATTTTACAAAATGCTCGTTGCCATAACCGCCGCATTTCAGCGGCCTCGAAGGAGCATCGTTTCTGTGGACTCGAAAGGGGGTCCCACGGACAGTATGGAGGAAGCCCCTCCACAAGGGTTACTCCCATCTAGCGTCCATAAAAGGATCAAACCAACCCACATCCAAGTGAAAAGTGTCTACATGAATATCGTATGTCATGCATGAAATGTCATCATGCTCATATCCCGAAATACCACCGACTTCACACATGTAATCGGGTCCCTTTACCGCCACCAAGATCTAAATGTGCAAGTAGTCAATGAGCAACTAATCCCGAGTCAATCCCCAATCCTATCACACAATCCTAAAGTCTACGTGATAACTAGTTAACCATGTGTATTCTTTTGGGCAAACATGCTTCTTTCTGATTACATCAAGGTCTCTTACACCACACGTAACTTTCCGAATAACATCAAGGGTTCTTACATCAGACAAAACTTTTGGGCTCATGCCATGGGTCTCTTACACTTGCCACGAACTCAAGAGCCCTCGCTGGTTCTACACCAAAAATCCCGAGCTCGACCTGTGGGATTAATAAACTTCGCTTCGGGTCCAACACACACTATGATCTGAACCATGAGTCTTTTATTGGTGGTCGTCCCAATACAAGTTCATCACACGTTCACCAAGGTTGGTGAACAACCATACAGTGCACCCACACTCGACTCAACGCGATATAACCATGCACATGAATGCAATGATGCCAATTCATATATCCAATTCCAATGGCTCACGCTACTACCAGGCTTCATATAATTCAAACCATTCATGTTAACACATCAATTAGCATGCATTAACATGTCATATTCACACTGCATGTTATTCATACAAGCAATAACACACAACCAAGTCACAAATCTTGGACCCATCCAACAGGGTACCTCACGGCCCCTTCACAAACATGAACCAGTTTGGTTCCAACCATCCACATAGCATCAGCCCCAAACCAGTTGTTCGGGAAGTCGCCAGTGGCAAAGTGCTCACTTTTGACTTCACCTAAAACGCTGTGGTGGGCTGGATATCTTCTACAAACAGATGTTTTATGTGCAGAGAAGAGGATAATTATAGACCATCTTCTCGATTCATTGTAGATTCGCTTAAAATGTTGTATCTTATTTTGTCAATTGTCGGGATTAGTCAGGGTCTTCCCATTCGGTCCTTCACACTCTTCAGCCTTGGCAAGGAGTCATTGTGGGTAAAAACGCAGTGGTTCTGGGTTTGCGTACTCGCCGTGCCTCGTTTCAAATCTCCATGCCAAGTAAGAAATAGGCTGGTGTTTGAGAACGAGGTCCCCTCCGCCCAAAGAATTAAACCTAATTTTGTGACCAATTTGTGGACTTGGGCTAATCTGTATAGTGTTGATAATACACATTCAGTTATAGACTTTTTTACATGGTTGGGGAGTAGGTAGTTTTTTGGTGCTTTTGTTCCCTTTTGTTCACATCCCGTGTACTCTAGGGTTCTTTTGTTTTCTATATAAATTTGATTTTTATCAATAAAAAAAAAAAAGCATCAAACAACTTAAACCTAGAAACTTTAGTTTCCAGCTCAAACCCCTGCCACCACGCTTCGATCAGGTGAACCCACATAGAAATCCTATCTTTCAATCCTGGGAGTTTTTAACCATATACCTCTCATGGCCTCCCTGTTTACAGACAGCCATACCATACCCAATGTAAAGAGCCTCACAACATGTCATGCAATTATCGCAATATTTCTGCTATCTCACTCTCGCCTCGTCACCATGTAACCTGCACACTTGGTGCAAAAACATAGATTTCAGCAAGGTTATGGTCACCCACTATCCTCCACAGGAATATGGATGAAATCTTGACTCAATGGGCTTTTCATAGAGTCCAAGAACACCCAAAATGGAATTCAGATGAAGAAGTTATGACCTTCCGAAGTTTGAGGTCACACGTGAATAGGCAGCCCTACCAGGTCAGCCTACCTGACCTGCCCGATAGCCCCTTTTTGGCTAGCTCCAGTACCCACTGCCATCCACAGGCATACAGCTGGAATCTTGAATCAATGGGCTTTCCATAGAGTCTAAGAACACCCGAAACGGAGTTCGGATGAAGAAGTTATGACTGTCTGAAGTTGGAGGTCACACATGAATAGGCAGCCCTACCCGGCTATCCTACCTGACCTACCCTGTCCGATATCTCCTTTCCAGATAGCTCCAGTACCCACTGCCCTCCACATGCATATGGCTAGAATATTGACTCAATGGGCTTCCCATAGAGTTCAAGAACACCCAAAACGGAGTTCAAACGAAGAAGTTATGACCTTCTGAAGTTGGAGGTCACACGAATAGGGCGTAGCCTACCCGCTGCCCACCACTCTGCCCGAGCAGCTCCTTTCCGCCAGCTCCAGTACCCACCGGCCTCCATAGGCATACACCTAATCTCGACTCAATGAGCGATGTGTTCAAGAACAATTGCACTGAGTTCGAACGGTTGAAGCAGTGACCTTCCGAAGTTGGAGGTCACATATGACTAGTCAACCCGAATCGGCCGTACCAGCCGGCTGACTCCATCCGAATCGACCTAACAGTGTACATTCAAATGATCGACCTGTACCAAGCAGACCCAAATGGATTGACTCCACCGACAGTTCTCCACTAGACTATTCAGGGTAAACGGACCATAACTTGGGCTACAGAGGTCCGATTTGGAGAAATTCAAAAGCCTAACATCAAGTTCACTGATGTGGCTACAATTTACTTGAAGGACTCACTACCAAATTCCCTTTATTTCCTACCCAAAAAAACCAGTCCTAAAGTCTGACTTATGCGCATGATCAAAATAGGGTAACTTCCCTTGGTTCAAAATGCAACAAAACACCTCCCTTGGGGCAAGACACCACCACACAACCTTTATGGTAGAAAATAACCAAAGCAGGAGAAGACCTACCTCTTGGAGTTTGTCGAAACTCCCCGATTTTGGTCTCTACTTGTAGCTCTTGTCACGAGGAAAGACTTTCCCTCTTGCTTTGTCGGAAACCAATGGTCCGATTGTCGGAAAATCTAGAGAGAAAGTAGAGCCTCTCTTTCTCTAACTCTTCCTCTTAAATTTGGTTTGCCTTCCTCTCTCTCCTTTTCCCTCTCTCCCAACCCGTTGGGAGAAGATAGAAGTCAAGTGAGATGTCCTCTCACTTGCCACTTGTCCAATTCTAAGTGGCTCATTGGATTACCCTTATCACCTTATCCATCTACCTTGGATTTCCCTCCAAATCATGTGTTGTCACATGTCTCTTCTGAGTCCCACTTGAGCTATTTGTTTGACTAGCTCTCCACTTGACACGTGTCTCATCTCGAGCCACTCAATTGCATCAAGTTTCCTATACTACCCTCGGTGCCTCGAAAGACGTGAAATTCCGACTGTCATGGAATTCATGAAACTCGACGTGGTAGCTAGATTTCGTAAGACGATTCCAACGGTGAAGTCCGTTTTGTCATCTAAGATCTAGAAAAATTCCGGATTTTTGACCGAAATTATTATTTTACCCTTCTTCAGAAAATTAGAATTTTCTGGGGTCTTACATTTGCTCTCTGTGGCCTTGATTCATGTTTTGTGTATATATTAGAACGAACTAGTTTTAATATATGTTTTGTATTAAGAGTGATGTAATAACTCTTGAATCTATAAAAATGTATGGTTTTGTAACTGTATGGACGAATACGGATGATTGGTCATATTGGGTCATCTTACTCATATATGGGTCTCATGAAATAAGACACACAGGTTTTCCGTAAGTTGACGGTGGTCAACGGGACCCTTGAGTCGGGGCTTCACAGTTACCCTCTCTAAATATATGTTTCAAGTTGACATGCCAGTTCTGTGCAGGAGCTGTTTGCATTCCTCGATAAGGTTAATTAGAGTATTTGTTTCTGCTAGGTGCTTCATTAGTTACCCAATTGAGGACCAATAGAGAATCGATCTCTGCATTCATTAACCGATGCCCCCGCTCCCACGCAAGCCGAAGGCCATGCAACAATGCCCACAACTCTCCCTCTACAGCCGAATAGTGTCCTAGCCAAACTGAGAACCCATGCAACCAACTCCCATTATGATCCCGAAGAAGATCGCCTCCCCCAGCTAGGTTTTTGCCTTGTTGAAAGCTCCCATCAGTATTAAGAGAAACCCAACCTTGCCTAAGGGGGGACCAGCCCACCCACTCGATCCTGTGTCCTCCTCCATTCATGATGGCTTGATTATGGAGCGCAGCAGTAACCTCTTGGGAGTAAGCATTGATTTTAAGGATCTTCCTATCTAGGTTAGTCTCCTTATTCTGGAATGTGGATTTATTCCTCCACTTCCAAATCCACCAAAGGGTTAAAGCAAACTTGTCCCTCCAAGCACTATTATCATCCCGAAGCTTTGATCTTTTCAGGTTCCAGTCTAGCTAATTCAAAAACGACAACTGCACTTTAGTTTTTTACCTAATTTTTTAAACATTGTATATAGTTAATTTTCAAAAATATTTATGTTTGTTATAGATAAACATTGTATCATAGTTATATCAAAATGAACAAAGGTATAGCAAAAACGTTGTGAATTTATAATAAAATTATTCTAGATGTCCAACATATTATGACGATGTTGTATGTATTATTCTTTTCAATTCTTTAATTCAACAAAATTGGTATTTAACTTAATCTCAATTATGTGCATAGTTTTTATATGACTCTATATGGTTGAAAAAGTTATTATGTTAAGCATTAATATTTGTTTTAACTTACATGATACAAATATTGCATGAAACATGGATAGAAGGACAAAAACCAAAAAATACCAAGAGGTTTGAATATTATTTTAATTACCATTGCGTTATTTAGACTATATAAATCTTTTTTTTTTTATTGTTTAATGTTACTATAATAATTTATATTTTATGACATTATTTTTTTATTTCTACATGATGTAAAAATAAATAGTCGATGTTCAGTCAAAAAGCTTAGACATCTAATTAATGATCTTAATTAACGAAAAGAAAAGTGTCATTGAAGATATTGGCTTTGGTGGATTACTTTATCGCTGTCTTGCACAGAGTTGAGGCATAACTTATGTAGATGGATGATTAACCATTTTAATATTGCTCATTGCTTATTAGATATAGGATCTGAACGACAATTTCCAATAACTTGTATTGATATTGGTGAGATTCTAGAAATCCCATATATTGGTAGGAAACTTTTAGTTGCATCTACTAGTAGGAGTATGAAGATAGAGAGTTTATCGAGGCTCAGAAATAGACTTGTATCAATGGAAGACATAGAGTTGTTTAATTTCTTCTCATGTGCTATACTACTTGCTCCGACATTAAACGTGAATGGTAGCCATGAATTTTGGTGTACTTTGCTTGCTGCGGACTTTGATATCTATATCAATTAGGGTCAATTTGTAATTGATTCAATAGTTGCTGGGATTAAGCACTTTCGGTTAGCTATATTATCCTGTATCGTAATGTTAATGTTTTTATGTGGTAATTATATTGTTTTTGTATTATACTTGAAATTTCTAACTAAAATATGATTTTTATATTAAACCTTAAATGTATAAGATTTCAACATATCAATTTATAATAATACTTATAAAAAAATAAAAATTACACAAAAATATATCTATTATACATATTTAATATTCATGTTTATATGTCATAATTATATTATATTTGTATTGTAATTATACTTTTTAAAAGTCATTTTTATTCAAAACTTTCAATGTATTAATCATTCAACATATCAAGTCATAATAAAGCTTATATAAAAATATAACAACTACACAAATAAGATAGCCCGAAAAAGGTATAATTTATATACCTTTGTGGTTGCAAAAATAAATTTTAGCTTTCCTTGTAAGACCCGAGAAATTCCAATTTCTGGAAAAATGACAAAATCGTAATTTCGGTCAAAAATCCAGAATTTATTCTCTAGATCTCGAATGACGAAACGGATTTCACCGTTGAATCGTCACAAATCTAAGCCAAGACGCCTAATTTCGTCGACTCCGAGATACGAATTTACACGTTGAGGCATCACGGCTTTTACACGTAAAACGATTTTCGATACGACGAAAGTCACATATAACACATACCATGTGCCATATGTATGAGTAGAGAAAGTATGAAAATGGACGCTGAGCTACCAATATCAAATCGAAAAATAATACATAGCGTCAATTTTGACCCTTAGTTAGATAAACAAAATGTAGAATAGTATTCTTCTCCAATTAAAGGCAAAGTTAAGCGTAAAAACGGATGGGATATAAATGGAGTTTTTAGTTTCTAGAGAGAGAATAAGCAACTTCTCTCTAGATTTCTAGCAAATTCGACCGTCGAATTCGTTGGAGCAAGAAGGAAAGCTGCTCTACGCGACGGGGCCTACGTGACTCCGATTGGGAGCTTTCACAAACTCCGCGGAGGCAGGGATTTTTTCCTAGTTTCTGGGTTTTGCACTTTGTTTAAGTGTTATAAGGATGTTTCGTTGGTATGAGACCTTAACGCATCATTTCGATCGGGTCCCAAAACATGGAACCAAATTGTTTGAATTTATGGACCCAAATTTGGTGTCCGTGGCTGTCACAGGCTGTTGGGTGGTTAATTAGTATAATTTATGCCATAAATCATGTTGTGGGTTGTATGAGGCCGGGAATGGCCGAGAAATTCTGGTTCACAAAGTGAACCGACGATTGGTGATTTTTCGAATAGTACCGAGGGCTCTACTATCTCGAGAATAGTGTCTACAAATACTGTGAAATAACGTGGTTTGGTCGAGTAATTCAAATCATCGTCGTTTGATCAATAGCCTACGTGAGCTAATTAATTTGATGTAATTGATGGTGAAATTACATGACATGTTTCAGTGATTTAAATTATGTGAATATATGCACATGATTATATATTTGCATGTGTTATAGAATTGAATGGAATTGGCATCATGCATCTATGCATCAGCATCCTAGACAGGAGTGAGTGCATGAAAATTTCTTGAGAGAATGGTTCGGAGGGTTGTCTAAAAATGATGAATATCAGAGGATAGTCCAAATAAAATATCAATCGTCGGAATCGGCCCAATTGATATACATCGGAGGGTAGTCCACACATAATATCAATCGTCGGAGTCGGCCCAATTGATATATATACATCGGAGGTTGTCCACAAACAAATAAAACTAAGGGTTCTCATACGTGGCTTAGGCAAGTGTGAGGGAGTCGGGAGGCCCGGATATGAGATGATCGCAGACATTCAAGTAGGATCATGCATTTGCTTGAATGTGTGTTTATTTTGGAGCATTGCATATACACTTAGGTGGAGAGTAGCCCACTTAGGGTGATTCCACTACTGAGCATTAGATCACCCTGTCGAGGGATACTATTTTACAGGTACAGGGAGCGTGCGAAGAGACGTTTCATCATAGAGGCCGTTTAGAAGAATGCCAGAAATGTGGCTTTGATGGTTTTGCATGTATTAGAATGTTTTTCATTTTAATATATGTAATAGATAAGAGCAGATCATTAACCTTGTAACTATGATATATAGTTGGGATATTTTATGAGTACTGGTTATACCTAAGTGGTCGCTTTTACTCATGTTACTGATTATATTGATAGATGGAATATATGTTGTGAGTATAAATGCAGGGCCCAAGAGGTCATTTTACTCCAGATAGTTTCAGATAAGAGACCCGCGCTACTACTGACATTGACAGACAGTGCTATATACAAAGGATGATGGAAGAGAGCCTCGCACAAAGGAGACTTTGCCCACTGAGGAAATGTCGGGGTCACCCGACATTCATGAGTGTTTCCTGGTTAATCTGGTAGTCAAATCTGACCCTCGAGACTAAATGCCACAAATTTTTGATATTATCGTGAGTTTAGGTATACGAATACCTAGGAGCCTGGTTTGGGTAGCCAATGCTCACTTAGGTGGTTTGATGTTCGGTTTAGGTATGAGATTACCTAGGAAATCACGGGAATAGAACACTGCATGCATGGTGTTTGATGCGTGCTTGCTTGTATGACATGAGTTGTATGTTATGTTAATAATGTTTATGACATGGTTTGTGATATGTTATGTGTTGTGAAATGTTTGTGTGCTTAGTAATTAGCACATAGGTGTGTTGGACAATTTTTGAAGTTCACAAAGGTGTGAATTGGAACAAAGTGAAAAAATAAAACAATAAAATTTAATAAATTTTATTTGGTCGGTGTTAGATCAGAGGTTTTGATAAATTTGGACAACATGGTCCGTAATTAAAAGAAAAAAAATGTGAAGATAAATAACAAAAGAAATTTTATAAATTTAGTTGGTTTCAAGGTGAAGAAATAATTTTTAAGGTTTTTACAAGTTGTAAAATTGAAGCAAAATTGAATAAATATAAATTTTTATAAATTTATTCGAAAGTATTTTGAAAAAGGGTATATATTTTTTTTTGTATTTCCAAAGGATCGGAAGAAATGAAAACAAAAAAAAAAAAAAATTTGGTGTAGACCGAACGGCTACGCCCATTTGAGCATAGGAGCTGTGTCACAATACAACCACTGTATCGTGACACAGTGGGATGAAGGTCAGTTTGCTGGAAGAGAAATAAAAAATAAAATAATAATATTACACTTAAATTTTTTTTTAAAAATCAAATAAAATCAAATAAAAGGATACAAAATTTTCAAAATGAAATTTTGTTACAAAATGCTTTAAATGTTGAATTGATTACCTCAGATGACCAGAATGCAAGGATGGTGTGGTATACACCGATTTACGTATGAATAAAGGTCTCGAGGCGTAAGCTTGGCCTTAGAGATACTGAATTGTATTTGACATGCCATTTGAACTATATAGATGGCTAGTAGAGGACGAGGACAAGGACGTAGAGGGCGTCAAAGATGTACCGGTCAGACACCACCGGTGTTTGATTAGCGTTTTTACCGAGGCCGCAGGTATTTGAACATCGCATCGCATAAAGCAAGTATAGCAGAAGTCCTAGTAACCCTGAGGTGCAGAGCGATTATCCTCCGACATTCACAGGGGGAGGGAGATCCGATGGTGGCGTAATTACTGGTTTGCGTGAGATGTGAGAAGGTGTTAGAGGCCAGTGGAGATTACCTCCGACGCGACCCGGGATTAGATTAGCCGTTGCCTGGGCCAGAGGGTGAGCCCAAGTATGGTGGAGGGCAAGGACCTCAGAGACCTAGAGGCGAAGTGACATGGTCAGAATTTCAGAGCCGCTCATGGTAAGTACTTTCCGTAGACTGCAAGGCTCGTGAGCCTCCTAGCCGGGCTAAAGGGGCGATGATCAGATGGATTGTTAATTGGGGTTCATGAGCTAGCCCGGATTTGTCGATGATTACGCGCCACAGACTCGCCAAGGTTAGGAGGTTCGAGAATGGGCTGAAGTTGTCCATTCGAGGTAGGATTGTAAGACTTCGCCTAGAGGATATGGACTCCATGGTTAGGACGACCCTGACCATAGAGAGAGAGTTAGGCTTAGAGGTTAAGACCTTGGAGGAGCCTTTGTATGTGAGTCTCCTGTGGATTGTGGCGAGAATAGGAGGATATGTCGTGGCTGGGCAGTTGGAGATCTCGGGACTCTACTCACAAAGTGGACCCGAGGATCATGGATGTGTCGTAGTTCGATGTCATCTGGGATGGATCGGGTCGACAAACTTACAGGTCGCTATCGAACGTGAGCGCAGGAGGGCTACCGCCTTACACCGACCTTTACTGCGGTATTTCCGGTGGGACAAGCATGATATGTTACCCTGCATGCATACGAGTCCGTGTGTCAGGATGGGCTGGCGGGCTGGCTAGCAAGCCTTCTTGAGGACGAGGTGAGACCAGACTTAGATCTACCTCGAGTAGTTTGCGAGTACGAGGACGTTTTTTCGGATGAGTTACCGGGATTGCCTCCGCATAGGGATGTAGACTTCGGTATCGAGTTACACCCTGGTACTTCGCCCATTTCTATGACTCCGCATAGGATGGCACCAATTGAGTTGCAGGAACTCAAAGTCCAACTACAGGAGCTACTGGACAAGGGGTTCATTAGATCGAGCACTTCACCATAGAGCCCCGGCTCTATTTCCGCTAAGAAGAATAGAAGACCCTTCGATCGTATCACTACAGACAGCTTGAATGTGGTTACGATCATGAATCGTACCCATTACCAAGGATTGACGATTTGTTCGACACAGAGCGCGGGTCTACCTAAGATAGACCTTTCAAATCGGTTACCATCACCGGGGTTGTGAGATGATATCCCTAAGACAGCGGTTAGGACGCGTTATGGGCACTTTGAGTTTACGGTGACGCCCTTTGGATTGACAAAGGTGCTAGCAGCATTCATGGATCTTATGCATAGGGTATTCCAACCCTATCTAGGATCACTTTGTCGCGTCTTCGTGGATGACATTCGATCTACTCCAAATGAGCTGGGAGCATGAGTAACACTCGAGGATCGTGTTACCGTTGTCGAGAGACCATCGCCATGCCAAGTTCGCAGCAGTTTTGGCTTACCGAGGTTAGCTTTTGGGACACGTGGTGTCGCTGACGCGTGCCGCTGGATCCAGAGAAGGTTGAGGCTGTGATGAGTTAGGAGAGGCCGAAGTCAGTCTTCGAGATACGTAGTTTCTTGAGAGTGGCTGGGTATTACGGGAGATTCATTGAGGATTTCTCCCGAATCGCAGCACCTATGACGAGGTTGACCCGGAAGGAGGTCAAGTTTGATTGGGATAACCGATGTGAGGAGGCATTCCAGGAGTTGAAGAGGAGACTTACTACGCCTCCATTCGATAACCTTGATAGGGACAAGGGTACACAATGTATTGTGCGGATGCCTCGAGGGCCGGACTGGGATGTGTTTTGATGCAGTCCGGGAGGGTAATAGCTTATGGTTCCCGTCAGTTGAAGAATCATGAGCAGAATTACCCCACACATGACTTGGAGTTAGAGGCCGTAGTCTTCGCCTTGAAGATTTGGCGCTACTACTTATATGGCGAGGAGTTCGAGGCGATTGCACCACAAAAGTCTGAAGTATATCTTCACGCAACGGGACCTCAATATGAGGCAACGCAGATGGATGGAGTTCCTAGAGGATTATGACTTCACTTTACATTACCATCATGGTAAGGCAAATGTGGTGGCTGATGCACTCAGTAAGTCACGAGGAGCGTCACAGTATAGCTTCTGGAGCGCAGATGCTCGAGATCAGGACAACTTTGGGCTACAAAGATCGAGCGTACTCAGGTACGCTTGGAGAGTCTAGTGGCTACACCGTCTCTACTGAGCAGAGTGATTGAGTCCCAAAGGGCAGTGACGCTAAGATGCTTGTCCATCAAAAAATCGCACAAAGTGCACGGTGATGAGGGCTTCACTCATCCACACAGATGGTAGTCTTCGGTATAGGGGACGGGTAGTGGTTCCCTATTCGACCGATTTGAGAGAGGAGATTCTCGTGTGAGTTTCACGTTTCTCGATTTTCCGCATCCGTGGCACCTAAGACGTACTCAGATCTCACGCTAAGTATACCGGAGTTGGGATGAAGAGGCACGTAGGACTTTGTGCGATGATGTCTCACGTGTCAGCAGGTTAAGGCTGAACACCAGAAGCCAGCAGGGCTACGTCAGCCGTTGGAGGTGGCTGAGTGGAAGTGGGAGCATGTCACGATGGATTTTATAACCCACTTGCCATGGACACTGCAGAGACATGATGCGATATGGGTGATAGTGGATCAAGCCACGAAGCTCAGACATTTTCTAGTCGTGTATGGATTTGACCTTCACATTGGAGAGGATTCTACAAATGTACATTCGAGGGATAGTCTGCCACATGGAGTACCGCATCCATAGTGTCTGGAGCAGAGAACCGAGGTTTACGCACACTTTCGGGAAGAGTTTCCAAAGCATGGGCACACGGCCGACGATGAGTGGCAACAGCTCCACCCGTACATGGCCGGCCCGAGAGGACTATACAGGTATTAGAGGACATGCTACGAGCATGCGTCCTAAATCATAAGGGTAGTTGGGAGGAGCATTTTCCCTTAGTGGAATTCGCCTACAACAACAATTATCAGGCTAGTATACAGATGGTGTCACACCCTTTCTCCGATCCACCCGACATGAGTCCGAACTAAATCCGGATGCTCACTAACACTAGAACCGTGACGCCCCAACTCGGCATAGGATGTCAAGTGAGGGTCACTTTTTTTTTTTATCATTTTTTTTTAAAACTTATAACCTTTACACTTGCATAATCATATAATGTTAAACAATTAACTTGTATTACATTCTGTAGCAGCGGATTACAAAATACATATACAAGCTCCAAATATGGAAATGTTCAACATTTACAATATTTACATTGGTTTACAAAATTTTATATATAAAAATAGACTAAAGGTCTTCTCAAAGGCACCTATTGCCGTGGTGGCCTTTGACTCCGATGGATTGTCCTGCCCTCCTGCTTTCTCTCTTCTCAGACCTACACGGATTGAACACCCGTGCTAAGCTTTACGCCTTAGTGGGAATATGCACTTATTAAGAGTCACCACACTTTTTTATACAAATGCATATAACACATATAATGGTACATTCTTGTCATTTCTCATATATATATACTTATCATAACCAGCTTCATTTTATATCATCTTCAGATAATTTTCATGTAATCTTGTACTTTGGCTTCTTCTTGTTCTTGTAATCAGATACTATCATCACATACAGCGTTGCTATGCTTCCCATATTCTCTTCATATTTCCTTGCATATATCTGTCATTTCTTTATGCTCATGTCTGCATAAACCTTAGGAGTGGATACAGGAATACTATAATCCATGAGGACCCGAAGGTGCTATATTCACTGTATGAAACAGTGATCCATGAGGGCCCGTAGGCGCTGTAATATATTATACCCGAAGGTATCATCACTGTCCGAGACAGTGACCTATTCCATGAGGGCCCGGAGGCGCTGTGGTGACCCTTTCGGGGCCACCTGATCCAAACGGGATCTATGTCATTGACCCACACGGGGTCCCGATTTCCGAATATAACTGATATGCTGCAGACTTATTCTTCCTAATAGGCATGCCCATCTATCCCTCTACTAGGTTCTAAGCAGACAATCAATATGTATTTTATGTTCAGTATATATCTCATATTCCCGAATAATTATTGTCATTCGGTAATCATATGTGATATATAAATACAATCATTTATTCATATCCTTTCATTTTTCATATCTCATTACATGCATAAATAACTATGCTTATCATGTATGCTTATGAGTTATTTATGAATTCATAATAGGCATTCCTAATACAAATAACTATGTTTACCTGTACTGCCTACTGTTTTCCGTGTTTTCTGGAACTAATATGAGTTCCAATCTTATCAAGATGTCTATTGATGAATTCTGACTCAATGGGCCTATAGAGTCCAAGAACACCCAAATCGGAGTTCAAACGAGTGGAGTTATGACCTTCCGGTCGAGGTCAGCGCGCACTGGCCTGGATAAGCTTCGACTGAGTGACGAGGCTGCACCGCCATGGACGAGCTCGCTCTAACACCTTGGTCTGACATCTAATATATTCCTCAGTCATATGTATGGATTCTTGACTCAATGGGCTTTCCATAGAGTCCAAGAACACCCAAATCGGAGTTCAAACGGGGAGATATGACCTTCCGAAGTCGAGGTCACGCCAAGAAAGTCGGCCTTGACGAGCTGATTCCTGGACTGACGAGCTACCTGGAGTGACGAGCTCGGTTTGACGCCTTGGTCAGACAACTAATATCTCCCTCAGGCATATAGATGGATTCTTGACTCAATGGGCTTTCCATAGAGTCCAAGAACACCCAAATCGGAGTTCAGACGAAGGAGATATGACCTTCCGAAGTTGGAGGTCATGCGCAGCTACCTCGGATGAGCTAGCTACATCGCCGGGCGATCACCGCTCAATCGACGAACACCCCTATTGGACGACCCTTGTCCACCGCTCACACCGAGACGGTAATTTCTTGTTTGACGACTCGCCCACCGCTGATAATTCACCGCTCACCGACGACCCTTGTTTGACGAATTGCCCACCGCTGTCGACTAATGCTTCACCGACGACTTTGCCTGACACTTCGCCCACCGCTGATCACCACCGCTCATTGACGAATTTCTTTGTTTGACGGCCCTGTTTGACTAACGCTCACTCGACGCACTCCCGTTTGACGGCACTTCGTTTGACCACCGCTCACCGACGACTTCTGTTTGACGAATTTCGTTGACCAATCGCTCACCGACGAATTCCCTACCCATTTGGACTGCTCGTATTAAAAAGACCATAACTCGTCTTCCGGTCCGAAACAAGAAATTCAAAGCCTAACATCAAGTTCATTGATGGCTACAATTTCACAGAAGAACTTACTGCCAAATTCCTCTGCTTCTGGTTCAAAACTCGTTCTAAGGTCCGCCAGTTGACCCGACTGGCGTAATCGACTCTACCAGATTTAGCTGGGCTGACCCCAGTAAAAGGACTATAACTTAGTCTACAGAGGTCCAAATCGAGAAATTCAAAAGCCTAACATCAAGTTAATTGATGTGGCTACAATTTACTATAAGGACTCACTTCTGAATTCCCTGTATTTCTGACCCAAAACCCGTTTTAAGATCCAGCTACTGCATACATCTAAAATAGGAAATTTTCTCGGGGTTCAACTTGTAACTGTGAATTCCCTTCTAGTTCACATATCTAGGATCCTTAGAGCTCTTCTCAACTTAATCCTGACAAGAAATGAGATTGGGAGTTTCCAAACCCCAAGACATGTGTATTCATACAAATATTCACAATTCCATACCTGTAATCTTCTTCTTCTTCTTCTTCTTCCTTTCTTCTCTCTTCTCTTTTGTTCGTATTTGCTCTCTTTTTTTTCCAAGACCAAAAATGAGATATTTATTTTGGTCTTATCCCCTTTTTATTTATCTTTCTAATCAAAGGAGGAAACTTCCTTTCCTTTGGGCTTCACTGTCTCTTACACAATTTTCATCCTTATTTCATTTAATATCTTTCTTTATTACTCTCTGTCCTTCAACTCTTCTAATATTTGCAAATCAATTTAATAATATTTTTACAATAGCCTCAAATCTTCTTTATTATTTGTAATTTAACTTATGCATATTCCTACTTTCGTTTTTAACTTTATTTTATTCGAATAAATATATTTTTTATTATTTATTATACCCAAACATGTTATAAAATCAAGTAGGGTATAATTTGGGGTGTTACAACTCTCCCCTTAAAAAGAATTTCTGGTCTCGAAATTCATACCGATTCAAGAGTTAAGTGATACTGTGCTCTCATAGTTGCTTCTGCCCTGGGCAGCTTCTTCACCATGGTGTTGCCGTGTGCAGAACTTTCACTAATGGTACTTGTTTGTTCCAGAATCGTTTTTACCCTCTCGAAATGTAACGGTCTTTGGCTCCTCATCATATGACAAATCTTCAGACTTGTATTTCTCAGACCGGTAGTATGTGCGACTCACTGTGAGCGATTCCGAAGCATCGACACATGAAACACATCGTAATTTGGCCAACTCTTGTAGGGAGGCGCTAATCGACAAGCCACAGTGGCCAACACTGCCCAAAATCTCATATGGCCCCATGAACCTGACTCGCCTGCCTTCCTCGACCAAACCTAAGAATTTTCCTCCATGGTGATACCTTAAGAAGACCTTGTCTCCCACTTTATATCAATATCTCTCCTTTAGGTTGGCTAACATTTTGTCTATCACTAGCCGCCTTTAACCTCCCCAACAGAAACCTGCACCTCTCTCCTCCCGCATCTCACCATGTCCCTGACTATTCCTGCCTTCCTTTCGCCACCAACCTTGTCCATCACAGAGTTCCCGCATTTCCTGGCCATACAAAGCTTCATATGGTGCCATACCAATGCTTGATTGAAAACTATTGTTATAGGCACATTCCATCAATGGAATATACCTATCCCAACTTCCCGAAAATTCCATGACACAACCCCGAAGCATATCTTCGAGCACCTGAATTAATCTCTCGACTATCCATCGGCTCATGGGATGGAATGCCAGACAAAATTCAGCTTAAGCGGCCTAAAGCCGATCAGAATTCCTTCCTGCACCTTTGACGTAAATCTCTCGGATTCCCATCCGACACAATAGACAACGGCACACCATGCAATCGCACAATCTCATCCACATATAACTCAGCTAGTCGATCCATAGAATAGTCAATCCTGACTGTATAAAATGGGCCGACTTCTCAGGAGCCTATCTACAATCACTCAAACAGAGTCATGTTTTTTCATGCAGTGAGGGAAAACCCACACAAAAATCCATGGTAATGCTTATCCCACTTCCATTGGAGGAATTGGAAGGGGATTTAACAAACCTGTTGGCACTTGGTGTTCGCCTTGACTTGTCACACGCTGCACCTACTTAGACACATATTCGCCTCACATCTCTTTTCATTCCTTTCCACCAATAAACTGCTTCAAGTCCCTGCACATCTTATTCCCTCCAGTAGATGCATGGTAACAATACCGTATTGTGAGCCTCAAATAGCAACTTTTCTTTAGCTCTTTATCATCCGGCACACATAATCTATTCCTCGAAATACAAACTTCCAGCCTTCTTTCTAAAAACTCTGGCCTTGTCACCATCTCTAACCATCTCAGAATTTTCCAAATCTTCATCATTTTTCGCAAGATTCTACAATCATTTCTGCTTTAAAACGAAGGGTTGCGCTTCTCTAATTGAGCTAACATAGCTCCATCATCAACTAATCTCCAATCACTGTACTGTAGTGACATTGCTACTACTGTCTTTCGGCTTAAAGCATCGGCTACTATATTACCTTCCTGATGGTAATCTATGATGCAAACATAACTTTAATAACTCTAACCACCTCCGCCGTCTCAAATTTAACCCTTTCAAGAAGTACTTTGAGACTCTTATGACTGTGTAAATCCTACACTTTTCCCCGTATAAGTAGTGCCTTGCTATTTTTAAAGCAAACACCACCGCAGCTAACTCAGGTCATGAGTGGGATAATTTTGTCTTATGTGGCTTCAATCGTCTGGACGCATAAGCCACTACTTCCATCTCTCATTTAACACGCATCCTAAACCAATGCATGAAGCATCACTATACAAGGTATACTCTTTCCTGAGTAGGTCAATAATCGGTGCTCTCCAACCAGCATCCTTTCTCTAACCTGCTCAAAACTATCTCGACATTTGTCCGTCCACTCAAACTTATTCCTTTCCCGAAAGTAACTCGTGAGCTTGAGAGAAATCCAAGGCGACCAGTGCCTCTCACAAATCTTTCTGGAGGCATTAACCCTGCTAAGCTTCCATGTCTCACCTCAGTTACATTTTGAGGTGACTCTCTAATTCACAACTCGCTCAATCTTTAGCAGATCAACTTTATACCCTTAGCAGATACACATGCCTAGAATGACACTTCAGCCAAAAATCACATTTGTCGAGCTTAGCATATAACTTCTTTTCTCTTAACGTCTCTAAGACTATTCTCAAAGCCAATTATGTTCCCTGCATCCTTAGAATACACCAGATGTCAATAAAACCACAACAATTGATCCACATAGGGTCTGGAAATTTATTCATCAAATCCATGAATGCCGCGTGCATTAGTCAACCCAAATGGCATGACCAAAAAAAAACCTATAATGACCATACCTGCCCTAAATGCGCCTCGCATACTTCCTTCCTTTACCCTCAACTGATAATACCCTCGACTGCAGTCTATCTTTGAAAAAGACACCCGCTCCTTTCAACTGACATCAAAAGATCTTCACCCTTTGCACGGTACTTGTTTTCACTGCCACCTTATTAACTGATAATCGATGCACATCCTGAGAGTGCCATTCTTCTTTTTCACAAATAAAATAAAGCGCACTTCAAGGATACACTGGCTCGACAAATCCTTATCTAAAAGTTCTTGCAATTGACTCTTTAACTTCAAATTATTGAGTTATCCAGACGGTGCCCTTGACATGTGGACTGTCTCGGCACAATTTCATGGCTAAGTCCACCTTCTCATGGAATACTGTAACTCTTCTCGTGGAATACATCCGAAATTCCTCATTACCGGGATCTTTTCTACATCAACTGACCTTCGAGTCAAGTATCAAAGCCAAGAATGTCTCACATCCTTCCTCATAATTCCTCTAGCTTGCATAGTAGATGACATTAGACATTACACTTGGATCCAATGCCTTCAGACCATTACCCCGCTTGGTCGAGTATTTCAACACTATCAGTTTTGTCCACAATCCACTGATACTTCTCTGCTGACAACCAATCCATTCCTAGAATCAAGTCAAACCTCTAATGGTAAGGTTATCAAATCAGCGAAACTCTCCGGTTTGTATGACAATGGGGCAATTTCTGTATATGCTATTCACACTAACGCCAGCCCCAAACGACCAGTTACATGGCGTCATATGCTAATTTCTCCTTTGCCGCATTTCACAAATACATGCTCCATGCACACATATGAACAGCAGATCCAGGATCAATCAATGCATGCATCTCTATACTACTATAAAGAAAATATACCCGTACCTATAACCTCGTGAGCATTCTCGATCCTCACGGTCTTCATAGCATATGCTCGTGGTCGCAGGCCGTGAGGCATGTGACGATCGCTTCCGGTTAATTACGCCTCCTCGCCCCTCTATACCGAGATGCGGGCCAATGGCGACCCTACCACGACGCGAAGCTCAGCGGTGTCTCGCATCTCCTCCGCCACTTCCTTGTTGGCTTCTATTATCCCAATTCGGGACACTCGTGCTTCAAATGCCCAAGGCTTTTACAATCAAAACACCTCCGTCAATATCCCGTGAACTCCCAAATGCCTTATGGCAATGAGGCATTCTGAATTTCTCCTCATTCAACCGCACTCTACTCCGTACTATGTGTTACATTGACTCTGCCTACCCTCGAAGCGGAATCCATATTCGATTGAGTTGAGATTCTAGCTCTTTTTCTCCTTGAGGAGGACTAAGCTCCTCTAAAAAACTTTCTTTTGAAACCTTCATTAAGCCGCTTCTAGTCTCTACTTTCATTGCGTACCTGGACCAACCGATAAAAATCCACTGGGCTGAGAGAAGTCAGGTGCCAAATACCTCTTGATGGAACTATGCACCATCCTAAATTGCCTACACCGAAATGCCCCCGGTGAGGACCAATCCTCTGTGCATAGCCAACAGATACAATTTTCATTCAGCCACCGATAAGCCCTTTGCCTCAAATTTGTGAACTGCTTCCACTTGAATCCCTATACATCCTAAAAGAATACATTGTCTCGACTCCTGACAAAGAATTCATGTCGTGACTTGGAATCCTCGGACTTTTGAGTACTAGGTTTCACTAAATCATATGCCTCACCCGCAATAGTGAGACTCGCACATGATGCTCTTGATCTGGGAGGAGACATCTAACCCTCTAATACCCCCTCTAGCTTTTCTAACTGCATCTGCTCCCGACTCCTTCCATGCTCGACCCATGGAATTCCTCTGCTCCATGTCTTCTTACTGTGTCTATTGGAGCTTTAGGAGCAGTCAATCTATCCAAAACCCGAGCCATGTCTTGCGATATTCTCAGCAAGGCTTCCGTGGGCTCATTAGGTACATTTTCTGGTTCGTGTCGATAACCCTTGTTCATCGGGTTAACACTTGCAAATGTGACTATCCATCTATACAAAACATATGATATCCACATCAGGCCCACACACATTAAACACAAGCTTTTCGTATTTTATATACTCATTCCAGCTACCTAAACTTTCTAGGGCTTCTTTCCGTAAACGCCTAAACCTGTGGCTCGACACCACTCAAACTGTCACACCTTTCTCCGATCGTAATCTCGATTGGCGTCCGAACCAAATCCGGATGCCTCACATCACTAAACCGTGACGCCCCAACTCGGCATAGGATGTCGGGCGAGGTCACTTTTTTTTTTATCATTTTTTTAAAACTTATAATCCTTATACTTGCATAATCATATAATGTTAAACAATTAACTTGTATTACATTCTCGTATAATGATTACAAATACATATACAAGCTCCAAATATGGAAATGTTCAACATTTACAATATTTACATTGGTTTACAAAATTTCATATACAAAATGTAATTCCAAAGGCTTCAAAGGCACCCATTGTCAGGTGGCCTTGACCGATGTGGATTGGTCCCGTCCTTCCTGCTTCTCTTCTCACGCCTACTCTGACGAACACCTGCATAAGCTTTACGCTTAGTGGGAATATGACTCTTATTAAGAGTCACCACACTTTTATACAAATGCATATAACACATATAAATCTTATGATTCTTGTCATTTCATATATATACTTATCATAACCACTCTTCATTTTATATCATCTTCCGCGATACTTTTCATGTAATCTTGTACTTTTACTGCTCTTGTAATCAGATACTATCACATAGCAAAGTATGCTTCCTATATTCTCTTCATTTTTCAGATATATCCGTCATTTCTTTTATGTTTCATGTCTCGTATAACCTTAGGAGGGATACAGAATACTATAATCCATGAGGACCTGATAGTGCTATATTCATCGGGGAGGAAACAAGATCCATGAGGGGCCCGTAGGCGCTTGTATATGATGAGTAATTCAGTATCATCACCGCCCGAGACAAAGGACCTATTCCATTTAGGCTCAGAGGCGCCAGGTGACCCTTTTCGGCCACCCCGATCCAAACGGGATCTATGTCATTGACCCACACGGGGTCCCGATTTCCGAATATAATTGATATGTTGTAGACTTATTCTTCCTAATAGGCATGCCCATCTATCCCTCTACCAGGTTCTAAGCAAGGCAAGTGCATAATCATCGTGTATTTTATGTTCAAGATATATCTCATATTCCCGACAATTATTGTCATTCAGAATCATATGTGATATATAAATACAATCATTTATTCATATCCTTTCATTTTTCATATTCATTACATGCATAAATAATTATGTTATCATGTATGCTGCGAGTTATTTATGAATTCAATAGCATTCCTTTGGCTACAAATAACTATGTTTACTCCGTGATCGCTTTTACTGTTTTCCGTGTTTTCTGGAACTAATATGAGTTCCAATCTTATCAAGATGTCTATTGATGAATTCTTGACTCAATGGGATTTCCATAGAGTCCAAGAACACTCAAATCGGAGTTCAACGAGTGAAAGCACGACCTTCCGGTCGAGAGGTCATGCGCAGTCGGGCCTTTGACAAGCTGACCTGGAGTGACGAGCTGCACTGTCGCGGACGAGCCCGCCTAACACCTGGTCTGACATCTAATATAATTCCCAGTCATATGTATGGATTCTGACTCAATGGGCTTCATAGAGTCCAAGAACACCCAAATCGGAGTTCAAACGAAGGAGATATGACTCCGGGCTGGAGGTCACGCAGAGCTTCGGGCCGGATGAGCTGATTCGACCGACGAGCTACCTGGAGCGACGAGCTCGGTTTGACGCCTTGGTCAGACAACCAATGTCTCCTCAGGCATATAGATGATTCTTGACTCAATGGGCTTTCCAGAGTCCAAGAACACTCCAAATCGGAGTTCAGATTTAAGGAGATATGACTCCGGGTCAAGGTCATGCGCAGTCGCCTTGACGAGTCGCCACCGCTGGGCGATCACCGCTTCATCGACGACCCTATCGACGACCGTCTAATCGCTTCACCGACGACCCTTGTTTGACGGCCGCCCACTGCTGGACGGCTAACGCTCACCGATTTAATTTCTTGTTTGACGACTTTCGCCCACCGCCGCCATCATCGCTCACCGACACCCTGTTTGACGCAATTTCGCCCACCGCTGGATTTACCATCGCTCATCGATTTAATTCTCGTTTGACGTAATTTCTGTTTGACCATCGCTCACGGACGACTTTCGTTTTACCTAATTCCCTGTTTGACCACCGCTTCACCGACGAATTTCGTTTGACGACCCTCGTTGACCAATTGCTCATCGACGACTTACCATTTGATCGTTTCGTGAAAGTTAAAAGACTCAGGCACCGCCTTCCGGTCCGAAATAAGAAATTAAGTCAACATCGTCTATTGATGTGGCTACAATTTCACAGAAGAACTTTACTGCCAAATTCTCTTATTTCTGGTTCAAAACTCGTTCTAAGGTCCGGCTAGTTGGACCCGAATTACAGAATCGACTCTCTACTAGATTTAGCCGGGTCGACCTCAAAGAAAAGGACTATAACTTAGTCTACAGAGGTCCAAATCGAGAAATCTGAAAGCCTAACATCAAGTTAATTGATGGCCACTTACTATAAGGACTCACTTGAATTCCCGTATTTCGACCCAAAACCCGTTCTAAGATCCAGCTACTGCATATGATCGGGGGTAATAGGAAATTCTCTGCTCAACTTGTAACTAAGACTTTCTTAAACTACATCTGGTGGATCCTTGTAGCCTCTTCTCAACTTAATCCTGACAAGAAAATGAGATTGGGAGCTTCTAAACTCAAGACATGTGTATTCATACAAATATTCACAATTCCATACTGTAATCTTCTTTCTTCTTCTTTCTTCCTTTCTTCTCTTCTCTTTGTTCAGATTTGCTCTCTTTTTTCCAAGACCAAAAATGAGATATTTATTTTGGTCTTATCCCTTATTTATCTTTCTAATCAAAGGAGGAAACTTCCTTTCCTTAAGCCACTTGTCTCTTACACACTTTCATCCTTATTTCAGCTCTAATATCTTTCTTTATTACTCTCGGTCCTTCAACTCTTCTAACACATTAAAAATCAATTTACATATTTTTTAAGAATCAATCTTTATTATTTGTAATTTAACTTATGCATATTCCTACTTGTTTTTATCTTTTATTTTATTCCGAATAAATATACTTTTTACGTTATTATACCCAAAACATGTTATAAAACTCAGTGATAATTTTAAGTTGCGATGGCACCCGTATAGTAATCGTATGGGAGCCATGTGTCACTCACATTATGGGTTGACCAGGGAGAACCCATCATCGGTCCTGATCTGATTAGAGATACCTCCGAGAAGGTGAGCTTGATACGACAACGTCTTCTCACGGCTTAGAGTCGGTAGAAGAGCTATGCTGATGTACGACGTCGACCCTTAGAGTTCGAGGTTAGGGATCACCTCTTCTTGAAGGTGATGCCTAAAAGGGAGGGTCGCCCGGTGCGTGGAAGCTATCACGAGGTTTATTGACCTTCGAGATACCGGTGAGAGCAGGCACTGAAGGCGCCTACATGCCACACAAGATGTCGTGTGTCCACGAGGTATTTCATGTCTCCATTCTCCGTGAAGATACCCGTGATCCAAACATGACGGATCGGGATGTGATCGAGGTTGACACTCGATGGGACCTTGAGGAGGGACTACAGAGGTATTTGATAGGTCAGATCAGTTTCTTTGCATACGCAAGACAGTGAGGCTAGTGAGGGTGCTATAGCTGCACTATGGAGTGGAGGAGTCAACGGACACGATGCGGTCCACCTATCCCTTCTGTTTAGGGATGAAGGTAATGGGTTTAGTCGCTTAAGATTTAATGACTGTTTACATGCATGGTAGAGTGCATGCTGTATATGCATGTGAGTGATTTGTGATTGTCCGCACTCGGGACGAAATTCCTTTAGAGGGAGAATGGGACCCAGAAATTCCAATTCTCCGGAAAATGGCAAAATAGTACTTCGTCAAAATCCGTAATTTATTCTCTAGATCTCGATGACAAACGGATTTCACCGCTGGAATCGTCTCACTAACCCATTAGCACGCCGAATTTTACAAATTCGAGACAAGAGGGAATTTACACGCCGAGGTATCATGTCTGTGCCAGAACGATTCATGACAAAGTCACATATAAGACGTATCATGTGCCAAGGCGGCAGCAAGAGAGAAAGTGATGAAATGGATCATCGAGGATAGTGCCAATGTCAAACTGAAAATATGACATAAAGGTCATTTTTGAATTCTGTTAGATAAAAACAAAATAGAGAATAATGTTTTTCTCCAATTAAAGGTAAAAGGAAGAGAAAAATGGATGGAGCAGCAGAAAATGGAGTTTTTGGGTTTCTAGAGAGAGAATAAGCAAATCTCCTTCAGATTTCTTAGCAAATCTCAACCGTCGGAATTCCTGTCGCCAGAGCAAGAAGGAAAGCTCGCTTCACGATCGAGCTTCATGGACTACTTTTGGGAGTTTTCACAAACTCCAGAGGTAGGGATCACTTTTCCTACTTGCTTTGCATTTGTTAAGTGCTATGATGTTTCGCTGGGTATGAGGCCTGAACGGAAACATTGGACGGCCCCAAAACATGGGACCAATTGTTTGAATTTATGGAACTCAATTAGTGTCCGGCTATCACAAGCTGTCAAGGGGTTAATTAGCATAATTTATGCCATAAATCATGTTATGGGCTGTAAGGAGGCCGAAAATGACTGAGAAATTCGGGTTCACAAAGTGAACCGATCGACAGGATTTTCCGTGAATAAGAATCAGGTTTCCACTATTCCGAGTTTGTTCACAAAATAATTTTTGTGAAATAATGTGTTTGGTTGAGTAATTCAAATCGAATTGCTCGTGTTTGATCATTAGCTCACGTGAGATAATTTTGATGTAATTGATGGTGAAATTACATGACATGTTTGTGTGATTTAAATTATGTGAATATATGCATGATTATATATTTGCATGTGTTATAGAATTGAAATGGAATTGGCATCATGCATTCCATATGCACTGGGGCATCCTAGACGATAGAGGAGTGCAATGAGGTAATTCTTGAGAGAATGGTTCGGAGGGTTGTCTAAAATTAATGAATATCGGAGGGTAGTCCAAATAAAATATCAATCGTCGGAGTCGGCCCAATTGATATATATACATTGGAGGGTTGTCCACAAACAAATAAAACTAAGGGTGCCATTGCATTTAGTAAGTGTGAGGGAGTCGGGAGGACTTTCGGATATGAGATGATTGCTAGACATTCAAGTAAGATCAGTGCATTTGCTTGAATGTGTGTTTATTTTGAGCATTGTGATATGCATTCTAGGTGGAGAAGCTCACTTGTGGTGATTCCATCATCGGGTTACAGCTCACTCCCTGCCGAGTGATAACATTTTTACTGTGCATGTGAGCGCATGCAGGAGACTGTTCATCATAGAGGCCGTTTTAGAAGAAAAAGCCGAATGTGGTTTTGATGAAGTTTTGCATGTAATAGAATGTTTTTCTATTTTAATATATGTGTTGTATAAGAGTAGATCATTAAACTCCTGTAAATCTGTGATATATAGTTGGATGTTTTGCGAGTATTGGTTATGGGCCTAAGTGGTCGCTTTTACTCATGTTACGGATTATATTGATAGGATGGAATATATGTTGTGAGTATAAATGCAAGGCCCAAGTGGTCATTTTTACTCAGATAGTCAGATAAGAGACCTCGCGTGGTCATTGATGTTGATTGGGACATGTTATATATACGATGTATTTGGGCAGAGCTCCCGCATGCTGAGACTCGCCCGATTGCGGAGAAACGCCGGTCACCCGACATTCACGAAAGTATTTCCGCGGTTGATTCGCAAATAATCTGACTTCCGGATTTGGGGCATCACATTCCTCCTTCTCTATTTTTTTACCTTTTATATTTGTTTATTTATTCCCTTTAGTTGCTAAAGGTAATTTAGGCATTATAGTAAAATTGTCCTTTTCAAACCTTACCATTTTTATACTCACCCTTATAAATAATTATCTTGGTCAAGCACCCTTCACAATTTACTGACAGTGATTAATTGAGAACAAGGAGTGATATAAAATAAGTAGAGGTGGGATAATGTGCTCGTTCAATTTGACTTATATTTTTTTGAGGATTGGACTAAGAAAATAGAGACATGAAGAGAACTAGCCTACGTCCACCCGACAGGGGCCCGTGGGCCTTTAGACTTCAATGAATCGACCTAATTAGGCCCATTTTTGCCTGCTTATTTTAAAATTTTAATGACTATTATTTTCTAATTATGAAAATACTAGTTTTTTTAATATAAAAATATAAAGAAGTTGTTTATAGAAAATAATAGTTATTAAATAACTATTTTTAATAAAATAAAATAATATTAGTATGAAAAATAATAAAAATATATAAATATAACTATAATAATTTATTTTATATAATCTTAAGAACATAAGAATAGACTATAAGTATTTCAAAAACTTTATTTTATAAAATATAAATTATTATTTATTATTATTTTTAAATTTTAACATTAGATCCATTTTAAATCTCAATAACCTATATAGGATTTGTGGGTACTACGTACTCAGGCCCAAACCCACTACTCAATATGGCCTAGTGCCCGTGACAGCCCATTGCTTGCCTGTTTCATGAAGTGGCCAAGGCTCCATTACACTAAAACCAGCGCCTGAACCCACTGCACAGGCAGTCTAAAACCCTCAGGATCCCAAGTCCCCCAACCGGCCACCTCTACCACATATGGGAAAATACACAAAGTACATTTATCCCCGACTTCCTAATTCTCAAATCTTTATTTGAAGGATAATCATAAGGGAAATATATCTATCTCATAAAAGGATAATCCTTGATAAGGAAAAACAAATATTATTCCTAAAATAAGAACGGAGATTTGAGAACCAAACCCTATAAATGGGGAAGAACCCCCATAGAAGAAGGTATGCAATTCCTACTATCTCAACCTCCTCCTTCTTCCTCTCCATACGCTCACTCATCATCCGGGAGGTGGCTTCACCTCTGAACAATCGTTGACGCTCTTCTTTGCAGGTTCACACGCGCCGCAGATGCCCTTAGATCGATCAACAAAATTGGTTCTGGCAATGGTGCCGTCTGGTGGAATCGAACAAAGTATCGCCATCATTGGTAAAGAGCTTGGCTCCAAACTACCGTCCAACAGCTCCTCGTCATTCGGGAGCCTCACGATCCCCATTCCACATCTGATTCGTCCCGGCAGTCGCAATGTCATGCAACCCTCGTGATCCAACCGCTTAGAAGATAAAGTCCCCATTACGCCAAGGTAGGAAGAGGAAGAAATATGAACAAGAAGGAGTTGCAAAGTCACGTTGACTACCATGACTGGATCTAGAAATCCATAAACCTCAAGAGGTATTATTAATAAAGCTTCCTTTAAAATATCATCTATCAATCTTCGCAATAAATTACCATAAAAAGTCCGGATGGCGCAATAAATGACCTGTCCGACCCGGTATAGATTACATCTAACTGGTCTATATATATATATATATAGTCCTGATGGCGCAATAATGATTCGTCTGCCCTAAGATAGATTACATCTAACCTGATCTATATCAAAAAAAAAAGTCCTAATGACGAATAATGATATGTCCTACCGGGTATAGATTACATCTAACCGGTCTATATAAAAAAAAAAAAAGTCCGAATGGCGCAATAAATCACTGTCCAAATCTTATAAGATAGATTATGATCTAACTTGGCTCATATATATATATATATATATATATATATATATATATATATATAAAAGTCCGTATGGCTAATAAATGATCATTCACGCAACATAGATCACATCTAATCGGGTCAAATTAAAATTCGAGCGCGCAAGAAATGACTCCGCCTTACTTCTAGCATAGATCATATCTAATGGTCAAATTGCAAAGTCCGCATGCAGAAAATGACTCCGCCACCAAAGATAGATAATATCTAGGCTATCTAGCCACACCTGTGTCCGTGGCGCAGAAATCGACTCGTCTCACCCAACATAGATCACATCTAGCCGTCAAATTAAAAGTCGTGGTGGGCGCAGAAATCGACTACAAATTTCAAGATAGATCACATCTAATCGGTCAAATTAAAGTCCGGCACAATAAATGACTCGCCGCCAAAGATAGATAATCTCTAGCCGGTCAATTCCAAAGTCCGCGGCGCAGAAATCGACTGCCCGCCCAAAGATAGATCAAGCATCTAGCCGTCAAATTGAAAGTCCGTGGCAGAATAAATGACCTGCCTGCCCAAAGATAGATAACTTCTATCGGTCAATTCCAAAGTCCAGTGGCACAGAAATCTAATCTTTATCCCGCTTCTAACATAGAACATAATCTAGTCGGTCAAATTAAAAGTCCGAAAAGACTATGACGCCCTAAAAACTCGGGGTCCAAGACAACCACAACCCGCTGAATACTTCTCAATGCCTGCAACCCGACACTACTCAAAAATCAGTCTCCTTGTACGTGAGCTCTACCCAAAGTACATAACTCTCTGTCTCCAAATAACATCATAAGACATATACATGAGTAAACGCCACTGGGCCCATACAACAATACTCATCAATATACATTAACTATATACTATAGCTCAAGAGTTAATAACTCACTTATCAAAACATATATTAAAATTCTAGAATTCTAATACATGCTGGTACATCATATAAAACAATAAAGCTACAAACCGCTTTCTTCAAAATCGGCCTCTAAGATGAGCCGCCTCCCCGCACGCCCTGAAATTCCGAAATAATATATTCCTCGACATGAAGCACGCTCCAAAGAGTGGAATCACCCTAAATGGGTTACTCCCACCTGGGCGTATATGCAATGTATCCTGGATGAAACACACATTCAAGCCAGAAATTCCGTGATCCTACTTGAATGCCTAAATGACTAACCCATGCCCCGAGTCCTCATCGACTTCACACTCGCTCTAAGCCATGTATGAGAAAACATCATTTCAAAACAAAACTTGTTGTTTTCAAAAATACACTTAATGAAGTTTCGTAAAATTATGGACTATCCTTCGAGGCGACGTGTTGAGAACCTTCCAAAACAATACATGGGCTCCTCCTGACAGATAATTGCAGTGACCATCTCCTAAACACCATTCTCCCAAAATCACTGCCAAATTCCTCGCAACTACGCTCGCTTTTATTTCAATTGTTCATGTCAGCACACTCCAATTTCTAGGCTACCCCGGTGCATATGAAATGCATTATGCCATTTCAACACAATATATACAACACATGCATCATGCATATATTTACATGATTTAAATCATAACAACATGTTATATAAATTCTCAATACATTCCACCAAAAATTAGCTCACATGGGCTAATTTAATAAATACGAGCAATTCGATTTGAATTACTCAACCAAACACATTTTCTCACAAAATATTTTGTGAACACTATTCACGTGAACAAAGGAAACCCCTGCCACTGCTCACGGCCTATCACTCCAATACCTGCCCACTTCAGAACCCGACCTCATAGCCATTTCCAACCTCATACACACCATAATACAGTTTATAGCACAAATTATACCATTGATAACCCAAACAGTCCGTGACAGTCACGATCAGATAACGGGTTTCAAAACTTCCACACCTCAGTTCCAAGATTTAGGATCGATCAAACGGCCATTCAAGGCCTCAAACCAACCGAATCATCAACAAAGCACTTAAACAAAGTGTAACTCAAGTAGGATAAAACTCCTTCCTCACGGAATTTGTCGAAACTCCAAGAAACTGGTACCTACGCGTTGCCCTCGTCACGTAGAACGACTTTCCTTTTTGCTCTGAAGGAATCCGACGGTCGGATCGCCGGATCTGTATATATATGCTCTCTCAAAAAATCACAAAACTCGCGCTTCATCAACACAAACCGCCTGGCCACACGATCTCCTTCACCTTTTGTTCTTTTAATTTGGAAAAGGTCACTATTTATTATTTTGTCTCTTTTCTCATTTAAATTTTCCAAAATGACATCTATGTCCCATTTGCTTGGATTTTGACACGTGGCACAATCACGGCCGTCCGTTTCCATCATTTCTCTTCTCATGCAATATGTGTCACATGAGTACATGTTATAGCATTGTCACATCATATGCTGCTTCACCCGAGACTGATGATCGATGCTCAAAAACGCAAATTTCGATTGTCTCAATTTATCAAATTCACGTGTTAGCTAGATTCACGAGACGATCCAAGGGTGAAATCGCTTCGCCATCCGAGATCTAGAAAAATTCCTCGGTTTTTAACTAAATTACGATTTTGTTCCTTTCCTTAAATTGAATCTTTCTGCCCATGCACAAAGAATGACTCGCCCCACTCCAAAGATAGATAACATCTAGCCGTCACTTCCAAAGTCCTGATGGCGCTAAATGCCCCATCCTACCAGCATGGCATTCACCGGCACATTAAAGTCCGATGGCGCCAATGCCATATCCGGCCCGGCATGGTTAATGCCCAACTGGCTCATATTAAAGTCTGGATGACGCTAAATGCCCTATCCGGCCCGACATGGTTAATACCCATCCGCTCAAAACAAAGCCCGATCGCGCTTACATAACCCGCTCTACCGATACGGCTGATCCAAATGGCTTCATATTAAAGTCCCGATGGCGCTAAATGCCTTATCCACCGCATGGTTAATTTCAGCCGTCGTAATAAAAAGCCCGATGGCGCTTACATGACTCCGTCTGCCCCGCATGAAAGATATTATCCAAATGCGGCCATATTAAAGTCCGGATGGCGCTAAATGCCTTATCCGCCCGATATGGTTAGCCATCCAAATCGCTCATATTAAAGTCGATGGTGCAATTTATCCGCCCAAAGATGGTTAATGTCAATGTGGTTTTCATTAAAGTCCTGACAATGCCCTATCCGCCCGTAAGATGGCTAACGCCCGGCCGGCTCGTATTAAAGTTCGGATGGCGCTAAATTCTGGGTCGCCTTTATTAATTTTCCCCACGCCGCATCTTATAGCGGTCGCTTCCGAAAATTTCCTTTAGTGCCAGACTTCGCTCTACCGCCCGGGCAATGCATAAAGGCCAACCGTGGCTTTGCTTGTGCTTTTCTTCACCGCCTCGGGGCAGCTCAAGGCCTGTTTCCCATCTGGGCAGGTTGGCGCCTGCTCTCAAAGGTGATTGATTAGGCGCACGGTTAATAAGCTCCTTCAACATTCACGAGGCTTCGAGTCGACTCTGCTTGGGAAGAGCTACCCGAGATTGACTTCCTTCAAAATATCGCAAAACAAAATATCTACCCCACCCACTTCCCCGGCAACAAACGGGCATGACAGAGCTATGTAAGGAAAATGGCTGGAGCCTAACTCCCGCGAGTTCTTCATTGACAAGAGGGGCTCATGTGCTCCTCTCGACTCGAGCAAATGGGACCGGGTGTTGGGAACGTGCGCATTCACACGCGCTTTATATCAAAACACGCGTCAATGGACGTGACACTTCCTCCCACCTTTAGCTTTCCACTCAAGGTCTAGCATCAGATTTTCCCGAACAAGAATTCATCAACCTTCAAATGGGAAAAGGGGGGCATTTGTGGGTACTCTCGACTTTAGGCTCAAACTCACTACTCACAGGCCCGCCGCATAGGTCTACTGTCGCCCTCCGCCTCATAAAGCCGATCCGCGCTTAATACATTAAAACCACACCGAAAATCCACTATATAGGGCGGCCCTAAACCCGTGAGGGATCCCCAGTCCCCTCACTACCACCTCACCACATATGGGAAAATACAAAGCATATATTTATCTCTAATTTCTAATTTCTAAATCCTTTATTTGGAAGGATAATCCTTCATAAGGAAAACATATCTTATCCCATAAAAGGAGAGTTAACCTTGGCAAGGCGAAAAACAGATATTATTCCTAAAATAAGAATGGAGATTTGGGAACTCGAACCCTATAAATTGGGAAGTATCCCAAAGAGAAGGTATGCAATTCTTACTATCTCAACCTCCTTCTTCTTTCCATATTGGCCGACTTAATCATCTGGAGAGGCGACCGCCCACCACCACCGGACACCCTTTTGCAGTTCACATTATGTCAGCATGCTCCGTATCGATGAAATAAAATCGATTCTTATACGATCGAACCTGGATTGTACCATAAATGGATTAATTAACTTTAATTCTGTCTTGACTCGTGGTCCATTTCCCACCTATAAAAGTAAGTCATTTGGTTACGGTGGACAAAAACAAGTGAGAACCTGAAAATAGATGCATGGCCATCAAAGTCTCAAACTCAACACACGTGTTCCTATGAGCCCAAGCAACCTGTCAATTCCCTCTCTCTCTTGCTTTCTTCTTCTTCTCCAGAAGCTCCTCCTGTCAGCCGCCATCTCCTCAAAGAAAAATCCTCCTTCCCTCTCTCTCCCAATCTCGTCTTCCAAAAAAGAAACTCTCCCTGATCCCTTCAAAGGAAGGATGGCTCACCTTCTCTGAAAAAAAAAAATCGAACAATATAAAAAAAAAAACTAAATCAAATCAAATTAAAAAAAAACTAGGAGTAGTCCAAATTCGAGGTCTATGATTAGAAAGCATCTTATCATAAAATTTCATTTAGAATTTATGTTATCATATACAACAAACTTATTTTGTAGGGGTGTGGGTAAATCGATTAAAATGTGAATCCAAATCAACTTGATTTTAAAAAATCTAAATTGCTTTTTGAAATTAAATTTAAAATGGAGCAAATGTTGTTGGATTGTCGATTTCAATTTTATTTGTTTTAAAAGAACGGTTTGGATTTTGGAAAAAATTAAAATTTTAGTGAGTTATAAATTTTCCTATAAATCATAGTCTTTTAAACTTTTAGTTATTTTAAAGATTTGAAAAACTCTTAAAGTAGTAAATAAGACCTAAGTAAGTGTTTAGGAGGGCACAAGGAAAGGGTCTAGGGTTCGAATTTAATGAATATAAATTTATAAGAAATATAACATAATACTATCACGAAATGTAAAGTGAATGTGTCAACAAAAAAAAAAAAACTCTTAAAAACATTTCTATTTGCTTTAACTCCTTTACTCATTTTCTTGGGTATTCATCATTATGTTGAATCAAGATTTGGATGCAAGAAAAAAGTTTGGATAAATCAACAAAAACAATTTTCTTCAATATCTTTTTATTTATATTTTTCATTTTTTGAAAAATTCTTTATTGAAGAATGTAATTTTAATTTTAGCTTTATACACAAATATTCTTAAATAGTTTTCTTAGGTTTTCTTAAAATGTTTATTTTGATAAATCTATACATTGTTGTGATTATTCTTCAATATTTTAGTTTTATTAGTTTTTTTATAAGCTATTTTAAAATTTATTAATAAATTATGGATTTTTTTAGATAACATTAAATATATTAGTTTTATTTTTATAATTTAAAATATATTTTTTACAAATTAAACAATTAGTAATAATGTAATAAATTGTTTCCACTCAAAACTTGAACATGACGCCTTCCCTCGTTATGTCTTCCCTCCTAATGTCTTGCTTCAGTGGTAAAATAGGGATTGTGTTCAAGAGGTCCCTGGTTCAAGTCCTTATATGAACAAAGTGCTACAATAATACAAAATATAGTGAATAGATATCAAAAAATAACATTAAAAGTATTTTTATATTTAATTCAATAAAAATGCTATTAAAAAAAAGAATAATGCATGTTCAGCCCCTTGCACTTTCACACTTTTTGGTATTCACCCCTACACCTTCAAATGTTCAAACTAACCCCTTATCTATCATCCGAATGTCATTATCCCTTAACTTAATCTTTTAATTTTTTTTATGCAAAATCAAATAAAAATTAAAAGAATTATTTTTTAATTTTTTTAGTTAGATAGGTTAATTATTTTTATTTAAAATTTAATTCACTCAAAATTGAGATAAATTTCAATTTTTTACAATATATAAATCTTAATATTTATAATGAGGGTGATATTTTTCTCATGGTATTTTATTTTTAAAAATAACTAATAAATGAATTATTTATATTAATAATTTTATTTTTTATTTTTTAGAATTTTATACAAATATTGAATAAATTAAAAGATATATTTTTTAAAAAAAATTCAATTTGATACTATAATAATTTTTATATAAAAATTTATTTTCTGAAAAATTAGATAAAATTTTATTTTTGTTGATAATATATGAATTTCACAGAAGATGTATTAAAAAAACAGTATAGTGAGATGATTTTTCTCAAGGTATTTATTTTTTAATTATTTTAAAATAGTTAAAAAGTATTTATAACAATAATTTTATTATAAAAACATAAAATAAAATAATTATGATGCGCAATTTATTTTAAATTTTTTAAAAATAAATGTCATAGGAAAAAGTCATTACCTCATGATATGAAAATTTTAATATATTATCTACAAAATAAAATTTTATCTAAATTTTATGATAATTATTCTTAAATGAAAATGATTATCCTATCTACTTTCAATTTTTTTAAGAAAAATAAAGTCTATCTTTAATTTATTCAATATTTATATAATATTTTATAATATTCTAAAAATCTTCTAAAAATTAAAATATTAAGATACATAATTTATTTGTAAGTTATTTTTGAAAAATAAAAGATTCAAGAAAACCATCCTTATTATAAAAGTTAAATTTATATATTGTTTATAAAAAATTAAATTTTTATCTAACAGTTGAGAAAATTAATTTTAAAATAAAAAATAATTATCCTATCTAAATAAAAAATATTTTTAAAAAATCAATCTTTTAATTTTTATCTAACTTTTAAATAAAAATTAAAAATACACGGGGTAATTAAGTTAGAAGGATAGATAATGGCGTTTGGATGGTTTATAAGGACGGTTACCACATCTTGTCAATTGTTGTAAATGGGCAACTTGAAGGAGGTAGGAAACTAGAGTGATGAAGTGATGGCAACTGTAGAGGACATCTAAATATAGAGTTACTACCTGTAGAGGAAAATAGAAGTACAGTTGAGGCGTGTTTCATAACATTGTCTTTATGGATTTTATTCCCTAGGATTCAACAGTTCTTCAGAAAGGATATCTGGATCAAGAACAACAAAGAGAGATGGAGATGATGTTTTTTTGTCTTTCACAATCAAGCAGATGACTGAATTTATAGGAAAACAAATGTAACTGTTGGAGAGAAAATATTAATGAAATTTAAGATTGATTGGAGCAAAACCATTGAGTTTGCGGCCTATTTCTCTAGGGTGGGGCTCTCTCAAGCCTGCAAGCTCATAAAGGTATTTTAGTATATAAACTCAAAAGTTTTTACTGTTTTCCCCATGTGACAAGGCTCTTTTGGAGTATGTAGAGTTAAAAATTTGTTAGAGAAACAAAAGGATTGAAATCATAAAATGAATGTGAGTTTCCATGGGTGTCCCAAGTATGGGTATGACCTTAATGAACCCGATGTACTACTGTAATGTAAAATGGGTAGTACCTTAGTTATTGTTAGGTACTATTTTTGTAAATAAGGGAAACCAACATAATAAACATTAGTCTCATACTTGAGAAAATGGTGGTTACAACCATAATATACATTAGGTACATTGTTAAACACCCCAAATCCTTGGGTGTCTCTGCTGACCACCGTCAACTCAATACCATGTCTCATATCACACTCCATACACGGAAGAAATGACCACATTAGCCCATACATCCATACTACTAAAAATACATCAACTATATTACCATAGTTCAAGAAGCATATATCGAGCAAATATATATAGCTTTTTAGTATTTAACACATTGTTATACAGTATTCACTAAATCACAACGGCTCTGGCATACTCTAGTGAGCAATCACATCCCGAACACCCGTGACCAAATAATGATCCTTGACAAAAGTGAGCACGCCCAAGAGTGATAATCTCCTACATACATTCCCACCTATGCACATGTATGACAACCAAACACATTCAAGCAAATGCATGATCCTACTTAAATGTCTACATGCCCAATCTCATGTCTCGAGTCCTCACTGACTCTTTCAAATATGCCTAAGCCAAATGTGAGAAAAACACTGTTTAAAAAAAAAAAAGGTTTTTGTTCTCCAAAACATACTACCGAAGTTTCAAATCTGCTGACAAATCTCCAGGTGAATTGTCAGCACCAAATGCTATGGTCCGCCCAGATGAATCGCAATAACCGCTGTGCGATTAAATTCTTCGAAAATCTTCCTGAAATTCCTTTCATAACCATTTTCGCTTTCATTTTCTTTCATGTCATGCACTCACACCTACCATTCTAGGTGCCTCGCACATGGAAATGCATTATGCCATTTTCAGAACAATTCATGTTAATATATAAATCATGCATATATTAACAAATTCACATACTAATCATGCATGTTATTAATTCATAGCAATAACATTAAAACTAGCTCATGGGCTAATAAACACCACACCATTTTGAATCACCTACAAACACAAAACACATAAATCGACGTGAACAAGAAACCTTGTGGTCCTCGCATTTTCACGGCCACCTAGGGAATTTTCTTCACTTACCCAAATATTTTGAGACCAAAACATGGCCATCCAAGCCTTTAAACTTCTATCATTAAAAATGGCTCTTAGCCAAAGAATGTTCAGGTGCAGGAGAAGACCCTCACTCTAGAGTTGCCTTAAACTCCACAAATCGTGTCCACGCGTGAGTCTCTCAGCCAGAGAGGATCAACTTTGCTTCTCGCTCAGGTGATTTCTACATTCTGTGTCCGCCACAACTCATTAATCTTGCTGGAATATTGTGATACGGGTAACCCGACACCACTCATGAAACTGGCAGAGTCCCTCAGGCCGTGGAGCTCTCACCATTGCATACAACTCCGTCCCACCATATATACAATCACACACAGTATCCAAATGCAGGTAAATACTGGTTTCAGCTTCCTGTGATCAATACTCCTTCATCAAAAATACACCCAACCATATTCCAACAGTTTCCAAGAGTTAATAAATCACTCTTACCAAAACTATAACAAAAGCTACAATTTTAGTACATATAAAAACTAATACCTAAAACACACAATGGTTTTCTCCAAATATGCCTTCAGTAAGTTTTCGCCTTCGCACACCCAGATCAAAGATGATCTCTTCTCGATTAGTGGTGGAGCAAAGCCCAAGAGAGATAATTTCCACATGGGTTACCCCCACCTATGTACATGCATGGCAAATAATCACATTCAAGTAATTTCATGAACCCAATTCATCATCATATGACCAACCCATCGTCTTGATCCTCACCCTAATTTCTCATATTTAAGTCAACGCAGAAATCACATTTTCAAAAAACAGCCGCTGTTCTTTGTTAACAATGAAGTTCAGTAAAAGCATTGATCAATTTCTATAAATGTTGAGAACCTTCCAAAACAATTCATGGTCTCCTCCCACGGTAATCATAATCATCTCTCAACATAATTCCTCCTGAATCATCCACAAATTCCTTTCTACAAACAATTTTGTTTTCTTTCATTGTCATGCACCACCTTAATATCTAGAGTGTCTATATATGAATGCATTATGCTAATTCCAGATAATTTATGCTAATATATTTTATTATGTATATAATAACCAATTAACTCCAACAACTATTTATTCACTGAAACTAAAACACCAAAATTAAATTTGCAATGCCAATTAACAAACACGTTAACTATTCTTAATCAATTTAACATCATAAAATTCACACCAAAAATCTGTGTCACTATTCACATGAACAAAGAACCCTCGGGTTGTCATCGCTCATCACCACACAATGGTGAAGCTCCACCCGCTCAAAGCTTTCGAGATCGAGTTTACGCTGAAACAAGCTCTCAGAATATTTTCTAACCATTTACATGGCTCTAGGACAAAGATTAACACAAGTAGGAAAAGATCCCTACTTCTTGAGTTGTCGACCCATCAAATCGTGTCCACTGTATTCTGCCGCAAATCACTTATGGCTTCAAGCTCCGCCGAAACCGACCATCCGACGGCTTAATCCTAGAGAGAATGTGCTCTCTCTCTCTCTAAAATCACCATCTCACGCTCACTGCATCCCTTCGTTCCAGCCACTGCCCATTTTGGTGTTTTAATTTTGAAGAAGACAACTATTCAAGCTTATTCTATTATCATTAATTAATTTTATTAATCGATCTATGTCCCTTCTAGATTTTCCGACACTCGTACACGAGTCGCCTGCATTTCCATCATCTCTACCACATGCAACATGTCACATGAGTACATGTAGTGGGTGACTTTTGTCACATCACATGTCTCTCAAACCCGTTTTACGATACCTAATACCCGGTATTCTAAAACGCGAAATTCGAAATAGTTTCAATCGATCAAATTTGACGGATAGCTAGATTTCGTATGGAGATGATTCCAACGTGAAACTGCTTCATCATTCAGATCTAGGAAAATTTAGATTTTACTAAAATTATTGCCTTTTCAAAATTGGAATTTTCTCTGTCTTACAAATAAGACTAGAATCGAATCTGGCCCGAAGTCAATTGCAGAGAGAACTTGCACTTTCTCTCACTAAAACCAGTTTCTCCCCCTCACTGCCCGTTTCCAGCAAATGGAGAAGAAGGTGAAGTTGTCTTTATTGTTTTATTTTTTTCACTTAATTCCATCATTGTCATTTAGTTTGATTTTAAAGGCTTTTTGACACATGGCTTAATCTAAGCCATTTATCTCTATCCTCTCACTAATCACGTAATATAAAGGGTCACATAAGACACGTAGAGAGGCGGATTTTTGTCACATCATAATGCTCTCACAAAACAATACATCAAGACCCGACACCTAGTCGCCAAAACGTGGAAATTCGATCGTAATTTAATTCAACTAATTACGCCAGAATTCAGATTACGGTATTTATCCCACAGGTCTGTTTCATCATCCGCATCTAAAATTTTCGGATTTTAACCGAAATTACCATTTTACCCTTTTTCAAAGAAATTGTAATTTTCTTGCCATAAATATACATAAGGTACAACCTTCACTATAAGAAAAATCCTGATTTGCAATGAAAATTTTGCAACTCACAAATCTGTTGCAAAATAGTAATGATTTTGCAACCGAATGCAAATGAAAGTGTGGTAAGTAATTTGCAACTGAATCACAACTAACTTGCAACAGACTTGCAATGGAAATTTGCAACGGATTCATTTATGTTACAAAAAATGGCGGGAAACTTTGGCGCCATCCTTGGAGACGACATTGCAATGATTTCGCTGCAAGTTTGCAATAATCGATTTTGTTGCAAACTTGCAAACGGATTGATACCAATTACAAATATGGTAATTTCGCAACAAATTTATACAGCTTTTGCAATAGATTTATATATTTCAAGGAATTTTATTAAAGATAATTTAAAATTTTATTTATAATTTAAGACAAATTATTAACTATCAATACTTATATGAGGGGTCACTACAGAAATTCACAATTTATTGATGGAGTTTAATGAATACCAAATTCGTTGGTAATATATATTATGTTTAATGATGCTTTAAGATCCTTTAGAAACATCATGGTAGGTAATTGATAGAAAACTATTATAAGTAAAAATAATTTATTTTATTTTATTATCATGATTAATTTTATTTTAGTATCATAATAAATAATCAATAAAACTAATTAGTTTTAAATATTAAAAAACTACATTTTGTTTTTGAAGAGAAATAAAAAATACATACTTATTACAATTTTTTGTAGAGGAATAACTTGTGAAGAAGTTTAGAGATGCAAAGCCTCCAGAATTTTATAAAGGAATTACATATTCCAACCGGGTCAGATCCTGATCTAAGTCGAAGTCTCTTCTACATTCATGAATTTATTTAATAATGTCCATACTTTATATTTATAACAATTCTTATTTCTTAATTTATTTTCTTTAAATTTATTTTTTTGTTTTCCTTTATTAGTTTTATTTTTTCAAAGTTCATGTTATTAAACTTTCAGAGAATGAGAAATATGGATAGAATAAATAATAATTTTTAAATAGTTTAAAACTAGATTTTCAATATTTTTTAAACTAATACGTTTAAATTGCAAGTATTAAAATTTAAGAAAATTCCGCAAAATGGAAATACTTAATATTTTATATTTTGATCCTTTGATTAACTAAAATTTTAAAATAGATCGTTATATCGAAAAAGGGAATATTTTCACAAAAAGTGAAATAATAATAATAACAATAAAAGATTCAATCAATCCAAAATCATTTTTTTCCTTTCTGAACATTACCAAATTGATGGTTTTCCCCACTTTAAAATTAATGAATAAGCTGCTCCTTAATATGAATTAAAAATTTGAATTACTAATTTATAGTAGTAATTTGAACACAACATTTATAGTAGTAGTAGTGGCAGAAAGAGACGGAGCATGGAGGACTCTCTCTCTCTTATTTGAACATAACATTTAGGTAAACCATCTTACCACTTTATCATGTGACTTAGGTATTATGGATATTATTATTATTAAGCTTGAGCTTTTCAGTTATTAGATCGAAATGTTTTTACATCTTTTTTTTGGACTTCATTTAAAAATAATAATAAAAATCCAGATCTAATGACTTACTGTATCTCTTATCTTATTATTTTTATAATTATAAGATGGCTTTAAAGTGATTGTTTAAAATTTTCAAAAGTGATTTTGATCAAATACTTATAGTTTATTATGAAAAAAAATCACTCTCAAACATATTATATACAAAACCACAATTAAAAGTTCTAAAATTACCCTTTTGTTTGATAAATATTTCTTAAAACAATTTTATTATCTTTAAAAAAAAAAAAAACATGAGTGATAATTAAAAATTGTTTTAATTAAGTCGAATATATGAGATAGTTAAAAATAACATGCTAAAGAAGATACTTAATTTTAGAAATAGTAAAGAAAAGTTGAAAATATTGGACGTTTTTAAAATATAGAAAACTAATTTATTATATAAAATATTTAAAAAGTGCTATAAGAAATTATAACACAACTTATATTTACTTGGAGGAAGCTCTGACCTCAATTTTCATATGTCCTTCCACTTCGTACATCTTAAAGAAGACTACATCTGAGGACTTCTCTCCTCAAGCACCTTCACGTTAAGGTATTTACTTAACCCTTAGAGTATTATCATTCATCTCTTTGGATCTACTATTGCTTTTTATGTTTGGTTCCCGAGAAGGGAAAAGAAAAAGAAAATGAGTCAACCTAGCTATTGAAATGTTATGATTTTAAACCTCTGTTTTTATTTTTAAAACAAATTTCATCTACTGTGCAACTAAATGTAAGAGAAATGTTACGTTTTGTGGCTAGTGCGCAGAGTGTTCGACACAATGCGTAAAAGAAATGTGGTTGCTTCGAACACTATGATTTGTTGGTATGTTAAAACCGAAACACTCTTAGAGGCATTCAAGATGTTTAGGACAATGACGAGAATGGGAATTAGGCTGAGCCCAGTTAGTTTTGTTAATGTTTTCCCTGCTGTTTGGAGGATGAATGATTATGATAATGCTAATGTTCTTTATGGTTTCGCTGTTAAACTAGGTAGTGATTACGCAGATAATTCGAATTGTAATACTGTGATTGTGGCTTGTTTCACGTATCTTTTTATGGGGCTTAAATTACCCCCAAATATATTATATATGATTTATAATGCGCTTGACAAGAAACTCACACGAAATTGATAGGTGTTTCATGTTTGTTTTTAAGTGTTGTCAATCTCATGTCTCGCTGCGTATCAAAATATTTGTTCAACTTCGAATCATTTATTCGGGCAAAGTGTGGTATTCATACAAGCCATCTTCTTCTATCCCACATAAGAGTGATGGTCATGGGGAAGAATTCTTGGGGAGTGGATTTAATTCCTCAAAAGTTATTGGGGGCCGGCTACATTAATCCTGTAAGCCATTAAATCTCGGGCCAAAACCTTCAAGCAAGGCAATTCGACAACCTTTTTAGATTATTAGTTAGACCTGTTGAACCCGATATATGACGCCTAAACTCGGGATCCGCTGACTCACCAACCCGCTAGAACACTTCCGTGGAATGTCGAGTGACTCCGATATTTTTCATTTAAAATAGGCGTGAGTCTCCTTTGTATCGAGAGCTCTCACCCGATACATAACCTCGGGAGAACTCCATTCCCAACATCAATCACATGAGTAAAACGGTCTCAAAGGCTCCATAAACCAATACTATCAAGCAATATATATTCAACTATATAACCATAGTTCAAGAGTTAATGATTTACTCTATACAACACACATTAAAATGAAAACATTCTAATAAACGTATACATCGAAACCCAAGCCACAACCCGCTTCCTTCCAAGCGGCCCCTATGATGAGCCGCCTCGGCTCTCTCGCACTTGAAAATAATATCCCCGACAGGTGAGCTAATGTCAAAGACCTAGAAATTCACCAAAAAATGGCAAAATCGTAATTTCGTTACAAAATTGTAATTTCGGGTTAAAATCCAAAATTTATTCTCAGATCTCGGACGACGAATGGATTGCGCTTGTTGGAATCGTTTCATAAAATCTAGCTAGCATCGCCGGATTCAATAATCCCGAGATAGTCTAATTTACACGCTTTTCGAGGCATCGCGTTCGGGTGTCCGTAAAACGATTTTCGATGCTACGAAAGTTACATATGACACGCACTCATGTTCCATGTTAGATGAGTAGAGTGAATGATGAAACGACGGCCGTATAAATAACGCCAAACCTAAAGAAAATATAATTCGCATTAATGGAATTGTTTAAGTGGGAAAAAGACAAAACACTCAATAGTGTTGTCTTCCCAAGTTAAAAGCCAAAAAACGTGTGAGAGCATGAGGGTTTGCAGTGCTGAGTTTTTTTAGGTTTTATAAAGGAGAGAGTGTCACTTTCAGAATATAGGCAATCCGACCGTTTGCAGCTTCTGGATTCCAGAAGGAAAACCGCTCTACGCCGGAGGTGCTCTACGCTGCAGTAATACTGACAGGAGTTTAGACAACCTGCGGAGGTAGGGATTCTCTTACGGGGTTTTTTGTGTACTTTGTTTAAGAGATATGTTGATGTTTGAGTTGATTGAGGATGCGAGGAAATATTTCGACGGCCCCAAAATCCTAAATCAAATGTGAGAATTTTTGAGCCTTCTATAAAAAATTCGTGAGGGTTAGGGCCGTTTAGTATCCTGGTGATGTTCTATGCTATAAATGATGCTTTGATGTGTATGAGGGGTCGAAATGGTCATGGAAATTCAAGTTCGCTAAAGTGAATCGACGACACGATTTTTCGAATAATAACTTAGGTTTCACTATTCCTTTAGAATATAAATTTTGAGAATAGTGTTCACAAAATAAATTTTGTGAAATAATGTGTTTGGTTTAGTAATTCAAATCGAATTGCTCATGTTTGATCATTAGCCCACGTGAGCTAATTTTGATGTGATTGATGGTGAAATTACATGACATGTCATGATTTAAATTATGTGAATATATGCATGATTATATATTTGCATGTGTTATGATCAGAATGGAATTGGCATCATGCATTCCATATGCAATCGACACTTAGGACTAAGAGTAGTGAGTGTACTAGACAGCCAGTAAATGGTTTCGGAGGATTGTCTAAAACAAAAATGATATGATCGAGTAGGCCTCCATACAAAAAATATCAATCATTCGAGATAAATTCAATCGACATACACTCCAGGAAAAATCCATAAAATAATATCAATCTCTGTCGAGACGACCCAATTGATATATACACATCGGAGGGTTATCCACACAAAAACAAATAAAATGTTAATAATCTCATATGAGGCTTAGCGCAGTGAGGAGTCGGTGAAGACTATACTGAGATGACCGCTAGACATTCAAGCAGATCATGCATTTGCTTGGATATGTGTTTATTTTTGGAGCATTGCACGCACTTAGGTGGGAGAGAGTCACTAGGTGGATTCCACTATCGAGCATTAGCTCACCTTATCGAGGGATACTATTTCATAGGTACAGTGAGTTTTGGCAGACAAATGTCCCTGTAGGACTCGAGGTTTAGCTAGTGCTTTCCTGATCAGGTCGTTATGATGTATTACATGGCTAGAATTTCTAATTTTAATATATGTGTTGTATAAGAGTAAACTTTGAACTCTTTGAAACTATGGTTGATAGCTGGATATATATATACATTGTTGCGGAGTATTGCTTATGGTTTCCAAGTGGTCAGGTTAACTTCGTTAGACTGCTATATCGACTTTTCGGGGATAGGTTTTATGGTGGTGTTAGATCTGGGCAGAGCTCTGCACAAAGGAGTTCTCGCCGATTGGTGGCATCGCAACCCATCCACTTGTATCATGCTGACGGGTAGTCAACGGACTTCGGGCTGAAGGCCACAATGCTCGTAGTGGAATCACCCTAATCGCCGCTTCCACCAAGTATATGTAATGCTCCAAAGAAAACACACATTCAAGTAAATGCATGATCCTACTTGAATGTCTACCTGAACAACTCATACCCCGAGTCCTCACCGACCCCCCTCACACCTCACTCTGGGCCACGCATGAGAAACATTATTTTCAGTATGTTTGTTATTACTGTGACTACCTCCTCTATAAGTAGTGGACCCACTCCGATACATTTAGTGGACTACCCTCCCAGATATATCAATTGGGCCAACTCCGACGATTTATATTTTGTATGGACTACCCTCCGCTAATTATTTTTATTACTCAACCCTCCGAAACCACTCTCTCAATAAACCACCTCATGCACTCACTCCTATCGTTCTAGGGTGCCCCAATGTATATGGAATGCATGATGCCAATTCCAATACAATTATATAACACATGCAAATATATATAACATGATATACATTTTTACATAATTTAATCACACAAACATGTTATGCAATTTCACATTCCATTACACCAAAAATTATCTCACATGGGCTAATTAACAACCACGAGCACCGACGAATTACCAACCAAACACATTATTTCACAAAATATTTTTGTGAACACTATTCTATGAACAAGGGAAACCTCGTTACTCAGTTCTATGAATCACCAATCATCGGTTCACTTTAGAACTAATTTCCACGCCATTTCCGGCCTTATACAAACTAACACATGATTTATATAGCATACTCTATAATTAATAACCCAAACAGCCTTACAAACGCATAAGTTGCTCCATGGCTCCTGTACTTTGACACAATCTTGGCCCCAAGTTCTTGGGGACCGATCAACAATGGTCAAGGCCTCATACTCAACCGAACATCATGGCTAACACTCTAAATAAAGTGTAAAATCCAAGTAAGATGAAACCCTCAATTCTCACGTAATCTTGACGAAACTCCCCAAAACCGGGAGTCCGTTGCAGAGCTCTTTCCACAGAAAGAAGCCTTCAAGCAAAGGATTTCAATTTTCGCCGATTTATAGAAATCTAGAGAGAAGTTGCTTACTCTCTCTCTAAAACTCAAAACTCCACATACTGCATCCCTTTTTCTGGTTTTCCACGTTTTGGTCTCAATATCTCATTTGTAAGAGACGACACTATACATGTTTTGTCTTATTATCATTTAAAACAATTTCCATAATGTCATCTATGTCCCAAGCTCGATTTTGACATTTCAAGACTCATCCTCGGCCTTCCGTTTTCGATCATTCTCTACCACACAACATGCGCCCACATGAGTACATGCGCCATATGTGACTTTCACACGTCACACGTCGCTTTTATCGACACTCCCGACACGCGATGCCCTCGGAACGCACAACCTATCAGCCTCAGACCACCAACTGACGTGATCACTGATTTCTTTATACGATTCCAACGGTGAAACTGCTTCGTTAGCCGTAGATTCAGAGAATAAATTTCGGATTTTGACCGAAATTACGATTTTACCCTTTCTAAAATTGATTTTGGCCCTACACCGATAGCAGAGTTATATACCTACGATGTCAAAATGACACACCCCTACCCTACTAGCAACAGGTGCCACTAATTAATAAAATCCCCACCGCTACTTCAACGACTAGAAAATCCCTTCGTGAAGCGGTCGTATTGCTTGTTGAAATCTCCTATAAAAATTTTTCGTTTTTCCAACTTAGGATTTTTGTAAAATCTCGAGCGCATCAGCCGCAATATGACATATTCCAAACTCGTATATAATTTTACAATTTTCAAAATATGGGCAAATCAAGAACATACTTTCAAAAGTGAGACTGTGCTCAACACATTTCACAAAACTACACTATGTACATACATATGCTCCATTATACAAATTCAAAGTATTTCCTTACAACATTATTAATACAACGCTATACAAAAGTCGAGAATCCTAACTGCTCTGGCAAGGCCCGCGTGCCCAGAATCGAAAAAAATAATAAAAACAGGAAAATAATGAGCTAAACGTGCCTGAGGTATGCTTTATAAAATGTTTTGCTTTTTTCAAAACATCTCAAACTCAGAAACTCCTTTACAAGAGATATTTCTTTGCAAGCCTGCTTGCTTACTTTATTTGTTTTTGCTTTAGTGCCTTTCTAAAACTTTTCTCAAATCTCTTGCTTGCTTTTACCTTTGCTTGCTTTAAAAAGCTTTTATAAAACTCTTCTCAAATCTTCTTGTTTAAAGTTTATAAAAACTTTTCTCAAATCTTCATTACTTTACCTAGCTGCTTTAAAAGTTTATAAAATCCTTTCTCAAATCTCTGCTTTAAAAGTTTATAAAACTTTTTATAAACACGAGAGCTCACAATCAGCTGTTTTAAAATAAAAACGGGAGCCTCGGGCTCAACCGCTGTTTTAAAATAAAAACGGTCCGATCAACCGCTTGCTTTAAATAACCACGGAGCCTGTGGCTCAACTGTTTTTTTAAAATAAAATGGGAGTTTGGCTCAACCGCTTGCTTTTAAAATAAACACTGGAGCCCTGCTCAACTGCACCAAGTGGTTAATTTCAAACTCAGATAAAACATGCTTATAAATCATCAACCATTGGAGGCCTTTCCTGCTTGATGTAACCTAGTGAACAAGGAGCTCGCACTAATTATACCGTGGAAGGATTCATTCCACATCACCTAGGTGGAAGAGTTTCTTGGCTCCATTCCCTTTTTCCTGAAATATGGTGGAATTGAGTCGGTCTCACTATAATTTAGCTAATTCAAGTAACCCTATATACCCAAGACGCGCTACGCCTCCTTTTAAATGCCATGATGCATGAACTAAGTTTGCCGACCAGGCAAATCTAAAATGCATGAATGATATCCTAACACCACAGTGCAAGTACGGAATACCTCTGACCGGTATGCTTGTTTAAAACTAGGGATTTTCGTTATGCCTGTTTTCGAAAATATTCTTTTTGCTTGCTTGCTCTTTGAAATATGGTTTTACAATTCAAAACCATTGATTGCTTACTAAAACTCATTGCTTGCTTTTTAAAAGTATGGTTGAATAACTCAAAACCATTACTTCAGTTTGTTTTCACATATGGTTTAAAATCAAAACCTATTGCTTGCTAAACTCATCGCTTTCTTTTCAAATATGGTTTACAATCAAAACCATTAAATACCAGCTTAAAACAGTTTATACAATAATACAATGTATTGAAAAATTAGGTTTAGAACACTCACCTTTTTGCTTACTAAAACTTGAGCACGACTCCACAACTTTCCCGCCTTTGCTTTTAGCCTACACACTCAAACGAATACGGCGAAAACATTAATCGCTTGCGTAATCATATAAACTTAACATACTTCATAGCACTTATTCACACTCAACGAATATTGCCGAGGTACGTACGTTTTTCATCGAGTTCCAATCTTCTTTGAACCTCTCTTAATCATTTAGTAAGGTTCCTGCTACAACGGCAGTGAATCTGGGTTTCTTTATCTATACAAAACACAAACTGGTACGGTACAGTGTGGTACCGATACCATTATGTTTGGTACCGGTACCAAACACTTTCTGCATGGTGGTACCGGTACCACTTCGTGGTTTTGCCCAGAATTGCTTCTTTTTCCCTCTTTTGGTACCATCTTTCTTCATACAACTTCTCCATTCCATGTTACCTCAAAAACCAACATGGAATTCATCCCAAAACAACTCCACAACACTTGAATTGGTGATTTGGAACTTCTTATAACCAACCCTAGGTGAAAATCCTAAGAATTCAACCCAAGGTCCACCAATTCCTACAAAACCATATAATTTTGATGGATTCCATGTTTATTTTATACCAACTAGGGTTTTTCCCACAAAACTTCAAGAATTCTAGGGTTAATGTGATCTCTCCACAAAACCCTAGGGCAAGGAGCAACTAATCTCCATACCAAAACCCTAGCATCCAAAATACACATAAATCCATACCTCCAAATTCTTCCCCTTTCTTCTCCTTCTCCTTCTTCCTTCTCTTCCCTCTTCTCTTCCCTTTCGTCACTCTTCTCCACGGTTTGCCCTAGCAAATGAGACCAAAAATGAATTTTGGTTTGTCTCATGGCCTTTTATAGTCCCATATTTCTCCTAATTAAAATTTGGTCCTCCATCTCTCAAGAAATTGCACTTCAACTTTTGTTATTTTTATTTTGGCATACTCTCTTCTTTGCTTATGCCTTTTATGTCCCATTTGATCAATTACGATTTTACCCTTGTTCTAGTACAACATTCTGGGTTCATAAATTTATCATTTCACCATTTTCTTTCAAAAATACTACAGTGGCACTTAGTGCTCATATGCCCCTTTACGGTTACTCAGACCAGACACTTCGACGGGGCGCATGAAATTTGTCTTAAAATTAAATGAAAATAAATATCTTCCCTAGTGCCCTAGATTCTGAATCAGCCAGAGGGATCACCTACCACACCTACATCCGCACCAGGCCTTCATCCATGATACTACTAGCCCTACCTTGCAGACACTTGGTGCCATCATCCATGATACTACTAGCTCTACCTTGCAGACACCAAGTGATCGTGCATCATCATCTGCACCATCACCTGTACAAGATTCAACACCACAAGTAGCATCACTATAGAGTTCAGCATCACCACTACCCATTAGCTCCATCATTCTACCATTACACTTACCGATGGGGAGCAATGCCATTTTTAAACTATATCATTTGAATTTTTTTATGTTGACCACATGAAGTTGAAATGCCTGCATTGATTAACTTTGTATGTTTACTTGTAGGTACATCACAGAGAATATATCTAGGATTATCACTAATATCTTCAAGGAGCGTTTGTACGTGATTTCAGTTATAATTGGAAGATGGTGCTCATGATATCAAAGATTTCAATGGCAGTTTCAAGATAATCGGTCTAAGATATATTTTATTTTTCTATATATTGATCAATAAATAAATGTTGTTTCACTTTTGTCTTGTTTTTTTTTTTTAATGTTTTTTATAATGTGATATGGAATGGAATATGAATAAATCATTAAAATTGACAACATTAAAAGTTTCACAAATCATATACAATAAGACTATTTTTTCTTTCTTGATTAGTTTTTGGCATTATTTCAATTGCAACATTATCGTTGATCCTTCACTAGATGCTCTAGCTGGGAGGGTCATGACATAAAAAGGCTTCATTTAATATATAGCAATGATGTTAGTTTAGATAAAGGACTCCAGCCAACTAATTCCAGCTCATCCTCTAAAGCATTTGAGAAGCTTTGCAATGCAGATCGCAGCCTTCCTGCACTTTAAAAGTTCATTTCCAATGATCTATGAGAATGTGATGAGTGAGACTGGAGGTGAGGGCGTAGGACCTTCACACCATACCAGTGGTTCCTTTTCTCATAAGGAGCATGTTAAACGTTTGGTACATATATTGATAAATATTTGGATTTTATTTTATTTTTTTTAACTTCTTGTATTAATATATGATACTTTTCAATTTTAGGCGGCTAAGTTAAAGTGTCCTACTTTCTTCCACATTTAGAGTTCCCAGAATAAACTTCATAGGAGGAAGGTAGATAATCAATTTGTTGGGATTAAAGTCTCTGAGATCTATGTAAATGTAAACTTTGTAGTCAATTTTTTGTACTTTCGTCTATTAAAAATATATTACTAATGTTTATATATTTGTGGATCGTGTAGTCAAAGAAGGTAATGAGAGAATGAGGTTACTGTAAGAGAGGATGCATCTTCATCTCAATCGCCTGATGCAACTCAAATCTATCTAGATTTAGGTTGGGGGAGGAAGAAGAAATGCGAGTATATGGCCTCGGATCGATGTGGGATCTATATGCTTTACGATCTCATCATCAAGTTCTATCAATATGCCTTCAACTAGTCAGTCAAACTGGCCCAAGAATCTCAAACACAGCACAAGAAGATATCAAATTCAGGCTGGGAAAGGAGATATGTGATGCTATGAACAAATGGATGAAAGAATAGGGAGCATTTACAACCATATAGTCTTACTATAGTTTTTCATGCAATATTTCGCAGCTTATTGGGTCCGCTTATTCATCACTCCTGTCTAAAGTCGATGTACCTTCTATCGGCGATCCCACTGATTATTAGACATTTTACTTATTAAATTGTTGCACAAGGGAACTATAAACTTAAATTGTAGTTAAATATGGTACATGAAACTATAAACTATTAGCTATCAAAAATTGTGTTGCATTTTTTATTATGGTACAGGAAATTTTGAAATTGGTACATGAAATTTTGAAATTAGTACAGAAAATTTTGAATAATACAGGAAATTTTAGAAATTTACAAAATTAATAGAAATTGATGAAAATTGAAAAAAATAATCACAACGGATATTCTGTTGCAACTAAGTAAGGTTTAGAAAGAAAATATGTGTTGCAATGCTGTTGCGAATTTGCAACGGAATTGCAATAGAATTACAACAACATATTTTGCAACGACTCATAGTGGTTTCAAATATGTTGCAAAGTTGCAACGGAATTGCAACAAAAATTGCAATGGTCTTGTAATGAAACGGTTGCTGATATGTCGCAACTTTGCAATGGAATTGCAACAACTTTAGTTTATTAATTGTCTTTTGATTTTTGGGATTTAACAACTAAATTAGCAACGGATGTGAAATCCATTGCAATATAACAACGAAATACCCGCGGTAAACTGCTAGTCTTTTGCAACCGAATGCCAAAGGAAAATTGTAATAAGGTTTTTGCAATGTAATATAAATCCATATAAAAGAAATTTGCAAATTAATTTTTATGGGTTTGCAAATGCAAAAATCCAAGGTAAACTGGTGATTTTCTTGTAGTTGTACATTGGCTCAAACTTAGTTTACATTAAGAACAACCTTAACATACACTAGGAACAACCTTAATATACTTGAAATACAATCTTAGTGTACATTAGGTACCACCTTAGAATACATCCAGTACAAACTTAATATACATTAAGAACCACCTTTTTATAATGTTGGTACTACCTTATATACATTAGGTACTACCTTAGTATACATTAGGTATAACCTTAGTATATACAGGTAATAACTCTCGTATAGATTAGCATAATCTTTAGTGTTCATTGTACAACCTTAGTGTACATGAGGTACAACCTTAGTATACATTAGGTACAATACTATCTTAATATACATTAGGTACAAACTTAGTACATATTAGGTACCACTATAGTATACGATTGGTATCAACTTAGGTAAACCTTACATTAGGTACAACCTTAGTATACATTAGGTATAACCTTAGTATATAATAGGTACAACTTTAGTGTTCATTGTGTACAACCTTAGTGTACATGAGGTATAACCTTAGTGTACATGAGGTACAATACTATCTTAATATACATTAGGTACAAACTTAGTATATATTAGGTACCACTATAGTATACGATTAGTATCAACTTAGGTAAACCTTATTGTACAAACTTAATATATATTAGATATAACCTTAGTATATAATAGGTACAATCTTAGTATACAATGGTACCACCTTATTGTACGCTATGTACAACCTTAGTATACATAAGGTACAACCTTAGTGTACATTAGGAACAACCTTAGTATACATTAGGATTAGGTACCACCTCAGTATACATCCAGTAACAACTTAGGTGAACCTTAGTATACAAGCTTATTACACACATTAGTTACAACCTTAGTTTATATTAGGTATAATCTAGTATACATTAGGTGCAACCCGAGTATATATATATAGTTGGAGTACAATCTTAGGATATATTAGGAACAACCTTAGTAACTATTCTTCTAATTGGGTAAGGTGGTATGACTACCTTAATAATTATTCTTCTAATTGTTTATATTTATTGAGGTTGAAAATGTTATTAATATTTGTTTTTTTTAAATATGTTATTAATATTTGCTAATATTTAACAAATGATGGATTTGTTTTCCAGATTAAACAATGGAATGTACGAGGTGGTACTATTGCGTAGTTGGAGCATATAATGAACATCCATCTACAAATTTCTAGTTAGACGTGCTTAGAACCATTATAGAAAAAAATACTTATATAGACATTCCCTTTATTTGAGTTATTTATAGTGTCTGTTATCGTATTTGTGATATCATATTTCACGTAAAGCGTCAACATGAGTGGAGGAAAAAAATAATTGGCTGTTACTTTTATAGTGCTTGTATATGTGATTTTTATGTTACTTTTTTTTTTTTTTGAAATATGATTTTTATGTTACTTATTGCTTATTACTTACTATCAGTAAAAAAAGAAGAGACTAATTTAAGTATTTTTTTGTTAATATGATGAAATAAAGTAAAAATTAAATTAAAATTACCTTTAGATTTTCTACTTATATACATTGTCTTGTATTGTTATCAAAATTTTCTACTTATATTAAATTTTATTCTTAGGTAATGCTTTCCCCAACTATTTTTTTATTTATATTTGATTTTCTTATACTTTCATAAAAAAATTAAGAAGACAATTTTTCAATATTTTTGTCTTTAGTATTTAAAAAAAAATTAAGAAGACATTCTTTCGAATGTGTTTGTTTAATGGGCAAAGTAGAAAAAAAATATTTTAAATTGTTTCAATATTTATTTATTTATTTATTTATTTTAATTTTTTTTAATATTTTATTAAAATTTTTTTATCAAGTTTTTAAATAAAAATTAAATATTTTTACTATTTAATATCTATAATTTTATTATTTGTGGGATAGTATTTTAATAAAAGATGAAATTAAATGAGGGGTATTTAGATATTGTGGGAGTAATATTTGAATAAAAGATGGAATTAAATGATGGATATTTCAATATTTTGGGATAATTTATCTTAAACTGATGGATCTCCCCATACTTCACATTTTTAGTAGAAAAAGATAAAATTAAATGAGGGTATTTCGGTATTTTGGTCCAAAAATCTGGGTACACCTTGATTTTTGTTTGGATTTAGTGTGAGGGAACCTGAGGGTATGTTAGTGAGAAAAATATCACCTCACATCACAGGTGCTGTAATAAATTTTAATTACTTTTGAAATGAGCTACCCGTTTTTGGATACCTTGCTATCTTATTTATTGTTATTTAAATAAAACCAAATAAGTTACCCATAAATCCTCCAAGAAAGCAGGCAATAAAATTTGCTTAAAAGGGTTTGAGATATTAATTATTTCCAGCTTTCACACTTCTTAGTAATCTACTCGACTGACCAAACATTCATCAATGGGGAAATGAAATGCAACGAAACAAATTTGCTACTTCATATTTTCAGCATAGCCATCCAGATGCGCATGGTGAAAAAGCCAAAACATTCACCTAGTCTTTAATCAGTAAGAGCCACTGTGGAACTTTTCAGTAAATTCAAAAGATGAGAGGAAAACTTTCTGTATTAATATTATTAAACGTTAATTTGCTTCCACTCTTTTTATAACTCTTAATTTTTGTTCTCTCTGTCTGTTGTAGGTTTGGAGCAGATTTACTGCTGTAGCTCCTTAGAAGTTAGAAGAACAGGTGAGAATTCTATTCTTCGAATGACATGATTTTTTTTTTTTTGAATCTTTTCCAAGCCAATAGGGTTAGAACTGGAAGGGGAAGGGGAAGATGGAGATAGTCGGCCAATCAAACCCATCAATTGGCATTGATGTTGTATGCGGCTCATGTAACAATCACACAACCTCAATAGTGATCCAACCAATCAGGAGACAATAAAGGAGAGCAAACAAAAAGTTAGGCGTATTTATTAGGAGGACTGAGAAAATCCTCAACATTTTCCTTGATTTTACCAGTGATCCACAAATCCAGTCTGGTGAGACAATAGAGGAGAAAGTAAACAAAAAAGTTATGTATCGGTTAGGAGAGGACGAGAGAAAACTTTCACATTTTCATTATTTTTTAGAGAAATGGAATGTTTGGTTTTTCTGAGATTTGTGAATCAGCACTCATTATGAATTAAATAGAATGTATGTAGGGTTTGGAATTTGGGAAAGTACAACCATTAAATGCCCATAAATGAAGAACTCATGTTGAAATGTTTTGTACTTCCATTTCACTACCTTAAAGGTGTTTGAAGCTAGCCACACATTTCTGAGAAATTCATATCTATAATATTCTTTGTTATTCAACAAAGACATTTTTTAAGGTAATATTAATGTTTCACATATATAATCATCATTTTAATTTCAACCTTCCAGTGAAAGAACCATGGTTGGAAATAAGCAAATTGAAACCTACCACTTATAATAATAATTTAAAATTTATTTTATAATTACTATATATAATACAATAAATAAATTATTAAAAATACTTTATATAATAATAACAATAATAAAATGTGATAATATATATATATATATATATATATATATGAAAAATTTAATAATTTGTAATTTTATTTTAAATTATAAACCTAAGAAAAATTATTTTTCTTTTCTTAGTAATCTCTAGAACCTAACATATATTTTTGCCACAACATTATTTCATTACTATTTTCAAACAACATTACTTCTTTATCATTTATAAAATTAATACTAGGGAGACTCCAATTGTCCTCATGCATGCATGCCTGAATATATGATGGTGGTATAATGTATGATGCTTGACTACATACATTCATGAATCCATGATGGATAAAGCTTAAAACAAAGCTGCATTAAATTTAGATTTGCACTTACTTAAGATTTTTTTTTTTTACAAAAAAAAAAAAAAAATTAACATCATATATAATTTCAAAAAGTTGCAAATGTGAAACAAACAAGGAAATTAAAAATAAAATAAAATAAAGTAAATCATTTTTATATACTACACTTGAACTCATATTACATTAATTATTTAATATAATTATTAAATAATTTAGAAACATACATTTTATTTATTGCTTTTACATACCTAGGGGTATGAGTTTGTTTCCTTTTTTCTTTTTTAACTCAATTATTTGAAACAAATTAATTTCATTTATATGCTTATTCAAAGAGATAAACTAATATTTCACAAAGAGATACAGATCCTACCTAGCTTTATAGCTTGTTCAGTCGCCAACTCATCCCGCACTCAAATTTTCGTCTGCTCTTCAGGTTTTATTATGCCAGACCTAGAAATATCACCATACATTCAAAGTCCTATTTCTTAGTTTTAAAAATTCTATTAATTAATATCCTTTTGAAGAAAAAAATGGTATTAAATATGTTGTCAAAAAATGGTATTAAATACAAAAGAAAAAATTGAAAAAAAAACAAACAAGGGGTTATTTAGTTCCTATTTTGTGTTTTCCAAATTTATCAAAACACTAAAAATCTATTTTCATATTTCCCAAAATATGAAAAATTAATTGAAAACTTCCTTATGTTTTTAGTCTCTATTTTATTTCTCTTATATGTTCCTTAAAACTTTATAACAATCAAACATAAACCAGAAGAAAAAAAAAATGTTGATTTTACTATATGCCCCATGTTCCTAAAAGCTATCATACCATGACACACCTCCAAGATAATGAGATTATTGGTAAGGTATAAAAAACAAATAAAAGCTTTAAAATAATGAGAGTGTTAGTAAGACACAATGGAAATAAATAAATCTTTAAGCCATGTAGTATTATTTGATTGGATAAGCTTTTTGGAAGTATGACCCACTTATGAATTTATGGTGAGATGAGGGAGTTTTAGACCGAAATACTTTATTTGAAAAAATATATTATAAAATTAGTTTGGAAACCAAATTAATGCCTAAAGTAGTGTGTAATTCCACTATCATGGACATCGACAATTGGAATTATTAAATTGTCAAATGCCGTTGTCCATGACAGTGGCAATTGGAATTAAAATTATCAAATACCGCTGTCCATGACAGTGACAATTGAACTTGTAATAATTCCAACTTCCGCTATCTGTGACAGCAGCAATTACACTTTAATAATTCCCCACACGAGTCTCCCACATGAGTCCCTTATTATTATTGTTTTTGTCATTAAAACTTATTTAAAATATTTACTATTGAATAAATTACATGAAGTAATGGATTCGAATATATCGTTTATATTATCATAGTAAATAATTTGTAAATCAACACAAAAGTATTTATTTGAAATAACTCAAATATATTTTAAAATTTTCACAACAAACACATTCATAGTAGCTCAAATTCCATGGACATTCAATGGAATTCTGCATTGTTTGTTTATGACCTCTCTATGCGAAACCAAATCATATAAATATATAAAAATTGTATACAAATATCAATATATAAATATATCAACATATATCAATGAGTCCCACAAGATAGCGTCTTTATATTTCTCTTAGATACCTGTAATATACAATAAGGATCTTATAGGGTCTCAGGCAATCTCAACTAAAGAGTCGAGGAGCCGAGGTTTCATGAGGGAGCCAAGGGAGTTGATGGATGCAGAAGTATCAACGTATAGCTGTGGAGCACGAGTCGCCGAATGGCGCAAACGGTAACTCAATTACGCGGTCAACGATGGTGTCACCGATGAGGCAATGTAGGGATGATAAAGCGGTGGGATGATAAGATATTCATCGCTATGGAGGCTGGGGCTCGCGACACCCGAATATGGTAAAGATAAGTGTCTAGGGGTACTGGCGTGATGTAAGTCTCGTATATAAAAATCCGGTGATGGGTAAGCGATGTGCATCAAGCAGGCAATGTCGACTAAGTGTACCACGACCGCCTCACCATCCTCTCAATTCATGACCCTTCACCATCTTGACCACGACTGGCCGATCAACTATCTTTCCCCACCAATGGGCTGCATACGCATTTCAGAGTGGACATTACAACGGAGGTCTGAATGATATCCATGTGGATGTAGATGTTCCCATTCTAGCCGATGCAATGCTCTTCTTCGATCCGGGTAATAATTGATCATAGCAATATGATATGTCAGACACCAAATGTAGTATACTGAAAGGACAGGCCATGTCAACTATGGTGAGATCTAAACAACCAACCAAAGAATTATAAATACATAATCTATTTGATTCAAATTGGAAAACACTTAGAAACACATGACTCCAACTGATTGTAAAACCAGAGTATACCGCTGTAGTATGGGAACCCTCATATCATCCTATGGAGGTGATGCCACAAACATCAGCAGAATACTTCACGATACCACCGCATAGTATGGATCATGTGGTGTCCACACACCCACCATAGGAGGTAGAAAGGATGATCTTGCCCACCGCAGATCCACAAAATGTATGGATGATGATGATGTTTACCAATCTCTTTGGTGTTTGCCCATGTGTATCCACTCTATGTAGCTATTGCTTATAAGAGTAAGATTGAGGTATCTCCTGGTGTAGCCTAAATTGGCGCAAGACTCGCTCTAGACGATGCCACTCAATAGTCTCGAAACATATATGCACACCGTCACGATCTCCCGATCACTAAGGAGATATCTAAAAGTCAAGTTAACCAACTCTTCCGACGATACGCCAAGACCTACACGCTTACACTTGACGTCAAAATTTTTATGTGAATATTGAATGGAAATTACCATATGTAAATCCACATACTTTTACATATATCATTACCTAATCAAGAGTTTATGCATCTAGCTGATCTCGATATAGAAGGAGTATACCGGATGGGTTATGCACCCGTGTCAAAGGTACTCTCCACCTACACCCCAATGGAAGAGCTGGCTCTAGCTCTAACTCAATCACAGGCTCTACTAGTAATCCATCGTCGACAGCCTCAATTAGGTCTCCATCGATGACATCGGCATTGTCATCACGGCATTTAGCACCAAGGAAAGTAGATATAACGCTGACGCCCAAAATTGGGTCGCCCCATGTGAAGTCTCTTCTAAGACCATAGCTGAATATAAAATAAACAGAAAGTAAGCAACCTAATGATGTGTTGTGTATATGAATGTGTATGTGATAAAAAAAATATTACATACCTATATCAAGCAGAATATTAACCGCTACTACCGTCTACAATCCAAGCCGTGACTCGGCATAACTCGCGATATGCATGTGCCAGCATTGCACCACCCAAACTATAAGTCACGCGATGTCAACTGTGAGTAGTGGAGAAAGACAGATGAGCATGCACCCTCTTTCTGTCCGCAAACAAGAAGGATCCCATTAATGCCAAGATGAACCCACGTGCACTCCGCCTAAAGTGACCTCATGCATTAGGTGTCGGGTGATAATCGTCACATAACCAATTTGACGGGAGATAGCCGATCCTCGGTAGCATCGCCATGGGTGACACCGAGCAGCTCCCCGCACAACTCCGCCACATCGAACACATATGTCCCAATGACTGCTGGTCCATCGATACGGAGGCCAATGATGATAGCAACATCTTGTAACGTGATCGTCATCTCTCCGACGAGCACATGAAACTCGTGTGTCTCGGGCCGCCATCTCTTGACGAGACAAGTGATAAGTGGCCAATCGATAATGAAGTGGCCCAAGCGGTATATACCATATAATCCCGCGCATATCACGTATGGACGAATGCGTATATCCATCCTCCACATACGCTGAAGGCTTTCATCTGCTGTCGAGGGTAGAGAACTTCCTAAAACTACAAGCAACGAAGAAACCAAATTTATACTGATTATATATAAAATTACATGTTACAACTCGGAAATATTAATCGACAAGAATAAAATACATACTTGCTTTATATCTACTAAGTGCGACCTATGTCCTGTCTTTGTAATATCATATGCATTTGGATCTAAAGGATCTCGCATCATGAAGCCTCGAATGCCATATCTATAATAGAACAACACTACAAAGATAATTATTAATAAACACATCAGAGAAATAGTAATAAATATAATTAATGCCGCAAGTACTAATACAAATGTAATGAATTAAAATACTAATACATACATGATTGATGTCTCATTTACTTAAATAAGGGGTAATACAAGTATTTCATAATCCAAGAAATACACATTCGTACATATGTTATACAAAGTAAATACAATTCCTCGAGGCAATTGCCTCACAAAAAAAAAAAAAGTGAGTTATCAAGATCTATCAATGAATCTGATTTATTCTTACAAGACCGGGCCGGGATTAGACCCAAATGGTTTGCACAACCCACATATGATAATAGTTTTCCCCTTCCTAATGTCCATTTCCATTATGCAAACTGTGCTGATTTAGACGCCCACCCGCTTATGCTTCTTACTGACTCAGGAGTTACAATCGTAGAACCATCATAAAGAGGCCACTCATCTTCATTGAATATTAGATGAAATAAGCTTGCCCATGTATCATAGTACGACTGCATAGTGTAGTAGCCTTGAACAAATAATAGAAAATCAACACATTGATTTTACATGCCGCATGATATGGCTACATAAACCAGATAAAAGAAGTGTCTTCTTCAACATGTGCATTTTTTGTCATGTATGTTGAGGCGCTACATTCGACCACTCCTTGACTTGAAATGAAATCGGCCTTGTATGTGATCGTAAAGAACAATTTTCATCGATCTAGCCTTAACAACACGACCTTGAATCTGAGCATCAACATATAGAGTGAACTGCTCATCAGATGCCAATCTATTAGCACCTTATTCCCTTCTTACAACAAAGTAACTGTTAAGGTGGAAAAAGGTCAATCGTAGATTAATGCAGTGAATGGTAAGCTACGAGCTCCTTTAAGAACATCAAGTAAATACTCTCCGACATGTTGGTTGTCATTATCCCATATCTTCGACTTCCAACATGAAAGTGCCTCATAACTGGGTGCGGATCGCTTAACTATCGTTGTGCTTTAGAATTAATTCTCCTAATTGTAGCCATATGCTTATTGAATTTGCGTTGTGTACTCGCATAAGCTACTTTGCATACCAAATTATTGAAGAGTTTATCTTTGAACTGGGTTATAAAATTGCTTGCAAGATGACGCATGCAAATCCTGTGATAGGTAGATGGTGTAGCCTCGATTCACAGCAGTGTATCAGAACTCAATAATATTTATACCTATTTCTCCTATTATCGTAGCATGGCTACTGGCATAGTGGCTCTCTAGGGCCGAACAACACAGGATGAGCTTTTCTTCGCACAAATGACTTATAGTGGGGTTTAAAATGGTGAATTTGTTTTGGATTTTGGGGTTTGATAAAAACAGTGAGGTGAAATGGTTGAAAACTAAAAATAAAATAAAATAAAATGTAAAAGAGAATTCCTTGAAGCATCGTTACCTGGTTTGCCGAATATAACTGAGAGGGTCCTCGGGCCCTTTCCTCGCTACGGGGAGGATGACCTATAGTCATCTCCCGACCGCCTTCATTTAGCTATAAACCTAACCCCATTATCTATCCTTGAAATGGTATTCACCGGCACGCTGGTTCATAAAGGAAAACAAGTCTCCTCGATCTACCTTCCAATGACTACTAGATGGTAACTAATGAATCTTCAAAGGATCTAGCAATACATCCACCGAACCTAAAAGATTACCAAATACGAATCATTCAAGGTGCATCGGTGATTTAAACCCCAGTTGGGTGCGAGACACATGAATAGCAAAGAATACCTGCGTTGAGAATATGAGAACCTCGCCTTACTGCATCCAGTTTGTTCAAGAGCCTCTTCTCTCCAAGGAAAGAAGGGTTTTGTGCCCATGGTCCTCTAAGTTGTCATCCGCAGAGGGTGTTTGGCTAGTGAGAAAGGGAGAGAAAAGGAGGAGAAAATAAGAGCTGAACAAGCTTCCCGCCAAGTCAAGTATTAATGATCCAAAGAAGTCTCTGATGTTGTCTTGTCCGGGGCTTTATAGCCAATCCCTAATACAAATTACCAAAATAACAAAACAAACACTATTACAATGGGGGTAAATTAGAAAGAGACAAAAAGTGACAAAAGAGTCAAAAAGTCAAAAGCATTTGCAGCCTCGCGAAAATTCGCAAGGGCTGCGAAATTTCGCAACCCTTATGAAATTACAAGGACTGATACATCACTCTGTTGTGCTTCTATGGTTCCATGAGAAATTTGGGTGGTTTCCATGAGAAATTTGGGTGGTTTCCCCAATCCAGTTGTGGGGCACCGCCATATGGTGCATTAGCTGGAGGCACCAGTGTAAAGTACTCCACCATGGAGGGTACAGTCCTCATGACCTATATGCATTAGGGTTTCTCTCCACTAGGTACTGACTGTGTTGCTCTCCCTTTGGGTGTTCCATTTGGTCCGTATTCAAATTCAGTCCAGAATCTAGTTTCTGTGGGAAATTGACTTTAGCTAGCCTGCCTTCTAAGTTTCTAACCCACTGGAACATGCATTCCTGCAGCAAGAACAAGGCAAACACCGGACAAGAAAGAAACAATCCTACCTAAAGGTTTTAGTTTTTTTTTTTTTAAAAAAACAAATTAACAGTGAAATGAAACAACAAAAAAATGATAGTAAAATACTAAAAAGAATGATAAAAAGAAAATTCACCAGAACTTGTGATGAGGATCACAAGTGTTCAATATGTTGTCATTTGCACTTAGGCACCATCCTCGGCAACAGCGCCATTTGATTCGCGTCAGTAGGGGTATCTAGAATCAACAATATTTATACCTATCTCCTCCTACTGACGTAGCATGGCTACTATAGTATAGTGGCTCTAGGGTTAAACACAAGGATGAGTTTTCTTCGCACAAATGACTTACAGTGGGGTTCAAAATGGTGAATTTATTTTGGATTTTGGGGTTTGATAAAAACAGTGAGGTGAAATGGTTGAAAACTGAAAATAAAATAAATTAAAATGTGTTAGAATTCTCGAGCATCAAAAAGGTCGGGGTTTGGGTTCTAATGGTAACCCCAGGGTCCTCGTGCCCTTTTCCCTCACATTGGGGAGGATGACTCTAGTCATCTCCTAATCAGCTTCTTCATTTATCTATAAAACCTGAAACTTAATTACTATCTCTGAAATGGTATCCACTGTTAATAATGGTCTCGCATAAAGGAAAACAAGTTCCCTTGACTCACCTTCCAATGACTAATAGACAGAACTACGAATCTCAAAGTGATCTAGCACAAGCATCCACCTAACCCCAAAAGATTACCAAATATCGAATCATTCAAGGTGCATCAAGGGATTTAAACCTATAGTTAAAGGAGACATGAATAGCAAAGTGAATACCTGCTACACAGAATACAGAACCTCACATTACAGATCCATTGCCCAGTAGCCTTCTTCTCCAAGGAAAGAAGGGTTTTAGCCGATGGTCCTCTAAGTTGTCATCCGCAGAGGGTGTTTGACTAGTGAGAAAGGGAGAGAAAAGGAAAGAAAATGAAGAAAAGTGAGCACCAAAGCTTCCCACTAAGTCAAGTATTAATGATCCAGTTAGTTCCCCACAAAGGTTCCTGTCTGGGGGCTTTTATAACCAATCCCTACCACACCACTAAATAGTAAAACAAACACTATTGCTAATGGGGGCAAATTAGAAAGAGACAAAAAGTGACAAAAGAGTCAAAGTCAAAGACGGTGTACCTTGGCGAAATTCAAGAGGGCTGCCAAATTTCGTGAACCCCATGAAACCATATGACTGATACATCACTCTGTTGGGCTTCTATGGTTCCATGAGAAATTTGGGTGGTTTCCATGAGAAATTTGGGTGGTTTCAACTGTGTGGTTGTAAGCACGCCATATGGTGCATTAGTCGAGGCACCATGCCGTATGGTGCACTACCCACGGAGGGTGCATGTAGTCCCTCATGGACCTATATGCATTAGGTTTCCTTCACTAGGTAATTGACTGTGTTGTTTCCTTTGGGTGTTCCATTTGTCCGTATTCACCCATCTTTAATCTAGTTTCAGGAATTGATTTTAGCTAAATTTCATTTTCAAAGTCCCATCAAAGATAATTCAAGAACAGTGTAACTGACAAAGAGAGAATATCTCATCTAAGTTTAGTTTTTTTTTTTTTTAAAAAAAAACAAATTAATAAAGAAATGAAACAACAAAAAACTACAAGAAAATACTAAAAGAATTTATGCGTTAGGTACTCACTGTAATCTCAGGGATGGTGGGATCACAAGTAGCCATTATGTTGTCATTTTACACTTAGGCACCATCCTCGCAACAGTTATTTGATTCTCACATGAGGGCATTCTTAAAAAATCAACAATATTTATACTCATTCTCCTAATGACGTAGAGCGTGGCTAATGGGGAAGATAGTGGCTCTAGGTTAAAACACAAGGACGGGTTTTCTTCGTGACAAATGACTTACACAAGTCTCAAATGGTGAATTTATTTTGATTTGGGGGTTTACGCAAAACAAGGGAGGTGAAAATGGTTGGAAAACTGGAAAATAAACAAATTAAAATGAAATGTAAGAGAATCCTCGAGCACTGCCACTGGCTCGGGTTCTAATGGTAACCGAGGGGTCCTCGGGCCCTTTTCCTCACATTGGGGAGGATTACCTCTAGTCATCTCTCGAATCAGTTCTTCATTTATCTATAAAACCTAACCCTTAATTACTATCCTTTGAAAATGGTATCTATTGAGCACTCATGGTCTCAGATGTGCTGGAAAACAAGTCTCCTCGACCACCTTCCAAATGACTAATAGATGGTAATTAACAATCCCCAGTGGATCTAGCAATAAGCATCCACTAAACCCTAAAAGATTACCAAATACGAATCATTCAAGGTGCATCAAGGATTTAAACCTATATAAAAGGACATGAATAGCAAAGTGGAATACCGTGTTGAGAACATGAGAACCCTTAGTTTACCACAGATCCATTGCCCAGTAGCCTTCTCCTCCAAGGAAAGAAGGCTTTTAGCTGCTGGTCCTCTAAGTTGTCATCCGCAGAGGGTGTTTGGCTAGTGATAAAGGGAGAGAAAAGGAGAGAAAATGAAGAAAAGGCAGGAGTTACTGAAAGCTTCCCGCCAAGTCATATTAATGATCCAAAGAAGTCTCTACAGTTGTCTCATTCTGTGGGCTTTATAACCAATCCCCAAATACAAATTAATAAAATAACAAAACAAACACTATTACAATGGGGCAAATTAAAGAGACAAAAAGTGACAGAAGAGTCAAAAGTTTGTGCTATTTGGCAGCCTTATAAAATTGCAGGCCATAAATTTTGCAACCCTTACAAAATTACAAGGACTAATACATCACTCTGTTGTGCTTCTATGGTTCCATGAGAAATTTGGGTGGTTTCCATGAGAAATTGTGGAGGTCTTTGTTTCCATGATAAATTTAGGTGGTTTCCCCAACTAGGGTTGTAAGTACCCACATATAAAATAGTCAAGGCACCATGCAGAAGGGTGCACTCACCCATGGAGGGTGCATGTAATCCCTCATGGACCTATATGCATTAGGGTTTCTCTCCACTAGGTACTGACTATGTTGCTCTCCCTTTGGGTGTTCCATTTGGTCCGTATTCAAATTCAAATTAATCTAGTTTCAGGGGAAATTGACTTTCTTTTAGCTAGCCTCGCTTCTAAGTTTCTAACCCATCGAACATGCATTCCACAAATAAGAACAAGGCAAACACTGACAAGAAAGAAACAACTTACCTAGTTGTTTAGTTTTTTTTTTTTTAAAAAAAAAAAAACAAATTAACAGTGAAATGAAACAACAAAAAACTGATAGTAAAATACTAAAAAGAATGATAAAAGAATGCTTCGGTGGCGAGGACGTGTGCCGAGGATAAAGAAAAGGAGGCCCGGAAGGACGTGAAGGTCGTTGAAGATGAGTTGCGGCTGGCCAGAGGAGCCGTGTGCCATCAAGGGTGACCCATGGGGCCAAGTTGAGGGCCTGGGCAGAGGAGCTCGCAAGCTTCGATGACCTTGGGAGGTAGGAGGCTCAAGCAGCCGGAGGCGTAAGGATAATCTGAGCTCAAAGACGAGGTATGTACCCAATGGGCCTCTGAGTGGCCGGCCTTCTAACACAGGGCTTCTCGAGCTTTCCCCGACCTAGAGTTCAACATCCATCTTTCCGATGAGGAGGTAGAAGAATCTGCTTCAGGCTGAGGTTAATGGGGGCGTCGAGGTGCTTTCGGGCCCCGATCGTGCTCCTCGCTGTGATCTCGGTTCTTCCGAGGCTAACTCTTCCGCCTTTACTACTGGGGTTCCGCCTTTTGACTTTTCTCCTTCCGCAAGTCGAGGTCCACTTCAGCGCTTTAGGCCTTTATATTTTAACCTTGCAGAATCCTAGCTAAGCCAAGGATTTTGCATGCTTCTAACCTTGGCCTTTGTCAATACATAAAGATTCACCGAATAATTTCATCGCCTCTTTATTATTTTGCTTGACCTGAGCGGCTTGGTCCCTGGGTCATGGCGGTCTTCCTTGAACAATATGCTCGCAATCTAGGCCATTGGCCTCGAGCTACATGGCCCGTGGCTCTTGGCCTTCCGAGTTATTGCTTCATAAAATCGAGCTACCGAGCTCTTAGGCGTGAGGCCTCTCCCCGAGCCATGTTTCATGTCGAGCCACTGTGCTCCCAGGCGCCAAGGCCTTCCCGAGATGTTAAGCTCAAAAGTGAGCCACCGGGCTCCCAGGCACCAAAGCCTTCCGAGCCATTGAGCCCAAAACTCGAGCCACCGGGCCTCGGGGGGCAAGGCCTTCCTGCCATTGCCCGTGCCGAGCCACCGGGCCCCAGCGCCAAGGCCTCCTGAGCTGTTGCCTCGTGGGGTCGAGCCATCGGGCTCCTGCAAGCTCTAAGGCCTTCCTTGAGTCGTTAAGCCCAAAATCCAAGCCATCGGGCTCCCGGGCGCCTAAGGCCTTCCCCGAAACGCGTTTGAAAACCGAGCTACTTCGCCCGGCCAAGGCCTCTCGAGCTATTTAGCTTTACAAGCGAGCCATCACCCCACATAGCCTTCGAGCTGTTAAGCTTTGCAAGCCGAAGCACGGGATTCGAGCTACATGGCTCATGTTCTTCGCCTTCCCGAGTAGTTATGCTCGTAATCTAAGCCATCGGGCTCAAGCCACATACTCCATGGTTGCCTTTCCTGAGCGCTGCTCACAATCTAAGCTACTGGGCTCTTAAGCTACATGGCTTCGTGGCTCTTTGGCCTTCCTGAGCCATATTCGCGCCGAACGACCGGGCTCCCGGGCGCTAAGGCCTCTCGAGCCATTAAGCCTCAAACCGAGCCATCAGCCCGGGCGCCAAGGCCCTTCCTAAGCCATTAAGCCCCACAAGCCCAGCCACCAGGCCCCGAGCGCCAAGGCCTCCCCGAGCTGGCCAAGACCGCAACCGAGCCCATCGGGCTCCTAGGCGCTAAGGTCTTCCCCGGCTTACAAGCTCCTGTGTCGAGCCATTGGGATCCCGGCTCCAAGACCCTTTCTCTCTCAACGGTTATGCTCAAAATCCAGCCATCGCCCGGCTCCCAAGACCCTTCGCCTTCCTTCCTCGGAAAAAACTCATGTGGCTTTAATGCGGATCTATAAGAATCGACGGATTGCGCGGGCTTCCTGCCGTCCCGGTTTCCTATAAAACAAAGGTCCCTCCGTATAGACTACGCCCAAACTTAGTCCTTTCTTTGCAGAGCCCCGAGTCCGCATACGATGGAGCTTCGTGGCTCGGGGTCATCACCGCATGGGTCCGGCCTCGGTGATCGGCAGCGCTTAAGCCATAATCTACCACTTGCAGGGAGTTGTGTTTTTCCAGTTCCTCCTCATGGAGTTGTGTTGTTCCTAGTATGCCATTGAGGAAGCGTGCTGGGAACGATATTCGGAGGAGTGGTGTGCTTTAAAAACTTTTAATCTTTGCTTTCTTCATTTTTCCTCTCTTTCTTCTTTCTTTTTCTCCTTCCTTTCTCTTTCCTCTCCTTCTCTTTCTCTTTCCCTTTCTTGTAGTTTTGCGCTGACAGGTGTTGGGCGATGTGAAGAATGGTTTGGCTAGCTGTAATTTTTAGATTCAAGAAAGATTTTCTTCTAATTCTCGGTGATTGCCAACCTCTGTAATGAAATTTTGTATTTGTGTTGTGTGACTTTTCGAGCTTTGTCAATCCAGTGTAACTATCTCTTTCTCTTCTTTTCCCTACGGGTTTATTTTCTTTCACGAGAGTAGAGAATTGTTTATTACGCTTGTCTCGAGATGCCCAAGGCGACCGTTGAATGTAATTCTTTGTATTTAACTGTAGCTCCTTTGAAATAAAGAACAATCTTTTGTGAATCATGCGTTTCTTGCACCTAGACCCTTTCGAGCCGAGCTCCTGGATTTATCATTATAACTTATTGTTTGGCCCACCGTAATATTAAGCAGCTTAAAAATGGGCCTATAGAGTGTTATTCGAAATCAAGACGGTGGATCTTTTAATAGAGCTACGTTAGAGGTTTATTGGTAGAAGCGTTGAGGTGTGTTCAACATTCCATGAGTGAGCGGGGCTTTTCCTTGATTTGGAGTTCATAGTTGCCGGTCGGATTATCGAATACGATGTAAGGCCACACTTTGATTAAGTCCACTGACTTCTATGTGCAGGTCCTTCGCTGGCGTAGTTTTAGAGCAGTCGCGCTGCCTTGTAACTCCTAGGCCTGACCCTTTGGTCATAATATCTCGCTGTCTTCCGGTGATAGTTCTCCATACGCTTCAGGACCTGCTCACGTTTTTCTTCTAGGAGATCCAGGTTTAGGCGAAGGACCTCCTCATTGTGTTCGATGTTTACTAGTTCAATCCTTGGTGATTTTAATCCGACCTCAACTAGATCTACTACTTCAGTGCCAAAGGCCAGGGCGAACGAGGTTTCCTGAGTTGTTGACTTGAGCGTAGTTCTGTATGCCCATAATACCTCGGGGAGGTACTCTACCCATTTTCCTTTTAGATCTTCCAATTTGGTTTTCAGCGCTACCTTTAGAGTCCTTATAGTGACCTCTGCTTGCCCATTGGACTGCGGATGAGCTGGGGACGAGTAGTAGTTCTTGATTCAAGCTCGGTAGTGAAATCCACGAACCGATTGTCGAAGCTTGTTCCGTCTCGAGACCACCCAGGGACCTCGGGATCAGAATCTGTATTATATTATAGAGCTTATTTAGACGAGTTGCGTACCTTTTAGTTAATGATTGTTTGCTAGGGTTTGGCTTCGGCCCATTTGGTAAAATAGTCCACGACCCTGATAGATAAATTTGCATTGGCCCTACTTGATGGGTGGGGATCCTAATATGTCTAGTCCCCATTGTTAGAAAGGCCAGGGGCTTGTGACTGACGTCAGCGGCTCAGATGGGAGATGAGAGATCTTGAGTATCTGACAAGCTTGCATTTTAACCAGTTACGCCGTGTCTTTGAGCATTGTGAGCCAGTAGTACCCTTGCCTTAAGGTTTCCCCTGCTAAGGTCCGAGCTCTGATGTGGTTTCCACATATGTCCTCGTGTACCTCCCTAAGTATGTAGTTGGCGTCTTCCTTCCCTACGCACTTAAGAATAGGCTTAGAGAAGCCTCATTTATAAAGGGTCCCCCGATGAACGGTGAATCTTACCGACCTAGCTCTAAGTTTGGATGCCTCCTTTGGGTCTCTTGGCAATGTACCATCCACCAAGTAATCCCAGATGGGGTCCATCCAGTTCGGTTCGGACATCACAGGGGATACTTCTCCGTTGTCGAGGCTTGCGAGGGGTTACGGGAGGTGCTCTTGGTGTCAGTCTACTGAGTCTTCCTATGAAGGCTTGTTGCCGGTTGCTAAGGCATCACCACCGGGGTCTCTATTCTTGGTACATGTTTGGCTGCGCTCATGAATTTTCTATTGATTCTCACACTTCTTGAGATACAGTCATCTTCTCCACTCACAGCCTCGTCACAGAATATTCTATGTTCACCACCCAATCAAGACAACACCAAACAACCTAAAACTAGCTTTAGGAACTGAATCAAAAACCAAGAACCATGGAAATCCATATAAAGGTCAATAATCCATACCAAAGCACAGAAATTCAAAATATACATGATTATACAAAACCCAAAATCCATACCTTTTTTGCTCTTCTCCTTCTTCTTCTTCTTCTTCCTCCTCTTCCTTGCTCTACTCCTCTCTCCACGGTTTGCCCTAGAAAAATGAGAACAAAATGAGACTTTTGTTTGTCTCATACTCTCCTTTTATAATCCCATATTTACCTTAATTGAAATTTAGTCCTTAAGCATTTTAATATTGCAAATAAACTCTTGTTATTTCCATTATGGCCCATCTCTATTCATTTTATGATTTTCATATCCTTTATGGCAATTACAATTTTGCCCTTTATGTCCCATTTGATCAATTACATTTTTATCCTTGTTCTAGTACCACAATTCCCAGTTCCATAATTTATGATTTCACAATTTCACCTCCAAAATACCACAGTGACACTTAGTTCTCATGTGTGCCCCTACGGTTACCCGTACCATACACCCTCTTGGGACGGGACGTTACAAATCCTCCCTCCTTCAGAACATTTCATCCTCGAAATGAACAAACTAAACTCAAAGGAAAGGAAAATACCTCATTCGGAAAATGTTGAAGTGCGACCGGCATCCCGAGCCTGCGGCTCCTCAGAGTAGCTTCCTCTCTCTCATGATTCTTCCATAGGACTTTAACCAAAGGGATCACCTTACTCCTCAAGCACACATGTTCGCGATCTACAATGCACACGGTGTTTCCTCATAAGTCGATTCTCCTTTAGGCTGCAGCGGGCGCTCTCTTAGCACATGTGAAGGTGCAGGAATGTACTTCCTTAACATGACACATGGAATGTCATGAATCCTGATAACTCTGGGGTAATTTCAACTTTTATGTATCTTGGCCCCACCTTACAATCCCATAAGGTCCTATAAATCTTGGACTGAGCTTGCCTCGCCTCCAAAATCTCAAAACACCCTTCCAAGGGGAAATTTTCAAAAAAACCCGGTCACCTATCTCGAACTACAAGTCTCTACGACGGTTGTCAGCATAACTTTTCTGTCTATTGTTGAGCGGACCAAAACACATGTACAAATTTATAACACTATTACCCAAGGACCATTGTCTAATCCCCGGCAATAATGCCTGGCTTATTGAACTACATGAATAAATTGTTGTGGATCAGAAACACCTATTCAAATTTAAGACTTATCATCCAGAATTTATTGTCTAATCCTCGATAAATAAACCATTAAACTTGAGTGTGAAAGTTTCTTTAGCTATATATTGATTGTAAGTATTTTTGTAAGAAGAAAACCATTTTCGTGGTTTTTTGATCCGATATCTTTGCAAGTGCACGGTGACAGTAATAAAATGGATTTAAGTCAGATGCTCGATCCCACCGAGGGGAATCAAGGGAATTTTTCAATCCAACTACCCCAACTGCTTAAGCTCCATATTATTTGGAGCGATGTCTGATAAGGAGATTTTGCTTTACAGCTTGAAAATAATGATGTAAAGAAAAATGATTGAATAACAAATGAATTGAAGATTGAAATATCAAAATAACAAATTTAGATTTATGATTATCTCTAAAAACATTGAATAATACGGCTATTGTGAAAAGTCAATTCCTACGATGCAATACTTTATGCAGCTTTTGTTTTTCTGAACTACGGATCTTTAAAACTAGTCAAGTTAATATAGTGTGATTTGGACCTCTCCGAGCCACCTGATTCATCATCTCACATGCTTGTTTCTCCGAACCACGAGAGGTGAGATAACTACTACAAATCTAGTAGCCTTATTTACGGGTATTTTTCTTTCTCAATACTTCATACCCACAACATAATTTGCAGACCCTGAGCTCCTTCAATTTAGTCATTGTGAGGTTTGCACTATCTTTCAGTTCTCACCCTCGAGAATTAGAATAGCTTACTCTTTCCTTGATTAACGATCCTTGCTAACACGGGGTCGGGTTACTGTCGAATTGAGGTGAGCTCTCTGTATACTTAAATTAACTCATCTAAACATCATTTCTAGGTTACAAGTGAGAAGAGGATGTATTGATTTAAATATACGAGCACATTAGATCGGCAATATCGAGGTTCAAATACCTTTAGAAATTGAAATTTCTTACTCTCGGGAATGCCTTCCTACATGTCACCCGGAGGGCCTCACGGAAATCGGAGCTGTAACAACCTGGAATTATGGGTACAAGAGGCTGAAATTGGGATCAATTCAAGATACAAACAAAACAAACCATTCGATGATTTAACATCACGAAGTTCGGCTATAATGAATAAAATACGCTGAGGAAAGATTATTTAAATGATGTCGATTGATGAGTGGGCTTCTAAATTACTGATTATACCATACATTGGCTTGCTGATCAAGTAAACCACTGTAAATCGGAAACTGGGTGTTCGAATCCCAAAATTTATCTGGAATTCAAACAGCGGGGCATTGTTTGAAATGCAAATGCATTAAATAAATCATACCGACTCGCGTTGGAAGATCCCGGTGAGCGTTGACTTTACTCAATCTGGGCTTCGTGGAGAGAAAACGAGAAAGAGAAGAGAAGAAAGAAAATAAAAAATGGGACCTTTGGCGCCGGGATCTCTCTTTGTTGCGAAACGCAACTTCTGTGATGAACCTGACTATTATCAGTTGAAGTTGGGCCTGATTAATCATACGAATTCTTTAAACGGTTTCAGTGGTGACCATGTTCTTTGCTTCAGTTAAAACATCAATTTCATAATAGACATGGTTTAAGGCGCAATCTAGCGATGATCTGATCTCATGACATCGATATCTACTATCGCGACATCAACTCTGTGGCTCCATGGGGTTTCTGTGTTAATTCACGATGTGTAACCGTCAATATCATCAAAATGACTCTGTCTTTGAAACCATTGTGGACCAAATCTTGACATCAAATCTTTATTAGCAACATCGCATGTGACTCTGGAAGGCTGGGCGGTGGCTGCCGGTGCGACATGATCTCTTGCCGCGGCGCCAACTTAGGTTACCATGCGACCTTGGCGACCGATCTCTTGGCGCGACCTCGAATCTCTTGTGGCGTAGCTTCCGATCTCACGGGCTTTGTTTACGGTGTTCGCGATGCCGACATCGGCTATCTTGCCGATCGCGAAACGCTGGCGCCGTGACGATCTTGTAATGAACGCGTCGTCTGCCAGCGACGCCAGTTAATATCTCTGGGGCTAGCGGTTGCTTTTGGTGTCGCGGCGTGGTCTCTGTCGCGACTCTTGCTTGAGTCTAGCAGTTTCATCTTTTCAAACTGTCATGGCGTCCGAGCACTTCTCTTATCCACGACCTCCATCCCGCATCGCAGGCATCGACGCCGTCGCCCGTCATGATGTTATCGGCGACATGTTCCTTAAGTCTCTGGTTAGTCTGGAGTTTACCTAACTAATTGATGCTGTCCGACGCTGCATCAAATTTCCTTCAAATTTCCTGATCTTCGCGACTTGCATAAATAATTTATGCAAGCCAGCGCATTAGTTACCAGTACACTTCATTTTTACGCCTGCCGTTTCTGCATTTTACTCCACCGGTGCTGCATTTTCTCTGCTTTTTCTTCTTTCTTTCACACTCCACACTAATAACAAATTAGTGAGTTTCTTCATATTTACGCATATTAATTATTCCTTTTCGGATGAAAATCAAACGAGAAAAATGGATTAAAAAATAGATGACTTTTAAAGCTGTGTCCTCTACTTGCTTTCTTTAAAGTTATCACGAACAACTTCACTTTCTCTAAAGTGATGCATAGTCGGGGCCTACTAGTCTTCTCTCACCAACCTCCTTCCCGGCACACTAGGTCCTACATTTCCTACCATACAGGTGCCTCGGAATGGAGCCATCTCTATCTTGCACGATAGGTACATTGTTGTAGGCGAGAGACTCCGTCAGTGCCAAATGAGTATCCGATACACACACAGTTCCATCACACAAGCTCTCAACATATCCTCTAATGTGAATAGTCTCTGGCGGCCATCCGTCGAGGATGAAATGTTGTCTTTGAAATGAAGGCGAGTACCTAATTTGTTTGCAAACTAGGCCCAGCTTGGATGTGAACTCAGAGATTCGATCTGAAACTTCTCAGCCCCAGGACCCCATGAAGTCTCACTATCTAGATCCACATACAAGTGGGCAGCTTTTCCGGAGAATCCTCAACATTAATGCGAAAATGATCGGACTTTGTCCAATCGATCAACTATCACCCATATAGAATCCATCTTTGCCTTTAGTCAGTGGAAGACGCATCCTGAATCCATAGTGATCTTCTCCCATTTCCATACTGGAATAGGGAGTAACTGTATCTTCCCTACGGGCCTCTACGTGCCCCTCTGCCTTCCACTCTTTGACCGGAGTTAGACATGCAGGCAAAAACTTGCAATCTCTTTCTTCATCCCATTCCGCGGTAATGTTCTTTGAGAAGTCTGGCACATCTTAGTGCTACCTGGATGCACCTCCTTGAGATGAATGTGCTTCTTCCATAATGTCTCTCTCTTATTTCATATACTCTGGCACACATTCTATGACCTTTCACTATCATGCGAGTCATCTCTAATTTGAAACTCTGCTTTCTTTCCTTTTTCTATCTCTTCATAGCAATCATCTGTGGATCCTGTATTGCCTGCTAGAATCGATCCACTAGGAAGTCTAACATGAAATGTGGCTAACAAGGCTCCTAAATCCTCAGCCTCCAATATCACCCCTAAAGCTCTTAGATCCACCAACAGTGGAAGATAACCTGATCTCATATGAGACAAAGAACTCTCTGGTAGCCTAGATGGTCCATTTGTTTCTTATTGGAGGTTGATTCATAGAGTATTAGTGGGACAACCACGTGCTCATCTCAGTCTTTGGGACGGACTCGGAAACCCTTCTTGGAATGACTCTCCTAGGACGACCTCGGCGTCCTCACACACTTTGACACATAGTCTTTTGTGTTGCAAGCCAAAAAATCAAGCTTGTTTAATACTTTTAATCACCTCATATGTATACTTTGAGTTTGAAAATGCGTCGTTACCCGATAGTGTAAAATAGTGTAAACTTGTGTATCACGAAAACTCTGATGCTTACTAGCCACGGGTTTCCTAAGACTTAGCTCTATTACCAACCTGTGTTGGGATCATTTCGGGTTATACCAACTTATGCTCTGATACCACCTTGACCACCCACCTACTATCGCGGGTGTGCGTTATCCTGAGATCGATGGCCTCTAACATTTAGAAATCCTGTGAAGCGAAGCGTATTGCTTGGCTTCAATCTAGTATAAATTTTTTTTATAAACTTATGATTTTATAAAATTTCGACATAACAGTGCATATAGGACTATGTCCCTAAATCATGTATACACAATTTACACTATTTCAAATATGGCAACCAACAACATTCTTTCAAAAGAGCCTCAAGCTCAACACATTTTCACAAAACCACCTTATGTACATACATATATTCCTTTATACAAATTCAAAGTATTTCCTTACACAAAATAGTATTAATATAACACAAATGCAGAAGTCAGGAGAATCCTAAAAGCATTCGGCGTCCGGCGTACTGTACGGAAAATAGTTTTAAAAAGCGGAAATAATAAGGCTCGCGAGCTCGGTAGTGTATCTTTATAAAGGATTATAACTACGAAATAAAAGCAGGTAAAACTCTTCTGGATATTTCGAAATCTTCTTGCTGCTTAAAGTTTTCTAAGATTTTCATAACAGCAGCACTTTGTGCTTTTTCTTCACAAGTTTCAGTTTGTGTGTTTTGAAAGTTTATCAAGAAAACCACCGTCTCTGCCCCACACTTTCTTTGCCACAAAGTTTCCGGCTTTATAACTCTTGCTTCAGTTTATAAACTTTCTCCGTTCTTACGATGAATAGACATTTAAATCTAAGCGGAACGAATCAACGGTTAATCGCGATCACGGATCATGGTTGCTTCATTTCATGGGCACGAATAACCGGCGTACCGATCGATTGATTTTCGCGTATCAAACAAATAATATCGATCGTCTTCTTGAGTACCGCGTGTTGTGCTCGTGTTTTCGAGACATGAACATCGCCGTGGATGGGGACCACGGATCATCTTGAATGGAAGGGTATATTTGTCACGCGCTGAATAATGTGGTTGGATCGTTGGGTCTCGTCATACGTATCTGTTTCGGTTGATTCAACCTTCATCACCGTGTGCCGCGAGTCTCCGCTAATGCATGATGCGATCAGTTCGCGGAGGCGGACATGATCAATCGTGTGATATCTATTCCCGCCGTATGCGTCTGGAACCTTTCTGACGATCGTAACGCCAGACCCCAGGATTGCGGTTGAAGAAACATTTTAATGTTTGTTGTATTGCAAATGGTTTAAAGTTCAATGGATACAGTGTACCGAAAATGCGGATGGTTCATCGGATAATTCGCCGTTTGCTTTCATATATCAGGTTAAATCGAACCATTTTAACGTAAAACTTTCATTGTTCAAACATGGTTTTACAGTTAAACACATTAATATAGGTCAAAAAGGTTTGCGTAATAATATTGCTGGTGTTTGAAAATAGGTTTCGTTTACTCGCCTCTTTGTTTAGAACTGTTTGCTCATATGTTTTATTTTAATGCCTGTTTGCTGCGACTCACGATAATATTCAATGTTGCGTGTGGCGTAAATAGTGCTTTGTGTGATCTTTAAGATTACAACGTTGTATCAAACAAATTAACATTTGCCAGACGCTGAAGTACATAACATAGCCATGTTTTGTTGACCTTTTCCGACAATATATCTACGGACTTTGACTTAAATGTATTCAAACGTGCAAAAATTAGCAAACTCTCTAGATCAGTCCTTTATATATCCAATGACATCTTTAAAAATTTTTAATTAGATTTTTATTCCTCTAAGATACCAATTTTCTTTTGGGTTCTGACCAGTTTTTTGATTATGTTTGGTTCAACTCATTGAATCACCATATATTCTCATGTTAGATTTGGAGGATCATCATATTGAGAATAGTTTTATTAACCATTTGACTACTGTTCAGCTTTCTTATCAGTTGAGATCACCCGGTTTGGATCTTTAACTCAGATAACATGTTTGTATCCTGATTAACAAATTCAACAGATCAAATCTCCGCGCGTAATCGCTTTGAAAGAATTACGGGCATTCGATTCATTTGTACGCTTCTTGAACTAACGATAAATCGGTGATCGACCTTCATCAGATGGCGAGGTTCGATCCGACTGACCGATATCGCTCACTCGGCGCGTTAACCGGAGACGGTCGATCAGGATATTCACGTCGCTCCGTTAAGATCGAAGGGATCGAACGTAACTCTTCCGGTATTGGCGTTGATCGTGGATAATCTCGGATGGGAGGATGGATGTCGAGATTGGTTGTTAAATGGTACGTATGGATATTCGATGATCGCCGGATATTGCCGCTGTCGTATCCGTGGTTTGTGCGAAATATCGAAACTCGATGGTTGTTATAAAAAGTTATATTTCGAATATTGTTTGTTATGGTTGATGTACGGTAGTAATATAATCGGCGTTCTCGTCGTTGGATTGCGTTGGGTCTTATTCATTGATGCATTTTCTTATTAATTTGTGGTTTTCTAAACTGACATGCGAAATTGTTAAGTCAGTCCAGATACAAGAAAGATGAACAATAAATTTTCGAGGTTCGCGTTTTATATCTTTAAAAATTTGTGATCTGAAATTAACTCTTGTTTTTGTGTTCTTTGCATACGTTATTTCTTTCTCCTTATTCCTTTTGTTTAATTTTTGTTTATTCCATTTATCCACCCTTAATAGCTTTTGATTTTGGTTCTTTTTGTAATTTTTTTTGGCTGGGGAAGTATATAAGCTCCTGCACTATAATCAAAGAGAACTTTTGGCTCAGTAATAAAATTGGCGGGAAGCTTTCAGCTTTCCCGCTCTTTTCCATTTTCTCTCGCTTTCTCCCCTTTTCTCTCACTTTCTGGGCAACCAAACACCCTCCGAGGATGATAACTTATAGGATGAGCGGCTAAAACCCTTTCCTCCTTGAAGTGGAAGGCTGCTGGGTACGGGATCTTAAGGCTCTTTGGAGGTTTCATGTTTCCTCACGCAGTGCGCAGCAGCGGTTGTGTTTCCTTTGAACTCTAGGTTTAAATCCCTAGATTCACCTTGAATGACCTGTATTTGGTAATCTTTTTAGGGGTTTAGTGGATGCTTATTTGCTTCAAGTCACAAGATTCATTAGTTACCCTCTATTATTAATCATTGTAAAATTGGTCGGGAGGAATTGTTTTTCAGCATCGGGAATAGCTGAGTGCTTTCGATGAATACCGTTTTTCAAAGGATAATTATTAAGGGTTAGGTTTTATAGCTAAATGAAGATCTGATTCGGGAGATGACTATAGGTCATCCTCCCCAACGCGAGAAAAGGACCCTGGAAACCCTCAGTTGCCCTAGGAATCTAACCCAATCACCTAACACTTCAAGGGGTTCTATTTTACATTTTTTCCTTATTTTATTTTCAGCACACCAAACCACAGATTCTCAGCATTTTTACCAGCCCAAAATCCAAATTAGATTACTTGATTTAAGTTCACTATAAGTCATTTGTCTGAAGAAAACCCCATCCACTGAGTTCGACCTAGAACGCCGCTATCTTGTAGTAGCTTTGCTACGCGATGGGAGGAATTTAAATATTGTTGGTCGGGTGCACCTCTTTGTGGCCGTAATCAAATGGCGCCATTGCCGGGGATGGTGCCTAACTGCATTTGACGAGCTATGGAACACTTATGATCCTCATCACAAGTACTGGTGAGTTCCTTTTATATTTTACTGTCAGTTTTTTTTAGTTTCATTTCATTGTAAAAAAAAAAAAAAAAAAAAAGAGTTCTTTGGAATTTGTTTTTTTTTTTTATGTTGGCCTTAGGTTGCCACTATTTCTCTTGCGGGATCGCATGTTCAATGGTTTTGAATTGTGATCAAATGGAACCCCCATGAAGAGCAATACGGTCGGAAAGGAAACCTTGGTTCAAACATCCGTAGCGAGGGATTACAAGCACCTTCCATTTCAGAGTCAGCAACGTGGAGAGGAATCCTAATACATATAGGTCCATGAGGAAATATAGAAACCAATGGATGAGTGCACCCTTCTGCAGTGTTCCCCCAACTTATGCATCCCCTGCTTCTCCATATTATGCCTCAACTCCTCAACCACCACAACCACCATAAGTTAATTTCTCCAGGTTGAAGCCAGCAATCATGAACCTTACCAAATTTGGTAGGTGACATTTGTGAAAGAACCGAGAAGAAATTCAATGCCTGATTAAGTTAAAAAATTCATCTTGTGGAGAACTCTACGAGCCAAAAATTAGATAGAACGCCAAGTGGGATTATTCAACAATTTGACAACTTTGCAAAGTGGAATTGATCATAGAATTTGACAACCTGCAGAAATCAATTTCAAGGCTTGCCAGTGTGACATGATCATCAGAGAAGAAATCCGGAAGAGAGAGTGCACGGTGTGGCACTATTTTGGGTAGACGGACTCAGCTGCAGCCTACCGGGAGGGGTGTCGGGGCAGTGAGGCTCTTGAGGAGCGCTAACCCAGGGAAATGGGAGCGGAGAAGGATCTGAGTGGAAGAGCTCCAAGCATAATTTACACCTGCCCTCTCGACCCCGAGACAATGTATATCACCACAACGGCACAACCAACCCTGAAGCACTCCTTTGGAAAGGCACCCCATTTTACCTTTGCACATACTGTGAAACATGAAATTAATTAGCCCTTTGTACAAGCCTTTGCCAGTACATCAAAGACATTGGCAACTGCTCATGTTGCATGGCACATCGGATGGTTCGGTCTTTAGTTCGAGACAACGGACCTTAGCTTTCTAGGATTCACGGTTCTATGATCTCAAGGCTGAGGCCCGGTTTGGAAACTCAGTCTCCCAGCTTTTTGTTTTCATTTTTCTTATTTTATTTTATTTTATTTTGATTTAATTAATTTTTCTTTTTAGATTTTTTTTTCCTAATTTTTAGTTAATCTTTGTCTTTAGATTAATTTTCATTTTTGCATTTAAAAAAAAAATTTTCTTATGTTTATTTTTGCATGTTTTTGCTTAATTTTTGGAGCAGAAGGCAAAATACGAATTTCAGTACACCTTTGTTTACGAGATTTCGCAACCAGCCACTAATACAAGTTATTTTTTTATTTCTCCTACCTTTGTTCATGTTTTGTCTTTTGTGATATATATATATATATATATATATATAAAATAAAATAAATATTTCGCACGATTATGAAATTCTAGCAACCTCCCTCGATTCGCGACCAATTTGTTTTGACCATAACTTTCATCAGGAACTCCGTTTTGGGTAATTTTGGTACCGTTGGAAATCTTAGAGAGTGTAGAATCCAAATATATCCAGAAAGAACACTTTTGAAATTATTATAAAGGTGTAATTTTCAAAATTCTCTAACTGGTCACTTTTTCCCTCTCTTTTCTTCTCCTAACTTGTTTATTTGAAGCCCAAATAGAATGAATAAGGTCTCAATGGAAATCTTGCGAAGTCTCCTATCCATAAACGAGTACATTTCATCAAGGAGGTAGCACTTCCTTCTCTAACTTTCCAATCCAAGCCCCATTGCGAGACGATGTGACATTTGGTTGGGGAAGAGTTAGAAGAGTAACTGTTATTATGTTTTGTTACTATTTTGAGCAAGCAGTTTTTATTTATGTTCGGTGGCTTTAGTTTTCTTTGTGAAGAATTTGTTATACTATACAGCTTACTTTTCAATTCAAAACTTGCATTTTTGTGCTGTCTTTTTAACTGCGGTTGAAAAATTGAAACATTGTCAGTGCAGTGATGTTAGATTGATTCCATGCCTAGTTGGTGGATGATTAGTTGAATTCTTGCTGCTTTCGATCCTTTTCTTCCACCTTTAGCTAACCACACACGATTACACATCGATTTTCAACAATAGGTTGAAAAGCGCTTACCTCTAAACTGCCAAAACCTACCCTAGTTTCGTTGACTACCTTTAATAGGTTAAGAACCCCCATGAAATGAAGGCCAATGTGTCTTCCAAAAAAAAAACAAAAAGAGAAAAACAAAAAAAGAAAAAGAAAAATAAAAAGAAAAAGAAGAAAAATAGCAACGCTTTGCCTTGAAACGAGCACGATCAGGGGTATATAGAAAACCTTTAAAGCACAGGTGCCTAAGCCAAGCGGTTGGGAACACCCGACTTAGTGCTCTTCATGGGCTGGATGGGTGGAGTTGAGCAAGTTGTAGATCGCTGAGTCTCGAAATCATTCGAAGTCGGGGTGAAACACAGAAGAGTTTATGGTCGAAAGATCCTTATGACTTAGTGCCACTAGAAAGCCTTAATTGGTTGGGAGTCATCGGTAGATCCCGATTACATGGACTTTGGTGAGGGTGATTCCCTCAGCATTACCCTACAACACAAAAGAGTTGTGGAATAAGAGTGGAGTCTGATCTATTAGGTTGGTTAGTGGCACAGGTGGAGGCAGTAAGCTTAGTTGGGGAGGTATCACGGTTGGCGGTTGACATTGAGGGTGATCAAACAAACACTTAGATTTTGGTGGAAGTTCCTGGTTGAGTCTTTGAGAAGGAAGCTCTTTTGATACTCAATTTTGTATGACATTCATTCTCTCGAGATAGTTATTGGGCAAGGGTTTCGATGTTTCTCATTAAGGGTTAGGCATTACTCATTCACAACCTTTTTGAAATACCATTTTTGTGAACATCATTTTGATTTTATTTTGATTGCTCTCTCTTTCTTTCATTGCTAAGGGACTGATGGCTGGAGTTGGGGAGTGTGATTAGTGCTCGAAAGTGCTATTTTGAACCCTATTTATTATGAGTTTAATTACTTTTTGTGTACTAATCGGTATAATTAACACGATTTGCACATTAAAGGTCTACGCTATTCCTACGATCGCATTTTGTGGCTAATTTTTGTAGTTTTGCAAGCTATGTATACGGGAAATTGTTGGTCGATCCAAACCTGCAGAAGAATTCGAGTCAAACCGAGCATTGCGAATCGGAGACCATAAGGAAATAAGAAGCGAAAATCTGAAAATGGAGCCTGGTAATTTTTACGAGTTCGCGGTACCCCATGACCTTGAAATTTCCAGTCTTGAAATTTGCTTCCTGCGCCGCTGTTCACATGCGCCCCTTTGTTCACCTCTCATAACATTTCAGCTTTTGCCTTTTTGTTACAATTTTTTGTTTATTCCCATTTTATCCCTTGTAATAGCTTTTGATTTTGGTTCTTTTTGTAATTTTGCTTGGCTGGGGCAGTATATAAGCTCCTGCACTGTAATCAAAGAGAACTTTTGGCTCAGTAATAAAATTGGTGGGAAGCTTTCAGCTTTCCCGCTCTTTTCCATTTTCTCTCGCTTTCTCCCTTTTCTCTCACTTTCTGGGCAACCAAACACCCTCAGGGATGATAGCAGGGGATGGCGAAGTCAAAACCCTTTCTCCTTGAAGTGGAAGGAATTTGTAGTGCAGGATCTTAAGACTCTCTTGGAGGGTTTCATGTTTCTCACGCCTTGATCACGCCTTCTGGCGGTTACATGTTTCAACTGAACTCTAGGTTTAAAATCCTTAGATTCACCTTGAATGACACATGTTGGTAATCTTTTAGGGTTTAGTGGATGCTTATTGCTAGATCCACTGAGATTCATTAGTTACCCTCTATTAATCATTGTAAGGTGAGTCAGGGAGAGTGTTTTTCTTGTCGGAATAGCGATGCTCAGTGAATACCATTTTCAAAGGATAATTATTAAGGGTTAGGTTTTATAGCTAAATGAAGATCCGATTCGGGAGATGACTATAGGTCATCCTCCCCCAGCGTGAGGAAAGGACCACAGGAAACCCTCGATTGCCCTAGGAATCCAACCGGTCACTTAACACTTCAAAGGGGGTTTCTATTTTACATTTTTCCTTATTTTATTTTTCAGCACAAACCACCAATTGTAGCGCCCAAACCCCGAGGTCGTTGACAGCTTGTCAGCTATGGAATACTCGTGAATGTCGGAGTAACCAGCACTATTCACGAAAATTGGGCGAGTCTCCTTTGTCACGGGGAGGCTACTACCCAAAAGTACATAACACATCCCAACTGACATCATAAGACATATACCATGAGTAAAAAGCCACTTGGGCCCATACAGCAATACTCATCAATATACATCAACTATATACCACGCTTTCAAGGTTTAATAATTCCTCTTATTTCAAACATATATTAAAATTCTAGAATTACAATACATATCATACATCATAAAACCATCAAAGCCCTGGCTTGAAACTTTCTTCAAAATCGGCCTCTAAGATAAGCCGTCTCCTCGTACGCTCCCTGTACTTGAAATAATATATTCCCTTGCCAGGTGATAATGCCCGATAATTGGAATCACCTTAAATGGTTACTCCGCTCAAGTGCATGCAATGATCTATGTAAGCACACATTCAATCAAATTCGTGATCCTACTTGAATGCTAAATGACGGCCATGTCCGTAGTCCTCACCGACTCCCTCACACTTGCCTAAGCCATGTAGCAAGAAAACATCATTTCAAAGCCGAAAACTTGTTGTTTTCGAAAATACACTACCGAAGTGTCGGTAAAAATATGGGACTACCTTTCGAGGAGAATGTGTTGGAGAACCTTCCAAAACAATACATGGGCTCCTTCGACTGTAGGACCATCTCCCAACACCATTCTCCAGAAAATCATCATGTGAAATTCCTTCGCAGCCATTTTTCGTTTTACGAAAATTCATGTCATGCACACACACACCTAATTTCTAGGATTTACCGGTGTATATGAAATGCATTATGTCATTCAACACAATTTTATATAACATTCTAAATATATCATCATGCATATATTTACATAATTTATATCATAACAACATCATTATATCAATTGCTCAATACATTACACCAAAATTAGCTCACATGGGCAGAATTAACAAACACGAGCAATTAGGAGTTTGAATTACTCGGCCAAACATATTTTCTCACAAAATATTTTGTGAACACTATTCATGTGAGCGGTGAAACCCTGGGTTCTTGTTCACGGCCAATCCTGATATGGTTTCACTTTGCGAACCCACGAATTTCATAGCCATTTAAAGGCCTCATACACCACAATACAATTTAATGCATAATTCATACACTAACAGCCCAAACAGTCTGTGGACTGTCACGGACTATCCAAATGAGCTCCATAATTTTCACGCCCGATTCCCCGAGTTTCGGGACCCGATCAAAAAACGACCGTTCAAGGCCTCAAACCAACCGAAACATCACAAAGCACTTAAATCAAGAGTAAAACAAGTAGGATAAAACCCCTACCTCACGGAGTTTGTCAAAACTCCAAGAAACCCAGTACCTCTGGCGTTGCCTCGCGCGTTTAACGACTTTCCCTTCTTGCTCTTTGGAAGGAGGTCGAAGCGGTCGGATTAAATTTTGGGATCTTAGAGAGAAGTGGCTCTCTCTCTCACTAGAAAATGAAAAATCTGCTACTGCCTCCCCCTTAGCACACTGCACGTTTGGCTTCAAAAGGAAGAAGATGGGCACTGTTCACGTTTTGTCTTTTTCCATTAAACTTTCAAATAATGCCCATTATTGTCCCTTATTCTAGATTTTGACACTTGGCACTATCTGGCCGATCCATTTCCATCATCTCTCTACTCATCTGACATGTGTCGCGTAGTCACGTGTTATAGGTGACTTTTGTCACATCACATGTCTTTTTACGGCACCCGATACTCAACACCTCGAAAAACGTGCAAATTCCGATTGTCTCGGAATTCGATGAAATTCAACGTGGTAGCTAGATTTTGTGAGACGATTCCAACGGTGAAATGAGTTTCATCATCCGAGATCTAGAAAAAATTTCGGATTTTGACCGAAATTACAATTTTACCCTTTTTCAGAAAATTGGAATTTTCTCGGGTCTTACACCAATTCTCAGAGTTTTTACCAAAACCAAAATCGAGTGAATTGCAGTTTTAAGTTCCTTGTAAGTCATTTATCTGAGAAGAAAACCTATCATTGAGTTAGAGCCATGAAGCCAGCTATCTTGTAGTAGCTTTGCTACGACAATAGGAATTTAAGTTACAAATATTGTTGATTCTGGGTACACCTCTTTTGTGGCACGAATCACTCGGTCGACATAGCCCATTTGTGCTTCTTCACAGGGTTTGGTTTATCACGATATTGCTTCATTGGATATTCGGTTAGAACTTCGACAGTATGAGCGTGGAAGTAAGGTCGGAGTTTTCTAGATGTAGTTACAAATGCTAGGATCAACTTCTCCATCTTTGGATACCTCTCCTCTGCTCCTCTCGAGCTCGTACCCAATAGTAAGGTAATTTCTTGCTCTGTTCCATTCTCGACCGAGGCGGCACTGGTTGAAATGCAGAAGACCCGGGTAGAGGTGAGGAGTTCTCCTCGGAAGGGCTTACTAGAGCGGAGAGCTCAAGTGGTTTGGAATAAGTGAAAGCCTCTGGTAGTGTGCATCCATTGAGGCCTTTTTAGAACTTTGAAGAAGAAATTTAACGATGTCTTGGCCTTAGATAAAGACGGCTCAACGCAACTATTCTCCTTGTCAGGCGTTGAATGTCTTTAATGTTTGAAGGAGGCATCATATCAAGCACGACATTTATCTTATCTGGGTTTGCCTCTATTCCTCGGTTGTTGACTATAAAACCCAAGAACTTCTCGGCGAGAGACTGCAGCTTATTTAATTTGAGTTTAACTTATATTGTAGCCTTTCAGGACCTAGAACGCCTCAGCTAAATGGGTTATGTGGAGCTCGGCTTTTACCGATTTTACCAACATGTCATCTATATATACTTCCATAGATGCTTCAATTTGTTTCTAGAACATCTTGTTCACCAACCTTTGATAGGTGGCTCCTGCGTTCTTCAGTCCAAAGGGCATCACTCGATATGATGGGTTCCACGACCGGTGAAAGGAATGAGGTCTTCTCTCTTGGTCGTTAGGGTCCCATCTTGATCTAGTTCGAAGAAAGGTGTCATGAAGTTGAGGTTCGCATGACGGCCGTGGCATCAACATGAGATCCGGTCAAGGGTGGGAAGCTATCCTTTGAGACGAAACCTTGATGTACGCAGAATTCGATGCATAAGCCGCCACTTGTCGTTTTCTTTTACAGTAGGAACTTAGCGTTAGCTTCAACAATAAAATTGTTCCGCTACTCTTAAGTAGCTTTGCTTGGAGAAATTGCGACCTCTTCATTAATCGTCTTGTCTTTTTGGGGCAAAACTCCTTCTCTTTTTCTTGGCCAAGCCCAAATGAGGATTGGCAGTTCGATCGTGAGTAATCCTTTGGTCGACCCGCCCATACCTTCCTGTTTCGGGCGAATACCTCCATGTTCTACTCTAGACGGATGAGGGGCTTCTAATGCCTTAAGCTAGTTTAGACCTTATGCAGACGAGGTGTTATGTGAACCATTGTGCTCTGAGCTCCCAAATTCTTTTGAGGGCGCGGTGGTGCTTACCTGCGTCTCACATGTATAAACCGTCCATGTAGATATTTTTGACCATGTTTTGTTTCATTGATCTTTGAGTAACATTCCCGGCTATCACATTTGGTTTCTCGGACCATTCCTGCTCCAATTGCGGTTGAAAATTTGATAACTTGTGTGATAGCGGAGCAGCCCTATGGAATTGAGAGAGGACCTACCCAGTAACATGTTGTAGGCCGATGGGGCATCTACTATAAGCAATCTCACTGTTGTTATAGCCTGGCATGGGGGGTCTCCCAAAGTGAGCACTAGTTGTACCGACCCCAGGGGTAGTACTCTTTCTCTTGAGAACCCACGTAGGCAGGTGTTGACTGGCTCTAGCTTCTCCCCTCGATTCCATTTTGTATTGATGCGAGATGATGTCGGCCAGAGGCTTCCGTTCGTCGACGAGAACCACCGTGGATCGTTTTATTGGCTACTATGGCTTTTTATCACAGAGTGGGTCATCATGGGGATGTTAAGCTGACCTTCCGTAATAAGTGCGAAAGGTTATGGTATTATTCAGCCGAGGAAGTTTGGATACGGTTTATCTTACAAGTTTCCCGATCGATGTGAGTGGGCCTTCGGCCCGAGTTTTGAACTCTCCACCTCCTGCAAACCCTCAGGAGATCACATGGATTTCTCCTAAAGGCGACTAATGTTGAACTGAGGTTGGCTGACGAGGTGGTGGTGGTCGGACTTGTTCCTGCCCTTCTGAAGCCACGTAACGGCTGAGATGCCCACGTCGGATTAGGTATTCAATTTCCTTTCTTAGCTAGATGCAGTCATCTATTCGGTGTCCATGACCCTGTGGAACTCACAGTATTTGGTATCGTCTCTTTTAGCGGGGTCTGACTTCATCTGGGATGGCCATCTCGAAGTCTTTATGTTACTTAAGCGTAGGACCTGTGACACTAAGTAGTGGGGGTGAGCGCCAAGGTGTATCGGCTAGCGCGGCTCGGGCGAGGGGCGCCAGTGATGCTCACGACATTCCCTCGCCTTCCTAGGGACCGCTCCCTGTTTTCTCTGCTCCTCCTTGGGGATCTCTCCCTGTCTGCCTGTCTCATGGGGCTTCGTTCCCGTTTCTTGTCGCCCCTGATCTTTTCCTTTTGAGTGGAAGAGCTCTTTTGTTTTATGCTGAGAGGGCTTCTTCACTTGGATTGATATACTTCTGTTTTTGAGTAGGACCTCGGCCATGCTCGCTTGAGGGTTCTTTGAGATGGAGAACATGAGGTCTTTCGACTGCACCCCCAGCCTTGCGATGAAAGCGGTAATGGCGAATTTTTCGTCAGGGATATCCACTTTTAATGATTCTACATTGAATCTCTGGACATACGATCTCAGGCTCTCCTGCGAGCTCTGCTTTATGGTCAGAAGGTGATAACCTGGCTTCCTGTACATCCTTGCTCCGATAAAGTGGGAGACGAACGCAATGGAAAGCTCTGTGAATGAAGAGATGGAAGACAGCGAGAGTCTATTAAACCAAGCCAAAGCTGGGCCCTTTAGTGTGATAGCGAAGGCTCTGCATTGTATGGGGTCTGATATCCGTGCAGTTCCATCTGATTTTTGTATGTATTGAGGTGGTCTATAGGGTCTTTTGTTCCTTCGAACGTCTTGATCTGTAGCATTTTGAACTTTTAGAAGGAAGTGCGACACAGTACATGTGAATCAGGATTAGGTTTGTTACTGAGGAGTCCATAGAGTGGGCTCGGCCTCTGCTTCCTTCATGTGGTGGGTTCTCCTTGGTATCCTTTGAACCTCACTCCCCGACCCAGCTCCTTTGTCTCCTGCTAATAAAGAATGGGTACATCGCCTTTGTTGTTCCTGCCATGCCTCTCCTCATTACGATCCTCTCCGAGGGGTTGGTAAGGACCATGCTCCCTGGTGTGACTAGTTTCTCCTTCTCTATCTGCTTCTCGATGAGGGTCGAGATGTTGTTCTTCTCGGGTAATGGGGTTTTGGCCTTTTCGGGCATGTCGCGTCTCCTAGGGGTGTTGTATTTATACGGTAGTTGCTCCAGCTCTTTTTGACAAGCGTTAGTTGGTGTCTGGAGCACCTCCACCTAAATCCGTGTGACTGTACGGTTTTCTAGGCGTGCCTCGAGAGTCGGTTGTCCGCGTCGCTGTTTGGTCTTGCATCCTTGAAGGATTGGCGTGGCTCCTACTTGTGTTTCGAGTTAATACCATCAGTCACTAAGAGATCGGCTTTATTTGTAAAGGAACTGTCGTTTCCATAGACGAGCTGGCTGAGTGATGCTTTTCAGCGGGCCAGGGTGAAGCGTCTTTGGAATTCTTGATGGAATCCTTGACTGCGGATGTCCGGCTCACTGCGAAATAAAGAAACAAAAGATCGGCGGGGGATTCACGTTTGCCTCTCCGTCACTAAGTGGGTTCTTCCGTTCGGAAGAAGATCAATTGCTTATGGAATGAAGTTTTATCACGTGCACGCTTTTTTACTCATAGATTAAATTGGCACGGTATTTATAATGGGTCATCATGATCGGTTCCTAGTTGGATGATAATACAGAATGATAACTTTCCTAGTTTGATGATGATAAGATGTTTACTCCATTGGGTGAAGATTTTATTTCCTTATCGTCAGCGATTAATAAGGGGATAATTGATGAAGCGATAATTAGGAAATACTTCGTACTTTTCTAATTGTGGAGATTGGGTATTTTTTCCTTTAATCTGAATTCTTTGATTACATTGTTAGCCTTTGAAGGGTTTAATTGGGTCGCTTTGTTTTTGAACATGTTGGGGGGATGTAAATCGAGGCGTGGTGATGCAGAGCTCTTCTTGTCATGAAGTCGACGTGTGGAGCGCTCGTGTTTTTGGGCCCTCTGCGCCCATTATTTTCAAGCGATCAAAAACAAAGACTACATCAAACATAAATATAACAAATTATATCTAACAATATATATATATATATATATATATATATATATATATATATATATATATATATATATATATATATATATATATATATATTCGCCAATCTCCCTTGCAATTTATTCACTGGGTTTTTGTTGTTTGGGTCATTCTCTCTTCTGGTTTTTGTTCTCTTCTTGTTTTTGTTCTCTTCCTCTCTTCTCTTCTGGTTTTTGTTATCTTCCTTTTTTTCTCTACTGGGATTTGTTCTCTTCTGCTCTGTCTGGAACCAGAAACTACTAAAGAAAAAAAATAGTAAGGAAAAATAGAAGGAAAAATTATTAGGAGGAAAATATAAAATAAATTTAATAAATTAATTCTATATGTTTTATTTAAACTTATTTTAAAATATATATAAATTACATAATTTTAATTATGTTAGTTTTTTATTTTAATATTTTCCACTAATGCATGAAAAAATCATACTATTTTTTTTGCTTTTCCTAGTATTTTCTGAATTCCAAACATACCCTTCATCTTTCTCAGCAATGAAAGTTCCATTCATTTTCCTTAGGAAAATGTGCTTTTTCTGGCATCATATCAAACATGGATGTACTAACTTTAAAAGTTTTATTCCGACCAATCCCTTATGGTCACACTTCAGTTTGGTTGCGTTTAGATTATATGAGCGTCGTTTTTTTTCAGTACAATTGGTTTATTTTCTTTTAGTTATCGATGTTGTATCGATATCTTTATTGTTATCAAGAGTGTTGCTAAGAGGTAAAATTTAGCATGATTTTATTACACAAATTTATTTATTATTATTTGTTATATTTTATTTATTATTTTTTTTTTCTAGGGACAACCTCCCTCTCCTATTCACCTTTGAAAAATGGCCGGAATCGAGGGATATAAAAAATGACCTAAACATGAAAGACTTCAACGTGCTAACGTACGGTTGATATTTTGAAGAAGAATAACCCCCTACAATTGCTGCAACGACAATTGTAGCAACGACAACTGCAGGAAGTGGAGTTGTAGTAACCGTTTCATGCATGTCATAGACTTGTATTCTTTAGTCTCGGATTGATTTTCTTGTATGGACGGAGCTAGGGTTTGAGTGTCAATTACAATATCTTTTTATTCTTATTTCCACAAGAAACACTCTCTATAGATTGCATATGGCAGCTATGTCGTTTCGGAGGGGGTTAAAGCTTTTTGCACTCTAGATCACTTCTTTGGATATATAAGGCATTATTTGTTCTGATGTATGCCAATGTTATTCTCTTTAATGGTTTAAATTTTAATGTTTGTGTTGAGACGTCCCAAATCTGATTTTGTGAAACCAAGAAAAACTTTCATCATTTATTGTAATCTTTTCATGCATGTTTGTTGTTGGACAACGATTAAAATTTTGGATATTTGAACTACTATTAAAATCATTATTCTGTTTGGTTATTTAGAAGAATGTGAGATAACTAAGTAATTTTTGTTATATTTATTTCATCCATATTTTTTTCTTCAATTTAAATAAAATTTGTACAAACAGATAATCTAAATCTGAAAGCAATTTACTTTTAGAAAAAAACCCAAAAAACAAATGCTCCCTAAGTGTTTTTTTTTTTTTTAATTTTAAAAAGTTTTCAAATTATTATCACATTTATTTTTTACCTTAATATTGTTTTTTGGATTAAACTAAACCTTAAGTTGTTGATTCGATAATTAGTCTAATAATTTAACAAATAGAATAAATTAAAGACAATTATCAATGGAAATTCAAATAGTAAAACTCAAAAAGAATTTCATTTCATAAATTATTTTTTATAAAAAATTATATATTTATTTATACTATTTATTTTTTTTTAACAATATTTTATATATATATATACTTATATATATATATATATATATATATATATATATATATATATATATATATATATATATATACTATATATATATATATATATATATATATATATATATATTGTGATTACTAATACTAAAAGATTAGAGTTTATGACAAGCACATGTTGATAAAAATAATTTTTTTTTTTTAAAGTGAAAAAAAAAACATTGGTGAAAATAAAATTTTATTCATTGAAAAGTTGATATCCAGGAAAGGTAAGAGAGGAAGTGTTAACCACACCAAATAACAATCATATACAATAATAAGAGGAGTAGAGCTTTGTACGTTGAATCTTTAATGCAAGAAAAAGCCATAAATTTTCAAACAAAACCTAAGAGCATCTCTAAGGGTTGGCTAAACCCTTCCTCCCTTTAGTTATTTTACATAACCGACCCTTAAATATTGTTTTCAAGGGGTTAGTTGTCACGCTAGCTATTTCTTATTACCACCATTTGGTTAGCTACTAGTAATTAAGATGCTAGCTACTCTGATTTTTACGTCAACAACATAGTATTTTAGATTTTAATAATTAATAATTGATTAAAGTTAGTTGAAGTGGTTAGGTAAAATAGATAAGATGGTTGGAGTAAAATTGAAAAAGTGGTTAGCTAAAATAGATTATATAATAAATATATTGTTGTAAATCAAAAGAATTAGAGAGAATAAGGAGAGACAAGAAGATTAGGAGGAAATTCTGGTGATTTCTATTTCATGCGATTAGGCCTATTTATGAACTATAGTGAGAAAGACAGCCTTTACATAAATGATACATTAGTGAGGAAAATTGGCCTTTCACATGGAAATGAATAGCACATTGTAATGCGGAGTGTGTCATTATGGTCATTCAAAATCAATATTTATACAATATTTATAACACTCCCCTTGAATGACCATCACAAGATTGTCGTCTTGCCTCATTAAAACCTTGCAGTAAAAACCCAATGGGATAAAACACAGACGAAGGAAAGAGTCTGATATACTAATATCTTTAACAATGTCCCACGATAGTGACATGATACCGTTGCGGAGATCTTTCGGTTAACATACCAATCGGCGCCTCATGAAGTTTCTTGAACGTTGCAATAGCCAGTGCTTTTGTAAATAAATCTGCTAGATTATCATTGGACCTTATCTGTTGCACATTGATCTCACCACTACTTTGAAGTTCATGAGTATAGAAAAATTTTGGTGAAATATGCTTAGTTCGATCACCTTTAATATATCCTCCTTTGACTTGCGCAATACATGCAGCATTATCTTCATATAATTGGTTCATTCTTAATAGAAGATAATCCACATGATTCTCTGATGTGTTGTATCACGGATCTCAGCCAAACACATTCTCGGCTAGCTTCATGCATGGCAAGTATTTATGAATGATTGGAGGAGGTGGCCACCATAGTTTGTTTCTTTGATCCTCGAGGATATAGCGATTATTTCCATAGAAATGTAAATATATCACATGCGTGATCGAGCTTTGAGGAGTCAGAAAGAATAGCACACATCTGCATAGCAAACAATTGTGGTTCAATGTCTTAGAATAAATAAATCCCATGTCACCACGTTCCACGGAGATATCTTAATACATGTTTAATTCCATTCCGATTGCCTTTTAGTTGGAGGTGACGTATCTTAGTAAATTAAGCGAAAAAGCAATATACGGTAAGTATAATTTGCGAATGCATTAGTACTGATGCACTAAAGATATAGTGCCGGGACCGTAATTCTTCGCTTTTCTTCTTTTAGGCGGAGCGGATCTTTAGTCACTTCAAGTGACCTAACAGCCATGGGAACTAAGGGATGTGATTTATCCATATAAAGGCGCTTAGGACTTTTAAGTATATGTTGATTGATGGATTAATACGTTGAGAGCAAATACTCGATCTGCGGCCAGAGACAATATTTTGTTTTCTCAAGATCTTTCATTTCAAATTCCTTCTTTAAGTAGTCAATTGTTTTGATGAGCTCTTAGAGTCCCAATTAAATTCAAATCATCCACATATACCTGATAATTGCAATTCAGTTGCTACTTTCTTGATAAGCATGGACAAATTGAATTATTCACATATCCTTCTTTGAGTAAATAATGGCTTAAAACGATTATACCACATTCGACGGTATTTCAATCCATATAAAAGATCATTTGTAACTTGATTGAATATATGCTTTGGTTTAGATTTATTACTTGAGCTGATTACAGATCCTTCGAGGATTTTCATATATACATTAGTATCTAGAGATCCATATAAATAGGTTGTGACTACATCCATCCAGCCGCATATCAAGTCATGTCGGAGGCTTTGCTAAATATATTAAATAAGCGAAATGTAGTTTGCATCCATTACGGGAGGAGTCTGTCTCCTCCACATAGTAATTCAGTCTTTGTGAAACCTTGAGCCCTGAGAGCGTGCTTTATATGTCGCACTATTTTATTTTGCTCATTTAAGCTTTAGACAAAGACCCATCTATATCCAATAGGTTTTATGTCTTTAGGTGTTTTGAACCTACGGGGTCCAAATACCTCTCGTTTAACAAGGGGACTTTAACTACTGTTTAATTACTTCTTTTATTTTAACAATCATTCGTGTCGACATTCATCTATATTTTGTGGCTCTTGATCTTCATCATTATTTATAATTATGCGCATGTATGGAAAGAAAAAAGCATCATCTATAAGGGTAGTATTTCGATTCAGTTTACCCATATATATATAATTGATAGAGAGATTTCTTCATTGTTATGTCTTGGGTCTGAGCTCATGAGATAAGCGATCAGTGTGCCTCTGCGGGGGGGCTATTAGTTCATTATTTACTCATTTGTCAATCCTTTTTTCATTTATGATGCTCTTCGAGGAGCGTCCTCTTGAGGTATTAGATTTAACATTTTTCTTTTCTAGGAATTGTCTTTTAGAGCCAAGAGGTCGTACGTTTTAATTGTGGCTTAGGCTCATTAGCCATGCTATATTTGATTTTTCCATTGGAATTTCAGTCGTCTTTAGGGATATTTGCAGGCATTTGGTATATGTGATTTTGTAGCTTTTGTTGAATCAATAGGCTACATCGGGTATTGATTTGCAAGATCTTGTAAATGAATTATCTTTTGAACCTCTAGTTCGAATTGCTTTGTGGGAGGAGTCAAAATAGGAATAAGATGATTCTTCCATATAATTTTTCGCCATTCTTAAGAATTGGCTTTCCTCCCCCTAATGGCGGGAAAACATTTTCCATTAAAATGGCAATCTGCCGTCGAGCGTTAAAAGAAACCCTCACACAGTGAGAAGGCTCAACATAGGTGATAATGGTAGAGTTGAAAACCAATAACATAAATACCAAGGCGGCGTTGAGGACCTAGTTTAGGTCGATGTGTGGGAACAATAGGAACATAAGCAGCACAACCTTTAACAAAGTAGATGTGAAATATTAGGTTAACCTAAAACAAGTTGGAATGGTGATAAATCCTGATTTCTTTGGCAGTCGTAGGCGAATTAAGCCGTCGCATGAATAATAAGCACACTTGTCTTAGATAAAGGCAATTTGGTTTCAAAAGTAAAATTCAGCATTAAGCTGGAATACGTTTAATAAAGTTATTAACCCATTACGAGTATGAACATGAGCAATTGGAGTATTGAACATCTATTCCAATTGACATGCAATAATTAAGGAAGGCTTGAGATGAGAATTCACGATTATCAAGGCAATTGTCTTGATAGGGTGATCGAGAAATTAGGTCATGAGTCGATTATTTGAGCTAATCGTGGCTCTAGTAAGCAGCGACATTCTGGTAGAAAGAAGGCATACATGAGACAATAAGTGGACGCATCAATTAAGACCATAAAATAGCGAAAGGGTCCTTTGGTGGGTGAATAGGCCTGAAATATCCCCTTGAATACGTTAAGCGAAGTCGGACACAACTTTAGTAAAAAGATGGTCCACACAACAATCCGTTTGCCTTGAGAACAAAGCGGCACAATTAAAATCATGAGATGTTAAAATTATGCCTTGTTAATGAGATACCATTAAATTTGTAACTATCGCCCGCATCATGGAGAGTCCGGGATGTCGCGATTCAAATGCCGTAATATAAATGCTTTAGGGAATTAATTGAACTACGGTTTATTATAGCATGGGATTCAATGAGCCTTATAGTTGTTTGATATAACCCACATGATAAAGCCATTTGTTCCAAGATTTGTTTTTGCCCAAAAATAATAGAAGTAATAGTGTCTACTCATTTCCATCCGCGATGCATAGTTTCAATGTGATATCCATTTTACGAATATCCTTGAAACTAAAGTAAATTTCTATTAGATTTATTAGAATAAAAGGGCATTATTAATTTGGAACTTGGTACCATTAAATGCGAAGAGCGATTGTAGCTCTTAGGAGCCTTTAATTAGGTCGACCAGGACTGAGATAGTTTGGACATTAGATGAAATTAATGTTAAGTTTGAAAAATATTTCTTATTCCGTGGGGATTATGTAGGTTATGCTTACGGTCGACAAGACATTCATCTCAGCCAGATGATATATAATTGATCAAGTTGGAAGAGAAATCCATATATCTTAAAGAAAAACAAAATGTAGATATAAAATCAAAAGTTTGCATTAGATAAATAACATAAGAAAAGAGTAATATAATAGTCTTGTCGTCAATCACCTTGAAACATTGCACATGATCAAATGGTCTAGATTTTCACTTGGATCCTCAAAGAAATCAGAAATATCAAAAATTAGTTAAAGGCAACACCACATCATCAAAGAATTTTGCATTACAAGTTTGCCCATCTTCTTTGGGAGAGACTTGATGAGAGTCATTAAAATTCATTATGTCATTGCCATCAACAAAATTTGTCTCGATTTGCTTGTTCTTTCCTTTAATGGGCACGGTAAGATCAACCAAATGTTTGGCCGTAAGCAGTGCGGGACCAATGACCTTTCATTCCACATCTATAGCATTCAGTTTCATATGCTTGCTTATTTATGTGGCCTGGTATAACTCCGTTTAATGTCTCACGAGATAGGCGACTTACGATTTGTTAGGGTTGTTTCTTATTTGCAGATTGATTAAAAATTTCCTCGATTCAAAGTTATGTCGACCGACCCACGACTACGACCCGACCAACACTTTCGGCCTCTCCATAATGATATCACGCCCACCGTCCATGTTTATGAATAGAAATTGATGTAGCATTGGCTTGAGACGGTAATCACCCAGGCCAGTGGGGCCGAGATTGATGATTTTTTAATAACGAGTTTGTTATTTTGCTCGACTACAAGGAGGCATGCAATTAACTCCTGAATATACGGCGGTAAAGCGCTCTCTATGTGCGCTGCGGGGAGCATGTTAGAGGCATGAAAGGTAGTATAAGTTTTCTCGAGCATGTCCTCGTCGATGATCTTTTCTCCACATAAGGCATTACAGCGAGAGCTAATTTTGAAAATAGCCGAGTTGTAGTCAGCCCCGACTTAAAATCTTGTAATCTTAAATGAAGCCAATCATAGCGGGCTTTTGGAAGTAATACGGTCTTTTGATGGTCATATCGTTCTTTCAAATTATTCGGAGGATCAATGGATCTTTAAGTAAGATATTCACTTTTCAAACTTGCATCAATATGATGGCGAATGAAAATTAAGGCCTTGGCGCGATCCTGCACTGGGATGCGACATTTCCTTCTTTGATAGTATTTCCCAAATTCATAGCATCCAAGTGGATTTCAGCATCCAGAATCCAAGATAAATAATTTTGCGAAATGTCAAGAGCTGACAAATTCAAGCAGCAATGTTGAGACATTTCTACGAAATAATTAATATATTAATAAAGTAAAAGAATATAAAGAGAATTACAAGTTAAAATTTACATTAATAAAGTAATTGAGCTCAAGTGGTAGCATTTTGAGATCAAAATTTTAGATCAAAGTTGAATCTCCTAAAAATTTGATTATTATTTTATTCAGATAAACGAGATTGTATATAGCTATCAGCTAAAAGTTATAAAAATAATAATAATATTATTATTAGCATATATATATATATATATATATTCAAATAAAATATAAATATTATTATTATTATTATTATTATTATTATTATTATTTAAAGCTTGACAGTGTGGGACTTTTCTTTGTCTTCGAGGCCCCGGGCTTGAATATATATAAAAAAAAAAAAATTTATTTTTATTTTATCTTCAAGCAGGGCTTGAGTATTTGTTTGCAATAGCCTTCTTTCTTCACCTCTGTTTGACGGTGACTTAGTTTTTTTTTTTTTTTTTTTTTTTTTTTGTCTTCAAGCTTCAGGCTTGAATATTAGTTTCAGGCTACGAAGGAATAATATTGGATAGCTTCATGGAAGATTGGTCTATTATCAGACTATAAGCTGTATTAATCTTAAAGATGGTTTCAAGCTATCAGCAGAGTGGTTTCATCATAGCTTCAGGCTATGGAAGATTGATCCAAAAATAAATAAATAAATAAAATAAAATAAAATTAAAGAGAAATATACCTTTACGGTTTTTCTGCCTTTTAAATGCATTTCGTGCGTGCGTGTTGTAAATCAAAGAATTAGAGAGAGATAAGGAAGAGACAAAGAGAGAATTCGAGGAGAAGTCGATGATTTACATTATCTTGATTAAAGACTTATTTATAGGGCACATAGTGAAGGCAGCTACATAAATGATACGTGGTGAGAAGAGGCAAAGCCTTTGCATAAATGAATGACATTATGTCAGTGTCATTATGGTCATTCAAAATCCAATATTTATACAATATTTATAACATATATATATTTTTACTAGCTATTTTACATAGCTCACTTGGAGATGCTTTAAATGCTCTTATTTACTTATTCTTCTATTTTAATAATAATAATAATATTTAGATTTATGTTTATATATATTCAAAACTTGTATATATTTAGCATAATCGTCTTTTCGTATTAAATGATGTCATAGTTTTGAACGACTGAAGATACACCATTCATTTTTCAAAAATTCTTTTTATAATCGAAAAAATATCTTTGTTTGTTTTGCGTGATTATTTAACTTATGATTTGATAAAGGTTTTTTTTTTTTTTTTTGTCAAAAACCAATCTCAGCCTTCCCTTTTTCACTTCTTCTCCAACCTATATAGTTTAAAAAATTTAACAAAAAAGTAATAAGTTTTTTCCCCTTAAAAAAGGTTAAAGTCTAATCATCAAAATAAAAGACATCAAATAACCCTATATGTGTGAATCTAGCATTTCTCATGTTTTCTATTAAAAAATAACTCATTTTGGACACAAATATCCTTCTTCATTTTATGCATTTACATTGTTTCTTACAACAAAATATTATTTTTACAAGAAAACAAGATAACATTTTTGTTAAAATCATACCAAAATTGATGGAGAGTTAAAATTCTCAAATTTGGGTTTTCAAAAATTTGGTCGTTCAATCATATCACCCCAAGTTTAATGGGACAATCCAAAATCAACCTAACCTTAGTTAAATAAGGATAGATTGGAAACCTCGGGTTCAAAATCGGGTCGGGCCTAGCTAATTGATTATTTCTTAATTCAAGTTTATAAGTATATAAAATTTTACTTCTATCATATGTTTTTAAAAAAGATAAATACAAAAGCTTATTAAAGGACAACTTAGAGAAATGCATACCATTTTCATGCTTCGGAGCATTTCAAGCCTCGTTGCTGGTGCGAGCTTGATAGAGTTTAAAAAATTTAACAAAAAAGTAATATAAGTTTTTTCCCTAAAAATAGGTTAAAGTCTAATCATCAATATTTATGATCATTAAATTGGTTATAGGTTTGAGTTCATTCTTAAAATTGTAGGCTTAGATTAAGAAAATCAAATATAATTAAAATAAGTTAAAATTTTATATATTTTTAAATTCTATGGAAGTGATAAAAGAAATGTAATAATCTTGGTTAACAAAAGATAATAATTGTTCAGTATAAGCTGTGAGTTAAATTAAGATGGATGAGAAGAGAAAATAAGATGGAAATTAATATCAGAGGCTGTGCTTAACCCTCTAGGTTGGACCATGACTAAGAAATTTGGGGTCAGATTTTTAATTTTATTAGAGCAAGGCTTGTTTGAGCTCTATGAATATTAAAATAGAAGAATAATTGAATGACTATATTAAAGAATTGTGCAAATAGAATGTACACAATTTGTTTAAATTTTCTTTAAAAAAAAAAGAAATAATAAGTATTATGAAAATATGAAATAAGAAGGTGAAGAGAAATATGAAGATACTTGCAATTTTTAATATGTGGTAAGATATATTTGTTGAAGAAAACCTTACGAAAATATATTAAAGAAATATATGATACATGCTTCATATCAAGAATTTTCAATACGTACAAGAGTTTTTTTTGAGGAAGCGTACAAGAAGATGTTTTTAGGTAGATAAAAGTTTATAATACTTGAGATTTATGGAAAGAGATGATCAAGAAAAAGTATGAATATTAAAAAATATGCAAATAGTTTTAAGATATTTCACTGAAACTACTTAAATATGCAAAGAAAATGTTGAAAATGGTATGATGACAAAGGGTTTAGATATTTCTAGTTGATCTGAGAAGGCTTTATTTGAAATGTTTTTTAATACTGCATTTCTCTTTGAAGCGATTAACATGCACTAGTAGGGGATATGTAAAGTAGAAAAGGAAACCTAAGACAACTAATGCTTAAAAAATGTATCCTCAGCCGAAAAATTCTTCTAACATATATTGTGTTGAGTAGCTTGTAATAAATGCCAGAAAACAATTTCCCACATTGCTCATAAATGAGTAAGATGATATATTTATAAAAAGGAAACAAACATTAAGTGTAACTTAAAGCTTACGAGATTATGGGATTAGCATGGACTTTCTAACGGACATAATTTCGATTATATCTTCGAAAAGAGATTAATATACGAAAAAATGAATGGTTGTAACTTATCGAACCATTGCAACCTTTGATTATATACATTCATGCATTTTATAAAATAACGTTTGATTTCTAGAATCACTACTCTAATTTTGTTTCGACTTTTCCTGAAGAAATCTTAAGGCTTTGTTGTATCACAGGGTAACATACGTATGAAGCAATGTACACTAAAGAGTGTAATCTACACGCCTCAACCATACTGCTCCATTCTTATTTAACAATTTTAACAATTTGAGTGTAATATTTTGTAGTATAGCCTTTGGTTACAAATCACGTGTTCAAGCTAATCGGCAAGATCACATCAAGTTGAACGGTTGTGGGGCTTCGCCAGATGGAAGGACAAAATGAAGTTTCTTCTCACCACTCTGAAGGTGTTTCATGTTACGGATCGGGTGCAACCATTGGCGGAGCCTATGCGAAGAATGCGATTTAATAAAAGGAAGAAAAAGAAGAAAGCGTCTGAAGATGAATTGGTGTGTCGTGGTCACATCTTGAACTAGATTGACGGATCGAGCTCTATGATGCGTACTCAAACTATCGACACGAAAGGAAGTCTGGGCGGTAGCCAGAGCCAGATACAAAATGAGAAGAAAGGCTGAGATAAGTTTATGGCACTTAATTATTTTGATTTTAAAATGACTGATGTATGCCGGTCATGGATCAAGTCCATGAACTACAAATGGTTTCTAGGTGAAGACTTATTAGTGATTCACGACACTTTAAATCGAACAATTCTATCAAAGTTGCCTAATATGAATAATTCTGAAAAAAGTCTTCTGATTTTTTTGAGAGAGTTTATGATGGAACAATTCCAGACTCATCTGCAGATTGAGTGTGAAACTCGAATCAGAGATGAAAAGCTCCAAAAGGAGAAGGCTATGAATTCAAATGTGAATTCACATGTAAATGCCATAGGGAGAATTCTGGAAAATACGGAAATAAGTTTGCCAAGAAGTATCAAAATAAACTCAAAGTCAGGTGGTTAAAAAGGTTCAACCCAAGAAGGAACAAGGTACATTTTCATTGTGGAAAGAAAGGGCACTACATCCAAAGATTGTAGAATAAAGATAGCAGGAGACAAAGAAATAAGGACAATAGTTCTGGACAATCTGCTCAAGCCAATATTGTTGTTAAAGAAGACATGAATTTTGTAGCCATAGTTCTGCCCAGATTAAACATGGCAGCAAATGCGGGAACAATGGGTACGGTTTCTTGAGTTCGAGGCTTGACAATTCATGTCGTAACAACAAAGGAATTTTTCGGCACTTACATTGAAGATGATAGTGAGGTTTTTTAGGAAACCATGCTCTGTCAAAGTCTTTGGGAAAAGAAGTGTGATTCTCATTTCACATGCGGAATGAGAAGCTTACACTTGTTAATATGCATCATGTTCAGGATGTCAAAGAGAAACTTGGTTCACCGTCATTGTGCAAGAGAGGCTTTGCAGTGCCTTAGAATCTGATAAGTTTGTAATCTCTAAGAATGTTGTGTTTGTAGGAAAGGGATATTCCCTTGATGGCATGTTCAAACTAAGTATTAATAACATAAATATTGCTTCTGCTTATATGGTTGAATCTTCTACTTTATGGCATGCTAGATTATATGACATTTAAATTATGTTATGCTTAAATATATGTGAATCCATAATTATATTTCTTGTAAGCATGATCATTTAGATAAATGTGAAATATGTGCACAAGCTAAAATTACTAGAAAGCCTTTCTAAAAGTAGAACATGAAACAAAATTACTAGAATTAATTCATTACGATATTTGTGAATTAAATGGAAAATTAACAGAGGAGAAATAGATATTTTATAACTTTTATAGATAATTGTTCACGTTATACTAGTGTATCTTTATCCACTTTGAGTCAGACCCGACCAGATTAAGCGGTCAAGAATGAAATCAGAAAGGTATGATATATCTATATATATTGGGACTCTCATTGACACATTCTTTCTACCATTTGTCTGTACCTATTGGTGCCATGGTAATTTGATAATAACAGTAATTTGTACATATCTGAAAGAACTACCACCGAGATTGGTGTCCATCATTTATGCATATCACGAGTCCCATTATATACAATTACTTATATATGTACATATTTAATAGTGTTCAACATTTACATTGTTTGCAAAAGAAACAAAAGACTTATACATTATACAAAAATCTTCCAATGGACCCTTATTGATGTGTTGACCTCATTTGGCGTGTGGAAGGTTTAAGATCCTCCCAGCCTCCTCCTTCGATACTACGGATTTAAAACTTTGTGTGTAAGCTTTGCGCTTAGTGGGAACATAAGCATAGACCCGACCACCAATGGCCGGCATGTCTAAGCTTTATATATATATATATATATATATATATATATATATATCTCTATATATATATATATATGCCTATATATATATATATATATCTAAACATCTTCTATGTATTCCTTATCATCAAGGTATTCCTATTGCATGTCAATCTTTTCTATTACATGTTCTATGTCTTTAGCATCTCCTTTATTTATACTTTTTCTGTGTTCCTATTTGAGTACTTTACATATTCCTATACTTGTCCTGTGTTCATCTTTCACGCTTGTTATATGTCTTTTCAATGTTCCTATTCTTTGTCTCAATTATATGGCATGTCTCTAGTCTATATCTTTTCATCTTCCGGTTCTATGATTTATTTCATTCTTCACTTTCATGCATACTATTGTATACTTTCTATATAGGTGTTCATCTTGTCTTATTCATATCCTGGTATCTGTACTATTCCTACTTTTCTTGTGTTTTTATACCTATTTTCATATCGGGTTATAATGTACTTCTTATTCTTATGGCAATACGTACTTTCATCGCATAACAAAGCTATGCGCTCATATCATATCCTATTATATATTTTCCTTATACATTTCCCTTTGTGTATACTTTCCTTTTAACTTATTTTCATGTACGCAAATACCTTAGAAGTGGATTCGAGAAATAGCGAGTGTACGAGAAGGTACTATCCTTTGTACGAGGCAGGTGATCTCTCTCCTATACCCGAAGGTATCATCAACTGTGCGAGACCAGTGACACATGTCATATGCTTTATCTGTACCGGAAAGGTACTATCAACTGTCTGAGCGTGATTTCTATCTATTAATGGTGACCTTTGCGGGGCCACTGATCAACCAGGTTATATCATGACCCAAACGAGGCCTCCAATATCATCTGAATATGTGCGACAAGCTACAATATCTTCCTATGAAGGCATGCCTATCTATCCTCTCTGGGTTCTAAAGCGAATGATCGACTTTGGCCATTTTCTACGTGCATATCTCTCCATAAGCATGAATAACTATTGTTATCATAATTGCTTATGCATATATACTATCATTACTTTACTACGTATTAGTTATCATAATTGTGGCTTCTGTTCGGTTCTCATATATCTATATAATACATATATTGCATATCTTTTTCTATCATTTTAGTTTGTCTATCATATATTCTAAGTGTTCCATCTTTATTCTTTTAAATTTATGTCTAGTATACTCATATCTTTCACGTATTCCTATCATTTTGTTCTTAGCATGTTCTATCTATTCATTTAAGTATATCTATCATATAATCTATCATACACGCTTATATTCATATCATTTACTCTTATATGCATATGTGCCTATCATTAAAGTGTACTTTGAACTATCATATCTTATGACATGTTCTATCATATCTTATTATATTTTATGACTTATACCTATCATATCTTATGACATATTCCTATACCTTTCTATACTTGTACATTATGCAACCTATGTATTCTTATTCCTCTATGATTCTACTTTATTTAGAAATTGGAATCAATCCAAACTAAAGTTATGGCATTTTCATGCCAACTAGTCATTCTGGAATTTTTCTAGCGACAGTTTGTATTACTCATTTTTTCCGGGGTCTTAACTTTATCATTTTGACCCTATGTCCTTATAATAATTTAAAGCTAAGGTGCTAGGGTTCTATTCCAACTGGAATCACTTGGTCGGAGCACGGAACTCAAATTACGATCGAAACAACCCGGACTTCTCTATGTTCAACAACGAAACCCGAATTTGGTTTGCACATGGTCCCACTTCGAGTGTATTTTGGGCCATAGGATCAGGAATTTAGTGATGCCTTCTCTTTAATTTTGTTCTCCTTGGAAGTCTATTTTAATTGGCCCTTGAATCACCCCAGTCAGGATAAGAAATGAGTAAGTTATGGTCAAAATACCAAAAGCGGTCAAAGCGGAAAGACCAGGAACAAGTTGGCCTGGTACAAGCTCAAGTTGTGCCGGTACAACTGACCAAAAAATGACTAGGCCACTAGGAGATGCCACCAGTACAAGTTCAAGTTGTACCGGTACAAGTCACTCGGGAATGCCCAGAATGTGTGTTTTCTCACATTTTTCCATACTTTTGATCCCCAATCACTTCTATACTTCAAACACACATCAAAACAATTCCAAATTCACCTTGGAATCTCTTTTCTACTCAATTTCTCATAATTTCTATATATTTCTTCAAAAATCCATCATGGTTCTTCAAAACCCCTTCTAATATGAGTTATAACCTTTCTAAACCAAAACATGAGATTTAGTTAGGGTTTATTCTAAACCACCCAACTCGATTACTCTCCGTTAACCATGGATTCCATCCTCGAAAGAGAGGATTTCATGAGCTTCTTGGCCCATATGAGGTTTACCCACCTTAATTGCTATCATTTTGGGTTAAGATGAAACCTAGCAAAACCTAGAGTTTGAGCAAAATAATCATTACAAACTAGATACATGCCGTCTCATAAATTCATAATCAAGGTGGGTTTCATACCTTTGATCTTGATTTCTCTTCTTCTCTCTTCTTAACCTCTTCCTCTTCCTCTTCTCTTCCTTCTCTTCTCTCTCTCTCTTCTCTCCCGTTTTCTCTCTTACGGAGACCAAATTTTGGTCTTAAAACCCATGTTTGTTTAAGGCCATGTTTGACTAAAACAAAAAACTCATTTTGACTTTAACTTTTCATAATTGCATTTAAGTCCTTTATTCTCTTATATTTCTATTTCATCTTTCTCTATTTGCTTTTATTCAGCAGCAGTAAATTTCTATTTTGGCATCCCATCTTTTACTCTTATAGCATAAGTCTCGAGTAGTAGTACATATTACCCTTAGCTTTAATATTAATTAGGGTATCTTGTTTTATTTCGAAAATTCCTATTTAACAGTATACCTAAACAAGTCAAAGCTGGCTTAGAATTATATTTCGGGTGTTATATACTTACTTAGAAACAAGGATGAAGCCTTTGATAAATTTAAAGGAATTTGAAATCTAAAAGTAGAGAATCAAAGGAAAGGAAAATTACAATTATAAGGTGATAGGAGGTGAATACTTCTCAACATAATTTGATAAGTGCAGTGAAGATCGTAGATAATTCACCAAAAATCAGCCCCTTTTACACCTCAACAAAATGGCTTGGCAGAAAGGAAAAATAGGACCTTAGTTGATATGGTAAATGCCATGATTTTAAATGTTGGACTACCTTTCAACTTATGGGGTGAAACCTTCTTTTATTTATATCCATAATAGGGTTCTTGAACACATATCTCGCCATATGAAATCTGGAATGGAAGGAAGCCAAACTTAAATTATTTTAAATATGGGGTGCTTGTATAGACTTTGGGGAGTTCTCAAAAAAAAAAAGGACTAAATTAGGTTCAAGAGGAATTAAGTACATTTTTGTTGGTTATGCACAAAATTCAAAGGCATATAGATTACTAGATTTAGAGTCTAATGTTATCGTAGAATCTATACATGTTGAATTTTTGATAATAGTTTTGTTAAAAGTCAAATATGAATGAACCGGGGAAAAGGATCAAAATACATCTATTGCCTATGATCCTTTAACTAAAGTAAAAATTCTGAACCATCACAGACAAGAAGAAATGGGAGGACAAGAAAAGAAAATATCTTGATTCTAATTTTATATCTCTGATCAAAATTATTTTTAGTAGAAGGTAATAGAGATAGAATTTTAAGGAAAATGAAGATATTATTAAACATTGAAGATGAGCCTAAAACTTTAGTGAAGCTTTGGCTTCAAGAGATTCGACTTTAAACTAGCGTAAATGATAAATAGACTCTATAATGTCCTAATAATACATGGATCTTGGTGGATTTACCCCCAGGATCAAAACCTAATAAAAATAGGCCTGGGTTTTAGGAGAAAGTTCAGATCGATGGTAGTATTCAAACCTTTAAAGCAAGATTGATTTGCTAAGGTTTTTGCACAAAAAAAAGGCTTGAATTATTTTGATACTTATGCTCAGTGGCTAGAATAACGTCTGTAAGGAATTCACGGCCTTAGCTTCTATAAATAAGTTACATATTCACCAAATGGATGTTAGCGCATTTTTAAATGGTGATTTAAAGAAAGTTTACATGGAACAACTGGAAAAGGATTTATTCTTCCTGGAAATGGAACATAAAAGTTTGTAAACTTGTTTAAATCTTTATATGGTCTTAAACAGCTCCTAAACAATGGCATGAAAAAATTTGATTCGATTATATTATCATTTGGTTTTAGGCATAATCACTGGCGATAAAATGTATTTATTCTAAATTTACTAGTGATTATGGAGTAGATTGTTTACATTTAGCATGTAGATGATATGCTGATATTTGGTACTAACATGTTTGGTATATTGAAACTAAGAATTTTCTTACTTCTAAATTTAAGATGAAAGATCTTAATGAAGTAGATACAATTTTAGAATAAAATTACAAAGCATACATTAGTGGATTTATATTAAACCAAATTCATTACATAGAAAGCTAGATAAATATCAATATCTTAAAAATAAAAAGAACAACAAGTACTCATATGATTCTAGCGTGAAACTTACTTTAAGAGAATGATGCTAGACCGATAAAACCATTAAAGTATGCTAGCGTTATAGGAAGTTTGATGTATGCTATGCATTGTACTAGACACGATATTGCCTTTGCGTATTGTGAGATTGGCCAAGATTTACCGGTAATCCTAGTATGAAGCTCATTTGGAGGGCAAATTGAAAGGGTGCCCGGTTACCACAAAGAACTATTAAATTAAGTATGTTATCACGGGATTCCGTGTTTTAGAGTTATTCGGATGCAAGTTTGGATAGCAAAAGCTAGTGATAATATTTCAACTACGGGTTGGATATTTCACGTTAAGCTGGTAGTCTTATAAGTTGGGCATCCTAAGAAACAAACTTGTCATGCACACTCGACTATGGGAAGCTGAGTTTATAGCTTTATGTTCTTTGAGTAAGAAGGTGAGTAGCTAAAAAAATATATTTGAAATTGAGTTGTGGCCCTGTGGAGTACCACCACTTTCTTTACATTGTGATAGAGAGGCAACAATGTCTAGTGCTGCTTTCAATAATATTTATAATGGTAAGTCTAGACATATAAGCCTAAGGCATGACTATAATGAAATTGATCTCTAGTAAGGTACCATTACAATCCTGCATATGTGAAATCTGCGAAAATTTGAGTGATCCTCTTACAAAGCTGCTTAGAGAGATAAAGTGTAGATCCTTGCATTTTAGTATAGGATTAAAATATAACCCTCAAGACATCAATAATGGTAACCCGACTTTGAATTACCAAAGCTGGTAATTACTAAAGTTTAATGGGTAATAACAAGTTATTGATAAGTGTTTGTTAGCACTTTTAATGGGAGTCTCATGCTTGAAAGATGAAGAAAGTGCTCTTTGTTACATAGAGAGGGTTGAGATTAAACTCTTAATGGAATTTTTTTTTGAAATTGTCTAAAGTAACAGGGACAATAAGAGATCTCCGCTATGTGAATGAAGTGGTGCCGCTTCAACAAGAGTTTAAGGGTTCTACTCTTGAAATATTCAGCGAGAAATTGGGATTGCCTAACAGTTGTGTGTGTGTGTGTGTGAGTGGCCGTAAGAAAGAGGAGCAGGGTAGTGTTAGGAGCAGATAAAAGAGATCTTTGTGAAATAAGCAAGATGATGTGTGTGAGTACTTCGATCCTAATCGTAGAAGTTGTAGTTTAATCCTAGGACCATAAACCGTTAGCATCATAAGTACTTGCACTAATTGGAAGGTTTAAAAACAATAAGATACCTTCATTTTATGCATCACTTTTGTTGAGTGATACACGTATTACAAGCTAGTGGAGATTGTTGGTAGCTTGTAATAAATGCCAAACATTCCCATTGCTCATAAATGAAGTAAGATGATATATTTATAAAAGGAAACAAACATTAAGTGCAACTTAAAGAGCTTACGAATTATAGGATTAGCATGGACTTTCCTACTTGAGGACATAATTTCGGTTATGTACGAAAAATTATATGCGAAAAAATGAATAAGTTATAACAGGACCAGCTACAACCTTTCGGAGTTATGTTTGTTCATGCATTATAAAATAACGTTTGATTTCCAGAATCACTACTCTAATTTTGTTTCGACTTTTCACAAAGAAATCTTAAGGCTTTGTTGTATCACAGGAGTAACTTGTACATGTAAAGGCAATATTACACTTTCGAAAGTGTAAATCTACCGCGCCTCAGCCATATTCTGCTCCATTCTTATTTAACAATTTTAACATATTGTAACACCTTGTTTAATGATACATTTTTATTTATAAGGAAAACTATTTTACCCAACCTTCGATATAGTGCATGTAAACGTAATTCTCCCTTAAGGGTAACCTACTATGTTATTTTTTTTTTAAATATTCAAAGTGATTTTTCATAATTTTTTAGATTTTTAAAAATGCTTCACATAATTTGTTAGAGACATACTTTTCAATTTATTTTAAAACAATTCCCTAGACTAATAAGTTTAGCCATTCTTATACGTAAAAGGCCAATTTTATTACAAAATAAAAACTTATATCATGTTACCATACATGCATGGTCTGACCAATGGCAGCCCACCTTTATTTCTTGTAGCATTTTATTGAAAGCAGTTTGGTTTTAACTTTTACCCTTTTTCGCTTTTTTTTTATGACATATATTATAGATTTTTTGCTATATGGAAAAATAAAAAATGATAGCTTTTCATAAATAAAATGAATAGTGTATTTATTTTTCTTTTATTTTTTAATGCTTAATATAAAATAATATTATAAGAAATAAATTTCACTAAAAGTAATATAAAAACAAATACCATTTTAGACAAGCCAAAGGTGTGTTCTCATTACATTCACCCAAAACATCCAAGATTTTTTTCGACAAAAATGGAATAGAAATAGACAAATGTCAATAATTTTATATACGTGCAAATATAAAATTGAGTTGTAGGAGTTTAACTAAAACATATTCAATCATGACTTTTTCGTCTTCTTTCTTTGCTGCATCTACTTTGTCTTCTTCCTTTCTTATATTCACCTCATCAAGAGAGTGATCTTCAACATCAAGGATGACTGTATCAACCTCCTCATTCTTAACGATATAACGAAGGTGATTACAAAGCAAAATCCTATAAAACTTAGCAGATAATGTAATTTTTGTTTCATTCGTTTGCCATCAATAGTCAAGATAAAATTGTCCGACTAGGCAAGTCACGAGGTAGGAATGGATAAATGCTATATTGGTTGTATCCAAGAAACAAAATTACGGATATATCGAAAATATCGGTAAATATCGGTGGATATTTTGACAAAAATATCGGTAAAACGAAAATTAATAAAAATCTTTCAGAGTCGCTAGAAATCTTTTCATTAAAGTATAAAAGGCGTAAATAAGCAATGCTCTGAAACTGTGAAAACAATATTCATTTATAATTTATCGAAATTACATTACAATAGTATTAATTTAAAACAAAATGAAGAGGCAAATGTGGCTCACATTCGTTATTTGATGAAGGATAGCATCTTCGGTAAGAGGGCGATAATATTCATAATAAGATCTTCAAAATATTGAGATAAATCACAAAGAAAAATAATTTGAGGATTAAATGGAGCTTGGATGTGTATGGATGATTTGTAAAAGAGATTGTATGATTTTATGGGTATTTATAAATTTTTAGTCAAAATAGTCATTAACGATATTTCTGTTATTTTACCAATATTTTTGGAAATATTTTACCGATATTTTGCGATATTTTCGAAATTCCGGCACAAGCGCGGCGTGCTCCTGATCCGCGATTTTCCGGTGGAAAAATGGTGGCCTCCGATTTTATTTCAAAAATGTGGCGCGATTTTATCGATTTTCTGTTTCGCCTGGTCTGAAGCGAAAACGATTTTTCGGCGATATGGCCTGATGACAACCGAGGCGCCGCCCCAGTGACTGAACAGGGGTTGAAAATTACGATGTTTTAAAACGGACCGGACGTGGTCGAATCGATCAGCGGAAGGTTTTCTGTCCGGTTCTGCAGTTCGGGGCGGAGTGCCGATGGTGGACCTTTCGAGCGAGCGGTTTTATGTGAGCCGAGGAGCAGTCGACCCAACTCCAACCCATTATTTTAAAAGCTGACCCATTATACATTTAAATAAAAACTACGATTAACGACCCATACTCATTTGATTCTAACCTATAGCCACGAAGACACCATTTGTACAACACATGAGAATGGCAAGGGTATATAAAGACCCTCATTGGTGAATGTTGGCAAACAAATTTATAATATTCATTTCTAAAAATTATTACAATATAAATGTAAATATTATTTTTTCATTTTCAATAAATTTATGTTTTCCTTAAATTTTAAAATACTAAATTATGTTTTAAAAGAAATTTTAAAATTTTACTTTCAATAAAGATTTAAATTTTCAATAAATTCTTCTTTTATAATATTTGAAATTTCTTTTTCAATAAATTAAAATGATATTTATCTTAAAAATAAATAAATAGCATTATAAATATTAAAATTATATATATTTAAAAATATTTTTATATTTAAAAAAATATAAATTATATATTTATGATGTCGCTGATTGGCAATGATTCGATGGTAGGTCAGTAGATGGTAGCCCAGATAAATAAATTATTTTTAGATTGTCAGCGGGACCAGATTTTTAAAACATTGAAAAATTGACAAGGATGCCCATAAGGAATAAGAATCCATTGAAAGGACCTCACACCTAATCCAAGTGCAACATGTGTCCTGACAAAAGGCGCGACATCACCGTGCCCCACAACTAGACTCATTAGCGACCTATAGACGAAAACTCGTGGATTTCGTTAGCGTATTTATATATATCTCTCAATGTAGTATCAGGTAAGACTTCCTTTCCAATACTATGAGTTATAACCGTCCGTCACCGCAAGAAAAGTGTGGAATTTTCGGACACTATATTATGGGTTCTTATCTTAGAGATGATTTTGATTTGATTCTAAGTTTGGTATAACTTTCGGTTCATGTAGACCCTAGATACCGCTGGTTGTAGTACCATATCGATATCTCATTACCATGCATGGTTGTGGATAACGTGATAAGGAAACTTTACATGCTTGAAAGGTCCAAGTCCTACAAATTTGTTTCTGTGCACGTTTAGGACATTAATTGAAAAGGGTTTTCAAGCTTTTATATATATATATATATATATATATATATATATATATAGATATATAGATATGTGTGTGTGTGTTTGATTGTTTGAGATCATCCACTCTACTGGACAAATTCTTTTGATAACCGAAGGTGTTTTAATCAAGGTCCCATTCATTAGTGCTACCTATTGATGTAAGTTGTAAGTGCACTTTGATTACGTAGGCATGCATTCTCTTAAGTTTTTCTTTCAAATATATAACGGACAAGCTTTCCATATATCACATGCATCTTTACTATGGGTTTATAATCTTACATGACCGAACATATTTTTAAAAATATGATATTGAGCCCATGTTAGCATTAATATGGTTGAATGACTCGTACATGAATTTTAATGCTAAAATGAATAATTTGATAGAAAAATTTTATGTAGATACGAAATATAGCATCTTTATGTGAATCTGAGGAAATATAAGCATCATTAAATGCGCGCATATGTAGAGTGGGACTGAGCTGCTATCGCAGCCAAAGTAGGATCCGTAGTTTTTTAGAAAGTATTCTTTGTTGGCGAGAGAGAGAGGAGATGAGTAGCTGCTGCATCGATATACGAACATGAAAACCTGAATGTCTGGCTGGATGGGGAGTCGGAGAGCTGCCTCCGGATGAGGTAGAGCCTCGTAAATAGATCTTCCATGGATAAGTCACAGCCCGTCTGTAGACTATCAATACGTCGATTACATTAATTGGTCAAGTGCTATATACGTACATAATATAATAATATTACATAATTGATATTATTTAATAATCCAATAAACAAATCTTAATAATTGATTAATACTAATCCTGAATTAAAATACAGAAAGTTCTGCTTGGATGAAACGTCTGAGTCAATTATTAGGAATAGAGATTATTATAAGCATGATAAAATATCAATTATGACCAAAGCACATAACAACCAATAATATATATATATATATATATATATATAAAAGCCTTCAACGTCACGAGAACATCTTATCAAATTAGGAAAAAATGTCATACACATCAACAGGCTCATATTTCATGTAAAGATTATGAATAGAGAACTGCATTGAGTAGAATAAAACAAAATATGCATTTACTCCAAACAAATGATTAGCGTCTCAATGATGTTGTCGGAATATGATATTATTGACATGTCATTAAATCGTATGCCAAGCAAATTACAAAGCAAATAAATCGTAAATTCGGACTCTAACCCAAAATATCAGACTTAAATAAGGCCAGTATGAGTTACATGGCGTTGATAAACTCATGGAGTAAGCCTTTGGTTAGTGGATCTTTGCTAACATATGTCACATGGCAGTTTATTCAAGTAGAGTGCGAAATTCCGGGAACTTTCTCTCGACAAGCGAATTATTTTATATCAAAATTAACATTTGAAGTAGCACTCACATTGTTTTGAGAGAAATCTCTGGCGGTTGTATTGTCACAATATAACAAGTGGCTTGGATATACCCTCAACAATATAGCCAAAAATCAATTTCTTTAGCCACATGGCTTGACCATTAGCCTCATAACAAGCGACATACTCTGCTTATAGTTGAGGTAAGTTGTAAGTGTTTGTTTAACACTTTTCAGCTGACTCCTCCTATAAGAAAATGGCCCTTTTGTGCTTTATCAAACCTTTTAAATTTTTCACCACTTGATTCCAGAGAAAGGTTACGGCATTATCGATCTCTGGTACTCACATCTAATTGACTTCTCCATGGTATATTTCATAACCATGAGGCACACTCTGTTCGAGTGATCCCATTTTTCCCGAGAAGCCTTATCAGCAACAGTAGATTGATCAGTTAAAGCAGGGGGCTCTGCCTCTCTCAAGCGATCCATGTTGGTATTGTGAAATATAGATCGGAGATGCCGATCCTCATAATTGGTCCAATTCAGAGTTTTGACAGAAGTCAATTGCATAGGCAATGAGGCTGGCACCAGAGTAGAGAGGGAAACATTTAATATGCATGTAACATAATATTACCATGCGGTCACAAATAAATGATTCCTTACGTACAACCAAACATGCCTATTAAGCAGTTTCTTATTTATCATGATCACATAAGGGTCCACGAATCTCACAATAAAAGAAATATAAGTATACAATGTACGATCTATTATCACAAAATTCTAATACCAATAGAATTTTTCGAAACATAATTTGACATAAGTTTAGGACAAATAGTACCTTTGCATTAATAACAAATTACACTAATAACAACATACCGTTTAGGAGTATAATTATTTTAGTGCAAACATTCATAATTCAATTAAAATTCTAAAGAATTTAAATTATTTAATTTCTACAATATTTTGCACTGAAGTATTATGCTCACGATAAACAAGATCATAATTATGCAAAATAATATCATAGTTGCTGAGTGCAGGATCAATATACAGTGCATAATCCACGAAATACCACAGCGCTACCGCGGCGCTTTGTGCCTCTGCGTGGGATATCATAGTTTTTTATTTTTTATTTTTATTTTTATTTTTTAATTTGTGAAAACATGGTCATAAGTCTGAACAATATGAAATCTGACAGCACTTTGATTCCGAACATATCCAAAATAAGACTCATATATGACATTAACAAAACCTAAAGTGAAATTTCCGCATCACGAGTAAATCTCAATCAGCCTTACGGTGTGGGGTTCATACGGATGAGCGACCATAATTGTTATCGACTTGCTCACGATACCAATTGATAGAAAAATCTTATGTAGATATGAAAAATAGCATGCTTATGTAGATACGAAATATAGCATATTAATGCGCGCATGTAAGAGTGGATCTCAACCCATGTACACGGCCCAAAGTAGGATCCATAGTTTCTCCGAGAAAGTGGCTAGCTGGTGGCAGAGAGAGAGAGATATTTGCTCTCTCACGATATGCACCAAACATAGAAAACCCTAAATCTGGCCCGGATGGGGGAAGTCGAGGAGAGAACCATATCAAATGATGAGGACCTCTCATAAATAGGTACTCATGGATAGTCCGACCCATCATAGACTTATCAATACGTTAATTCACGTATTAATTAGTCAGAAGTGCTATATCGATTCGCTAATATAATAATATTACATAATTGATATTATTTAATAATCCAATAAACAAATCTTAATAATTGATTAATACTAATCCACAAAATTAAAATACAACATAATTACCTTTGATTTTGTACATTGATTTAATTGTGAACCTATATTGAAATTTCAAGATTAGGAGGAATGATAAAAAATTATTTATTTTAATGACTAAAGAAAAAAAATGAAGTTCATTATTATATAATTTATCTAATTATTACAAAGAAAAAAATGGAAATGATATTTATCCTATTAAATCATCATTTATACCTTCAAGCTTCTCACATTTTTCTGAAGGAGCTTTAGAATGTTATAAAGTATAAAAAATACTAATAATAATAACTAGTTATTCAAATAATACATCAAATTGAGATAAATTCATACAATTTCTATTTGAAGTTCATGAATATTTTGATATTTTAGTTTGGTAGAAATCACAACTTAAATATCTCGTGTCTTCTATTATTACTCACTATGTATGATTAATGGTGAGTATAGTTGCATTAAAAGTTGCTTTCAAATTTTCAATGTCAATGGAAGAGTAGTCAATAAAAATGATGCAATTTAGCACTCAATGTTATTGAAGCAGAAATATGTTTTGAAAAATTGGAAATAGCTTATGAGAGAATGGATGATTCAATTCGACAAGTAAAAATGCTTGCTGACATAGAATTTTTAAAACTATCTAGGTGTAACCTTGTTGGAAATTAGTAAAATGATAGACAAATAAGTAGTGTCAATCAAAAGTACTTATTTTGTAGTAATGTAAACTTTTCATACATTTTCAAATATAATCATATATTTAATGAATAAAAATTTCAAAATAGGTATTTTCTATTTTTAATTATACTTTTTATTTAAAATATGAATACACTTTAAATAAAAAATATTAATTTTCAAGCAACAGGCCTACAAGCCTGTGAGTCAGATCAACCCTAATATTAAGCTCGCAGCCTGATCCATCCAGAAAAGAGTTCAAGTTGGATTGGAATAAAGCTAGTTATGAGCTTTTTTGGAATGCTTAAATGGTGACACTCTAGATCAGTAAGCGGGAAATGGCTATAATTCAATTATGTAGAGAGTTGATTAAAGATAGTCATTTGTCTTCTTAAATAAATATAAAATGACTAAAGATATGTGAAGGAGACCTAACTTAGTGGTTAAGGGTTGAACGAGACATATGGAATGGATTAGGTTCGAATCTCTAAGAGAACAAAAGCTCGATTCCTACTGAAACAAGACAAATGTGTAAACCTAGGAAACCACTTGAAGGTAGCAAAATAACAATGGAATGAAAAAGACATGTTGCACCATAAATAGATGGTAGCCCTGTGACACCCCATTTTCCGGGGGTTCCGTTGACCACTGCCAACCTACGGAAAACCTGTGTGTCTCATATCATGAGACTCATATATGAGTAAAAATGGTCACATTGACCTACACATTATATTCATCAAAATATATCCAAGTATATTACAATAGTTTCAAGAGTTGTTACATCACTCTTAATACAAACATATATTAAAATTAAGAATTATAATATATGTTTTACAAAAACATAATCAAAACCACATGTTGACTTTTCTTCTCAAAAGTGGCCTCTAATGAACGTCGTCTTCCCAAACACTCCTGTACCTGAAAGGGGGATTCCATGTCGGGGTGAGCAATGCCCATAGTGATAATCTCCTACATGGGTTACTCCGGCCCTACCTAACTAGTGCTCATGCAATGACAAACCAACATTCAAGCAAAACATATATGTTCCTACTTAAATGTCTACATAAAATGGATGAGAATGTGACTCACCCTTTTCCACTTCTCGAGCCCTCACTGACTCCCTCACGCATGCCTAAGCCTTGAGTGTGAGAAAACAACATTTCAAAACAAAATGTTTTGTTCTGCATCACTAAAACGGTAAATCTATTGGACAACCCTCCAAAGGGTTATGAATTCTTTGGGTAATTCTCCGAAATAGTCTTCAGACCTTCCAGGCATGGCTGTTGGACAACTCTCCAAAGCGGTGCCCGGAAAATCTTCACTTTGAAATTCGCTGTGACCATTTCTATTTTCTTTGGTATCATCACCTTTCTTACCTATTTTCTAAATTTGTCCGTTTTCTGAAAAATGCATTATACCATTTCACTTCAACACATCTCCAATATATCTGTTCTTGCATATATTAACAAATTCACATACCTTCAACCACATATTTATTTCATAGTAACTAACATCAAAATTTAGCTTATATAAGCTAATAAACAATTCAATTCAATGGCTCACACACGAGTTATATATTATATAATTCAAACATAATTAACTTACATTAAAATTACATGCATTAACAGTTCTTTTAAGTACACACTCCAAATATTCATTTAAAGCAATATTATGCAAACAACATCCATAGACAATTTCAGTCCAACCATCAACGATTTGTTTTAACGATCCTAAGCGGCTAAGTGGAGCATGCGAAACTACCCGAAAATTCCGGCGGTGGTCCCCTCCGAAGGACCAAAAACTCACGGTCATTTCAGCTCCAACACTCCAACCACAATTTGCATGTTATTTAAATATCAAGCAACAACACAACATCATTTTAGTTAAAGATTAATTAAGGATGTAAACGAGTCCGAATTTAACAAGCAATCGATTTCGGGGTGATCAAGCCCATGAGGGCTCATTACAATCAAAACCATTTTTAATGGCTCTTAAGCGAAAACCAAACTTGAGTAGGAAGACCCTACCTCCCGGAACATCGAAAGTCCACAAAATCGATATTGCTGGCCTTACGTGCATAAGCGACTTTCATAGCGCGACGGCAAACCGGTTGACATTTACAGGAAATCTAAGAGAGAAGTTGGACTTTCTCTAAAATATGTTTGCCGCCAATTTGTCGGATCACACTTAAAATGAGAAGATATGTCTTCTTTTTAACTTCATTTATTTCCCACTTTTTGTCTCTCGCTTGCCGCCTTCGACCTCACAATTGGTTGACTTGGATTTCTTGTCATAACATCCGCTCTTTGGATTTCCATCCAATTAAGTACCCACATGTCTCGTGGAATTTAACAGCTCTTCTTGTTTAGTGATACGACACGTGGCATACTATGAGCCACTCAAAATGTATGACAAGTGTCCGCATTATATTCTTGAAAAGCGTGAAATTGAAATTAGGTATGCCGAGGGTCGCGAAATTCGCGTGGTAGGCTAGATTCTGAAATGATCCCAACGGTGAAGTCTGTTCGTCATCCGAGATCTAAAAAAATTCCCGAATTTTGACCGAAATGGCCAGTTTCTTTTTCAAAAAGTAAGAATTTTGCCGGGTTTCTGACCTCGCCCTACCATTGAAATGCTTCACCCTAATGCCTTTATCATTCCTCCTTCTACCATGTAGATTTAGGAGCCCCCAAGAACAAGACGTACTAAAAATGGGGCCCACCAACGTTAAGAGAGCTTATAACAAAACACCAATTGAATAACATTCAAACATAAAAAAATAAAAATAAAATCAACTTTTTTCACAAAAAAAAAAAGAGAGAATAAATCTAGAAGTAGAAGAAAGCTAAAAAGATAAGAAATAGAATTCATTGCATTGGTCTAAGAAAAAGCTAACCCCAAAAGATAGGAAGAAACAAGGTCAAGACACTCATAGCCAACAACAAAGGAATCTAAGAAAAGTTTGGCGATCGCAAAGAACCTAAAAACAATAGAAACATAGGAGTTTCAGAATAATGAAGAGACATCACCCACATGAGACCCAGTATGTTTATTTTCCCACTTTAAAAAGCATCCCTTCACATTTTTAACGAGGAAATAGGGTTAAATGAAGGTGATTAATTTAACCACTATTGGTCTAATGTTATGGCATAACAACTAGTTTCTCATTAGATCATTCCTTATTACTATAAATATTTACAAATACATGATGAGAATGAAATACATCATTATTACCAATAACATAACGAATAAGAATATCCTTTTTTTTGTTTAAAAATAAAATAAAATCTTTTCGTTATGAACATAGTTGATCAAAAGTGGACACATATCTCCCTAAATAACTGTAAAAAAAGAATATCATCCATTCACCGAAGAAAAATAATATATCTGAGCAGAAAAAAATCTTAAAATTATATGAAAGAAATTAAATTATAATAAAAATTCATGATTTTGAAAAAAATATTTACTCTTTATGTAAAAAATAGAATGATATTGAAAAAAATTGGAAAAAAGTTATTGGGATGATCCACTAAACCCTAAAATTTTATTCGAGAAAACTATTTATTTAGTTGAATTACTTTTAAAAGGGTGGATAATATTTTCTTGTTTTTTTTTACAGCTAAATATTTTAGTTATAAGGTATTAAGTTGTTCTTGGGACGATGTTTATAATGGCTAGTTCAAATGATAGAGTATTCCTAGTTTTAAATAGATAAAACATAAGGAGGAAATGGTCTCAAGTTTGAGTCCCTATGATAATTTACTACATTGTAAATAAAGCTTTTAGTTATAAAAAAAAACACTAAATTATACACTTGTTCATGTGAATCTGAAGGGATGAATGCCCGTGAAGCTTTGCATTTTATTGAAACATGTAATGTGAGGATGGTAAGCCAAAATGGGAAGATTATAAAAAAGAAGAATAAAAGAGGAAGTAACAAATTTAGTAATTTACTATTTAGCCCACCCTTGTGGATAGATATCGTGGACTCTAGTGTTGGGTGATGGACACTTTTCATACAGTTCTGGCTTTGACTACCACGTGACGTGGAGACACATGATTAATTTAAAGCTAATTCCATCTCACTTATGACTTAACTACATCTTAAGCAAATAATAATAACTTAATTAAATATCTATCTACCAAAATAAATAGAGGAGTGATGGATGATCATAATAAATAGAGGAGTGGTGGACACTTTTCATACAGTTCTGGCTTTGACTACCACGTGACGTGGAGACACATGATTAATTTAAAGCTAATTCCATCTCACTTAACTACATCTTAAGCAAATAATAATAACTTAATTAAATATCTATCTACCAAAATAAATAGAGGAGTGATGGATGATCATAATAAATGCTGAAACGTCTCCTTTTTCCGTCAAGATTTTGGGATGGCAAGATCCAATTTGAGCGGGTGTTCCTTCGTTTTTGGGCCTCGAGACGCATAAGTTCGATCCAAAGGCTAATTTTATTTTCTAGATAATAAAAAAGCATTCTTATTTTTGAAAATTAATTTAAGAAAACAATTCTTTTAAAATAAATAAATAATATATATATATATATATATAATTTTGATATTATTTCAAAATTGTTTATGTTATCTGAATTTAGTGTTTTATGTTTTAAGCTAAATAAAGCAGCTGAAAAGTTTTATATTTTATTGTGCTTTTTTTTTGAAATATGAAAAAACGATTTTAAAAGTAAATAGCCGATCAGATCTTGAATATTTCATCAAGATTTTGGGATGTAAAATCCTAATTAGGTGGTATTCTTTCATTTCAAGGTATCAAAATGCAAAGAGTAGGGGTATATTTAAAAACTAATTTGCTTTTAAAATTCTAAGTTGTTTATTTTTCTCCTTTTTCATTTTCCTAGGAAATGTTAAGAGGACAATATTTAAGTACTTAGAAGAGAGGTGGGACATTATTAATAATTGATATAACATGGGTAAGGATTCAAATCCTTTGGTTGTTTGATTTTCTTTTAATTTCAAAGCTTATTATACATTTTTATCAAATTGAAAAACCTAAAATATTTAATCTTTTTTTAATATGAAAAATAACATATTGATTTTTTTACTTTTTAATACTTAATATAAATAATGTTTCACAAAAAAAAAATACTTAATATAAATAAAACATTATGAAAACAAACAATTCAATGTAAGTACTATTTTATTTAGGTTCGAAAAGTAAATATCAATGAAGAGATGACATGTATGTATCGGATAAATACCAATTTGGTAAGCATAGTCTTCTTCAAATGCGGAACGCAACCATGTGCCACGACCAAACTACATTCTTCATGTCACGCCATCTTTAGGGGCGGAATTAGGATTCAACATTAGTGGGTAGACTTTTTAGTTTAATGGTTTAATATTTATAAATTTTAGTGGGACAGAGTGCATGGGTTTGAATCCCCTTAACTATAATTTTTTTTTTTTTAAATATCAGCATTTAACCCAGGCATAGGATAGTTCCGCTTCTTGGGGCGTGCTGTGGCGACTATTATTTGTGTTTTAAAAAAATCGGATTTAATCGGTTGGTCAATGATTGGATCATTAGCCAGACCGACCTTTTTAGTCTTAGGTCGATTCTGATTAGACCCCTAAACCATTAATTGATAATTTTTTCGATTTAATCATTGATTCGATTTTTAAAATATTAGCTATTATTGCAAGCAAGGGAAGATATATTTGATGTTAATTTGTGAGATAAGTGGGAAAACGATTTAGTATGAGTAAAATGAGGGGATAAGTTTATAGTCAAACAAATGGGCACCCCTTTTCATGAATTGAGGTTTTATTTAATCTTTCTCCTTAATTAAAGTTTGAATTTTCTCAGCGACCACCACCCTTTTCTTTTCTCGGAATTTTGAGAGTATTATTAGGATAGGTTAACAACCGGTCCAATCCTGGGATAGAGTAAATTTATGATAAGTTCCCTGAACTCAATTTGGTTTTTGATATGATATTGTCATTGGTTAGTGTTAGGTTTGCAATATGTATATATAAATGAGGCAATTTAAGCCCACAAGTGCACGGGTCATAAGTGTAGTCTCCAGAATCTTTTGCGTCACTGGATCGTTGGAACATACACCTGTCTGTAACAATCTGCAAAACGAACAAGAAAATGGCAGTGGGGGGCTCAGCCGCCTCTCTAATGCTTAAGTCAGATTCTCCTCTCGCAAGAAAAATTATCACCCTTTCTTTCTTAGTTTCAAATTTCATACCTTATTTTATGTGTTGACCTTCTTTTATCAGAGAGGAAGGGGATCCGCTTTCCGTGGAAAGTGGATGATTTCCTCCCAAATCGGAAGGAGAAGGTGGCGCATATCTCACGCATGGAGACTACTTCTACCTTTTAAACAGATGTGTTTCCTGATGGTGGATCTCGAGAGTGCTTGTTCACCCCGGGTGATATTGTTAGCATGATTCATGGAAGGGTGCATATTCTCTTCAGGCAGGGGGAATTCACCCAACAACATCATTTTCTAAATAAAGTCTCTAATCGGGAGAGATGGCATGCGGAGCATAACGACTCTTTTTGGGTCTCGGCTCTTAAATTGGGCTTACAGGCTAGGCCGGTTGGGCTGGGCTAACCCAATTATAGTCTTTAGTAGGATGGGGCCTGTTGGCTAGAGGGCCTGGGCCAAAGCCAATGACACCCACAATGCCCCCTTTTTGCCTGTTGGGAAAGGCGATCGTCCCCGGTACGGAAAAAAGAAAGCGTCTTTGACCGACATGGGGAGCGATGCAAGCCCGATCCATCTTGGTATGTTCCAACGTGAATTTTCTAACTTTTTAGATGTGCATTAGATGTGGTCGCTTGAGATAACCTTGGGGCTGGAGGTTGCTATAAAAGTGGTGACGAGTCCATTGTCTTATTTGGTTATCCACGTTTTTCCAACAGAGAAGGGTGGTTAGACGTTGTTGAGAATCAGACTTGGTGGATTGCTGAATGAAGGATGATTGCAATAGACCGTTTAATGTCTTTCCAAGCATAGATGTCCAGATCAGGTGGAAGGTTTAGGTGGGTGAAATAGATTCTCCGGGTTACGGATTTGGCCTTTGGGTGGTTCTAAAACTCGAATGGAATCCTCTACATCCAAGGATACCCCTTGCCAAATCCGCGGGACTTTTTGATTTCATCTTCCCCTTCTTGAGCCCCCTTTCCATCTTTCCTTGTTTCTTAGTTTTTGGTAGCCCTGTTGCTACTGCTTCTTCTTTGGCTTCTACTACTGCTTCTTCTTTAGCCTCTGCTATTGCTTCTTCTTTGGTCTCTGGTATTGCTTCTTCTTTGGTCTCTGCTATGGCTTCTTCTTTGGCTTCTGCTCAGTATTCGATTCAAACGAATTATGTAACTATTTTAATATGATTGCTTAGTTGTAAGGGTATGAATGTAATGATGGATGTCGTTTGGTGCAATTAATAAAAACGTACTTCTTGACATTTGTGTACTTTGTTCTATCTCAATATTCATGCGCTTTATTTTCTATCTCGAGGCAGGGACCAATTCATTAGCCATTGGCTGGGATATTCAATGATCCTGGTGAGTGGAATGGCTTTGGGTAGGGGCTCAACAGGTTAGAATAACAGGAGGGGCCCACCAATCGGCCACGTGTTAACTCTCGTGCTTACTAGAAGTTTGAGCCATGGCGAAACTTGGCCCGGAGTGAAATTGTCGCATTAATGAACTGTAGGTCCTAAGCGGTTGGTATGTAGGGAGCCATCATTAGGTTTTTCCATCTCTCATTCTTATCATTCTCGGGTTTACATTCCCTTCACCAATTTGAAATCTTCTGCAAATATACTGCTACGACTTTGCGTTCTTTTGCGAATCGTTCTTCTAAACAGCTTACTGATTCTAAGTTCTGGTGGTGTATTTCCCTTATAGGTGTGTTGAATCTTTGCTAGCGGCCCCTTCCATTTTAGGAAGGTTTGGGGTGAGGTAGGTCTAGAACTGTGCGCGGTGGTTCGCCCGGGTTTAGTGGTTTGCATTTTTACCCGTTTGGTATGTGGCTTGGTGTGCTGGTTTACTCTCCCCTCCATCGATATGTGCGATGTGAAGTGGAAGAAACTTCCACCGGCCAGAGCGGGTAGCAAACGGGGGACAGGGCGTTACGTAAGCAACATCATCTCATCCACGGCGATGGAGGAGTTGAGAATACTATGAGATCCTGATAGCGTGACTTGAAGTTGATGGAAGGCTAGACGGAGTCCACTCTAAGTGAAGAACACAATCACGGGTGTTTTTGCAAGAGCAACTTCAGCGGTCGGGCTTAGTTTCAGTGCTTGCCCTCATCCGAGCAATTCCTCCGTTGCCCGAAGATTGCCTCAGAGGCGCTAACCATCAATACTATTTGGATATTAACCGGTTGTAGCATGCTAAATCTCTTATACCAACTTGACCTTTCGTTGGTCGAGTTTTGTTTTATCTATGCCTTAAAGGTGGGTTAGGGTGGTCGGTTGTCATGTTAGTCCAGTCTGTGATTTGCAAATTGTCAAACGGACTCCCAGGTCTTCAGATGGAAGCGAAAGGGTGATCTTCTAGTAAAGGGGGCCTTGGGGATGAGACCGAGGTTTCCCTGAGCTTCTTTTAGGGTTAGCAAGTCACAATCTTTTCGGTGTGTCTTTGGTAATGGGTTAGTTTGTTGGTGTGCATGTGTGTAAGTTTTTATATGCTGCTGATTGTAGGTTATTGGTGCGAGAGAAAGAATTTGGAAGGGTTGGTGGAGTGGGTGGAGAAAGCCGAAACCGAAAAAAATTCGCCAGCTGTTGGAGGTTCAGAGTGGGCAGCCATTATGGGTTCTCCTTACTTCAAAGAACTTAGGCGTGAGGCGCAACTTAGGCTTATTATACCCTCCCTATCATCCAGCGCCCATTGCCTTCAAAAGTTGTTGATGGAGAACATTTTTTCTTTGTCGATTTGTTAAACAATATCGAGCGACGCATCCCGACATCGAGGTGCGAGAAGGAGTGGAAATAGCGGATCGGAGATCGGTGGCCCGGTCCGAAGTGAGACCATCACGCCTCTAGTGGGGGTTAAGTTCCCGGCCTCAACTGCGCCTAGGCCGAGTGAGGTAGCCCTCTGAGAAACGCCTTCAGCACCTAATAGGGGGCCAATCACGCCCCGAGTACTAAAGGTTAAAGAAGAGCGTAGGAGTGGGTTAGCACACAGGGCAAAGTGAGATATTTTATCCCTTGGGTCGGAGTCACGAGTCAGCCCGACCCGGTTCGGAAGAAGAAAGAGGAAGAGGAGATGGCGCGGGGTTGCGGCCGTTATGCCTCCCGGAAGCGGAAGCGCGGGGAAGATCGCTGCGGGCGCCATTTGCTCCTAATCGGGCCGCCCGGAGTCAAGCCGGCTGCAGGTGGTAGTTCGGAGGCTTGGGCGATTATTGTCGGGCTCGCCGAGATGGGATCAACGATCGCCTAGATATTGGGACGATGCCTAGAAGTCGGGAGGCGGGCTCGGGCAGATCCGGGCTTTAAATGATCTCTCATCCTATTCAAGTTGGAAGCGGCATGGTTGGATTTACTCGTACTAGGGCGAAGAAGGGCCTCCTTCAGGCCGGATCTTGATGGTCCCTATCTCCTGCTCGCGGCCCGGCTCCTCCAAAGGAGAAGGTATCGATGCAGTGCAGGAAAGGCGATTAAGCACATTGTCCACTTAGATGGAAGCGTGGCGGTAGATTTGCGGTGATCGCCTAAGCCGGTTTGTATCAGGTGATGCTCGAATGCGGTGGCGCCCGAGGCTAATGGTGTGGGCGAAGATTGCTCTGTGTTGTTCCTGCTTTGGCACTAACAAGAAGATCTCCCGAGTTGATAATTGATGATGGGATCTGGTCCTTAGCATGGCGCATCGATCATCTGACGCTAAGATAATTGAACCTTTATTTATAACACTAGCATCGAATCAAGAGTGCTGACGTGTTCTTAATATGCTTCCTCGAGCGTCGCGCATCAGAAACATAGCCTGACATCATGACTTTGAACTTCCGGTGAGAGGCGCGGAGGCTTGGTTGTTTGTCAGGTCAAGGCTTTCTAATCGGTATTTGGATGCCTCTTTGGAAGGAGGCCAGCATTCTTCGGCGTTAGGTTGGAAGCGAAGAGGTTGTGGAAAGGGTGGTCGGTAGGCGGAAAGGGATGTTGCGGAGCATGAAGCGGTATGGCCCGGTTAAATTGAGAGATGAAGCGATTGCCGGAGCGCAGTAGAAATGAGCTAGCGTCGGGTGTCTTAGCGACTCACGAGGATGCTGGTGAAGCGGTCCGGCGTGGCGCGCCCAACAAGCCTTGGTTACTGCGAAGGAAGCCCGTCGGAAGGCGGAGGAAGAGAATGGTCGCCTAACAGATGAACGAGTGTTTATGCTCATGGAGCTAAGGGATACCAAAGACTATTTTGTGGCTTTCCGGGAGAGGACTTCTGTAGAGAAGACGACAATGGAGGCGGAATTCGATGAGAGCAATGATGTGATTTTCAACTATGGCTATGGCTGTTGCGCCTTTGCGCATAACATATGCGGGAGTGAGCCTCGATCCTCGTCGGGATGCTAGACACATCGACTCCTCTGACTCTAGAATTTTTTATGAACCCTCGATGCCCCCCAAATTCTTCATCTGTCTTTCCCGATGTTGAGCCTGTCAAGACTATTAGGGAAGATTTGCTAGCCAAAAAGAGTCTCCGTTTCTTTGGGATGGAGTAGATGTGTCGGGGCCTCAGATTAGATCGATAAGGGCTCGATATTTATTGTTGAGGGCTGGGGCTGAAATTGGCTCACTCACTTTCTCGTTAGGCGTACTCACTTTGAAAGACATTTTATTTTCTGTTTTTGGTACCTTAACATTTTGAAAGGCATTTTGTTTTCTTTTTTTTTGGATAAAATACTTCCTTTCGGTTTAGCCGAGTGGCATTGAGTTATAATCATCAGTTAGGCGGGATATCTCATTACGGATGCACGCGAGATTTTATCTTTGAGTTTAGTGATATCATCGAGTGCGACTCACGGGTGAATGAAGTTACAGCAATGGGTCGGATCGGTCTTACCATACCAGCAATCCAGGACTCTCATGTGAACCCGGCAAGATATTAACTATGTTGGTAGGATAGGTCATTTTATCTGTGGACTTTAGTTTGACCGGAGTTAGATGTTATCTGGCTAGGTCGAGCAGTCATTTTCTAACGCCATACGACTAGGTTAACCCGGTTAGATGTTATCTATTTGGTAGAAACGAGTCATTTTCCGCGCCATCGGGCTTTAGGTTGACTAGTTAGATGTTATCTAAACTGGGCCGGACAGTCATTTTACGCACCACTCCAGGACTTTAGTTTGACCGGTTAGATGTTATCGTGGCGGGACGGAATCATTTCTCGCCATCCGGGCTTTAAGTTGACCCGATTAGATGTTACTCTGGCGGCGGACATGTCATTTAACGACCATTCGGCTTTGGGTTGGGTTAGATGTTATCTAAACTGGGTCGGACATGTCATTTTCTGCGCCATCTGGGCTTGAGGTTGACCCTGCAAGAGGAGAAAAATAGACGACATATGCATTGATATTGAATCATCCTTTATTGATAATACCTCTTAAGATGTGTAGTGTTCCACATTCTAGGTCTGAGGGTCCCATCGAGTTTGTCTAAGCGTAGACTAGATTCAGACAAGTGTTACAAGATGGTCCTTCCAGGTTGAGTTACTTTCTTGCATTAGTCAGCATATTCTCAAATACTCTTCTTAGGACCAGGTCCCTTGGTTGGAACAATCGGGGCTTGACCTGTTTGTTGTAAGAATTTGCCAATCGGCGCTAGTAGGACGCTATGCGGATTGCTGCTGACTCTTGCAATTCATCGACTATGTCTAGATCCTTGATCATTAAATCTACATTCCCCTGTTTAGGGACGTCTGCCCGGATGGTAGGCATACCAATTTCTATAGGGATTATAGCTTCCATCCAATAAGTAATTTCAAATAGGGATATACAGGTAGGTTTGCGGGCAGTAGTTTTGTAAGCCTAAAGTACCCCAGGGAGTTCATCCACCCATTTGCCCTTAGCTGAATCCAACCGTTTCTTCAAGGCTGTCAACAGGGTTTTGTTTGAGGCCTATGCTAGACCATTGCCTTACGGATACCATGGGGTGGAGTATAGATTTTTTATCTTCAATTCCTAAAAGAAGTTTCGATGGGCAGGGCATTGGGTGGGCGTAGTTGTCGAGCCACGATTGATCACAGGGATGCCAAATTGGCACTCTGATATTTTCGGATCAAATTAGGTAACATCCTTATTTTTGATCTAGGAGAATGCTTCAGCCTCAATCCATTTCTTTGAAATGATCGGTGGCTGCACTAACGATAGCTTCTTTTGGGAGTGCTGCGGGGTGGTGAGTGGGCGGCGGTCGTATATCGATCTCCCATTAGGCGAGGGCCGAGGGCTCGAAATAAAGATCGAGGTCTTGCCGGTGATTTCTCGATCTGGGACGAGTCGTTAGCGGCGATCACACTTTCTAGTATAATTTGGCATCAGCTCTTGTAGTGCAGTTAAGATGATTTCCACCGCATTCCTTAACGCATTTCTGCTGTACATATAATGACTACGCTCGAGTCGAGGCATTTGAAATAGGGGCCGCCCGAGGAGCGGTTGAATAGTTGCCCATCGACTAAAAAATGGTATTGGACTTGAAGTTTGTGGACCTTATCTCTCTCACTAGGGAGTTGTCCTGTGCTTAGATATGGCGATGGCTGATGGGAGTCCGTCCATGAAGGGGTCCTTATCCACGATTTACTTGAGGATGCAATTGTGGATTGATAGTAGATGGCGAAATATAGTTTGTTGATTAGTAGAGAGCGGCCACATAGCGAGTGCGCCTTTTCATTAGAGTCCACGGGAATATGCTCCCGACTTCCCGGGCTAGGAAAGCTACTGCGTTGTTTCACAGGAAGCGTTTTCACCATTCGAGGGTCTCGGGATTCGAATTCTTAATTAACTTGCTCGACCACCAATTAGGAATCACTTTGGACTAGGAGCTTGGCGAGGATAAATTGGCGCTAGTTCGAGCAGTAGGATGGCCTTGTGCTAAATTCCTTGTTAAAGGCATTAAACCCAAGCCGGATTACTTGTTCGATCTTATCCCCGGATGGGGATTTTAACTGTAAACCGATGCCCATCCCGGTTTTCCTAGACGCCCCATCAATATTAGCGTCCTGATCAATTTGTCGGGTGGCGTTTTTCATTTGGGGGTTACGCTATGAAGTCAACCAAGCACATGTCCCTTCTTTGAAAGCCTTGGCTTGTATTGGATGTCGTACTCGCTTTGTTCGATTGCCCAGTGAGCCATTCTTCGAATCGAGTCGGGCTTATGTATAGTGCTCAGAAGAGGGAGTGCAATTAGTCTAATGATAGGTCTTGCACGATAGGGCAAAGATTCTTGGGCATATCCACGGGAGTGGCGGCTTGCTTAAGATGGCGCTATACCTAGTCTCTCGTCGGTAAGGATTCTAATGAAGGCACGAGACTCATTTCAGTCTTCATTCTCTTTAAAGACAAGCGACACTTACTACTACCTCCCGGGGCGCGAATATCTGAAGAGAGTCTCGTTAATGAGACTTGTGAGAATCGGGGTTCGGTATCTTGATCTGGATAAAGCGATCCATTCTTCAATTCCATCCGATCCGGTCAGCTCCCTTGAGGTGGCGAAAAATGGCTTTGCGGTGTGAGGCAGGAAGCCAACATCTGAGCAATGTCGGCCCATCAGGTCTTCTTTCTCTTTTTTTAGAGCTTGGGGCTGGAGACTCACAGAATGGCTTTAGGGTGGGAGGGTTGGCCTCGATCCCCATGAGTCGTCATGAATCCCGAGGAGTGGGCTGCCTTGACCCCGAATGCACACTTCGCGGGGTTGAGTTTCATACCATAAGTCTTTAATGAGATTGAATACACATTGCGAATGAGTAAGCGTGTCCGTAGCTCTGCGGACTTTATCGATATATCATCTGCCACACTTATATAGTTTTAAAATGATCATTTGAAACATCTTGGTTACCAGTCTCTAGTAGGTGGCCCCGCATTTTTAGCAGAATGGCATTGCGTTATAGCGAAAAGCTCGTGGGGAGGCTAATAAGGCGTTTCTCTCTCTCTGCATCTGGCGGGTGCATGGGGATGATGGTAGGAGGAGATACATCTAGAAGCGATAACATGCCGACTGTCATTGTGTCGATCTCCGAGACGTGGGAAGCTATCAGCAGGACAACGCGTCGTTAAGATCGTATGTACACATACTCTACTTGCCTTTCTTGAGAAACTACCACTACGTTACTTAGTAAATTACGGGTATTTGACTTCTCCTAATAAACCCGGCCTTGAGGTTATCTACTTTGCTTTGGATGATGATGAAGGTCGAGATTGGAAGATGTCGTACTCTCTGCTTAAGCGGGTCTGCGGATGGGAGAACATTCGACTTGTGGGAGCGTTCACGCGGGGCTTATCCTGTCATGTCGAATGGAGTCGAGGGCGAACACGTCGGCGTTAATAACCCAATACTTCTTGCAATGGGCTCTTTCTTCTTGGTCAGAGGAATTAACGTAGGTGCATCGATTAGAACCGTCATGAGCATAGTTCAAGGGATCAACGCCAATTATTCCACAATCTTCAAAGTGGCTCAAATAGCGGACCTTGGTACTATATGATGAGGGTTGAGTTTCAGAGGGCGAGATATCGAGGCCTTTATCCTTTTCAAGCTCGTGGTAATGATTGATAGCATTGTGACCGACTAATTGGCTACAGAGAGTCAAACTGCCGTATGCGATGAGATAAGCTGATAGATTGGTGGTAAGAAGTTGGGGAGTTGCTTTCTTGGTATGTAGTCGGGTCAGGCCAGCGATAGCATTGTAGGACCCCGAATCTTGACCAGAAAGCAATGTATTTGAGTTCTGGTCTGCCTTGACGAGAGAGCAATATCACTATGGGTGGTGGATGATGGTGGCCCGTTGAACCTAGATGAAACTACGTCGATTCGGCCAGGATGGTAGTGGGACTCATCTGCAAGGTACAGGAGGTGCAACAGACCGGTGTGTTACACCGGATTCAGCCAAGGACTACGTACATGAAGTTGTTATTACACAAGGTGAGTATAAGCTCATCATAATGGGGAGTGATGACTCGGGTCGGGTTTATAGGAGGAAAGGATATGGGAGTATCGATCGAATTTTGACATCTTTCTGCAGAATCTTGATGGTGTTTACTCGGGCTGGCGAGGCCGTGGCTGTACCGTCTGCTGATGGCGGTATTGATCATGTTCAGCCTCCCAGGTATAAGTTGATGGTGGAGTGCAGGTTACGATGGATGCTCATTAGCAACCAGTATCTTTTTCGGTTGTGGGGTAGTCTCGATTCCGTGGGTTGGCCGAGATATTAAGACATACGAGGTGCGGATTAATCTTCCTATCGAACGGGCCTTGGCAATGGTTTGTTTCATGGTTGTGGTCCTTGTGGTAGTCACACCTCAAGGCGATTACGTTAGTCTGATTTGGAGCGAGGCCGTTTAAAATCAGTGGTCCGGATGAGCGGGGAGTAACCGATCACCGGAGATGTTGAGAGGGAGGAATGTGAGTGAATTAGGGAGTTCCTTTTCTTTTAATTTGTTCTTGGTAGCACGACCATATAAGCCCTTTTGTTGGTGCTCTTTTTGGCAACTTTGCGCTCACGGGAGATTATCATCCTTTGTTTGTGGCGACTGAATATTATCCTCTAGAGTGGAGTATTTGTTTGCCTGCCGATACAATTCTTCCATGGTTGCGGGTGGATCAAGAGAAAGGATGGAAGGGGTAGTTATTGAGCTTCTTGAGATGTAAGACCGCATCCATCACGTAAACATCAATTTGTTGGAATGACTTGTCCGTCTCTGAAATCCTTGATGGATTAAATGCGTCCCTCTTGAAGATGGTTGGAGCGGTGATGTTTCCTTTAAATCGAGCAGACACGGATATTGAGAGACAAGCCCTGGTCGTCAGATAGGTTGAGACCCTCTTGGGAAGCTTGTGGAACCCGGGCACGAGGCGAGGACCTTTGAGTACAGTAGGGAACACCCTTCAGTCGATCGTTCGATTGTTAGGATCATTGCACGGATTAAAGTCTGACATATGATCATATGGATCGGAGGCGAGTCGATCCATGGAAAGCGGTGGTATGGCCAGATCGGCGAGGCTCATAATCGAATATGTTGGCGGGAGGAAGATGGCATGTCGTGCGATCACAGACGAGAGGGATAAAGTCTTTGCATGCGGAGTGGGAACACGCCAGAATGATTCTAGCAGTAGAAAGCGGGGTCATACCCCGGCAGGGTAGACATGTGTTCAAGATCCAATTCAGAATAGAATTAAGCCTGCTAGCCTTTCTTCGCATCGCGACGTCACGTGCCACTAATGCCCGGTGGAATGGCGGGAGACTCTTTACGGACTCGGCCAGCATTGTTGCAGAGGTGGTGAGCGATGGGAGTGGAAGGCTATCTGAAGATAACTTCGTCATCTGGGTGGATCACTATGGCTAGGTAGAGCGGGCTCTTTGCCCTTATTTGTTTGGGTTAGGGGTACATGTTAGGCATCTCCTTATGGGTTTTTGGCCCTGTTGGTCTTCAAGCGGGTCCGTAAGCGTTCGTTCTCCTGTTGTAAGCGGTTCGCATGCTCACGTAATTCGGCCATCTGTCTGGCTTGCTCCTCTTGCTTCGCCTCCATCTCGGCGTAGCGGGCCCTGATCTTCAATGGGTTGGTTATTTGGGTTGCTGAACATGGCGATAAACTTCGGCAATGATCCCGTTGGGATGAGCAGGAGCGCGAAAGCTTTAGTGGGAGATCATAGGATGAGATGAACTGACTCTACGTGTATCGCCTTTGAGATTTCTGTGGCGTTTCCCACGAGGCGGTGCCAATTGTAGTCTCTAGAATTTTCTGAGTCACTGGATCGTCGAAACATACACCTACATAACAATCACCCAAACAAACGAGAAAGCTGCGGTGGGGGCTCCACGCCTCTAGACTCTTAAGTCGGATTCTCCTCTCACAAGAAAAATTATCACCCTTCTTTCTCCCGGTTTGAATTTCCTTACCTTATTTACGTGTTGACCTTCTTTTATCGAGATGGAAGGGATGCCTTCAGGTGGAAGTGGATGATTTCCTCCCAAATCGGAAGGAGAAGGTGGTGCATATCTCGCGCATGGAGACTAGTTCTTCCTTTAAATAAGTGTGTTTCGAATGGAGGGGATCCACGAGTGCTTGTTCACCTCGAGTGATATTGTTAGCATGATTCATGGAAGGGTGCATATTCTCCTCGGGGGAATTCACCCGACAACATTTTCTAAATAAAGTCTCCCATCGGGAGAGATGGCATGTGGAGCATAAAGACTCTTTTTGGGTCTCGGCACTTAAATTGGGCTTGCAGGCCAGGCCGGCTAGGCTGGGCCAGCCTAATTATAGTCTTTAGTAGGACAGGGCCTATTGGCTAGAGGGCCTAGGCCAAAGCCCATGGGACCCACAATAAGTAATAAAGAAGTGGTTTTTCATTGAAAGCTTCGAATGTTGATCAGTGGGAATTTTTTGGTTTAGTCACGGACTAGAACACTAGTTACTCAAGCCTTTCACTATCAGCGAATCGTATTTTGGAGGAAAATATATTTCTAAAATAAAATAAAAACAAAAGAAAAACTAAACAAGGAATGATTTCTTTCCGATTAACAAGGAGTTGATCAAATATGAAGAAAGAACTTTAGGATAAAATACTATGGTTGATTATTTTCATTGATGCTTGCTGATTTATCTATATGAAGCTCAAACTAGATGAATTAGCACTTAAATTGGTTCAAGGATAGGTATGAGGATCCCACTTTCGTATTCCCCCTCATATTTTCTCACGCTAACCACCTATTCACAGTTACGTCCTTCTAGATTGTTAAGGCTATATTATACAACATTTTTCCTTAGGCATTATATTGGTCACAGTTACGTTCTTGCAATAGAACCACCTGAAATGAGCTAAGGTTGGTCACAGTTACCTTCTTGCAACTCTCACTCAATGTAATTTAATGTAATCCTCTCTAATGAAATAAGCAGTATGTGACACCCTATCCCGAAGTCAGTTGACCCTTGTCAACTGCGGAAACATGTGTCTCATTTATGAGACCCATACATGAGTAAGATATTGATAGGGTCCATCATCCATACTTGACATCTGATAACAAAACCATACATTTCTATAGATTCAAGTTATTGTCACTCTTATCTGAAAACATATATTGAAACTAGTTCGTTCTAATATATACACAAACATGAATCAAAGGCGCGGTCAGGCACTCAACGTAATCCAGAAGCCTCTAAGGGGATCGTCGATGCACTTTATGCATGTCATGTACTGAAAGGGGATCACGACGGAATGAAGCCCAGTAGTGATAATCTCCTACAAGGGTTACTCCCCACCTAAGTGCTAATGCAATAGCGCAACACAACACCCACATTCCATACAATTTACAATCTACACATGGAATGATTTATGTATCATGCATGAGATGTCTTCATGCCTTATATCACGAGTCCTCCGCAGGCTCTCACACATGCCTGCCCAGTGTGACAAGGAGTCCTTTAGTAATACCAATGACACCATATCTGAGGCCGCGTATTGGCTCACTAACACCTAATCTGAAGTACTTGATGGGTTACTAACCCAGTCGATCCAGGCTCTTATCCCTGCCCCAGTAGAAGTCTAAGTGATAACCATGACCGTATGTCTTCTTTGGGCAACAGAACTTTTCAGCTCACGCCGCGGGTCTCTTACACCCATACAGAACTTTTAAGATCACACCGTGGGTCTCTTACACCCATCACAAAACTTTCCGAATAATACCGCGGGTCTCTTACCCCCTTACAAAACTTTTCGCATGATACCGCGGGTCTCTTACACCCAAATTCACCCAACACACATTACTTTCCATTTAAATGGCTTTACACCCTCGTGAGTCTCTGGACTGTCCATTTAGAACTCATGACCCGTTTCCATAACAGACAGATAAACAATACCATCCACCCACCCCTTTAGGCTCCACGCGATGTACGTGTATGAAATGCTTGATGCGATACATTTTCCTTCATCTTACATACTATATAGGTGCTACATGAACATTTACTTACTATGGATAATTATAATTGATACATATAATTCTCTCCATGCATAACCCACGTTAATCGTGATGCGACATACATTAACATGTCATATTCACCTTTGCGTATTCTTATAAGCGATAACACACCACCGGGTCACAATCTTGGACCCACGTCAATGAGGGTACCTCACGTGGACCGCCCCATGGCGTAAACTAGTTTGGTTACGTCCTTACTCTGACATCGAAGCAACCCCGAAAACCTAGAAACTTTTAGTTTCAGTTCAAACAACCAGCCACAGTCTTGGATTGTGTGAAGCCGGTTATAGAAATCCTCATCATCCAAGTTTTCGAACTAAACCATATGGCCTCTCACTTGGCCTCCCATAGAAATCCATACCATACCCAGTGATATCCCTCTGACATGCCATGCGATGGTCATGTCATATCCCGACTATTCACCTCGACATAACCGTCACGACACACTTTTTACTTGGTGAAACACATAGATTTTCAGCAGGGTTATGATCACCTAATTCTCTTCACAGGTACATGGATGGAATCTTGACTCAATGGGCTTTCCATAGAGTCCAAGAACACCCAAAACGGAGTTCGGAAAAGAAGTTATGACCTTTGAGTTGGAGTCGCACATGAGTAAGCGACCACTACGCATTACCCGACCTCCCTTTCCTCCCGGATCTAGTACCCACTACCCTTCACGAATATCGGAATCTTGACTCAATGGGCTTCCATAGAGTCGAGAACACCCGAACGGAGTTCGAGATGAAGAAGTTATGACGCCCCAGTTGGAGGTGTAGTGCCTGCCGGCTTCCACCGACCTCGGTACCCATTGCCCTCCACAAGCATATGGCTGGAATCTTGACTCAATGGGATTTCCATAGAGTCAGAACTAAAGCGGAGTTGAGCGAAGAAGTTATGACGCTAGAAGTTGGAGGTCTCACGTGAAACGATCCACGAGGCTAGCCGTACTGGTACGCCCCAGCCTATCAGAGCAGCACTAACCGGGACAACCTGTGGCCGATTTAATGTCCTCCATGGAACATGGTTAAAATCTTGACTCAATGGAGCTCCGCGGGAGTCTAGAACACGACGGAGTTCGAGCGAAGAAGTTATGACCTTCAAAGTTAGGAGTCTTACATGAGCAGTCCCAGGGCCGGCCCGATACATGGGTGACCCATCAGCGCCGGTGACCTAGCCAGGCCAGCCTTTCCACTTAGATTGTTCAAAGTAAGTGGATACCTTGTTTAAAGAGGTTCGAATGGAGAAATTCAAAGCCCTAACATCAAGTTCATGATTTTGCTCTGATTTACAGAGGACTCTTTGCTAAATTCCGCTGTTCCTGCAAAGAAACCGGTTCCTAAGTCAGGCTAATCGTGCTTATGATCAAAAATAGGAATTAACTTCCATGGTTTGAAAATCTCTTGACAGACACCTCCTTGGGGCAAGACACCACCACACACAACCCTTAGGGTAGAAATAAGTAGGAGAATGCTACCTCTTGGAGGTTGGCTTTGGTCGGTCTCTACTTGTAGCTCTTGTCACGAGGCTTTCCCTCTTGCTTCAGAAGCCAGATGGTCCGTCGTCGAGATATTTTAGAGGAGTGAAGTACTCTCTCCTAACTCTTATCTCAAATTTAGTTTGCACTTTTCTCTCTCTCCTTTCCTCTCCTTAGGTTGGGAAGATAGAGAATCAAGTGAGATGTCCTCTCATAAACTGTCCCGATTCTAAGTGGCTCATGGATTACGTATCAAAAGCACCCATCCATCTACCTTGGATTCTCAATCATGTGTTGCCACATGTCTCTTACAGGTCCCCACTTGAGCTATTTGTTAGTAGATCTCCACTTGACACGTGTCCATCTTGAGCCACTCAAATGCCACGAGAGTGTCGCACTATACTCGGTGCCCACGAAAAATATGAAATTCGATTATCACCAGATTAATGAGGGTGACATGGTAGCTAAGAGCTGCGATCGTTGATAAGTGAAGTCTGTTTAAATATCAGAGATCTAAAAAAATTTTTTGATTTTACGTGAAATTTCTATTTTACCCTTTATCCGAAAATTTGGATTTTCCGGGGTTTCACATAGTACTAGACCTTTATAAATTCTCTAAACCTCTTTAACTAGGTTAATTAGAATTCCAATCAATTGACTCACACCTTAGGAGAATCAAATCTAGATTTTAGGCAATATCCTAGCAAATACCAAGGATAATTCCTAGTAAAAATGATCTCAACCAATTTCTAGCATGCATCACTCAATCCAAAACCATGGCACCCAAAGATTTAACACCAAACACATCAATACAAGCATAAATCACATAGCCATACTAAAAATTAGACAAATCATGCATCAAATCTGATAATCAACCTTTGAGGATGTCTAGCCACTCATTAAACCCTCAAATCCATTAAGAACATGTTCATTACAAGCATAAATCCATCAACAAATCATAAATTCATCAATTAACCAAAACCTTAATCTTTCAAAGATTTAACACCAAACACATCAATCCAAGCATAAATCACATAATCATACTAAAAATTAGACAAATCATGCATCAATCCGAGACCAACCCTAGAGATGTTCAGCCATCACAACTCTCAAATACATCAAGAAAATGTTCATTACAAGCATAACAAACAGATGAGAAAAAGAGCAAGAGTTAGAGGTACAAAACAGTCAGAGATGAAGAACTACTCAAACTTTGCTCCTCAGTTGAATGAGGTCTTCTAGTTGATCTAGTCTTAAAGAAAAACTCCAAATCCAAGCTAAAAGAAGCAAAATTGTAAGTCTAGGTTGTTCTAAGAATGAGAGGTGAGAAAACCTAGGGAGGGTGCTCTACTCCCTCCAAACTTCCTCCTAAAAACATGTATTTATAGTGTCTTGGAAAATCGGCCCTAAAAATGGGACAAAAACAGGGAATTTATGAAATTTGGGCCTCGATGCCGTGACATATGAATAGTTATGCTGCGGCATACCAATGTTGGATGCTAATTTCATCTTTGCTTCAATGTCGCAGCATGTGAATAGTGATGCCTCAACATGCACTACTCATCTGCACTTTGCCTTTCTTTATCATGGAACTTGAAACCGTGAACTTTCATATGGACTCCTAAAATCGCCTTCGACTCTGGAGTTCTTCAACTTAACACATTGCCAATTAGAGCAGAGCCATTTGATGCTGCTATTAACACAAAAAATAAAAAAACATATACTACTGTAGTAAGACTTCTAGTATTCTTTGTCTATTTAAGCTCATTTTGTTCATTTTTCTCCAAATTGACCCCACCACCAAAATGAGATGATTTTAAACATTAAAACACTAATTATCTAGTAAAGACTTACTCCTTCCAAGATAATGGAACATCCTTTTTCTTTAGAATCTAACGAAAAGATTATTTAGATAATAAATATTTCATTACTTAATTAAGACATAAGAAACTTCGTAATTCGAATGAATCAATTGGAAAAACCTGGGTTAGGAGGCGGTCATTAATACAATATTTATCTCGATTATATGGTTTAGATTAGTACCACAAAGGTGGCGAAATATAGTAAATCAACATTGTGTGCTCAAAATAAAAAATGAAGATTTAAACAGATGGAATTTGAGCCTAAAGATCAATTAATTCATTATAACAAACAAAATGACATGGTTGCACTGCTAACGAATCAAAACAAAAAGAGGTTTAAAAACTATAGATATGACCTTTATCATATAACGTATTAATTATTAAATGCCATAAAATGATATGATAATTATAGTATGAAATGCATTCATCAATCAGTTATAAAATTGTGATTATGACATAAGTTACTATTAGTTTGACCAATGGAGATGACTTCTTGGCTTCATGATATATGTAAATTTCCCCATCAAAATGGCTTCTTAGTTTATATGATTTTACCTTTTAACTTCTTTTTGTGGAAGATGGTCGAGTAACTATCCATATTAAAGTTTGATTCAAACTTTGACGGGTTGCTCATTTAGTTCGAATGCCCCAAATTTCATAATTCAAATTCCAAAATTTTAAAATCTAGATCCAAAAGTTTTGAACTTGTAATCCCAAATTTTAAAATTTAATTATTTTCAAAATCTGCTCTCATTATTCCAAATTTTGTTTCAAATCAATTTCTTCAAGTCCCCATTTCCACTTCAAAATTCAAATATTCAATTTTCGAAACTCAAATTTCACCGTCAACTGTCCAAATTTCATAATTAAAATTCCAAATTTTCAAAATTCAAAATTCAAAGTCCCTCATTTTCTAAAGTAAAAGTTCTCAATTTTAAAATTTAAGTTTCCAATTTCTAATTTTTTCGATTGGGTTTGCTCCCCTCGATGATTATTGATTTAAGTCTCATTAAGACTATCAAAAAATTTACTTAACCTTTAACTTCAAGACATGTGTGCAAACCTCAAGCCCAAATATCAATCCAGCCCATGGGTTCAAGCCTAATAACACAACATTGGAATTGCATTCATTATTTTTAAAGACAAATAAAACTTGTTGAAATAACTTTGTCAAATTGTCATATAATTATAAGGTTCAACATATAGCTAGGAAATGGATCGACCCAATTCAAATGGGCTAAGCTTATTAGAACTGCAGACCAAAATACGTTGCAAAATAATTCAAATTCCACTTTTATTCTGATCGCTGCTACCTAACCTGACGCATGCGAAATGCAATAAAATAGGGCTTAACATTAAAAAATTATAAATAATTATAAATAACAATTTTACAAATTTTATATTTTGTAAAATAAAGTTTCTTTGAAATACTTACAATTTATTCTCTTTTTTTTTTTTTTTTTTGACAATGAAAACCGAAATTTCATTGATTCAGAACGATAATACCTTTACATCTGAACACATAAATCAAAATGCTAAAAATTTTAGATGATGACATAATATTCAAATTAATAGCAAGAAAAACGTTCAAGGCCTACACAAAAGATAATCCTAACATGCCTAAGATACCTAAGATCTTAGGTCTAATGAAGCACACTGACGACCAAGGATTTGATGTGATTTCTTTGTTTGATCGAAGCAATGTTGCCGTCTGAATCGCCCACACAAAAACCAATGAACAACCACACGCCACAACAAGTCTGCGACAAAAACATAAGAAAACAAAAGAAAATCAATTAAAAACTTAGATCGAGTGGAAGAAACCACTTTAACTAGACAAAACAATGGGAGGGATGATTTCAGATCAAGAAAGGCCAAAAAACCACCTCATTTCTAACAAGATGAAAAGAAAGAACGAAATAAATTAAAGTTTTTCATATAAGAGAACAATATCTTACAGTTAAAAATGCTTATCTTGGGTCTTACAGTTTATTCTTATGTTCTTAAAAAGATTATATAAAATAAATTATTTTAGTTATATATATATTATTTTAAATTATTTTTCATACTAGTATTATTTTATTTTATTAAAAACAATTATTTAAAAACTTTTTTTTGGCGTAACAACTATTTTATATTTTAATTCATTAAAAACTAATAATTTTAACACAGTGTCCTAGTTATATTCACTCAACTACGACTCTTAAAAATACTGCCAAAGCTGGACTGCTCCATGGCCCATAACCCTCACCTTCCTAGTTCAGCTGTTCAAGAGATTTGCCTATTTGGGCTTAGCTCATTCATGGTCAGTCTATATCCCACTTTGTGATGCTTGGGCTGGGCTAGCCTGTGCAGCACTTTAATATCTGGAGGGCCCACCGCAACTATGAGAAGAATGTGTAAAAATTCAATTTCCATGAAAATGATATAGAAAGCAAGCTATCATTGTCAAACATGTTCAGAAATAAAAGTATATTATAAAGATCTATCCAAACGGAAATGAAACTTGTTCAAGCCTAATTAGGTTGGAAATGTCATAAAGAAGGAAAGAAGAATCAGCCCAGTTTTGTGGGAACGTTTCGGATGGCCAAGAGTCGTCGAACAATAAATCTGAATGCAACTAAAAAATTACAAAAAAAAAAAAGAAAAAGAAAAAAAAGGACACCAATTTCACTCCTAGTGGAAAAAGGTGTATAAATTATATTTAGCTTCATACGATGCCCAATACCTGTCTAAGCATGGGTGACTGACAAGGACAACCTTATTCTTCCTTAGACTGATAACCCAACAGACGAATTTGATCCATTTACATATATTTTATGTTTAGTACTCGACAAGCTTTTTCTCAACAACCTGTCTCAATGGGTCAAAAGTTTTACCTCAAAGTTTTTTAATTCATATAGAATAGACCAATTTGCTTCAGTAAGGTGTTGGTTGATTGTTATTTTAATCAACCTATGATTAGCTCGCCATGGAATATTGTATATTGTTTTTAAAGTGCTGCTACTTATATATATATTGCCATATGTATGAAAACACTTCATTTAGCTGTCTTTTCTTGACCATATATAACCAACACCTAAGAGGGTCAAAATTATGAGTCATAGTTAGAAAATTACCCAAAAAGAAAGATCAGAATACAAGTTGGGGTTGGACGTTGGTGGAGGCCAAAGGTGAATTGTCTTTTTGCCTGAATGGGTCAAGGAGGCAAAGGCGGTTGAGATGTTTTATGTGGGTGAGAGGAAAGTGTGAGGCAGCATCTAAATACACTATCAGTCTATCACTGTCCAAATTATAGTTTTACTTTTAAATGTTCAAATTTGAATTGGGTTTATAGCTATTAATTAATGCACCCATAATAGTGATTAGATGTTGAACCTTGGGGACCAGCAGCAGGTGGCTGGTAGCAGGTAGGCTAGGTAGCAGCCTTCATCCTTGTCTGACCGTTGTGAGATATATATACTACTAGATGCGTAATCTTTGCATTGATCCATTCCCCATATAGGGTTTATTAAGTGTCGCTTACACCTAAATTCGGCAAGCATGTCCGACCCGGCTGCCATTTTGCATAACTTTACAAAAGAAAATGGTAAAAAAATTGCAGACTCCGCTTAAATATTTTTGCTATATAAACACACATTACGCTATTCTCTCTCGATCGCATTAGAATTTATCTCAAATTAATAATAAAGTTTTCTCTTTACCCATTATTTTTTCCTTCAAGGGCTCTATATAAACTATATTTTTCTTTTATTTAATATTTCTTTTTTATTATAATTGATCATAACATTAAGATTGAGCATGACGCATAGATCCATGAAAACCACTAGAGTGGCCATATGCTACCCCCATAATGGTCAAGATAAAATTGTAGACTAAGCAACATAAGGTCCAAATGGATAAATGCTATATTGGTTGTATCATATATGCCCTAGCAGGCATCAGGAAGCCTTCACTTGAGTTGTTGCAAACAAGAAATTGGAAATTGACACGGATGCCTAGGGGATTACAAGGGAACGAGAATCTATTAAAAGCGATCTCATTCCTAGTCCAAGTGCAACATGTGTCCCAACAAAAGGCACAACATCACCGTGCCCTACAACTAAACACACTAATGACCTATTGATGAAAACACGTGGACCTCGTTAGAGTATTTATATACCTCTCTTAATGTACGTTAGGATAGAGAACTATTTAGGACTCTAGGGGTTTTGCTTGTATGTGACCCGAGAAGAGTCTTAGAGATGATTTTGATTTGATTCTAAGTTTGATATAACTTTTGGTTCATGTAGACCCTAGACAGCGCATTACCATGCATGGTTGTGGATAATGCGAGAAGGAGATTTTACATGCTTGAAAGCTCCAAGTCCCAAGTAAATTTGTTTCCGTGCACGTTTAGGAGCATTAATTTAAAGTGGTTTTCAAAGCTAAGTGGCATATCGAAAGTTGATTATTTTTTATCATCTACTGTACAGATTCTTTTGATAGCCGAAGGTGTTTTAAGGTCCCATTCATTAGTGCACTTTGATTACTAGGTGGCATTCTCTAGGTTTTTCTTTCAAATATATAAAGGACAATCTTTCCATATATCACTATCTTTAGAAATATGATGAGCCCATGTTAGCATGAATATGGCTGAATGACTCGCGCAGATTTTTGTTAATGGCATCTTGTTCTCATTTTATGTTTCTAGTAATTGAATAAAATACCTTAAATTTTTTACACGTTTAATTCAGAACATCCTAGATTGAAATTAGAAGATTTGATGAATTTGGCCAAAAATTATTTGTTTAATGACTAAAGAAAATTTAAGAAATAAAAATGAAATGTATTTATTGTTACATAATTTATATAATCACAGTAAAACCTATCACTCACTATTAAAAGAGCTTCCATGACATATATGACTAGATTCTAGTTTCCATGGTAATAAATACTATAACATAGTAATTCTATAAATAGATGTCAAATATATATATATATATATAATTATTATAAATAAAAAAATATGAAAAATGATATTTGTTCTATTAAATCATCATTTAAATCTACAAGCATCTCACAATTTTATAAAACAGTTGTAGAATGTTAAAAAGTATAAAAAGATAATAACTAGTTCTCTAAATAATACACCAAATTTAGATAGATATCTAAGTGTTGATATAATTCTATTTGAAGTTCATGAAGATTTTGACATTTTCGTATGGTAGAAATCACAACTTAAATATCTCATGTTTTTTGTTATTACTTGCGACGTACTAACAGTGCTTAGGATCAATACGTTGCATTAAATCGCCAATGCAAAGCAAGAATACAAGAACGACGCACTTAGCACCCTGGGCGTCATGAAAGTGCATATGTGTTTAAGAGATTGGAAAATAGCATATAAGAGAATCATTGATTCTATTCGAGAAGCAGAAATACTTGCGGACATATAATCTTTAAAATTATTAGTATCTTCATGAATGCACGATAGTTCATCATCAGCATTGCTAAAAAACTGATTAAAGTATTACTTGTATTTTTTTTTTTGTTGAAAAGTGCTATTGATTAACAAATAAGTAGTTGAATAACCTAGTTGGAAAGTACTTATTTAGTAGTGATGTAATTACTTTTCCTACATTCCCAAGTTTTTTTTTTTTTTTTTGGAAAAGAGAAAAATTTATTGATTCGGGTTAGCAATACATTCAAAAAATACAATATCAAAAGTGCTAAAATCTTTAAAGAATGATGCAACATTCATATTAAAGCAAAAAGAAACGGTTTAAGACCTACACATTTGATAATCCAAAAATGTCTATAATAGAGCACGTGAAGATACTAACTATCAGACTCGATATAACGATAACTCGTTTGATCAAACTTCATTATCCGAAACGCCAACGCAGTTCACCAATAAGCTTCGCTGCTAACCGCCAACGATGCATCTGCACACCGCAACAAGTCAACGATAAAACACTCGCAGCGAAAGCCAAACGCTGAAAACAAAGGAAACGAAGAAAACTTAGATTAGCATGTAAAGAAAACCACTTTATTGAAAAATAAAATCCTAAATAAGAGGAAAACAATGAAAATGATTTCAAACAAAAATAGCGTAAAATCACCTCTTACTTCTAATGAATAATGGCTTGAAAGAGAGAAAGGGGCTACTAGGATTTTCCTTCATTTCCAAGTATAATCATATATTTAATGAATAAAATTTTCGAAATAGGTATTTTCTATTCTAGAAAACTTTGTAAAGAATCCTCAACACCACAATTCCAGTTACCAAAGATTACAGCTTTGCCTTTAGGGGCACCTTAGCGAGTAGAAAGCATTCCTAGAATGAGCTAAATAAAATGAGCATCAACCCAAAAAGAAAACTTCCCCCAGATAGACAACTTGAGAGAGTAAACAAAAAAGGTCTCCTCTAGGTTCATGTCCACATATAAAAATTTTAAGAGTAGAGACTCCAATAAAAAGACTAATAATATTCAAATGGACCTTAATTAGATTAATACAAGTCTAATAAAAGAATTGATGTACCAAGAATGGAAGTAGGAGATGGAGCCCAACATCGAAATAATCCATAAGATAGTACAAGAAAGAGCACTATCCATTCTTGCTTGCAATATCCATCATCTTTAACATATAATATGGAATGAATCTTAAGGTCTATCCGTTTGCAACCGGAGAAAGAAAATACAGAGAAAATTAAGGAGAAAAAGTTGAAGAAAGAAAAATTTGGAAGAAAATAAAACTAACCTAAACTTAATAAATTAATTATATATTTATTCAAACTTATTTTATTTGTTTTATGTTATATAGTGACTAAGAAATCAAAAAATACAAAATTTTAAAATTTTTTTTATCATATTTGATTTTCATTTATATTTTCCATCCTAAACTAAAGGGGTGATTTGATTAAATGAATTTTTGAAAACACAAATTTTATAATCCAACCTCATCAATTCTTGACTGATTTTGACAAAAATGTCCTCTTTGTTTTTTTCTTGCAAAAATAACACATTCTTTTAAAGGACAAGGTAAATACATTAAATAGAAAAAGACAATTTTATTTGAAATTGATTATTTAAAAAAAAACATGAGAAATGTTAGATTCACAAATTTGAGGGTATTTGATGTCTTTTAACCCAAAAATGAGAAAATCTTTTTTTTTTTCCCTTTTCCCAATACTTTATGGTTCTTAACATATAAGAGAGAATACATTTTCAAACTCATTTTGTCAAGCCATTCATACCTCAAGCCTTCTGCCTGAAGGCTTGAGGGTATGAATTGACAGTCATGCACCTAGGGTGGGTTTCAGAGCGTGATTGAGTGGTATAAAGAGCTATAGGTTTATGATCTTGATGTGAACTTGTTTAAGTTTGTCTATGGGATAGTTGAGTGATGTGTTATTTGATAGTTCATATATGTTTGTGTATTCTTAGCATTCTTTACAAATCTATGTTAGACAATTGATTTCGCACTAGTTAAAGTTCACTTCACTCTTTGCCTTTGTATTGTTTTGTTGGTTTAGTGAATATACTTTTATCAATATAAATTATGATTTGAATTTGTCACTTATGGAACATGTCATTATGGACAATATGGTGGTTTGGTTATGTGAATTAATTTAATACTCCTTAAACATTGTGGTTTTTGTTTGATTTTTGATGATGAATTAAGCTTACTACCTTTTATTTGTTGATTGTTTTAGGAAAAAATTTGTCTTCCATATTCTTAGTTATCTTGGCGAGTTTCAGTTGAAGGAAACATGTAGATAGAATTGTTATACATAGCTAAGCCTTGCAAGGTAGTTATTTGCTTAGAAATGTTGTTAAGTTTTTTAGGTCAATGTGATGAGTGATGAAAACAATTTGAAATTTGAAAGGATCTATTATTGTTATTGAAGTTTGAAGTTTCTTGAGATTTATTGATTACTACAAATAAATTATTAAAAGATCTATAAGATCATCTTATATTTTCAGGTTGACATAGAAATGAGTTAATTTTTTGATTTATTAACATAGTACGATAAATAACCGTAAAGTTGGAGAACAAATTAGTAGCAACTCTTATTTTGATTATTTCATTGGGTTCAAAAGGATTTGTTTTACATAATGATGTCTTTCATTAAGATTTATGTTGTGTTCTTATGTAACATGGAAAAATCGTGTATATACTTATAGACATTTGAAATTTTAAAATAGAGAAAATTACGTACCTTATTATGATTTGAAGTTAGGTAAAATGATTTTTGCACTTAAGATATGAAAACATTTTTCTTTAGTATGAGATACTCGTAGATTATGAGAGTTTGAAGTCTTTATCTTCTTAAAATGATTTTTAAGCAAGAAATAGAGGATATTGATACAATTACTTAAAGATTATGATAACATTATTCAGTACTAATAAAGCAATGAGAATCTTGTGATTTATGCCTTAAGTAGGAAAATAATTTATTCTTGAAAATTATTAAGGTTATGTAAGCGATTATTATATGATTTGAGATGTTTACAAGTCCATGTCATACCTTTGGATTTTAGAGTTCTTATGTTGAGCATTATAGTGCAACTAAACTTGTTTGGAGAATTAAGATCCTATAAGAAATTATTTGAAACTAGTTGAACTTTTGGAATAATTGATTGTTTTTAATAAGATAGTAAGATCTTGAAATTTGGTACAAAACTTAATATCTTAAATAATTGAGACATAAAGAGACAACTTTTGAAGGAAGTTTATTACTTTAAGCTTGCGATTTACCCTAAAATGATGAAAAAGTATGAATATGTAAGACATAATTTTGATGGTCATATATGAAGTAAGGAATTATTATTTGTGACTTTGGGTTTTAGTGTGACTATATATAAGAGTTTACATCAAGACCTAATAGTGTTTACAGCTTCTTTTATATTTTAAATAAGTGTAGAGCTTATTACCTTGGATTTTTGTGATAGGGTTACCAAGAGCGTTAGTTGATGACAATGTTTCATTATGATGATTTGTTTATGGATGAAGTCTAATAATTTTTCTATCAAATTAGCTTCGATATTAAGGAGATTTGATAATGTGAAATATTTGATTCTATGGTATGTATCTGGTGTAATTATTTTTAGATTTTGACTTTTTCAAAACACAAAACCCAGTACTAATTAGTTTTGATGGTAGTTTCATACTTAGACTAATAACTAATTGAGGGAAAGTAATCACAAGTTGGAAATATTTGTTAGAGATATTGTTTGGACTTGAAAGTAATCAAATGAGTTCTTACCTTTAGTTAAATTTTCTTGTATAATAATTATAAACTGTAATAAGATTATACCTTCATAAAGTTTGAAAAAATACGGGTTTTATAAAGTTTGAAAAACTATCTAATTTAAATAGTTATCGTTTGAAAAGTTGTCAATATGTTTGAGGTGAACAATAAAATCATATTCATATAATAAACTTTATAAATCACAAATTTTATAAAATACAGAAACCCATTAAATTTTATTATTATGGATTAAAAGAAGTTAAAATAATATCATTACTAAGAATATCAAATTGCAGGGAAAGTTTTAGGAATAAATTAGTAATGATAATAGTTTTTTCCTTATTATTTTAAGGGGGGAAATATTTCCTTGAGGTAAAATTCTTTGGATTAACTTTTTCAAGGCTTTTCATTACTCCTTTGAGATAAGGAATATTAATACAACTTTTACAAAAGAAATTTTTTTATATGTTTTTGCGTAAAGATCATCTATATATGATCTTTTTCGAAAATATATTTATTTGCCTTTTATGTAATTTAAACGAGGAAAAGTTTGATTTGTTTTATTCCTTTGATTATCTATGGATCAAATAGAGATTTTCCATGAAAGTATTTTTGAGATTTGTTATGTTTATGAAAGAAAATGTGGAGATATGATGTTTTGTGGTTTGAATATTTGTATGAAATATTTGACTCTAATTAGTTCGACCATGTTAATGGGAATAATAGTTTACACTATTCGATTATTGTCAATGAGAATAATAGTTGACCTTTACATTTCTTGGTGGCGAATGTAATTGATTTGAACCCCGGCTTCTAGAGGTTTCGGTTAGAGGTTACTAGTACTAATAGTGTTTGGTTACATCCACCTTAAAATGAACCAATTTAAACTATACCATTGAAAATCTCATGGTTGGGTACCATTTGATGATAATGAAAAATATATTTGAAATTTACGATTTTGGACTTTGATATAAAGTGTTTGAATCGGGGTGATGAAATTGTTTAAGGATGACATTTGATATGAAACATAGTTTGAGAATGTTTTGAAGGAAATTGCAATGTTCCAACTTATTTTTGAATCAAAAGTTTTGAAGAAAAACATCTCCTATATGTTATATGATTGAAAACTTTTTGATCCATGAAAATGTATTAGTATTTCTTATTGAGCTTTAAGCTTACTCTCATTCGTTGATATATTTTTAGGTACTTTTAGTTTCTGTGATGAGTGATGGCTAGGTTAGGGATATGTCATTATTAGGATTTGATTAAAATTTTATATTGGATAATGTTGAACTAATAAGTTCATGTTTAGGTGGAATGTTGGATTTTGAAAGTTAATTGAGAAAGTCACTTGGATAATAACATTCGTTTTTATATTAGTCTGTAGTTGGATTTAGGAAGTCCTAGATATTGTTATATTACGAAACATTTATATGAGATTCATAGTGAGATTTGGATATTTAGAAATAATTTTTATCGGCATGAAATTTTGAATTTAAAGAATTGATGAATATAGAAAGTTGCGCATTTACTCTGAACAAGTGTTTGGTAATTAGAAAAATCGATTCTGAAGGATTGAGTGTTGTTTCACACTTCAAGCCTTGAGCTAAAGGCTTGAGGGTGTGAATTGTGATCATGCTTGGGTGGGTTGGGGCGTGACAAGGTATTATCGATTGTCCTGAACCTTGATGTGGGGGTATGTTTCGTTCGTTTAATGCAGTAGAGTGTTGCTCCGTTTAGCCCCACAATCCCATGTAACACAACGAGGGCGCGACGTTGTGTCCACATGGGGGGTGTTTGTCACATCCCACATCAGATAGGGGAAAAACTTTCTAGCACTATATAAGTATGGGCTCCTCTCAACCTAATAGACGCATTTTAAAGCGATGGCCCATTGGGTCTGAAGCGGACAATATCTACATGGTTGGGTCGGTCGTTCCTGAAATGGTATGTCACGCCTGAAACCCTAAGAGGCATGATAGTCAATTCACCCTCAAGCCTTCCTTTGAAGGCTTGGAAGTGTCAACGTCATGGCACTTCCTTGTAGTAGTTTTTGTCCAGTGCAAACACTTGTTCGAGTAAATGCGCTACCAACTTTTAAATCCATAAATTCTTCAAATTCAAAATTTCATCTTGAGCAAAATTATTTCTAAATATCCAAATCTCGAATATGAATCTCATATAAAGTTGTTCCAAATATAACAATATTTAGGATCTCTGAATCGACTTTGTACTAATATAAAAGCGAATGTTATTATTTAAATGACTTTTTCAATTAACTTTCAAAACCTATCATTACATAAGCGTAAAAACTTATTAGTTCAACATGATCCAACATAAGTTCTAGTCAAATCCTATGTGTATATCACAAACTGTAACCATAAACCATAAATTGGAAGCCCAAAGTACCTGAAAATATGTCAACGAATGGGAGTGAACTTAAAACTGATAAGAAATACTAATACATTTTCATTGATAAAAGTTTTGATTATGTAACAGAGTAGGGATGTTTTCATCATTTACGATTCAAATAAAGACTAGGCTAATAAAAAATTTCTAAAGTATTCTTAAATCTTTTTCAAAATCAATTTCATATCAAATGTGATCGAACAATTTCATATCAGAATTTTGATTGAACACTTTCATATCGAAGTCCCGAATCAAATACATTTCAAAAATATATTTTCTTTAAGTCATCGAAATATCAAATGACGCCTAGCCATATGGGACTTTCCAAATGGGTGGCTAGCCGCGAATTGTTTCCTTTTAGTGGTCGAGCAGGCTTAGCACTTGTACAACCTCTGCAAAGCCCGCAGGCGGAGTTCCGTCAATTACATTAGATCATCGAGATGTAAAGGTCGGCTAATTCGTTGATAAGGCCGACCAATTGGTGTTAACTATTGTTCGGGTCGATGGTCGTTTCAACAGTCAAATATTTCGCTGCAAATGACTCAAAAACCCGCAACATCGTATCTCCATATTTTCTTTCATAAGCGTGCTTTAAATCTCAGGCTGTGACATCAAATCTACGGTGTCACGTTGACAACGTCATTTGCGGAGATATCTGTGTCTCATATTATGAGACTTTATCGTGAATAAAAATGGCCACTTGGGCTCATGCGTGATACTCCTGCAAAATACATCAACTATACTTTCTGATAGTTCAAGAGTTATTACATTGCTCTTAACGAAAACATATCAAGAATTTAGAGTTCTATCATGTTTTATAAAGAAAATGTAAAGCCCTTGTCAAGCTTTCTTCTATCGCGACCTCTAGTGAGCGTCGTCCTCCTGTACACTTCCTGTATCTGAAATAATGATCCCTTGGTAGGGTGAGCAATGCCCAGTAGTGATAATCTCCTACATGGGTTACTCCCCACCTAAGTACACATATCATGGCAACCAAACACACTCAAGCAAATACATGATCCTACTTGAATGTCTACATGTCAAATCTATTAATCTCAGTCGCCATTTGAGCTCTGCAATCACTGCTGTAAATGCGGGCAAAATACAATTTTCAAAACAAAAGGTTTTTGTTCTCGAAAACTTACTACCGAATTTCGATAAATATATTGGACAACCCTCCGAGGTTAATTGCTAGGTAATTCTCCGAAATAATAGTCGTAGATTAAAGCCTCAGAGATAAATTGTTGGACAACTCTCCAGAATGATTCTTGAAAAGGCTTTCTAGCCTTGAAAATTCCTTTTTTTCCATGACCATTTTCACTATTCTTTCATTTTAGGTGTCATGCTCGCACCTTTAGTTAAGTTGCCGGTGCGTATGGAATAAATTATTTCATTTAAAACAATTCATGCTAATATATTTTACATATATATATTAACAAAAATTAATTCATAATTCATGTTATTCAATTCTGTCCGATAACACAAAATTAATTCACATGGGCTAATAACAATCCCGACAATTCATTTGAATCACTTGACAACACGAAATCACCTGACAAATCCGTGAACAATGGGAACCCTAGGCTCGACCTTTGTTCCAGAGCCTGCAAATAGGGATTTTCTCTGAGTCGGTTCAAGATTTTGAGGCCAGATAACAAGACCGATCGGGCCTCAAACAAATCCGTTCATTAAAATGGCTCTTGGCCCAGAAGAATAAGCCGTGGAAAAGATCCTCATCTTGGAGTTGTCGGGCTAGCGAATCGGTCTTGCAGCGTGGCCCATACCGTGTAAAGCGGCTTTGCTTCTTGGCGAAGAGAACGGCGGTCGAAGCGCGTAGGAAATCAGAGATAAGTCACTCTTTCTCTCTCTAACTGAAATCTCCCTTCATGGCACGTTTTTGCCAAAATGGTGAAGAAGAAGACTATTCTTCTTTTGTCTTATTCCTTCTTTCTTTTAAGCCCAATCGCCGTTTGTCTTTTCAGTTTTGATTTTTGACCAACGTGACTTATCTAGAAGTCGTTCATCTAACGTCGTCTACGTGGCAATGCAGCGTAATATTGCGTGCGTCGATATGATAATTGAATTTTTCGCGTACATGTTTCTCAAGCGATCATATCTTTTGAGCACGGTGCCTCGAAAAGCATTAGTGAATGTTTCGAATTGGGCGAATTCGACGTGTGTAGATTATGAACGATTCCGATATGGTGAAGTGGTTGATCATCAGAGATCTAGAAAAATTTCGGATTTTATTGAGAAGTACCATTTACCATTTTAAAAAATTTGAATTTTCGGGTTTATTCTCCCTCCTTAAAGAATTTTGTCGAAATTATGTGCAATCATGACAATTCACATGCATATCTAGCGTGCACTATACCATGCATGTAAAAGCTAGTCGTTAAGTATTAAGCAGTAGCAAGCGTGCGCTTCATCCTGAAGGGATATGTGGCGCGTTGTAAGCCGGGGAGTCAGTTGACCACCGTCGACCTGCGAGCTTTGTGTATCTCATATCGTGAGACAAATCACGTGAGTAAAATGACCCGATAGGTATCGATAATGCTGGAAGTCAGTATGGTTCTGAGAATAATACATTCTATAGATCAGGGATTTATTACATCACTTCTAATACAAAGCGTATATTAAAGCTAGTTCGTTCTAATACATACACAAAACAAGAATCAAGGCCCGCAGTCTGGCCGACTTGTAATCCGACCTCTGGGAGGCGTCGATGCCTTTGTCACATGCACGAAAGGGTCAGCGGCGGGGTGAGCTAATGCACAGTAGAGATAAATCCTACGAGGCTATTCCCGCCCTAGGTGCATATCTGAATGATCATTTCACGGTGAATATGGCTTGATCAGAGGCATACATGTTGTCGCATCATGGAAAAAAAATCTACATGCATGTGAGACGACGCTCTACATGCCCCGAAGCGGGTCGACCTCGACCCACCACCTAATCTGAGTGCCAATGGGAAATCCAATGGGAATCAGTCCCGACTCCCGTTTCACAACCGTGAGTAATGTGATATTTATTTATGTGTTTCATGTCTTTTAGGCTGACAAAACTTTGAGGTCTCCTTAGCGGGTCTCCTACACCCTCGGAGCATTTTCGGGCTTTCCTTGGAAGTGAATCTGTTTGTCTAACCGGAGTTTTCGAGCTTTTCACTGAGGGGTGTCATCCCCCAGCACTACGCAGACACATTTCATTTTTCATTTTTCGTTTCCCAGCTTGTTGTGGAACTGATTAGTTCGTCCCATTCCCAGACCACACGATTCAACGCAAACGTGAGTGCCGTCAATACCATGAACACACTTTCATGTAATGTAGTGTTCTGCACACGATACAATGTACAATTTATTGCCTTGCACTCAAACCCATGACCAGCCTTAGAAGACCTCTACATGGACATTCTACACCATACATATGTGTCTTTATGAACACTCATGTCTAGCCACCATGACGTTTCATATATATATTTAACATACATGAAGTGTGTTAATATTCCACATATTAATCGATTACATCACATAAGCATCGCTCATCTTTTCTATCATTAGTTCATTCATGTGACATCATTCAAGCATGTATTAAAATAATTCCAACCATTACTTGAGCAAGTAATGCCATAATTCATATTCACGAGTGAGACATAATATGTCGATCCATACGACCCAATGCACATATAATTATTTCCATCTTTATCACCATCTTTATCTTACATATATCACATAATTTCACATTTTGTTATGTCATTGAATTTATGGCAATAACACATTAGTCATTCTCGGCCGTAAATCACATATGCTTGGCCTCGGAAATGGTGGACTTAGTCGAAAGTCGATATTCGCAATTCCTTACTCATACCATATCACAGTCCCAAGCATTTTGATTCTGGCCGGTTAAGCAGTTAAAGCTAGGAAACGGACCATTCCTCATTGTCAGTGACCCAACCAATGTTCATACATTTTGGCTGAGCACTATTTTATTAAATTTTAGACTCAACGAGCTTTACATGTGGGGATCCTAAACGCGTGCAATCGGAGTTGGACCCCGAGAAAGTTATGGCCGTCCAAAGTTGACAGCGGCCCGATTCTGGGATGTCTTGGAAATTTGGGCACACCCAGTTCCATTGCTCGAGATTTTGCCATCCCGAGTCTGGTGTTCGGTCTCGAGACAGTCCACGAGCCCAGTAAGTGGTCTTTAACCATCACCTGATCACGAACAAACCTGACATCCAAATTCGGCTCGAGCAGGATGAGCAGTAGGCCATTACGACCCCTGGCGTAAAATGGCAGTGGAGAAGCACCTCTGTGGCCCTTGATTCAGGGTTCTTCTTAGTCTGGAGTGCGCTCAACTATAGCCTCCTTCCTCTTCATCTTCTTTTTCCTCTCTTGCTCCCTTTCCTCTTCTCTTTCTTCTTTCCTTTCTCCTCTCCCTTTCTCCCTTCCTCCTTCCCTTTCCCTCCCTTTCTCTTCCTCCTTTCTCACTTCTCCTTTTCCCTTCCTCCTCCTCCTTGCTTTGCTCCCACGGTTTGGAAAGCTGTGCCCCTCCCCCAGCGAATTTTGAGACCCATATATATAGCCTTCATAAAGGCCATGCATGGTGACACATGGCATGCTATGTGTCACACACATGCATGCCTTTGCCATGCATTGTGACACATGGCTCGCCATGTGTCACCCACATGGCTCCCCATGTGTCACTCGACACCCGTTTTCTAGAAATACGTGAAATTCCGACTATCTCGAATTCATGAGAGTCGGCCCGGGTAAGTAGATTTCGTGAGACGATTCAATGATTAACGATCCGTTTCACCATCGGGAGATTTAGAAAATTCAACTTTTCTTTGGACTATTAGGTAATTCTTAGTTTTGCCCCCTTTTATCACGAAAATTTTAAATTTAAAATTTTAACGGGTTCTCCCACTCTTCCCCCCTTAAAATAATTTCGTCCTTTTTGAGAATTTTCGCATACATACATTCAACTTATGCATATCTGTGATCATTTGAAATAATGACTAGAAAGCGCACCATCCGTCGAACAAGAAGGATAATTGGCTCGCACGGTGTCCTCGTGCTCCATGTAAGCCTCTCGACTCTCGGTCTTGCCACGACACCTTTACAAACCTCGCGATCTATAAGGCTTGCTCTCGGCTATCCATGATCACATGCTTGGTCCTCCTCGCGAAAGGTCCCGTCAGCATCATGACAAGCTCTCCCCGATCCACTATATGGGTTGGATGCGGAGTGTACTTCGGAGCATAGAGGCGTGAAACACCTCATGAACGCTCTCGACAAACTTGGCGACGGCTGCGATGCGCAATCGTGCCTGCCGGTACCTTCGAAGGGTCCGATGTACCTCGGCGACGACTTGCCTGGTTTACTTAGAATCTAATCTTTCCTCTCTTGCGTCACCTTGATAAGACGCGATCACGCCTTGAACTCTGGGGTGGGTAGTGGGTACATCAGCGTAACTCTTTGCGGGCTGCGGCGATAAGAGGCAACCGGGATCATACCCACAGCATCGAGGTGTCTCTAATCAAATCTAGCAGTGATGGGCTCTCCCACCTCTTGTCCAACATATCGGTGATGCGACATGACCTCCCGTAGGCAGCCTCATAGGGCGCCATGCGAATACTGCGATAAGCATTATTGTAGGCGAACTTCCCCATCAGGGCAAGTGCTCCTCGGCTACCCTTGAGATCCGGGATGCATGCTCGTAGCATGTCCTCTAAATCTGAATAGTCGCTCGAGTTGACCATCCCGAGTGCGAGGATGAGCGGTGCTCATCGGCGTGTGTGGCCTTGGAAACTCTTCGAGGCGGCGTGTGGGGATCCGTCCGGTGCTATGGAGGCGGAACTCCATGCCGGCCGTCTTATCTCAGTATATCTGACACACGAATTCCTCCCAGTGTGAAGGTTATCATGCGACGGAAAAATGTCTTAGGCTTGGTGATCGGTCACTGCAACCTATATCGCATCATGCTTAGCGATAATAAGGTAGCGAGTAGTCCGCGAAGTCCGATGTGATGTGCTCCGAGCTTCCGCCGCTATCTCGATAAATTGGAGTAGCCTGGCGTATACGGTGCTCCAGCGTGACCTGGCGGCTTGCATTGAGACGCGTCGGACAAAATCCTGACATGCCTCTTCATCCGGCTCGATGTCTTGGCGGCGAAGGTCATGATATCTTTGTGCCACACGGATGCGAGATCGGAGCAATGGAGCTCGCCCGAGGATCTCTCCCTCAATCCGTCATTGGGGACCCTGTTAGTCCCACATGCAAGACTTCATCTGTGTGGATGGCCCGACAACCGTCCGTGTGCTTGGCGTACTCGGGCCACGATGGATACTAGTTACGTGTCACACGCACACAGGGACTGCATGTCTGCTCCCGATAGAGACGGCGCCATGCGCTCTCAGTACCACGAGCTGCTCATTGTCTTTGTGATGCGAAGCGCTTGGCTTGTCTCGAGCATCACGCCACTCCGGGAAGTATACTAGCAGTACTCACGACGCTTTCGGCTAAAGCGCATCGGCCACCACATTGCCAGGGATAGTAATGCGAAAGTGAAGTTGTAATCTTCAAAAACTGGCATCCACTACGGCGCCTCGTGTTGAGGTCTGCATTTGCGTGAGATGTATTCAGAGACTTTTGTGATTTGGCTTACCTCTTTGCTCACCATATAAGTAATGGCGCGAATATTCAGGCGAAGACTCTGTTTGCCCGACTCCGTGTCATGCGTGGGAGTAATTAAGTGATTCTTCAAGCTACTTGAGAACCATAAGCCACAACCTTCCCGGACTGCATCGGAACACACCCCAGTCTGTCCTTCGAAGCATCACAGTACACTATGTACCTATGTCCCCTTTCTAGGACTATTAGAATAGAGCTTAAGTAAAGCCTCTTGATTCTGAATCTTACTCTAGGTCATCCCATACAAACTTGACCCATCGCCAGGGTCAATCTTGTCATAGACGGCCTTCTTGGGAGAAATCCTCACATAAACCTTACGTAATACCACCTTTAATCCTAAGAAGCTAAGTATCTCGAAGGAGTGACTTGGTCTCTCCCCAACTCATCACGGCCTCGACCCGAGTCCATTGACACGCTGAGAAGCTAATACCACGTGTCTGAAACCCCGCCAATGACAGCTTCGCGCGAACGGCATCTGTGATCCTTGGCCCGTGATACGATTCTCGAGTGATCATGCTCCGCTCCCGGGTTGGGAGTAGATCGGGATGTCATCGGCAAAGACCACCATAGGTGGAGTCTAAATGGGGTTGGAACACCTATTCATGAGAGGCAATGAATCTTGTGGTGCATTTGTCAATCGAGGACATCATAGTAAGCTTTGGGTGCCCATCACCAGGTATTTGACGTGTGGGATATGCGCCTCCTAATTCTCAGCGATGGTAACGGTCTGAAGATCCCATCTTGAAGTAGACTTCGCGCCCCTCTTTAGTTGATCAAATAAGTCATCAATCCTTAGCGATGAATCTGGAATTCTTGATTGTAACCACTGATGGCTATGCGTAATCGATGCCAGTCGAAGGGTCTTGTCCTTATTCTTCGCAACTAGAACCGAAGCGCCCCATGGTGAAGTGCTTGGTCTAATGAAACCCTTGCCTAGTAACTCCTGTATCTGGACCTTGAGCTCCTGCAACTCAACCGGCACCATCCTATGTGGAGTCATAGAAATGGGCGACATACCAGGATACAACTCAATGTGGAAGTCTACATCCCTTGGTGGAGGTAATCCCGGTAACTTGCTCGGAAAAATCCTCGTACTCGCAAACCACCCGAGGTAAACTCATATCTTGTCTCACCTGTCCTCGGTAAAATTGCTTCTTGACAGATCATTGCTAGTGCCATCGTGGTCATACGGTATGGGGTGAAGCATCTTACTTTATTCCCACAAACCTGGCGTCTGATGCAGTTGTGTGGCGATAACTCTCATACGATCGCGATCTATGGCTTGACCTAATGTGTCGTCGACCGGTCCATCTTGAGGGATGACCTTGAACTCCTAACATGTCCATGACAGAAGGTCCACCGAGTAGGTAAGTCTGAGAGATCTCTAACTCACATCCCCTGACATATCTAGATCAATTCTGTTGTAATCCCTAGGGGAGAATTCACATGCCGATGGCTCATACAGGTCATGACCTCACAAGCCCCCCTTCCTCTACTTTCCATCTACGTAAGTCATTATTGAAGTTTAGAATCATTCGTGTCTCTGTTAAGTAGCACATGCCAACTTGATAATAGACCTAATATCCAGGAACCAAGTTAGTTTCGAACTCTGAGGTTATGTTTCTCGACCATAGTGTTTGCATTTCCTATATATCTATACATCCTACCCCTAAAGTATATAATTCACGTAATTTGTAACACACAATCACGCACATACAATCAAAGCATACGTAAGAAAACACACAATGCATGCTGTGATCTAATCCTGTCCCATGGACTCTTAGGTAACCTCCTACCTAGACCTTGATACCAAACTATGATCTGGATATCAATTTCAGAACGGAAGTAATTCTAACTGACTAGACACAGCTATTCCAGTGTGATGCTCTTGCCTTAATGACCGTGAGTGCAAGCCCCGAGTCCTCAGGCCCGAGGTGCTCGATTGTGCCTGTCTTTCGATCTGTTGTGACACTGAGCAGAGTCCTAGTTGACCACTTGATCGACACTTGAGCACGTGTGTCTCCTTATCATGAGACCCGGCCATGAGTAAAATGACCCGATAGGGCCCGTCATCATGCTCGTCCATATGGTTACAAGACCATACATTTCTATAGATCGAGAGTTATTACATCACTTCTAATCTGAAAACATATATTAAAACTGCTTAAGTTACGATGTATGAAACTAAGAATCAAGATACGATCCCGGCCGACTTCATAATCCCGGAGGCCTCCCAGGGCGCGAATGCGCATGCGTCTGTACGCACGAAGGGGTCCCATGCGAGGTGTGCGCCCGGTAAGAGATAAATCCCTACAAGAGTATTCCCCGCTAGGTGCATATGCAAATGATCATTTACGGTCGAACCAGCAACCAATCCCAGAGCATACGTATTTGTCTATCATGGAAAAAAATCTACATGCATGTATAGACGACACTCACATGCCCAGAGCTGGGTCGACCTCGGAGCCCTGCACCCAGTCTGAAGTGCCCGATGGGAAATCAATCTGAATCAGTCAAACTCTCGTTTTGACCAGCGTCTATCGATGTTATTTATTTGTTTCGTGTCTTTTTGATGACATAACTTTGGGGTCTCATAAGCGGGTCTCTTACACCCTTCGACATTTTCGGACTTTCAGGTGGATACGTGTGTCTAACTGGGTTTCGGGATTGCACTACCGCTGGGGGGTATCCCATCCCTAGCATACGCGGAGCACATTTCATTTTCCATTTTCGTTTAACACTGTGGAACTTAATTGGACTTCGTCCCATTCAGCCACACGATTCAACGCAAACGTGGTGCAAATCCAATACCATGAATACACTTTCATGTAATGTAGTGTTCTGCTTTGTCTGTGCAATTTGTGCCACTGCACTCCAACCCATGACCAATGTATGAAGACCTCTACATGGACGTGCATATTACACTATGTGTGATGCTATGAACACTCATGTCTAATGCTGACATTTCATATATTAACATACATGAAGTCATGTTAATATTCCACATATTCAAATCGGTACATCACATAAGCATGCACTACATCTTTCTATCATTAGTTCATTCGTAATCGACATCATTCAAGCATGTATTAAAATAGTTCAACCATTACTTAGGCAAGCAATGCCATAATTCATATTCTGGGCGGTCATAATATGTCGGTCATCTGACCCGATGCATATAATTATTTCCATCTTTATCACCATATTTATCACACATATATCACATAATTTCACATTTTCAATATGTCATTGAATTTATGGCAATAACACATTAGTCATTCGGCCGTAAATCACGCCGTATGGCCTCGAAATAATTTGGACTTAGATCGAGAAAGTCCGATTTTTGTAAATACCACACACGAACATCCAACACGCAATTCCTTATAATGCCATATGCAGTCCCAACATTTTGGTTACAAACAGTTCAGAAAAGCGAAGTTAGGAGTGATGACCATTCTAAAGCGTTCGACTCAATGTTCAGCCTACATTTTGGCTGAGAACTTTGTCTATTAAATTCTAGACCAGTGAGCTTTCAGAAGTAGAGTCCAAGAGCGTCTGAGTGGATTTGAGACCCAGAAAGTTATGGCCGTCAAGTTGGCGTGGCAGCGTTCACAGGATGTGCGGAAATTTGGGCACACCAGTTTGCCATTTTGCTGGGTTTTGCCGTCCCGAGAACACGGTGTTCGGTCTCGGATAGTCCGAAACCAGGTAAAGCGGTCTTTGACCATCACCACGATCACAAACAAACCACACAACATCCAAATTGGTACCGAAGCAGGAAACCCCGAGGCAGTAGGTAAATTACACGGCCCTAGGCGTAAAATAACAGGTAAGAAACACACCTCTTGTAGTGGTCCGGGTCCTTTGCCGTGCCGGGTCGCTCGCTCTGTAACCTCCTTCACTCTTCCTCTTTCTTTTTCTCTCTTCACTCCCCTTTCCTCTTACTCTTTTTCTTCCTCACTTCCCTCCTTCCTTTCCTCCTTTCTCTTCTCCTTTCCTCCTCCTCTCCTTTTTCCCTTCTCCTCCCTTCTTGCTCCCATGAATTTGTTCTTTGCCCTCCCAAGGCGAATTTTGAGACCCATATATATAGCCTTCATAAGAATACATGGTGACACATGGCATGCCATGTGTCACACACATGTTTATGCCATGTCCTACATGCATGCCTTTACCATGCGTGTGACACATGGCTTGCCATGTACGACTGACACCCAGTTTTTCTCGAAATACGTGAAATTAGACTATCTTGGAATTCAACGAGAAATTCGGCGGGTAGCTAGATTTAGGTGAAGCGATTCCAACGATGCCTGTCCAGTTTCACCATCAGATGCAGGAAAATCCCGATTTTTCTTTGGACTATTACGGTAAACTATAGTTTTGCACATCGAAAATTTTAAATTTAAAATTTTCACGGGTTTTCTGCGCATCGTGTCTGTATTTCTACGTTATTTCACTCATTTCCGCCGGTGCTACCATAGCACCCTCCGCCTTACCTCCGCGGTCTTCGCGTCATGAAAGCACGTCTCGGTATCGTAATGCACCTTGGTTCCTCCTCGAAGGTCCCATCAGTGTCGACCTCGATTTCTCCCCGATCCTTCACGTGAAATTTGGATCTGGAGTGTACCTCGGAGCGTGGAGGCGTGGAATCTCTCATGGACACGACATGCGGCGGTAAAACCAGCCGTTATGCTCACGATTAACACCACTCTCGAGTATCTCAGGGGCCCGATGAACCTAGGTGATAGCTTCGCAAGCTTCTTGGGACATTCTCCTCTCTTAGGCATCACGCCCGAGAGCGTTATCTCGACCTCTCGAACTTTAAGGGTCGACGTCGTACATCTACATAGCTCTTCTCTGATGTCGAGGCTAGAGCAGAGAAGATGTTGTCGATATCAAGCTCACCTTCTCGGAGGTGTCTCTTAAGATCGGGACCGATTGATGGAGACTCTCCCTTTCGGTCCCGACATATCGATGATACAAGGGGCCTCCCGTCTGATACCTCGTATGGTGTCAATACGTATGCTCGCCTGCTGTTGTTATAGGCGAATTCCAATAAGAACGAAGTGCTCTTCAGCTACCCTTATGATGGGGCCTTAAGCTTGCGACATGTCCTCTAGCACTGTATGGTCTCTGCGTGACCATGCGTACGTGGGTGGAAAGTTGTACTGTGGTGATCGTGTGCACATAGCCTTTGGAAACCAGCTTCAGTGCGCGAAGTGACCTCAGTCTATCGACACTATGGATACTGGTACTCTATGTAGCCGGACTATCTCTCGAATGTACAATTGGCGGGAATCTCTCGATGTGAAGGTCATCATACGACTAGAAAATGTCTGCAGGCCATTGTTGGAGTCCACTTTATTACCATCTTAGAATCATGTCCTGCGGTGTCGGGTGTGATGGGTCCGCAAATCCATCGTGGCGTGCTCCACTTCCACTCGACCACCTTAAATGGTGAAGTAGCCTGGCGTACGGTGCTCGGCCTTAACCTGGCGACATGTAAGACATCGTCGAAGCGAGTCCTACGTGTCTCTTATTCCGCTCCGTGTCGCGACGGCGAAGATCCTAGTACATCTTTGTGCAGAAATCGAGAGACAGTAACTCCTTGGTGAATCTCCTCTCTCAACCCACAACTGGATCCTCTTATACCGAAGACTACCATCCTCGTGTGGACTGTCCACTCGTCACTTTTGTAATTCGATCACTCACCCTTAACGGATAATAACACTGATCCCATTCCCGACTCAAATCACTGCCTGATGGTAGACTGTGGTTGCTCAACTCCTGACCACCTCCCAGCCCCATTCATGCATCACCTCAAAACTGTCCATTGCCTTCTAGAAAGATCCGCCATTCCCGAGCTATACAGCCACGCTCCCGTGACTTCCGATCGAGTACCAAACACTGGCTGATCGGCTTTTGGCAGATAAATGCAAAGTGAAGTTATAATCCTTCTAGAACTCCACCCATCCGTGTTAATTACATCGGTGTCCCCACGCAAATATACTCGTACTTTTTATGGTCCGAGTACACTTCGAATCGCTTCGCTATATAAGTAGTGGCGCCTGGACTCAAGGCAAGACTACGCCGCTAACTCCATATCGTGTGTGGGGTAATCTCGCCGCGACTCTTCAACCGACGGAACCATAAGCCACCCTCTCTTGACTGCATCAAAACACATCCTAGCCGCCTCGAGGCATCACATAACATCGTACCTGGTCCTGTCCGGACTACTGGATAGAGCGTGAGTAAGCCTCTTTCAACTCTTGAATGCCTCTCGCATCGGGCTGTCATCCCAATCAACTCGACTCCTTCTCGGGTCAACTGGGCCATGTGTCGCTTAATCGAGAGAAACTCACAATGGACTCCCAAGATCTAACCAATCCAAGAAACTACAAAGAAGACCCCAATTTCGCCTCTCCAACCCATCACACCCATCCCCTCACAACCCACCCACATCGTCATACTTACACCACTTGTCCTAAAATCTCACCTCGTAGTTTTCAAACTCGCACTTAACGAACTTAGCGTATAGCCGATGGTCTCTCAACAACCAGAAACAACTCAAGATCCACAGTTCACTGGCCTGGCAGATCAAAATGTCATCCAAGAAGACCACGGCTAACTCGATCCAAATAGGGTTGGCATGGCTGAGGTCCATGAATATCGCCATGATCACTGAACCAAAGGGCATCACCGTGTAAACTCAGTGCCCATAACGCCAGCCCCTGGTCTACCTGGGTGGATATCTCGTCTCCTTAACCTCAAATGATGGTAACCACGCGCGCGAAGGTCTGATTCGAATAGACTTGGCGCCTTAATCGGTCAAACAAGTCATCAATCTCAGCTAAAATTGATTCTCATCAATCGTCAACTGCTGCACACGCACATGGTCCTCGTCCTCTTCTCACAAATAGAATCGGAGCAATCTTGGCCAAGTCAGCTTCTGCCTAATCGAACCTCGACTGCACCCTCCTGCCGATGTGAAATCGCTTCTGCAGAACCCACAAAGAACCTCCCAACCAAGCCTCGACCGACAAGTTACCGCTGCTCTGCCATTAAAACTACTCAGAACGGCTCGAAAACGTGGTTATAAAAAATTTTCACCGCTTATCATCAAAATCACACCTTTAGATAATCAATCCAGAAAGATAACGACTCTGTACCTGGTCGCTTCAAAATACAAAAATCAATTCGTATAAAAACAATACACTCCCAATGTTTTCCAAAAATCCAACTACATAACCATAGCCAGACCTCCTCGGTCCTCATCAAATATAAGATAAGGATCAATCCAAATATAATTTCATCGCACCTCGTTTCTTAAACCATGCACGCATATTTACAAAAATATTTACATATACAAAATGTCACATTTAACTTTTAATACTACGTTTACTTTACACCTATCTTATATATATAATCACAAACATGTTGTTGTCTAGACTGAGGATCTCAGCTGGGTCTTTCACTAAACACTGCACCCAAAATTATTTAAAAATTGGTAAAACTGAGCAAATGTGTCGTGAGTACTATAATTTTAAATGTTGTCGTCATTGTATTACTCTCCCAATATGGCACCAGATATAAATGACTGTAAATCAAGTATGAGAACTGAAGCTGCTATGAAAAACTATTTTTAAATCAGGCTTAAAACTATTTCTCACAATAAAACTCGCTCTCAAAACTATTTCCGCACGAAAACTATTTCTCGTCGCTAAAAACTCGCTTCAAAGGCTAAGCATATCCGAAAGTCGCTTATACCGGAAATCAAGTACCAACCACCGCCCATTTCCGAAACACCGACGTGATGTTGTACAACTTAACCTCGCATCGATAGTGAACCCTGAATAACCAAAATGCCCGCGATGGAACCTCGAATCCAAATATTTCACATCGCCATGTACTAAGTCGCTAACTATATAAGTACCCTCAATGCAGGTATACCACTATAAATATATACTAGATCTAACTCCCAATTGTCTGGCCAGCAATATAGTTAGTCATAATATCCCATAACTCGCTTATGCACACCAAATAGACCGACCGAAAACCGAAATGTGCCATCTAGGAGGTTTTAAGTGAACCAGCCAAACTATTTCTTAAATAATCGAAATCAAACTTTTCGCTGAGTATCAAGTGGGAGTGTAAAATGCTTTATAAATTTATATTTTCAAAGCACTTTACAAACTGCAATTTAAACACTTTCGCTTTAGAAAAGGATTGAGTACTCACCTTTTCTCGAATGCCAATTTCTTCAAATATCAAAAACTCTAGATTCTCATCAACTGATGTCAAATCGCCACAATAATCCACATAGTGATGAGTACTACCTCACTCTAATCGCTAATCATATAAAAACATACACAGACTTGGGGAATAATTATATCAACTAACTCATTCAAGAAATTTTCATTATTGTCCCATTCTGGAGCAAGGATCATGCCACAGGATGGGAACACCAAAGTCCCTACACATTAAATGCCCATAAAAACTATCCGTTTTAGCAAACTTTTGACTCAAGGGACTTTCTATAGAGTCTAAAAACACCTGAAAACATTTCTGAAAATTCTGTCCGACCTGTCCGACTACAATCTTTGTACTCTTAATCCGAACTATCCAAAATGGGGCCCTAAAATTCAGCTCTGATCGTCCGAACACGCCTCAAAAATTCCAACTCGATCCAAAATTTTGGACTCAAGTTTACGACTTTCACGCCTCAAAAATTCGTCATTACATGCATTTTTAGTTCGAAATAACAGAAATAAAAATTTCCTCACTTCAAGTGTGATCAATACTTCAAGCTGGTACTCACGCAGAGCTTTTGGTCACAGAAATTAACCTCGCTCTTCATCCATGAAAATCTACTATCCGATTTCCATAACTTGGTGAAAGAACACAAAGAAAAACAGAGAAACTTCTTCTAATGATTTTCCTCGTCTGGGTCTGGCCCATCCAAGAGAACTTTTGATTTTCTATCTTTTCTTTTTTAATTTATTATTATTATTATTTGATAAACGACATTACCCCATCTTGATTCAATTCTATCCTGTAAATTTTCTTTTTAGTTCACTTCTCATTGTGGAAGAACTTTAAACTGCTTCACTTCTAATTTCCAGATTTTTGTAAAATCTTAATCCCTGCTTCCCAAGACTTATCATCCGTAAAATCGTAAAATATTCCTCGAATCGCCTCGTGACCAACTAAATTTTTCCTGGTCACTAGATTTCGAGACGAATTTAATTCAGAAATTGCTTCACTTCATCCGAGATCTGTAGAATTTTTTGCGCCTCCCCGAATCCATATTAGAATTTATTATTATTATCCTTAAAATTCTATAACTGGAATTTTCACTTCCCACTTTCCTTAATTGCAAAGTTACACAATCTTCTGGAACTTTACAGAATTTCACCCTTAAAACAACTTTCAAAATTTATTGCTGAATCCAAAATAATTGCAAAGCCCGTGCATGGCAACACCCTCTCAACTGGGTGTTACAAATGTCCAAGAATCTCCCTGACTGACTCCAGGCCCTGCTAACCTAACTGTGCCATCCAGTATCTGTACACAAGAGCCGATCCACCAACAAAATTAGATCCTAAATCTCCTACCGTCAGAGAAAAGCTACACAGATAAATGCCGGTGGTCACACAGGATGAGTTTTCGTACAAAGACTTGCATGTGCTGATATTAAAACTGAGTAATTAAATGACTTTTCGTGTTTTTTGCAAAAACAGGGAGTTTGATGGTTGTTCATAGTCAAATCAAATAAAAAACAAAATAGAACTCTTCAGCTGCTCGCCACTGTTTAGGGTTTTAAGGCAACCAACATGTCCTCGGTCTTTTCCCCATTGGAGACAGATATGAATATTTTCAACTGACCTCATTTAGTTTAAAAACTAAACCCTATGATTTTCCTTTTGAAAAACAACATTTATCAACATTATCGCCCTGCATGGAAAACTGCCTCCCCGACTCCACCTCACAAAGATAAATGTAAAGAACTAATGAATCTCAAAGTGGATCTAAGAATAAGCATCCACCGAACCCTAAAAGATTGTCAAATTAATTGTTAAAAGTACATCAAAGGAGTTCTGGAACCAGAGGAGAAATAGGAACATAAAATGAAAATAAATGCCCACGTTAAAAACTGTAAGACCGTCGCTTTACTCAACTGGCCAAAGAAACTCTCCTCTCTTCATGAGAAAGAGGTTCAAGCATCCTCTCGAGTCATATCCCCGAGGAGTGTCAAAATTACAGGAGAAAATGAAAGAAATGGAGAAGGAGAAGTGGGGCCATGAAACCGCCCCCACCGTCTATTACCAAAAGTGAAGTGATTGATCGTTTTGTACAAACTAAGGCTTATATATGCTCAGAGCCAAGGGAAATTACAAAAAAAACTTAAACTAAAAGCTATTACAAGGACAAAATAGGAAGAAACAAAAACGTAACAAAAAACAACAAAAGCGTGAAATGCAGGAGAAAGGTGGGTCAGTAGGATGAATGGGGCCACACGAGGCATGAACAATGCTCGCAGAAAGCATCTCCCATGAAGGTCCACTGTTTTTCACTTTTTCGCTTCTTTCCTCTCTTGTGATAAGGACTGGTAATCATGAGTTCAACTCAATTCTTCGTGTTTGATCGTTCTGAACAATTTTTGGTGCTGATTAGTTCGCAAAAACTATAAAATTAGCACAAAAATATGATCAAGAAGATAATAGGACTTAACATGTTTAATCAAGTTAATTTCGAATGATTAGGTACACAAAAAGCATCAAAAACTCATGGTCAAATAGTGGTTCAAAATAAAGACTTTTTGTAAATTAATCACACCTCTAACCTGCTATTACTATTGCTACCCCTGAAGAATGAAAGAAAGAAAGAAAGAGTGGAGCATACAAAACAACTCAAAGATATGTCTACAAAAATACATTTCAAAAAGTTTAATAAGTAACGCCTAACTTAAGAATCATCCTCGCCCAATAACTATCTCTGAGAATGAATCCCATACAAATTGCATCAAAGAGCCTCCTTCGTGGAATCAACCAGAGATTCCACCAAAATCCATGTTTTTGTTTGATCACCAACAATAAACCCGCCAACCGCACTTCCCTCCAACCTAGCTACTACCACAACCCAAGACATGCTAACTCCACCAAATAGATCTAAGAATCATCCTTATTCCATAACTCTTGTGGTTGTAGTGGGTGCAATGCTGAAAGAACCCAATTTCACCAGTTCATGTAATCAGATCACCGATGACTCCAACCAATTAAGTGCTTAGGGCACCAAGTCATAAGGATCTACCATAAACTTTTCATGTTTCACCCCGACTCTCGAATTTCTCGAGACTCCAAAGACTCACAACTCTAAACCCACCCATCCACCCATGTAGTGGAGCACTAAGTCTAAGGGCTCCCAACCGGGCCTTCTGGGCTTTAAAAAAAAAAAAAAGCACTCAAGCCAAAAGGTTTCCACATATTCCTGACCATGTTCCGTTTCAAGGCAAACAGAATTTTCTTTCTATTCTCTTTTCTTTTCTTTCGCTTTCTTTTCTCTTTCTTTTATTTTGAAACATTACATCGTCTTCTATTCATGGGTCTTTGAACTCATTAAGGTGGATCAACGAAACTAGGTAGGTTTTACAATGTTTAGAGTTAGGCAAATGTTTTCTCAGTTTTATCAAGAACCCCATGCAATGTGTGTGTCAGTTAAAGGTGGAAGAAAAGGTCGAAAGTAAGAAGAATTCAACTAATCGTCACTCAACTAGCATGGAACCAACTAAATCAATAGAATTAGACAAAGTTTCAATTCTTCAAACTACAAAAAGAAAAACTCAAAATGTGCAAGCAGAAAAATAACATAAAGATAAGAACTCATGGTAAAAGAAAACCAAAGAAGCCACCGATCATAAAAATGGGCTTGCCTGGGGAAATAGACATAATGCAAAGTCTACTCGCGTTAACTCTCCCCCAACCTAATGTCCCATCGTCCTGAATGCCGATTGAAATTTAGGTAAGGAAGTGTTACCCTTTGATGATATTTTAACGCTGGCTTGATATGAGACTCGCAGTTTTCCATCGACACTTATTCAATTCCGCTTATTTCAAACAAATAAGTTTATATAAATAGTGTTAGAGGAAAGTGACTAGCTGGAGCATTTTGAAAATTACACTTTCATAATAATCAAAAATTTTCCGGGCTATATTTGGATTCTACACTTTCTAAAGCTCTTTCCAATCTGCATTTTAAACATCTAAAACTGAGTTTGATGAAAAGTTACACAAAAAAAATTAGGAGGCAAACAAAGAGAGAGTGAAGCAAATTTTACCAGATTAAAATCACATAATGGGAATTATACAATATAGCTTAAAAATTTCCTATACTGCTTTAAAAAAATTTTTTAATAAATAAATGAAATGAATTAATATAAAAACAAATTTTTTTATATAAAAATAAATAAATAAACAAAAAAAATTTTGAACAAAATAAAAATAAACTTTTGTTTTTTTTTCTTATTATTTTAAATATATATATATATATATATATATATATATATATATATATATATATATATATATATCATATAAGACAAAATGCAGAGTAAAATGCAAGAGTAGCGCAAAATCAAAATTACATTAGACAGCGAAGACCATGAGGTAAATCTAAATTCCTCACATAGCTTAAATTTCACTATTCTAGCTTAAATTTCAAGTATAATCGCGAAATTGCCCCCTCATTGTTTCTCCCCGCCAAGGTGGTTCCTCGCTGTATTTCTTCATTCCTCGCTTCAAAATCACACTCAAACCTGTAAAATTAATACAAGAAAAATTAAGAAAATTGCGGTGAAAGTGAAAACAAGGTAGAACAAAGATTTAACTTAAAATTAGAGAAAACTTAAAAGAAAACTATAAAGAACCAAATAACCAAAAAACAAAACAAAATAAATAAGAAAAATCAAACAAAATGAGGAACTTTGTTCACTCAACAATGTCAGTCTTAGTCTCATGGTGCTAGAGGAACTCCAGTGGAGCTTTAGAAATGGCCGAGGTTTGAGCCGCTCCAAATTCGAATCAGATCTAACCATCCACTATGCCATGCCAGAGTGTGCGATGACATCTTCTTGAGATAGCAAAGTCTTAACAAAGGCCACTTCGCTAACTCGTACAACAGGCAAAGAGTGGACGACTTAGTTTCGTGAGTTTGCGTGCCTGTGAACCGTCAAAATATCGGATACACTGGTTCAAAGATGTTCACCGCCACTTAGGTGAATGGTACCGCAAAATGCCAGTCTAATTATATGGGAAATGGCTCGAGAAATATGCTTTTCGCTTTTCCACCGGCTTCCTTTCCATCGCCTCAAGAATGCAATACCTTCACCATGGTGTCACTTCAGTAATACCTTCCTGGATTCTCTCCCGGAATGAATGATGCCGCCACTGGACGATTCGAGCGATATCAGAGGGTCGCCCAATTTCTCTGGTTTGTGTTAGTTTCTGTTGACACTGTTTCGTTCAAATTGTCAATGCGATCTAACCATTCCATCAGGTATTAATCGCCCTCCTGGCTTCCTGCACAGCACCCACTGGTCAGGAGGTTGTGTCCTGAAGATACTCTTCCACTGAGAGGTCAGACCGTGGATCGAGGTGTGATGCCCAGGAGGCAAATCTGCAAAGAAAAATTGTTCGGCAGATTTCATAGTCCTCATGGACCATACCACGGGATTTCTCCATCAAGTAATCGGGCAAAGTCAGTTTCCTCAAGTGCCTCCACTGACCCCGCTAATCTCGCTTCTAAATGCACTCTAAGAAATAATGAAATTAAGTAAACACAAAACAATCCCAAAGAATCCTCTTTTTTTTTTTTTTTAAGTACGTTGAAATTTAAACTCAAAAAAAACTACAAAGAATGACACGAAACACTAAACTTCAGACGAGACCACGCGTCTGGCCAAATTTCATTGGGACGCAATGAGTGACCATCCTCTGCGAACGCGCTACTTCCGACTGGTGCTTCAAATAGGTGGCGGTCCAAATCAACAAAATCGTATCCCAATTCTCCCACCGTCACACAAAGAAAGCTACTACAAAGATAGCCGCTTCCAGCGTCAACACATGGGTTTCCTGCAGACAAATGACTTACGTTGATATTAAAACCGTGAATTAAATTTGGGATTTCTGCAGTTTTTAAAAAATAGGAGTCATTTCGCTGTTCACAGCTAAAACCTGGGGGCCAAGAAAAATGCAAATAGAGTCCCTCGAAGCAGCCCAGCCACTGGTTTAGGCCTGGGCTAAAACAACCATGTCCTGCCTTTTTCCTGCTGGCCAGGAGGGGATGACATATAGTCATTTAACCGGATCTTCATTTAGCTAAAAACTAAACCCCTATGATTTTCCCTGTAAAACAACAAGATTAATGAATATTAATGCTCTTGTCAGCGAAAACGCGCCTCTGACCACCGCCAAAGATAAATAGAGCCAAACCAATTTAACTTCAAAGGGAATCCAGCAATACATCCAATGCAAATCTCAAAAGACTGCCAAACACCCATCAAAGAAGGCACACTGTAAGTGAGTTCAAACCAGAGTGAGAAATAGAACATAAATGAAAACAATGCCACGTTGAAACATAGATTCGCGCCTCACCCGAATCCAACAAGAAATCCCCCTCCTCTTCAAGAGAAAGAGGGTTCACGCCAATCCTCCAGCAAGCTCAACCCCTGCAGAGGTTCGTAGCCCAGGTGCGGAGAGAAAAAAATGAAAAAGAAAACGATAGCGGATAGAAGCAGACAATAAATCATCGCCCACCCATCTATCTGCCAAAAGGTGATCGATCGCTAGGCAAACCCAGGCTTTCATATATGCTCGGGAGTTATTAAGGGAAATTACAAAACTAAAAGCTATTACAAGGATGTAAATGGGAAGAACAAAAATTGCGAACAAAAAACAATAAAAGAAATGTAGAGAATAAACAGGATTTGGGCAATGGTGTCATTTCGTGAGGCTGAACTGTGAATATCCCAAAATAGAAAATTCTTAATAGCTTATAATACGTTGGTGATAAAATAAGCTGAAAATTGCACGTCTGCTCTGCAAAATGATATTTTATAAGAAAATGGCAAAACTGCATTTCACGACTTAAAAGCTCTGAAATTCTTCAGATCCTGATGACTAAACTGGATCACAATGCCAAATTCATCTCAATAAACTAAGAGAACCCAAAAGCTCGAATCTTCTAAGATACTGGAAACACTAATAATTTCTTAAAGCACTGTTTAAACTTAAAACCAAATTTTGTGAAAAATCGAAAATGGTAAATATTTAAAGGAACATTCAATTATGATAAATGAAATCAAACCCAGATGAAATTGATTTTTTGCTCTGAGTCAAATGCATCAAAAAAGTGAAAAGAAAACTGACATGGTCTCACTTTAAAAAAATAAAATAAAATAAAATAAAATAAAGAAAATTTGGTCTCATAGAGACGTGGAGAGAGAGGAGACTGAGCAGGCCTGAGCTTTTGTTTTTATTTTCGCTTCTCTTCATATGTGGAAACTCCAAATAATAATTGCTTCGCCAAGAACAAAAATGCTCACCCCACTTTGTGTCAATGCGAGTACAAAAAACAAGTGGATTTTGTCGGTGATTTTAATAAAATATTCTAAAATCTCAATCTTTATTTTTCATATCTATATATCTCTCCCACGCCCCACCGACTACCAAAGAGACAAAGTTGATCAACATATCGCAGCTACGCGGCAAATAAAATTGAGCTAGTCAAACTGTTTGTGTATGAATTTTCCTACTTGAATAAAGTTTCATATAATGGCATATAAGTTGGTCTTTGAGGTCAATAGGCCGTGGTGATTTAGTCCTAAAAATTGGAATCTAATATTGGGAATTTTTAGACCTGACCTAAAAGCAATCCTAACTATATCATGATATAAATTACATAAAGAATAAGAATATATACTTTAATAAGTATGAGGATATTATGAATAGATGAATGATATGAATATGTGGACTATATGAAATGAATATATGATGCAGAAATACACGGAGATTAGGGAAGATAAGATTAGACAACACAGAGAAACACAAATGATAGAAAATAGTTATATATATATGTAAAAATTCTAAATACAAGAAATCAGTTAAAAAGATATATGAAAATGCAAAGATACGATAGTCTCGATAAGATTATGTTAAAGATATGCTAATAAGATATAAGATGTTTATAAGTGTATTTACGTAGATGATCCGATATTATATGCAAACGTTATATGCTAATATGAGATGAAGACATGACAGAAGAATGATATGAAGATGAATGTATTGAATATAAATAGCTAAAACATGAATGAAATGCGATATGTAATGTATACATATGAAATTATATATATAATGTGTGAAATAAATATGAGAATATGATATAAGCCAAATATGAGAACTAATTCGTGATTAAGTAATCATAGTATCGCATATGATTACCTGATAACAATGGTTCGAATAGATATGCACAATATAAAATACACATGGATCGTCATGAACCCGGTAGTAGGGATAGATAGGCATGCCGATAGTGGGACACAATGCCGCAACATACAAGCATAGATATCGAGGCCCCGTTTGGTCGAAGGATACAGATCCCATTTTGATCATGGCGGCAGCGCCCTGCCTGGTCAGCAAGACATATGGTATGTCACTGCCTTCGTGATAAAGTGATGACAATTTCGTATATACATGTGGATCACTGTTCGCATAAAGGATAGCACTTCTGTACATACACAGCTATTTCCCCATCCGCTTCTGGGGCGCATTGGTGACATGAAACCTAAAAGAAAATGGACAAGATATGCAAATGAAACATAAAACATACAGATATGATATGAAGATAAAGACTGCATGCAAGTGACATGAGATACTATGCCAATACAAGAAAGATAGATTTACAAAGATGAATGACAAAGATATGAAAAAGTATAGTGGCAATGAAAGATAAGAAAAGGACAAAGAATTGTATATGACAATATATGGAAAAGGCAAAGTACAAAGAGAAGAAAAGACATGAACATAATATGATATGAAAAGATAAAAAGTATATACAAGCATACAAGTAATAAGAAATAAAGTGTCAATGACACAAAATGTACATGATGACAATATGAAAGCACAAAGATATGAAAAGCACAATATATGAATCACATAAAAGCATAAAGATATTGAAAGTACAAGATGAAAAACATAGGGAAGTACAAATATGACAGTATAAGATATAACAAAGTTATATGAATATGGTATATACAAAGTATGTAAACAGAATACATAGATGGAGAGCCATGCCAAAGACATAGAACATGTCTTTAAAAGATTACACAATGAATGAAAAGACAAAAAGACTATAAACATGTGAAAGACATATGAAAGCATACAAGAGTAATGATATTAAAAATTATAAGAACGGGAGATGAAAAGTGTATTGGTGATAGTATAAGATAGGTTATATGAAAGCATACGTGAGATATGAAAGTATATATGATTACACACACAAGATACGAACATGAAAGTAGAAATGGAACATGAAAGCATCGGAAACTTGCAAAGAATATGATATAAGAAATAATGAGAAAGACTCAAGTATACGATTAAGCCACACAACTGAATGTTATCGTCTTCAATGAGAGGTTTCCTGAACAAGCAAAGCTTAAGATTTGGTTTTAATCCCAGAAATACGTAAGGTACAAGATACAGGATATATTTTTAAGATATCCATCAAGAAGATAAAATATCTGCAGAGAAATTTCATCGTGACTGCTCAAATCTCCTAACATTTTATATGTGTATAGTTTTGTGTAAATAGTAATAGTACAAGTAAAGGGACTCTATGCGATAGAATATAATGAATGCCACTATTGGGTATGTATAATGTATATGTAAAAAGAATTTTTTTCATGCATGTAAATTGTGCATATGAATGAGAAAACAGTGGGACATGTGTCGCCTGAGAAAGAAAATGTTAAAGAGTCCCGCCACGGCAGACTCGACACCCCCTTCGAAAAGGTCGGTCAGGGGCGCTACATGAACTCGTGCTCGCAGCATTCCAAAGGGTCCATTGTCTTCACTCGCTTTTCTTTCCTTCTAAGATATGATCTGTAACGATGAGTTCAACTCGAATTCTTCGTGCTTGGATCGACTCAACAATTTTAGCATGATTAGCTTGCAAAAACTACAAAATTAGCCACAAAATATGATCAGTAGTACAATAGGGACCCTAACAGTCAATCGGGCTCACGATTTAGCAATAATAAAAAGCACTCAAAACCTATAATAAATAGTGGTTCAAAAATAAAGACTGGGGCACTAATCCCCCAAAGTGAGTCACAGAGAGGGCTAAGCACTGTGGTAACTCGACATCAAGTCTACAACCCATGAGGTAATCCCGCAGCTCATCCTAAAAAACATCCTCATACACGCAGACTACTCGAGTAGTAGATCCAAGTCTGTCCCACTCGTCCCTTGTAGTGCGGTCACAACAACCCACTAACCGTCCATGACACTCGACTCGTACACCATCCGGGGCAAAATATCACGTCATCCCCTGGAATACAACGAGTATCACCCCGCGGTAGCTGTGAACCTCCTACGCCAATCGATGACTACTCCTGTAAGTCAAGTAACCCAAGCCATCCCCGTGATGACGCTAACTCGACATGTCCATGACCTTTAGGTCCACTGTGGGAGTAAACCCTAGATCTCTAACCTGCAATCACAACATATCATCCCTATCCTCGCCTAATCCCTGCGTGAGAATCACAGAAGCGCCCCAAGGCCTCAACCTCTGTCCAACTCATCATCGCTAACTATAAGAATAACGAATGCGGCACCATAATTAAATAATACTCGCCCATAAAGTTAGATAGCAAAACGCACTCAGATAACTAGTCGATCCGTCGACTCAATTTGCAGCATGGAGTAAACACGCCCCGAATCCTGACGCTCCCGCCCGTGGGCCTCCTCCGCTCTTCGCGCCATAGTCCGCCTCTCTCTAGCTCGTCGGTAACCCGGAGGTGCCCGCGGTACCCCGAACCGAGCATCGCTCCTCCGGGGTTCAGACCGGGTCAGGAGGAACATAACGATCTCTCCCGTCCCACGCCACTGGATCATACTGGCCCTAAAACCCCTGATCCTCGTCTCTGGGCAATCTCCTCACACCCGGCCGGCAATGGTAAAGACACCATCTCGCCCGTACCACCAGCAATCCGACTGGCCCTCGTCCGACGGGCCGCTACTAGAACCACGTGAATCAAGCTCCTCTTCGTTTCTTTCCGTAACTCGGAAGAAAACTCGACTCTCCTTCCTCTGCACAACACTGCAGATCCCGAGGTCACATCTCACCTCTCTCACGGTCGTGGCGGGCCCAAACCACGGAGTCCATGTCCCAAGCAAAGTCCTACATCCCGCCCCGAACGACAATCTTTCGGGCCCATTCTCAAACTCTCAACCGCAATGTGTCTGTGGCTAAGATTAACCGCGGTGTTGCCACTCATAACCTAGTCACATACTGCAATCGCTACCATAAGGCTCTACTTCGCCTCAGAAACCCCGAGCCTTCGCAGATGTCGGGCGTTGTCCTGAAAGTACTGGCCTAAGGAACAACTCTTTGAACTCGTCGACGCTATCGCCTCTAGTCCCTGTAGAGGTCTTCGCCCGCTCCACCACACTCGGCCTCACCCTTAAATTCTCCGGGAATGCAAACGGCCTTAACTCGTAGTATCAAAGGTGACTTCCATCGCCCACATTTTCTCAACTCGCATGAACTAATGGTCCGCCACCATCTGACTCTCCCCTGAATATCTGAGGATGATGTCCCCGAACCTCCGAGGTTACCGCACTCCCGCCACCATCAGACTGTATGTCTAATGGCAAGAACAGAATCCCTACAACCTCGCCAAAGGCCTTCCATCGGTCAAACATCGTGGCGCCAAGGCACCTCGTGGGAAGACCTCTACGCCCTCTCCCACATCATTTCATATGTCAGCAAGGTTGTTTTAATGCAGATCTCTTTAAGGTAAATACTGAGACACTAGTCCACGCACCGAAAAAAATTTATATACCACGTCAATGCATTTATAGGGAATGCAAGATAAATATCCCGTATATTAAATCATACACAAGAAAATTTTTAAAATTTTTGCATTCTTTTTTTTTTTAAACCTCAGGAATAAGGTCTGGCGAACAAGGTCCTAAACAAAGATTTGAGAACAACATTTCAGTCAAAATCGCCGGGTGCGGCGCCACCGGCGCCTGGCCGCGCAGATCGCGCCCGTGCCACGCCGCACACCGTGTGAGTCAAGACCAGGTCGCGGCGCCGCACGCGCCCGTGATCGCGGGCCGAGCCCCGCCACGCCGCAGCCGTGGTCGCAGCCCCCGAATACGATACAGTTCAGACGCAACACGTGCCCTCGGGCCGCATCGTCGCGCAGCCGCCGCGCCAGGTCGTGCGCAGGCTGCATTTGCGTCGTGACGCGCAGCCTTTGTCGTCAGGATAGCGACACTAAACTGTCGCCCCACCGCACAATTTATCGCGACCTCAAGCAACAGCAACAAGGTCACAAGATGACTACGAGCTGCCTCACGGTCGGAGGCCGTAGCTGTGGCCTCCCGGCGCACTCGGGCCATGTCGCAGGCCTCCTCGGCCGTGGTCGTGGCCCCGGGTCACGCCGCCAGGTCGCATATAACCATCAGACGTGACTTACTCGGAAAATGGGCACAACCCATTCCGCCCCGCTTCACAGAATTTTTTTTTCACTCATTTTTCATTTTGTTCCACCTACTAGAAGACAAATATATATATATATATATACAGGTATATATATATATATATATTTCCAATAATCCAACAAATTCATTAAATTTTATTTCTATTGATATTTTTTCCGCTTTTACATCAGAAACTAAAAAATTTTCTTCAATGTTAAAAGTCTGTGTTGCACTCATATGCTCAAGCACACAACCACACAACATACAACAATAATTATAAGAGTACACACCATTCATCAAATGCACAACGAACGCGACTGAACTGCAAGTAATCGTTCTGTAAACTTGATACCTAATCCTAACAGATACTAAGCTTACATTCTAGTCAACATCTAATTTATGACTGTCGGTGAGATACCTTACGCCTTATGACTACGGCCTAAGCCCAAGCCTCAAGCCCCTGGGAGGAGTATTCAGATACCTAAGATTCTCTACACTCACAGAAATTCCTATGTAATCGTTTACCTTAGCCTCATACCAAGATACATTACTCCCAATCCCTGGTGTCTTCTTGACAACCCAATAACTAGAATATCTGGTAAGGTCTCCATGGCCAGAGACCTATACATGAGTAAAAAGCGCCACCGGCCCATACATCAATACTCACCAAAATACATCAACTATACTACAATAGTTTAGGTTATTACATTACCTTAACCAAAACATATATCGCACCAGAGTTGCATATGTTTTACAAAGAAATGTCAAAGCTTACAATCCGGCTTAATACGCATTTCTGTGAGCTCGTCCCTCCCCACACTTCTTATACCTAAAATAATGATTCTCGACAGGAGCAATGCCGTAGCGTTGATAATCTTCACACACATCTCACCAAAACACATCATAGCAACCAAACACACTCACAAATACATGATCCTACTTGAACGCCCACATGCCCAATCCCATGTCTCGAGTCCTCATCGACTCCCTCACATGGTGCCAAGCCTAAATGCGAGAAATACGCCAAAACAAAAGGTTCAAAACTTACTACCGACTTTGCAGAATATAGATAACCTCCGAGGTGAATTATCGTAATTCCTCCTCCGAAACAACACGCTCCGCTCCGAGATGAACTGGTTGGATAACTCTCCAATACTCTTCAAAATCTTCCTCGAAATTCCTTTCTCACAACCATTTTCACTTTCTTTCATTTCGTGTCATGTGTACTTTCACACCTATCGCTCTGGGGAGCCCCTGCATATGGGAATGCATTATGCCATTTTCAACAATTCATAATATATTTTACATGTATAGACATTAACAAAAATTAATTCATACATCCACATATTCAATCTCACAATCATTAACACAAAATTAGCCTGCACGGGCTAATATCAAATCCAAGCAATCTATTTCAATCTAACAACAATAAAAATCACGTGAAACAATAGAACCCAGGCCTTGTAATCGTCACGCCAGGATTCTCTCCTTTCGTCTCCAAAGATTGCACCACAACACTACCTCATTCAAGCCTCAACAAACTCTATATCTATTAAAATCGCTCTTATCCAAATAATAAACCAAGAGTGAAAAGATCCTCACTCCCTGGAACTGTCAACTCATGTACCGCTAATGCCAGAGCCTTTATCGCCAGAATGTTTTCATATTTCTCGCCCAAGAGAACCGATAAATCGAACGTCAATCTCTAGGCGGTGTCACCTTTCTCAAATACGAATCTCCCTTCACCGCACGCTTTTGCCAAAACGGCGTTGTTAAGAAGACGCCATTCTCGTCTTATTCATCTACTCTTTCACTTTAACCCACTTCAATCTTTACTGATTTTCACACACACTTAATCTGAAGTTCCACCATCTCCATCATCCTACCAACGCAAGATGCGCCACGATACGTGAAGAAATGACTTTATCACATCACACGCCTCTCAATGTCACGCGATTCTCGACTAACTTGGGACGCTTCAAAAAACGCCAATTACGACTATTTCGTAACTGGTCTAATCTCTTTGTACAGAATAGACTTCGCGAGACGATTCCAACGAACTGTTTACATCCAAGATTTAAAATTTCTATTTAATCAATTTACCATTTTATCATTTTTCTTTAAAATTTGTAATTTTCCCGGGTTTTACAACTTTCATGGAAAATCTCTATTTGATCCCAGACAACAAAGGCAGAAATGAACCAAACTTTCCATCTCAATATAAAAGGCAAACAAATATATTTTTCAAAATAATTATATATGACTTTATGCAAAACATATAAAATATCTTCTTTGCAAAATCAGATAATATCCTCGCTTCAGCGCGATATCTAAAAGCCTCAGCATTTAATCCGGGCACTTCATCCCAAGCAGTATTTCTAATTAAAATAATAAGGAATAACAAACTATCATCATTACTTATTTATTCCTAACCTTCCTAATATGATATTCTTAGTAATTATATTATTTTTAACTTTAATCACATAATAAAAGTTAATGGGTTTCTAAATATTTTATAAAATTTGTGATTTATAAAGTTTACTCTATGAACATGATTTTATTGTTATAAAGTTTACTCAAACATATTGACAACTTTTTAAATGATAACTATTTAAATTAAGTAGTTTTTCAAATTTTATAAAACTCATATTCCTTTCGGATCTTATTTTAATAATTTATTGATTTTTTTGTACTCTTTAATTCAAATGAAAATCTTTGTCAGGAAAGAAATAACATTAATAATATTTTATAAATTATATTATTAAACAATACTTATCTAAATTTTATTACCTAATAAATATCATATAATTTATAACAAGTATTATTTAATATACGTTATTTCCAAGTACCTTCAATACTGTTAAAATACATATATATCTTCAAACACTTATCAAATAAATATTTATACAAATTTCAGTCTTCTTCAAACTTATCTTATTTGTTTTATTGCCTTCTTTTCAAAATTATCCACGTATTGATTGCTTTTTCTAAAATAAATCTTGAATATTTAACATTATTCTCTTTTATTTCAAGCATCCAACGTGAATCCAATTATTTCCTAGGTTTCTTATACCTAGGTTTTCAAGATCATACTTATGAAGGTTTTGAGGTTCATTATATATAGATATATATATATATATATATATATATATATATATGAATATTGGTCATTTATAATGTTAACTTTTCGCTTTTACTACATTCCTTCGACTTTCACTTTACCTAATCAAAATCATTTAAATATTCATTCTCACTCTTTCAACTCACTTCACATACATCTCAAAATTTCCACTTATATAATTTTTTTCTCTCTTAATGTGGTCCCCTACTTCTTTTTTGGTACTAAGGTTCCTGTCTCCTTCCTTTTTTTTTTTTTTGGTTAAATTGTCACCTACTTTTTTTTTTTTAATTCATAAACTCAAAGTCTACGGTTACTACATTTCTTCTTCTTCCTTTTTTTTTCTTTTTTCTTTTCATTCACAAACTCATAGCTTACGGTGGTTTCCTATTCTTTTTTTTCTTTGACCTTTAATTCTCCTACCAAGTTAATCTACACTACACCACTAACCATTATTTTATTTTATTTAAAGAAGCGAAACAGAATCTAAATTTAACCCTTCACTACAACAAACTCAAACTTTAAAAATCAATTTTTTTCTAAAAATGACAAAGTCTGTAAATGCCATAATAGTACAAGTTGAAAACCTAAAATTTTCAGATCTCTACGACAACCGGACCATCGTTAGATTTTTCTCTAAAATCCATTTACCCAAAAGCCAAATTCTGCATAACTTACTTTTTCATGCCAAGCATGGTGTCCAAGATTCTAAAACGATCGCTTACTTAAAATCTGTTTAAATGATCAGCCGTTTCAGCTATAATTAACTGAACAAAGATCGAAATAAATCAAGCCTTGACTAGAATCGTAATTCAACGAGGGTGGACAAGTGGCAATAAACGCGGTTCCCACATCCAACTTAAATCTAAGTCAACAAAAGAGAACAGGGCTGTAAGAGCCCATTTTTCCCATCACTGAGAGAGAGAGTAGGAGAGAAAGAGAGAGCCAAAGGCCTTCCCAAGATTCTTACTTTAGGGTTCCATGGTTGATTTCTTTTCGGCCTGCGCAAGAACAAAAAGTTCATCGTATCGATTTGCAGACAAGGTGTCCCATGAGATCGTCAAACATCAAGATGGTATCTTTTGAAATCACTCTTCATTGGTTTATATATTTCCACCAGTATGTGACACGCTTCTTGTGAGGTAGTATCTTCCTACTCGCTTACTTTCCATCTTTCGGGTCGAAAATAGGTTTTTCATAAGTACTCACTGGCAAAGGAAAACTGATTTTTTGTCTGCTCATGTTTTTCGCCAGGAACCTCGGCCGCCTAAGATATGCCACAATCTTCTCGTGGAAGATTGTTTTTCACCTGAAGCAAATGATGGTTCACTTAGGCAAAGCAGTGCACGTAAGCCTAGGTGAGCCCGAGGGCAAACATGAGACCTTTAGTTCGCTAGCGAGAGGTCATTGCTTCGCCAGCGAACCACTTCGCACGCCAGCGAGCCTCGCTTACTATTTAAGGCCTCGTGCTTGCGTCTATTTGTGGTCGGCCTCGTGGCCTAATTTTGAGATCATTGTTTGGCAGTCTGCCTGAGGCCATTATATGACTTGTTTGATTGTGTCATTTCTTGACTAAGAGTGACATGTTTGAATGTCAATGTGTGTGTTCTAATATATTAACATGTGATAAATTGTTGCGGCAAATGGCCATTACATGGTCGCTTCAGTGTGCGTGTCACAGTTGATCATGAACATAATGATAAAATGTTAATATAAGGTTGTATGATATATTGACATGAATGAAATGATGTGGCAAAGTCATATGCGTGTAATGGATCAACAATATTAATCTCTGTGAAGTAGCTGCGTGATCGTGGTTGTCCAGCGCAGATTCATTATGCATAGACATGATATAATACAATGTACATTACCGTATGCGCATCGACACCATTGCCACGGAGCGGTTAATGAATCAACATCGCGTCATTTGTTATTTGATCGTTTTGACTTCGCTTGGAACGGGACAACGTCCAAATAGCCCGATCGACGATTAAAATGATAAAGAAAATATGCACAGTATCAGCAAGTAAGGATGGGATCCTCTCGTGTGAAAAAGCAGACCCGCCTAATTATGGTCGACATAGTCCCTGTAATGTGCAGCATAAAGTGTCTTGGATTTGTAGTCCGTTGCAGGATGTCCCTCAAAACTCGAGGTCCAGGCCACTAGTCAGCCAACCCGCGGAATTTCTACTCAGTCATTGGCGTTCCGACCACAGACCGGATTGGTACCAATTACTCAAGGACACCTGTGTTACTTGGAACCACTCTATACGTCCCTTCAACGACCCATTCATTCATATTTAAGTTAAAAATAATAGAATAAGATATAACATAACCCACAGAAGAGTCCCACCATGACCCTCTGCCATTATTACACCCACTATGCTTGAAACAATTCAAAAATTTAGTTACAATTCTTTTATACAAAAATACATGCTAGGAACTAGCTCGTCTCTCGCACTTTTATGTAAGATTTATCAAGGCCACATGTCTACTTTCTTCTCGCATCACGCCTTGTCTGATGTCACCATCAAAGAATCTCAGACTTGCAAAAAGGTCGTCTCCATAAAGGGTGAGCCAGCTTTAGAAATACTTCCATATACTACTCCCACCTAAGTGCACATGCAATGTTTACTTAATATTTCACATTCACATTCCAACAAGAATATGACAATTCTATATGGAATCCTACATGTCATGCCATGAAATGAGATGAGACTCAACTATGTATCACGCGGGCCGAGTCCTCAATCGACTTCACACAACGCCGGTCATGTAAGATGAACCACATTCCGATGACATCCAATGATCATTTTCAAAACACATTTCATTTGTTTATAAACCAAAAGATTTTGATGATTCATCAATGACTTCACTTTATGGCCCAAAATCATGCGCCTTGTGGGTTAGTGGATTTTTGCTTCAATCGTAGGCTTCAAACCTAGACACTATCGCTTTCACTCATGGGACTACGTTCGACCATAATCAAGGGTTTTCACCCGACTGGGATCTATCCTTCACTGAGCACTGACACATATTTTCTTTACCATTTTAATTAATCGTGTGACTTTGTTAGACATTGTCCCATGTAACCGAGCCCACCCAATCAAACACTAAACAGTGTCAATTCATTAACCATGCACTCACACCCATTTAATGTGATTGCCCTGCACAGCAATAAGATAATATTACATGTTATATCATGTCATGCATGATGGAATGCCACATGAACAACACAATCCACACCACTTAACGGCCATGGATAATCACATCACCTGTATATGACTTCCATACATCATTTCATTCATGTCAATATATCATACAAGCATATATCAATATCTTACATCTGAACTGATTTATTTTATGATCAAGCAATGACACACATGCAAGCCATGTAATGGCCATTGCACATAACAATTCATCACATGTCGACACGTTGAAGTACTCATATTGACATCTAAACAGGTCACTATAGTGGCACACTCAAAATCAAGCCATATCATGGCCATTTGATCATATAAACTCATCACATGTCAACATATTAGAACGCACATATTGACATCCAAACATGTCACTCTTAGTCAAGCAATGACACACCTAAACAAGTCACATAATGGCCCCCGAAGCAAGCCACAACAATCACAAACCGGGGCAACAGATCAACTCATATATATAAACACAAGGTCTCTAGCTGGGGCCGTGAGCCCTGCTTAGCGTAGATATTAGAACCCTCGCCAGCAAGATACAACCCCGCCTAGGTGAACCAGAACGTCCATTCTCCCATCCTGCTCGCTTAAAGCGTGACATGCCCACTTAGGCGACCATTCTAAGTGAACCATCCCTTTGCTTAGGCGATGAACCAATCCTCCCTGAGAAGATTCACACCTTCACCTAGGCGAACTGAGGCTCGCCTAGGCGAAGAAACATCGAGCAAAACCAAACCAAGCCAAACAAGTCCTTAAACTTAAAAACCCCCTTTCCAGCCCAAAGATGGAAAGTGTTTTCATCTCTTACCTCTGTGAGCATGACACACCGTAGGAAGCCCCTAATTCCACCAACCCGACATTTCTCCCGAAATCTCCCTCTTCTTGGATCTTCTACAATCCTCTTCCTGCACTATGTACCCTCACAATGCGATAATCCGCTTCGCCCACGAAAAACCCAAATGTATAACCTATAGGACCCTGATGGGTTTCCCCAGCTCTTCTTCTCTTCTCCTCTCTCTCTCTTCTCGATCAAACTAGGAAACGGCCTTCAGCCCAATCTCTTTGGTCCGAACTCGTTTGCAGCTCGGGATGCGCGCCCACGCCGTGCCACTCATTCACCCTCGCTCGGTCCGTCCCCGTCTCAAGCGATTTATTTCATCTCCTTTCAAGTTCAAATTATATCCCATGAACTTGACTTAAGTCATTTCCCAACTTCCGATATTTTCATAAACGATCTCGTCCATGGGAGTCACTAGACATTCATCACCCCGAAAAATGTGAAAATCCGACTGTCTCAGAATTCAATGAAACTCATTTGGGTAACTAGATTTCGCAAGACGAATCCAACAGTGAGTTCTGTTTCGTCATCTAAAATCTAGAAATTTCTAGGTTTTCAACCTGTACTATTCTAGAAATTTACCGTTTTGCTCTTTTTTAGAAAAATTCGATTTTTCTCGGGTTTTACATTCTCTCCTCTTAGTAATTCTCATCTGTAATTCCTATACATATGCAAAGATACACTATAACCTCACATATGCAAATAAATATTTAATATGAATGATTAAAACATAATTTCTTCCTCAACAAGAAGCGGTGATAGTCACACCTACATAAAGGTCTGTGTCCCATGTCGCTCTATTCCATGTCGCCACGACACCTCTCACTAGCGCCTCACTGGCCTTGCTTCAAAACTTGATCCTCAACATCCATGATACACATAGGTCCCTCCTCGAAGGTTCCATCTGCATCAACTACAAGCTCTCCGCAATCCACCACATGAGTCGAATCTAAGGTGTACCTCCAAAGCATGGAGACATGGAATACCGCATGTACATTTGATAAACTCAGTGGTAAAGCCAACCGGTATGCCACCATACCTAATCTTCCGGCACCATGGCCCAATATACCCTAGCGATAGCTTCCCATCGACTTAAACCTTACCACTTCAGCATCACCTTCAAGCACACGATCACCTACCTCAAACTCTATAAGCCAACGTAGTCCATCTGCCGTAGCCTTCCGTCGACTCCGAGCCACTGGAGAAGTATCGCCTGACTAAATCCACCCTTCTCGGTGTGCCCTAACTAACTCGAACCTGCAGGTTCTTTCTCCCATCCCCATCCAAAACCAAGATCGACATGGTCAGCCACAACAACCGCTAGTGGTGCCATCCAGATGCTCTACTAGATAATCCAACACAGAGGAATTCCACCAAGGGTAAATGCTCTTCCCAACTACCCGATCCGTGACACATGCCCAGAGCATGTCCTCTAATGTGTGACGGTCCTCTCTCGATCACCGCTTTGTTGGGAATGAAAAGTCGCACATCATCAACCATGTCCCCATGGCCGATCGAAGCTCTCCCAAAATGAGTCGTAAACCCGGGATCCCGATATGATACTGATGGACACCGGCACCCATGTAACCGCATTACAATCTCGTATATAACTCAGAGACTCTCCAGCAGGAAAGTCATCCACACAACCTAAAAGTGTACCGACTTAGTGAGCCGGTCCACTATCACCCACACAACGTCATGTTCTCGCGATGTCCGTGGCAAGTGAGTCACAAAATCCATCGTGATGTGCTCCCCCTTCCACTCAACTACCCCCAATGGTTAGAGTAATCCTGCTGACCTCTGGTGTTCAACCTTACTCATCGATTACGACATCGCCGAATCTCAAATCTCCAACGTGTTTCTTCATCCACCACTGGCGACGATCGTGGGTACATCTGCACTCACCTAGATGCAATGCAGAAAACGAGCAATGGAACTCCCCGAGGATCTCCTCGATCTCAGATCTTATGATCGGGGAACCACAAATCCGCCCCTATGTACCGGGCGACTACCATCTATGTGCATGGTCCAAGCTCTTCGCCCCACTGATCGTAATTCTATCCCGATGGATATCATCTCTGTCCCATCCCCGTAATCCCGATCACTGGCTTAATAAGTGAACACATGAAAAATTAAACCCCCAACGCATTCTAAGCCTAATCACCGTATTTACAGCTCGAATCGTCCCACAACGCCTCGAAAGACCACATTCCTAAAGGCATACTACCAACACGCCCATGACTCACTTCAAAGGCGCATAAGCCATATTTTCCTTGTACTGATGGTAATGCAAATTTAAATCATAATTCTCCAGATATTCCATCCACCGCGCGTTACATGTCGGTGGTCTCGCAGGTAAAATGAATCCCAGACCAGGGTCCCAAAACACTCGAATCAAGCCACCGTGGAGGCACAAGTGGGGTACCAAGCCTTTAAGCAAAAGACAATGGTCGCACCTATGCCAGTGTGACTCACCCATGGCTCCTTCATTCGCGAGAACCATAGTTTTCTCACCACCTCCAGATCGCATCAAACACATCCTTCAATATGTCCTCGAGGCATCATAACATATTTCTGGCCTTCGTCCTCCCTGACTATTGTAATCAGGAGCCGGCGTAAGCCTTTAATTCAGAAAGTTCCTCTAACATAAGTCATTCCACTCAAACTTGACCTCATGGGTTAACCTCGTCATAGGCGCGAGATAAATTTAGGAGAAATCCTCAGTAGACCTCGCGGAATACGCCGTCGAAAGAATGTCATTATCTGAGACTAACTTCTCCGGGTCAAAGACCAACTCATAACTGCCTCAACCTTCTCCGGGTCCACGAATACCCTCGAAGTCGATACCACGTGCCCCAAGAATCTCACTTCAGTAAGCCAAAACTCACAATTGTTGAATTTGGCATACAACTGATGCTCTCTCAAGGTTTCGATATCAACCCTCAAGTGGCCCTCATGATCATCATCAAACTTGGAGTAGATCAAGATGTCATCCGCAAAAACCACAACAAATCGATCCAGTGAAGGTACAGACACCTATGCATAAGATCCGCCCAGATGTTGTTGGAGTATTAGATCAATAGAAAGGCATCACTATGAACTCGGGGAATGCGCGTATCGCGTTACAGCGTCGTCTTAGGGATATCTACCTCCCTAACTCTCAACTGATGGTAGTTGGTGCGAAGATCTATCTTGGAGTAGACCCGTGCCCCTCTCAACTGATCAAACAAATCATCAATCCTCGACAAAGGGTACCTATTCTTGATAGTGGCCCTATTCAACTTCCGGTAATCTATACACAACCGAAGAGTCTTGTCCCTCTTCTTGGCAAATAGAACCGGAGCGCTCCAAGGTGAAGTGCTCGGTCTAATGAAACCTCTATCCAACAATTCCTGCAATTGGACCTTGATTTCCTGTAACTTAACAGGTGCAATTCTATGCGGAGTCATAGAAATAAGCGATGCACTAAAGTGTAACTCAATAACAAAGTCTACATCCCTATTCAGAGGTAACCTTGGTAGTTCATCCCAAAAAACATCCTCTTACTCACAAATCACCCGAGGTAGATCCAAATACTGTCTCACCTCATCTTCCAGGGTAAGGCTTGCTAGCCACCCTGCCCACTGCTCGTGCCACTTGGAGTTGTATGCAACTAAGGGTAAAGCGTCATGCTTATCCCCCTGAAACGTAATACAATTACCATCCAGTGTGTAGGTTATAACCCTCCTACGATCACAATCAATGATGACTCGATGTGTCGTCAACCAGTCCATCTCAAGGATGACATCAAACTCCGACATGTCCATTACTCTCAGGTCCACAGTGAGTAGAATCCCTAAGATCTCTATATCACACTCCCAACATATCTGATCAACCCTCACCTTAGTTCCTATGGGAGAACTCACATGCAACGGCTCTTCCAAGGTTTCAACCTCTAAGCCCAACTCTTTCAGATATGATGCAACAATGAATGAATGAGATGCACCAGAATCAAACAATACTCTTACCATAAGAAAGAGTAGAAATGTACTGAATGGCCAGGCTAATCCTCTGAGCTCAATCGAGGTTTAGTAGGTGCTCCAAGCAATGACACACCCAGACAAAGTCACATAATGGCCCCAGACACGAGCCACGGCGATACAAATTGGGGGCAGGACCGACCTAAACGAGAACATAAACACGAGGCCTCGGATGATCATGACTCGCCTACTTCAACCTCGCCTAGGCAGACCAGAATGTCCCATTTTCCTGTCCTCGAGCTCGCCTAGGCATACATGCTCACGCCTAAGCGGACCATTCGCCTAGGCGGACCATTCGCCTAGGCGGACCCCTTCGCCTAGGTGAACCATCCCTTCTCTTAGGCGATGAACCAATCCTCCCTGAGAAGATTCACACCTTCGCCTAGGCGAACTAAGGCTCGCCTAAGCAAAGAAACATCAAGCATGACTCGAAAATCCAGTTTTTCTTCACCAAATAGGCCCTTAAACGAAAAACCCTATTTTCCCGACCCAAATATGGAAAGTAAGACAAGGTAGGAAGAATCTTTTACCTCTAGGAGCGTGATACACGGGTAAGAAGCCTCTTAAACCCGACAACTTCAATTTCCCGAAATCTCCCTTCTTAGATCTTTGGCGAAATTCCTCTTTCCGAGTACCCACGCGTACCCCTCGTCGATGTGATGAACTTTTCGTTCTTGGCCCGACGAAAACCGGCTAACGGAACTTCGTAGATCTTAGGAGGAAGCCCTTGGCTCTGCTCTTTCTCTCTCCTCCTCTCTCTCTCTTGATCAAACCAGGAAAATGGGCTCTTCTAGCCCTAATTCCTCTTTTGTCCCAACTTAAATTTAAGTTGGATGTGTGGCTCACGTCATGCCATGTGTCCACCCTCGTTCGGGTCCGATTCTGGCTCGAAGCGATTTATTTCATCTCCATTCAAGTTCAAATTACATCCCATGAACTGGACTCAAGTCATTTCCCAACTTTCGAGATTTTTGTAAACAATCTCGTCCTTGAGAGTCATTGGACACTCATCACCCCGAAAAACGTGAAAATCCGACTGTATCGGAATTCGACGAAATTTGTCTGGGTAACTAGATTTCGCAAGACAAATCCAACGATGAGTTCTATTTTGTCATCCGAAAATTAGAATATTTCCAGGTTTTCAACATGTACTATTCTGGCAATTTACCATTTTGTCCTTTTTCAGAAAAATTCGATTTTTCTCGGGTTTCACATACAGTGTGACACCAAAAATCCACTACCCACAAAAAGGCACATGGTCTTGAATATTAAATGATCATTGTGATGTATCATCCAAAAAGCTTTTGGTTTATAAACAAATAAAATTTGTTTTAAAAATGATTATTGGATGTCAATCAGAATGACGGTTTATCACACATGGGCTTAGGCGCAATGTTTTAAAAATCGAGCGGATGAAACCAGATCCGTCCAGTCGACCGTCGGCCGACTAAAGCCGATCCGGAGTTCAATGCAAAAAATCATTTTGATCGAACGGCGGTTGGACGATAATTGACCGGTGAACCGATGTCGGCGGTGGTCGGTGGTCGGTAGAGCCCGATATTCATAATTTATTTTTGTTTTGAAGTTAAAGCGATGTCGTTTGTTCGCTTTTACATCAGCTTGATGCTAGTTTTACCAAATTAGAAAGCTTGTAGGGTTAGAAGGCTTGTAACTAAAAAAAAATTCAATTAAATACAAAAGAACCACTCTACCACTTTGCTGTCATTATGATTATTTTAGATATTAACAAAATTATATATTTATATAAATAAGTTTATTCCATTTTTAATATGTTTTCATATTTAAACATTATACATATTTTTAAAATAAATTTTAAAATACTTTATTTATATAAAAAATAATAAATAATATATTAAATATTATTAATTATATATTTTAAATATAAATAATATATTTAATGCGTCGCTGGGTTGTAGCGGTTCCATAAATCGGTCGACCGATGAGCGAGTAGGCGTGCTTTTCGGTTCAGCCAGTCGGTTTTAAAACATTGTTTAGGCGTTATGTGAGGGAGTCGGTTAGGACTCGGGCACATGGTACATGATTGAGTCTCATCTCATTTCATGGCATGGCATGTAGGATTCCATATAGAATTAGCATGTTCTTGTTAGAATGTGAGTGCGAATGTGAAATATTGAGTAAACATTGCATGTGCACCTAGGTGGGGAGTAGCCCTTGTAGGAGGTATTCTCTACTAGGCGTGACTCATTTTATGGGACCCTTTCGGGTCACGGAGGTCTACACATGGACGGCGCTAGAGACGAGGGAATTGTGAAGAGGGTGACATGGCCTTGATAAATCTTTTTGTAAAAAGTGTTTGGGACAAACTAGTTCTATCATGTATTTTTCTATAAAAAGAATTGTAATTAAATTCTTTTGGACTATTGCCAATATAGTCGAATATGTAATAATGGTAAGAGGGTCGTGATTAGACTCTTACGGACTATATTTAAGTGTATTATTCTCATATTTTTAACTTAAATATGAATGAATGAGTCCCAGTGAAGGGACATATCGAGGTGGTGCCGAGTAACTCGGTGTCCACGAGTAATTGGTACTGGTCCGATACCAAGACTTAGATGCGTAATGACCTAAGATAGAAATTTCATAAGTTAACGACTAGTTAACGGGACCCCGAGGTTTTAGGCGTCCACATAAACTTAAAAATTAAAGAATCTCATAAAGAATTCTAAAAAATAATAAGGTAAAGATCTTACCTTTCAAATTCTCTTCTTCAACCCTAGATTTGAAGACTTCGGTTTTCCATGGTTTCATGATCAAGATATGGAGGCTATGCAGAGAACACAAAAATGGTTTATTAATAATATTTCTTGTTTTTCTATTTATATTTAGGGTTTCTTAGGAAAATTACCCTTATACCCTTACTTTAATGTTAAATAATTATATTTTTTCTACCTCAAAAATAATTACGGGGCATCACATATTATATGAAAATCGAACCTTGACATCCAAAGGAATGGAATACAACCTACGTAAATCATAAACCTAAGGCTTGTTAAGCATCTTTCATCGACTCAACTCATCCTCGCTTGAAATTGACATACTTTGACTGAGGGGAGGAGAATCAACATGATTTCCTACTACCCTTATCTACTACCCTTATCATTCCTCCTTCAACACGACGTACTAAAAAGAGGGTCCGCTGACGTTAAGAGAAAGCCTATAAAAAAAAAAACACCAACACAAACAAAAATCTAAAAAAAATCAACTTTTTTTCACAAAAATGAAAGAATAAATGTAGAAGCAGAAGATTGCCACTGATACAAGTGCCGTTGCGACCTATCACCTACGAACATAAGACTCACTTGTATTTATTTTCCCGTTTTAAAAGGCATCACACATTTTCAACAAGACAATGGGAGTAAACGTAGGTGAGTGATTCCCTTGTGACCTAACTCAAGTAGTAAAGGAGTAAAATGGGCATTCGAGAGACAAAAAAAATAAAAATTAACCACTATAGGTCTAATACTATAACAACTAGTTTCTCATTAGACCATTTCCTATTATTATAAATACTTACATATAAATGAAGAGAATGGAATAAGTCATTCTTACCAATAACATAACGAATACGAATATCTTTTCATTATGAACAAAGCTTATCAAAAGTGGACATATATCTCCCTAAATAACTATAAAAGAAGGAAGAATATCATCCGTCCTCCAAGGAAAAATCATCGTACCAACATGAAGGAGAAAAAAAATCTCTTAAAACCTGAAGGTGATAGGGTTTGAGAAAAATGGGCTCGCGAGGCCCGCTCATGGACCCGAGAGACGTGCCCATTGAAACACTCAGGCCTTTGACGCCATCCCAAAATGAAGGCCTAGTCCGCTCGGCTCAAAGGCCGGTTATGGGTAATTGAGAAAGCCAACTGATAGGGTTTGAAAATGGGCTCGCGGGCCAATCCTTAAACCCGAAAGAAGGCGCGCCCATTTGAAACACTCGAACTGATGCCAACCAAAATGAAGGCGTCTAGCTCATTAAAGGCCCGATTATGGATAATTGACAAAGCCAACATTCTTCAAATCAAACTAAATCTCATCGATAAGGGAAACAGAATAATCCCCAATAACATATTATCCTGTAAATTCAACTAAATCTCACCAGCAAGGAAAATAAGATAATTCACGATATAACAGCTCATCCTGCAGATCAAGCCGGATCCCACCAATGAGGAAGAAAGATAATTCTAAATAAAGCGCTGTACATTATCCCTTATCGAATCCGATCACAGATAAAAAGGCGGAAAATATCCCCTCGATAGGAAAGAAATCCTAATCACCGTCGGCGGGAGAAACATATACTATAAATACCGGGCCGCCCGTCGGTGAAAGATGCACGCCCAGCACATTCGCCCTCATGGTCTATCTTTTTCTCTCGAAGAAAGCCGGCTGCATCGGGCGGCTACGGGCGAAGCCACCGTCGGCCCTTTATTTCTTACTTGTCTTTGCAGAGGTGTGCCACGTCCAAGAACGGCGAACTGTGATGTCACATCAGGCACATGAGACCCGGCCAATGGTGTGATCTCGGCCCAACCACCCCAAACGCTCCATTGATCGGTTGAAAAAAGGCATCATCGGTTGGCGGTATGCGTAGGGCGATAGTTCCTTGCAAATGAGGCCCGATATCTGGGTTCTTGATGGTATCGGCCGGGAACCTGGCCGAAGCCGACGCCGGCCACTGGGATCACGAGGACCGCCCGGTGGCGCGGGCGGCGGGGCCTCGGCGGCGTTAGAGTGATGCAAGCCCGACACGGACGGGTTGAGGCGCTGCGCCTCACCAACCAGCGCGTCGGAGGTTAGACGACTCACCGGGCGGATGCAGCGCCGCGGGGCGCGACAAATGAAGGTCATAGCCTCACCCCTTATGAAGAGCTGACACATTCTCGGCACTCCCCAGGGCGAAGCGAGCGAGTCAGTAGGGCAAGGGGCATTGACCACCACTTAGCCCACTGGAGAAGAGAGGGACGAGCAACGCACTTAGGGGCATGTCGGGTGGAGAACTCGTCACCCTCGGCGAGGAGCAGAGAGCAATCATGGGAGCGAGAGGTTCGAGCCTTGACAAGAGCTTCGATCGTGTGAAGGAGGTTGTAAGAGGACGCTCCTAACACTGGACACCTTAGTCTGCGGTGAGTCACGGATTCATGGTCGGTGTAGCTTCCCCTCTTCCCGACCATTAGGGATGCCTGAGTGGAAGCATTCGATGGTGTCGGAGATCCGTCGATCATCTCAACACTTACAAAAACGAATGGGCGCATGGGTATGCGAAGACCCTATGCGATGCAAAGCTTTTCGTTATCACATTAAAAAGGCCCGACCTTGGCTGGTTTTAACGAACCATGGCACATCAATCCTCATTCGAGGAGCTATCCATTGCGTTAGTATCCCTTCATTAGAGCGGAGGCATTATGAAAGCCAAGTCCACCATCTATTGACCATCAAGCAGAGCTCGTAGGAGAGCCTGAGGTCCTATGTTCAAAGGTTCAGCGCGAGTCTACGAGTAGATATACTGGCGAAGTTCGCGATCATCGCATTCATTCTTTGGAGTTGCGAGGGTGCGGTCGAAGAAGACTTGATATTTCCATCTCTAAAAATCCTCAGCGAAGCATGGGCGAGGTGCTGTCGCGGAAATACATTAATGGCGAAAAGCCCTCATATCGAAGAAAGGGAGCTCCTCCACCCGCTAAAGAAAAGCGGGGCGAGATAGCAGCGGGGCGGAGCCCGAAAAGACAAAGCGACCAGAAGGTCTTGAGAGGGAGAAGCGGTCCCGAAGGCGTGGAAGCCTCAAAGATCGTCTAGGCCACCTCAACTCGAGAGACGACAACGTTATTCACCTCGGCGGTTCACCCCCTTAACAGCCTCAGTATCATAGGTCTGTGCGATGCGAAGCAAGCAGAGTTCTGAGATGTATCAGAAGTAAGTCATTCGTTGCCACGGTAGGAGTGGCTTGAATCCAGCAAAATTTGTTTCACATGTTCCTCTGTATTATTGCCATAGTCAGCTCTTTGCGGCATAGCCCGATGCGAGATTAGAACACGGGGATGGGTTTCATCCCATGAATGACTTGCATAAGTGTTTGAAAATGGTAGGGCTTTTGTTTGGATTTGTGGATTTGTTTCAAAGCGATTGAGATTCAGTTTGCAGTTCTTGACCTTGTATTGGTTAAATGAAAGTGTGAAATGGTAACCTTGAAGAAGGTTTGATCCCTAAACGATAACATGGGGGTTTATAGGTGTCCTCGGGTTATGTCCTCTAATATGCAGTGACGTAGTCAAAGCCATACTTAGGATCTTTGTTTAACTATAAAACCTAACCTAGAACCCTCCTATTTGAGTCAACACATGTAACATGCATTCCACGGCCCCTTCGGTTTAAAACCTAACACTCGAGGCCATCCCAAGAATATCAGTGCATCACAACAATAAGTATGCCTTTGTACCTACTTTATGTAGTATTGGCCAAAGTAATGACATGCTTGACTGTTATACCTAGTTTGAAAAGTTGGGAGCCATAAATACGATTGTAGCATTTAAAACATGAGGACCCTGCTAATTGCCCCCGAGAAACCAAGCTAGCCACCTTACTTTCAAGGTTATAAGACTTGTGACATCCACGAGTTGTCATCCTCAAGGGGTGTTTCAGTAGCTTCAGAAAATGAAAGAAAGGAGAGAGAAGAGAGAAAAGCAAACCCTAATAGAAGGCTGGAATTCTTCTTGAAATCCAAAAGTTGTAGGGTTACCAAAATCATGGGGGCTTATAGGCCACCCAAGTATGAAAATACAAGAATGCCTAAAACATTGGGCGTCTGAGGGACCAGGTGGTAATACTGCCAAAACGTGGTCGTTTAGGAACAAATACACAAATTAACGAGGCGGGAATTTTGGCTATGCATGAGGAATTTAAGCTGGGATAGCGAAATTTTGCTATTTAGCGAGGAATTTCTCTAGCTGTAGTACGAGAGATAGCGAAATTGAGAAGTTTCGCTATCTCTGATGAACTTCGCTGAGCTAGTATTCGCAAGCCCTAGCGAAAAATGGAGATAAGCGAAATTGGTTAATTCGCTAGGCATAGTGAATTTCGCTGAATGTATTCGACTATAAATTTCGATTTCGCTAGGATTGCGAAATTTCGCTATGGTTGCAAAATTTCGCAATCCCAGCGAAATTTCGCTATCATAGCGAAATTTCTGGGTTACTGTTCTTCTTTGCACCATACTTCTTCTCTTGCATCCCTTTTCATCGCTTTGCCTTCATTTCTTCCTTGAATCTTGATATTTTTATGGTGAAAATAGTTTCAATCTTCATGGTTCGACACATATCTTGTCTCGAACTTCGAACTTAGTGGCGAGGCATCTGAAGCATGAAAATAACCAAAAATAACCTCGCGTAGGCATAAGTGATACTAAGTGGACTGAACACCTCAATTGGCAATTGATATGATTAGTGCGCACAAAGGCGCAAAACCTATCTCGAATAGGGCTCGAAAATAGCACTTTTGGGCGCTAATCACCCCAATGAGCCGGTTGCTGGTCATAGCAATGCTAAAATAATCAGGACATGCATGTTGTGATTTCTAAAAAAATTAATATACGGTTCAAAAGGTGTATATACATATAAACATTACCTTTAAAATGAACAATATACACCACATTAGAAAGCAGAGCATGAGAAGGCAAAAACCATAAAGAACAATTTTAGGTCAACATCGGATCCAAAATTCCTTTGAATTTCCACCAAATCTAATGATTCCTAATGTAGCTTGATTAATTGATAAATTGCAAAATTGACCCTCTGACCTAATAATCCCATGGCCTTAAAAATTTATTGAACCTAAATAAGGAAAACTACACTCTTCTTTCTTTATTTGACTTCATTGTAGGTCACAATGCTTAAAACTCGACTTCACGAAGTCAGGTATGTGAAGGGTCTACACGATTATTTTACAGGTAAAATTTGAGACCAAATCAACAAAATTTATATACACACAAGTTCCTACTATTTGCTTGTAGTCAAGCTCTTTGCTTGATATAATTGAGTCTAGGGTCGAACACGGGGATGGGTTTCATCCTAAGAATGATACGCATGAGTGTAAAAAGGTAAGGCTTTCTATTTGAACTTTTGGTTGCTTCAAAAGCGATTGGAAGTAGGTTGGCGAGAAATTGTAAGCGAAAGTGAAATGTGAAAAAAGTTAACTTTGAAGATTTAGGTCACTAACTGGTAAATTAGGGCAAACAAGTGTGCCGGGTTTTTATCCTCGGCGTTATGACAAGCAGCCTATAGTCCACGGCATACTTAGGATCTATGTTTAGCTAGCAAATCTCACCCCCAACAACAACTCTATTTGAGTCGACACAGGTAGCATGCGGTATGGCCACTTTTAGGTTGAAACCACAGCATTAAATATCATTTCGGAGGCTCGTAAAGACCATCTAATGAACCACGATTGCATCTAGCAATAAGTATGCCTTTGTATCCTAAAACATGGAAGTATTGGCGAATCAATAACATTGAGAAAGCTATTCATTACAATTTGAGAAGATAGGGACCATAATCCCGATTTGTGACTTTTCGATCCTGAAGGGGCAAGCATGCACCTGACCAAGCTAGCTTCCTTCCTCTTCAAAGAAAGAGGAGGCTTAGCCAAGCATCTGCGATTTGTCATCCTCAGAGAGTGTTTGTGATAAGAAAATAAGGAAGAAGGAGAGAAGAGAGAGAAAAACAAAACCACTAACTAAAATACGAGACTTTATTTACAAAAATGAAAACTTACAAAATTTCTTCTCTCCCCAAATTGTTGCTCCAAAATTCTCTATGTTATTACAAAAAAGAGGGTTTATACTCGCCACCTCAATACATGAATACCAAAAAGCCTACAAATTTAGGCTAAGTTAAGGACAGTATGCAAATTTGGGTCGGTTAGCATTAAATAAAACATGGCCAGGCGATGAATTTAGCTAGGAGTGAAGAATTTGTTAGGTAAGCGAAATCACAAGGCATAAAATAGGAAATTTATTAAGGCTTGGCAGATTTCGCTAGCTAGCGAAATTTTTAGGTAGTGTGAATCATGAAATTTGTTAGGAGCAGGTGCTGGCAATACGGTGTCTGGCGAATCCACAATTTCAGGAACTTGCGAAATTTTAAGCCCAAACTGCGGTACCGCGTCCCATCAATTTTTCGCGAACTTAGCGAAGAATTGTTGGTTGCGATTTCTTGCTTTGCCTCTGTCTTCTTTGCATCGATTTTTCTTCACTTTGCCTTCGATTTTCATTGATTCTTGGGGTGGTTGATACCGTGACACTTGAGTTCAAACTTGTGATTCATCATACATCCCGATATTGAACTTCTAAAATTCTTTCGAACACACATGAGCAACCAAAAATACCCTACAAATGGCAAAGTGGTACTAAGAAGACTTAAACACTTCAATTGGTATAAATGAAAGCATGATTAATGCGCAAAGCACTCAAAACCTATCTAATATAGGGTTGAATTTGCACTTTTTGGGCACTAATCACACCCCCCAACCGAAACGTTGCTAGTCCCTTAGCAATACAAAACTAAAAGGAGATGCATGTGGTGATTTTCAAAAAGGTTATGATTCAAAAAGGTATATGTACATATAAACATTACCTTAAACTGAAAAATGGACACGAGTTTGGCAAACATGAAAGAGCAAAACCATACAAAGAGCGATTTTAGGTCGATATTGGTTCCATGATTCTCAGCGAATTTCCACCTAAGTCTAATGGTTCTTTATATAACGGTCACATGATAAATTGCAAATTTGTCCCACCACTGACTGTAGCAGCGTGGCCTTAAAAATTTGTTGAACAACCTAGATAAGGATAATTACGCACTTCTTTCTTTATTGACTACCTTCAGTAGGATGCAATGCTTAAATTCGACTTCACGAGGTCGGAGTGTAGCAGTTCATAGATGACTCCCAACCAATTAGGTTTAGGGCATCAAGCCAAGGATCAGCGACCTGAGCTACAAAAGCCTTGGGACTCGAGATGACCCGAAAATCAAGCACACACAAATCGCTAGACTCTACCTATCCACCCATGCTGCGAACACTTTCGTCGATGACTCGACCAATTAAGGCTTAGGGCGCCGGGCTTCAAAACTTCGTCATACACCCCTCGGGCCGTGCTTTCGGTTTCAAGGCAAAACTTCACGACTTTATTTTTCTTTTCTTCTTTTCTTTTCACATTTCTTTTCTGCTTTCTTTTCTTTCTTTTGGAAGACAACATTAGTCTTCAAGTATAGGTAACACAAACCTATCTAGGTTGCCAACATGTAAGGCCGGCTATGCAAGCGAGGAAGCAAACAAATTCCTGACCTATTGAAATAATGCAGGTGTAGTGTGTGAATTAACATAAGGGAGAAATTTTCTAAGTTGAGCATCTTTGGGCGCAGTGACCAAAAGCGATTCAAGCATGGAATTTGCTCTAACATAAAAGGTGATAAGCAGGGGATTCTATTCTCCAACAGAAGGCAATTCAATTGTCGATTCGAAAGCTGATTCAATTGTCCGATTGAAAGCGATTCAATTGTTCGATTGAAGAAATTCAATTGTCAGTGAAAACAAAAGTGGATACATGAAGTGGGGCACAAAAGTCGGTTTAGAACAGAACCCGATTCCATATAGAAACATTATTTCGGGAGGATCAAAGAGAATGATCTCCTCGACCCTAGGTCTTTGAGAAACGACTCCATAATTGGACTTCCCATTGTTGACTTGGTTCTCAACGATTGAATTTGGGCGAGTAATTGGCACGGAGTGGGCGAAGGCAAAACCAAAACACACTTCACCTTGGTTTGAGTGTATCCCGCACGTTCTGGACATTCAGCTTCCTGTATCGACACAGGCACATCATTAGTCACTTGATTTTCGGTTTCATTAATTTGTACTTGTTGTTCGAGTGAAATATGTTCGATTCAATGTCATATTGCCAAATGTAAGTTGCATGACTCCATTTGACAATTGATGATTGCATTAGCGGTGGCAGAAATGGTCTTCTAGGATGATTGGAACATGATTGGGTTCACTTGCAATTGGCTCGATTGTCGAGCACTACAAAATCTTGAGTAGTAGAATTTGTCTATTTTCACCAAGACATCTCAAACTATCCCTTAGGAGTTTTAAGCGATCTATCGGCCAATGATAGTGTGATGTTGGTAGGTTTTAAGTTCACCTAAACCCCTAGCCTTGTATCTTGAAGTCTGACATTAGGTTCACAGCTCTAAATCAAGCAATGACTTGTCTGTAATTCCACGATATTATTTGAAATTGTGGGAGATCACGGATCCTTGTATTTGACGGGGTATTTGCTTTGGATTATAGCAACGACTTGTTCGGTGAGAAATGCCTTCTTCTCAATGCCTAATCCCCTTCTTGGTGTGCGAATCTTTCAAAATTTTGCATAGCGGGGACTTGTTGATTATGTCCAAGAGGTATGTTAACCTTCGCACTTAGGACCTCTAAAATGCACATGGCGAGATGCCTTCTTCTTACCTCTACGTGCTTGTGAAATGAAGGTGGTATGCGGTATTTCATTGAATCCTCCTTTAGGAGAATATGCCGGCTGCAATTCTTCTCCTTGATTGGATTCTTCCAGAGGCTTTGGCATGGGTTGATCGACCTCTTTTTCCACTCGCCCGGGGTAATTATAGCCTTAACTTCATCCATTCACAGATTGTTGGATGACCCTAGGCCTCATGGATTCCCTTAGGATTTGTTTGTTTGTGAAGGAAACCTCCTTTATCTTGTATCTCTAGCAACTTGATCTTGGTGATTGAATACTGCAGGTTGTCAATTTTCTGGTTGAGATTGCTCTCAAGCCCATCTATTCTCTTATTCAGTGTACTTTACTATGATTATCAATCCTTTGTACAGTTGCACATTAATTCCTTTTTGCTTTCTTTACAAAGTTGCCTACCACCTTACTCAAATTCGAGGATGTACATTTCCAACGGGGGAAAGAAAGTGGAAAATTTTTGTTGTATTGAAGTGGAACGAGCTGTTTGTTTGCTCCTGGAGGGGCGTGATATCACGAGGGTTTGGATTTCCATGACAAATTTGGATGATTTCTCCAGTTAGGGTTATAGGTGTTACCATATGGAGCATCTATGGGTGGTTTATTTTGATTTATGGCATGGGCATGCTCTTGGCAGTGCTCCTCATGGTAATTATTTGACTGAAAATTGAAGCAAGAAAATTGGGATGAAGACCGCGCTCATTCTTGTTTGCATTTCATTGCTGATTTTTCATTTCAGTTATCGATCTTTGAGTTAAAGCCCGGGTCAATTTGGCTTTCCTCTCACGTCTTCGGGGAAATGCATACTTGTCTCCCCTAAGGGTTGGGATGAGCCTAACCACAGAAATTTGGAGAGGATGAGACCCACGGTTAACCCGAGGTGGGATGTATGCCTTGCGAAATAGAGATGAACTGAGATTTCAACCCTAGCAAGGAAAGTGGAGGAGCTTGAAGGCAAACGGCTCAAGAGGTGCATGTCTGCGATTCACCGAAAATCCTACAGGATCCAATCCTTGCACCAATTTCCAATCCTGTACCCAGGTAGAACCATCCCATGGCCCCTGGTGAAGGATTTGATGTCGAGTGTGCAAACTTTGTAGGACAATACAAGCCTGACAGGCTCCCGAGTTTTGGAGGTTTGTTCTACATAGTTCCTGTCATGACTTCTATCGGGATGCTTACTCAAAAGTTTTCCCCCCACATAGTTTCCAACGAATTGTTTCATAGGTGGGGACATTCCATCATAGAAATGGTTTACCCGACATCCATATGTCAAACCCATGGTGTGGGCATGAACTGATGAATGTCCATATATCTCCCGACAACGATAAAACCTCACCATCACAGTGCAAAGGTATAAATTTGTCTTTTCCCAGTGTGGTCTTATAGGCGAAGAACTTAGCCCGGAATTACGCTGCGGCTCGGCCAGAATTTCTAATGGTTACAGGTACTCAGTTGAGTTTAGCGAATCTTGGCCTTATCGCTTTCAAGTGATACGATGCTTCCATTTAGCAATCCATCCATCATACCTTCCTTAGTGCAAGCCTCCTCAAAATCCACCCCAATAGCAGGTGTATGGATTTTCATTTTCCATACCATGATATGTAGAGTAGAGGTACAAATATGGCCTCCTTTGCTATCTTCGACCAGGAGGAATGATGAGGATGGGACCTTAACTCTAGGAGGGTGGATGTGATCCCCTCATGGTTCTGGGCTGTTGGATTCATTGGGGTTCGGGCTGACTCTTGTTGTTCTTGAATTAGTGGATCCATGGTATCGGTGTGTACTGCCGGCTTCAGCGGCTTGGGTCAGGTTGTGTATTGATTCTATGCAGTCTTCACGAGAAGTTCCTCGTCCAGTATTTTGCATACCTGGCCCCATTACTGGCGAGACACGACAAAAGGCACAAACCAACTTGCAAAAAAGGTTAGGGTTAGCTAAAATAAGAAAGCCATTGTATATAAAAAAAAAGCAAAAACGGTGAGATTCTTATAAGTGATGAAAACTTGCGATTCTGCACACTGGCTGGAGTTTCAAAAAGAGTTAAAAGATTACCTTCACTTGTGATGTTGATCACAAGTACCTTCAACTTATCATTAGTGGTTGGCACCATCCCGACATGGCGCCATTTGATTCGTGCCACGGTGGGTGAGCTAAAATCAACAAAATTTATATACACTAAGTTCCTACTCTTTGCATTGATCAAACTCTTTGAGTATGGTGATCCCAGGGTCGAACACGGGGATGGGTTTTCATCCTGAGAATGTCTGTGAGTGTAAAAGGTAGGGCTTTCTATTTGGACTTTGGTTGCTTCAACGGTGGAAGTAGGTTGGCGAAATTGTAAAAACTGAAAGTGAAGTGTAGAAAAGCAGTTAACTTTGAAGATTTAGGTCACTAACTTGGTAAATTAGAGACATGGTGTCCTCGGGTTTTATCCTCGGCGTTGCGACCGCAACCTATAGTCCACACGGCTGCCCAGGATCTATGTTTTAACTGTAAAATCTCTACTAACAACAACTCCTATTTGAGTCAGCCACGGGTGGCATGCGGCTATGGCCTTTTCGGTTTGACCTATGATGTCTGTCATTTTAGGAGCTCGTAAGACCATGGCCGAACCACCGGTGCATCCCATGACAGTATGCCTTTGTATCTAAGCATGGAAGTATTGTGAATCGTAACGTTAAAGCTATTCAACCCCTAATTTGAGAAGATGAGGACCATAAATACACGATTTTTGTGACTTTGGTGCAAGAGGACAACATGCATATGCCCCCACTGACCAAGCTAGCTTCCTTCCTCTCTTGAAGAAAGGAGCAGCCAAACATCTCTTGAGTTGTCGTCGCCCGAGGGGTGTTTGTGACAAAACAAGGGAAAGAGGAGAGAGAGAAGAGAGAAAAACAAACCCTAACTAAAATACGAGACTTTATTTACAAAATGAAAACTTACAAAATTTCTTCTCTCCCAAATTGTTGCTCAGAAATTCATATATTTATTACAAAGAGGGTTTATATCATACCTCAATACATGAAAATACCAAAAAGCCTGCAAATTTGGCTAAGTTAAAGGACAAGTAATACACGAATTTGGGTCGGTTAGCATTAAATACAAAAACATGACAAGGTGAATTTCGCTAGGAGTGAAGAATTTGTTAGGTAGCGAAATCCTGAGCATAGCGAATAGGAAATTTCGCTAAGGCTTGGCAATTTCGCTAGCTAGCGAAATTTAATAACTTAGCGAATTTTTAGGTAGTAAAATCATGAAATTTAAGCTGAACGATTGCCTAGAGAAAACCACGGGTTGTCTGGCGAAAATCCACAATTTATTTGAACTTGCGAAAATTTTTAAGCTAAACCTATTGAAATTTAGCAATCCAATGAATTACGCGACAAGCGAAATTATTTGGTTTCTTTGATTTTCAACGCTTTGCCTCACGTCTTCTCGTCAATTTTCTTCACTTTGCCTTAGTTTTTCGACTGATTCTGGGTGGTTGATGGGCGACGCGAGTTCAAACTTCGCTTGATTCATCATACATCCAGATATTGAACCACAAAGTGCTCAAACACACAAAAAACAACCAAAATACCCTCCTAAATGCAAAGTGGTACTAAAGACTTGAACACTTCAATTGGTATAAATGACATAATTAATGCAAAAAACAACAAAACCTATCTAATATAGGGTTGAATTGCACTTTGGGCGCTAATCGGAGTCCACCATGGCTCCAGCAATTGGGTTTAGGCGTCAAGCCAAGGATCACTTGACCCTGAAACTTCTACGGGCTTCACCTGACTTCGTGGCTTGAGAATTGAAGCACTTATATACGCTAAACTCTACCCATCCACCCATATAGCAGACACTAAGTCGATGACTCAGTAGTGAGGTTTTAGGGCATGTCGGGCTTTTGGCTTGCTTACGCCATATACCCCTCGGGGCGTGCTCGGGTTTCAAGGCGACGTCACGACTTTTATTGCCTGTTTTCTTTTCTTCTTTTCTTTTCTTCTTTTTCTTTTTCTTTTTGCTTTTTCTTTTCCTTTTGGAAGACTACATTATGGATCTTCAAATATGTTAACACAAACCTATTATGGTCGTCCAACATGCCACCTAAGGCCGGCTTTGCAAAAGTGAAAGTGCAATTTCCCTGACCTATCGGCATAAGGCGGGTGTGCGGTGTGTGAATTAACTCAAGGGAAATGTTCAAGTTGAATCTTGTTTGGGATCGATTGACCAAAAGCGACATATGTGGGTTGTTCTGCTGTGCAAGGTAACAATAGGGTTTTCAATTCTCCCGATTAAAGGCAATTCAATTGTTCGATTGTCCAATTGAAGACAAAAGAATGGTACCTGGTGTAGGCCGCAGTGATGTGAAAAAGTAAAGGAAAACAAAATTTGAACAACCAGGACATGTAGAGCATGAAAATTACCTTTAACTGGCTTGTCATGAAAATGCAAAACTAAGGGATAGAACTGTACCTTCTCAAGTATGGTGGCGAAAAGGGGCATTTGTTTGTTGGGTGTTCTGCCGGTTGTCAACACAGTGAAATCAAATGCCAGGCAACGATTACCTACAAATTTTGAATAAAAAGAATTAATCAAAACTAAACATTAGGGAAACGTTAGGCTGGACGACAATAGCCACCCTTAGACTTATGGATTGTAGGACTCGGGGAGGGGTCCGGCGAAATTTCCTCTCCTGATAGCTCTTGCCTGCAAGGTTTCACCTCTGTCCGTGACTTTAGACACCTGTTATCATCTGGATTGATTAGATCTTGAACCATTAGGGTATGCTGTTGGACAATGAATGGATTTTGTCCGCTCGTGACTTGAGCTTGCGGATAGATGGGTTGGAGTCGTATAAAGAACTTGGTCCTGGTTGAAATTCTTCGATTATCGTTTGATCATGTCATCTTTTTATTTTCCTTTGCAATCTTGAATTCAAGTAGGCATCATTAAAATTATTTCTTCAACTCATTGAGATCAAGGAACCTCTTGACTCTGGCCTGCTTTAGGTCCATGTTCGACTTCTTGATTGCCCGCGTGCCTGTACTCGATCTCGCGGAAGGTGACATGCGCACCATGAACCAGTGATGAGGACATTCGAAGTTGTCTGAAGAAATCACGTAGGCCACGACCGAATCAAAGCGGTGATTTGATGGACCAATCTTTCTGTTGGTCATTTACCACCTTCATTAGAATGGTCTTGATCTCCTGTTGGCAAGTTTGACCACTTGTTTGAGGATAGTAGGTGGCCACTTTGTGTTCACACCATGTTTAATACCTGAGGTTTTCAAATGGTTTGTTACAAAAATATAAACCCCCATCGCTAATAATAAGCGAAACTGGTACTAGGAACTGGAAAATATGTTGGCTTTGGAATTTAAGTACCACCACTACACAATTATTAGTCTTACGGGGGATTCTTGACCCGTTTGGACACATAGTCCCTTTCCCTGATATGTCTGGTGTGACCATAGGACGTGGGAAGGGTCCCATGGGAAATCGATGCCCAGTATCAAAGGTTCGACTACTAAAATTGGGTTCAATGGCATCATATGGCAATGAGACAATTTCAGGTTTTTGGCATCTATCACACGCCACGGCACATTTGGTGTGCTTCCTTGAATAAGGAAGGCCGGTAGAAACGATTCGACACCTTCATTGCTGTCTTAAGGAAGCAAAATAGGCGCCACATCGCTCTCATGGCGGTGGCTTCGAAGAATTCCTCTTTGCTCCTCCTCGGCACACACTTCACGATTATTTGATGCGCACGAGTATTGGAGCAAGAAGGGCTCTTCCAATAATAAGAATGGATCTTAGCGAAAATGCTTTTATCTGTTCTTTCACTCAATTTGGGATTTCTCTGTGGCGAGAGAATTGTGATGTGAGCATGCGGGGGCTTTCAGTTTGCATTAGGATTCTTGAAATTCATCATTGATGGGTGGGCTATGAGTGTCATGGGCTATCGTTAACCTTGAGAGATGATCTGCTACATTCTCTACCCCTTTCTTGTATTTAATTTGCAAGTTAAACTCTTGAAGTAGAAGAACCCATCGGATAAGCCTTGCTTTGGCATTTGTTTAGTCGGGAGATATTCAATGAATGGTCAGTAAAAATGGCCTCGACTTGAAGTAAGTAAGCTCGGAACTTATGCAAAGCATAGACCACGCGATAATTCCTTCTCTGTAGTGGTATGGTTCCTCTATGCTTCATTGAGTTTGCTTGCATAATTATTAGACTACATAAGGTTTCCATCCTCTCTTTGGCAATCTTTGCTCGATTGCGAGATCACTTGCATCACATCACTTCAAGCGGTAGCGCGATTAGGTGCTGCCTGATTGGGGCGGGTTGTCAAATGGGATTCGGCTCTTCAAAGCTCTCTTGGCATTCATTTTTCCCAAACAAATGCATCTTTCTCTAAGAGTTTGTACGGGGTTTAGCGATTTTGGAAAGTCCTTAATGAATCTCTGTAGAAGCATGACGAGGGGTGTCTAAGCTGTCTTTACATTCGTTGGGGATGGCGGTTGGAAATAAGTTCAATTTTGCCTTGTCGACTTCTATTCCTATTTGGAGATAATGTGCTTACTAGTACAATTCCTTATTTGACCATAAAATGGCATATCGATTGACACAGTTCTTCTCTATACCTCTGCAGAATGGCTTCCAGATTAGTCAGACATTCTTCAAAATCACCTCCATATACCGTGATGTCATCCATGTATACCTCCATTATGCGCTCCACCATATCGGCTGGAACATACCCAGCATACACACTGCGAAGTGTGGTGGGAGGCGTTACGAAACAGGCATCCTCTATAAGCATATGTCCCGAATGGACCAGTGAAAGTGGTCTTTTCTGGTCTGCAGTGCGATCTCTATGGAAACACCTGCGAATACCCATCAGCATTAGAATGGGTGTCACGAAAGCTCTCTCAGGAGGTGGTCGATGAATGGTAATGGGAAGTGATCTTTAAGTTTACTTCATTGAGCCTTCTATAATCTATGCACACTCTCAGCCAGGTGAAGTAAATTAGTGGAAACCGGTCGCAAGCACCGTTTAACACGATTGTCACCACGACTTCTTGGGGCACCACTACAGGTGGGGCTTACCCCAGTGCTATCGGAAATGGGGTGCGTAATCTTTGCTTGGAGCAATTTCGGGACTTAATGCGAACTACTTCTGCGAATGGGGATTGACCTCATTTGTGGTACGCTATGACCTTAGACTCTTCTTCCAGGTAAATGTGATGAGTGCAGATTGTTGGGTTGATGCCTTTTAGATCAGAAATTTTCCACCCTAATGCTTGCTTGTTCCTTTTGAGGAGGCTCAACAGGTCAGCCTCTTGTGAAGTGGTCAACAGGGAGTGAAACCCTGGTAGGCCTTTGCTCTATTCTTCGGGGAATGCATGCTTGACTCAAGCGGGAGTGGTTTTAGCTCTAGCCGTTGGGGTTCCTTTGATTAAAATCACCCGGTCGATAAAGGTAGGATTTCCATTCTCCTCGGAGTACCCTTGCACTAAACTCATACCTTGGGATTCTTGTTGCTCTCACAGGCACTTAGATAACTCACAGGGTTAATAAATCTTACTTCTTGTTCATTAACTGTTAACTTTAAGAAATTGCATCTATTATACAGACCTCTTCACAGTCATCTTCCTCCGAGTGCATATGCCTTTTACTCAAATGAAAAATATTGAGTTCTAAGGTCATATTCCCAAATGTGAGTTGCATAACCCCATTCCGGCAGTTTATTATGGCATTGAAGTAGCGAGAATGGCCTTCCGATATGATGGGCACATGATTGGCTCCAGCTGTAGGCTGCGTGTGAGTACGACAAAGTCTTTGGGTAGTAAAAAATCTGTCCACTTGTATTAAGACATCCTCAATGGTCCCCTTCGATTTATGTAATAGATCTATCATTTAGTGACAGTGTGATGAAGTGGGTTTCGACTCTCAGACCAGTTGCATGTGCATGGAATCTGACGACGGAGTTCACGCTAGCTCCCGAGTCTAATAGTGCTTTCTCACACTAATGCCTCAGTAATGTAGATATTGTTGGACACCACAGATCTTTATATTTCAGTCTTACTCAGTATTGACACTCACTGTTCGAGTCAAAAAGGCCTTTTTGTTCACATTGGATTCCTCTTTTCGGTCGTAAGTCCTTGAAAATTTTTGCATAGGTAGGGACTTGTTTGATCATGTCAAGAGGAATGTTAACTTTACTTGCCGTAAAACATCTAGTATTTCCAGGTTCCCCAGTTACTTGGAACATTTCTTTCGGAGGCTTTGTGGGAATGGAGGGTACTCTAATCTTCACCTCTTCACACCAGTTCTTTATTTGTTCTTCTTGTGGGGGTCGGCCTCGTGGAACTGACTTGATTAAGTGGGGCTCTTGGACTTCGATTCCTTACCACTTCTTAAGTCACCCTTTGCCCTTATTCATCAATTCTTGTTGGATGTTGGTCAAACCCATTTCATGCACTTCCTACGATATTCATTCTTTGTGGCCGGAGGGAACCCTCCCTCTTTGAACCTGCTTGTTGTTGGTTGGAATGACTTTGAAATCTCGACATGCATAACATCCAGTTTCTGTTGAGTGACTTTGACTATTTCAATTTTAAGTTAGTTTGAACATTCAACATCTTTGTTCTTCTACAATGTGCTACCACTTTACTTAAATTCGAGATACTTGCTCAACGGGAGAAAGAAAGTGGAAAGCGTGATGTTAATCTTTGAAGAAGAGGCAAGCGTTGTTATTACTCTGGAGGACATATGCGTGGAGTTTAGCCATGGTTGGTTTTGGATGGTTTCTCGAATTTGGGTTATAGGTGTTGCCATATGGAGCATTTATGGGTGAGTCTATTCTGATTCAGGACATGGGCATGCTCTTGACAGTGCTCCCCAGGGTGGCTATTTGGTAGCCAATTGAAGCGAAGGTTGGGATCACGGATAACTCATTCCTTTGCTTGCATTTCATGCGATTTCTCATTTCAAGTTCTTCGATCTTGAGTTAAAGTGGTCGGGTTTTCTTTTACCTACGTATCTTCGGAGGAGTGCATACATGCCTCCCCTACGATGGTTGAAGAGGCCTTAATCTCTCGGCATCCCATGGACTCGGTTCATCCCGTACCTTAGAGGTTCATTCTACATAGTTCAAAAGTCCATGAGAGAGAGAGGCCTCATGCAGGTGTTTGCTTAAAAAGTCACCCCCACACATTGTTTCATAGTGGGGACATACCATCATAAAAATGATTCACTAGCATCCAGGTATCAAAGCCATGATGAGGGCATGCATTGATAGTCTCCATGAATCTTTCCCAACACTGATAGAACTTTTCTTTGTCATAGGTCGAGTAGGTGTAGATCTGTCTCTTCAAACTGTTGGTCTTGGTTGTCTTGAACTTCTTTAAAGCTTCTGACTTGAAGTTCGGCCCAATTTCTAATTGTCCTTAGCCTCAATGAATTTAACCATATCTTGGCCTTATCTTTCAGTGTCAATGGGAATGCCTTCAGCTTGAGTGAGTCCATGTCGGGTACTCCTTCCTTAAAGGTAATGCAAACTTCCTCAAAATCCCTAATATGAGTGTATGGGTTTTCATTTTCCATACCATGAAATGTAGGGAGTAGGGGCACCAAATGAGGCCTCCTTGCTGCATATCGGCGGGGTATGATCAGGAGGAGACCTTAACTCTAGGAGGGTGTATGTGGTCCCTCATTGACTGTATCTTAGTTTGATTCCTTTGGGGTACACAGGTGACTCTTCTTTGTTCCTCAGGAGGATCCATTTAGTCCCACTTGTGCTGCCAGTTTCATGACCTTGTTCAATTGGTGCACTCACTTTGCAATCTACTGATATCCCTCTGTCCAGTCTTTGCATGTAAACACAGTACACAAAATAAGACACAACCAAAGAACCACAAACAAACTTGCAAAAGGGGTAATGTTAGTCAAATAAAAACTGGCTTGTATGAAAAAAAAAAAAAAAAGCAAAACGGTGCGATGGCGTAGTAATGAAAACTTGCCGATTCTGACAGCGAAAATTCAAAAAGAGATGCAAAAAGTCACCTAAGCATGTGAAGTTACAAGTACACTTCAGCTTTCATCAAGCGTGGTTTGGCACCATCCGACAGCGGCTCATTTGATTCTTGCATGGTAGGGTGGAATCAACGAATTTGTTTCCTATGTTCCTCCTGCTGTGGTAGTCAAACTCTTTTGCGGCATAATCTGGTCGAACACGGGGATGGTTTCATCCTATGAATGACTTGCATAAGTGTTTGAAAATGGTGAGGAGCTTTTGTTTGGATTTGTGGATTTGTTTTCAAAGCGATTGGGAGTTGTTTAGTTCTTGATACTGCTTGTAATGGCTTAAATGAAAGTGTGGAAATGGTAACCTTGAAGGTTTAGGTCACTAGCTTGATAACATGGGGGTTATCTGGTGTCCTCGGGTTATATCTCGTCAGCATGGCAAGTGACATATAGTCAATGCTGCTTAGGATCTTTGTTTAACTATGAAACCTAACCACAGAACCACTCCCATTTGAGTCGACATGTAACATGCATTCCACCGGCCCTTTCGGAGTTTGAAACCTGGCTGCTTTCGACCTCATTTCGGTGGCTCGTAAGGCAAATACAAGAATATCAATCACATCTAACGATAAGTATGCTATTTGTCTTATGGCATGCCAGTATTGGTAAAGTAATGACGTTAAGCGGCATTTATCACATAGTTTGAAAAATTGGGGCCATAATCTGATACTGTAGCATTTAAAACAGGACCACTGTTGCCCCAAAAACCGCTAGCCACCTTCACTCTTCAAAGTATAAGACTTAGCCAAGCATCCCTTGAGTTGTCATCCTCAGGGGTGTTTAAATAACTAGAAAGAAAATGAAAGAAAGAGGAGAGAGAAAGAGAAAACAAGCCTAAAATGAAAGTGCGGGAATTCTTCTTGAAATCAAAAAAGTTGCTTAGGGTTACCAAAATCATGGGGGGACTTATAGGCCGCAGTGTGAAAATACAGAATACCTAAAACATTGGGCGTCTGAGGCAGGTGGTAATACACCAAACGTGATCGTTTAGGAACAAATACACAAAATTAGCAGGCTGAGGAATTTCGCTATGCGGGAGAATTTAGGCTAGGATAGCGAAAATTTATTAGCCTAGCGAATTCGCTAACTAACAAATTACAGAGAGATGTGAGAATTGAAATTTCGTATCTCGAAGTAATTCGCTAAGCTAAGCGAAATTTCGCTAGCTAGCGAAAAATATGAGAGATAGCGAAAATGGTTAATTTAAGCTAGGTACGGTGAATTCGCTAGATAGCGAAATTTCGCTAACCTAGTAGTACCAATTCGCTAGGATTGCAAGGTACCCGTATGGTTCTGAAATTTTCGCATGATCAATTTTCGCGATCGCAATTTCTGGGTTGCAATTTAACTTCAACGCACCATACTTCTTCCTCTTTGCATCCCTTTTTCATCGCTTTGCCTTCATTTCTTCCTTGAATCTTGATATTTTTATGAAGTGAAAATAGTTCAATCTTCATGGTTCGTACATATCTTGATACTCGAACTCAAACTTAGTGGCGAGCATGCAAAACGCAAAATAACCAAAGTAACCTCATATTGGCATAAGTGATAAGTGGACTGAACACACCCGGTGAAGCCCCCAGGTGATATGATTGATGCGCAAAAGTACTGAAGCCTATCTCGAATGGGACAGATAGCGCACGGGCCTTGTCGTGTCGACCCTGAGGCCTCGAGCCCGAAGCCCGATGCTTCGGTTTAGCAGGCTCAGCCCACTCTACGCGAGGCCATGCGACCTAAAGTCGAATCGGCTCGGGCTATTCGGCCCGAGGCCTCAGCGCCGGCCCGGTGGCTCGGTTTGTGAGCTCGAGCTCTACGAACGGGCCGTGCCGGCCTAAAGTCGGATGTCGGCTGGTATTCATCCCCTGAGGCCTCGGCGCCGGAGCCCGATGGCTGGTTGTGAGCTCGACGCTACTCTACCAGGCCGTGCGGCCCCAAGAGTCGGATCGGCTCGGTATTGACCAGTAAGGCCTCGGCGCCCGGAGCGGCTCGGTTGGCGAGCTTGGCCCCACTCTGCATAAGCCATGCGACTGGGTCGAGATCGGCTCAAGCTGGCCGGCCCTGAGGCCTCGGCGCGAGCCAGTGGCGCTTCAGGTTGTGACTCATTCTCTACCGCGGGCCATGCGGCTAAAGTCCCATATCATCTCATTGCTTCGGCCTGGGCCTCGGCGCCGGGCCCTGGCGCAGCTCGGTTGTGAGCTCCCACTACTGCCCACGAGCCATGCGACTTAGAGTCGATCCAACTCAGGCTATTCAGCCCACTACGCCTCAGCGCCCGAAGCCCAGCAGCTCAATTTGACGAGCTCGACTACTCTGCGCAGGCCATGCAGCCTAAGAGTCGGTCGACTCGGGCTATTCAGCCCTGAGCCTCGGCGCCGGAGCCAGTGACTCGATTTTAGCCCAGGCTCGGCTACTGCAGGCGAGGCCATGCGGCCTAAGAGTCGATTCGACTCGGGCCTGTCGACCCTGAGCCTCGGCGCCGGGCCGGCGCAGCTCGGTTGTGGCTCGACTACTCTACTCGAGGCCATACGGCCTAAGAGTCGGTCATTTCAGTTTATTCAGCCTGAGTCTTCGCGCCGGGCCCAGTGACTCGATTTGGAGGCTGGGCCGCTCGGCTTCGAACCATACGACCGGAAGGCACGCTCGGCTTCCGGGCCTTTCGGCTTTCGGCTGTGCGACCCGAGAAATTAGTCGGTTCATGCGGAGCGGTCACGAAATGCATAAGTAAAGACAAAAGTGGTAAAAAAAAAATGAACATTTATTAAGGAAAAGGCTACATACGTTCTGGGTCCTAAACCCAGCAAAAAATAAATAAAATAAAAATCGACGTCAGGCAAGCGAAGATGTGCGCGGGAGATCAAGCATCAGAAGGAGGAGCAGAGGGTGAAAAAGGGGAGTGAGCCTCAGCGGGGGTGTCCGGTTCTCCAGAATAGCCAGTAGAGAGGGACTCCTCAGCCTCCTCGTCGCTAAGAGGATGTCGAGTTGAAGTCGAACTGGGTAGGCATTAGCGGCTTTCATCGAAAGGTAAGCCGCGAAGCCCATTAGTCTGAGCCTCATCCCTCAATCTTCCTAACCGTCTCGTTGAGCAGCGAGTTACTTGTTGATGAAGGTCCCAGCGCGTGCACGACACTCTTCGGTCGGGGCGTTGGAGTGGGGTTTACGACCTCGGAAGCCTCACGGCGAGCCTGGGTCGGCGTGTCTATCAGCAGTTCATCTTTGGTCCCATGTAGCTCTTCTTTAGACTCCCGCCTTCATGCGGTTTGTAAAAGCTGTTCCACAACCATCCCGAAGCTCATGCGAGCGGATTCGACCGTCCACTGGCCTCACAGCAAGTCATTTTGTGCAGCTCGTAACTCATCCCTAACCTCCCGAAGCTCACCTTCGGCCGCTCTCAAGCTATTTCGGGCCACATCTTCTCTACCCTCGGCCCGGGCACGTGCCGACGCAGCATGCTTCAAATCAGACTTAAGCTTCACTTTGCCTCCCCTCGATCATCGCGCTGCCCAGATCCTGACTCGGTCAGCTCGAGGAGAAAGGAAGCCACCTGCGCCTTGTAAACCGGGTAGCTTTGGCATAGCCGTTTAAGATGGCTTTTGGCGAACTCTTCAAATGGTAGCCACACTTGCATCCAAGCGCAAAGATCAACATCGACCTGAACCCGATACCCGACTCGAGGTGAAATCGGACACGACAAGATATGGGAACTTCTGAGGCAACCCTGGAGGGATGAGGCAAAGCTTCCTCGGCGGGCGTGAGCTCGACCTCTTGGTCGAATCTTTAGGATGGGCGAGACCACGCCATATGGCTCGAGGTTGAGAAGCGGGGTGCCATCCCACCGGGTTTGAACCCTTTCTCTTGACTCTTAGACCTCGAGGAAGGTGAAGGCAACACTCTGCGCAAGAGGATTCCGCAAGTGATGGGCATGACGACCCGGTAGTGCTCGACCACCCTCGAGGAGCCTTTGCCTTTACGCCGGACTTGAATGGGGTGAGGCGGAGCTTTAGGGACCTCGGAAGCAGCAATAGCATGTGGCTGTGCTCACCCTTCGATGTTGACGGGGTAGAAGGGGGAAGAGAAGCGCCCCGATTGGAACCTTACCCAGTAAGATGAATTCTTTCTCAACAGCGGTCGAAGTTTTCCATTCACGCTCGAGACTTGAGGCAGCGTCTACCCAGGGCGAAGCTTCTCCTTGGTGGGCCAGCGTGAAGGCGATGGGAGATCTCTTAGTGGGCCTCAAAATAAGCGAGAAGCGAGCTGACCTCGAGCTCGGAGGACCAGGAATATCCAACTTGATCAGCTCCGCGTAGGGCGAGGACACTTTCGATGACGCTGCGCTATGGCGTTATCTTGGGGGTGGGCGAGATCGGGTCGAGCACCTAAGAGGCACGTGGACAATGCAGAATTAGAGATATCGACCTCGTAAAGATTATCTGGCTCGCGGCAACTCATGTGGGTGTGGGGTGGTCGAGTAGCCACGGAACGCCGAGTGTAGATCTGGTCGAAGGTCATACTCCCAATTGCGGTCGCTGACAAAGAAGTAACGTTCCTTCCAAAGCATGTGAGAGGAGGGAAGATCGGAAATCACCAGAGGAGCCCCAGTACGCCTGGAAAAATAAAGGAAGCCCTCGGCGGTTTCATGTATTAAAAAGATAAAGACAGGCTATCTTTGGGAACATCGGGCCCCACGTGCAAAGAAACCAATAGACCAACGAAATACCTGACCATTGGGCGAAAGTTGAGAAGGACAGACATTGAAGTCTTTGCGAAGCCCTTTATGAAGGGATGCGAGGAAGCGAAAATAGATTATCGAAAGAGCTTCATCAAAAGAAGCATACCATCTTAGAATACGGAAACAGCATAGGAGGTGGCTGTCGGGTGACCCGGTTTCGGACGTGGGAGGTCGTGCCTTTGGCGAAGTGGCCCGTCTGAGGACCAGCCTTGCTGGGCCTCCACCGGCCGAAGCATTCGAGCGGCGGATTTTTAGTATTCGACCCCGGGATGCCAATCGGTCTACTGCTCCCCTTACCCTTGTCCGAGGAAGGGCAGCCCACCGGAGCATCTTGAGGTCGATACTGGTCGAGATAGTGGCGGCGCCAATTCACCTAGGCCAGAGCCTTGTTAGAGAAGAGTCACCTCGATACGTGAAGAAGAGCGACCGGGACCCGTGGTGATATGGCAGTTGAGAACAAGAGCGGTCGCCTATACTTGTATGACGTATCGCAGAAAGACACGAAGAAATGACGCGGCGGTCGAGAATAAAGCGGAAAAAGCTATCTCAGGAAAGAAGCCAGAAAAGGACTCCGCACAAAAGGTTCAGATGGAAACCAGGAAGGGAAGTCGAATGATTCAAGCGAAAAGTTTCAAGATCATGGGCACACAAAACAGAGAATGTCTGCGGAAGAAACGAAGGAAGCGAAGAAGTGGGAGAAATGGCCGCTTAGAAGAGTCATCATTATCGTAAAGAGACATATGGCGGCGACCAAGCCTAGCCTTGACCTCGAGCGGACACGTGAAATTGCATCCGATCGAAAGCGTTACAGCCCTTGCCCTTTTGGTACACGAGGTGAAGTATTTGATAGGGTTTGAAAAATGGGCTCGCGGGCCCGCTACGCCCGAACCTGAAGAAGAGGCTCGCCCGTGGAAACACTCGAGCCTCGTCGACCCGAAATATAGGCCCGGTCAGCTCGGCCCCGAAGGCGGTTATGGATAATTGACCGGCCAACGTGCAAAAATCAAACTGAAATCCCAAACCGATAAGGAAAGCGAGAATAATCCCAGTAACATATTATCCTGTAAATTATTAAATCTCGAAGCAAGGAAAATAAGATAATTCACGATATAACGAATTCGTCACGCCGTCCAGCCGGGATCCCGCAATGAGGAAGAAAGATAATTCTAAATAAAAATTTGCTCTTCGATATCCCTTATCGAATCCGTCACAGATAAAGCGGAAATATCCGTCCAATGGGAAAGAATCTAATCACCATCCAAGCGAGAAGCGTATCTTATAAATATCGGTCGTACATCGGTGAAGATGCAGCAATGGCGTTCGTCCTCTAAGCAATCTATCTTTTCTCGAAGAAAATGACGCCGGCGTCGGAAGCTATTTCTGGCGAAGCCTAGCGACCCTTTCTTTCTTACTTGTCTTTACTGAAGGTGTCTGCGAATCGAGAGACTGACAAACGTGATTGTCATCCGAACTGCGAGACCGGCGGCGGCAATGATCATTGACGACCCCCAAAGCTTATTGATCCAGGTTGAAAAGGCATCATCAAAGGTATTATTAGATTATAATAAAAATGCTTTAAATTTTATGATTTTGAAAAAATATATATTTCTTATGTGAAAAAGAATATTATTGAAAAAAAAAAGGTAGAAAAACATAATTGAGATAGCGCTGGAGCCGAGGATTTGATCTTAATGGGGAGTAATATTAAGTAAGATAAGTTTTACAAAATTCATAAACTTGGACTTCAACTCAGTGACTGAATACTTAGATATTTTAATGTGGCAAAGTATTAAGAAACTTCATGAATCCTTTCATCCATATTGATATGTTATTGTCCACTTTAAATCTATGACCCTCATGGTTTTGCTTTTAGGATTTCCAAAAGGCCTCATATAAATTGAATTTTGTCCATGCTTATATACTCAAAAATCTTCTAATTCCTAACCGATATGGGACATTGTCAGACTTTGGGTGCATACCCAAACAATCCTCTCCTCGAACAAAGTTCTACCAAGCCTTCTCTCAAATTAAGATTTTCTTGTCTTTCATTATGTTCAAGTACATGTCTTATATGAAGCACTACTTGTTAGGGGCTTCATCACTCACCACACCATTTTGTTCAACATCCATCCACACAGTTAAACTTGAATTTGGCTCTAATACCACTTGTCACGCCCGCCCGGATCCCGGTCAAACCCGATTGGCGGATCCGAACCGAAGTCCGGGGCGCGAGACTATCTATATACTATATACTATACTTTACTGGGACTCTTATTGACCTGTTCTTTCTCAGAGCTGTACTTGTACCTGTAGTATACAAACAATTTCTGTAATAACAAAAATCATTTACATATACAAAAGAACTACCACCGGAGTGGTGTCCATAAAAATCTATACACATATATAAAGTCTCATTTACTTATACATGTACCATTTTCTATTACAAAACATCAGAGATTGCGGAAGCAGCGCTGGTGAGCACCTATCTCTGAGTCAGCCTTCTTTGCTGATGTGGAATGTCCTGTCCTCTAGCCTCCTCTTTGGTACCTACACGGATTGATCACCCGTGCTAAGCTTTAAGCTTAGTGGGAACATAAGCATGGACAACCACCAATGGTGACCGTCACAAGCTTATACATATGCATATTCATATAACTTTAATTACTTATCTATCACATATACTTTTACCTATTGCATATCAATCTCTTTCGGTACATATTCTATGTCTTTTTCATCTTTCAGTTCTATGACTTATTACATTCTATGTACTATTACATATATCATTTCTTCTTATACCTATATCATGTCTTTTCATATTGTGGTTACACGCCCATGCTATACTTTCATTTACGTTTCTCTCTTTTCTACTTTCTGTACTTTACTTGTTCATATCCTTTTCATATATACTATACTTTGTACTTATATACTATATTCATGCATCGTTTCAATGCATTCATTTTCATATACCTATTTTCATGTACTGTTCATTTCATATACTGTTTTCCTGTTATACTTTTCATATCATTCTTCTTTATGTGTGTACTTGCATATGTTGTCATATATTTTCATATGATATTCATATACTATGCTTTTCGTATACTATGCTTTTCATATACTATACTTTTCATATGCTTTTCATGTACTTTATCAGTCATATTTATTTCGTGTCATTACACTTTATTTCTTGTACTTATATACTTGTCATATACTTCTTCTTTCATATACTGCATCGCTTCATATACTTTTTATGTACTATACTTTCATATACTATTATCTTGTACTTTACTTCGTTTCAAACTGCCTATACTTTCATCGCATAGCGTTGTTATGTTTCTATCATGTCATATATTCTATACATGTCATTTCCTTTTAGGTTTCATGTCTCGCAAATTCTGTGAAGGATACGGGAAGAATCAGATTTGACTGAAGCGCACTATCACCGTACGCACAGTTGATCTCTATCTCGTATGTACCGGGCTGCAGCATCCTCACCGTGACGACAATGATCTCTATCCGCTATACCCGATGTACCTCATCGTACGAGACAAAGGACTCATGCCATGTACTATGTAGTGACCCTTCAGGCCACCGTGATCCAAACGAGATCTATGTCATCCACCCAAACGGGGCCTCGATCCGTGAAATCAGATTCGATTTGTATGCCGCAACAATCGTATCCCTATGCATGCCTATCTATCCTCTCTACTAGGTTCTAAGCGCATAATCCGTATATTTTCAGATATCACATTTTCTGCATATTTCATAAGTTGAATAACTATTGTTATCATAATTGCTTATGCAATATATACTATCATTACTTTACTGCATTCGTTTCATATGCGTAGACTATATTACTTGCCTCATATATCTCTATAATACATATATTCATATCTTTTGCTATCATTTAGTTTTGTCTATCATATATCATGAATGCATCTATGCACTCTTGTATTCATATATTCATATATATAGCTTTTCTATATTCATATCTCTTTATATCATCTATACATTTCATATCCTTTATGTGTTTCTATCAGATTTAGCTATTCATGTATTTACTTATATTTCTATCATGTATGCTTTTACTTATTCATATATTCATATCATATAAACTTATATTCATATACTTTCCTATACATGCGTCTACTATCAGATGCCTTTATATTGTATTTCATATACTGTTCCATATTACTTACTTTGTCATGTCTTTACTATGCCTATCATTCATGTACATGTACTTATTCTTGTGCTTTGTCATCTTTCACTTCTCTCTATTGTTCTTATCATTTATGTCTTTCTATCATGTGTTCCTATCATGTTCCATCTTATTCCTTTCGGTATGTCTTTCATATAATCCTATATTCATATCATATTCTTTTTGTATTATACATTTCATATATACTTTTTCATGTATTTTTTATGTTCATGTTCATATTCCTGCTCTTTTCATGTTTCATATCATATACATGTTTTCTTGGACACATCTATACATATTGCATTTTTCTATATTTTCCTTGTTTCACGGCTATTACATAAAGACTTCATATACTTATATAAAGTATGATGTCTATGAAATCACTCCTCATTCATATATTCTTATTCCTTTATGAATCTACTTTATTTAGGAATTGGAATTAATCCAATTGACTCATCCAAATCCACATTATGGCATTTTCATGCCAACTAGTCATTTTACCAATTTTACACTCGGGACTGTTTGTATTACTCATTTTTCCGGGGTATTAACTTCATTTTTTACACTAGGTCTGGTAATTACTTGGGGTTAAGGTGTTAAGGGTTCTATTCCAACTGGAATCACCCACTGAGCACCGAACTGCTACGTCCAAACAACCGGACTACTCTATGATCAAACTGATGCAGAATCTGGCTTGTACATGGCCCCACTTTGAGTGAATTTTTGGGCCACTTAGAGTCATAATTTGACGATGTCTATTTGTTTAGGTTTGGTTCTCCTTAAAGTCTATTTTAATTGGCCACTTGAATCACTCAAATCGGATAAGAAACAGAGCAAAGCTTACTACCAAAATACAAAAACTAAATGAAATTAAATTGATGGTGTACCTAAGACACCCCTAACGTGTACCGGCACACTTGGTCTCAAGGGTGTACCGTACATTCGAGGTGTACCTAAGACACATGACCTAAAATGTCCGTAATGTGTATTTTCTCCCTTTTTCCATATCTTTTGATACCCAAATCAACTTTTATACTTTATAAACACTTCAAGACCACTTAAATTCATCTTATGATCTCTTTCCCACTTCATCTTTCAATTACATATCTTTCTTCAAACTTTTCATGAATTTATTCCAAAACCATTCTAATATGGGTCTTAACCCATACACAAGCTAAACCCAAGGATTTGTTAGGGTTTATTCTAAACCCTAACTCAATTGCTTGTCATTTAACCATGAATCCAACCTTAATTTCATTATATCTTTGGTTAGGATGAAATCCTAACAAACCCTAGGTTTGGAACTCCTAAACTTTTCTAGAATGCCATACAAACTCCATGCGGATCTATACCAAGATTAGTTCCATACCTTTTGATTGCTTGAACTTCTCTCTCTTCTCTTCTTCTCTTCTTCTCTTCTGTATTCCTCTTCTTATAGCCTTATATAACTCCTCACTCTCTCTCTCCTCGGTTTTGGTCTCTCGAAAATGAGAGACCAATTTATGCTATCTCATATTTTGTTAAAGGCCATGTTTGGCCATTGTATTTTCAAACCCATTTTTGTTTTAAGTTTCCTTATTTGCATATTGGGTCAATAAACTCCTTCTTTCTGAAACAATTATATATATTCAATTTAACCCCTCATCTTTCTCGGAATCCATAATTATATATAATCTTATTGATTTATACTCTCGTATCCTCAGTGGTAAATGATACTTTACATGCTCTATTATAAATTAGGGTCTTTGTTTTATTTAAAAATCATGTTAGACTTTATAATATCTCTTTCATGAGTCCAAGCTATTTAGGGTATATTTAGGTGTTCTGCAGCCGTTGGAAAACCGTAGACCGCTAGACGCATTCTTATGATATTGTCCTTTAGGCTGTAGCCTTTCTATTATGGTTTGTTTGGGAACTGCAAGGCTAAATTACAAATTGGATCTTTGTTAAATGTATATCTTTTCGTAAATTCTTTCAGATTCCAATTGATGGCAGGACATTGTTTGGACTTTTGCTTTATAAGCAATTCTTATGACAAGTTCGCTAAGCTTTTAACTCAAATTAAGATTTTATTGTATTTCACTATGTTCAGCGCCGCGCTGCTATAGGCAGCCTTTATTCTTAAAGTCTTCGTATTTCATGTGTCATTTGTTCGGTGCTCCAATTAATACGGTTAAAGCTTTTGAATCCAAGCTCTACTTGTGACATTGGCAAAATTAATGGGTAATTTTAGCGTGGTATGATGTGTTGACTTTGATTTTATGGCCATCGCTAATTTTTGTTTTTAGGCTTTTGAATCTCTCATCTAGGTGGATAACATGCTTTATATACTCGTAAGTGCTCCCGTTGTCTTTGAGACTTTGGGACTAACACAAAGAAATATAACATTTGAGTTTGAATCCCTTATGATACAGCCGGAGAAAAAAAGAATATTAAAATTATACGAAAAGGTATTAAATTATAATAAAAATGCTTTAAAATTTATGATTTTGAAAAATATTTATTCCTTATGCAAAAAAGAATAATATTGAAAAAAATATAAAAACATCATTGAGATAGTCGCAAAGTAACGATTCGATAAGGTAAGTTTTGCAAAATTTATAAACTTAGACTTCAATTCAATGGCTTAATACTTAGATGTTTGGGTTTGACAAAATATAATATTTGAGTTTGAATTTCTTAGGATATAATAGGAAAGTTTTTTTTTATTGGGTTGGCCAATTGTCACCCACGGACACTAACCAGATCCGCCCTGTGATTGAAATGATCCACTAAACCCAAAACTTTTATTTGAGAAAACTATTTATTTAGTTGAATTACTTTTCAAAAGGGTGGATAATCTTTCCTTGATTTATTCATTCATAAAAAATAAAAATGAAAAACATCAAATCTATACACTTGTTCACGTGAATTCGAAGGGATGAACGCCCGTGAAGCGTTGCAGGTTATTGAAGCATGTGAGGATGGTAATTAAGCCAAAATGGGAAGAATATAATAATAAGAAGAATAAATTAAAAGGAAGTAGTACCAAAATTTAGTAAATTACTATTTAGCCCACTCTAGTGGATAACGGGGACCCTAGTGTTGGGTGGTGCACACTTTTCATGCAGTCGTGGCTTTGACAGTTTGACTACGACTTGACCATTTTTTTCAATATCGTCAAGTAGTGACACACTCAAAATCAAGTCATGTCATGGTCATTTGTTCATATAAACTCATCACATGTCAATATATTAGAACGCACATATTGACATTCAAACATGTCACTCTCAGTCAAGCAATAACACACCCAAACAAGTCACACAATTACCCTCGAAGCAAGCCACAACAATCACAAATCGGGCCACGAGACAAAACCTAAGCAGACGTAACCTGACTTCGGATGATCCGCAGGCTCGCGCAGAGCGAAGTGGTTCACTTAGGCGAGCAGTATCACCCTAGGCGGACGAGTGTCCCTTTTACGTCCTCGGCTCACTGGCATACATGCTGCGCTGGCGGACCGTTCGCTGAGCGGGAGCAATCTTCCTTGAGAAGATTCACGCCCTTTAGAGTGAATTGAGGCTCTGCAGGCGAAGAAACATTGAGCATAGCTTGAAATCCGAGTTTTCTTATAGCGAATGGCAAACAAAAAACCATTTTCTGACCTAAAGATGGAAGTAGCGAAGTGGGAAGAATCCTTACCTCGATGGCGTGATACCTGGTAGGAAGCCTCTTCAAATAAATAACTTGTTTCTAAATCTTCCTCTTACAGGTCTTATGTGATCTACTGATTATACCTCGTCGATAGGTGATTTAGTTGTTGACAAACAAGTGATTGCGAACTCAGGTGGATCTGGGATCTGTATCTCTCTCTATCTCTCTCCTCTCTCTCTATCGAGATGAAATAAGTCTGTTCAGTTCATTCTTTGTCAGTTAGGGTTCTAAGTTGGATGTGTGACGATAGTGCCGTGTCCACCCTTGTTCGGGTCCGATTTTGGCCCGAAGCCATTTATTTCGTCTCCGTTCAAGTTCAAATTATATCCCATGAACTTGATTCAAGTCATTTCCCCACTTCTTATATTTTCTTAAACAATCTCGTCCTTAGGAGTCACTGGACACCCATCACCCCGAAAAACGTGAAAATTAGACTATTTGAAATTCGACGAAATTCATCTAGGTAACTAGATTTATAAAAAAAAAATCCAACGATGAGTTCCGTTTCGTCATCCGAAATTTAGAAAATTTTCAAGTTTTCAACCTGTACTATTATGGCAATTTACCATTTTGCCATTTTTTTTTAAAAAAAATCGATTCGGGTTTCACATGCGGTGTGACACAATCGATACCTGAGGCACATGGTTTTGAATATATAAAATGATCATTGCTGATGCCATGTCAAAAGCAGTTTATAAACAAATGAAATTTGTTTTGAAAATGTCATTGAATGTCGTCTAGAATGACGGTTTATGACACATGGGCTTAAACGTTGTGTGGTGGGGTGAGGACTCGAGAGGCGCATGGTACATGGTCAGTCTCATCTCATTTAAATGGCATGTAAGTTATATGGAAGTGATATGTTCTTGTTAGAATGTGAATGTGAAATGTTAATTGAGCATTGTATGTACGCAGAGTGAAGGAGTAGCCCTTGTAGGAGTAGCCTCTACTGGCGTGGCTCACTCTTTATGGGACAACCCTTTCAGGTGCAGGGTCTACACCGATGGATGGTGCTCAGACGAGGCCGTGATTGTGAAGAAGGCCGACATGTGGCCTTGATAAATCTTTTTTGTAAAAAGTGTTTGGGACAAACTAGTTCTATCATGTATTTTTCTATAAAAAGAATTGTAATTAAATTCTTTTGGACTATTGTCAATATAGTCGGGTATGTAATAATGGTAAGAGGGTCGTGATCAGACTCTTACGGACTATATTTAAGTGTATTATTCTCATATTTTGAACTTAAATATGAATGAATGAGTCCCGGTAAAAGGATGTATCGAGGTAGTGTCGAGTAACTCGATGTCATGAGTAATTGAATGCCGGTCGGTACGAAGACTTAAATCTTAATGACCTAGGTAGAAACTCGTAGGTTAACGGCTAGTCAATGGGACCCCGGGTTTTGGGGCGTCACGTAAACTTAAAGAAAATTAAAAGAATCTATATAAAAGAATTATAAAAAATAATAAGGGAAAGATTTTACCTTTCAAATTTTCTTCTTCAACCTTAGATTCGAAGTCTTAGGTTTTTCGATTGTCTTGAAATCACTTCTTCAAGCCCTAGATTTGAAGACTTCGGTTTTCCATGATTTCATTATCAAGATATGGAGGCTATGCAAAGAACACAAAAATGGTTTATTAATAATATTTCTTTTTCTATTTATACTTAAGAGTTTCTTAGGATAATTACCTTTATACTTTTACTTTAATTTTAAATAATTATATTTTTTCTACCCTTAAAAATAATTACGGAATACAACCTACGTAAATCATAAACCTAAGCCTTGGCAAGCATCTTCCATCGATTCAACTCATCCTCGCTTGAAATTGACATACTTTGATTGAGGGGAGGAGAATCAACATGATCTCCTACTACCTTTATCATTCCTCCTTCAACACGACGTACTAAAAAGAGGGTCCACTGACGTTAAGAGAAAGCTTATAAAAAAAACACCAACACAAACAAAATTCTAAAAAAAATCAACTGTTTTTTCACCAAAATGAAAGAATAAATGTAGAAGCAGAAGATTGCCACTGATACAAGTGCCGTTGCGACCTATCATCTACGAACATAAGACTCAATTTGTATTTATTCCTATTGAGGGCTAAGGTACTACACATTTTCAACAAGACAATGGGAGCAATGGGTGAGTGATTTTTACCCTAACTCTGCTAGTAAAGGAGTAAAATGGGCATTCGAGAGACAAAAAATGTAAAATTATCCACTATAGGTCTTAATATTGTAATAATTAGTTTCTCATTAGACCATTTCTTACTATTATAAATTACTACATATAAATGAAGAGAATGGAATAAGTTTATTCTTACCAATAACATAACGAATACGAATATCTTTTCATTATGAACAAAGCTGATCAAAAGTGGACATATATCTCCCTAAATAACTATAAAAGAAGGAAGAATATCATCCGTCCTCCAAAGAAAAATCATCGTACCAACATGAAGGAGAAAAAAAAAATCTCTTAAAACTATATGAAAGGTATTATTAGATTATAATAAAATGTTTAAATTTTTATGATTTGAAAATATACATATTTATGTGAAAAGAAAATATTGAAAAAGTAGAAAACACACTGAGATAGCACTGAGCCGGATTTGATCTACTGCATTACAAGAAGAGAAGCTGTAAATCATACAAACTTGGACTTCAACTCAATGACTTAATACTTAGATATTTTAATGTGGCAAAGTATTAAGAAACTTCATGGATCTTTTCCTCCACATTGATATGTTATTATCCACTTTGAATCTATGACCCTCATGGTTTTGTTTTTGGGCTTTCTAAAAGGCCTCATATAAATTGAATTTTGTCCATGCTTATATACTAAAAAATCTTCTCATTCCTAAACCATGACATTGTCTGGTTTCGTACAAGATACCAAACAACTGCCTTCAACAAAGTTCCACCAAGCCTTCCCTAAAATCAAGATTTTCTTGTCTTTCATTACGTTCAAGTACATGTCTTATATGAAGCACTATTTGCTAGCTCACCACCACAGATTTATTTATTTCTTAACATCCATCCACAATTAAACTTGACTTGGCTCCACACCTATTTGTCAGAAACTTTGAACCCTCTTCCAACACATCACTATGATATCATTCATTTTAATTTATGACCTCTATGGTTTGCTTTGGAGTTCCCTGTGGCTACCCATACAAATTGGATCTTGTCTATGCTTGTCTACTCATAAACATTCTCACTTAACCAACGTATGACATTGTCGGATCTCACGATAACCAAACACCTCTTCCTCAAAAGCTCCACAAAGCTCCTTCACCAGATTTTCTCATTTCACTACGTTCAAAGATACGCCTTATACTTAAGACTACCTTCAAAGCTCACGCTCACCACATCATTTTATTCTGTATCCATCACCATAAACCCGACCCGGCTCTAATATCACTTGTCAGAAATTACTGACAATTTCCTCCACATTCTACGATATTATCTACTTAGACCTATGACCCTCATAATTTTGATTTCGGGCTTTTCAAAATGTCTCATAACAATTGACTTATTCATATACTCTATGCTCTTTCGGTTTGTAATTAATGTGAGAGACTACACATGTTCCCAACATAAAAGTATAACATTTGAGTTTGAATCCCTTATGATACAACTGGAGAAAAAAAGAATGTTAAAATTATACAAAAAGGCATTAAATTATATTGAAAATCGCTTTTAAATATAAGGGATTTTGAAAATTATTTATTCTTATGCAAAAAAGAATATTGAAAATATAAAAATTACTGAGATTTAGCAACACCAATAAGGTAAGTTTTGCAAAATTTATAAACTTAGACTTAAATTGTAAGACCTTTAGAAAATCACTGAAAAAGGGCAAATGGTCATTTCGGTAAAAATCTGAAATTTTTCTAGATTCCGATGATCAACGAATTTACCATTGAATCGCCTCAAGAACTAGCTACCATCGTTTAATTTCAATTCGAGACAATGTGATCAACATTTTTCGGCGACTGAAGATTCAAGTCGTAAAACGATACGGGAAGACAAAAGTCACTTCATAACACGACTCATATTACGCTGTAATGAAAGAGAGATTGAATGAAACTGACGCCTAGATACTACAAGTCAATAAAAATGAAGATAACATATTTAATTTATCAAAATTGTAAATGATATCGTTATTAAACGAATAATAATTTTCTCCAAAATTAAAGAACAAAATGACTATACTGGCAAAAACGAGGATGCAGTGGCTATGGATTTGTGATTTTTTTAGAGAGCACTTCAATATTCCTACAAATCTAATCATTGGGCCGACTGAAGAAGGAAAGTGTTTCACGTACTACTGGGCACTAATTTGGTGATCTGGACAACTCAAAAGATGCGATTCTTCCTACCATGCTAATTCTTTGTCCAAGGGTCATAAATATAGGAATGTTTCGGTGTCAGATAAATTTCAAACTCCTATTCCAAAAGTTTTCAACGGCTTTAGAAAAATTCCTATTTGAGGATCGTGAACAAGAACCTATGATTTTGCATCTCACTTGAATAGCATACCTAAATTATTTTTTCGCAAAACGCTGGGCTTAAGGTTGATTCAAAACCAATTTGCCATAGTTGCACACTACGCTGAGCTAATTTGGTGTAATTGATGGTAGAATTTATAACATGTTTTATGTGATTCACTATACATTATATAGTATGAATACATTAGCATGAATGTGTTGAATCTGAATCATAATCCATATGCACCGGGTAACTCAGAAATTCAAAGTGATTTATAACAGATCGCACATCAGGTTAGGTGTTTGATGGTGTGTCGTGAGTAACATTTGTTTGTGGGATCAACACCGCCAGCACACATCAGCGGCTGATTAATAGCATAACGCCCAAACAGTTTGACGTTAAGAAATGGAAATGTTTACTGCATTCATATGCACTGCGCACCTGTAACAATAGAGCGAGTGCATGAGGTGGTTTCTCGGCAGTAATTGTTCTGCGCTGACCAACAATATTAGTTATCTGAGGTCCACTACAACATCGGAGAGTTGTCTGGTAATATCACTGGCTTGAAATCATTCAATTGATATATGCACTGAGGTTGTCCATATATTCAATTGGATATACACTAGAGGCTTCACTCATATGTCGTCAATCGCTTCGAGTTCCATTTCCACCTGATATACATCTGAGGTTATCCATGCAAAATAGATTATCTGAGTATGTCCACCATTTACCTGAGGGTTATCCACTCAAGAAAAACAAATACCTTGTTTGAAACTGTTTTACTTAATGCAAAATTTATGTTTCATGGAAGACAGTAACTCGAGGTAAATAACAAATGAAAATGAAAGATTATGAGAAATCTCGTCATTATCGGAAAATGACAAAGAGGTCAGGTACTTATGTGTGAGGGGAGCCTATGAGACTCGATACGATGGTGGCGGAGTTGCCATTATCATCCATGATACGCATATCTTAGATCGTATTTGCTCAATGTTTGACAAAGCACAGACGCACTTATACGTAGAGAACCCATGTAGAAATTATTTCATCAGCCATTTACCTGCTTGAATGTATCACTATTTCAGTAATGTGGAGCGACGGGAATAGCGCTCTCATTAGAGGTCATGGAGAAGAAAAGCCACTTATGCTTGATTTCGTATAACAGCGTGGCTGTAGCTTTATAATTTAATATATGTTGAAGCAAGAGTAATGTAAAACTCAACCATGTAATATATTATTGGGATATATATTTTTGTAGTATGATGCAAATTAAGTGGCCACATTTATTCGCATGTGGACCTCGTGGTCATATCGAACCTGCTTGGGGATGTGTTTTAGATTCGGGGTAGAGTTCCCTGCATAAACGAGGATCACCACCTTTCGGAGTCAGTCGGGTTACCGATCCACGAAGATTACGAGCTGGATGAAAACATACAACGACACCCGGTTTTGGGTGTCACAGCCTTGGTATCGTGTTTGACAGAAATGATTACCTCGTGAGCTCACATGTAGAGCGGAAAATGAAAACCTGTGATTTTTAGTGTGGACTGGCTTAGCACGGTCATTGAGGGTATAAGAAACACACCGCTGCAAAGTCAGATGTTAGAGTTAGGTATGTGATTACCAGAAATTATAGATTAGAACACCGCATGCATCATGTTATGTAAGCTGTATGTGTGAACATGAATTGTTGTGGTATATGATTTGTGCTGTTTTTGTGAAAGATAGAGAAAACATTGAACACTAGGGCCGAAAATATAACTTAGAGTAAATAGAAATTCGACAAAATGGTCCACTAATGAAAAAATGGATAAACTAAATTTAATAAATTTATTTGCTTACTGGAAATGAAAAATAATATTAATAATAATAATTTTTTTTTTTGTGGTTTTCCAACAGTCGAATGAAAAAAATGACGAGAAGAAATTCATAGGGGTTTCACAAGGTGTAAACGGAAAAATAAATAAAATAACAAATAAAATTTTATAAATCAAATGAAATAATCTTAACAAAATTTTCTAAAGGTAAAATTTTATCAATATGATTTAGTAAATGAATATTGTCTTGTATTCACTGACGAATGCATGGACATAGTGTATAAAAATTCTTCTACGAATATGAATAGTGTCTCGAGGTCGATTAAGCTCAGAGATACCTATCAGAATTTAACTGCCATTCGATGTCGTGTAGATGATCATTTCCAGGGCGAGGACGCAAAGATCGTCCACTTGTCTCTGCAAGGCACCACTCCATTGACCAAAGATGCTTTACGAGGTCATAGGATTGCACGCTATGGCGGTATCAAAGTAGTGCAAACAGTAGCCGTGGAGAAGTAGATGACACACGGAGGCATCCAAGATATGGGTGTTATATCTAAGGAGTGAAGGAAGATTCATCTTCTTCCAATCAGTGAAAGAAATTAAGACTTCTCTGCTTCGCACTGACCAAAAAGACAGTACAAAGGCTACACGTGACCACACAGATGGGGCATTTAGTCAGGTAAGGCAAGTGATATGTTATTTATGCCTGACACCGACACTGGACTGGGATTGCCCACCGGAGGCGTAAATCCTAAGGTTATGGACACCTGGCCCCAATCATCAAAGGAATGTTGTTGTGGTTGCTAGTCGTGATAAAGTGTGATGTAAAGGCTACATTGCTGTTCTATTATTACATGAGGAGGACGGCTCAGAGACAGTGGGATCCTGTGGTTCGGGACAATCCCGCCTCCCGCCTCACTAGAGACAGAGAGGACACAATTTGTTCCTCCACCCCAGATGACTGCGGGAACCAAGATTTGTGCCGGTGCTACATCAAGACCTGTACTTCGCAGACTGGTCACATAGGTCGCACAGAGCTGTAGGTCGAGGTCGAGCAACATGACCTCACAAGTCGGGACCAAATGGGAGGCGCACGACATGTTATTTCATCGACAGCCAAGATAAGGAGACAAGATCGCCTCAGGAGGCGCAGGTCTCATGGCACACAGCTCGAGCATACCGAACAATGACATGTGTGACACTGCTTACCCGTGACCGACTGTATAGTTGAATTAGATGCATCATATCTATCTATTAATGCATCTTCAGGTGATGAATCGCTGAGGTCGAGGCCTTTGCAGAGCTGTGTGATGTTCTTCCCTGTGATGGGTGAGAGCGACTGATATACCAGACATGAAAGGGGAGATCTCAAGATTCGCTACGGTGGACCCCCTGATCGGGGTGTCAGCGACGGCATCATCGAAGTCTATGTGCACTAAGAACATCGCACGAATGTGTGGGTGCACCAGAGGGATATCTGCTCACTCGTGATGGGTTTGGTTTATTCTTCGGGACTACGTCCAATGAAGACTCATGTCGACCGGGAAATGAAGGGTACTAAGGTGTGTCGGGGCAAAGCAAGAAGGGGTCGCATCCCCTAAGGTGAGAAGCTGGTAAGATAGATGAAAGAGACCCATGGCATTATCCAAAAAGGCCCCAAAGTGCCAGAATATACTATGAGGGTGATCCCAAATTTGCAGGGAAGAGACCTGCAGCTATCCCAAATTTCGTGGTGGGCAGAGAACCCGTGAGAAATCCAAATTTCGTGGTAAGAGACCCAGAGCTATCCTCGACTGTGGGTGCAGAGACCCAAGCAGGAGTTAGTCAATTTGGGTGGGTAAGAGACCCGTGGAGATATCCAAATTTCAGATGAGATAAGAGGCTCGGGCACAGGCCAAAAGTTCCTCTGTCTGAGAGATGAAAACACACGGCCATAGTTATCACGTAGACTTTCAGAGTTGAGGAATGTGGTTCTTGTTTACCCAGAGCCTGGGATACTTTGGAAATTGTATCAGTAAAGCAAGGAGTCGACAAGGGCTCGATATGGATGTCATTCATGACATGGATTGTGCCGACGGCCCACTGATCACGCAGACGCACTTTTAGCAGCACACTACACACTGCCAAGGGTCAGGTGGTGTTACATGTCAAAGGATTATATAATGTGTGTTAGAAGACATGCTACTGAGCACGCGTCCCGGATCATATGGGTAGTTAAAGAGCACTTGCCCTTAGTGAATCTACCACAACGACAGCTTATCGCGAAAGACACAGAAGGCACTACATGACAGAGATTGTACTGGAGGCTATGCAGATCACCGACATAGTTGGACTGAGGTAGGGAGAGAGAGACTCACACCGATCCCGACCGACAGAGACACCTCTTAAGAAGGTGAGCTGATTATTGCCTTCTCTACTACGAGCCTGTAAGAGTTACACACACAGCACAGCCCACCCCAGAGCCTGAGGTTGCGATCACGCCTTCAAGCGATGCCTTGCAGTGCACCCACGCGTGCCAGTTGCAGGAAGTTATCGCGAGGTTTATCGGGGCCCCTTCAAGACACTTGAAAGGGTAGGCACCGTGAGCGGCACGGCTATTTCACCGCCCAAAGATGTCAAGCCTATGATAGATTAATGCCTCCACGCCCGCAGGTACACTCCAGATCCAACTCATGGGTTTGACGTGAGTAGACGGCCGCCGACAATCGGCGACTCGGCGGCGACTCAAGATGCATTATAGATAGTCGGACGTGCTTTATAGATCAAAGATCGAAAAGGAATGAGGGTGTTAGCAACACCGTGGAGTAAGGAGTCAACGCCGAGATGGCGACATGACATGGCCACCTATCCCTTCTAGGGATGAAGGCACTGTCATTTAATACCTAAACGACTGTAAAGCTTGCCACGCATGGTATGTTGTACGCTAGATATGCATGTGAGTCGTGATTAATCCGTAATTTCGACGAAATTTTTATGATGGAGAACGGCGACCCCAGAAAATTCCAATTTTTAGTAATGGTAAATGGTCATTTCGGTGAAAATCCAAAATTTTAGATTCGATGATGAAATGAATTTCACCGCTAAATCGTTTCAGAAATCTAGCTACCACCGTCAATTTCGCTGAACCCGAGACGCATGTGATTTCACGCTGATAATCGAGTATCGCAGTCGTAAAATACGCTGGTATAAAAAGCACCAGAATTACGCAATCATGACACATGTTGTAAGAGAGAGAGATGATAATCTGACGCTAGATAATACGTCATTGCAAATCTGTAAGAAGTGATACTGATGTTAATTATTAAAATTATTATTGTAAACATATATGAGACAAAACTCAATAAATAATTTTCTCCAAAATTTTATAAGAACAAAATGATGCAGGGGAAAACGGAGGGATGTAGGCTATGGATTTTGGTGATTTTTGCAGAGACCTTCTCTACGATTCGGCATAAATCTAATCATTGGCCACGGCAAGAAGGAAAGCTGCTTTACGCACGAGGACTACTAAGCACTAATTCATGAGTCTGACAACCCAAAGCTGATCTTTTCATCAAGGCACTGGTTTCAAAGCGCTATGTAAATTGCAGAACGTTTCGAGACTAGATACTGTAGAACTCGTGTTTCAAAAGTTTTCAACCGAGCGAGAAAATTCATATTTGAGGATCGTGAACAAGAACTCCGAGGATTTTTCATTCACGTTAATAGTGACACGTAAATTATTTTTTTGGTGAAACGTGTTTTATTGAATGACTAAAATGACTGTTTGATGCTTACACTAAATTTCATGCTATTAACAATTTTATGTAATTGATGCTGACTTTATAACATGTTATATAAAGGATGAATATAATATATATGCATAATATATTAACATGAATGCTGCACTGAGATTACGCATTCCATACAGACTCTAAGAATCTTGTAAATTAGTAAGGAGTGGTATACTGAGATTTATTAATCGTGTTAGTGTTTGATGGCGTGTCGAGTATATGGTTATGATCAACACCGCTGTAGGTGTTGATTGCGGGCCTGATTAATAAGACAATGTCCAAATGGAGTCGCACTTTTGCTGGGGTTAAATGAAATGGCTCATTGCATTTCATATGTATCAAAAAATTCCTGTAACAACAGAAATGAAATGGCATTTGCGCGCTTTCTAGTAATTTGGTTTCTGAGTAGTCAATTAACAATATTAAGATTCAGGTGCCCAATTACAAATATCGAGAGTCGCCCATATAATATCAATCTTCAGTCATTTAATTGATATACATCGAGTATTGGCCCATAATATCAATCGCCCAGTCAGCTTCCACCGAGCATACACTGAGGTTGTCCAAGAGTCAGGACATTCAATCTCCACTATTTATATCGGAGGGTTGTTCACTGCTAAAAACAAATAATTTTCATAAACGGTTTTCAGTCCAATGCAAACGACGCTTAAGGAGCATGGAACTCATGTAAATGGTTGTAAATGAAAATGAAAGATTAATATAAATCTAGCCACATCTGAAAATGATAAGAAGACATACTCAGCATGCGTGAGGGAGTTTCACAAGACTTAGAGCATGACAGATGAAAGCCATTCTCATCCATGACATGCAGGTAGATTATCTAACAGACTGCGTATCATTGAATGTGTTTCATCATTGGTCATACGCGCACCAGGCGTGAAAGAACCCATGAGAACACGACATCATTGTCACCCTGTCTAGAGATCACCATTTCGCACAGTGGAGCTTATCGTAAGGCGCCTCATTAGAGGTCGTTGGTAAGAAACACTTCATATTGAGCTTTACATGATTAGAGTTTTATAATTTTAATAAACGTTAAAGTAGCAGTGACTTAAAACTTCAACCATGTAACATACTACGATATATTTCGGTGAGATTGATGAAAATTTGCCAAGATATTTGCATGTGCACTGCACACATATCGAATCGTTGGCATATGCTTTAGATCGTAAGAGAGCCTTATACAAACGGTGACAACACCACGAAGAGCTGGCTTGATTTCAGATTCACTAAAGATTCCGCAAATCGATGAAGATTACACGCACACCCCAATTTCAAATACTGGCATAACCAATGACTCATCACTTAGTGTTCGAGTTCACAAAATATAATATTTCCGAAATAATTTCTGATATATTGAAAATTTTTTTTTTTAAATTGACGTGAATTGCCACCACTGGATACTAACAACCAGATCCGCCTCTTGTTATTGAAATGATCCAATTAAACCCAAAACTTCTATATTTTGAGAAAATCATTTATTTAGTTGAATTACGCCAAAAGGGTGGATAATTTTCCTTGATTTATTCATTCACAAAAATAAAAAATGAAAACATCAAATCAGCATATTAATTTGTTCACGTGAATTCGAAGGGATGAACGCCCGTGAAGCGTTGCAGGTTATTGAAAGGAAGAATATAATAATAAGAAGAATAAATTAAAAGGAAGTGGTACCAAAATTTAGTAAATTACTATTTAGCCCACTCTAGTGGATAACGTGGACCCTAGTGTTGGGTGGTGCACACTTTTCATGCAGTCGTGGCCTTGACAGTTTGACTACGACATGACCATTCTTTTCAATATTTTGGAGGGGGGTTGACGTGGAGACACATATGATTAATTTAAAGCCAATTCCCCCGTCCATCTCACTTGACCACATCGTGTCTAACGCACCGCATGTGCCACTGGCTTCCCTGGCTGCCTCCATTAGTCGGCAGCCTCGTTTTTTGAAAGAGTCGGCAGCCTCGTTTTATTTGTTGAGTATTGATGCTACATCTTAAGGACTTTTTTTTTTTTAGTATTCTTGGTTTGGCTTCAATTTCTAACGGAGATAACTTTTTTTTTTTCCACAATTTCGAGGGCATATGCCTCCTGGACACTTACAAGCTCCACCACTGATTCGAACACTATTTTTTTTAAGGTAATAAGAAAGCAGTTTATATTTTCATTTGGGATGTGAAATCTTGATTATGGTATTCTTTCATTTCAAGGCGTCAAAATGCAAAGAGTAATGGGTTATTTAAAAAGTAATTTGCTTTTAAAATTTCAATTAAGTTAATTTATTTTTTCTACTGACTTTCATAAGAAATGGATCAAAATAGGACAATAATTAAGTACTTATAAGAGGGGTGGGGCATTATTTATAATCTAATGGTAATAATTGATATAACATGGGTAGGGATTCAATTTTTATTTATTAAATCAAGTATTTCGAATCAGACATTTGCACATACAACATGCTTAAGCTTATATCATATTTACATTAATCCTCATATGTTCTGTGTAAAATACCATGTTAACTTATATAAAATCTTACTAGAAGATTTATCGATTTATACGACTCAACTGATATCAATGGTTAAAATTTCCAGATATCAATCATCTCATCGATGAGAATTAATTTAAAAGATTCAAATTCTTACACTTTTTTGTGTTAAATTTCAAGACTTATTATACATATTTTTATCAAATTGAAAAACCTAAAGGATTTATCTTTTTTTAATAGGAACAATAACATTGGTTTTTTTTTTTTTTTTACTTTTTAATACTTAATATAAATAAAACTATAAAAACAAACAATTCAATGCTTAACACGTACTATTTTCTTTAGGTTCCGAAAAGTAAATATCAATGAACAGCTGCCATGTATGTATTGAAATATCTAGTTGGTAGAAACACCAATTTGGTAGCATAGCCTTCTCCAAGTGCGAAACCAAATTGCATCCAAATTGTGATACACGGCAAGCTTGAAGTGGACGATTCCGGTTGGCTTCTATAATGCCTTCCTTGTCAGCAATCATATGCTTTGGTATTCGATTCAATTGATCATGACACCAACGCTAGGTAGAGCCAAACAGACTTTTCACAATCTGAATTTGATTAAAACTGTTTCTGTTTCTGTTTCTGAAGCGTATTATATATTCCATCTATCCATACAAGCCCTCTTAAGGGAGGGAGTAGTAGTAGTGTGGAAGCATGCCTTAAAGATGGTGACAAATACGGCACGCAACCCATGTGCCCACACACCACGCGCTAATTTCATTCTTCATGTTTACAATAATAAATCACGCCATCTATCCATCATATACACATGCAAGCAGCACAGGCTGGGCCGAGGGTGGAGTTAATCGATTCATAGTAAAAGGTTTGTACTCAAGCATGTGTAAAATTTTCTGTTTATTCAAATTTTCGAACAAAGAAAACTACATTTGTTATAATGTTAATTTAAAACAAATTTTCAAATAAAGAAAACGAATTTACTTATTTAAACATTTTGCAGTATAACTCGTAAAATGCGCAGTTTGGTTCTCTGTTACCAATTAAACCAAATTCAACCAAACGTGCTGAAACGAAAAACGTATTTCTCAACCAAATTAAAAAGATCAACGCATTTTCCGAAACGAAAAACTAAATATTGTAATACACGAAAATTTCATATTCCTAATTTTATTAGAATAAAATTTTCGAACTAAACGGCGCCTAAGATTTATATCCGATAATTGGGCTCAACTATCTTAACTATGAAAAAAAATTTTCAATGAAGACATTTGGTCCTGAATCTAGGGTGGATCGCCCCTTTGGTCAACTGTGATCTATTAAGAGCATCGATTATTGTAAGCGAGAAGGTACATTTGATGTTAATTTGTGAGAAAAGTGGGAAAACGATTCAGCAGGAGTAAAATGAGGGATAAGTTTGTTGGTCATCAACCTGGCGCACTATGTTTTGTCCCCTCGACGGAATTGGTTCCTCGATTTACTTTACTGATTTTGGATTTTTATTCAAGCATCCTCCTTAATTAAAGTTTGAATTTTCTCACCCACCACAAACCCCCCTTTTCTTTTCTTGGAATTTTGAGAGTATTATTAGGTCTGGTTAACAACTGGGGCCAATCCCAGGATATAGTAAATTTACGATAAGATCCATGGACTCTCCATTTGGCTTTCATGGTATTGAAAATTGAACCTACAACACAGGTCACTCTTTTTTCGGAACCTGGAAAAAAATAAGACCATGCACTAACATACCAATATGTGCTCGTGAAACAAAGAGGCAAAAAGCTTTAGTTGAAATAATAAATTCTATTCTGATGTCATTCAATCTGATGGAATACAAATAATATTTTACACAAAGGAGAAAACAACACTTTTCTCGGAACCTGGAAAAAAATAAAAAGACCATGCACTATATAACACTAGGGGCAAATACCAATATATGCTCGTGAAACAAAGAGGCAAAAAGCTTTAGTTGAAATAATAAATTCTATTATGATGTCATTCAATCTGGTGGAATACAAATAATATTTTACACAAAGGAGAAAACAACAAATGAATCCCCATCCCCTCATTTATTATTCTATTATTTTTTCCCTTCTAAAAAAGAACTATATTTGGGTGCTAGCTCTTTATCCATCCTCTCTCACCAGACTCAAATAACCAATTTAAAAAAACAAAAAAAAATTATATCCTAATGATCTATGACAACTATTTGTGTTATATTGTCGTAAGCAGGTATATATTTTGGCTTGCTTTTTCCTTTTTGATCCGGAAACAATACTTGCCCCATTCTCTCTCCTCCATGAGACTTAGCTTTCTTACCCATAAATGAAAAGGAGGGGTATGATGGGCTGCGTCAGTCCCTCGTCAGGTGGGCCTAATTCTGAGGGGGCAACAGGCTCAACCCACCTCACCCCCAACAAGAATAGTGGGGGTCCACACGTGATTCAACACCCCGTTTCCGACGAAGTCAGATATGGGAGGAGGCATGTTGTATTATTTATAAATTTAACCAGTAAGTTAGAAGAGCGGTCCCGATGGAGACGCCTCCGGCAATCAATCCTGACACTGTACAAGTGGGACATGAGGCTGCACTGTCATCCTGTAGGGCTCCTTCGTATACCATTGTGCTGTTTATCTGCGTCGGCGTTTCCTCGTTTTGCCCTTGCGATGATTTCTGGCTGTGTATCCATCAAAAAGCTAAAGTTACAATTCCATTTGAAGATAAAAATAAAATTTAAAAAACTTGGGAAGCGAAGATAAAAAGACTATTTTACCCTGGCTTTTTGCTCATATCGGAATAATTAAAATAACCGCATGAATTCGCTAGAAACACCAAAGAGTTGACAAAATAGATTCTTTGGGCAAATGAAAAAAGCGAAGCCGTGCTAGGGAGACTAATAAATCGTTTCTATTGACAGGTTTCACGAAAATTGTTTGGACGAAAGTAAAAATAAAAACGCTAATAACTAAAAGGGGAAGGGGATACCTGGTGTTAGGAGAGGGGCAAAAGGTGATAGTGTAATCTGCGCCAGCGCAGGTGAATGTGCTGGTGGAATCGTCGTATGCGTAGCTGTAAGCGTGTGGGCAGGCTTCCTTGAACAGCTGCGAGTACGAAGAGGGGGAGCACTTGTCCGGAGTCGCGTACGCGCCGCTGCAGCAGTACTTTGGTTCCCGGAACGCCTCGCACGCGCTCTTGCACGCGACGTTCTCTTTCCCGTCGGTGCTGGAAACCTTCAGCTCGGAGGGGCAGACGCCATTCAGGTCCACCTCGCAGCCGGTTTTGTTACAGTTCCCGCCGGTGCCGCCGTGCGGCACCACCATCACCGGAAGGTTATACCCATCGACCAAGCTGACGTCGTAGTAGTCGAGGCCGCCGTAGCCGTCGGTTTTGAACTCGGCGAGGGTGGCCGGAGGAACAGCGCCGCCGGCGCATTCTAGCTTTCCAGATCCGCAGTCGCCGGTGACGCAAGAGAACTTTCCGGTGGAGTCCTGGGTACAATGGGTCCGGCCCCAGAAGCGGCCGCCCCAAGAAGAAGGTACTGTTATGGGCTTGGACTCGCCTTTCTGAAGGGTAAAACCAGTGATTGAGAGCCGTGCTGAATCAGCGTTTGAAAGAATTCCCGGCCATATTGTTCGGTCGCATTTGTTTACGATAGTGAATGTTGTCGATAATACTCCTGTAATCGTGCAATATTAATTGACATTAGACTCCCAAATTAAAAAGATTTGCAGGAATTTGTTCTAGCTCTTGAGAACTCATTTTTACCTGATATGCATAAATGATTAACAACCGTGAACACGGAAATTAACGCTATTGATAACTTCCCCATTAAAGTTAAGAAGGAACAAAGAAATAAAAAAGAAGAAGAAGACGAAGAAGAAGAAGAATAATGGAAGAAAGAAAAGATGCAGAAGAATTAGCTAGTGGCTCTTCAAATTAACTCCTTTAATTTAGGGGAATGAAGCAAGAATGGAGTGAGCCTTTTGTAACGCAGAGATGGGACGAGCATTTATAGAGAAAGCACTTCGTGTGTATGGGGCCCACCTGAAGAGGCTGCCCCTGATTTTATTTTTTGGTAATTAGACAATTGATAGTCTAATTACTTTGACCGGAATTATTAAGTTAAGTGCCTAATTACGTTTAGGTTCAATTTATTGACCACATTCATTCCCAAATCCTTTTGACAGTTCCACCATAAATTTAGATTCATGCAAACATTTCATACTAATCACATTATAATATAAAGTGGGTCCATAATACATTGAAAGGCTGAAGCAATAGTCGTATGGCTGCAAATTTATTTAATTTTGATTTAGTGAACTTAAGGAATTTTGGAAAATCGGACACGATTCTTTAACTGCCCCTCAGTTTTATACAAGTTACATAACAAGCTCTAAATCTCTAGGCAATTTAATCTAAGCATAAACCACAATTTAATCAAAATTGTGGTTAGTTCTCTAGGAGTCGTTTTCAGTAGTTTGTGGTTAGTTCTCCATCTGTTTTCGAGTAGGGCAAATACGCAGAATAGAATGGTCTTATCTGAGATATAAATATTAACATGTATGTCCGTTGCTAGTACTTTTAAGTTCTAATCAGTTGGTGATAAGTGATAAGTCATTAATGGTGCATGACAAAAGGATAAAAAGGAGTCTGCAAATGCAATGAAACAATGAAGTGGAAGAAACGAGGACAAAGTGACTGTGCGGAGAAAATGCGGTGGACCGAAAGAATGACGGGTCACTTTTTCTTTTAACGTTCGCAATGTCAGAAACATCGTGGACAGGACAACCTATTGCAACGGTAAAAAATCTCCACTTTAAATTTTTTTTTTTTTTTTTTTTCTCTTTTCATCGCCCTAGGCGAAATGAAAATTTCACTTTTTCAGGCATTTGTCTCATTCAGCCCCCTCATCCGTCTACGGGCTGGCGTTGGACTCTGCGTAAAAATGGTCAAAATGAGTGCGAAAGCGATCAACTAAACAGCACCCTTATTATTTCTTTTTCCTGTTCCTTTTCGTCTCGAGTTTGGGGTCAAAATTGAAATAAATATTGATTGTAGCTGTGCTGATTACGTGATTTTCACTCTCACATACAGAATAAAAGCACGTTGTTCTCACAAAAATTGCGTAGAAAAATCATATTTTTTTAATCAAAGAAAGTGAGCTCCTTAGTTCTGTTGATAATTCTCTTATAATCTAAGCAAATAATATTATAAAATGTAAAGACTACAAGAACTGTGTGCCAGAGAAAATACTAAAACGACATGAGAACGAATTAAACGATTATTTAACTGAAAGAATTTATGGTGAGAATTTGAAAAAACATATCGCTAAATGCATCAAGACTGGAAGAACTTAACTATAACTTGTAATGTATTTCAAAATCACTAAAGTAAAGATTCAATCTCATGGGTAATCTCGTTGATGAACTTGATTTATCTTAATTTTTATTATGTTTTTCTTTTTCGTAATGCTTTAGGTCCGGTTTTCTTAGCTTTCTTGTATAGGTTGTGCGAACGCCACGACGGTCTTGTTTGGCCTGGCTTCTAAGCAGTTTCATAACAGATCATTGCCTCTAACGAAGAGCCCATATCAATTATTGGCGACAACCCAGGGTCGTTGACCTCTATCATTTAATAACTGCCATTTTCGAATGTGCACCTCCTTATTTGCCGTTGTGTTGGTGGACCGAGGAGGCATCATTAATTCACAAGCAAATACAGGCGACGACGATTGCCCACAAGCATCGAAAGACGCTACCCACTGCGCCACTTTGAGTGCCGCGATCAGCCGTAACCCATCCGCTTCCTCGTTAGCAACGCTGGCCTCGAAAGTCACCACCTTTTGTCTGTGGTTTGCTGCCAGAGAGCCATGAAAGCAAACTTAATTCTCAAAGTTCTAAGAAATGTCACAAAGATATTATCATTATTGTTTTGTTAAATTGATTTGATCGATTGCTTTTCTGCTGACATTTATTCTTTTTTATGTAGCCTTATATATTCTCGATAAGCACAAGAAGTCTCCATTTTCTACCTGTTCACTTCCTCAAGCAACTACGCTTTCATTAGAAGACTTATTCCTTCAAGTTTTCTCTGTCATCTCAAATGTCCACTATTCTTTACACTACGAGGTAATATTTAAGTACAAAGTCTCATTAGATCTAAATTTGATGAGTTACTTTTAAATTGTATACGGCTTTGACCAAATAGATTTAAGTTATTTTGCTTGGACTTTTAATCACAAGCTTAGGCTTAGACCTAAATAGACTTTGGGGATCAAACCAAATTTATTTTGGATGCATACAATAGCCATCTTTTCAAACTATTGTTCATTTTAGCCAACATTCATATACTAATTTTTTTTTTATTTGTTTAATTTAAGGTAAAAGAAATTTTGCACTAAAATCGCAATTATTTGAAGTTAGCATTTAGTAACAGTGACTTTAGTTCAAAAATGAAACCGTGTTTACTAATTATGGCTTCTAACTTAAATTAAAAAAATAAAAAATTTATTATTTTTGCTATACGACACGAATGGGGTTATAATGAACAATATTTAAAAAAAAAAGACTATAATATTTGTTTCAACAAAAAGATGATTTTGACCCAAAACTCTTTAATCACCTATGTGTTAGTTTGTGGCTAGTAGTTCATACTTTAATATCAAAATAATTTATCTAAAAAACCTTCATTTTAAAATAATCATTAAACTAGTTTTTTGTGTTTTAAAATCACATACATCAACTTTGGTTTTAAACTAACTTTAAAATTTCTGAAAAAAAACCAGAATTTTAAAACCTCATTCATTATTGAAACTATAATCAAATGGGAATATACTTTTCCAAACACAAAAAAGACTAGTCTCGTAATTATTATTATTTTTTAAAAGTCTATAAGTTTATTAAAAAAAAATTTTATTTTAGCATTAAACTTGTGAAAAAGAGTAGAGAGTAAGGGGTCATTGTTTTTGACAACAATAAAAGCCTTATCTACCAACATTCAATCGTTTGCTTTTTTTAAATTTTCACAACTTATCATCTAATTTTTAAAAAAGTTTATGAATATAAAAATAAAATATTTAATGTTTTATCTTAAAATCATTTTTCATCAAAACAGTTAAAAACTCCCAAGAATCGTTTAACAATACGTGAAAGCTAATAACACTACATTACGGATGACAACTGGGTTTGGGAAGTATACCTATCCCCAAATTCGACTGCTTATTTATTTTAATTCAGTTTCATCCCATTTAAAAATTAAACTTATAATCTGGCCAGAAGATAGTGAAAATTCCTAAACCCGCATCATTTACATTTGATTTTTTTTATATTTGTTTTTTATTTTTATTATATTAAAAATAAAAATTTTAACTCGAACCTGTTGAAAACCCGATTACAAGAACCAACCATTCTATTAAAGATTTTAATGAGATGGATGCTAACTATTAATAATTACATTCAGTATCTATACTCACCTAATATTAAAAACAAATAAATTTAACATTTAATGCTATTAGTATTATTTAATATTAAGTGACTTAAAGAAAAACAAATACCACCTAAATTTAACCGGAGAGCGTAGAGGGTCCAGGAGCAGAACGAAGCTTAGTCACAGCATTTGCCTTTTAGACTTATACAGCTATACTCTATATAATACATGGTATAGAGGTAGTATTATTGTAATTTTTTCATGCTTACGATTATTATAAATATCTGTATTTGTATTTGCTGCACGAATTACAACATCTTCTTTCCATTCTTTTGAGAAGCAATAAAAGTTGATGAAACCGCAAGGAACCAACGGATCTGAAAATCTGACTGGCTCTCTTCAGTCGCTGTTACGTGAAGATGAGTACATGGCAGTTACGGGAAGAGGAGGAAATGAAAAGGCCACCTAACGCCCCCACCCGACTGCACCTCCACCAATGCCTCATTTGGTTATTAATTAAACCTAACTTCCCAAGTTCTGCCTTATATGACGCTACTAATATCATCAACATTCTCCCCTCACGCGCATACGCCCCACACCCGCACGCTGAGAGGAAACACTATTACACTTTCAACAAAACACTTGATTAAATCAGTAAAGGAGACTAACCTGTGACCTCCGCCAAACCAAGCTGATACTGACAGCACGACCAACTCTCCCACAAAATTGAATTTTTGTAAGAAATGGCCATTTAAATAACATTATCTAGTTATTTTATTTTTATTTCACATGTAAACTTGTTTTCTTTTTTTTTTTTTACTTTACCAACGATTTTATCATTTTACACGGACTAACCCCACCCCCCTTTAAATATTAATATTAAGATCACGAGGAAGTCAAAAGTGGGTAGCGAGCACAAAACAACCTAGAGGAAGAGTCTAATTTGGCTAACAATAGAAGAAAAAATATGTAACAGTCTAATTTGGCGGTTAGTGTTAGGCGCCCTTTGTTTTTTGGTCTTTTACTAAAAGCTTTTTGTTGTTTGTTTTACTTTTTTCATTTATTATCAAATTTTAAGTTAAAATTTTAAAGTCATAAAATATCAATTTTTCTATTAAAAAAATTATTTTCAAAACAGAAACATTATCTCTACCAGCTGACAAGATCTAACAATAATATTATTCAATATTAAAATAAATAACTTAATACTTAATATTATATTATTAAGATGTTAAAAACTATATTCAGACAATTAAAAATAAACGGCACCTTAGTTTCAAGTTTACCTGTTGGATGACACATTAATAACAAATTACTCAAAAACCTCAACATCGATAGTTGGCCATCTGTTTTGGAATACACTTGGTCTACTAGTGCATATATATATATATATGTCAACCTCCTTCGATTAGATATTGTCTTGTCCTCAGACAAAATATCTTTTTGTCACTGAATTACAAATATTAAGTAAAAAAAAATAAACGCACCTTAGTTTCAAGCTTCAATTGTTGGAGACATTAATAATGTCTCATCAACTTCACACTAATAGTTGGCCACCTGTTTCGGGAACAAGATTTGGCTTCCATTAGTGCATATATATATATATATATATATATATATATATATGGATATATATGTTAACCTCCTTCGATTAGATATTGTCTTGTCCTCAGACAAAATATCTTTTTGTCATTGAATTACAAATACTATTCATTGCTTAATTATGTCATATTTCTTTGAACTTTTGCCTAGAACAATTCGTCCTAGGATGTGGGAGAGATTGACCTTTGCAAACATTAGGGAAATACAATAGTAAAGAATAAAAATTAATAAAAAAAATTGTTTAGCAAAAACAGAATTTTATATAGTTGAAAGATATATGTAGTTCCCAATTGTTTTAAGTATTATACTAAAAATTCAAAATAAATGAAATAAATATAAAATTGTACAAGAAATAATTTATTGATTTCACATAATTTTTTTTCCTTTTTATTTCTATTCAAATTTACCATAGAAACCTAGCCTTAATATATACTATGGATTTAAAAGGAAAAAGAAAAAAAGAATAGGTTGAGAAGGAGAAATGACATAACCATAGTCGTCATTAGGCCGTTAGAACTGGTGGCATTAATATCACCAAGTTGAGGATTAAGAGGGGTCTGAAAACTAAAGCTAAAAGGGCAGAACAGCTAAGGCAGGGCTGTACCATTGAATGCATGCATCTCCTCTTATCCTCTCCCAGGTGGGGTCGATCTGTTTTGGAGTTGCGCCACCCTACAAGAAGCCTAACACCTTCCCCTGAATGTTGCATCTCCTTCTACCAATGTTTTAAAAACTAGATTGATCGATAACCAAAAAGTCATTGATTTATGGTTAAAGGGTCCTACCAATAATCAAATCGTTGTCGAATCAAATAGTAACCGTAACCGGACATGAAAGGTTACCAGTTGGTCCGAATTTTCCGATTTTTAAAAACCGACCATTTCGGTACCACTATTAAAACACTGCTAACACTCTGAATGGAAGTGTGAAACATATTCGGAGTTGGGTGGGCGCATGTTTTTTTAAGCCGTAACCCATAACCAGGCTCTATTTCATTGGTTGATCCTCTCTCTCCTCTGACTATCCTCATATTCTCTCCGTTGACATTTAAGCAATCATAAGGCGCGTGCTATTCTTAATTATGGCTACCTCCTTTATACACATATCTGTTGGGGAAGGAAAATTCTCAGCAGGACTGGGTCTCATTCACTGTTGGGGTGCCCAATTTGTGAAGCATTTCCACTTTTATCATAATAATAAAGATGCTATGCAGCTGGCACAACCAATGAACAAAAACTAAAACAAGGACATCACAATCAAATGACCAACTATTTTACGCATTTCAACCAATAGAACTTCAAGTTTACAGCCGGCGGCTAATTCAAAATATTATACTATAAACGCAAACCCCCGATTAAAATTCTAGCAAAAGCCCAATAACATGGGCCTAATTATTTGACCGAATAGCAATGTTGATATAACATCCTTACACATGCATGAACCAAATTGCAAATTCTTTCAACACTGAATTGTTATCATCCTGAAGGAGAAAACAACACTACCTAGAAAAAGAAAAAAAAAAAAACAAACTTCTCTGCTGTATTTTTCCACACAAAGAAAGGACATCACAATTTGGAATTGAATGACAGCAGCAGTAGAAATGGACAAGATTGAATTATTGCTGAATTTTGAGAGTGATTGGAGAGATATTGAATCACATTATAGCATCAAATGATGAACAATTCTTTTTATATCTAGTCAGAACTCATAGGAATACGAAGCCAATCTTTCACTCATACACGAGAACTGGGGAGAACGTCATTAATGTAAAAGAGTACCTCACCAGCAATGAATCATTCACTGTATTCTCCTTCTTGGAAGTGATAATAATGTTTACAATTGATAGTGCATGCCTGATTTTACATCACAAAGTACAAAGCAAAGCTGAACTTGGAAAATTAAACCATTATGGAGTTCTAAGAGATTGAATATTTTAGCAGCCAACCTTGTAATTTTCAATCAAGACAAATGTGTCTTGTCGCACCCATATTTTATGATCTCCTCCCAGGATTCTTTGACTCGTAAGGTGCCATTAGTTATATCTGCAAACCTTAAACCCACCATTGAGGACTCCACTATCATAGAACCATTGAGGTAATATGACATGCTTTGGTGAAAATACATGACAAAATAAAAAAACACACAAATCACATGATCATATCTATTCAGTTGGCAACTGCTTGCAAATTATGTGAAGGAACTGAATAGGAATTTTAAACGTAATACTACGTCTTTTCCTCGACAATGGCTTGACGGTCTTGTATTGAGTGCACTTTCCGCACAAGCTTACGCAACTCCTGTTGAAGGATGCTACTATAAGAAACAACAAGAATAAAAACTATGTAGGCGATAATTTAAGCAAACATGCAATTGCAGGTGATAAATTGTAGTTTACAAGATTTGAGTCAAAAGAAAGCTAATTTTGTATAGATAACTTCTCTTCTATGATCTTTAGTATGACGACTAGCATTTCATTTGAACCATGGTTATCATACAACTTTTGAATATCAAGAAATGCTACAGTTTATGCACTTCAATTTATTCATAAGATACAGGATAACATGGATCAACTGCAAATTTGCAGAAGTTGATATTAAGGTGACATGCACAGGAGGAAAGATAATAAGCTGGAAATAGAAGATGCATTTGAGGAACCATGCTAACATAGAACAAGCTATTTGGATGATGCTGTACAGAGCAAACTATTCCAGCCATAAATCTTGTATCATGCCTAGGTTGAGACTGGGCCAAAAAATTGAGGCCCTTCGGCTATCCACAGGAAAAAAATTTGAGTGAAGGCTGCCACTGGCACCTCCAGGAAGATTGGCCTTGTCATAATATTTTGTACTTTATTTAATGCATGATTTAACATCTTAAACATTGGTTATCAAGGTAAAGAAAAAAGAATCGTCACCAAGTTAAAGAAAAAAAGAAATCTGGAGGATCATAATTATATTCCAAACCAGCTCCAACACTTATCTTAGGTGGGTGTTACCACAACTAGTTACTTTACTTCTTTTTACAGTTTCATTCAAGTTACAGTAATTAAATTATTGTAGGGTGAAGTTGTCCCATATGTTGCCTTCCCTGCTATTCCTAAGGGGAAGACAAAGGCATATGAGTAAAATCAACAACTTCAATTGAAAGTATATTATACAAATGAATTAGTCGTGGACTAGAGTTTGACATAATACGGTAATTCCAGATAGACAAGTGGACTATAAAAATTAGTATTGCACTGCACACAACCTCAAGTAGTGCAGTTGACAGTACAAACAAAATTTTTGATTATATGTTATCACATTAATAAAGAATGCTACAAAATTTTTGGATGGCTGAAGTAGTAGGTAAAGAGACCAAAAAAATTAAGAGCAAATTCAGATAATCTAGTCATCTTAAATAACAAACTTTGATTGTAGAAGCAAATAGCAGGCTAACAAAGAAACTAAACAAGGCTTGTAAAGAAAAAGTAGACATGGATGGAAACTATGCTAGAGAAAAAGGTTCAAAACTTATCATGGGCAACCTTTTACACAGTTTGTATAGAGAATATATAATGACTAAAATTAATAGAATAGGCATCAATAATGCATGCAATCATGCATATAACAAATATATACAGTTCAAGTGGTAGGTAGCAATGCCTTGTATTATTTTATTTTCTTTGGCATGTTCTCACACTGCTTCTAATAAAATTCCAAATGCAGCATGCTGTTAGTACTGTCATTCATTCAGCAATTCAGATGTCACCTTCACATTCTAACTACTATTCCCTCTTCTTCTTTTGTTATTTTATTTTTATTTTTTTCACACAACTGTAGATATTTAGAGAGTATATTTAAGATGATGATAAAGGCATATGAGTAAAATCGGCGATTTTCATGAGAAGTACATTACACAAATGAATTAATGGTAAACTAAAGTTTGGGATAACATGGTAATTCCAGATACACAAATGGAAATTAGTACTGCTCTGTGAACAACATCAAGTAGGCAGTTGACAGTAGAAACAAAAATTTTGATTATATGTTATCACAATAATAAAGCATGCTCCAAAATTTTTCGGACGGCAGAAGTAGTTGGTAAGAGGCCAAAAAATTAAGAGTAAATTTGGATAATCTAGTTGTCTTAATTAACAAACTTTATTCTAGAAGCAAATAGCATTCTAATAAAGAAACTAAATAGGGTTTGTAAAGCAAAAGTAGACATAGAAAGAGACTACGCCAGGGGAAAAGATTCAAAACTTATCATCATGAGAAACTTTTTACACAATTCGTACAAAGAATTTATGATGACTAAAATCAATAGAATAGACATCAATAATGCACGCATAAAACAAATATATGCAGTTCAAGTGGTAGGTATCAATGCCTTGCATTATTTCATTTTCTTTGGAAGTTTCTCATTCTGCTCCTGATCAGATTCCAAATGCAACTTATTGTTATCTCTTATATATCTCTCATACTGTAATGCCTTTTCCCCCTATGTTATAATTTTTCTCAACAAGGGAAAAGTCAATTACAAGTTTTAGTAAAAGTGCTGCCCTTCATCCAGCAATTCAGATTTTTTTTTTTTTTGATTGGCTCATTCAGCAATTCAGATATCACCTTCAGATTCTAACCATTTTACCCTCTTCTTTTTTGGTTTTATTTTTATTTTTTTCACACAACTGTAGGATATTTAAAGAATATATTTAAGAGGATGATTAAAGGAATATGAGTAAAATCAATGTTTTTCAATGGAAAGTACATTGTACAAATGAATTAGTGGTAGATTAGAGTCTGAGATAATACGGTAATTCCAGGTTGACAAATGGACAATAGAAGTTAGTATTTCACTGTGAACAGCATCAAGTAGTGCAGTTGACAGTAGAAACAAAAATTTTGATAATATGTTATCACATTAATAAAGAATGCTACATAGTATTTTGGAAAGTAGGGGTTGGTAAAGAGACCCCAAAAATTAAGGGTAAATTTGGATAATCTAGCTGCCTTAAATAACATAATTTGATCATAGAAGCAAATCGCATTCTAATAAAGATATTAAATAGGGTTTGTAATGCAAAAGTAGACATGGGAGACATGGAATGAAACTATGCTAGGGGAAGGGTTCGTAACTTATCATGAGAAACTTTTTACACAGTTCATATAGAGAATTAATAATGACTAAAATTAATAGAGTAGACATAAATAATACATGCATATAAAAAATATATACAGTTCTAGTTGTAGGTAGCAACACCTTGTATTATTTCATTTTCATTTACCTTTTTTTGTAGATAAATGAAACATTATATTATTGAAAAGCCCCAATAACTGTGCAAAGCATACTTCAATTTCCTTTTACCATTATCTCGCTCTGCTTCTAATTAGATTCCAAATGCAACTTGCTATTACCTCTTAAATCTCTTCCACCTTATTTCTTTCACATTGTAATGTATTTCCCCCAATGTTATAATTTTTCCCAACATGAGAAAAGTCGATGACAAGATTTAGGAAAAGTACTGCCAGTCATTCAGCAATTCAGATGTCACTTTTCACATTCTAACCATTTTTCCCTCTTCATTTTTGTAATTTTATTTCTATTTTTATTTTTTTAACACAACCGTGTAGGATATTTAAAGAATATATTTAAGAGGATGATAAAAGGAAAAAACCAAAACAAGGATAAATCAGTTGCCTGAAGTTCTATTGGACCAATTGATGTCAAAACAGCACAAGAACAATCCCACTTCAAATGATTGTAGAAAAAAACAATGTTGATTTTCTTGAAGACTAAGACAAGGTAAGAATAGGAACTTTAATTTGATGACATTTGAATGAAACGAGTCTCAGGAGATGCAATAAAAAAAGGAATACTAACATTTACTGAAGGGAGTACAATTGAAGATAATGCTTCTAGTTGGGCCAAAGGACCCATGGAGACAAATGACAAATGAAAGGCAAATGGATTCACAGAATCTGGGAACTAATTTGTAAATCCTCAATCATGGAAACAGTACTAGTATAATGGTTCCCAATGGTTATTGGTATCCTACACTGTCTGAATTCACAAGTTTATTATTGGGATTGATGTTAATAAAGCTGGAAAAGCTTTTAGCTCAAAACGTTTGTTAGTTCATGAAGTAAAACCTCACCTCCCTAAGAGAAGAAGTCATCTAACCCTGCACTCTTACACAAGAACGTAATTGTTTAATGTCAACAAAAGCAAATAACAGAAAAGCGCAAAATGAATTGAGAGGAGAAACTGATATGTTCCATCTTTCATTATCTTTTTTCTCAGGGAGCTGTCATGCACCAACAAAAAGTCTTATATTTCAGGCAGTAAACATACCTGACGATCAAACTCAACACTGTGAACTGAATAAACTTCATTGGTAACATCAATGTCCTTATTGATTAGCCCATCAGACCATCTGGTTGCTATGTCAGTGTAGGTACTTGATTCCTAAGAACAATGTAGAGGAAATAAGACCAATTAGTCCCCAGAGACAAAAACTGAATAAACTTTACTATGTTTTATCAGAACATGAAAAGGGGAAGGGGGATCTCTCTTCCATTAGAATAGTTGATGAAAGGCATCTTAAATTCCTAATTTGGTTCAATTGATAATGTCATCGTAATTTCTTTTAGTAAAGAATAGTGCAAAGGAGACCCTTTTCCTCTAGTTATTTATTTTTTGCTGAATAAATAGGTTTTCTTGTTGAAGAAGGAATTTCTTTAGGAACCTCTATATGATATTCTAAATTATGAGGGGAAAAAAGTACAAGATGGAAATGGATTTTTAAGGCTGATAGGTCCCTTCCTCACAGAAAAAATAATGAAAAGGAAGAATCCTAAACCAATCAATCAAAAGAAATAGAATTACAGATTTTGTGAAAGATTTACAACTAGAGATATTCGAGATCCCCAGCTCTCAACAAACCCAACCTCATTTCCGGTTACTCAAACCCCACACAGATTCGATAAGAGAAACCTCTCCCTCCACACACACACAGCCAACAGAATTTATATTAGAGAAAAGGAATAACAAATTGTAGCAGCTAGGCATAACTAACTCTTCCTTCCACCTCCATTCTCCTGGTTGTCCACATTGCTTGCTTCTTGCTTCCTATTTTCCTCTCCTCACATACGTGATTTGGATGGGAGCTTAACATTAGCCGCCGCCCAAAGTTGAACCTCGTCCTCAAGGATAAAGCTAGGAAATTGTTGTTGGATAACCTTGAAGGGTTCCCAAGAGTCCTCAAAATCAGGTAGGTCCTTCCAGTGGATTAGGACCTCCATGCTAGCCCCCCTAGATTGCAAGGATGGACGAATACCTCAAACTTCCCATGGTTCAACAAGCAGCCCAACCGCTGTCATGATAAGGAATAGGAGAAGCTGGATGGGAGCAGCAATGGCACATTTGCTAGGAGGTATGGAAAACATTGTGACTCTGGCAGAGGGGCAGCTTAAATATCAAGCACCAGGCCTATACGCCGTGAATCTCAAAGAGCCAAAGTAATGAGTGGCCACTCTCATTCGGCCAGAGCATAAGGTATGTTATTAAAAGGCCTAGTTTCACAAAAATGAAAATCGCTGACCCGAGACCGGAGCGTCAATGACAGGATCAAGCTTGCTGCAGGCCGTGATCCGCTACGCGACTGACAAGTACTATTTGAGTTCCAATAGGATGGCATCATGGGAAAGTAACTGGGCCTCTACCTCCTCACTAGTGGCTGACCCCTTTTCATAGCGGACTAAAGGAGGAGCCTGATGACCATAGAGGGCGCAAAAAGGAGTCATGCCTGCTGCCATATGGTAGGAAGCGTTATAGTGATACTCTTCCCAAGCAATCCAATTTGTCCAGTCGAAAGGTTTATCAGAAGTGAAGCAACGCAAGTATGTTTCTAGTCCCCGATTGACCACTTCTGATTGCCCATCAGTTTGGGGATGATATGCTGAACTGCGCCTAAGTTCCTATCCTTGGAGAGTGAACAATTTGCGCCAAAACAACCTCATAAAAATTTGGTCCCGATCAGATATGATAGACCAAGGAATACCATGTAGTCGAACTATTTCCTTAATGAAATACCAAGCAACGGTGATAGTCGTGAATGGATGCTTCAACACCACAAAGTGAGCATACTTAGTTAAACGATCTACCACAACAAGTATCGCATTATATCCCTTAGAGTGCGGAAGGCCCTCAATAAAGTCCATAGAAATATCTTCCCACACCTGATTCAGGATTAGCAGTTGGTCACAAGACCCGCAGCCAGATGTGTCGAAATTTGTTCGCTTAGTAGGTGTCACAAGCTCCTGACAACCTGGCTGACCATTTTCTTCATGCCTCGCCAATAGAATTCCACGGACAATCGACTATATGTGCGCTAGATCCCCACATGACCACCAACAACACTATTATGGAATTCGAGGAGCAATGCCTCTACATAAGGAGACCCAATTGGAATAGCCAACTTCCCTTTATCATACAAATAATCTGTACTACGAGAAAAAGTACCGGATGTTGTTGATCTTGTTGAATGGCGCAGCCGATGTTAGCTAAAAGGGTCACCGCCACCAATTCTTTTAACTCTTCAAAGTCCCTGAGAATAGACCTGGTCAACAAGATAAAATAGCACTCCCGGACCTCTGTGATGTTGATTCTGAGAATTTGTTTTTCTAGGCTTGTACTAAATAGAAAAACTGTAGGGCATGAGTTTCAAGAGCCATTTTTTATATGAAGCTTCCACTCCACGTTGTTCCAATAGGAAACGCAAACTGCGCTAATTCAGACGGATCAGAAGTGCTTGCCCAAGGAGTTATACGGCGCCATTTTTTAACCGAGAAACACACCGCTATTAGCACCCTTTTGTAAACGAACTTAGTGCGATTGACAGTGCTGAGTTTCTAACTGTAGAAAGCAATTGGCCTATCATGTTGCATTAAGACTACACCCAATCCCAAACCCGAGGCATCCGTTTCAATCACAAATTCTTAAGAAAAATCTGGTAGAGCCAAGACTGGCAAACTGATCATAACGTCTTTCAGCTTTTAGAAGGCATCCTCGACTTCACTATTCCAATGAAAGGCATCCTTCTTCAGTTGTTGAGTAAGTGGCCAAGCCAACGAACTGTAGTTGCACACAAATTTCCTGTAGTAACCGGTTAAACCTAGGAATCCACACAAAGCCCGGAGCATAACAGGAGTGGGACAATCAATAATAGCTTGAATTTTAGAGGGATCAACCGAAACACCTTGGGAATCAATAACATGGCTGAGGTAATCAATTTTGTTCTGCCCAAAAACACACTTCTTGACATTGGCAACCAGCTGATGAGAGCGAAGGGCATCAAAAACATACTGCAGGTAGTCCAAATGAGCTGCAAGAGTAGAGCTATATATCAGAATGTCATCGAAAAATACCAGCACAAACTTACAAAGAAATTTCCGAAAGATGTCATTCATGAGAGACTGAAATGTCGAGGGTGCGTTGGTAAGGTCGAAAGGCATAACGAAAAATTCATAATGACCGATGTGAGTATGAAACGTTGTCTTTAGAATATCCTCGACCTTAATTCTAATCTGATGATACCCGAACTTCAAATCAATTTTACTGAAGATGGTGGCACCATGGAGTTCATCCAATAGCTCCTCAATGATGGGTATCGGAAACTTGTCCAGGATAGTGGCCTATTTGAGAGCCCTGTAGTCAACACAAAATCTCCAGCTTCCATCCCTTTTCTTTACCAACAAAATCGGGCTAGAGAAGGGACTTGTACTATTGGAATGATTCCCGTAGCTAAATATCTTGCCATAGTCCGTCATCTCATCTTTGGCAATTGGGGTAGCAAGATGGCCCCGATGTAAACTGGGATGTGCCCTCCTTAAGAACAATGGCGTGGTCATGTGCCCAAGCCGGGGGTAAACCAAAAGGTGTGGAAAATAAATCTGAGAAATTCTCCATCAATTTCTCTATCTTTGGCAAGGTGAACTGAGGTAGGGACTCTGGTGTAGACGAAGCCCCTCCACCGGTAATACGGATAGTTGTCCGAAATCTAATAGGATGCCTTGACCTTCGTGGTGGATTGTGCGAACCATAGACCGCAGGGAGACTTGGGTTTTGCAAAGAGACGGATCCCCTTGTAGATGCACTCTAGTATTCCCTATTTTAAACTTCATGCTCATTTGGCCCTAATTCATACAAGACTCCCCCAATGAAGCCAACCACTGATAACCCAAAATTACCTCTGAGCTGCCTAAAGAAATGGAAAAAAATTCAGAAATTACTTCCAGTTCAGCCAGATGAAGCTTGATTTGCCGACATACCCCAGAAGTCCTAATTTTGGCTCTCGTACCTAGGACAACCCCAAATTCCTTAGTCTATGACATCTCCAATCCAAGTTCTTCCACCAAAGTAGCGGATATAAAATTGTGTGAGGCTCCCGAATCAATTAGTACAATTACTTCCCTATCCTTGATTCACCCTCGGATTTTAACCGAGTGTGGAGCCGACAAACCCACCATAGAAGAGAGGGATAGCAAGAGGGGTTGAGGATCCTCTTCGACGTCACCGATACCCGCAGTGGCTTGCTCTACATCGGCTGATATTGTATAACTTCCATCCTCAAATAGATCCTCGTCATCCCGTACCCATATCACGTGAAATTCCTTTTGTTTACAACAATGTCCCGACGCAAACTTCTCATCACAACGTGCATAAACCCTGCTTCTATCCTCGCATCTCTCGCTGGTCCGTCATTTGTCTAAGCAATGAGGCTAAGTAGTACTCTAGGACCCAAAAGGTCGTGGCTGGCTGCATGTGGTTTTTGCAGAGAATTACTAGAGTTCCCGATTTTAAACTGGGAGGTCGACTATACACAACAGTATGTATGGTCTTGGGTCGCAACAAGACCCAACATGGTGGCCACCCTGACTCCAGGAAAAGGGCCCACATCCATCGCCTAGACTGCTAAATTCTTGTCTTCAATTTGTTGGGCCATGCTCATGATTTGGGGCAGGCCTATTGCTGACCAAAGTCGTAACTCAGCCCTAATGTCTTCTCTAAGCCCATTCACAAAGGCAGTCTCCAGCACCGGTGTTGTAACATAACGCAAGGGTCCCGTTAGCATCTCAAATCGACGTCAAAATTCTCGAACCGAATTAGTTTGTCATAAGGAGAATAACCGATCTAGGAGGGTACCTGCTTGTAATGTGCAAAACCGTTCGAGTATCATTTCGCGAAATCCGACCATCCCCGAAATCCCCTCCTCCCATCTTCATAGTAATACCAAGCGAGGGCTTCTCCCTCCAAGCACACAATGGTTGCACAAAGCTTCTCCGTCGACGTGAGCCTATTGATCTCAAAGTATCGCTCCACGTAGAATAACTAACCCTTTGGATCATCACCGACGAAGATGGGTAATTCCAGTTTCCAGGCAACACCTCTTTGTCGTGGCGGTTAATCAACCTCGAGGGGTCATCCCCTTAGACTCCAATCTGGTTCTGACCGCTTCCAGATGCTTCATATTCTGGAATCCTTTCATCCCTTAGGCTCTTTGTCGATGCATATACCGATGGTGTCGATTTCAGCGTCCCCGCTTCCAACTGTTGGACCAAGGAAAGTAGGCTCTCCTCCACTTTCGGCAATCGATTCATGGTGTTGTTCAACCGATCTACATCCAAATTGACAGCCGCTTCAAGTCAGGTTCCATCTCGTTGAAGCCCGATCAAAGGTAACCCATTCGACTCTTCATCTCTTCCATTTTACTTTCCGTTTTCTTCCTTCGAGAGTCCTCCACTTCTCCCCATTCCCTCCAACACCCCCCCCTCTACTGCTACTTAACCCCAAAAGGAATAAATAAATTGTGCCAACTAGGCATAACTAACTCTTCCCTCCACCTCTATTCTCCTTGTTGTCCATGTTGCTTGCTTCTTGCTTCCTGTTTTCCTATCCTCACATACGTGATTTGGATGGGGGGCCTAACAAAAGCTGCATCAGGTTAGAGACACAAGGAAGAGACAAGACACTTAAACAACACCAGATGTCCTAAGGTTCATGTTCAGGGTGCAAATACTATAAATAGAGAAATATGAGATTGTTTTTACCATTGACTTTGTATCTATTCTCTCTTAAATCTACAATATTTCCTATATTATATTTGATTGCTTCTCCTTCATTCTTGGATGTTGGCATATTCTCAAACACATTAAAGTTTGTGTTTCTTTGTGATTAGATTTTGTTTATTGTTTTCGATAAAAAAAAAAAAAAAATTTGTTTATTGTTGTTGCACCACTTATGAGTTAAAAGCTTTTCACAACCAATTAGAGAAATATGGAGTGGCCTAGGTTGGAGAATACATTAGAAGTCTAGGTAGAGCATTCTTGCAAAACTAAAGTGAAGAATTCCAAGCAAAGACAACATAGCTTGAGAAAAGTCGAGATTGATTTCATCCAATTTTTACTTATAGTGAGATTTGAACTGTATAATTAGAATATAAAAAAACTACAAGAGACTCAATGGACATAAACAAATCGTTAAAGGAATTTTAGATGAAGGCAAAATTTGTTGCTTCTGAACATGAAAATAAAGAAAAAAAATAGAGGAAGGGGTCATTTCATTTTTGGATATAGGACGAATATGTTTAAGAGATTAGAGAATTAAGTATACAAACTAATCCAATCCATAATGATGTACCGGAAAATACAATATTTTTGTTACTTGACCAACCATAAGGAGAAGCCCTCACAAGCCAAGCACAACAACACAATTGTCAGGGGTGGGCTCTACCGCTACGCTAATAGGTCATCGTGCAATGAAAGACTTTTAGGCCTTATGATACATTATTTCATTCGATTGAGACCCATTGGTGCATCAGATTCCTTCTTTGGTAGCTATTTCCAGGAGATAGAGAAAAAGATGGTTCTGCTCAAGGTGGCAGTGCCGGCTGGATATTGGGAAGAAGAGAGAGGTTGGTGGATGGGAGAACTATAGAGGAATTGGATTCATGGTTTCCACTACTAGAGTAGAGCCCACCCGGGTCTTTCTCTTATCATGTGCTGCATGGACCATATACTCAATTGATCCTTAATAGATGTGACTCCTATACACTTCTTGAATTTTAGAAGGCAGAAAAGCAATATGTCTAAATTCCTTAGATCCATTATTAGAACCTTTTATCTCAACTGACATCTTCTTTAGAAATAGGTTTCCATCTTCAAAAGGGAAAAATATTAGGAATATCCTCATAAACATCTTAGATATTTTTGTGAGATATAAGTATCTTATGCAATGGAGGGAAAAAGTTATAAAATTTAAATGGGCCCATAGAGTATATTCTAGGTACGTAAAACAACCGGGCTTAAGTCTAGACACAAGAAGTAAAGAAACATGAATTTATTTTGGACTTGGGCTTTGAATTTGGTTTTTTGTTTTCTTTGTAATGTGACTGATTCTCTCTTATCTTGGGATTTAAACATGTTATCCATAACTTTGTGTTTCTAGGTATATGAATTTGCTCTATCATCATTATTATTTCACAACTTGTAATTCCAAAGTTTACGATGCTAATGTTGGAATCTTTAAAGAAGGTTTGCACAGTTCAGGCATAAGTATAAGAGGAAGGGAGAAGTAACAGTCGAAAAAAAAAATAGAGATTACACTATGGATCACCCAAATTTAAAATGAACCAACAATGGACTACCAATAAACTGCCACAACCTCCAAGCATCATCTTTTACCAATATTAACAGACATTAAAGATAAAGCGACTCTGATGTACCTCATCTTCCTCGTCATAAACTTCATCTGCTTCATCTTCTTTGTCATCAACCTCAACAACCCATGTATCCACAACAGATAAAGCCTTAAGCCTACTGTGGTCACCATCTTTTGAAGCCTGGATCAAAGCATCCATCAATTCAGGTTGCACCCCCCTTAGCAGTCTTCCTAACATGCATTGATGAGACAATTAATACCACATTGCAAGTAAACTCATTGAAGATGTGAACGAACTCATATTATGTCTACCACTTCGGTTATCAATCACTGTCTAGCCTATAGCCAACACCGGACACACACATGAAATAAACTCATTTCAGATGCAATAGGAATCACAATAGAATGGTTCCATTACCTATATAATTGAACTGTCTCCGCTTTCCTTCTCGAACGTCAGGCCCCAGTCTCTGCCACATTTATACAAACACTTAACATTCCAAATACTACACTTTTAGACACTTAGACATAGAAGACACAACAAACTAAATTCGCAACACCTTGACCAGCATGAGGGCATCGAAGACTTCTCTCTCAACCGAAGCTACTCTGAAAGAACACAAAGGTCTAGTTTTCAGATGCTTCGCTCGTAATTTCAAGATTACAACAACTTGTTCGAAACAATATGCTTTGAATACCTGAGAATTCGCTTGATTTGAGGGGCAGTGAAGGCGGCGAGTTCCATACCCCAACGGACGGCGCGCCGAGCTTCTCGCTTTTTTTCGTTGCGGCTCTTCTTGTCATCGGAATCCTGCTCGCTGCCAATTTCTTGGAGATGAGACGGCGCCGGACCATTCGGCAATCTGAGACCGTAGGATCGGAAATGGCTGTGGCTATGAATAGATGGAGGATTGAAGGATGCAAGATGGTGGGAAATGGCATTAGTGGGGAAGAGTAAAGGGGAGGAGAGAGGAAGATGGAATGCTGGGGGAGAGCTGCAGTGGTACCGCAATCTCGGCCACTGCCGCAGGGGGCGAATCAGCTGATGAGCCATTCTCCTCCTCACCTCCCCCTCAAGTTCCACTGCCTCAGCTCATTAAACCCAACTCAGCCCATGCTTAACAGGCCCAGTAGGTTTATTGGCCCACAGTTAGCCCAAAAACTTCACTCTGCTTGCTTTTATATATGTGCAAATATTTCATGATTTTTATGATTTTTTTTTTTTTAAATAATAATTTTATTGTTTCAAATTTATAATAGATTAATAGATTTAAGATAAAAATTGCTAAAAATCATAAAGGACTTGCCGATATTCAAAAGTAATAAAGATAATAAACCAACATAAAAATCTCTACAAATTCGATAATATAACGACATAATATCTTATAACTTCCGCTCTTCAATATACCGACGAACATACGATACATTCAACTGACAATTCGATTCAGCCTGCTTCAATCACCCTCTACTCAAATAAATCACGCAATAAAAATCCATGAAAAGCATGCTATAATGTCACGATAAACCAAACGCTACACAAGACAACACAATACGAAAACAAGAAAATGTTTAGAAATTGGTGAAATAACAACTTTATTAAGGGATAGATTGAAAAAAAAGGTGTGGAGAAGTGATTTTAAGTTAAAAATGATTAAAAATCACCCTTTGCTTAAGGAAGCCAAGTGGGTTGAGAAGAAAGAAGATAAAACAGAGAGAAAAGTTAGCTATAGTGTTTGATAAGTTTTAAAATAAATTTTATGATATTTATTTATAAAATAATAAATAAAACTTGTCATCCATTCATGAATAAATATGTTTCTTCCCCAAATGTTGGCATTATTTTAGCAATAATAGCTTGAAGGTTTGACATTCAGTATGATTTAAGGATTGTTTGATTCTAATTTTTTAAAACTGTTCTCAATAACAGTTATTGAAAATACAAAGAATACCTTAAAATTGTTCTTGTTATTTAAATATAATGTCTTCAGTGTTTTTTTTTTGTTTTTTCAGAAAAAAAAAAAAAAAAAACCTAACATGTTTTTTTTGTTTTTCAAAACTAAAAACAATTTTTAAAAACCGTAACCAAACAAGCCGTTAGGCTCCGGCCAGACTCAGTCCAGGCCTCTAAAGCCTGTCCTTGGGCTGAACTACTTCTATGGGCCGAGACATTGAGTGGATTTTTATTATTATTCCCGATTCGTGCTAGCCCATAGACAACGGACCAGTCATTTTTGGCCCAGTGGGCTATATGATCTTCCTTGTTCAGGAAACAGAAGGTGCCATAAATTTGGAAACATCTCCATGCAAAATGCCAGAATCTAATAATATTTTCTTGGGCTCGAATTCACTCTGTAACTTATTTCATCGTTCAAGTCCTCCTCACGTGAAACAAAATAATACAATTTCCTTACAAGAAATAAAATTAAATTAAAGAAAATCAAGAGAAATATTAACCTATCCACCCTCCAGGAAGAAAATAATTATACAACAATGCATATGCTTTGAGTTAATAGATGTATAAACCAACCACCTATGCAACTGATATCAATAGACTTCAACATTCCACTGCTCGCTCTTCTTCAGTTGCCTTTTGTATTCTGTCCAACCAATACCTGAGAACCAAGAAGAAAAAGAAGAAGGGAGAAGTTTCAAAATGATTAGTAATTTTATTCAGAAAAATCCGCAGGCATTCACTAAAACTAGATTCAACTTTTATATGGATATATATATATAAATATATTCACCATCTCTAGGAGCCAAAGACACCATAATGTCATCAATTCCCTTCTCCGTTCCCTTCAGCCCACACATATACATATAGGTAAAGCTCTGCATATTGGGCCATCCGGGTTTGAATGTACATCTTCTCGCCCTTCTCATTTGTTTGTTCTCTGCTGACAGCATAGTCGACTCTGAAGTTTTGTGGTGCCTTCTCTTTCATCTTCTCAAACTCCTGTTTTAGGAATAAAAATGTTGCATAAAATATTTAATATATGGAAATGTAGCACCAAGAAGGGGAGTGAAAGATCAAGAAAATGTAAGAAGATGTCTCACATCCTTGTACAGCAGGGAGCTAGTTGTTGGAACACCCAAGAAGAGCCAAGCCAAACCATTAAACTGCATAGACATTTCGAAACAAGTCTCTAACATGATCATAAGATTCACAATTCAGTGCTTTGATATATAATCTATGGATAACGGATATCTCATCTTCCTTGTAGTCATCTGATATGAAGGAATTTGGAGTTAAGGGCAGAAAGGAATAAGACAAAGAGGGAATTGTTGGTGATAAAAGTACCTAACATTGATTCATTCGGGCCGTATGTATGGCCAAATGCATTGGAAGAAGAAAATAACGACAAAGCTGAAAAAAAGGAAATCTTTGTAGAATAGGCAACGAGTGCTTTACCCACTCACCTCACAAGACTATTCAATAGCGACTCAACAATTAATGGTGAACAAACAAAATTAGACCAAGTCTTCCATCTTGCCACTAGGCCCTGTCACTTTCCATCTTGTGCCCTCTTGGCACGTGTATGCACATATCATTCCCCAGCTTAAGGATCCTTGTCCACAAGGATGAGAAATCGAGGATATGACTTGGTGAACGCCATTCATTCTCAATTGGCATCTTCTGTACGGTGCCGCAGGCCACTTCACCCAGCCTTCGGTTACAGCCGTGTACCCCTTGTGGATCATTCGTCGATCGCGGCCCGGGTTGTGGAAGGACCGGTCGATATCAGGGAGCCCAGGAGGAAGTTAGATTGGACATTACGTGGCCCAGTCCCAAAATGCTTCTTTAACGGTGACATGAAACACATCATGAATTTGAGAACCCGAGGCCAAAGCAGGTTTATAAGCCCTTGGACCCGACTTTACGCAATGACTTTATAAGGACGAGAAGCGTGGGGCGAAGCTTCATGGAGGAGCGAAAACCTGAGGAGTGCATGCATATGGTTGGGTTTCAAATACACATAATCTCCCATAAGGAACAAGGCCTCACGCCAGTGTTTTTCAGCGTGACATTTCATCCGATCTTGAGCAAGCAGAAGGTTATGTCGCGACTCGAAAGTAGGATAACATCTCGATCCCAGCGGTACTCATCTTTGCTTGGGCGTGGGAAGTACGTGCATGCGCTAATGAAGCGTGGAGGTGGAATTCCATAAACAGCTTCAAAGGGTGTCATCTTGGTGGAGGAGTGAGTTGAAGTGTTGTAGCTGAACTCAGCCCAGGGAATCCATTGAGCCGCTGCGTGGCAGTCCGTGAGCGCTCGTCATGTGCTCCAAAGTTCGATTGACAACCGGTTTGGCGAGTCGATTGGGGATGGTAGCAGGCTCATACCTGACTTGGTTCCTGCGGCGGAACAATGCTTTCGCCAAGCGATAAACACCTTGTCCCGATCGCTGACAATTGATGTCGGAATACCGTGCAGGCGAACCACGTTGGCAACAAATGCCTCACTGACCCAGCAAATTTGGTGTGCTGGGACTCCGCCAACCCGGCGTATGAACGGAGTTCGAATGCTCAACCCGACAACATTGGCCGAATCGCAGATCAAAGAGCCGCGCGAGCGGCGAGAGAAGGGTTATGTTATTCTTGTGACGAGAAGTTCGTTCTTTGGCCATCGTTGAAACGACCTCGGTGAAATTCATGATCGAGGATTTCCCTCCTTGCGAACGAGGATGTCGAGCTCACCGGAACAAGAACATCATGAAGTTATACGAAATTTTCTTTTCATGCAATTCGAGGCCCCGAACGCCCCCTGAGCCGTCTGCGTTACAGGCGAAATTTGAAAAACAAGATGTGATGGTGCTAATAGATGGTGGTGAAAATACGCCGCGACTTCATTGATCATGCTATAGTCTCTAAGTTTGGGTTACACCCGGTGATCGAGGATAAGAAATTGAAGTCATGGTTGCTAGTGAGAAGATAGAATGTCTTGGACAATGTCGCTCGGTCTCGCCTCACCATTAGATATTCGGAGTCGCCGTAGGCTTCACCCATCCTTCCGGTCGCGGCATGCCAGGTCGTCTTGAGTACAATGGCTTGAAACTCCGGACCCATCGGGGATATTCTAAGCGACTCACCATGAACTTCAAGGTAGAAGGGACCCCGGACCTTCGAGTTGAGGCAATGAACGACATGGCTTTGTCGACAAAGGAATCCAATGGGTTACAAGGCCTTTAGTTATTTTTCAAATAATTCCTTCCACCGCGGCTGACTAACCAAAGTCCTACCCACACGAGATAGGCCAACCTCACAGCAAAATTCTCCCATGTATTTGGAATCACTTACCGGCTTGCCTCAGGCGGTCACACTGGCCACGGATCCATTGCGGTAGAAGCGCGGGACCGGTGAGTGTGAGGCCATATCGATACCCATATTACGAAAGCGAGATAGAGAAGATGGTAAAAGAGCTTTTGCAATCTGGCTTGATACGGCCAAGTAACAGTCCGTTCTCTTCCCCAGTTCTGTTAGTAAAGAAAGCAGATGGTGCTTGGAGTTTTTGCGTGGACTATCGAGCTTTGATACCAATGATATGAAGGAATTTGGAGTTAAGGGCAGAAAGGAATAAGACAAAGAGGGAACTGTTGGTGATAAAAGCTACTTACTTTATTCAATTCATTCAGGCCATATGTATAGCCATACATGGAAGAGAAAATAACAACAAAGCTGAAAAAAGAAATCTTCTTGAGAATAGCCATGAAGAATAGCACCCACTCTACTACCAAGACTTATTCAATAGCAGACTCAACAATTGTGGCGAACAAACAAATTAGACCAAGTCTTGAAATGCTGTTAGGCTACTATCACTTTCCATCTTGTTGCCACTACTGGCACGTGTATGCACATATCATCATCATGTTTCTTGAAAAACGTTTTCCACAAGAATGAGCGGAAAGGAGCAATGCCAGTTCCAGTTCCAAGCTGCAAGATGATCGGTTTCAATAATTTCTCAAGAAACAACTGATTGCCAAAACAAAAGATGGTTGGTGACACTGAACCAGAACTAACCATTATGATGGTGGCATTTGGATCATTTGGCATAAGCATTTCTTTCCCGACAGGTCCTGTGATTTTCACATCAGCCCCTGGCTTCAAGTCACCTGAAACAGAAGGACCAGAGTATCTAGGACATAATCAAAGCATTTGCGAAAAACTCAGCCCACAGTAGCACCAATGCCTATAGAGCTTACAGGTTCCATTTGTTTCTATGGAAGCCATTTTCTAAAGAAATTACTAAATTTTGAAGGGAGGACAACAAAAGTTTAATTGGAACCTTTCACATTATATAGATGTCCTCAATATATATATATATATATATAAAATAAATTTTCTTTAAAATAATAGAGAAGCTAAAGTGGCTCTTGTGACTCTTCCAATCCACTCTATTCTTTTGGCCAACAAATGATTGCTGAAGAACTCCAAGGATAATCTTTGTTTATCATTCTTTTGTAAAATAGAAATCTTAGAAACTAAGGCTCAATTACCTAACAGGAAATAGAATCCAGTATGATTATATGGACAGGATGGAGCGAAGAATTCATCTTGGTGAAGCTAATGTGCTATTCATTTAGCATAGAATCATACATTCCACTGTTGTATTAAGCTAGATCATGAGCATCAACAATGCAAACTCAGCAGAAAACAGGATAACAATTGAAAATACAGGGAAACAATTCAATAGATGAAGTAAAATGACTTAGGATCTGCATACTGTATTGGGGACATTCAACAAGTGATACCAATTTTCTACTCAACAATGCGCCAAATTTCGTGTGCTCCTAAGCTGAAACATTAAAATGTTGTCAAAGACTTGCACAAGAAATTCTAGCAAACTCCCTTAACTATCTCTCCTTGGTCATTGGTGTAGACAAGCCTTTTTACACACAAAAAAACCTGCCGATACACACTAACTCAGCTCAATTCAAATGGCAACTGATGGCAGGTTCCCGAACATATAATGTACAAGAAGACAGCATGAGGTTTGTATTATTAACGAGTTTTTAAGAAAAGGAAATGATAAGAGTAGAAAAATAAAAATAAAAAGCCCAAACTTATGAACAAATCATCACAGTTTTTGAGTCCTCAAAGTCTCCCAGAGCACTACTGGCTATAGAGTAGAGTCTAAGCTTGTGGGGTTTCCCATTCTTGTCTATTACATCCAGAATCACACCAATAGATTGCCCTTCTCTATATGGGATTTCCCCTTTCATCAGATCATCCAATACCAATAGTCAAATGCAAGAATAATCCCATAATTTATTCACAACTAAATGTTAGATTAATTTGTTAATAATTATGGACTAAGCATAATCATATTGTAATTTTAATTGTGTAATTGAGCATGTTAATTATGGATCATTTATGGATGATTTAATATTAACCAGCTATGGGCCAATGGTTCTATCTTCTTCCTTTTTGTTAGGCTCATTGGACCAAAGCCCAATTTTTCCCTTGTACACAATATATATATATATATATATATATATATATATATATATATATATATATATATATATATATATATAAGTAAATAGAATTCTAGAATTTTACAAAGGTTTGGTAGAACACATTTTGAGGAGAAAGAAATATTCATCTTCAACCCTATCCATCTTTCTCTTTGATTTTGCCCCCTACAGATTTCTTTAAAGATAAATGGCGGCTAATAATTCTAGATTCATGTCATGTATGTTTTATACAAACTACAAATTGATATGCATTTTTTTCAATAAAATTATTTTGTAATGCATGGTTCTTTTGATTATTGATAAATTATTTTTGGGCTCAATAAATATTCTTGATTTTATAAATTAATCTAGTAATTAGTATCAAAGCTACTTTAATTGATATTAAAGTTGTAAATTTTGTTTTTCTGTATTTCTATGTTTTTTGCTTTTTCTGAGTTTTCAAGGTTTTGTTTTCTATCAAGTTCAACAATTGAGAGAAAAATGTGATGTACTATTGATTAAGAATGAATGCTTGTTCAAAACGAGATTCTTATTGTACTAGCCTAAAACGTTAAAGTCGACACTATGATTTTCATGAGATGAATAATGAAATATATATTGTTTTTTTTCTTGTCTAATTGACATTAATGTAGAGAAATCCTATTACTTTTTTTTTTTTTTGTATTTGATTGTTCATGGGACATGACATGAGACATTGGATACTTGGATTTATAAAAAAAAAAAGATAATAAAATATAAATTAAAGGGCATTTTTCAATCAAGTTGGGTGAATGGTTGTCGGTTTTGAGTTTTTTTTTTAAATTTTCTCTTTATTTATCTGATTGACACTATGCTAACTGTCACACCCCTAAAATATAGTCATTGATTTTTTCCGATAGCCCCGATTTAGCCAACCTTTCCCAACCTATGTAGTCAAATAATAATGAACATGTAACACAAAATTCCTGTTTACGGATATCAATAAAACTTGTATTACTCAACAAGTATTTTCTATTACAAAACTGATTGCACAAGGCACTCTTGTTACAACAACAAATTACAATTACAAGGAACTCCCTTGAATTCTCTCTCTAACCCCACTCACAATGAGGACAAGGTCCTTTTATAGACCAAAAAGAGCCTCTTTCCAACAGTTGCAACCCTTCCAGAATTTGAATATTTGAATTCAAATATCCCTCCAGTCTGATCAATTGCACCTCTTCGTGAAGAGGTTCTAGCCTTTGAGTTTGAGTTTCCTTGTTCGCTCCTAGCTATTGGCCATGATCTAGGTTTTCAAAATTCAAACTTATTCAAATGCAAATCTGCCACCCCCTTATGACTAGCTACAACCCTTCCTGGAGAGGTGCCTTCCCATGAGTGTCTAAATTGCCTCTAGGCTTGGTAATTGGTCAAGCTGATAATTTGTGTCCATTGCCACCTTTTTCAAAGGTCTGAGGTACCACCAGTCTGTTCCTAAATCCTTATTTGTTATGGACATTTGAAGTCTCACCCCACTACCTCTGAGTCCTCGCATCACCTTGGCTTGACCATGTGTTATCGAGTTCCATCCTAAGCAACTAAACAAGCCATGCACTGCCATGCGTCACCTTGTGCTGCCATGCACAACCATGCACTTGCTTAACCAGATCATGGCATTATGCCCATGATCACCCATTGATGTGCACGGGCACTAAGTGCCCCGTGCCCCCTACTAGTTTATGCAACGTGCACTATTCCCAGTGCCTCAAGGCCTCCCTGCTTGCCATTCGATCCCATATTCGATCTGATCCCATATCCGATCCCACATGTGATCCCACATTTGTGCCTTGCTTCCCTTAGGGTCCTCTTATGGGTGTAAAGTAGTCATGAGCCCTCCCCCATGACAGATCCACGGCTTAGGTCGAAGAAGGATTTACAAAACCCACCCTCACCAGGCGAGGTCGACATCCTCGTCGACTCAAGCGAAAGGCTTGTCATCGCCACATGATGCGTCCAGGGCAAGAATTTGCGAGGCTTCCAAAGTCCGTTGTCTCTATCCTCCAACCAACCCCCACAATGTTTTGTTAAAGACTCCAACCTTGCCCCATTGTCTATCTCCATGGCATGATTTTCCACAACCATCACTGTGCATGGCATCCCCTTTTCCATAAATGCCAATGTCCTCAAGTAAGGCATGATGCTGACTTCTACTTGCGTTAAGAAGTTCATCCCAATGATCATCTTGAAGTCCTACAAGTGCATCACAATCAGGTCACAACCTACTCACAACGGCCTACCCATTCTCCCATCTTTATGAGACAAGATCTAATGATGCCTTTTACCTAATGATCCCTGCCATTTAAAGACTTCACCACACTGTCATAGCCCTCGATTGTCAATCCTAAAGTGGCATCCACATTGCTTGCCACACAGGTGTGCATTGCTCCCGTATCAACCAACGCCTTCACCCATATTCCATTCACACTTGAACAACCATATACATTAGTTCAAAAATGGAATTTGAATTTTGAATAGTATTTACCATTCGAATTGGATTTAGTCGTGTCTCCAAGCTTCCCGTCTCACTGTCTAATTGGAGAGCAGACACCTTCTCTCTCTTTGGACAATCCTTGGCTCGATGCGGACCCTGGCATATTAAGCACCCCACCCATTTGGATGTTTGCTGCACGTTCTCCCCACTCCTTGGGACCATAGCCATGTCATTCCTCCGCCCATTAGCCTTAGATTTCTTCCAGCTTCTCCAGGTTTGTTTTTTACGCATGTTGTTGATGCGCAGGCCATCTTAAAATCCAACCAGCGATCAGCGCAACATAGCGGCGAGTAGTCGAACTCCTTGCCTTCGAGTTAATGCATTGCTCGTCCCAAGTCTTAGTGAAGTTAAACTTATCTTCATTGGACATGTTCCTTATGTTCAACATCAAGGAACTAAATTCTTTCACATAGTCTTGCACCGAATCTGTATGCTTTTGCCTTTTCAAAGACTCTCTCGCAAGCCACTCAGCATTCATCGGAAGGAACTGATCCATAAATTCCTTTTTCAGCGTCTCCCACTCAATAACTTAGGGCCTTCCTGCCTCTAAGTCTTCTCTAACTCGAGTACGCCACCACAGTTTTGCATCCCCCATAAGATAAATGCTGGTCATGGAGACTTTCTCTGAATCTGGTACATGAGCAGCCTTGAAGTATTGCTCCATGTCCCACAGAAAATTCTCAAGTTCCCTTGCATTGCGGTTGCCACTGAAGCTTTTGAACAGGGGACTTGAACATTGAGACTGCATGCGCATTGGAAGAGAGTGACCTTGTAGCCACCTTGACCTTTTTAGGATTGCAACATACGCTGCAGACTCGATCTTCCTTCTAAGTTCCTTAATTCCAGACTAAACTTCAGCTTTCTTGTCCACAAATTCCCCCTCCACGTGCTTGGCTTGAGACTTAGCCAAATCCTTCTGAACATCCAATTCATTGGATACGTATGCAACCCATGCGGAGACAATGCCATCTTCACCACTCCAATTCCCGACAATCTCTTCCAATAGAGACACCCTTTCCTTTAGTGTTTCTCCAGCCATTCAACAGGCTCTGATACCATTTGTCACAGCCCTAAAATCCAGTCACTGATTTTTTTCCATGGTGTGCGATGCTGCGCCCCAACTGAGCCAACCTTTCCCAACCTGTGCAGTCAAATAATAATGAATAGGTAACACAAAAAACCTTTTTACGGATATCAATCCAACTTGTATTACTCAATAAGTATTTTACGTTACAAAGGCGGTGTGCTGAGTCACTCTTGTTACAAATGACAAATTACAATTACAAGAGACTCCCTTGAATCCTCTCTCTAACCCACCCATGATGAGACGAGGTCTTTTTATAGACCCGAAGTGCCTCTTCCAGCGATTCTGACCTTTCCGAAAATTTGAATCTTTGAATTCAGTATCCCTCAGTCTGATCAATTGCCTCTTCGGTGAAGAGGTGCCCGATACTAAGTTTGAGTTTCCATTGTTCCTCCACAGCTATTGGCCATGATCCAAGTTTTCAAAATTCAAACTTATCAAATTCAAATCTGCCACCCCCTTGTGACCAGCTACAACCCTTCCTAAAGAGGTGTCTTCCCATGAGTGTTCAAGTTACCTCTACACTTAGCAATTGGTCCAACTGATGATTTGTGTCCATTGCCCCCTTTTTCCAAAAGGTGCAAAGTACGCCTAGGCCTGTTTCTTGCATCCCTTGGTTGTTATGGACATTTAGAAGTCTCACCCCATTGTTCTGAGGAGTCTGTTGTCACCTTGACCAGCCATGTGTTCTGGAGTTCCATCCACACAACAAGCGAACAAGCCATACTAACACCATGTCACTGTCTTTGCCGTGTGGAGCCATGCGCCATGTGTCACCACCATCTTTGCCAGTACGCCATGCACTTACTCAACGAGATCTGGCATTGGCTATCCGTTACTGGTGCGCGAGGTACTAAATGTGCCCACATCAGTTTATGCCTTTTTCTCAGTGCCTCAAGGCCTTCTTTGCTTGCTAGATCCACCATGAGATCCCACATCTGTGCCTTGCTTCCCTTAGGGTCCTCTCATGGGTGTAAGGCAAACCATGAGGCCCTCCCCCATGCCGATCCCTGGCTTAGGTCCCAAAGGGGGTTACAAACCGCCCCACCAGCCAGGTGACGTCCTCATCGCTCAGCGAAGGCGTCTCATACGCCACTTGATCTAGTCGAACCTTGAGGCGCGAGGCTTCCGAAGCCTTATCTATCCTTGACCAACCTCATTGTTTTTATTGAAGACTCCGACCTTGCCCCATTGTCAGTCTCCATGGCATGATTTTCCACAACCATCACTATGCATGACATCCCCTTTTCCATAAATGCCAATGTCCTCAAGTAAGGCATAATGTTGATTTCTGCTTGCGTCAAGAAGTTCATCCCAATGATCATCTCGAAGTCCCGCAAGTGCATCACAACCAAGTCACAACAACCCACCTATTCTTCCATCTCCATGGGACAGGATTTGATGATGTCTTTTACCCAATGATCCCTACCATTCAAATACTTCACCACATTGTCATAGGCCTCAATTGTTAATCCCAAAGTGGCAGCCACACTACTTTCCACATAAGTGTACGTTGCTCCTGTATCAACCAACGCCTTTACCCCTATTCCATTCACTTGAACAACCACATACATTAGTTAAAAAATGGAATTTAAATTGTGAATAGTAATTACCATTCGAATTGGATTCACCAGGTTCCAAGTTTCCGGGCCTTGAATCTGTCCGGGGCCTGGAGAACGTACACCTTCCCTCTTTCGACAACTCGCCCGACGCGACCCAGCGCGTTAGCGACCCCAAATCGCTGGATGTTCCGCCGACGTCCTCTAATTTTTTGGGGACCATAGCCATGCCATTCCTCTACTTATCAGCCTTGGATTTCTCTCAACTATCTGATTTGTTTTTCTGCATGTTGTCAATGGCATTGACCATCTTAAAATCAACCAAGCAGTCTGTCGCAGTCATAACAACAGGTAAGTCCTGAACTCCTTGCCTTCGAAGTTTTCTCTGTGCCTATCCCTGAAGTCCTGAGATGAAGTTAAACAACTTATCTTCATCGGACATGTTCCTTATGTTCAAAATCAAGGAACTAAATTCTTTCACATAGTCCCGCATCGAATCTGTATGCTTTTGCCTTTTTAAAGACTCTCTCGCAAGCCACTCAACATTCGTCGAAAGGAACTGATCCATAAATTCCTTTTTCAGCGTCTCCCAGTCAGCAACTTGGGGCCTTCCTGCTTCTGAGTCTTCTTGAACTTAAGTACGCCCCCACAGTTTTCCATCCCCCATAAGATACATGCTAGTCATGGAGACTTTCTCTTAATCTGGTATACGAGCAGCCTTGAAGTACTGCTCCATGTCCCATAGAAAATTCTCAAGTTCTCTTGCATTGTGGTTGCCATTGAATCTTTTGAGCTCAAGGACTTGAACCTTGGGCCGATCTCGCATTCTTCAGCTGGAAAAAAAAGGGCAACCCCCGCAAAGACATCCTTTTACGACCATAAATATTATGCTTGCAACTACTGACATCCTGTCTAAGTTCCTCCATTCCGATTGAACTTCGGCTCTTCCCGCCTAAGAATTCCCCTGAGGACATGCTCGGGCTTGAGACTCAGCCAAATCCTTCTAAACATCCAATTCATTGGATATGTATGCAGCCCATGCGGAGACAGTGCCATCTTCATCACTCCAATTCCCGACAATATCTCCCAATCAAGACATCCTTTCCTCCAGTGTTTCTCCAGCAGGCTCTAATACCATTTGTCACACCCCTAAAATCTAGTCATTGATTTTTTTTCCGTGGTGTGCAGTGCTAAGCCCCGACTTAGCCAACCTTTCCCAACTTGTTCACTCAAATAATAATGAACATGTAACACAAAATTCCTCTTTACGGATATCAATCCAACTTGTATTACTCAACAAGTATTTTATGTTGCAAAATTGATGTGCACAAGGCACTCTTATTACAACAACAAATTACAATCACAAGGAACTCCCTTGAATTCTCTCTCTAACCCCACCCACAATGAGGACAAGGTCCTTTTATAGACCAAAGTGCCTCTTCCCAACAGTTCCAACCCTTCTAGAATTTGAATCTTTGAATTCAAATATCCCTCCATTATGATCAATTGTACCTCTTCATGAAGAGGTGCCAACCTTTGAGTTTGAGTTTCCTTGTTCCCTCCTAGCTCTTGGCCATGATCTAGGTTTTCAAAATTCAAACTTATTCAAATTCAAATCTACCACCCCCTTGTGACTAGCTACAACCCTTCTTGAAGAGGTGCCTTCTCATGAGTGTCCAAGTTGCCTCTAGGCTTGGCAATTGGTTCAGTTGATGATTTGTGTCCATTGCCACCTTTTTCCAAAAGGTGCAAGATACACCCAGGTCTGTTTCCTACATCCATTGGATGTTATGGACATTTAGAAGTCTCACCCCACTGCTGCAAGGTCCTACTGTCCTACGCAACCAGCCATGTGTTACTGAGTTCCATCTTGAGCAACTGAACAAGCCATGCACTACCATGGGTCACTTTGTGCTGCCATGCACAACCATGCACTTGCTCAACCAGATCATGACATTGTGCACATGATCACCCACTGATGTGCACGGGCACTAAGTGCCTCGTGTCCCCCTATCAGTTTCTGTAGCGTGCACTACTCCCAGTGCCTCAAGGCCTCACTACTTGCATTCTGATCCCATATCCGATCCCACTTGTGATCCCACATCTGTACCTTGCTTCCCTTAGGGTCCTCTCATGGGTGCAAGGCAACCCATGAGTCCCTCCCCTATGCCGATCCCCGACTTAGGTCCCGATGAGGGTTACATAACTATGAAAATTTGTTTGGGGTTTTCGTTGTTGGAAATTAATACGTCTTTTATTATCATCATTTTAATTGGCTTACCAAATTGTCATGAAAAAAAATGAAGATGCGCGTTTTTCTTTCCTAGGTTTTCATGGAAAATCAAACAAGGATATATTTATTTTTAATAATTATTCCTTTGTTCCATTAATTGCTAGGAAGTTTTTGGGAAAGAAATATAATAAATATTTTCCAATTTTGTTCATTATTTTCACATTTTTGGGGATTTTTTATGGGGGGTATTTTTGAAGCCAAATTTTATGTTTTTGCACTCATTTTTAGATTTCTATCCCATTAAACATTAAATTTGGTTATGGAACAAAAATCAAAATTTTACCCAATTTTGCAATCTTTTCACTAGTTATTTACATATTACTTTAGCAAATTATGTTACTGTTTTTTGTGATTATTTATAACATCATGTTGTGAATAAAATTATTTTCGTACTTGGGTAAATTCGAGCACATTGAATGTTATGAACTTGCTCGCTTATCCCAGTAATGCCTGATATTTTTCGAATCGATGCAGAACTGTAATTTCTCACATATTGCGCATCAATTTTGCTAAGATCCATACGGATAGTGAAGTTTGTCCCATCGATGACTTGGATTATTTGTTAGGATGCTTAGTTTGGTGAAGAGATTTCATTATGTTTACATACAATAAGTAAATATATGAATGAGTAAGAACCGCACAATTCTTACCAATTTATCATTGAAATTACGCATTTGGTATTGACGACTGGTGAATTGCTCTTACCTAAGTATGAGTCTTTTCGTATTTTATAGAGTCTAGCATTTGGTAACCACTTTTGTGGGTCATTTGGTAAGCCAAATAATGGAGCAATTTGCATGTCTTTGTTTTATATGTATTTTTTACATTGCTCTCTTGTTTATTCTTCAGCTTTAAGCTTTGCTCAATTCTCTGTCATCATGAAACTTAATGGGACTAATTACAAGCAATGGGTTAAATCTCTCATGATGAATTTGACGATTATGAAACTTAACTTAACTTCGAAAGTTGAAGCTCCTCAAAAACCCACCGTTGAGAGTTCTACAAAGGAGAAAAAGTCCTATGGGACTATAAGTATTCTAATAGTTGTTGTTTGATGATCATAGAGAATCATATGGAAGACTCTATTTATGCAAGCATTCCTAAGACTGAGAATGCAAAAGAGTTCTTAGATTCTATTAGTAAGAAATATACAAAGTTTTCAAATAATGAGAAAAATTAGATATCTGATAATCATTTGGTGAATGTTTGTTTTGAATTCAATGTCATTGATGTGTCATTTGATACTTGGTGATTGAATAGTGGTGCTACTATTGACGCTTGCGATTCTATGTAAGCAGTGATAATTAGAAGAAATCCAATTGGTTTGGAGCAGTACGTGTACATGGGAGACGGTACAAGAGTCCAAGTTGATTTTCTAGAAGTTGTTAGATTGTAGCTTAGTACAAGAATTTTTTTGGAATTGCAGAATGTGACGTACATACCCTCGATTAGGAGAAATTTGTTATCAATACCTATTTTGGATAAACTTGGATATAGTTTTCTTTTTGGAACTGATAAAGATAAATTGTATTGAGATTCACTATTGGTTGGCATTGGACTACTTTGTAGGAGTCTTTACATATTAGAGTTGTTTGTTTTACCTTCTGTTTCTGCTACCCTTACTGTTAATACTATTAGTAGCACCAAATGTTTGAGATTTAATGAAAAGTATTCTACTCTTTAGCATAAGCGTTTGGGTCATATTTCCGGACAAAGAATGGAGAGATTAATTAAGGATGAAATTCTTCTGGATCTTGATTTCTTAGATTTTGTTACTTGTGTAGATTACATCAAGGGTAAATTGATCGCCAAGATTAAGGTTGATAGATGCACTGAGTTGCTTGGGGTTATTCATACAGATATTTGTGGGTCATTCACTCCTCCTACTATGGGTGGCCACAAATATTTCATCAAGTTCATTGATGATTATTCCTATTATGGTTTTGTCAAGCTCATTCGTGATAAGTTTGACTCTTTGGAGGCTTTCAAAGCTAAAGTTAAGCTCCAACAAGGGAAGAAGATCAAAGCGGTTCATTCTGACAAAGGTGGTAAGTATTATGGTAGACATGATGAGACGGGACGTAACCCTGGACCATTTGCGAAGTACCTTTAGGAATGTGGCATTGATGCTTAGTATACAATGTCTGGTACTCCTCAACAAAATGGGATTACGGAGAGGAGAAATCGCACGCTTCTTAATATGGTGCGATGTATGCTTGTGAATTCCTCACTACCTAAGTTCTTGTGGGGTGAAGCTTTGAAAACTACAGCTTATATTTTGAACCAAGTGTCTAGTAAGTCTGTTCCTAAGACTCCATATGAGCTATGGTCATAGAAGAAGCCTAGTCTTCGTCACTTCCATGTTTGGGGCTGTAAGATAGAAGTGAGACCTTACAACTTGTAATCCAAGAAACTTGATCCAAAAACCATCACTGGGTACTTTATTAGTTATTGTGTGGATCAAGAGGTTCCAGGTTTTATTGCCTATCGCACACCACTAGAGTGATTGAGTCAAATCAAGTTATCTATTTTAAGGACGATACTAGTACAAGCCAAGGGCTAAGAGAAATTGTGTTCAAAGAACACCTAGTTTTTATTCATGTGCCTATTGCTTCCGCTCCGATCTATAGCCTTATTATTGACCAGCATCTAGTAGCTACTATTGATGATGAACCAATTGAGGATGTAGATCTAATAGCCCCAGATGTAGACCTAGTAGCTCTAGATGTAGTCATGAATATACACTTGAGGAGGTCAAAGAGGGCGCGTAGGCCCGTAATTTCAGATGACTACATTGTTTACTTGCAGGAGCATGAGTATGATGTGGGCTATGTATCAGATTTGACTACCTACAAAGAAGCCATTGTTAGTCCTCAATCAAACTTCTGGATCAATGCAATGAAAGATTTCCATGTCATAGGATAAAGTGTGGAGCTTAGTAGATTTGCCAGATGGTTGCAGACCTATTGGGTGCAAATAGGTATTTAAGACCAAGCGCGATGTCAAGGGACATGTAGAGAGATATAAAGCAAGATTAGTGGCTAAGGGTTATAATCAACGAGAAGGTATTGATTTTAAGGAAACCTTCTCTCCCGTGTCCACTAAAGACTCTCTACGCATTATTATGGCTATAGTGGCTCATTTTGATTTGGAGTTACATTAGATGTATGTGAGGACAACTTTCTTGAATGAAGACTTAGTTGAGGATGTTTACATGTCTCAACCTAGAAGCATGCTTTAAACCATAAATGGATTTTTGGAGCCGTATCTCGTGTTTGATAGTTGTCACTGCTGGTGCTTTTGCTTTCGAGAACGCTATTGATTAATGCATATATATGAAGGTCAATGGGAGCAAATACATATTCTTGGTTTTATATGTTGATAAGATTTTGCTCGTAACCAATGACACTGACCTGTTGGTTGAGACAAATCAATTTTTGTTTAATCGTTTTAATATGAAGGATCTTGAGGAAGCATCTTATGTCTTGGGCATACAGACAAGGATGTGACCTAGTGGTATTGGCGGAGATTGTCTTGGGCACGATATTGAACGCATTCCGAAAATGTTCAATATGCAATCATGTTCTTCTAGTAAGGCACCAATTGTAAAGGGAAAGGCCAATGTCCTTAGAATGATATTAAGAGAGATCAGATGAAAGTAATCCCTTATTCTTCAGTTTTGGACAGCCTGATGTATGCCTAAGTATGCACACGCCCTGATATTGTTTTTATTATCGGCGTGTTGGGTAGGTATTTGAGTGATCCTGGTCAAAGCCACTGGAAAACAACTAAGAAAGTTTTGAGGTATCTTCAGGGTACCAAGGATCTCATGTCAGATATCTACGCATCTAATTTTAAGGTGGTTGGTTTTAGTGATTCGACAAGAAAGTCAGCGTGATAATAAAAAGTCCACTTATGGTTATATCTTTATGATGACTGAAGGAGCTGTTTCATGGAAAAGTATCAAGAAGACACTTACAACTTCTTCTACTATGGAGGTAGAGTATGTTGAGTGTTATGAGGCTACTTATCTTGCAATATGGTTGTAGAACTTCATTTCAGCTTTGAAGGTTGTTCACTCCATTTTTAGATCGTTGAAATTGTTCTATGATAATTTCGTAGTTGTATCTTTCTTTAGAAACACCCTCTTGTCGCTCCAAGCACATTTATATGAAGTTCTTATTTGTTAAAGAGAAAGTTGCAGAGTCCCTTATTTCAGTTGAGCACAGGCCTACAACTAGCATGTTGTCAAACCCACTAACCAAAGGTTTACCTATTTGTGTGTTTCAAGAACACGCCACCCGCAAGGGATTATTACGAGCCTATACTCTTTGTTTTAGTGGGAGTTTTGTCTTTCCATGTATTTTGTAAGGAAAGCTCATGTTTTTTCATTATTACATGCACATTTTGACGTTTGTTATTATCTTATGATTTTGTATCATTTTGACCAGATGAATGACATAATGATGTTTGTTTCTTTCTATTGAATCAATACTCTTGTCATTGTAATGTTTCTAGATTAGTAGCGCCTGATTATGTACGATTTATGCATCATCTCAGTGTATTAATTGTACATGATTGGTTATGGTTATGTAAGTCTTTTGTGGAAGAATTTGAGTTATGATTTTGTTTAGTAGTGCATGATTATGTACAATTTATATATCCTCTCGGTATGTTAATTGTTTATGGTTGGTTATGACTATGTAAATCTATTGAGAAAGCATTTGAGTTATAATTATGTCCTCAAAGTGGATTAATGTTAGATTAATTTGTTAATTATGGACTAAGCATAATCATATTGTAATTTTAATTATGTATGTTAATTATGGGTCATTAATAAGATGGTTTAATATTAACTAGCTATGAGCATATGGTTTTATCTTCTCCCTTGCTTTGGTAAGCCTATTGAACCAAAGTCCAATTATTCCCTTGTGTTATATATATATAAAAGTAAGAACATAACATGCTGATACTTTAGGAGCCAGAATATAATTTTTAAAGCAAAGATTGACAGAATTATGCACCCAAAGGTACATTGTAAAAGGTGCAAGACATGGAGAAAAAATATTATGTGATAAGATAGATAACATCTCAGAAAATAAAAGGAGATAAGAAAGAAAATTTGGAAAACAATTAGGAAAGTTAAGAAAGAAATTTACAAAATATAAAAGATTTAGAAAAGAACGGAGAAAACCATTTAAAAAATATTACAAGAAAAAATTTAATCATAAAAGAAAAAATGTTATGAGAAAGACATCAAAAGACAAAAGTAGATGCAAATGTTGGAAATGTGGAGAATTATGACATTACAATAATGAATGTCAAAAGGAGAAAAAGACATTTATCTTATGGGGAGAAAATAAAGAAGAAGATTTAGAAAGTATACAAAGTTTTGATAGTGAAATGAGTGTGCTATTTATAACAAATGATAATAAGCCGTAGCGACATAATTAGTAAAGAGATAATTAAGAATATGACATTTCTGAATTTCGTTATTGCAAGAAGATCAAGAAGGATATAGAATGAAAACACTTTTGATAATAGAAAATTACAAAAATCCATAATCTAAGTTTCTTTGACTGAAGCCTCAGAGAAGGATTATTTAAGATACCTAATAAAAGATATATGTATAAAAAAATATACAATCCATACCAAAATAGAAGAAGTATAACAATCAACAAAGCTAAAGGAAATATAAAGCTTAATTTACTAACAAAAAAAACTATAAATGAAACATTAAGCAAGATAAAAAATAAAAAAATAAGAGAAAAAAATGAAATAAAATCTACTGAAAATAATAAACTATTATTCCTAAAATCTAAATACACCAATAATGTAAGTTTATATGATAAAAGATTAATACGTATTACGAAAGCTAATAGGAAGTATCCAAAGAAATTTAGTACATACGAAATTAATGTCTACATGTTACCCAAAATATAACATTAATTTAGAGATAAAGATTTTGATAATGCTAAGCTTATATTTCAAATTCTAAGGAATGATTTTATGGAGAGAAGGAAAATGATTAATGCTATATTATAGTGCTGACACTATCAAACTCAAATTATAGAAGAATTACCAAGATAAGCCATTTATATAATTATAATGAATGTAGAGAAATTGAAGAGATAATAGAACTTCAAAAGTTAGATATAATAGAAATTCCAGCAAATTACATTTTAAGTCTTGAAGATGATATTCCTGAAGAAGATTGTATACAAATAACTGATTTACCCATATTTAGAGGAAATTCCTTGATAGGAAATAATAGTAGAAATAATACAAGGAGAAGAAGTTTCCAAAGAATAAGAGAAGATGTACATTCACCTTTCCTAATAAAAGGAAATTATTACAATGGAGAAAGAGAAGTTGAAGAAACAAAATTTTTAATAGATATAGGTGCTAGTTGTAACCATATCCATGCTGATAAGTGTGAAATAATAGGAAATAGAACAAGTCCATATGTTTATAAAAATTATGATGGTCAAACATTAGAATGTAATTTAAATGTAGAAATACCCATAAGATTACAAGGAATAACCTTTTTGGTATATTTCTATAAAGATAACATATGCAAGGAAATGAACACTATGATATTCTCTTAGGAAATAGTTTCTTAGATAGACTAGATAGATATAAGATTACAAAAGAAGGAATAGAAATATATAGTGAAGACATGTATTTTTCTAGAAAGACAAAAATGAAAGAAATTACATTCCCTACTATGGTATTTATAATGGTAAATATTCTAGAAACTAAGTTATATACATGTGGATTGGTAGATGTAGGATCAGAAATAACAATATTTAAAAGCTTTTTATTAAAAGAATGGGAAAATATTAAAATCTCTATAAAAGGTGTAACTAGAAATAAAGAAAAAATTACAAAACAAAAAGAAAATGTAGAAATAATGATCCATAATAAAATAATAAAAATAGGAAAAGTCTATCAATACGACAATATAAAATGTGATATTATATTAGGAAATGACTTTTTACAATGATTCTCAATATATCAACAAACAATTTATACTATAATATTTAAAATACCTTATAACCACTGGATAAGAGTACTTAGAATATTAAAGTCTTTTAGGATAAATTATGATAAAAAAGCCAGAAAATAGAGAACAAAAAAGATAAATACATCTATTACTTATAGCAATGCCCATGACACATGAAAATTGAAAGAAAATTTTAGTAATAACCCTTAAAATATTGGGAAAAACAAAATCTATCAGAAATTAGAAATTATAGATCCCGATAAGGTCATTAGAGCTTACCAATGATATATTCACAAAGAAGATATAGAAGATTTTAAAATACAAATTAATGAATTAATGCAATGAATCTAATAAGCGTAAAGTAAAAGATTCACATAAGAAATTTCGCTTTATGGTAAGAAAACATAGTGAGATAAAAAGGGGATAAGCAAGAATGATAATAAATTACAAGGAAGTGAATACAAATACTAAATTTGATGGATATTATATCCCAAATAAGGAAATATTAATAAATTTGGCAAGAGGGAAAAACTATTACATTACATTTGATTGTAAATTAGGATTTTGGCAGATAAAAATAGATAATGACAGTATACCTATTACAACTTTTAGTACACCTAGAGGGCTGGAATGGATGATAATGCTGATTAAAAATGCTCCTCAAGTTTTCCAGAGAAAAATTGATAAAATATTATTTGATTATTCATATTTTATAATAGTATACATTGATGATATGTTAATCTAATCTGATTGTAAGACCCGAGAAATTCCAATTTCTGGAAAAAATGCAAAATCGTAATTTCGGTTACAAAATTATAATTTCGGTTAAAATCCCAATTTATTCTCGCATCCTGATAATGAAATGGATTTCACCGCTAATCGTCTCAAATCTAACAAGACGTAAAATTTCATCGAATCTCGAGACGTTTAATTTACACGCCGAGGCATCATACGGGCGTCAGAAAACGCATTACGCGACGAAAAGTCACATATAACACGTACTCATGTGCCATAAGTGGCATGAGTAGAAAAATGATGAAAATGGACAGCCGAGATAGTGCCGAATGACAAAACTAGGAAAAGAATGACATAAATGTCATTTTTGGAATTCTTAAGTTAGAAAAGACGAAATAGCCAATAGTCATCTTCTTCCTTCAACAACAGGAGACCAAACGGGAAGCGGGAGAAACGAAAACTGACAAAGTGAGCTGGTTGTGGTGTTTTAGGAGAGAGAACATCATACTTCTAAATTTCAGATCCGACCGTCGCGCCTTCGACAAGAAGGAAAGCCGCCTACGCAAGAGGCTTCGTTGCAAGAGCCTGGATTTGTGGAGTTTCCTCAACTTCGAGAGGTGTGGGCTTCACTTGGCTTTATAATTTTATTTAAGTGTTTTTCATCTTCGGTTGATCGAGGCCTCAACTGCCATGGATCAGTCCCAAAACTTAGGACCGTAATTATTGTAATTCTTTGAGGTCTGCTTTCGCACAACTGTGGGTAAAATGTCGGGTTAATCAGGTGTTGATTTATGGATTAAAATGGTGCTTTGGTATGTATAGGGCCTAGAATGGTCGCGGAAATCTCACCACTTCAAGTGAACCGATGATTGGTGATTTGCCGGGAATAGTAACCGAGGGTTTCACTATTCCCGAGAATAGTGTTTTAGGTGATTGTTTGATAAATAATGTGTTTGGTTGAGTAATTCAAATCGAATTGCTCGTGTTTGATCATTAGCCCACGCGGAGCCTAATTTCATTGCATTAAACGGAAATTACATAACATGATTGTGTGATTTGAATTATGTGAATATACGATGTTTATATATTTGCATATGATATAGACTCAGAATGGAATTGGCATCATGTATTCCATATGCACCGGGAGCACCCTAGGATGATAGAGTGGAGCCGTGATGAGTGCGTAGTCTGCAAATTGTTTCTCTGAGGTTGTCTAAAACTAAAAATGATTCTGAGGGTAGTCCATACTAAAGAAAATATCAATCATCTGGAGACGGCCCAATCGATATACATCTGGAGTGGCATCTATAACATATCAATCGTCAGAGACGGCCCAATTGATATATATACATCGAGGGTCCACAAAATAAAGATAATAATTTCCTACGAGGCTTAGGCGAGTGTGATGAGCTGCTTATGACTGGCAGATGAAGATGACATAGACATTCAAGTAGATCATGCATTTGCTTGAATGTGTTTATTTCTGGAGCATTGCACCGCATGAGGTGGAGAGTAGCCCACTTAGTGGTGATTCCACTATCGAGCATTAGCTCACCTCGTCGAGGGATACTATATTTACTGTGCACAGGAGCGGCGACCTAATTGGTCCCAGAGGCTGTGGTTTAGAAGAAAGCCGGATTGTGGCTTTGGGTTATGAAGTATTACATGTATTAGAATTCTCTAATTATAATATATGTGTTGTATAAGAGTAAAAACATTTGAACTCTTAAAACTATTGGATATAGCGATCTATAGTTGGTGTTTTATGGGTATTGTTTATGGCCCAAGTGGTCGCTTTTACTCATGTTATCATATCGATATATACAAGTAGTGATGATGCAGTAGCTCCGCGGCTATTATTTACTCGCTTTAATAGATAGCTTGCACTAATGTGGTGGTCATTGGATTGTTTGGGACAGATTTTATACATGTTTTTTATTTAGGTAGAGCTCCTCGCACAGTGAGACTCTCGCCCGATTCGTGAGAAATGCAGGGTCACCCGATTCACGAAGTATTCCGTGGGGTTGACGGTAGTCAACTGACCTGCCTTTGGGGTGTCATAGCTTGGCATCAGAGCTAGGCATACGAATACCTAGAGCTCAGATTTGGTAGCCATCACCACTGGGTGGTTTGATGTTCTAAGGCATGATTACCTAGAAATCACGAATAGAACACCGCATGCATGGTGTTTGATGTGATTGCGTGTATAACATGAGTTGTACGTTATGTGAACGGTGTTTATAACATGGCTTGTGATATGTTATGATGTTTGGGTGCTTAGGTGATTAAAGACTTATTATGCTGGAAAACAAATCTAGAGTTTACGTGTGTAAATCGAAATGAAATAAATTGTAATCAATTTATTTGGTTTGTAGGATAATGAGATTTAATAAAATTTTAAGGCTGAAACACTCAGTTTAGTGTCGATCAAAGAGGTTCGGGGAAGATTTGTGACAAAATGTCCAGTTAAAGGAAAAAATGAGGTGTGAAGATAATACTTTCTGGCTAGTTTTACAAGGTGTAAATCAAGAATAATTGATTAAAATAAATTTTTAAAAAATTTATTTGAGTATTCGAAAATGAAATATAGTATATATATATAGTATATATATATATATATATATATATATATATATATATATATATATATATATATATATATATATATATATATATAGCTTTTTTGTGTATCTTCCAAAGAGGTCGGAAGAAATGAAAAAAGCAGAAGGAAAATATTTTCAAAATATTTTATTAAAGGTAAAATTGAAGAAAAGAAGAAAATAAATTTTTATATAAGTTTATTTTGGTGTAATCGAGAATGAAAAACATGGATATGTTGGGTGTTTCCACAATGAAAACGAAAAAAAATTCTAAATATTTAATTAAATAAAATAAATCAAATAAAATTAAACAAAATTTTCGAAAAATAAAATTTCAAATGAATTTCATGAAAAAAATGTTTTAAATGTGAGCACTAATTGCCTACATTACTAGAATGCAAGGACAATGTGTATAAGACCGATGGTGCATGAGTGATCTTGTGGCCGTGTTTGAGCCGCAGATATCATGTTGAGATTTAACTTGCCATTGAACTGCACATGGCTACTGAGGGACGAGGACGTAGAGGGCGCCCAAGAGGTAATCGGGTCAAAGACCACCGCCAATCGAATTTAATAATCATTTGACTCACAAAGCCGAGGCCGTAGGTATTGGCGGCAATAAGTATCGCATAGGCTAGCGTGAAAGGTAGTCGTGGAGGTCCTAGTAACCTCTGCAGGTTTAGGCGCATCATCCTCCCGACATCTGTGGGAGCAGATCCATGGTATGCACTTGTTCATACAGACGAGAAGGTGTTAGAGGCCATGGAGATTACCTTGACACTACTAGATTAGACTAGTCATGGTTCCAAATATAGAGAGCTAGGCTTCAAATATGGTGGAAATGGGCAAGGACCTCTAGAGACCCAGAGGAGCCTTTATGTGAGTTCTCCCTGTGTGATTGTGTGGCGCAGACTAGATGATAATGCTTATGTCGTGGAGTTGTGAGATCCTCGACTCATCACGCAATGACCGGCGATCACGACACGTCAGAGTTTGATGTCATCCCGGGATGGATTACCGACAACTTACAGGATTGTTAACAACAATGCGAGCGCAGGAGGTTACGCACTTAAGGCAAGGACGGCACTGGGTGGTATTTCGGGGACAAGCATGACATTTTTCCCCGTACGCATACGAGTCCGCCAAAGTGGACAATAGCTGGGTCGGTTTGCGAGCCTCACCTGTGGCGACGGCGAGAGACCGCACTTAGATCTACCTCGAGTAGTTTGCGAGTATGTGGATGTTTTCAAAATGAGCTACCTAGGACTACTCCACGAGGGCAGACTTCGACGAAGCCACACCCCCGTACTTCACCCCATCTCTATGACTCCACACAGGATTTGGCACCCTGGCCAGCTGGGTGTGAACTCGAGTCTAGCCACAGGAGCTACTGACAAGGGGTTCATAAGACCGAGCACTTCACCCATGGGGCCCGACTCGCTTGCAAAGAAGAAGGACAAGACCCTTTGACTATGCATTGACTACTGACAGTTGAACAGGGTTACGATCAAGAATCGGTACCCATTACCGAGGATTGACGATTTGTTTAATCACTTGATAGGAGCGTGAGTCTACTCCAAGATAGACCTTCGCACTAGTTACCATCAGTTGAGGGTTAGGAATACAGAACCTACATGACAACGTTTGTGACACGCTATGGGCACTTGGAAGTTTACTATGATGCTCTTTCGATCGACGAATGCGCCAAAGAAAGATTCATGGATCTCATGCATAGGATATTCCAACCCTATTTAGATTAGTTTGTCGTAGTCTTCGTGGATGACATCTTGATCTACCCCCAGTCAGAGCGGGAGTAATATATCACTGAGGATCGCTTACGCTTGTCGAGAGACCATCACAGACAATAAGTTCAAGAAGCGCCAGCTTGGCCATCGAAAAGGATTTATGGACACGCAAAGTCGCATCAAAAGTGCCGCCACCCAGAAGGTTGAGGCAAAGGATGAGCTGGGAGATCGAATGTCAATCTTCGAGATACGTAGTTTCGGGATTGCATTGGTATTACAAAAGATCGAGAATGGGCCAGTTGTCCATTCCTGGGCGTGATCGCAGGATTTCGCCACGGACGTGGACTCCATGGTCGGGACGGCCCCAACCATGTGAGAGAGAGAGATCGAGGATGCTCGAAACACTCGGATACGGGTGTTGGTAGCAAGAGGGAGGATCAACCTTCTTCTAGTTCGGGGAAGAGGCAGAAGACTTCTGCTTCACACGAGTTTCAAGACTAGGGCCAGGATTGGGCATGTGAGATGGGATTGCCCTAGAGACAGGGATCCAAGGCTTGGGGATCAGCCTCCCAGTTAGTTGTAGAACAGAGAGACACGGTTGTTCCTCTACACCCTAGTACCGGGTCGAGGAACTAGCTGGGCGGGGGTGCTATACAAGCACACTCTAATAACACGTATCGCCGTAGGGGCCGTAGAGTGTGGGTCAAAGCCCGTGACGATCAGAGTCGCGCAGCGGAAGTGTGGTGGACCTTAGGGTGGCAGACATATCAAGGTTGATTTTCGCCAGGGCTTGACATGGGATGAGCTGGATGCCCATCGGGTTGTCAATAATTGGGACCTTAGTCGGGTCATTACACCCAACACTTCGATTCGGGGCTTAGAGGTTAAGGCGTTTCTGGAGTAGCTGTGTATAGATGTTTTTCTCCCCAGGGATGTAGGTGAGAGTCGATCTGATAGGTCTGATTATGAGTGAGATTCCGAGATTCTCGCTCATGGCACTCGATGTGGTGTCACAAGATGCATTATTGCGGTTCGCGGTGCACAAGAATATCACTGAAGCCCAGCGTGGTGCACGCAGACGGCCATTCACTACTTTCGTGAGCGTGAGTCGAAGCTCGTTTCAGGGACTACGCTCCAATGAAGCACTATAGTCCGATTCAGAAATGTAAGAGGTCAAGTAAGCCTAAGAGTTATGTTAATCGAGATGAAAACACACTGGCCGCTATCACGTAGACTTAGAGCCGAAAGGATAGCTAGTCGAGTGACTCAGATTCGATACCTTTCGAATCGTGATTGGTGTCGCTGAGATCGCAGCGCCAGATATTGGACGCTATTCACGCATACTTTAATTAGCTGGATCGTCCATCGATTTAAAGATTGCACTGAAGGTCGCTACACACCAAGCAACAAGGGTCAGGTAGGTTACATGTCAGGTGGATTATACATGTGTGTTGGGAGGGACACGTCGCGAGCATGTGTCATGGGTCATAAGGGTAGAGGATCAATTGCTCCTTAGTGGATTCAATTCCACAACACTATCAGCGAAGATACGACTACACTATGAGGTATCAGATGGAAGGCCATGTAGACACGTTATGTCGACCGAGGTGGAAGAGAGCTCCATCACGGTCCCGATTTGATTGCAGACACCTCCGGTAGCGAAACATACGACAAACAGCCTTCTCACACCAGCCTGCTAGAAGAGCTTTATGTAGATGTACGACGTCGACCCTTAGAGTTCGAGGTTGGGGATCACGTTTTCTTGAAGGTGATGTCTAAGAGAGAAGGGGTCAGGTTCGGCAAGCGTGGGAAGTTATCGCCGAGATTCATTGGGCCTTTCGAGATACTCGAGCGGTAGGCACCAGAAGGCATAGTCAAGGCACGCTCAAAGATGTCGTGTCCACGATGTTTCACGCCTCCATGTCTGGCATACGCCATCCAAATTACGAATGGGACAGACGCATCGAGGTCGATAATCGACGGCAGCACCTGGCGGCGGACCGTTGTGCATTTTGATACCGTGATCGTGCTCTTGGCGACGCAAGACCGTGAGGCTAGCGAGGGTACCTGCGCAGGCACTACGGAGTGAGGAGTCCACCGGGAGCGCTGGTGGACACGATGCGGGCCACCTATCTCCTTCTTGCTTAGTACGAAGCGCACGGTTTAGCCGTTTAATATTTAAATGATCAAGCATGCATGGTAGAGCCGCACGTTGCATATGCATGTGAGTGATTCGACTGCCCCAATTTCGGACGAAATTCCTTTCAAGGAGGGGGAGAATGTAAGACCCGAAATTCCACTTTCGAAAATGGCAAAATCGTAATCGCTACAAAATTGTAATTTCTGCTAAAAATCCGAATTTATTCTCTAGATCTCTGATGACTAAACGGATTTCGTCATTGAATTGTCTCGCAATCTGGCCTAGCACGTGAAATGTCAATTTCGAGACAAGTCACTTACACGCTGGCAGACGCGCTTCTAAAAGCCAGAAACTATTTTCGATCCGACGAAAGTCACATATAACATGTACTCATGTGCCATAAGTGGCATGAGTAGAAAAATGATGAAAATGGACGATCGAGATAGTGCCGAATGACAAAACTAGGAAAAGAATGACATAAATGTCATTTTTGGAATTCTGGTTGTAAAGACTAAATAAATTAATAGTCATCTTCTTCCTTCAACAATAGGAGACCAAAACGGGTGGGAGAAACGAAAAATTGACAGTGAGCTGGGTTGTGGTGTTTTAGAGAGAGAACATCATACTTCTCTCTAAATTTTCGATAGATCCGACCGTCGGTAGTCTTCGGGACAAGAAGGAAAGCCGTCTACGCGAGAGGCTTCGGGTACGGATTTGGGTGGAGTTTCTCAACCCGAGAGGTGTGGGTTTCTCCCTACTTGGGTTTTGGCACTTTGCTGGCGTTTTTCAATGTTTCTGCCGACCGCGCCGAACGCTGCCGACGGCCCCAAAACTCGGGGACCGAATTGTCAATTCTTGAGTCTCGCTTCGCACAATCCGCCGGGTAGGGGATGCTCGGGGTTAATCGTGTGTTGATTTATGGATTAAATGGTACTTTGGTATGCATAAAATGTGAACGTCATGGAAATTCGGGTTCACTAATAAGTGAACCGATGATCGCGCATTTGCTCTTAATAGTAAATCGAGGTTTCACTATTCCCAAGAATAGTGTTTTAGGTGATTATTTGATAAATAATGTGTTCGGGTCGGTAATTCAACCGACCGCTGCACGATCATTAGCCCACGCAGCTAATTTTTGAGTATGGAAATGTGAAATTACATAACATGATTGTGTGGATTTGGAATTATGTGAATATATGCATTTATATATTTGCATATGATATGCATCGTGAATATAATCGCAGATCATGATTCCATATTTAATCGGCTCACCCTAGATGATAGGAGTGAGTGCATGAGGTGAGTTCGAGAAACGGTTTCTGAGGGTCAGTTTGCACCAAAATGACTGAGGGTAGTCCACACTAAAGAAAATATCAATCACTGAGACTACCCAATTGATACACTCCAGGGTAGTCCATAAATAACACCGTCTGGAGACACCCAATTAATATATATACATCTGAGTATTGTCCACAAAATAAACATAATAATTCTCATACGAGGCCACGAGTATGGTGAGCTCAAGTGAGGACTCGTGGTATGAGATGATCGCTAGACATTCAAGTAGGATCATGCATTTGCTTGAATGCGTGTTTATTTCGAGCATTGCACTGCACTTGTGCAGAGAATACCTTGTGGTGATTCCACTATCAAAGATTAGCCTCACCATGTCGAGAGATACTATTTTACAGGTACAGGGAGCGTGCGAGGGGACGGCTCGTCCTAGAGGCTATGGTTTAGAAGAAAGCCGGATTGTGGCTTTGGGTTATGAAGTATTACATGTATTAGAATTCTCTAATTGTAATATATGTGTCAGGAGCAAGAGAAAAACATTTAACTCTTAAAACTATTAGATATAGTCGATTCATAGTCGGGTATGTTTTATTGCGTATTTGCTGATGTACCAAGTACTGCTTTACTCACAAGGTGATCATATCGATATATGTCAGGAGCTTATGACGTAGGTCCAAGTGGCCATTATTTACCCGCCTTTAGTTGTATATGAGACCCCGTGGTGGTCATTGGATTGTTTCGGGACAGGTTTTATATGTGTTTCAGATTTGTTCTCCCTGCGTACAAATGGCACTCGCCCGAGCCTCGTGAGAAATGTGTGGTCAAATTCGACATTCAGCATTCAGAGGTCACTGGGTAGTCAACTAATCTCCGGGTTTTGGGGTGTCACATTGATAATGAGAAAGATCATGAAAAACATTTAAATATTTTCATAACACTCTGTAAAGAACATGGTATAGTTCTTTCAGAAAAGAAAGTTGAAATCAAGAAAAAAGAAATAGAATTTCTATGAATGATAATAGATTCTAAAGGCATAAAATTACAGTCACATATAGCCGAAAAAATAAAAGATTTCCCTGATGAATTAAGAACTAAAAAAATGATACATAAATTTTTAGGATGTTTAAATTACTCACCTGATTTCATAAAAGACTTAGCTAAAGAAAGACAAGAATTACAAAAGTTGTTAACAAAGAAAAATCAAATAGGATGGAGTGAAAAACATACCATGATAGTCAAGTAGACAGCATATATGTTCAATTTATCTAAATTGGCATCACAAGAATGACAATTTAATACTAAAAACAGATGCTTTTATAAATATTTGGGCAAAGAATTATGAAAACAGATTTAGAGAAATATGTCGATATGCAAGTGGAACCTTTAATAATAATCAGATTAATTATGATATTAATGAAAAAGAGTTACTTGCAATAATAAAAATGATTAATAAATTTGAGGTATTCTTATTACCTAAACCCTTTATCATAGAGACTGATAATACTCAAGTTGTAGGATTTATAAAAAATAACACAGGAAAAGGAGTACAAGCTAGAAGGTTGTCTAGATGACAAACTCTTCTTAGTTATTATAATTTTAAGACTGTACATATAAAATGTACTAACAATTTTCTTGCAGACTTTTTGAGTAGGAATGCCTAACATCTCGTGAAATGTATGATTGCACCGATATGGCCGAAGGTCGAATACGATCTCGTAAAATTATAACGCTTCCCATTTCAATCAAAGAAAAGTTTTATAAATTTACAAGACATCAATGATATAAGGTCTAAATCATATTTCACAAAAATCTCCTTCAAAAATGCTTTGGAAGATTGTGAGAAACGATAACGGCGTCAGATGACAAGCCTCCTCACCTCCTTAGAGAGACTAAAAACATCAATAAGGTAGGCTCGATATGCCATTCCATTCGTAAAATCCAAGAACAAAGAATCGCCATAACATTGTGACAGAGATGTATCCTCGTCTAAGGGCAAAAATATCTCAAAAGTATTCCGTGAATGCCTATCCTTCAAAAATGATAAAGTTCGAAGATACTAGCCTTACAAAGACAAAATCTCAAGTGGAGATAATAGTCCTCAAAGGACAAACCTCTCTAAAGCTGTAACGATATCCTCTTTTCCGTATGAAACCAAACAATGCCATAAATACTTCATACCCTATCTTTGCTTCGATACTCGGGAAAGAAGTATTCGACTTTCTCTCCGAATTTATCTATAACAACCCTAATGGTGATGAGTATTGCCAAACCTCTACTGAGTCTATCTACCCAAGAATAACAATCACAAGAAAGATTGATCCTTTATTTGTTCAAGATGCTATGGATTTCGGGCTATTAATCGACCTATTTCACCTAATTGCGCAAATACTAATGACAATCTCTTAGAATCCAATTGTAAAATGATAGGTCATCAGTGTCTACATAAATTTTACCATCTACCCGTAATATAATGTAAGACATCGAAATATGCATCAAACTCTATCATCTCATCACACAATAAGAGCAAGAATCACATTCCAAATAAACGACGTTAAAACCTAAAAACACGTATTATAAATTGCAATGGACAAAGACATGAAGAGCATCGGGGATAAAGACTAAGGTTTCGCGTAATGACGATCTCGGTAAAAGCACTGCTCAATCCACTAGGCGATGATAGTCCTAGGCGATGGAAAAGTCAGAGGACAAAGAATGATAATAGAAAATCAATGAGCTGACCAATCAAGTATCGCCACCTACCATATGACAAAAAATGAAGCCATAAAAATTCATTAAAAGACAAAAACGATAATAAAGCGTCGGATAACCTTAGGAAGAAAATGTAATCTCAGATTTTCCGACGCGACACGCTCCCGCCACTATAAACGTGAATGAGGCGGTTTGGCTCGACATTAAATGCCAACCACTATATTTGTAATCTATTCTGCGAAGATACATCCTCGCAGAGGCCGAGGATAAATAAAAAGCAAGATAAAGCGATAAACCGCTGTTAATGCCCACTTTTTCAAAGGCAAGTGACAAATGAAAGGACAAAACAGAAGAAAAGAAGAAGATAATAATGAAAAGACAAGAAGCATAAAAGCATAAAGAAGTTAAGCACAAGAAGAACAATTTATAAGGAACTTACATAATAAGAGAAGAAAGTTTGCAACAAGAAGAACAACTGTGATACTAAGAACGTAATTCCATTAATGCCTTAAACAAAGATAAGTTAAGGAACCAATAACAATAGACAACCTCTATAAATCAGAATGCTTCGCTAGGCATCGGGAGAAAACTATATCTATCTTTGTATCTGTGACGCCCCAAAACCAGAGTGTTTGTCGACAACCCACAACCCGCTTAATACTGCGGAATGTCGAAAGTAAACCCGACACGCATCGGGAGCTCTCACCATGTACAAACCTGTCTCAACAAGTTTACACCGACCACACAGGGTCCATATGCGAGTAAAATAATGGCCACTTGGGCCCATACACCAATACTCATCAAAATACACCCAACTATATTCCAATAGTTCAAGAGTTATTACATTACTCTTAATACAAACACATATTAAAATTTACAATTCTAATACATGTTATAAAAAAAAAACATCAAAGCCACAACCCGACTTTCTTCAAAATCGGCCTCTAAGATGAGCCGTCTTCTCGAACGCTCCCTGTACCTGAAATAATATTCCATCGACAAGGTGAGCAAAGCCCAGTAGTGGAATTACCCTAAATGGGTTACTCCCCACCTAAGTGCATTTGCACTGATTCAATGTAAACACACACTCAAGTAAATACGTTGATCCTACTAATGTCTATACGCCCCAATCCCATGTCTCAGTCCCCACCTACCCTCACACTCGCTTAAGCCATATGAGTAAACACCATTTTCAAAACAAACTTGTTGTTCTCAAAACACACCACCGAATTTCTAAGAGCATCGACTACCTCCGAAAGAACGCCTGGTAACCTTCCAAACAATTCACGGGTCTCCGACGGTAATTGTCGGACCATCTCCCAACACCATTCGAAATCATCCATTGAAATTCCTTTCGCAACCATGTTCAAGTATTCTTTCTTTCATGTCACGCACTCACACCTAATTTCTGCTACTCCCTAGCGCATATGAAATGCATTACGCCATTTCAACACAATTTATACCAATATATCAAATATGCATATATTCTCAAATTTGCACTATACCATACAAGTATTCAATTTTGATCAACCAACACCCAAATTTGCTCACTTGAGCTAATCACAATTCCATTTCCAATGGTCTACACATACAATTATATTTTATGTAATTGTGACATCATGTTAACACATTAAGTTCATGCATTAACCTATTAATTTCCACATAACTCAAGTCATTCACTTCAAACAATTTCATGCACACAACACATGGACGTTTTCGTCCAATACAAATCGGGACCGTTTTAACAAATTTAAACAACAAGGTCATTCCGCGCATCCCACTCACCACACATCGGTTCTACTTTGTGGAACCTAATTCTATGGCCATTTTCGGCCTCATACACACCAAAACACAATTTATTGCATAAATGGCACCACAGCTTCAAACAAATCTCGTGGATCGTCCAAAACCGGCTCCAAAAATTTCCACATTTCGGTCCCAAGTTTTGGGACCGATCAAACGGCCACCCACGGCCTCAATCAACCCAAGCATTTACAAAACACTTAAACAAGAGGTAAATCAAGTAGGATAAAACTCCCATCACCTGAGTTTTGTCGAACTCCTCAAACCGGCGCCCACGCGTAGCCCCTCGCCGGTGATGTAACCACTCGCTTTCTCACCAAGAAACCGACCTGGCCCATCGGCCGTAATCCTGCAGTAAGGTGCCTTTCCCAGATTTCAAACCCTCACTTCTCTGCACTCCACCACTCAGACATCAGCTGCTTTCTGCCCATTTTCGTCTTTTGAAGAAGAATCACTATTCAACTTTTTGTCTTTTTCCTCACAAACATTTCCAAAATTCCCATGCTTGCCCCTTATCTCGATTTTTGACACTCGCACAATCTAGGCCAGCCCATTTCCATCATCTCTACTCATTCAACACGTGTCACATGAGTACATGCAGGCGACTTTTATTACATCACACTGCCGCTTACGACACCCGACAATTACGCTCTCGAGCGCAAATCTCGACTGTCTCGACCGACGAAATTGACGCGCAGAAATTTCGGGGATTGCAAGCACGATTCTAACGCTGAAATCTGTTTGTCATCCGAGATTCAGAAATAATTTTTACCAATGTTCATTTCGCCATTTTTCCGAAAAATCGAATTTTCCTGGGCCCGGCATTCTCCCCTTCCTTAAAAGAATTCGTCCCGAACTCCATGCACACGCATCCAACCACGCATATGTAACCTCACCCAACTCCAAGACCGCGGCCTGGGCATGGCAACCCGACTCATGTCCCACCATCGACAACCCGATGGTCGCCAACCATCCAGCGTCAAGGATGACATCAACACCCAATATGTCTACCACCCTAAGGTCCACCATGAGCAGAATCACTGAGATCCCTGACTCACAATCTCGACACATCTGACCAACTCTCACCCTACATCCTAGGGAAGAATTTCCTATCATCTCTAGCGCCGAATCTCTGTGCTCAAATCTAACACACACACAAGATGCATTAATGAATGAACATTTATGTATCCAATCCAAACGCTTACTCTAGGCGCGGCAAACGCACTTCGCTATCCAGCCTAGCCGAACGCTCATCATTGCACCATGAGATCTCGCCCAGACACCCGCCTCATATGCCCAGCCGGCAAAGAATGCAACACGTCCTCCGTACCGACTAACTCCCGTTTGCAAACCCTATGCTCGACCCCGACCCACGCCCGCCCGCCCCATGACCCGCTCCAAGTACTAGGTGCTTCAGGCAAGACCCTCGGGACCGACACGGGTCCCTCCGACCCATACTCGTGGGATGGAGAAACAAACTATATCCGCCCGTCCCCGCCTGACTAGACCGCACCATCCCCAAACCCGATCCCGCTCTCGGGCAAGAATCCTCCTCATACTGCTCGGCCGCCGCTAGCGGGAAACATAACATCCGCATGCCCGTCTGGGCAACCCTAAATGGCCCATGGCCTCGATAACCGGGGCTTTGGAACCCGCAACCCGGGTCTTCTCCCGAACCAGAAGAAGGTCGATCTCCTTCCTCTTAAAGACTAACACCATATCCCGGATGCCCAGACATAACATCTACTTCCCCTTTATGGCCATGGGGCCAGTTCTCGACCCTGCAGTCCACTCCTTCTCTAACCATTGGAGGACGATGTACTTCTAAACGCCGGAGGTCGTTCGACCCGCCCGTTCCTACTATCAGACATGTTCAGCGACACGGCGATCGCAACTTTACGCCCTCAAGAAATTCGTCGGTCAAAAGCCTGACTGGTGGCTCCACCACCTGTGGAGTTCCCACGTCCCGCCTCGACTAGTCATCTACACATGTCAAAATGGCAAGTTGTACTTTCACGCAAGATCTCTAAGGCGTAACACGCCCGAGACACTATTCATATACAGAAAAATATTTCATACATTAGGTCCATGCATTCCTAGGCAATGCAAGACAATAATTTCACATTAAATCATTTTTAACAACAAAAATTTTATTTTATAAAATTTCATTTTAAAAAGATTTGATTTGATTTGATTTTATTATTATTATTATTATTATTATTATTATTATTATATATTTTTTTTAAAACCTCGTGAACAACAAATATGAACATCGTCCAAACAGCTGGGACTAAAATAGCGCACTAAGTCAACACCGAAGTCAAGACTAAGTCAAGCACCAAAGTACACCTTGACTCAGCCGCGGCGCCTGTGTCAGCGTACCGCCAAACGCCGCAGGCTCGCCAGTTGCCGTGGTGCCCGCTCAGCCTGCAGCCCGTCAGCCGGGCTGCGGCTCGCCGTGTCAGTTACATACCGTCAAAGCATCAAGTACATCAAGAAGGCCGCTGTAGCCCTCACAAATTGGCCGTGTGCCACAATACGCCTGGAGCCTCGCATAGCCCTCGCCAACCAAGCATGCGCCACAATACAAATTGAAAGCCTATCAGCCTCGCCACAGGCCAGGTGCCACAATACACTGAGCCCGTCAGGTTATGACTTATTCTTAGAAAATGTGGCAAGAGCCCATTCCAAATCCTAGCAACCTTTCCCTTTTTTTTTTTTTTTTTTTTTAATCCTCCAGTAGCCTCCCTACCACTCTTGAAATGCAGTAGCCTAGACCACTCCAATTCATACAACTCAAAAATTTTTAAGAGTTTCATTTTGACCCTTTTCTTGTGTAAAAACTAGAAAAATTTTCCAGAATTTCACAACACAACTCGCTGCATGCCTCAAACTCGAACTACTGGCCCGTAAATTTTTTTTTTCCGTTTAATTCTTAACCATTGTGTCCAAAATTCCTCAAACCTCAAACCTCAAACCTCAAACTTAGGGGTTATGTTTTCCTCAACCCTAATTTTCTACATAGCCTCCTATGCTATTCACCAAGCATACAAGCACACAACAATCACACAACATAACACACAATTACATGTTATGCACACCATTCACACATAAAACACAATGCATGCAGTGTTCTAATCCTGTCCCGTGACCGCCTAGGTAATCACATACCTAAACTCTAACATCGAGCTGTACCAAGCTGTGATGTTCTCACACCTTCTGACCATGGCCTAAGCCCAAGTCCCCTAAGCCCTAGGTAATCGTATACCTAACTTATTGATACTAAGATCTAGGTATTTATAAACCTAGGCTCGGAGCATCGCCGCGACGCCTAAACCTGGGTGTCCGCTGACAACCCGTCAACCCGCGCACATTGCAGCCGCCGCAACCCGACACTACTCACAAAAATCTGCAGAGTCCCTTGCAGTACGGAGCTCTACCCAAGGTACAAACCTGTCCCAACAAGTTTACAATGACCACACAGAGTCCATATGCGAGTAAAATAATGGCCACTTGGGCTCATACACCAATACGCATCAAAATACACCCAATTATATTCCAATAGTTCAAGAGTTATTACATTACTCTTAATACAAACATATTAAAATTTATAATTCTAATACATGTTATACAAAAAAAAACATCAAAGCCACAACCCGACTTTCTTTTAAAATCTAAGATCTAAATGAGCCGTCTCTAACGCTCCCTCGTACCGAAATAATATTCTCGACAGTGGTGAGCAAAGCTCAGAGCGGAATTACCCAAACGCCAAGCATTCCCACCTAAGTGCATATGCAACATCCAATGTAAACACACTCAAGTAAATACGTGATCCTGAGGTGGTACCGTCCTACCTCATTACAGCGTCCTGGCCCACCTGTAATTAGGGTCATGTGGCCATTAAATATTAGTCCGAAAAATATCTGCAAGTTAAATTTAAATTCGACCCAATATGGGCCCGGCCCAATTTTTCGCTTCAAAAGGCTATTCGTCCCACTAGCCCGAGCAGGCTTAGCCAAGTCGCTTAAAATTTTGGTCTGAAAATCAGCCAATTTTAGCCCGACCTTGGCTAGCCCACCATTATTGTCTCGCCCCAAATTCCCAAACTCGGCCCGCCTGACATTGCTACCCATGATCCTACTGAATGTCTATACGCCTAATCTCATGTCTCATCCACCGACTTCACACTTGCCTAAGCTTACGTATGAGAAAACACCGCTTTCAAAACAAAACTCGTTGTTCGAAAACACACCTGAATTTCTTGGGTGAAAGTATCGACTAATCCGAGGCGAATGTGTTACAGAACCTTCCTAAGCAATTCATGGGCTCCTCCGACGTGTAATTGTTGGACGATCTCCCAACACCATTCTCTGGAAAATCATTCATTGAAATTCCTTTCACAATCATGTTCGTTTTTCTTTTCTTTCATGTCATGCACTCACACCTAATTTCTAGGTTACCCTGGTGCATATGAAATACATTATGCCATTTCAACACAATTTATACCAATATATCAAATATGCATATATTCTCAAATTTGCACTCATACCACATGTTATTCAATTTTGATCAACCAACACCTAAATTTGCTCACTTGAGCTAATCACAATTCCATTTCCAATGGTCTACACACACAATTATATTTTACGAATTTGCAAGATCAGCGTTAACACATTGGGAGCTCATGCATTAACCTATTAATTTCCACACAACTCAAGTCATTCACTTCAAACAATTTCATGCACACAACACATGGACGTTTTTGGTCCAATTCATACAAACCGGGACTGTTTTTAACAAATTCCAAACATATCAAGGCCGTCCCGTGGCGCACCCACTTCACACACACGGTTCCACTTTCGCGGTCCCACTCCACTGGGCCATTTTCGCCTCATACACCAAAACACAATTTATTGCATAAATTACACCACAGCTGCCCAAACAGCCCGTGACCGTCCAAACCCGGCCCAAAATTTTACATTTCGTCCTGCCTGGGATCGATCAAACGGCCACCCACGGCCTCAATCAACCCAAGCATTTACAAAACACTTAAACAAGGGGTAAATCAAGTAAAATAAAACCCCTACTTCAAGGAGTTTGTGGAAACTCCCCGAAACCGATGCCCACGCGTAGCCCTCGCTGCATAGAACCACTTTGCTTCTCGGCCCGAAGAAATCCGAAGGTCCGATCGGCCGGAATCCTAGAGAGAAGGTGATCTCTCTCTCTAGATTTCAAAACCCTCACTTTCTGCACTCCACCACCAGCCACTGCCGTTTCTACCCATTTTTGGTCTTTTGAAGAAGAAGACAACTAGTCAACTTTTGTCTTTTTCCTCATTAAACATTTCCAAAATTCCCTCGCCCCTTATCTCGATTTTCACACTCGGCACTATCTAAGCCGGCCCATTTTATCATCTCACCATGCAACACGTGTCACACAGCATACGTATGAGGTGACTTGTCACATCACATGTCGCTTACTGGCATTCGATAACAAGGCCTCGAAAAACGTAAATTCAGACTGTCTCTAATTCACCAATCGACGAGTGATTTCACAGACGATTCCAATGTTAAACTGCTTCTTCATCCGAGATTCAGAAAATTTTGATTTTATCGAAATGACAATTTGCCTTTTTTCGAAAAATTGAATTTTCTCATTTCTTTACAAGATAAAAGCTAGAATGCAGCTTCGTTTTTCTTAGAAGCTGTATGTAAGATAAGAAAGTGCTTTTATGAAATAAAAGTTTGAGGTGTCCCCATATATCTTTTTAGTGTGTCAATCTATATAGTGAGTATCTTTGATACCGATCATCTCTAAGACTTCTAAGCCAAGGGAGGCAAGTAGGCTACGATTTATCATCAAGAAGATAATGCAAGTCACCTGACATATATATAACTGTAAACTGGTAGATTGCACTTATTATTTAAACTCTTATCTGTATATAACTATTCTCTAGTATGATAAATTCTATCTATTTTTTATATAATCAGGTTTGCTCCATTTCTGTCACCTTCATTTAATATAGAGCTTTTAATATAATGGCACGAGCCCCAGGTCTCGTATGCTAAAATAAAACGAAGAAATGATATAATAATAAGATTATAATGCTAAATTTTTTTTTTTTAAAGAAATAGGAATAACAAAATTCAAAGAGATTAGGAAAATAATATTATTTTATTTTAGAAATAACATAAAAATAAATTATCCAAAAATCTCATAAGATAACATTGAAGTTTATGATCTATAACAATTTGATATAGAATATTGGTTTAATGGTGAATAATATAAGTTATGCAGAAAATGTTTGTTATAACATAAACATGATAGATTTAACTGAAAATCGAAAAATAGAAGAATTTAAAACAGAAATCACAAAAACAATTATAAATCTAACAAAAAATCATATTGAATATCATATGGAAGAATTATGGGATTGTAAAGAATATGATAGGACGATTAGATTACTAACTAATATAAAAGCTTTCTTAGAATCTTTAGAATAAAACCAATATTGACATTGATATAAAATAAATAAGGTAAAAAGTAAATGAATAAAAAAAATCAAATGAATAGTAAAAATCAAGTAAAAAATCAAAAGAATAGTAAAAATCAAGTAAACAGCAAATAAATAGTAAAAGATCAAGTAAAAAGGCAAATGAATAGTATTAACAAAAGTTAAATGTACAAATTGAAAATTTTTGAAAAAACGTGTTGAAAGAAAGTTTGATATAACTATGACAGGTATGACAATACTCTTGATAAAGAAATCCAACCGACACTTATAACATTAAATTAGTCAAATAATAAATCCTAAAATTTACGACTAAAATATAATGAAAATCCTAAAACATGATATAACAGAAGAATTAAATTATGAAGATAATAGGAGAAGAAGATGATTATGATCTAAATGACATAGTATTAATGGAATCTTTAACTTATTACAAATTAGAATTCTTAACAAATGATTGGATATTAAAAACATTGTATATCTCTAAGCCTTAAATATTTTTACAAGAATCAATGACAATTATAAAATTAAATCTCCCTTAGGAAATGAAAGAAGAAATATTAATAAAAGCCAAAATATAAAATTTAAAAACAAAAATATACTTAATGATAATTACTTCTTGTACTTAAATTTATGAATGATAATATTGAGTAATAATATTCAAGTTAAGCTAAGAATCAATAATAGATCTAGTGAAATATTTAATAGCACCAAACATTATGTTCACAATATAGAAGACAATTAAATATGAGTGAAATGACAATAAAAACGTTTTGTACAAAACTAATAGATAAATATTTGGGCAGAAAAATTAAGATATAAAGACTCATTAGTAGCAAATGGAAAAATAAAACATAATATATAAAAAATAGATTATGAAATGCTTAGGAAAGTAGTTTACACTTCTATAAAAAGCTAGTCCGTAAAAATATATACCCGATATGAGACAATTACAATGATGATTACCTTGAAAATTTGGATCTAAAACATCAACATACACAGAAAAAAATTAAACTTTGTAGAAATTGAGAAACATCCAATAATAATTAAAAATCTAATCCTAAGAGAAATAAGAAACTTATATCCAAAAGATAAAATAAAAATCAAAGAATACGGACTATACAAAGAATAGAAAGAATTTGTGAAAGAAAGTGTTATAAAAACCAAATAACATGAAATCTAGAAAAATAGAAATATTGATGGAGGAATTATTGAAAGCTGTAAAAAGAACATATAATAAATTAGAAAAAAATCCAAGAAAAAATGAATAAATTAGAAAATAGAATGATAAATATAGAAATACAACAAAATACTTTTATTAGTATAGGGAAATATTCAAAATATGTTAAAGGAACAACGAGAAAATAAGAAACAAATATTTAGAAAATATCCTGAAGAAACACACAAAGATAAGACATATAAAAATGTCAATGAAAAAGACAGAATTAATACTTTAATTTAAAAGAAAAGAAAATAAGAGAATAAAACAAATAAGAAGAAGATAATGTAAATGAATGAGCCAAATAGTACAGTGAAAGAGAGAGAGAATAGATAAATACAAAGAATCGAATTTAAACTGGTTGTTATTAAACCCATAAGATCCGTCGTTAACACCTCAAATATATCTAAAACAATGTATCGCCTAAATATGAACCAAGAGAAACAAAATCGAACACCAGAACACAAGCGTATACTTAGATATAAATCAATAAAAGATATTAAAATAAGATAAATAAATGGTCTCAAGCAATGACATTATATTTTATGACACAAGGAACAAGTTGGGATAATAATACTAAAAAACCCAAATAACGATAGAACATTAATGCGATGCGAAAATCATGGTATGATTATCGCCTTGCCAATATAATTACAATTACACCGCTTATAACCTTGAAAATAGTATATTCGAAGGTATAAATACTATAGATATATAAGAATGAATGTACAGCACATAATATGAGATACAAGTGTATACAAGCATATGTTATAAAACTAATGTGCTCTTATCACAAAGCATAAATCTATAAAATGAAACACATATAACATACGCGCGAATTTATAAAATGGTATTACGATGCATTTGATAGCAATACGACATGACAACTAAAGAATACATATTATGAGAAGTTACCAAGAAAATTGAGTAATTATTTCTTAGAGGAATACAAAAAAATAAGAATAGAAGATGCTGAAACTTTAAGAGCCATAATATAATTTTTTTTTAAAATATTGATAGAATTATGCATCTAAAGATACATTGTAAAAAGTGCAAGACATGGAGAAAAAATATTCTATATAAGATGGATAACATCCCATGAAAATGGGGTATAAGGAGCATGTACCAGGTCTCCTGAGGAGCATCATCTCCAGTAATCTTAGTGTTGAGGAGGCATTTTCCAGTGTACGGATCCTTGGGTCTGAACTTGTTAACCACAACACCCTCATCGTTTTTCTTAGAAATCTTCTGTACTTTTGCAGGAGCCTCTGTAGTGACCTGAGCTTTAATGGTCATAAATTTCCGGCCAACACAGACATTTCTAGAATACAAGAAACACTGAAGAAACAAAACCCCACATTTGGTAAGTCCCAGAAGAAAAAAAAAATCAAATACCCTTCAATATATAAACAAACACACCTTATTGAAATGAAATCCTTCTGGGGAGACGATTAGTGGTTTCTGATGGGGAGAGAAGATGACTTGGCGGATGGAAGAGATACTGAGGCATTGACAGCGGTAGCCATGATATTTTGGCGAATAAAATAAGAGAGAACAGAATTTCTATGGGGTTGTGAGGATCGGAAGGAGAAGAAGAACTAAGAAAAAAGAAACAAAAGGGGAAGAATGACAAAAACATTTTTAAGTGGGTCATAGAATGGGTGGACCGTGGAGAAGATTGGTGGTTAAGGTTGGAGAGCTTCAGATTCTGTGAAGATAATTGTCTTTTATACAAGGATATCGGATTAATAAATAAAGATTCTCTATCAGAATTATTTTCTATTACTATTCTTTTCTATTGCATGTTAGTTTAATTATAGGAAATTATTATATTATTTCCTAGCTAGAGATATTCTGTTGTGCAAATAACTTAATTATAGAATAGTTTTTTTGATTGTGACTTCACTATTCTATAAATATGTACATATAAAGATACAGACTATTATGAATAAAAATCTTCTTGTTTTACAAGTTGGTATCAAAGAATACGAAACCCTAAATCATTCTTCAACTTAAACCACGAAGCAAGTCAAATTCTGAAACATCTATCATCAAATCTACCCCTATCATTATTCAATAAGGTTCATCATTCAATTCGGGAATTAATAACGGCACTAACTATGATCTATGGTCTCAAATGCTGGGACGCAAATCACGGTAATTTAAAACTCTCCTTCATTCGTGGCACACGCCGCCACCTAAGGAGAAAGATGAAGGCTACGAAGTGGTATTCGTGACAATCGTACAGTCAAAAGATGGTCAGTTATGTCTATGTCCCCGAAGATTATGAAGCGGTACATTCGCTACCATCGACGAGATATTTGGAGCTCACAAAGCCTTTATGATGGAGCGGATGAATTACGCGCTTTTACTCTCAACTGGCGCCGCCAAACAAAATTTACAAAACCACTATCTATATTATGGAGAACTCGATCGAAATCTTTAGTGAGTCGATCATCGTGATAAGGTGGTCATGGTATACGTATATCGCGATCCTATCATAAATCAAGCTCAATGACAAAGTGGTGCATATCTTTCTCACTGATTAGAGGCGATTTGAGCAAGTGTGCGGCGAAATTCAGGAAGGATCCTATCCCGACCTTAGAAGAGGTTACGCCTAGTTCGCCGCGTAAGATGTTCGGACAGCGGTGATGAACAAACAACTGGAAAATTCTGAAGCTTCAGCCATGATGACTCGGAACTGGTTTAATCAAAATTGGTCCCCTCAACACCCGCAAGACCAAAAACGACCCATCCAACCTAAGACTGCTAATGGTGGCTACAAATCATCATACAAATGCACTCACTGTGATCAAACTGGTCATATAAAAAGTCGATGTTATGAACTTGTGGGATATCCGAAATGGTGGGATCATAGCCAGATTCCCGGAAAGAATTCAAGAAGGCCTCATCGCTGCAATTGTTGAAACAAAGACGTATGATGATAGCTTGAAAGTCCTCGTGATCGGGCAAAGCAGCAGTTATGAACGGTGCAGAAGGCTTTAAATATTTCTACACTGCTTTCTAATAGTGCATGGATAATTGATTCTAGCATACAGATCATATGACATTTGATTCTAAACAAGTTTCACTCTCTTAAATCTTCCTCATTAAAATTCTTACCGCCGCTGGTACCTCAATTCGATTATCGGAAGAATCCGTCCCTCACTAACACCTTTGAATTTAGATTCTGCTTGATTGTTCCCTTAAATTATAATCTTTGTCAATTTCTCAAATAACCACGCCTTATTTTGTGTCAATATTTTTGACTAAATTTTGTGTATTTAAGGACATCCTGACAAGGCGCACGATCAAGTTGTGGTGTTAGCGTAGGAAGTCAGACATTTCGACTTGGTGTCTAAAAGGTCGGAGGCTGCACAAGCTTTAAAGATCGAGGTTTGAAAAAGTGAAATTCCTGAGATATGGTTATGGCATCGACGTCTAGGGCATGCTTCTTTTAGTTACATGAAGAAATTATTTCCTAGTTTATTTGCAAACTTTGATGTCTCTAGTTTCAAATGTGATGTTTGTGAACTTGCAAAAAGCCATCGTGCTTTGTTTCCATTAACCTTGAATAAAAGTCCAGTTCCTTTTATAATCATACATTTTGATGTTTGGGGCTCATCTAAATTTGCTACTTTGGATGGATCGCGTTGGTTTGTTACTTTTATTGATGATTGTACTGTGATGACGGGGTATGTTTGATGAAGTCTAAAAGTGAAGTAAACTTGTTAACAAAATCTTCATAAAATGGCTCAGAAGTTAATACAATTCACAGGTTTAGGTTCTCCGCAGTGACAATGGAGGTGAATATTTGAGTTTTGAATTGAAGCAGTATTTGGAAGCCCATGGAACCATTCATCAAACTACTTATTTCGATACACCCCAACAGAATGGGGTGGCGGAGCCGAAAAATCTTCACTTGTTGGAGGTTGTCTGTGTTTGGCTGATAAAAGGCAGGCGCTTGATCCCATTGGGGACACACACTACCTTCGCAAAGATATTTGATCAACCGAGTACTTTCTGACTATTGATTCTGACACCATCCTAGTGGGAAATTTTATGTCTACAATCTAGACCGTTGATCATATTTTAATTAATAATAAATATAGATCCTTGCTAGCTCATTAGATGACAAGAGCCTCCATTTAACTCGATTATTAAGATACAAGAAGGAGCTCCATTTATTAGGCCCATAAAAGTTATAAACCCCAGAGGATTAAAGCCACATATTATTTAGAGATCGAGAATCTCAAGAGAAAAAAACACCTTGAGAGAGAAACAGAACCGTATGTCTCTCAGAGTGTTTTTCAGATTAACCTTATAGTTTCTTTTGTGATCAAAAAGGCCCACACGCGTATTTGTCACGTAGAGAATAACTTACTGTAGTCCTCAGCCCTACAGATTTTCTCGCACTACAACAAGTGCTAAGAATTCGTGATGAAAATATATCTATCATACATTATATTTAATTTGTATGATTCCCAAGCCTACAGATGATTCCGTAATCAGTATCGAGTCAAATAACCTGTGTGCAGATAGATTGAATCCATAATTTTATTTCAGTGCATATGTGATGGCATTAGATACATGGCACCTAGGATTCTATTATTTATGTTATTTTTATACCTTTGCATTACAGAATAATATTTAGTGTTTATCCATCTAACATAGATTATTAGATATTTTTTGATGTGATGCAGAGGTTAATTCTGTGATTAGTTTCTCTGGCTTATTTATTTATTTATTTTCCCGCATTTTATTTGAATTTTTTTATAATGTAAATTGGATTTATTAAAAAAAATGTAAAAGGGGCGCGTTGTTAGAATGGGCTGATTTTTGTAAGGTGGTTCTCGTATTAAAGGCTCTACCCCTCAAAATTTCCTCGCGACAACTGAAAGTTTTCACAAGCATGGTCAGCTGCCATGCCTGCTCAACAAAGGACAGCAGGAGCCATAGTTTTTTGTACCAAAAACCCTAAAAGCCAATTTCCTAACTTGGCCCACACCCCATGGACTACAAGACCGAAGAAAAAGAAGTACGACATCGTCGGGCTGGTCCTATTGGGCTTGTAATTTTTCAGAAACCATGGATTAGGCCTATTAATTATTCTATATTTATAATTGCTTAAATATGATATAACATGTGATATGTGCTTTAATAATGCCATTTAGAATAGGTGGTGCCATATAATTGCATCATTTGGATATATACATGTGCATAATAATATTTGTTTTATCTAGATAATATTATTATGGAAAACCCTAATTAATTGATAATAAAAAATATTTGAACGGGTGAAGGTTAAAAATTAATTTAATTAATTCAAACCCATAGTCTCATTAAGGTCCAATAAAACTACATGCTGATACCCCAAACTGAAGGCAAGATACGATTTTATCGATTAGATCTAAAATACCTCAAAATTTTAATAAGGTTGTACGCCCAACACGACAATGCTTAGATAAGGCTCTAATAAAGATAATTTTGAAATTAAATTAATGGTTATTACATTCAAATTTAATAATATTATTAACCCCTCCTAACGAGGCTCTATCAATGTTAAAGGCCCAAAAAGAATATTAAAACAATGGTTGTTTTTTTTTAAAAATCAATTTTGAATCAGGTGTGTTGTTATCTAGGAAGGCTTCTGTTTGTTTAAGGTGCTTTGGCGAGCTCGAGACCCACCTCACCTTCCCGTGAGCTAACTTAGTAGGACACTGCATTATTAATATGTTCAAAGTTTGGGCTTTATTACAAATGTCTCGCCTAATAAGTATTTGTAATGGAAACTAAATTATTGTTGCAATAAACATTAATAATAAGTAGTTTAAGGGATCTACATATTTGTATGTTTGTTGTGTGGATTACGTGTTAATATATGTGCTGTTTTTTTTTTTAAATTTCAAAAAATGGCATCCTTTAATCCTCTAGCTACAATTTTGAGTCAAAAGTCATTGGATGGAAATAACTACGACCTATGGAAAACCAATCTTTACATTGTCCTTGATTTTGAGAGAATAAAATTCATTACAACAACTCCGAAACCCCAGGAGCCCACTGCTAATGCTTTCTGGGAGGAACGACATACTTACGATTGCAACGGCAAATACGATACCACAGAGATTTCACACATAAAACATCTCATAAAAAACAAATTAATGATCCGAGAGTGCCAAATAATTCGCATCTAGATGGATGTTTGCTGTGCAAGAAGATCGTTAGATGCAAACATAAGCACTAATGAGCACTCGTACGATCGGAGGAAATGCCGACCACTATTAAAATGATGGGGCACACTGTCATGAGGTGATGGGGCTGTTTGGACTGGCTATATTTAAGGATCGACATGATCCCAGAATCTCTACCCATAGCTCGTCACCAAATGAATTATAATATGAACAAATCAAGCTACTCCTCGTTGAACTTACGACCCAGCTTCGAGTGTCGGGAAAAGGGTCTCTCAGAAGTAGGAAGTGTTTATTATGCTGAAAGTTCTTCAAACCGTGCAAGGGTGAAACCTAAGGGCGAAAGAAGAACAAAAAGGAAGGAACAGTCCAACACAAAACCAATCTGCAATGAACAGGTCAAAGGTGTCCCAAGTGAATTTTAAAGGTCAGTTGTTACATCGTTCAAAACTATATAGATAGTATAATAAAGATGTTTATTAGTGGAGGAATGATAAATGATAACGATCATTATTCAGAGCCATCAACTATGTTGTTAGTTACTCTCTTGCATGAACAAACAAAAATCACCAGAGTAGTTATAAAATAGTCGGGCGCCCAGAAAACGGAATATAGTTCCGAATAAGATGGATCTATGAGCCGCGGTTTAATAAGGTGACTTATGTTTATCAATCGCTATTGAACTGATTTTTAAGATAATGTTTCGTTGTTATTTTTAACATGTTTGAACAGCAAACACTCTCAATAAAGAGTAACAACGCTTTATTTGTTCGATTATTGATAAATGGTATATATTTTTGAACCTACGCCCTATAGTATTTAATGCTATTGAAAATACTGATGATGAACAATTTCCTTTATCTATAGTGCTGAAGGTTTCAAATGAAACCTATATGTGGCATTTACAATCGGGTCATATTAATTTAGTAGAATTCATGGTTTGCTGTGCGGAATTTTAAATTCCTTGATCTTTGAACCTATACCGCATGTGAACTATGCTTAAGGTAAATGACAAAGAGGCCTCAAGGCCAAAGGAACGTACACTATACGCTTGAATCGTACACACCGATGTATGGGACCAATGAGCCAGTCAAGCCCGAGGCGGGTATGAGTATTTTATCACATTTACCGATGACTACTCAAGATATGGTTATGTTTACCTAATGCCATAAGTCCGCTTTGGATAAATTTCAGAGCATAAGGCCGAGGGCGTAAAGCAATCGTGTCCATATCAAGCAAATGGCCGACCGAGGCGGTGAATACTTGTCTGGAGAGTTCAAGTCTTACTTGGCTCAAGAGGGGATAATATCTCAATTATCATATCATGGAACGCCTCAGCAAAATGGAGTCTCTGAAAGGAGAAATAGAACCCTTTTAGATATGTGTGGACCCTACCCGATCCACGGGCCGGCGCAACTCGCTTTTAAATGAAAGGAAAATGTGGGTTGATTTTCGAATTTTAGAAAACTGGCCCTCGAGTAGGACGCTTTTTCTTGAGTCGCACTTACTTTTGTTGTTATTTTATAAGTGGGAAAACTGGTAAGAACAAACCCCAATGACTCCAAAGATGGAAAAACGGTTCCATAAAACTTGACTGGTCCGGGGTCGATTACCTATCAAGAAGGTACCTCATACGAGGTAAGACTTTCAGTCTCTAACTCCTGGCCTCTACTAGTGAATTTGGTATGTAGAAGCATATGGGTACTGTGATCGATAGTCTCCTAGGCTAAATATACAACTTAGATCGACCAACCTAATTGGTATCTAGCATGCTTAAAAAACCTCAAACCAAAGGGCAACAGCGGTAAATTGCGGGTCCCCGGCCACACGCTACATCAGGTTAGCCAACAAACATAGTAAGCATGCATGACAATCTAACACAAAGCATCCAGGAATTCCATACCCAACATTAAAGTATACAATTGCGGGTTCCTAGTCAAGCGCCGCATAAGAGGTCACCAAAAGGCTCAAATGCATCACAAATGTCAAAAAATACAAACACCATGTACGCATATGAATATTAAATACCAACGCCTAAGCATGTACTGAGGTCCCTTAGCCATGCACAAGCAGAATAGGTAGGCAAATAATACATCATGATCAAGGCATTAAACCAAATATTGGATCCCATAAATAAAAGAAAGGAAGCAAAGCCGAAGGAGTGTAAATGGTTTTGCTTACTTTAGCACACATTCCCTTTAAAATCCCACAAACCAAACCATACATACCAATCCCACATTGCCCACTACCCCACTTTGTTCAAACCGAAACTGAACTCAGACCCTAAAGTCAGCCTACATGTCCCTTGGGGCAACTAAGAGCCCGCCATAATAGATTCGGGACTGAAACATGCTAAATTAGGGGGCTGCCCATGAGCTGTCTTGCACAACCGGCTGAATCGGTTCTCAACAAGTCCAAACGATTGATAAAAATTCTGAAACTTTGTTAGAAAATTCCTCATAGAGTCAGGAATCCAACAAAACAAACGGAGTTCAATTCTGACTACGAATGACCAAGAACCAATATAACAAAGCAAAGTACCCAAACTACCATTTCGGAAAACCTAACCCAATGAACCGGCTCATTCGGTTTCCCAACCAGTCTAGACTGTTGAGAAAAGATCTCAAACTTGTCAGAAATTTTCTCACAGAGTCAGGAATCTGAAGACAAACGGAGTGCACCCGACCGAATGACCAAGAACCAACACAAACAAAGCAAACTACCCAGTCCGCCATTCCGGAAAACCTAACCCAATGAACCGACTGGTTCGGTTTCCCAACCAGTTCAGACTATTGAGAAAGATCTAAAACTTGTCAGAACTTTCTCACGTGAGTCAGGAATCTAACAAGACAAACAGAGTGCAATCTCGACCGAATGACCAAGAAACCAACACAAACAATGCGTACTACCCAAACCGGCTTAAAAACTGAACTTCATGAACCAAATGATCCTGTTTCCTAACCAGTTGAGCAGGTTGGGAATAATTCTCAAAATGGTCAGAACCTTCCTCAAGGAGTCAGGAATCTAACAAAACAAACGGTGATTGATTCTCAGCTCGGATGAGTGAGAACCAACCAAAACAATCCGTTGTTTTCTAAAACCGGGACTGCCCAACAGAAACTGTTGAACCGGCTCTCACGTATGAGCGTGAAAACCGGTTCAAATGGTTGAGGAAAAACATAAAATTTGGTCAGAATATCCCTTAAATAATAGGGAAACTAACAAAACAAACGGTGCATGATTCTCAGCTCGGATGAGTGAGAACCAACCGAAACAATCCGTTGTTTTCAAAATCTGGACTGCCCAACAGTCCGCTGATCCTGGGCCTCTCACGTATGAGCGTGAAAACCGGTTCAAATGGTTGAGGAAAAACCTCAAATTTGGTCAGAATATCCCTTAAAGAATAGAGTGGAGTCAGGGTCTATTTCTTACCTCTTCCACAAAACGCAGAAAAAAACCAAGCTAAGATCCGAGAAAAAATCATCAAATGTAGCGTCCGAGTCCGAAAAAGTGCCCCTGTAAGGTCCTTCCACCGTGATCTTTCTCCTTTGCATCGATTCCCACTTCAAATCTTCCGAGCCTACCCGGTGTTTTCCACCTTCAAGCTTTGAAAGAGCCCAATCGTTTCTAATTAGCTTCCTATTAACTCCCTCCCTCATTTTCCATGAAGTTTAATATCTTGTTATCACTTGCTTCACCACCAAGTATCCACATGGATTCATGGTATTGTACGTAACTTAAGCCAAGGCCCAAAATGGACCCACAATACTGCCCATGGTCGAGTTGAAGCTTATGGGCCTGAACCATATAGAATTTGGGCTCCAAAATCACAAAAAATAGTGCTCACACAAGTCAGTCTCGACTAACCTGCTGAACTGCATGCCAAATCCGGGCCGAGCCGCTGGAGGGAAAATTATGAAATTTTTTACAAAATGTTCGAAGAATAAGGAGACCAACAAAAACTAAGGCACCATTCCAAGTCCGACGTAGGGAGATATGGATCGAAACAAGGAGGAGTGCTCACCAAAATCAACTAAAAACAAAGGTTGTATACGATCAGCCTTGATGAACCAAATAAACCGATCGGGTCAAATCCGCTGGACAAAATTGCAAAGTTTTAACAGAAACCTCGCTAATAAGGAATCCAAAACAACGCTGAACAATTCGAAGTTCCTGACAAGGGAGATTCGACTAAAACAAGACTGTGCTCCAAATTTGACATACTCTAATAAACTTTGATTGAAGCAAACCTCGAGGGGGCCCCACTTGCTTCCTATAGCACGACAATAACTAAAAAAATAATCCATGACGGCCACTTATAAAGTGAACTATACGCACTCAACTCGACTACATACAAGCCTACCCGAGTCTCGGAGACACAAACTAAGCCTAAAAGGGCCATAATGGTGTTATATGAGAATGATGGGTGAGTGTGACACCCATAGGATAAATGCAAGTGTTGAGGGGCAAAATTGAGGGTCTACAATATGGTGAGGTCGATGCTCAGTTATTCATCATTACCTGAATCATTATGGGGATATGCCTTAGAAACAGCTGCATACATACTAAATTTAGTTCCGTCTAAATCAAGCCAAAGACACCCACAGACTATGGGAAAGGGCGCAAGCCCAAATTTGAACCATATTAGGATTGGTGCTCCAAAGACACATCTTGGTACAAAAACAACAAAAGTCGAATCTCGAATTTAATGTGTATGTTTATCACACCCTAAGGAACGAGAATATTCATAATCCAAAGGAAAAGAAGGTGATAGTGGTACCATGCCACTTTATTAGAACAGATTATATGAACAATTTTAAACCCAAGAGCAAGTGGTCTCAAGAGTCACCTCATTCGAGATCCAATTATAAACTCCTATTTTTTCCATCTTTGTTTCAAGTGATGTTCAAAGGAGGGAAATGTACAAATAAAAATTCGAAGGTACAACAAACACGAAACACCAGACCAAATTCAAGAAACTCAAGAACAGAACATAATGAAGAGTCGTAATCCACCCGAACTAAAACTGGATCCTTATGTACACGTGACAAACAACCAATGCAAGAACCTGTGTGGAGACTGATATTTAAACTCAAGGTATGCCTTGTTAAGAGACTTATCAAGTCGCTTTTGGATAATCCCGATGACAACCCTACCACGCATCGCAAGAGGCATTGTGAGGATGTCATGTGCAAGAGCGAAAAAGCATGACCTAGATAATCTACACCTAACTCGCCTGTTTCTCAGAGAAGTAGCTAAAGGTAAAAACTAATTTGGGTGTGTGCAGAGATCTACAAGAGAAAGAGAGGACTGATGGAAGGTTGAAACCTTCAGTTAGATTGCGGCAAAAGGTTACACCTAAAAAGAGGGCATGATTTGGCGATGAAACTTTTTCGCCAAGAGCCATGCTTAAATCAATCCGATTCTCTACTGTGAGCAAAGAAATTTCTCGACACGAGATTTGGAAATGGATGTCAAAACAACTTCTTTTCTAAATGGAGAGCATAAGAGGATATCATATAGCAAACCGAAAGGGCTCAGCCCAGTCAAGAATTCACATGGTTCGTAAGTCGCGATAGGTCTATTTATGGGCTTAAGCAATCATCTGTGTCATGGAACATCAGTTTGATCAAGTTATCGAATTATATGGATTTGAGAAAGTCCCATTTAACCATGTGTGTATAAGAAAATTCAAGGAATAATGGTAGTCTTTTTTGTACTTTATGTGGATGATATTCTTCGTTAATCGAAACAGCAGAAAGTGTTGTCGACGTAGCGGTTACCGAAAAGCGCTTGATATGAAGGACTCCAGAAGCTAACTATATTCTAGGAATCAAACTTACGACCTAAGAATAAGGTGTTACTTTATCCCAGTTTCCTACAATGATACAAAATAACGACCAGTTTGGCACATGGAAAATTCCAAAAGGGGACTTCTACCTTCGTACATGGAATTCATCTTCTAAGGAGCAATCACCAAACTCCTAGAAAAGAAAGAACTAGTGAGAAAGAAACCTGGCGTCGGCTGCTGGTGGTCTCATGTATGCTGCTATGTACCGTTTATATCCGCATGCATGAGTAGTGTCGATACTAATCAGATCCCAGTATAGAACACCGGGACAGCGAAACATATACTCAAGTATTTAAAGAGAACGAGATTGAAGTGTTAGTATTCCAAAGGGGGAGTCTTAAAACACTGGGTTATACTCTGACTCGTATTCAAGGGATATCGACTGAGTAAATCAACATCAGATATGCTTTGATCTTAAACTGGGAGCCATTCATTGAGGAGGTTAAACAGAATTTCAGGTTGCCGACCTAATGATCAGTCGAATATGTGGGTCGCATCCGCCTGAAGAATGTATATTTAAGAAATCTTTGATCTTCATGTGATACCAAGTGCATCAACAATAATCTCTTTATTAGTGATAAGGCACTGTAGAAGACAATCTGTAAAGAACCGTCCTACAAAAGCAGAACACATATACAAAGTACCACTTGATCCGTGGATTTCATGACAGAGGAGATACAAAGGGTTAATAAAATAGCATTCGAGGAGAACCCGCACCCTTTACTGGGCCCTTTCTCGAACGTGTGTTTCATAGTATAAATTAAGGGCCTGAAGAGGGTCCTGTGCTTACTTTAGAGTGAGTGGAGTTGGTTACATTTGTACTCTAGAAGCAAGACAAGTTGTAATTTCATTCTTCGATATAATAATAAGGAAGTTTTTGCACATTATATTTTACACATAAGGTCCAGATTAATTATGTAGTATATGATCATATGGATACGTCCATAGAAGACATGATCACATGTTCTCATAATTAATGAATTGTCTCACAGTTGTTAAATAAAGTCATGACTTTATTTGTGACCGTAATATTTTATGAAATTATCACCTTGGTTATTATAAAGTATTGGAATGAATTATGGTCATTCCGAGATGTAATCTAAGAGATTTAATCATGATAAATTTGAAAGGAATTCAAATCTCAAAGATATTATATATGTATTTTTTCTTAATCCCGAGTATATTATAAATAGATAATTAAGCTATTATGGTTCTTTTGAGTTATCAATAAGTGAGGCCTATTTTAAACTAATTAATATCTTGAGAATTTGTGATTATGGTATTTTGATTATCAAGTATTTATGAAATATACAAATGGATTCAGGTGAATATCTCTCGACATGTTTCCTAGATTGATATTGGAAAGTCACCGCCGTTGCATGAGATCCCGTTAGAGAAACCGATAAGTCAAGAGAATAAATAATTAGTTGATTCATTAAAAATTATCAATAATTATTGATATTTTACAAGAGGAAAATACATTTGATATAAAAACATTATTAATTTTGGAATTACATTCACAATAGAGTAGCCTCTGATAAGATTACTGCCCGCACTTGCTTCTACATGTGGAGGTTGTCAGATTTATACCTGCATAATCTAGACCGTTGATCAAGAGCTCACTAATACTGGCTTAGGATCCCCAAGCCAGTTTCATTAGATGATGTGAGCCATTTAACCGATTATTAAGATACAAGAAGGAGCCCATTTATTGGGCCCAAGGTGTTATAAACCCTAGGAGGATTAGGGTTAAGATATTATTTTAGAGATTGGAGAATTCCCCAGAAAAAACACTGGCAGGTAAACAGAACCGTAGCGCTTCGCAGTGTTTTTCGGGATAACCTTCAGTTTCTTTTTGCGGATCAAAGCCTACATGCGTATCCGTCATGAAAGAATAGCTTTGAAGGTCCTGTGGATTCTAGAAGAGATTTTCTGCACTACTACAGGTTAGTAATGGGTGATGAAAATATATCTATCATACATTGTATTTGAACCCTACATCTCTGCTTCCGCTGTATGATTCCCGCACCCAGCTCATTGAAGCAATTGTTCCTCCAATAATTCAAACTCTACCTCCTCATGTCTGTCAGGTAGCATTTGTACATTCATAAGCTGCCAATAAGAACAAGTCGACACCTCAAGTATTGCGATGTGTCTTTTGTGGTTTGGCTGCCATCGTGTACCATATCACCTCCAAGCAAATCGAATGTTTCATTGGATGTAGTTTTATGAAGACTGGCGTATTTTTTCTCCGAACACCTTCAAGGGGAGCACCTGAAGAAGTTCAAGTCTAGACTATGATTTTCGATCTCTATAGAAGTAACCTCCTAACCCGGTAACAACTGAATGGGAATGAAAAGGAACGCCTTGGAACTTTGGTAATGAGAATGCCAGGAATTGATTTTGAAAGGGTATAAATTTAGACCAATAGTGTTTGACACGATAAGACCTAGACAATGAAGTTGTGGATCAACCTTCATCTGAATCTCTTGCACCACAGGCAGCTGATACACCAAACCAATCGCCTGTTAAGGATGGCCCTGTTGTAGTGTCTGCACCACCAAGAAAACAACTACCACCGCGTCAAACCAGAGGTATTCCCAAACCCACATATGAACCCGAACTTTCTAGTAAAGTTAAATATCTCATGAGTCATTATGTGTCTAACCATCGCTTGTCTGAATCAAATAAGTCATTTGTAAATCAATTATTCATCAGATCTATTCCTAATAGCAGTGTGGTAAGTCTGAAGAACCTATGGAAAGTCGCTATGAACGAGAGATAAAATCCTCGTTAAGAATGAAACTTGGGAACTTGTTGATCGTCCTCCAAGGAAGAAACCAGTTAGATGTTGGTGGGTTTATACTGTGAAGCACAAAGCAGATGTACAATTGAATGTTTTAAAGCGAGACTGGTAGCAAAATGGTACACCCAAACCTATGGAATTGATTATATAGATACATTTGCACCTGTAGCTAAAATCAACACAGTTCGAGTCTTATTGTCTCTACTTCTGAAGCTGAATTAGCCATTGCAACAATTGATGTGAAAAGCGCCTTTCTACCACATAGCGAGTTGTCCAGAAATTATTACATGGATTTGCCACTAGGGTGCATGATACCAGAAGTGCATTATCAAAAAGTGTGCAAAATAAAGAAATCGTTGTATGGGCTAAAACAATCTCCGAGAGCATGATTTGGAAGGTTCCATGAGAATCTAAGTGAGGTCTTTTTGGCTACAGTCGGAGTAATTCGAGACCACACTTTGTTCTTGAAAACGGCGGGGTAAGATCACTACCCTTATTGTGTATGTTGATGACATAGTGGATTCTGAGAAATGAGTACTGATGAAAGGGGCTCTGCAAAGTTACTTGTCAAGTGAATTGAAATGAAAGACCTCGGTCACTTGAAATATTTTCATAGGATCGGATTGTCTCGCATTCAGTAAGGGATTTTCCTTGTGCCGAATATGCTTTAGATTTATTCGCCGAGGAAGCGGTATGTCAACACGTCAGCAGTGATACACGATCAGAAGGATTGGAAGTTATGTGGTGGGACTCTCAGTACTTTGTTGATAAAGGAGATATCATAGGCTCGTTGGAAGATTGATGTACTTAGCCCAGCGCTGAAGCGAAATCTTGCCTATCATTAGTGTGTTGGTTGTGCATAATCACGAAACAACATATGAATCTTGATTATGCGCATTTAAGGTATCGAAGTCTGCTCTGAAGGGCATTTTGTTCACTAAAAATGTAGATTGTCAAAGTGTTGATGCATATAGTGATCGCGGTTGAAATTTGACGATAGATAATGAGCCGTCTAACGGGATATTTCACCTTTGTAGGTGGTAATCTCTAATTACATGGAGAAAGCGAAGCAGAATTTTGTTGCGCGTTCAAGCGCGAGGAGGGCGATTTAGGGGCATGACGCCTTAGAATATGTGAAGCATTGTGGATTAAGGAGCTGATAATGGATTTGGGCTATACGCACAGAGCAGCGATTCGGCTTTATTGTATTGATAAGCGACATGTGATGTGCTCATAATCCGGTACAACATGATCGTACAAACATGTGGAGGTAGATAGGTTCTTCATTAAGGAGAAATTGGATGAGAAAATTGTCGGAGTTGCTTTGGGAGATTGATCCAGAAGATCAATTGGGCGTGTATCCTCACCAAAGTTGTTTCAAGTCGAGTGTTCTCAAAGTTTTTGGACAAGTTGGGCATGTGTGACATCTATGCACCAACTTGACGAGAAGTGTTGCGATATTGGATTAATAGTCAAAGATTCTATATTGTAATTCTTTCCTATTACTATTCTTCTCTGTTAGACAAGTAACTTAATTATAGGAAACTATTATAATCTTTCCTAATTTAGAGATATTTCTCTATTAAGCAAATAACTTAATTATAGGAATAGCTTGATTGTAAGATCTTTACTCTCTATAAATATGTACATGTAAAAATACAAAATTATTATGAATAAAAAATATTCTTCTTTGTTTTACAAGTTTTTGTATATCCATGAATCTTACTTACTTTTCTTCCATGAATTTTGATGTCTTTTCTTTTATATAATATTATAATTTATCAAACTATAATTTTCATAAGAGGATGAATGTCCCTTATGGAAGATATTTGGAAGTTTTTACGATCTAAACATTTATAGTTGTTGATAGGGTTTGAAAAATGGGCTCTGCAATTTTCGCTAACCCAAGGAGGCGTGCCCGTTGAAACGTCAGGCTTTGGCGCGGCCCGGGATGAAGGCCCGATCCATTAGACATGCGGGTGGGCGTCGGGACTTTTGACACTAGCCGAATGAAGGCTGTCAGCTCGATCCAAAGGTCGATTATGGGTGGTCAAAGAAAGCCATGTTCTCAAATCAAGCCAAATCCATAGATAAAGGAAATGATAATCTCAATAATATATTATCTACTGCAAATCAACTAAATGCCAATAAGAAATAGATAATTCACGATATAATAACTCATCTGCGGATCAAAAGCTAGGATCCCGTCAGCGAGAAGAGGATAATTTAAATAAAATTGCTCTTTCCATATCGTCCGATACCGATGTAGCAAAAATATCCATCAATGGGATGATCTAATCACCATCTAACTAGGAAAACAAATGCTATAAATACCCGAGAAGCTGCCATCGGTGAAGGTATAAACATCTGCGACATTCGCCCTCTCGCGGTTTCTCTTTTCTCTCGGATAGGAATGAGCTTGACATCGGAGCGACGCGGCAGCCGCTAACCCTCTTTCTTGCTTTGTAGAGGGAGTGCCACATCGAGCACGCACATTAGCGAGCGGCAATCCAGCTTCATCACAGGCGATCCAGCTGCGAGACCATCCCTCGGCAAGCTGGAGTCGGCTTTGCAACGACCCCATGCGCTCGACCAATCCAATTTGAAAAGCATCATCAATTGGGCGATGCGTGGGGGCAGCGGTTGCTTGATAAATAAAATGATTTCGATTCACGATGGTATCAACGGAACCTGGCGGGAGCAACGCGATCCTCGGGGATCTGGGAACGACCCGGCCGGCGTGACGATGAGCCCCGACCGCGTTAGGCGGCGCAAGCGGCCTGGCGGGGCAGGGTGGAGGCATCACGCACCTCACTGACCCGACCGCTGGGTGGGAGTTAGAGCCGACTCACCGAGGCGGATACAGCGCCCATGGGACGCGACAAACACGGGAAGGTCACTGACTTACCCATCGCGAGGGGCGGCTGATCCGATGTTCCAGGGTGAAAACGGGGAAATAGAGTCTGGCCCAGGGCCGGGGCACGGGACCTGATTATTTTTGGAGGAGGCAGCAAAGCAACACTCGGAGGGCATGTCGGGAGCAACATTTCTCCCAGCCTGTACTTAGGAAGCGGGAAAGCAAATCATGGGAGAAAAGAGGTTTAGAGCCTCCGGTAAAGGCTTAAGTAGTGTGAAGGAAGTGGTGAGAGGACGCTCTAACACTATGGACACCTTGAGTACAACAAGTGAGTCACCCTTCACGTAGGGTGCTCCACTACCCCTTCGACCAAGTTCGAAATGCCACAATGGAAGCGTGATGGTGTGGCCGTCGATCATCTCAACCTTACAAAAACGAATGGTGCATGGTGTCAAGATAGATGCGATGCGAGAGCTTTTGCTATCACATTAAAAGGCCTAAAAGCGCGGCTTTGGTTTAATAGGCTTCCGCAGTCATTAATCTCCTCATTAGAGAAGCATCCATTGCGTTGATCTCTCATTTCATTAGGGCGGGGGCTGATAAAAGCCAAATTATCATCTGCTGACCATCAAGTAGAAACTCATGAAAAGCTTTGAGTCTTATGTCTAAATTCAATCTTGGAGTCTTTAAAAGTAGACTATGCACGAAGTTGCGATCTTTGCATTCATTCTTTGCATTCAACATGGTGAGGTGCCTAAACGAAGTATATTAGCGGTGAAGAAGCCTCATGTAGAAGAGCTCTTCACCCATAAAGAAAAAAGCGAGGCCCGGACAAGCGACGAGGCGAAGCCCCCCCCGAAAAGACCAGCGGCAGGGAAGGGTCTCCGAAAGATGGAGGCTTGGTCCCAAAGGCGTGGGGCCTCGAGAGATGCGTCACCGGGCCCACCGCCTGACCCGAAGGCGGCGGCGTTGTTCTCCTCGGTTCGCATACTTGGCCTCGGTGTCGGGTCTCGCCGCGAGGGAAATGCAGAAAACGGCGGTTCTGAGGTGGCCAACTCAAATGGAGATTGGAGCCGCCACAGAGACAACACCAGGAATATTGCGGAGTTCCCGCGGGGATTACGAGCTTGCACCGGATATTTGAATATTTGCGACTTAAGAAGGAAATAGGTATTTATCGGCGCGGGTATCTCAGAGCGATTCTGCCTTTGAAAATCGACCTCAGAAATCGGGCTCGGAGACAAGCTTTTGGCTCGACCACCACCACCACCTCGATAGACAACAACTCAGCACCAACGGCCTTTAGGAGAAATCGATGATATCGAGGAGGATTTGTAGGGAGAGGAATCCAGCTTCGGCCGAGGAAGGCCCGTCTGCGTCAGTCGGCGAGATAAGCAGTACAGCGTTGTCCAAACTACCCACCGACCGACACATCCGCATAACTTTCTCGGCTTCAGACTGGAGGGATGCCGGCACCCCATGGCAACCCCCTTGTGTCTGGCAGTTGTGGCGATAAAGCGGTCCATCAGGTCTAGTTGACGGAGATTGACATCATCTTCGCCTCGACGCCGATAAGATGGGCGTGGAAGGAGAGAATGGGCAGGTTAGCACCCGTCTGATTCTCCGGGAAAAAGTACCCTTGGGCTCAACTCTGGTCAGTACTCACCTTGGAGAGATCCCCATGCCAGCGGCAGCGACAACAAGATTCCTCGTTAGGCGCCCATCTGCTATAATATGTTATTAGAAATGAGCCACTCTCTTAATGCAATAAAAGCCATTCCTACGCACCACATGATGATCAAGTTTCCTGCACGTAGCGGAATAGGAAGGAATGTTCGAAGACTAGCAGTGGCCGGGGGAATGCTACTCAACATCCATGAAGCAAAAAACGGTCGATAACATATCCTGGATGGCTGAGAAATGGCGGCGAGATGTCACTCGACACGAGCCACCGGAGAAATTTGGAGCTGTACAGGTTGGATGGCAGGCTTCCAGCACACTCGCCTACATCGTGGCTCGGCTAAGCGGAAGATCTAAAGACCCTCTCACCGATTTTGAGAGCGAGCAAGATGTCTTCGCATGGAAGCAGTCAGACATGGGAGGAATTGACCCTACGGTAATTACCCATAGGTTGAACGTCAGTCCGTCTTTCAAACCAGTAAAACAAAAGAGGAGGAGCTTCGCGCCTGACAGGCAAAAAACAATCAATGAGGAGGTCGGCAAACTCCTCCAAGTAGGAGCGATCAGAGAGGTAGAATATCTTGAATGGCTAGCCAACGTCGTACTCGTCAAAAAAGCAAGCGTAGTGGCTGACTGTTTGCATCGACTTCACTTGACATCAGCGGGCGTGCGAGGGAGTTTCCCTCTGCCGCGAATCGACCTCATCATAGATGCCACGGTTGGCCATGAACTTCTCAGGTTTATGGATGCCTTCTTTGGCTACAATCAGATCAGCATGGACCCAGATGACCAAGAAAAGACCTCGTTCGTCACAGGGCAGGGAACCTATTGTTATCGTGTGATGCCTTTTAGACTCAAACCTTGAGGAGCGCTACTGCACGAGGAGGGCTGGTAAGCAGGATATTTCCCGGAAGCCGAATAGGAACAACCATGGAGGGGTGTCACATAGATGACATGCTAGTAAAATCCACTCTTTGCCCAGAAGCTCCACATAGCTCGTCGTCAGGCGTTCGGATCTACAGTACAACATGAAGCGAATCCCGACGAAGTGTGCCTTGAGGTATGGGGAAATTCCTAGGTTTCATAGTCAACCACTTGAGGAATTGGCGAAATCCAGATCAAATAAAGGCTGTGCTTTCGACATCGAAGTCACCCTCAGTATAAAGGAGGTCTGACATCGGCGGGAAGGATTGGCTGCTTTTAAGCGGTGTGGCTCGGGGCTAGTGTTAGTACTGAGCCTTTCTTCCAAGTGCGAAGAAGGCCTTTCAATGGGATCACGAGTCTTGAAGAAGCCTTCTCGGCATTGAAAGCATACTTGAGTCCCACACCCGTGCAGTAAGCCACAAATCCCAGGGGAGCTCCTACGCTCTATACTGCGATGTCGAGACTTCGACCCGATCTTGTCCTCGTCGAGACAAAGACCAGTGCAAGCACCCGGTTACTATTGCGGTCGTTTACGGAAGAGGGCGAAGAAGTGCCGAGGATGGAGAAATTAATCTTGGCACTGTAATGCTTAGTAGCTGGAAGCTCAGCCCTTACTTCCGGGCTCTCATACCATAGAAGTTCAATGAATGCGGTAAACAGAGTGCTACACAAACCGAGACCTCGGGAAGGTGATGAAGTGGGCCATAGAGGCTGGCGAGTTCGACATCGGATATAAGCCGAAGCAATAAAGGGCAGGTCTTGGCAGTTTCATCATAGGTCCACCCGCGTGAACTGCCCGAGAACACGAGGCCTGGCTGACCTACCAATGCAAGGCTTTTACGTAGACGGGGCCCGCAAGCCTGGGAAGCGGGTAGGCAATCGACCTCCCGGAGAATAGACATTGAAAATGCGCTCAGTTCGGTTCGAGCCTCAGAGTAACGAGGGGCGAATGTAGGCGAGTCATAGCGGGCCTCGACCTAAGCCCATTCATTAGAAATTGACCCCAGCTTGAGGTGCGACTCAGTGAGGTAGTAAGACAATGAAAGATACCTCTCTGAGCCCAGCCGAGAAAGAATGATCATACCTGAGTCGAGATTTATTGAAAAAGTTCGTCTTTGGTCCGGTCAAACATATCCCGGAGCGGAAATCGTGATGCCTTGGCAAAACAGAACTGACCTCACGGGAAGACCTCGACGAGGTCAACATACACATCGAATACCTGCTTGAGGCTGAATGTGGCCGTGGAGGATTGCCCAAATCAGGGTCGAAGCGAGGTTGGATGGATCCATTTGGGATTACATAATGGGCGGACGTCTGCCGAAATGACTAGAAAAAAGCGACTAAAATCGGGACGAGGTCGACGGAGTTCACTAATCATAAGGGAAGCTTGTACCACCAAACAAGGTTCTTCACACCCTCATAAGTGCATATGAAGATCTTGAATACGTGCTAAGGGAACTACACGAAGGTGTATGTGGAAATCATATTGGAGCTGGGCATTAGTAGAATGTCTTGATACGGGGATACTGCGGCTAGCCAATGCTAGGAGCCCTTGGCCAGGCCTAGTCGGGGAAATGCAAGATGCCAAGAGCACGCCCCAAGATCTCCAGCCTCCGTCGAGCCCTTGACAGCCGATTGCAAGCCCTGGCCTTTCCAACGATGGGGTTTGAGACATCACAGGACCTTTGCCCCTTGGGAAGGCGATGTCGTCATCATCGATCACGATGAATTACTTCACCAAAGTGGGCCAAGTAGAACCTTTAGCCACAATCACAAAACGAGAAGAATCTGCGTAATTTTGTATTGGCGGCCGTCATATGCGAGGTTTAGTATCCCAAATTTTGTGCTCGGATAATGGAAAAGCGATTAAACAGCGCCCAGTTCAGGGATTTTGTGCCGAGCTCGGAATAAGAATTATTACTCGTCCCCAGCACATCCTCAGTCTAATGGTTAGGCCGAAGTCACCATTAGAACCCTTAAAACGCATTAAGACAAATTGGAAGATCTTAAAGCCGTCGTTAGAATTCCTCCCGGAAGTGCTGTGGGCCTCTGATTTCTGAGAAGTCGACAACTAGGAAACCTGTTCGCCTGGCCTTTGGCCTTTGAGTAGTAGTCCTGTCGAGTCGGGATTAAAGTCCCAAGGATTGAGTTGAAGCCAGTGGAACCTGATAGCCGAGGCTCTCCAGATCTAAATTTGGACCCCTCTTTAGATGAAAAAGCACGTGAAGCGGGGTTCTAAGGCGAAGAGGATTACCATAGGAAGGCGGTATTACAGCTAAAGGTCAAACTGGAGCTCTGAGGCTAGATGACCTAGTCTTGAAGCTCTGCCGACAAGAAGAATCCGGCGCATGGAAGCAGGCCCCAAGCTGGGAGGGCCCTACATCATATCCGCGTCATCGGGCCAGGAAGCGAGTCTGAGCTCCAGACGGAGGAGGGAAAAATTACACATCATGCTTGGAATGCGGAACACCTTAAACGTTTTTGTCGATGAGCTTAGGTTTGTAATCTTAAGTGAAGATTTATCAATTTTCAGATGATGATTCGACGTTTACGAAGTTATTTTGTTAGACGTCTCAAAACGAGCTTCAGTTGAAAAATCAATGTTGAGGAAAAAATTACATGCAACCGAATGAGAAAGTTCATAGTCATAAAGGAAAAAGAGTCTCACTATTGTCAGTTACATTCAATTCTGTCCAGTGTCATCCCTTACATCTTGGAGATACATAAGTACAAAGCGAGTTCCCTCAAAAAAAAAAAAAAAAGACTGAAGGGGAAAAGGAAAGAGCTTGAGGTGAAAAAGAGGAGAAGAATAAAAGAGGATGGAAAAGTTTGTGCGAAAAGAGGAGAATCAGTGTGGAAGAAAGAAGAAAAGAAAAAGGGGAGAATGAGGATGTGGAAGAAAAGAAGAAAGGAAGGAAGAGAGGGAATGAAGAGGAGAAGGAGAGAAAAAAAGACGAAATGAGAGGAAGAGAAAGAAGAGCAGAAAATGAGCGGCATAAAGTATGCAGCCCTCCCCAGGACACATTCCCTAGAGCGAGGCTAAGGGAATAACATGACTCCCATAAGGGAGACTAGGGAAAAACACAACTCCTATAAGCAAAGTCTAGCAAAACTAAATACGGAATCTTCACGTGGATCCCAGTGAAGGCAGTCCAGCTTTATTGCTTCATCTCGCCACGAATCCTCAGTCCTGTAGAGAAGAAATGAATATCCAAAGTATAAACTCCATAGCAATGAAACCATGCATTTATAAGAGAGCCCCGAAGCACTTTCGGAAATTATAAAACCTTCAAATTATCATAAATCAGCATTAAAGGCGTTTCGCACCTTTCCAGAAAATCGAGAAGTCCAATGGTTGCCTGTAATGACTCACTTTGGCCCAGGCTGGGCTACTGCGCAGAGGCCACGCGGCCTAAGGAGTCGAGATCGGCTCGAGCCTGGATCGTCAAACAAGGTCTCGGCGCCGGAACCAGTAGCTCACTTTGTGAAGCTCAACTACTCTGCCTGAGGCCACAGCAACTGGAATCGGTCATTTCGAGTGGGATCATGCTCAAGGCCACCAACTTGGAGCCAGTCTTCCTTTGTGACTCGACTACTCGCCTGGGCGAGTAGCCTAGAGTCGGTCATTTGAGGATGAATCGCCCGAGCAAGGCCTCATTTCGGCCCGGTAAGCTCACTTTGGCTGACTCGACTACTGCTGCACGGTGCGACTGGGAGTCATATCGGCTCGGTTGGACCGCGGCAGGACCTTGGGCGCGAAGCCCGATGGCTCACTTTGTGAGCTCGACTACTCTGAGCCCGCAGCCTAAGAATTCGGATCGGCTCGGGGGTGGATCGCCAACAAGGCCTCGGCGCCTTTGAGCCAGTGGCTCACTTTGACCAGGCTCGACTACTTTCTGCCACCAGACCCACATATCTAAGGAGTCGAATCATTTCGGGCTGGATCATGGCTCTAAGGCCTCGGCGCCGGAACCGATTAAGCTCACTTTGTGAGCTCGACTGCTTTGCACGGGCCACAGCGATACAAGAAATCTGAATGAAGCTGAATTGGATCCTTATGAAGGCCTCCGGTGCCGAGAGCCTAGTAGCTCACTTTGACCGGCTCGACTTCTCTGCCTGGCTTCTACGGCTAAGGAGTCGAGGTCATTTCGAGTGGATACGGCTCAGGCCTCGGCGCCTGGAGCCCGGGTAGCTCACTTTTGACAGAGGCTCGACTACTCTCCCCTGGGCCCGCGGCCTAAGGGAGTCCCGAGATCGGCGCAGTGGATCGCGAGCTGAGGCCTCGGCGCGGGTGATCGCTCACTTTGTGAGCTGGCCCACTCTGCCTGGCTCCCTGTGACTGAGAGTCCATATCAGCTTAGAGCTATATAGCCAACAAAGCCCGGCACCGGGCCCGGTGGCTCAGCGTGACGGAGGCTCGATTACTCTGCCTGAGCCCGCGTGGCTAAGGTCGGTCATTTCGGGTTATGCCGCCCAGCCAAAGGCCACAGCGCCGGGCCCGGCTCGGTTTGGCGACCTTGACCATTACCGAGCCATGCGTGAAGATCACGATCAGCCCAGCGGGGACGGCCCATGAAGCCTCTCGTGACCCGGTTCGAAGAGCTCAGGCGCTCGACCTCGACATCATTAATTGCTGACTCGAGCTGATGTGGCGAGAAATCAATACAATTTCATGTAGAGCCGGCGTGAATGGCAAAAGTAGAGACAAAGTAGTAAAAAGAATCGGTGTGGGGAAAATACTACATATGTCGGTCCGGGCCCGGCAAGAAAATAAAATAAAATAAAACAAGCAAAACAAAAAACGGCGCCGACACACGCCGGCGATCAAGCGTTAGAAGGAGGAGCAGAGGGTAAAGAAGGAGAGTGGACTGATAAGAAGGTGCAGGTTCTCCGAGAATAATCACTTGAGAGAGGGATCCTTCATCCTCTCGTCACTGGAAGTCAAAATGAAATCGATCCGAATAGGCACTAACAGCAGCCTTCTTACGAATGAAGCCACCGAAACCATTGGTACAGCCTGTTTTCGATCTTTCCTGTAACCTCATCCGTGAGCAGCGAGTTACTTGTTGATGGAGGTCCCCGCCCGGCGGCGGCACTCACGGTCGGGCGTTCGTGGAAGCGCGACCTCGAGGAGGCCGCGGCGAGCCGAATCCACGATAACCGTCTTCACGCGGTGCGTCTTCGATCACGCTTGATTCTTCCTTAGACTCCGCGGCTCGCGGGATGTGAGCTCATCAACCATCCCCCGAGAAGTTCATATTGGCGGGGGCTAGCGGCCGTCCTAGCCTCTAGCAAGTCATTTTGTACCTTGCATGACTCATCCGAACCTCGAAGCTCGCGCCGGTCGCTCTGGCTGTTTCGGGCCGCCGTCTTCCCACCCTCGGCCGACGCGTCTTAGGCGTGGTGTGCTTCAAATCATGTTTGAGCTTCACTTCCTCACCGGTCTGCGTTGCACGACCACTTCGGCCGCTCGGATATTGAGAGCCACCCTCGCCTTATGGCTTGGTAGCTTTGGCATGACTTTCATTTAGTTTGGGATTTTTGGCCAAACCCTTCAAATGGTAGCCACCTGTTTGCACCCGACATAGGAGGAGAATCGACATCGACGCAAGTTCAGCACTTAACAATTGGAATCGAGACCGCACGACAAGGTATGGGAACACGGGAGAGGCGAGCCTGGAGAGATAAGGCCAAAGCCTCATCAACAGACGGCGCACTCGACCTCTTGAGATCAAAATCAGCAAGAATGGGCGAGATTGCTGTATGAGTTACGGCATTGAGAAAGCCGAAAGTTCCATCTCGTAATTTGGATTAGGATCTTTCCTCCTCAGCTCTTATTATCTGAAGGTGACTAACACTCTTCGTTGGCGGATTCAGTTGATAATGGGCATGGCCTTGGCTTGGTGCTTTCAACTCCACTCGAGGAGACCTTTTGCCTTACGTAGAACCCGAGAACAGGGCTAACGAACTCAAGGCTTGTCTAGAAGCCCCTCGGCCGGAGCGGCTGCGCCCGCTTCGGCTATCGGACCTGAGTAGACGGAGAAAATGAGGACGTCCCCAATTTCGGAACTTTGACCAGCGGCCCGATCTTTCTCGACGGAGTCGGGGTTTCGTTTCACAATCCCTGAGCTTCCGGGGCCGGCGTCTCCAGTGAGCCGTGGTTCTCCCTTGGTGGGTTTAGCGGCGGGGGCGGTCGAGCTCATGATGGGGCGAAGGAGCCTCAGCGGCGGCGACAGCCTCGAGGCTCGAAGGGTGGGAGTGTCGACGATCAGCTCCGCGTAGGGGCGAAGGAGGACACTTGTAAACGCCTTGGTGCTATGGCCCGTTATCTTGGCGTTAGATCGGTCGGTAGCACGAGAAGTATCATGAAGCAATGCGAATTAGAAATACCCGAATAACCATAAAGGTTATACCAACAGGCAACATTATGGAGATTCTCGAGGGTGGTCCCATGCGTCGAATGCGAGTGTCAGTCCTTGTCAGAGGTCTAATATTCCCAATTACGACCGTATAACAAAGAAATAGCGTCCTTCCAAAGCGTGGGAAGAGGGAAGATGGAATCTTGGAGCCTTGAATGTAGAGAAAAAATAGAGGAAGCCCTCGAGGTTTCCTTCGCTAAAGATAGGAACAAAGCTATCTTGGGAACACCGTCACGTCCCACTAAAGAAACAGTAGGCGACAAAGTACGTGGTGGGCGAGTGAGAAGACGAGACATTGAAGTGCTGCCAAGAGCGCTTTAAATGAGAGAAAGGATGCTAGAGGAGGAAAGCAAAGACCATTATCAGAAGGTGACGAAGAAGCCTTGTAATCTTGGCGAAACCACATAAGAATTAGAAAAAGTCGGGGACGCTCGGCAGCGGGAGGTCGATGCGCGTTTAGCAAGGTGGCCGGAATTATGAGGACCGACCTTCGACTCCATGGTTAAGCATGCTGAGCGGGGATTTCAGTGATGCGATCCTCGAGGATATTTTGATCGGAGTCTATTTTTCTCCTTCTCACCCTTGTCGAGAAGAGCCCTGGGGCATCTCGAGTTCAACTCGGCTGGGCTATGGGGCTGCCCGATCAGCCCTGCGAACTAGCCGATCGAAAGTCAGCGCCAATCTGTGAGAAGAAGAAGCGGCAGGACCCTTGATGAAAACAAATAATGAAAAGCGAACTTGGCTTGACTTGATCCTAGGCGCCTCGTCGTATTAGTTGAAAAAAGACCAAAGGGATAAGGATACAACGGTCCCAGGAATAAAACAAAAGAAACTATCTAAGGAAGAACGCCAAGAAAAGTTAAAAGTAAAGAAGAGGTTTCAAGATCAGGAGCACACAAGACAGAGGAGGTTTACGAAAGGAACATAAAAGTGAAGAGTAGGAAAAGATGGCGCGAAAACGAAGAGGCATCGTGCTTATCGCCAAGAGGCGTGAGCGATCAAACCTTAATAACCCAGTGGCCCAGTGAACACGTGGAAATTGCATCCAATACGAGAAGCGTTACGGCGCGCCCACGCCTACGTCATTACCACAATTTGGGGGCAGCGCAAATAGGGTTTGAAAATGGGCTCGCGAGGTCCACTCGGCTAAACCGAGAGCAGTGCCGGATTAGGAAGCATTCGGGCCTTTGGCCCTTAGGCGGGATGAAGGGCGTTCTTTGAGCATGCCGTGGAAGCATTCGGGACTTGGCCAGCCAGAATGAAGGCCCGATCCGCTCGATCCAAAGGTCGATTATGGGTGGTCAAGCCCATATTATATGAAAATCGAAGCCAAATCCATAGATAAGGGAAATAAGAATAATCTGATAATATATTATCCTGTAATCCAACTAAATCTCACCAATAGGAAATAAGATAATTCGATATACTTGACTCGTCCTTTGAATCAAGCGGATCCGTCAACGAGAAAGAAGGATAATTCTAAATAAATTGCTCTTTTCATATCAAATCCGTCTGATAATAACAAAAATATCCCATCAATGGGATAGAATCCTGTCGCCATCCCAGCGGAAACCATCTGTAAATCTTCAAAATGTTTGTCCAGTGAAGTACGGAAACATATGCGCTGTTCATCTCTTAGCAGTTCTCTTTTTACTTCGGATAAGGCTGGCTGGCGTAAGGCTATTCTGAATGGCCTGCCGGCACTTCTTTGCTGGCACTATGAAGGAAGTCTGTAATCAGAACCTGCGCATTAGCCCGGCTGACAATCAACTTGACCCAAACGATCCAAGAAACACCTCTACATCCTCGACAAGCAGGTCGGCCAACAACCCTCATGCCTTTCTGCGGTCCCAGTTGCGTCATCAGTTGCCAAAAGTATAGAAGTACACGATTGTCTCCTCAAAAAAGTATTGGTACAAGAATTTTGTCCTCAAAACTTTCTTAAAGATGTTATGTAGATTACTCCAAATCTTTATCTATCAAAGGCGGACTCAGAAATTTAATTTAAAAGGGACATATATTAACAGACATGAAGTGCTAATACAGTGATATAAAATTTTATTGATTCAGGAGACATAATTAAGGGTAACGGCTCAAAATCAACCGGACAAAAGTTTGCAAAAAAATTTGAGGGGGGCATATGCCCTTGAAGGCTAAGGCTAGGTCCATTACTGTCGGCATTTGCCTTTGTAAGTTTAGATATTTGTAGTTTTCCTTCATTAAAAAAAATTATAATTTTCATTAATTTAACTATAAAATTAAAATATTTAAATTTTCAGATAAAACTTTTTTCTTGCAAATAATCAAGCAAGATTTTATTTTTTTAAAACATTGCCATCCATCCACTGCATCTGCGTCGTCAGCAGACTCAACACTCTATGGGCCTCTCTTGGGTTTCCTTGTTGGGCCACTGGGATGTTTTTGCTTTTGGGCTCCTTTAACAAATATGTGCTTCTTCTTACATGTGGAAGGAGGCCCCCAACAAATAGGCCCACTCATTCAAGTTGGGCTTCAGAAAAAATTGGTCGTTAATGAAATTAACCTCGTCATACCCTATCTTCTCAGCCACAAGCCCACGTTACGAGGCCCAGCGGCTTGCATTTCGTAACCCAAACTAATTTAAAATGTCTATTTTTGTAGTCTTCATTCGATGTGGGACTCTGCAAGAATGGTTTACCCAAGCTCTCAATGAAAGGAGGATTTGCCAGACCTCGTAACTTCAATTTTCGATGTGGGACAGTGAGTTAGAAGAATGGTGAAATGAGACTTCTAACTTTCATGTCCCATACAAATTTAGCAGTGCTGTTCTTGATGGGTTTCAATTTTCATGGTGGAAAAGCTCCCGGGATAATGCCGGCCGTCTTTGGTCTTTCGTTAAAGATATTGCCACGGGAAATACCGTGACGAAAGGCAACAGCCTTGCTTATGAGTATTGACTTGAGTCCGCAGGCGGAAGCTGCTAAGGCGATTCGTGGCTGCGCGTGGCACGTAAATGCGAGTTGAATAGCAGCGTCGTCTCGGGATAAAAGCGAACGAATGTGACCCGTTACGTGCGCGGCGAACCTTATTTGTTGAATCTAGATGTATTTTTACGTCTTCCTTCTTCTCTATATGTAAAACGAGTGGTTTTTTGAAAACTATCAAAGTAAAGAACGTTATAGTTTTTTTTTTTTTTTCGGTAGCGTGGGAGGTTGCGAAGCAAAATCATAGTCGAATCACATCCAATAAAAGCTGGGGAGAAAACGTGGTTGGTTGTTGACAAAATCAAATAAAAAAAAAGTGTAATTAAAAAATAAGTCCAACAAACGAGATACAAAGGCCCCAAGTTCCCCATCTTTGACGTTTATATATGTATCGATAAGTTTGAGCTTGAATTGGGTGGCCTGAAACTTTAACCATTTTCCTACCCTCCATCTATTGTTCAAAACACATATACCAATACTTTTAAATATACTATTGCACTAACACATCTGTATCCTCCTCCTATGCACTGGAATGCCAGGGATATCAGAGTTTCCATTTTACTCATATCGCATATTTGCCTTCCATCTCTGGGTCTTGCATCCATTCATATGAAACCCTCAACCCTAGTCATTTCTCTTTTTATTGGAGTGCCTATAAAAGAAAAAAAAAATTATAATTTTCATTAATTTGACTGTAAAATTAAAATAATTAAGTTTTCATATAAAACTTTTTTCTTGCAAATAATCAAGCACTCTTTTAAAATTTGTTTTTTAAAAAACATTGCCCATCTATCCATCACCTTATTTTTTTTCTCTTCTAAGATTTTCATGTGCAGAAGAGTAATATATCGAGTTTAATGTCAAAATAATTATTTTCTTTTTTTTTAAATATTTATAAAACTAGTCTTTTTACTTTTTAAAACCGTATTTATTAATGATGGTTTTGAAAATTAACCTAAAAACCATATTTACTAAATGCGGTTTTAAGTTTAATTAAAGACAAAATAATTCTTTTTTTTTTTAAATACGCATGTAGACTTTTTTTTAAAATATTTACAAAACTAGTTTTTTTACTTTTTAGAAGTACATTATTTGTGCTTGATTTTGAAAAATAACTTACAAAAGCAGTATTTCTAAACTGATTTTAAGGTTAATTTTCAAAACTGCAGTTAGTAAATATAATTTTAAAAAACAAAAAAAACCAATTTTATGAATATTTTGAAAAGAAGTTATATGTGTAATTTAAAAAAAAAAAAAATTACTTTGATAGTTTGATATCAAACTCGAATATATCACCTGGAAGCCCATGTTAATTATCGACTGGATCTTGCATCGTCAGCAGACTCGGCGCTCTATGGGCCTCATGGGGTTTCCTTGTTGGCCCATTAGGATGTTTTTGGGCTCCTTTAACCAAATATGGGTGTCTTCTTGAATGTGGAAGAGGGGCCCCCAACAAATAGGCCTACTCATACAAGTTGGGCTTCAGACCCATGTTGATTATCGACTGCATCTGCACCGTCGGCAGACTCAGCACTCTATAGGTCTCTTGGGGTTTCCTTGTTGGGCCACTGGGATGGTTTTGGGCTCCTCTAACCAAATATGGGTGTCTTCTTGCATGTGGAAGGGGCCCTCAACAAATAGGCCCACTCATACAAGTTGTGCTTCAAAAAATTAAGAAAACCTGGCTGTCGGGTTGAGATGATTCCCAATGCGCCCTACATTCACAGCTAGACCAATCTTCAGCCACTTTAATGCCCAAACTTAAGTGACAAAATCAAATTTAACACGAACTAATTTAAACTGTTTATTGTTCTACTCGTCTTTCGATGTGGGACAGTGGAAGAATCGTTCACCCAAACGCGCACAAGAAAAGGAGGATATTATATGCCAGACCTAGTAACTTCAATTTTACATAGCCACAATTATTCAAATATCCCTTTGCTTAAGAAATATTTCTTTCAAAATCATAATTTTAATGTATTCTAAAATACTTACTCGGGTACTGCACTCATATAACTCATGTGATATGCACATAAATCGGGTACCAAAAAAAAACCGATAAAATTGTCAAACATAAATATTCATTAGATATGCACATGAATCAAGTACAAAAGAAAAGGCTGATAAAATGTCAAAGCATTTCAAACATAAATATTCATGTTGTTGGGATACAAAAGAAAAGGCTGATAAAATGTCAAAGCATTTCAAACATAAATATTCATGTTGTTGGGATTGTGAGTGAAATATGAAATATTACAGTAAGTAATATTTGGATAGCTTTGTCAATTCATTGTAATTATTAATAATAATTTGGAGGTAAGGTCAATCCATAAAAAAAAAATAGTAATTGGATGGCAATGTCAATTCACTGAATAAAATCGCAATTGAGTGGTAATATCAAACCTTCAAGAAATTAATCCATAATTGGGTGAATGTGTTAATCCACATAAATGTAAATAAGTTGTTTAGGAGGCTGAGCTAATCCACAGAATAAAAGTAATAGATGAGTGGTTATGCCAACCTTTGAGAAATGAAAGTATAGATGGATCATTGAAATCCCGATCTGCCAGAAGAGAATAAGAAAATGAATAATAATGATGCACGATATAAGATGGTAAAACCACGAATGAGGGAAACACTCCATGGTCGAATCTGAAAAATAATCATTTATGAAATAAAAGTGGCGTAGAATGCTCCTTTACCGGGATATGCTCACAATCATCTCGGTTGCAGCACCCGGTGTGGGTATCATCTTTTGAGCCCAAGTATCCTACTCGGAAGCTACAGACGGATCAAAGCGTAAGAGGCCTATTATCCCCACCACGAACATGGATACGGACCACGACACGAAGTCGGTATGTAATTTATCCGGTCCTGATAAAATCCTCTAGGGTTTTGTACTTGAAACGCGTGCTTCCTAGCGACCGTTGTCTTTAAGAAGATGGTCAGCCAATGATTTATCGGCTGATTCCTTTCAGCTCAAGAACCTATCCTCCCATAAACCCCGTACGTAACTGCCTTGAAGATGATAAATCAATCCTTGAAGCGGAAAATTCGGACGACTTAGTTATCCATAAGGGAAAACGGTTGACACACAAATAACGCGCCTGTCTCCCTTCTATTTCGAAAACTAATCACCCACTTTCCATAAAAAGTGGATCATCATCCTTCTTTATATATAAAAGCAATATTGGCAATAAAAATGTGAAAATATACGCTTGCAAGTAGCATTTTATGCTTTCTATCTCTACGCTAGCAGCATTAGAGAACCGGACGACACACCACCGCGGGTGCGTTGTTTGTTTTCTGCCGAGGAGTTCTTCGAGATTAATGACGATCGAAGAGCTACGAGAATCAGAGGCAGCAATTAAGCGGCAGATGCGTGGGAAGAGCCGAACTGGAAATCTCCAATACGGAACATGTGAGGCTTCACGTCGGCTATCAAGCGATCCCGCATACTGTGAAAGACCGGTGGTTCGCTATAATTCATCGATTCGTTTGGATCATGCGCTCATCGGCGACGAAAGCCCGGCAAATATGTCCATGAAGGCCCGGTTCCTTCGTAGCTTCGAGGATATGGAGACAAAGCGGAAGAACATGCGGATAAAGATGGCTGGCGGATGCGAGGAGTGCGGTGTGACCATCTGCAATAAGAAAATGATCGCTGCGGGCCTCTGTCACAGGAAAAGATGGGGTTGGCTTGCACGAGGCAGTAGCCACCCTCATCCTCGGTTAAACAAAATAAAGGCAAGGAGCCTATTCGACTGAAGCGAGCAGGTGGCTTGTGCGGATGGCGGGTATCCTGCAGTAGCTCTCGAAACTGCAGTCACCACCCCCCCAGAGAACAACGTGGTGAGTCAAGATAGGGCCCCGGCGCCGTTCGGTACATTCAGTTAGTGGCGTAGCGCAAGCCGAGTGCGGGAGAAAATTCAACAAAGAGAGGCAACAATCGGAGCAAGCCCTTGAAATATGCCATCGTGGAAGAGGGGCATGCTTACTTAGTCTTAAGTTCGTGTATCTGTGTTTGCCTGTGATGCATCTTATACCATGTGTCAGGACCCAGTATAGCGGCTCTTTTTACCTTTTAAAGCACGTTCATTTAATCACATTTCATATACCCATTTTTAATATGAATAATTATTCATTTAAAACATAATTTGCTTATGGTATATGATATCATATTTCTAAACACATTCTTTGACATAAAAAAGAATATATATACATTCTAATTCAAATACAGGGCCTGCTTTGTTATTGAATAACGCATTTATACAAGTGGCATTCATGCCTTTTCAAATCTATTTACAAAATGATATTCTTCAGAGGTTACTACTCTCTTTAAAACACATTCATAAATATCCAAAACAAAATGAGTCAAAACTATATTCTTTCTCATGAAGACTTTTACATCATTGAATTCAATGCAGAAAATAGTTACAAAAATATCCTGTGAATATAATGATATCACGTAGGACTGGAAACGTTTACTAATACTCGCTCTGTTTGGCGAGCGAGCTTGTGCTTGGCGATCTTTGGTCTGTTACTTTCTACTTGGTACACACGATAGCAAACTGCTTAGCGCTAAGCATTTTCATGCTTAGTGGTTCTATACAATTCTCTCTTCATTTCAGTTTAAATCAAATCATGCAATGTTTATAAAACAATGTTTTTGTACATTTTTCAATGACCAATGCACAATATGTAACATCCCGAAATATACCTTAGTCGTTTTCGACATGTTTAGGGTATTTTGTAAGCATAATTTGAATGTTGCGTGAGTTAAATGCGAAACATGGAAACGAGAGACCAGGAAATTTTACAAGTTATAAGGACAAAAGTGTATATTGTAAAAGGGGGCTTGAGGTCATGGTGATAAGACTATAGGCCAAGAGTATAATAACAGGAATTGAAGTGTAATTAATAGAAGGATGGAGAACGAAAGAGGCAAATAAGATAGGTTAATTATAAAGGGGAAGGGGAGACAAAATAACTCATTTTTGTCTCCCAAACAAAACCATTCGGGTTGGAAGAAGAAGGGGAAGAGGAAGAAAGAGGAGGCAGGTATGGATTCTAGTATGGATACATGACTTTTTGGCAATGGAGAGAATTATGGCTTCTAGCATGATTTTGTTACAAGAATTACTTGGGTAGTGGATTGCTAGGGTTTCATTTGGACATTAATTTGGTTCCTTTTCTGGGTTTTGTTAGGAATACATCCTAACACTAGATTTAAGGAAGTTTGGTTGAAAAATCCTGATTGATAATAGTGGTATGATCCTTCACAATTCCAAGGTTTTGTAAAGTTTAGTGAACTTGGGTATGAATCCTTGGATTCTTTGGCTAATTAAAGGTGTTGGTAGAGTTGTTTAGAGGGATTCCATGTTAGTTTTGATGAAGAAGAGAATTATGGGGGAAAAGTGCATGAAGAATGGTGAATTCCACCATTAAGGTAATTCATAACTGGCATGCTGATCTGGTCGGAGCAATGTCTGTCTGATCCTCCTAGAACCCGGGCCTGTACCGATCTAGTGCCTTGGAACAGGTCGCAGATACAGCCTCCCGAACCCGAACCTGTACCTGATGCAGGGTCAGGTATGCAGTCTGGTCAGGCTGTCTGTAGAGTACGAGGCCTGGTGATTGTTTTTCTGTTTTGATAGCGTTAGGTATTTTGGTCATAACCTCATTCTTATCCGGGTTAGTGATTCAAGTTTCTGGTTCAAACTAGACTTCAAGGAGAGGCAAAACATCATGAGATAAGGTACCCTCGAATTCCGACTCTATGTGGCCCAAAAATTCACTCAGTGAGGCTATGCGAGCTTCAATTTACGCTTCAATTTTTGAACATAGAGTAGTCGGTCATGTTTGAGGACGTCATTTGGATTCAGTGCTCCGATTTGGGTGATTCAGTTGGAATGAACCCTTATCACCTTAGCTTTTAAATGAATCTGAAGAACCAGGGTCAGGTATGAAGTTAAGACTCCTGAAAAAAAATAAGAAGTCAGACTGTTCCTGTGAAAAATTGTAATCGGGTAAACCATTTAAGTTTGGCATGAAAATGCCATAACACTTTAGTTCAATTTGAATATTCCAATTTCTAAGAAAAGTAGATGCATTGAGGGACAAGAATACATGAGCGATATTGTGAATCACTCAGTATTCCTGTATAAGTATATAAAATGCCATATGTATAGATATGTTCATGAGACATGAATTTGATATGAAACATGAACACGAACTGAAATATGAACATGAACATGAATATGAAAGGTGATATGTCATGATCACAGAATGTGATTAAGAAATGTTATAAGTTCTGAAACACATATGACAATATGACTACCTAGGGCTAGAATGAATGAGTGGGCGATCTTTGATCAGTTAACCCGGCATTCTTTGTTGGTGCCGGCACGTTGGTGCTGCTGCGGCCTCTATTAGGTGGGTAGCCGCGTCACGATTGGTGCTTAGGCACTCTGGCGGTACTTTTAACACTCTGACTGTGGAGGCCGAGCATGCATGCGGTGCTCACGGCACCTCGATCTGTATATTGTACCTTCGGTACTTGTGTGTTACGTCACTGCTCATTTCACCATGGGATTCAGTGTAAGATGAGTCGAAAAACAGTTTATGTGATGAGACTGCGAATAAAGAATAAGAATGAGATACCGAATGTACCTGCATGCGTATGTAATTTTTCTGGTGCTCATGTATCTGAGTGTCTACCGTAGTACCTCACAGCAGGTACTCGTATCGATAAAATAAGTATAAGTTCTGTAGTATCTACGGGTACTCTCGTATCAGTAAAATAAGTATAAGTTCTATAATACCCTAGATTTTCTCGTATGATAAAATGAAATTATAATGCATGGTACTGGGTACTCTTGTATCCCGTCAAAAATAAGTATAAGTCGATGGTACCTACGGGTGCTCAGTTTCTATAAAATAAGTATAAGTCGAGTCCGGTAGTACCTACGGTACTCAGTTTCTATAAAATAGAGTATAAGTCCTGGTAAGTACCTCTGGGATACTCTCGTATCGATAAAATAAGTATAAGTTCATTAGTACCTACGGGGTACTTGCTCGACAACCGATAAATATAAGTATAAGTTACGTAGTACCACGGGTACTCTTTGTATCAATAAAATATATACTAAGTCAAATTAAATACCTCTGGTGCCTCTATTATCGATAAAAATAAGTATAAGTCATTAGTACCCCCCTCACCAGGTACTCTTGTTTGACCAAATAAGTATAAATTCATTGGCACCTCTGGTACTTCTGTATAATGAATCTATTCTATAGTACCTACGGGTATTTTTGCACAAGTAAAATGTAAGACCCGAGAAATTTCAATTTCTGGGAAAATGATAAAATCGTAATTTTGATTACAAAAATTGTTATTTCGGTTAAAAATCTAAAATTTATTCTCTAGATCTCGGATGGCCAAAGCAGTTACCGTTGGAGATGGAGTCTCGCAAAAATCTGCTTCAGCACGTAAATTTCGTAAAATTCCGAGATAATTCGGGTTGACACGTTTTGACGTCGCGGTCGGGTGTTGTATAGTGATTTTTCGTTGCAAAAAGTTATATATAACAATACTTATGTGCCATAAGTGGTATGAATGAAAATGATGAAAAATGGGCGAGTAGAGATAGTGTCGAATATCAAATCACAGGAAATGAGGACATACGGTCGTTTTGGAAAAGTTTAAGTCCTGAAAGTAGCCAAATAGTGTATAGTCTGTCTTACTCGCCCAAGCAAAAAGCCCAACGTGAGATGCGTGAAGTGTGAGAGGTTTTTCGTTTGGGAGATTTTAGAGAGAGAGCACTTACTCTCTAGATTTTTGGCAGCAGGTCGGCCGTCGGTCTTCGGGACCGAAAGGAGAAGCTATTTCTTGTGGGCTTGATAGTGCAATTTAAGGGAGTTCCTCAAACTCAGAAGTCAAGGGGTTTCTCCCTGCCCAGGTTTTGCGCTTTATTTAAGTGTTCTACAATGCTTCGATTCGCTTGAGGCGCTGAGATGGCCGTTTGATCGATTAAAAGCTTGGAGCAGAGATGTGGATTTTGGAAACCCATGTGGACCCGATCCAGTGTAACACTCGAGTCAGAGAGAGTGTCACGATCTTGTAATCTTGTGGGGGTGTATAAGAGTACCCAGGGTGTCCATATTTGTAGTATTTTGGAAGCCAAGTAGGAAATGAAAGTTTATGAGCAGAATTTGTGGTATTAAACCAAGGGTACAATGGTCTGTGTAGAGTATGGAAATGCATAATCAAGTAATAGAGATGTTTGTCTAATTAAAATAAGTTACAATTGCAAAATTAAAGTGTTGAGGGCTATTTGCAAATTAAAGGAAATGTTAAAATATAATAATAGGAAAGTAAAAGCCAAAATTCAATTGGTCTCATTTCTCACTTTGCTAAGGCTCACGGTTTTGAGAAGAGAAGGAGAGAGCCAAGAGCAAGAGGAAGAGAAGGAAGAAGAAGGAAGAGGAGAAGAAGATCAAGGTATGGAATTCTTATTTTTGGGGTTTTGATATGAATCCTAAGGTTTTTGGATGGAAATTAGTTTCTCCTTTGAGGGTTGTGTGAAAGCTCACATGAACCTTTAAATTGTTGGGGTTATGAGAGTAAAACCCCAATTGGGAGAAAATAAACTTGGAATCATCAAATTACCGGAGTTTCAGTGAGAGTTGGACCTTACCCGCCTGCCTGAGTGGTATTGAGGCGTCTTATTTTACCGCCGCACACACACACCACACATGCACACACACACATTTGCCACCTAGGTTGTGTTTGTACAGCTACCCGTCTTACGTGTGTGCCTTGCACTTGCTGAGTTGCGTTGTATTTGGTGAAAGTGTTTATGTTACTCCTTATAAGTTTTACATACCTTGCCCTTGCCTTTATGTATGTCAATAATACAAGGGTGAATTGGCATCAAAAAGTGGGAGGAAAAACAACAAAATCTGGGCAAGAAGCTTATGGAAGGTGTACCGGTACATGAACAGTAATTGTGCACCGTACCTGCAAGCTGCAAAGTGTCTTAGAATGCGCGTTAGGGTTATCATGGTACACCACATTTTCAGTTTTCTGTTTAAACCAGGTTTTAAGTATTTTGGCTACTCTTTTCATTTAACACTCCAGATTTGAGTTATTCACTAGACTTCAAGGAGAACAAAATTAAGAAGTAGGCATCGTCAAATTCTGATCCTAAGTGGCCTAAAAATTCCTCAAAGTGGGGCGTATTGCAAGAAAAATTCTGCATCGGCACGGACATGAGTAGTTCGGGTTGTTTCGGACGTGGCAGAGTTTAAGTGCTCCCGGGTGGGTGATTCAGTTGGAATAGAACCATGCTTATAGCTTTAGTATAAAAGTGTGACTAAGTCTAGGAAGTACGTTAAGTTGTGCGATTAATTTGTAGTCATATTAAGTTTGAGTTGTGGAGTTAAAAAAATAAGCGGGATAAGTGTGGGCTTGTGCTCTCAAGTTTAGCAAACAAGAGGTGAGTGTTCTAAACTCATTTTCAAATACTAGTGTATTATTATTATTATTATAAATTGTTTACTGCTTTGGTATTTTCATGGTTTTGAATGCAAATATTTTGAGAAACAGCGATGAGTTAAAGCAAGCAAATGGTTTGAATTAAACCATTTTGAAAATAACATTGGTTTTAAATTGTAAAACCATAATTAAGCAAACAAGCAAGTAAGTAAATGGTTTGAAAATTAAGCCATTTTCCAAAACAACAAGTAAGTAAATGGTTTGAGTAGATGACCATTTTCTAAAACAACAAGCTATTAAGCAAATGGTTTTGAATAAGTTAAACCATTTTTTCAAGCAATGACAGAGTAAATGGTTTCAAGTGTAAAACCATTTCTGAAAAATGACAAGCAAGCAAGAAAGTGAAACCACAAGGCCTTAGTTCTAAGCAAGCAACCGGTCGGAGGTATTAAAATGCGTGCACGGTGTTAGAAGTTCATCGTGCATTGTAGTTTTGCTGGTCGGCAAACTTAGGACATACATCATGCATTTAAAGGAGGCAGGTAAGCGCGTCTGGGGAGTATATAAGGTTATGAGTTCTAGCTAAGTATGGTGATGGCGACCGCGAGGTCAATTCCACCATATTCGCGGAAGGTGAGCGCGGACGAGTCTTCACAAACACGGTTGAGCCTGGATTCAAGTGTTCACTAGGGTATCGCCTGGCAAAAATAGGCCTCAGTGGTTGATGTTTTACAAGCACTGATATACAGTTTTGAAAAAATCAACCATTGGTTCCGTCGCCCGGGCTTAGGAGAGTTTTAAAACAAGCGGTTGAGCTAAGCTCGTTTGATTCAGTGTCCAGTAGTTTGACCAACTCCCAGTGGGATTTGGTTTCAAAGCATGAGGTGACGGGCTCTAGTTTTTATGAAAAGTTTGAGAAACTTTTAAAGCAAAAAGTTTATGAAGGTTTTAGAAACTTTCAAGCATGATAAGCAAGCAAGCGAGAAAAGGTATGAAGTTTTATAAACTTCTAAGCCAGTAAGAAATAAGAGTTTTACAAGCTTTTTAAAGAAAAGCAAAATAAAGCAAAGCAGAAGTAAACAAGCAAAAACAGAAAAGAAAAGTTTTGAAGACTTTTAAAGCAAACTAAAAACAAAGAAAAGCACGGAAAATAATTGTAAAGAGAGTTTTACATTTTGAGATGTTTTAGGAAGAAGCAAAACATTTTTTTAAAGCATGCACTCAAGGCTCGTTTAGCTCATTATTTTTTAAATGTACAAACTATTTTCCAAGTCTGAGTACGCAAGGCCATTTGAACCGCAATCGGATTTGTCGACATCGATGTAAGTCTTTGTGTATTATTAATATTTTGTAAGAACATACTTTGAATTTGTATATGGAACATATGTATGTACATAGTTTAGTATGATGAGAATGTGTTGGTATCTTTGGTTGCCATGTTTGAATCTGAATAAATTGGATGTATCACAGGATTTGGAATTTTCACTATGTGCGGTGAATTAAATGCTGCTTGAGAAGTTTTCATTTGCTAAGATTTTCCAAATCTTAAGTTAGAGAAAATAAGAAAAATTTTATGGAGGTTTAAGCAGCGTGCGACCGGCTACGAGGATTTCTAGTCATTAGAGAGTAGTGGGGATTTACGTGGTGGCGGCTTCACCGCTTATTTGGAAGGGGGTGGGGTGTGTCGATCCGTGTTGTCCGCGGGTGATAATGGGTTCTAGTTTGTACATTTGTGTGAAAATGTGTGCTTTGTGTGTATGAAATAGGAATCGGCCGAAAATCTGGAGTTCTAAAGTGAACCGATAAATTATGTCTTGATAAGGCATTAACTAGGAGTTTCTTGTTGCCGAGAAAGCGTGATCCACGAAAATATATTTTGTAGAAAATAATAATGTGTTTGGTCAGTGATTTAAGCTAAATTACTCGTGTATGATCGATGGCGAGGAGCTAATTTTGATGTGGAAATGTGGAATTTACATGACATGATTGTGTGAATTTAATGTTTTGTAAATATATGCATGTTTATATATTTACATGTGATTATTGTATTGGGTAAAGCATACATGCATTCCATATGCCTTTGGACCATCCTAGAGTTATAGGAGTTAGTGCATGAGATGAGAGTCTAGAAAAATGGTTCGGAGGGTGATCTAAAATGGTGTCGGAGGGGTGTCCAGATAGAAAATATCCAAATCGTGGACTATTACGATTGATATTCATGGAGTAATCACAAACAAAATAATATATCAATCGTCGGAGGCGTGATTGATATATATACATGGAGGTTGCTCCTTTCAATAAAGCGATGAATTAGTAGGCTTGGCGAGTGTGGGAGAGTCGGTGAGGACTCGGGATACGAGTTAGTCATGTAGACGTTAAGTAGGATCATGCATTTGCTTGAATGTGTGTTTGCTGGAACATTACTTGCGCACTTAGGTGGAGAGTAGCCCTTGGGCGATTCCACTAGAGCTAGCTCGCCTGTCAGGATGTTTTGGTGCGAGGGAGTGCGGGGGACGAGCTGATCTGAGATTGGTTAATGAAGAGCGGGTTATTGGCTTTGATGATGTTTACATGTATTAAATTGTTTAATTTTAATATATGTTATATAAATAAAGCATTTGAGCTCTTGGAAGCTATTGGATATAGTTGGTATGTTTTTATGGATGTGTAGCATGGAGCCCAGTAGTTTTATCCATGTTGTATCGTGTGATTATATTAATTTGCTTGGGGCCAATTTCATGCGGGTGTTTTCATTTGGGTAGAGCTCCGTTACAAAGGAGACTCTGGTGCCTGAAGTGGCGTCAGGTAAACCGACATCCACTTGTATTCCGCGGGTTGACGGGTAGTCAATGGACCCCCGGGAATGGGGCGTGACATCCACTCTTGTATTCCGCTGGTCGACTGCAGTCAACGGACCCCTGAATTTGTGGCGCCACACTGTAGATCGTGAGCTTAGGTATACGTCTAGGCTCGAGGGATTCTGGGCGAGCTACAGTCTTGAGGTGGAGAACATCGCTGCCTAGTGTGGTTCGATGTCGTAGCTTAGGTAATGATTACCTAGGAAAATCACAGATAAGTAAACTAGACAGACATTATGGTATTATATGTGTGTTGGATGTGTTTGTGTGATTTGGTGAATTATCATGGTGTTCGTGCTTATGACATGTTTCATGTGTTGAGATTTTTGTGTGTGTTGGTGATTAGCACATGGATGTGTTAGAAAATATTTTAGAATATTTTGAGTGGTACAAAGGTGCAAAACTCGAGTGAAGAACATAAAAGAAATAGATTTTTATAAATTTATTTGTTTATTTGATAATGAATGTACAAATTAATAATTAGAGGTCGAACACTAGTATAGTGTCAGATAAAGAGTGTTTTTAGGAGATTCTTGTTCCATTTTCCGTAATTAAATGAAAATTAATAATAATAATTTTCTGAGCCTTTACAATGTGAAACCTAGCTTAAATTAAGGAAAATAAATTTTATAAATTTATTTGCTATGAGGGGAAGAAAATAATTTTCTAAGGTTTTATATGTTGTAAATGGAAGAAAATACCCTGAGAATTCTATTCGAGTGTGGAAAATGAGCTTAATATATATATATATATATATATTTATATATATTATATATATATGTTTATTAGATTTGTTTTAATTTTCCAAGAGGTCGAATGAGTGTGGAAAATGAAATGAAAAAAAAAAAAATCTCTTATGCAGAATCGGTTAATATACCGCCCAATTGTATTGCAAGAAAAAGATTGTATTGCAAACTTTAAAGTGCAGGGTCGAAAGATTGTATCAAGAATAGGTCAGTCACGCATATCGGGGTCGGTAACGAGCCGGGGCTACTCTGCTCTACCGGCCCCTACTTCTAAAGCTATCGCTCACTTGAGCTAAACTGAGTTCGAGCTTGAGCCTCTCAATCTCTACGAAGCTTGAGTCGAGCCCCACCTAGCTTCTGATGAACCCTGGCTCGGCCTGGGGGCTCACGGCCGGCCCCGGACCCATCCGTTGTCGGAACGAGGCTCGCCACGGCCTCGGTCGGCGGTGATCTCGGTCTTCACCGGCAGATCCACCACTCAGCGCACCGAGTGAAAATGCCCAGTCACGTGTCCCCGATATCGATGTAATGGATCCCCAAGCTTCAGACATCTAGTCGACATGGATGGCAAATGCGCGAACCTCGGTCGGGGCCGTTAAGGAGGCGCCGACGACGGGCACTGGGCCGCCGGACGTAATCCCACGCCGTCGCCTGGGATCCCATCGATCTCCGATATGCTCTGAGCTTTAAATGGTACCCACGATAGCGCCGAAGGTGTTCCGCGACGTGATGTTCAGCTGCGGATAACAAGGAAGAAGGTGCCTGGCAAAGGGGATCACCTGGTTGACATGGATGTCAAAATACGCATCCACCGTATGGATCTACGATCCCGTGTACAAGAACCCGATTACAAATATGAGGGCATCAGTTCCTGTGAACCGCGATGGCTAGTGGCTCGCTTGTGGTTTTTGTACTTCGATTCGAGTAGATTGGTGGGTACATGCATCGACCAACGACGATCAATTCCAAACAGAATGGCGTCTGATCCACCTCAAACTGGGGTATCAGTCTTTCAAGATATCATCGGTATCGACTTTAACCCACGATTTTAAAGGCGGCATGGGTAAAAGGCATCAAGGGTGATCGCTGGTTTCACAGTGCGAACAAGAGCTCTACATTTGGGATCATGCACGCACTCGTAATCACGAGTTGCCACCCAATCGCCGAGTATTAAAATTGGGGTCGACTGTCGATGATGCAGGGCGATTCCTCGGATCTCCATCCTGTGAGTGGTGAAGCTACTTGGTCTTGAAATTAATCATGGCACATAATTTCGTAGTCGTGAGGGTGGTGGCCAACTTCTGGAATCATGTGCGTAGTGATATTGCCAAATAGTTTCAAGAGTTGATTACCGAGCTCGTTTTGGCAAATCTGGTTTTGATATATATTTCTTTTATTTAGATAATTGATTAAACTTCAATCAATGCTTCTTATTCACCCATTTCCTCGTGTATCTTATTTCTTCACTCAAGAATTTCTACTGTTTTAATTCTATTTCATAATTTTTCACAGAAAACACAAGAATGACTCGTAATCCGTAAAGTAAACAACGCTGGCGAGGCGGTTTTGTAATTTAGCATCAATTACAAATCAACTACAAACAAATCCCATAGAAAATTATTTTATTAATTGATGTATTTTGTTATCGATTGATTACAAAGTTAAAAGCATATGGATCGAGCTTGAGGATTGATTACAATACAAACTCAGATAAAGCTGAGTTCAGAGGTTAAGCTCTCAAGTCCACGATATGGTATGGGTCCTGAGCCCTAATGAGCCCAGGTTTGCAGCTCTCGAAAAACTGGTCTGCTTTGAACATTTTTAAGTCGCTCAAAGCTCTACTGCCTCGAGTCGCTCATTAAATTAACAAGCTCGAAGCTCCAGAATGTTCAGTCTACCACGCTTCGTTCAAAGATCATCATTCTCCAGTCGGGCAATTTGTATTGCAAACAGACTAAGGCAAATAGGGAAGATCGTATCACAATACTCATCAACAGACAGTACTATAGGGTCAGAAGTCGTGGTCACGATACAACTTTTGTATCGTGACAGCAAAAGTGGTCGAGGATCGGGCCGTAAATTGTATCAATACAGCAAGTCAGATCGCGGATCGGGCAGGGCGCCAAGCGCCAGGGCGCCGGCGAAGAAAGTGGTGGGGAAGCGTGCGCTACGGGCGCCGGGCGCCGGGCACGCGACGCCGCGGAAAGTAATCGCAGAACATTCCGGCAGAGAGCGCCGACATCGCCACGATCACGACATCTGCCGCTTTCGAGGGGCTACGACACGGCGATACAGCACGCGCGCTGGCTTTCGGCCTTCAGCGCTGCAGTCGGGCGCGGTTGCCGGCTGGCCGAAGGAAGTCGTCATTGTGCACCTCGCTCGCTTTTGACTCGCTGACCGGGCTTCGACTTCAGATTATTCTTCGAAGTTACTAAATGAACATCGTTCATTGTAAAATAAATTTGAAAGCGCAACCTCTTATTAAATTAAATAAAATAAAATAAAATCAACTAAAATTAGCCAAAATTTTCGAAACAAATTTTCTTTCAAAATTAGGTTTTTTCAAGATAAAATTTTGTTGAAAACAATATTTTAAATGCAAATTGATTTGACCTGCATTACTTGTAAATGCAGACCATGTGTGTTAACTCCTAGTTTTGTGTATGAATTAGTGTTCTGGGGGCTGTTTATCTTTAGAGATACCAGACAGATGCAATTCCACTATATTGAGTCTTATCATATGTGGTTATGTAGAAAACTCACAGTATGCATGGCTGGAATGAGCACAGAAAGGGGCTAATGCTAAGGTTAGAACCATGACTATAGGATTTGAGATGAAATGAATATGGAAAGCTAGAATTTTATCTATCAATGAATTTGAAAATAGTTAGCGCCTTGTCATAGGAAATGAACGAATGGGCCTCATGTCATTATTAAGTCTATTAAGAATCGCATTGCAGGTATCGCTAGTTAGACTAAATGCCTCCAGGAATTACATGAATCTTGTTGCCATTTGACATATGGTGATGGTTAGTATATAGGGCGAGGGACGATAGCTCCACACCGGTCGTGCACCACCGGACACACTGTACCACCGTTGTTTGATCGACAGCCTTTGTAGAGGCTATGGTGACAAGGGCATGGGGCAGAGGCTATAGCATCGTGCCGTATAACACAGGTGGACAGAAGATCTCAAAGAACCCTCATGTAGGTTTAGAGCTACACCACACCATCCACATTCACAGGGGAGGAGACCGATGGCGGTGAACGACAAGGGAAAGTGTGATCAGAATCTGATTGAGGCATATGGAGACCACCTGACATCATCATCAGATCTGTGTTAATGAGGATTCAATGTAGGGCTAGGCCGTGGGGTGATGGTGGAGATTTGTGGTTGTAGACTGAGACTGAAGTTATGACATGGATTGTAGTTTTCAGATGCCGTCACGGGTAAGTATTTTCCGTGAGATCATGAGAGGATGCCAAGGCTCGATGCTCCTAGAAATAAGGTAATACACGATCGTGATGGACTACGGGTTAGGTTCACCGACATTTAGCCTTGATTGATATCAGATTTGTTATGCATATGAGATTTCTCAAGATAAAGTTAGAGATTCGAGAATGGTCGGGCTCATCTTGATCATTAGGACTTTTCTTACGGATATGGATTCCACATGGTATTCAACCAATGCAGGAGATGGGCTTGGTGTCGAGATTCTTCCGAGGAGTCACATGTGAGTTCTCCCAGTGGATTGCATGAATGTGGATGATATGTCGAGGTCATGAGTTTGAGATCTCGTGGACCTCCACCACGCGCTGGACCCAACAGAATCGTCGACATGTCGGGAGCTGATGTCATCCTCGGGATGGATTGGCCGACACTTTATGTGGTTGTGGACTGTCACAGCGGTAGGAGAGTTACCGCCATATTGGGCAGATCTGCATCGTGGTGGCATTTCAGTGGGGACAATATGACATTTCGCCCAGACAGTATAATACGAGCGCCCAGGGTGTCAGGACAATTAGTGGGTTGGCTAGCGAGCTCAATTCCATTTAGAGGACGAGGGGAGAGCACTGACTTAGATCCACCGGTGCAAGTATGATGTCTTTCCAGATGAGCTACCTGGACTGCTCAACAGAGGGTGGGATCTGCGTATCGAAGCCACACCTCGGTACTTCACCCATCTTCATGACTCCGCATAGATGGCACCGCGCGAGTCAGTGGTCCTGAACGAATGTATGAGCTTACAGGACAGTGTCTATTGGGACCAGCACTTCACCACAGCCGGGCGCCCTGCCTTCGTTCGCTGCTAGCGACAAGACCTCGATCGCGTATCACTACGTATTGGGCTAATTGTAAGAATATCAAGAATCGTAACACACGAGGATTGATGATTTGTTTGGATCACCGAGAGGAACGCAGAGCTCACCCGCCACGCATCTTCGCGACCGCTACTATCAAACGAGGTTGTGGATACGATATCCCAAGAATGCGCTAGGACGCCGCATGGCACTTGAAGCCACGGCGGTCGCTTCTTCGACGATCGAACGACTCAAGAGATTCGGATGATTCACACAGGGGATTGTCTGGTCGACGCTATCGTAGTTCGTGATGACATTCGGATCTACCCCAAGAAGAGCGGAGCATGAGCATCACCGGCATCATGGCGCTTGGCTGACCATCGGGCGACGCCAAGTCGGTGCGGCAGCTCCAAGCAGACACAGGTGAGATTGCATGTGGACACGGTGCACGAGATCGTATGTCATCAACTTTATAGAACGAGGCGCTAATGAGTCGTGGGAGAGGTCTTCAAGTCACTCTTCGAGATACGTAGTTTCGGGATTGACCGGCTATAGATTCTCAGATTTGATAGCAACACCTATGACCATGGTCGACCGAAGGACGTCAAGTTTGATCGACCATCGATGCGGTAGAGAAGATTCAGTCAAAGAGACCATTTAGCTCGATCCAGAATCCCGGCATGTGGTGGCATGTTATTGGACGTCTGAGTTTAATGATAGGAGAGTGCTTTGCGCAACCGCAGGAGTTGGGGCCGCCAGCTGAAGAACTCAGCAGAATTACTCCGCACATGATATGAGCAGCGTTTGGCTTTACAGATTTAACACGCCACTACTATACCAAGGAGTTCGAGGTGTACTGTAATTTTCAGCCCTGGCATATTTTCACGCCAGCATGACCACTGTATAAGAACGATGATGGGTTCAGAGATTATGACTTCACTGCATTACCATCCCGTAAGGCAAATGTGGTATCGATGCACCTGTACTCTGGTCACGAGAGTCGCTGGCTAGTATAGTTTCTGAGTGCATAGGATGCTCGAGACCGCGGGACCAGCCAGCTACAAGATAGCGATGCATCGTGGTACCTCGAAGTTTAATGGCTACACCGTCATTGCCAGTGAGGATCGGAGTCCCCGTGGCATGATCGCAGTGATACGGTCCATCAAGACCCGCATATCAGCACAAGACTATAGGCCTAATTTCATCAATCCACACGTATTTGCAGAGTCTTCTGCAGATATGAGGACCGGGTAGCTGTTTCCCCAGTCGACCGACCGGTGAGATTCAGAGTTTCACCGGCCTCGATTCGCCATGATCCGTGTGGCATGAAGATGTACCAGATTGGCTCGCCGCATACGCAGAGCGAAACGAAGAGACACGTAGTGGGACTCAGGCGCACGATGTCTCACACGTCAGCCAGGTCGGCGTCAACGATCCCGTCAAAGAGGCTACTCATCCACCTGATATCGAAGGAAGTGGGAACACGCGATGGATCTCAGGACCCACTCGCCACGGACGCAACGTGTTTGACGCCGATACGGGCGACATAGCGCGGACCCATCACCAAGCCTGACGATATTTTCAAACAAGGCGTGACGATCCCGCCTCGAGATTCTCACGCCAGATATTCAAGAGATAACCGCCACATGGAGCATCCTCCAGATCCATAGTAATCTGATGGACCAGATTTACGACACACCTCTTGAAGAGCCTGCAAAGGCTATGGGCACATGACTGACGATGAGCATAATAAGCCCAATTTACAGACGGTCGGGCCCCGAGAGAACTATACACAGCATTAGAGGACATGCTACTGAGCACAAGGCCCGATCATATGGGTACTGGGGAGCATTGGTTCTGCGTGAAATTACCTTTACACCGAACAAGTGACAGAAGATATATACAGATTTGACCGTACAGAATAAGGGGGAGGCCATGTAGGATTACGCGAGAGGACGAAGGTGGAGAGCTCCATCAACGGTCCTCGACTGACAGAGACACCTCTGGGCGTGAGTTTGATATGACAACAGCCTCTCTCACACCCGTGAGCCTGGGCAGAAGAGCTTGTGCAGATGTGCGACGGCCGACCTCATGAGTTCGAGGTGGGATCAATACCGGCTGCGTGATGCCTACAGGGATCTTTTCGTTCCTGTTAGTAACGTGAAAGCTATCGCCGATGGCTATCGGACCTTCGAGATATCGGCAGGAATGTGCACAAACATAAGTGATCGGTTACTGCTATCACTTCAAAGATGTCGTGTCCACCCAGGCGTTTTCCCACGCCTCCATACTCCTGTAAATATATCGATCCAGCTCGCGTGGTGGGATACTGCTGACGACAGAGGTCGACACTGACGGGACCTCGCGAGTGAGGACTACGTGGCATCAGGATAAGTCGCAGGATCGTGCCTTACACGCAAAACCGCGTGAGGTCGCTAGTGTCGGGTACTACGGAGGCACTATGGAGCAGGGAGAAGTCCACTTAATGGGTGGGGAGCGGCAGACACGAGGCGGCCACTCTATCCTTCTTGTTTAGGATGAATAAGACGTTGTTTTGCTGCTTAAAATTCTAACGACTATTATTACGCATGCAGTAGATACACAGTATATGCATGTGCGTGATTGTACGGTCCTTAATTTCGATCATAATCTTTTAAGGAGTGGTTACAGAATCAGTGATACTTTTTGGTAAGTTATTGAAATCGACTTATCATGTACTATAATATTTCATAAAAACCAATGATTTTTTAGATTCCTGATGATCTAAACGGATACCACCCATAATCATTGCCCACACATAAACTCAGAAGCAGACAGTCTCCTAAAATTCCAGATAGCTTCTGAGTTAATGCTTGGCGATTCGCTCCGGTCGATAACCAGACTTTCACAAGAAAAGTTATATATAACAAGCACCATGCGCCAAGGCTGCAGCAGATAAACGATGGAACTCGGCCACGCCAGATAAATGTTCATCACAAACTAAATGAGGACACATAATAATATTGAAAGCTTTAAGTCAGCGACAAAATAAGCATAAAAATCTTCTCCTTTCTTAAACCAAAGCCAAAACGTGAGATGGCAGTGGAGAATTGACAGAGATGAAGGTTTTCTGCTCGAGACCTTGGGAGTAGAAGACTTCTCTTCAGATTTTCAAGAAATTGATCGCCACTGCCTTCGAGACAAGAAGGAGAACCGCCTACGCCGGAGAGTGCTTCACACGCGCACTTAATTAGAGCTTCTCAACCTCGGTATAGAGTGCTTTTTCCGGCCGGCGGACGCTTATTTGCTGCTCTACAATGCTTCACTCGCTTCGCGCCAACCCGGCCAAGTTGATCTGCTCCAAAACCGGAATGTAGACGTTGGATTTGAAATTACGTGACGCTACCAGGATCACCCACTAAGCCGATGTTCCTAGTTTGTACATTTGTGCGGTAAAATGTGTGCTTTTGATTGACAGTAATACGAGTTTGACCACTTAGTAAATACCCAAGTTCATAAAGTGAACTGGACAATTGGTGGTCTTTGATAGAATAAGAATTTGTGGTTTCATCAAGTTCCTAAACAAATGGCGAAAAATAGCATTTTTGCGAAAATATTGGTTGATCGAAACATTTAAACCAACTCATTTCTGTGTATGATCAATAGCCCAAGGGAGCTACACTTTGATAGTAAATGTGGGCACCCATATGACATGATTGTGTGAATTAATGTTTTGTAAATATATGTAATGTTTTGTTTATATTTAATACGCGGCTAGATCAGACGAGAATCGCATACATTATTCCATATACGCATCGTAAACATCTCAGATTATGTGAAAGCAGAAGGCATTTGGTATGAATACTTCTGTAAAATTATCGAGAGAGAATCTCTTAAAATACACTATCTATAGCTTCCAAATGAAAAAATATCAAACCCTGAGCGGCCCACCGATATTCACATCTGAGCGTACCACAACAAATAATATATCAATCGCCTGAGCTACCAATTGATATATATACATATTTAAGGGTCAACTAATTAATAAACAATAATTTCATACAAGGCTTAGGCGAGTGTGAGAGAGTCTGGTGGAGGACTCTGATTCAGTTGGTCATGTGGCATATTCAAGAGGATCATGCATTTGTCGAACGTTACTCAACATTGCACCGCACTCAAAGTGAAAGACTCACTTAGTGGCGACATCCCCACTACCGAAACACTCAGCTCACCCCGTCTAAGGGATATTATTCTTACGTACGGTGAGCGTGCGAGGGACGCCGTCTCTAGAGATTGGTTGTGAAGAAAGCCTAAGCCGTGGTTTTCGATGATGTTTACATGTATTAGAATCGCTTTAATTTTAATATACGCCCTATGGGCAGTGAAAACATTTCAACTCTGTAACTATCGATATAGCCGTATGTTTTTATGATATATCGAGTACGCCCGCAGTCGCCTTATCCAGAACATATTTGTATCATCAGGATTATATCGGACCGGCTTCGATGCGCCTACGCAGGTGCAGCCTATACTCGTGATGCCCGCACAAAGGAGACTTCCGTCATTTGAAGTGGCGCCCAGAACCGGGACATCCACTTCAGACTACGCAAGCCAGATTCAGCCAATCTGATTCCCGAATGGGGCATCACATAAAAATGTTATGCCGTGGCTTACCCTACGCATTTCCATATCCGGCAGCAACACGAGAATAAGCTTCAGATAAGATCCGGCACAAGGATATGTCCCGTAGCATAAGTATAAGATTCGAAATCCTGTAATGTCTCGTGCAACACAAGTATAAGATCCGTGAAGAGGTGATATATTGCATTATCGTATAATATCCGAAATACAAGAATATCCCAGAATACAAGTATAAGATCCAAGACATGTATATGCTCCATAATACAAGAATAAGATCCAAATACAAGAATAAGTATAGTTCAGAGTACCTACTGGCACCTCAGATTCATTAATTTCTCAGAGGTAATCACTGTGAACTCACTTTCAGACTGACATCCCTCACAGAGTACCTACGTATCTCCGTATAAGTTCTCGATAAGGATAAATCAAAAGAGTACTCTACAAGTACTTCCATATAAGGACAAAGCCAATACCAAGAGAGATCTCGTAATAATCAGAAGATCTACGGGGACCAAACAAGTTTTCTACCTCCAGAGTATAATTATGCAAGCCTAATGTATGAGTATTAGTTTTGTAGTACCTAAGGGTACCTCCGTATAAGCATAAGTTCCGTCAACTCCTATGCAGAGATATGATAACAAATATATACCGCACGCAGGTATAAGTATCTTCAGAGGCATAAGCCTCAGAACTCTACTGCAAGAGCTTGATCCACAGAGGCAGAAGGGTGAGTACGTGATAGTACCTCCATTTGCGAAACATGTAAGGTGTTCAAGATCAGTTATAAGGAATCAATAAGAAGTCCTACTAGGAGATCGAATTAGAATCATCCGTTAGTGATATAAGATCCTAATGCTATGGGGTGATAAGTCCGACAGCATGTCTCACAAGCATAAGTACTTTCAGAGAAGTCCAGATGCGTAATGCAAAAGGAAATTTCGACATTCGTTATTGCTTATCTCACGACATAATGAATGCGGCACGTGCGGAGATGCTTCCACTCAAGCGTGAAAGCTAGCACACGTAGTTTCTTTAACCGCGGTAGATACAGATAGCACGCCCGGAACATCCGCGATACAACGTGGCCAACACACTAGTGCGGTTCATCGTAGGTTCGACGCTCCGAATATGTAATTGTAAATGCAAAAGATGGCCAGATACGTAAACTGACTCCGCAGATACGCAGATGATATCGCAAACACCACTACGATGGTAGTCTTTTATTTCATACATGATATTTTGACTTCGTTATAAGACGTGGGCCACATCCACGTGTACAAGTTCTAGCTTTGAAAAAAAAAAACAGTAAAGTCTCTAGAGAGGTAGTTCCTGCTTCTGAACTCTGGCTTTCTATCCCACTGCACTCTGGGCCTGACTCATGATCTTCTGTATGTGACACAATACATACATACATACATGATATATAGTATATATATATATATATATATATATATATATATATATATATATATATATATATATATTCATTTCATTTAACATTTAATTTCAATTTATCAAGTCATCGGAGGTTATGCAATTTCATATTGCACTCAAATCATTCAAATCAAAATCATATTCTTCAATCCAACATTATTTAATTATCGACCATGAATCCGTATGCTTGGCACAAGATAACGACCACCCAGACAATTGTAGACTGGGTCAAGCAGTGCCTAAGATATAGAGAGAGAGGTATATATATATATATATATGTACTGTCAGGTGTACACTACCGATATCGTTCTTATTGGCTACAACCCAGATGCCACAATAGTACATTGAAACTGATCTTATTGGTATTACAATTTTATCCTTAACTCGAATTTAACTACAACATTATTTAGGCAAGTATTAAAATCATTATAATACACCACATACTAGTATATATACATTTGTATGCAAATAAACCATTTTCGCTTCATGTAATTTTCTTATGCAAATCGCTTCTTACGCTAACGTCTCCAAATCACTTAAGACAAAATCATTTCAAACACAAATCAATACATGCACTTTCTTGTCAATCATTTCCAAGATTCAAATCATTTCTGTAATTATTCAAATATTTTAGAATAGAGAGAGAGTTTGAGAACAAACCAAAATCAAGCCGTTTTGATTCCACCTTCTGACCTCGATTTCAATGCGGATTTTCCTCCCACCACCCCCTATTCAAATACTATGATAATCGTTATTATTAGTCATTGTCCTAGGAGTTCTATTCAATAGGAATTAATCATCTGATTTGATAATCCTCAAACTCCACAAGTTTGACAGATTCACTAAACTACCGATATGCCCAACACTTAGATCACCCACTATTTTTTTTTTTTTTTTTTATTTATGGGGTCTTAACTCCATAAATTAGTAATGGTGTCTTAACTCATTTGAAGTTATAGTTTTAAGGTTTCTTCTCCAATTGGAATCATCCAATTTGGATCACCCAAACTCAAGTTACGACATTTTAATGCCGAATTAGTCGATATGTTCAACTCACTAGATCACCCTTTTTTTTTTTTTCTTTTCTGGGATCTTAACTCCATAAATTGGTAATTGTTCCTTCTACACATTTGAAACTATGGATCTAAGGTTTCTTCTCCAATTGGAATCATCTAATTTGGATCACCAAAACTTAAGTTATTGCATTTTACATTCGGCCCATTAATTTGAAAAGCATGTCGGATTGTTAGCACATAACGCTGAAGATTTACAGGCACTTTGGGGTAACAATTTGCATACACTTTCTTCAAGTAAATTATTTCCCTAGAAGTATATTTTACCCAAAATTTTGAATCACTCAATTTGGATGAGTGAAACTCAACTTATGTACAAAACACCATAACAACACCCAAAGCGAGCATGCGGTATTTGACTGGCATTTAAGCCCAAAATGGGGAGCCTTAGAGCTACAATTCTTGCATGTCAGCCACATCTCGTTTGTAGCTCTATCTCTTATGGTTTTTTACCAATTAGAATCACTTAATTTTGATGATTATAACTTAAGTTTATATACGTTATTTTATATAATATTATAATATACGTTATTTTATATACGTTATTCTATACAGCCTTTTCTTCCATGAATGTCTTTTCTTTTATATAATATTATAATTTATCAATATATAATTTTAAGAGGATGAATGTCCCTTATGAAAGATATTTGGAAGTTTCAGCAATCTAAATATTTTAGAGAAGCTAATAGAATTCCGATGGTCTTGTGAAAAATGTATTGGTATGATATATTCAAGAATTTTGTCATAAAGTCAAACTTCCTTAAAGATATTGTTTATATTTCTTCGGATCTTTATCCATTTGACTTTCTAAACTTAGATCTTTGTATTTTTCTTTCATAAAAAAATTTATAATTTTTTATTAATTAACTATGAAAAATTAAAATATTTAAATTTTCATTGTTATCCATCACCTTGGTTTTTTTTTTTTTTTTTTTTTTGACTCTTCTAAGATTTTCATGTGTAGTAAGTGATATATATATATATATATATATATATATATATATCCATCACTACAAGCCCATGCCCATAAATCATAATTTTAATGTATTCTAAAATACTTATGTGATATGCACATAAATCGAGTACAAAAAAATAAAAAAAATAAAAACAGATAGAATTATCAAAGCATTTCAGACCTCTCTAATTCAAAATCCCTAACATATAATGCATAACAATATAATTATTATAAAGAAAAAAATATGTAAAATGTTATCTTTCTTTTTTGTGGTAAACAAGGATTTTTCTAATTCTATAAAAATGTCAACAAAATATATATAAAAGAATTGTTCAAATTATTACTAACAAATTTATATAATTTCTAATGGTTATATGAACTGTGATTATATACGTTAAAATGTAAATTTAACATGCTCACAATTTATTGTTAATATGAATTAGAATTTGATCTCAATACATAAACCTTATATGCTTTGTTAGTGTGAAATGAGATAATTTAATTAATCACTCTAGGAAGCTTTTATTTTTATTTTTTGAAAGCTTCTAAGAAGCTTTTATTAAGTTCAATAAAAATGTTTTTTATACAATCTTAGTTTGGACTTTAGATAGAAATCAATTCTAAAATAATGTTGGTTTAATTTAAAATATTTTTTTGGACTAAGTATACATTTATTTAAGTTGAATTGTAGGGGAAGAGATTTCAAACCTTCAAAGATCAAATAAAGTTCAAACAGAAGTTTTAATTTATAATAACAAATAAATAAACAAGAAATTTATAAACTTAAAACTAAATACTTATTTGAGGTTATTGGACAATTTGTATTTGAGACGGAACAAAACGAAATACTCCAATTTTCAAACCTATTACTCAAATTAAATATATAAAGAAGATTCAAACATCAAGAAACCATTTAGGAAAAATACAATAATAATAAAGTGATATAAGGTTGTATGGTACGATATTGAAAAATAAACATCACATCAAAATGGGTGATCTTTAAAACTTTGAAGATGGTCTAAACCAGAGGATTCATGCATATTTCTATTTAGTTGGGATTTAAATAAGCACATTAAATTTGTTTTATTCTATGGATGTTAACTTTATTTAACATGTTAGTATTTATTGTCTTCCTTCTCTCAGTGAAATTTTAGAGACTTTAAATCTTTATTTTAGATTTCCATTTTTTAATTCCAATGAATAAATTTGGTATTGGAGTCTATGCTTGTTTTTGAGACTCACACTCCCAAATCGAGAACAATAGCAATGAAATCCTCCCCTTTTATGTACTTATATCAAAACCTTAAAACCTATAAGATTATATCAAACAATGTCACATGTTCTACCAAACCTTTACATATAAAATTGCTAACATGTTACAAGAATTCGAATATGGATCTCTTGAACTTGGATTTATCATAGCTCATTCCCATCCCTTTGTAGTAACATATCTCATTCCCACCCCTTTATAATAACACGTTTTTACAAGAATTCGTACCATTTCCTGAACCTGGAAGTAACATGTTCTTACAAAAATTCGAGGGTAGATCTCTCGAAGCTCATTCCCACCCCAACCAGGCCTGAGGGGCGCTCCCACACTATTTCATTTACCTACAAGGCTAGAATTGAGCAGGACCCAAATTTATTTTCTCATAATCACCCCAAACGATAAAAATGTTTCACAGCACAAATAAAAAGTTAGGAAAGGTCAAACATTCCCAAAAACCACACTACATGGAAATAGAAGGAGATGATAAAATTTGTTCTAAAAGAGAAGCACTCTGGGGGAAAATTCTTCTGTCTCTGTGAACTCGGAACGAAATAAGAAAAATGCGCGGTTTCAATCCAACAGGGGAGGAATTATTGAGAAGTCGTGTAGCTGTTGCTAAAGAAAACCAAATCATTTCTCGGAAATCTGATGATGTCTTAGGATCATCGGTGGAACATATGCCCCTTAGGGATTTCATGTATGACGTCTCTGCTTTGGCTGAGCTGATCTCTGTATTTTCAATGTTCCCAATATCACTAATTATGAAAGAGCCAGGACAGGTTACTTGATATATATATATATATATATTACAACCAGCCCTCATTATTTATGAAATAAATAAAATTTCAAAGAGAGGAATGATTAAAGAAAAATTTTCATTAGCTTCAGGCTGTAAAAAGTCGCCTGTTTACATTTTACAGAAACTTTATACACGGATCCTTCTTTCTATGTACACAAACTCCTACTCTCAATGTACTAACATCAATTCTAAAGACTCCTAAGCAAAAGACAGACGATCCGGATTCCAATTCGATTGGTTCAGATCGCTTAGAAATCAAATCCTCAGTCTTAAAGAATACCGCATTGATAAAAACATAATAGGCTTCTTCAAGTAGATTGATTTCTACTGATTTCACGGCGGTGCTTACCAACACTGATCGGTCTCCCATCTCAGGCAAGTTCGGCCGGAAAATACTGAGGCAGAGGAACTCCCCGTCTCCGCCGCAGATGCGGACATTGCGAACGGAGAACTCACCGGTCGCCGTCGCCTGAAAAGAGTGCGATCGTAATCGGCGCGTTTCTCCGGATCCAACAGTGTCGCGTAGGCCGCGTGGATCTTGATAAACTCATTCGCTGATGTATCCTTTTCGCCGTGACCCACGACGTCGGGATGCGAAACTCTGGCTAACCGGCGATACGCAGCCTTGATCTCCTGGCACGTGGCGCCCATCTGAATCCCTAAAACGTCATAGAGCGACGCCGGAGTTGCAATGTGCGACGTCGTCTTCTCGGCGGTCGCCGTGTAACTGGCGGATACCCTTGGCTGCCGGAATCTGACGCCGGTAGGAGACCAAGTCCGTACATCGCCGGCGACTTTTGGAACGGCGAAGTGGGAGGAGTTGAAAGAAGAAGGTGCTGCTGCTAAAAACATTGTGATCTGCGTTACCATTTGAATGGCTGTTATTGCGGCTGAAGAAATGACGAGTCAGTAAGCACGAAAAGAGAAAGCCAATTTATAGAAATATCGCGGTTCTAGATTAACCATGGTTAAGATGGTTGGGTTAAGTGACTAGGCTTATCCGTGTATTTATCTTGTGCTGACTCAGCGATGAGTAGCAACCCGTCGGTGTTTTCCTCCCCACGACATTAAAGTTTTACAGTATCTGACACAAATCAATGGGTACTGTTTGGCTTCCTGTCACCATATGACCCTCTTTTTTAATTTTTGTACGATACTTGAAAAGCAATGTTGATACCGTAGAGTTTCTAGAAACAATTCTAAGATATTTTTTCTAAATAAAAATTCACTTGAAATTTTTACTTAAATAAATAAAACTTTTTACAATCGTTGTCATACACTACCTTAGTGACAAACAAATTTTGAAAAGGGAGTGATACTTGTTTTAGTTGCGACAAATGCTTTCATAATCCCGACAAACTACATGTGGATTAATGATTAATTACGGGGTCTCATCCCGTGGAAATTTTTTCTAAAAATTTTTATTAAAAAATTTTAAATAGCTCAAAATTTATAAAACTAACATTTTTATAAATTTTTTTTAAAAATAATCAGTGTGAACAAATATGTTTTTGACATTCATATATTTATATATATCTTTAAAAAAATAATAAAGATATTGAAAGGATTATTTTTATTATAAAATAATAAAGATATTTTTGTTAAAATAGATAAAAAAAAATTAAGAAAATGTTAGTTACCCTTTCTTTAACAAGCTCTTTATTTGTGATATTGTGGTGAGTCACTTTGACAAATTTGAAATTATCGAAAGTATACCCAAATCCTATTCAATGGAATGTCGAGATGATGTTTTGAGCTGTCCACGATCCAAGGTACATAACCGTTGAAAATGGCCATTTGGGCTCAGGATTCAATGTGCCATCCCGTTTTGCAATATTCTTTCAACAAAGGTCGGTGCAAATTAAAAAAGTCAAGTGCAAAGTTTCCTCCGAATACATTAAAATTTTTGCTTTTCTCGGGATGAATTAATCACGAAATAATTAATCACTCTAAAGCTAGAGCCGAAAACTGTAATACACCTTTTTAGGTTCATGATTCCTCAATTGCATGTTTTAGATGGATTATTTTTATGGAGGAATTTTAAATTATTCCTCGTATGTCAAACATTTGCCTATTAGTCTATTTAATTCTGTATTTATATGAACAAAAAGGGTTCGTCATAAACAAAATCTTCAGAAGGTTATAAAGAAATATGTTGAGAAAGAGGGGGGTGTGGTTCTCCTAAAAATTTCAGGAGCCCATTTTTTCATGGAGTGCACGTTAACGGGAATAAGGGCGGCGAGAACCAACTGCCAAACTTACCTTTCCACGCCGGCAAACGCCGACACTGTCGGTAGGCATTGAAAATCTGAAACGCGATAAAGAAACGTGATTAGTTTTAGTTTTAGTTTTAGGCCACGGAAAATTATTCCAAATGAAGGAAAGATGTGGGACTGAGCTTGGGAAGTTCCAATGTCAATCCCTTCATCATTATTTCGAAGAAGCGAAAATAAAAATGAAAAAAAAACATGAGGAAATCAAGCCGCGGATTCAATTAATATACCAAAAGCGTGTTTTACTAATAAGTGACTGGGTTCGGAGTCACTTCTTCGTAAGCAACAGTTAGTTTGACGGTTTTAGCCTTGCCGCTTTTTTTCTTGTTGTGAATGATTTTGTCCGTCTTTCTCGACGGTATACTTGACCGCTGACCTTGAAATTAATAAAAATATTATTATAAGAAAAAGGATGGAGAATCTCTAAGTTAAGGGTCTTAGGATAAGGTTGGGGTGGGCCATTGAGAGGTTGAGCAGCATTCATGTGATGTGGCCCAATCAAAGCGTATATTTAATTAAGTTACGTGGGATCCATGTTCCATTCAATTCTATGCCCTTTGGTTTTTTCTAAAATTACTTTTGAAAAACAGTTTTTAAAAATACAAATAATATTATTTTGGTATTTGAAAACTATCCTTATTTTTTATGTTTTCCTGTAAATGGATTGCGTTTTTCTTGATTGACCTTATTTTTTATAACCAAATATAGCTTTTAAGAGCGGTAAATAAATAGTTACTTGGGGCTTATTTTGATCTGTTTTTTAAAATTTTTTATAAAAAGAATTTTTAAAATTTAAATATCATGAAAATTATGTTCTTTAAATTTAATGTTTTTTTTAATGTTTTTTTTTTGAGTTTTTCAAAAAAACAATAGATTGAAAATCAAATTTGTGGCACCGCCAGCTGTTTAAATAAGATTCTCAACACGTGGCAGACTGCATGTTATGCATCGGATTAAGCGCTGGATCACCGCCACCCACGTGGCGCCTCTTCCTTTAGTGAGAATGCGGTATATGGGGGCCCCGACAGAAACTGCTTACGCCTTTGTTTTTCGACACGTGGACTTCCGTTTCGACACGTGGACTTCTGGAACAAGCTGTCCTCTCGGGCTTCTTTTTGGGGAAAAATATGTTTTTTTTTTTTTAAACCTTAATTACTTTAACGATTAGTCAATTGTCTTTATTAAAACCTTTAAACGTTGGAAGCTCTTCCCGATTGAATTAGGTGTATAGGAAGAGAATAATGGTTAAAGGCCCTCTCGGGCTTCTTGTTACGGAAGCTATGTTAAGAGGGGTTTGTATTTTGAATTTTTGTTGAAAGCTAAATTCTCATCTCTTATTTTGAATTGTTATAAGTCTAATTTTTCACAATCACATGGCTTTTGCAGTGCCCTCATTTGTACTCCTGCTTTCATACTCTATGCTGATTAGCTTTGGCCCTATCTTTGTTTTTTAATTTTTTCAAGATTTATTGTTGAATGCTTTTTTCATTTAGAAAAAGTTATATTTCAAAACAGGAAACTTAATGCTTATAAAAAATAAACGAAACATCTTAATATTATTAAGTATTATTTAACATTAAATTAAAAATAAATTTTATTCAGTATTAAGTAAAAAAAATAAAAACCACCTTAAAGTTCCCATTTTATTTAAAAAATTAGGTCAAAGGCCTATAGTCCTGTTTAAAATTATTAATAAAGAGTATAAGATATTTATTAAAATGTATAAGTACAACCTCGATAAACTTTAGACATGAGTTCGTACCTAGACTTTTTATCAATTATTTTTTATATTTTCATCGAGTTTAGGTTTAAGCTTTTTTAAATTAAATTTTCAAATAAAATACAATGAGGGCATGATTTCCCTTTTATTTATGAAAGGGAAAGTCGAAAATTAATTAGGAAACTTATATTTCAATCCATTTATTTAAAAATAATTATAAATAAGACATTAAAAATATAAAATAATGATTCAATAATGTTTCATAGAAAAATAATTATGTTTCATATATGATATTATTTAAGTACTATGTTAATAAATTATAGTTACTATAACTGTCCTCAATGAAAACGTTATGCGTAATGTAATCAATAATCTTTATTTCTCTTAGATTACAAAGAATTCCAGAGGGTGCTTTATACAAATAAACCATATTACGTGACACTTTTAATTTGTGCATTATTCTACCATAATAAATCTGTCCAAAGCATGCTCTTCTGATTTGTTGGTTAATTACAGCATGATAAGCAGAGAGATTATATAAAATTACGTAAATATAGCATGTAAAGATGCAATTACAATTACAAATCCCGATAAATAAAATGAAATTAAGACAATAAACAGCGCATTTAAAATAAGCCAGAATATGAATCTGATATGATTAGAGCGCGTGAAGCGCGGTTCAGTAAAAGCAAAATTATTTCATGTGCGGTGCTTGTGTCGATTGAGTGTTAGTGGGATCTGACAGATTAGCAGGAATTTGCAGGTACCTTTTTGAGTGCATGCAGCGACACAGAGGAACTATTTCTATCCTTGAGAAACACAAACGTGTCTTTTTTCAAAAACCCTTGCATAAGTAATCTAAATAAGCTCTTTTAATACATTGAGAATACAAAATAGTTTCCAAAACATAATTTAAAACATATTTATTATAATTTATTCATAGCTAAAAAAGCGTTAATTTAAAAGCATGTTATTACAATTTATTCACACCAAAAAAGAAGCGTTACTAATTTAAAACATATTTATTACAATTTATTACTTAAAAAAAGCGTTACTAGCGTTTAAAAATCAACTGATAAAGCGCTAATGAATTGTCATCCTATTCCAACGTAGTGATAGAACTGCCCGGTCGGGCGCAACGTAGGATAGGTAAGGTTTTATCCTTTGAACCTTCCCTTATGAGAATATATTTACTTTCTTGACTAAAGGTAGACACGATGTCCTTAAACCTCATCGTTTATGTAAATGATGATATATCTACGCCTGAGGACTCTTACGCGTGCGATTCTCAACGGTATGTCAGTTTTGATGCGTGGACATCTTCCACTGATTCTGTGAGTTTAAGAATTGTCTTTCCTCTGATTAAACTGAAGCGACCCTCTTCTCTCTCACATAGGGGATTTTTTAACTATGAGTACTCTCGATACTCCTTTCGGTTCAAGCACATTAGAATCATTAAAAGCATGGCTTGCATATTCTCGATATATATCGGCTGTTTAAATCGCCAGGAATGGACGGGAGATTAAAACCCCACAGTGATCGAAACCAGTCTTTCACGATTTAGTTGTCCCTTTGAACCTATATCATTTGGGATCTCGGAATTCGATTAGGTAGGTTTCCATCGTGTTGACTACTTAATTTTTATGAACTTTAGTCGATTCATAGATGAAACTACCGACTAATTCTGTTAACCCTTTGGTTGAGCGGATCGCGTCATTATCCTTTGACTTTACATAGTCAACGAGATAACTCAGTTGAGATTAGTTGCCTAATGGTGTTGTGTCTCAAAGAGCGTGTGTCTAGACTTACCATTATACACATCACATTTTCTTTCTGCTATTCTTTGTGACTATCCTGATGGATAGATATAAATACATCCACGGGCTTTGGCCACTTGAGCCTCCTCCCGAGAAGTGCGTAACCATTGACCCTCTTCACCACATTTATCCAAGCGATGAATTTTGATTCCATAGTGGATCGGGCTGTACAGTTTGTTTCGAGGACTTCCGTGAAGTGCTGCGCTGTAGTGTAGACACATATCCACTGAGTCGACTTTGAGTTCTTCACATCGAGATATCCGGTTGGCATCCTTTGTATCCTTCAATCTGTTGGATATCTTGTGTGAGTTAAATCCATAATCACATCTTGGTAAGTATCTTAATACTTACGATTCCTTTCAGATGATCACCACATTTGGATTACTGCGTGTACATCTACTCGGTTACTAAGCGTAAATATATCTGGTCTTGTCTGACTCATCAGTACATAGGCTCCCGATCACCCTAGAATACTCATTGAGATACACTTTCTCCTCTATTTTTGACATATGAAGATTTACATCTATAGGTGTCCTAGCCGCTGGAGATCATCGTTCTTGAACTTATCGATATTTTATCCACATAATGTGATTGGTAGAACTAGTCCGTCAGAGATTCTCAAAAGATTTTACCCACTAAAATCACATCGGCAAGTCGTATCTTTCATAGCTCGAACCTTGTGCTTAACATAGCCTTGGCGGTAAGATTTGATCATTTCATCGTCACTACTTGACAATGAGCATGTCATCGGCATCTGATTACAAAATGACATAGCCATTTCTTGTATCCTTGACATATATACATTTATCCTCATTGATTTTTAAACCCATTAGCTGACCTTCTGTTATCAAACTTTTGATGCCATTGTTTTGGTGTAATTTAAAGACCATATAGGGACCTTCTTCTGAACTTTCTTTTCTTGTCACGGAGTTACAAAACCCTCGGGTTGCTCCATGTAGATCTCCTAAATCTAGATCTCCATTAAGAAGCGATCTTGCGTCATTGATGTATTTGAATTTATGTCTGGCAATGCAAGTACCATTCGTATGGAAGTTATTCTCGTTCACCCAGAATAGAGTATCAAAGTAATCAAGACCTTCCTTTTTGTTTTGTAACCTTTAATTACAAGTCTTGCCTTGTACTTATCAATTGTTCCATCGAGTTTCATTTTCCTTTTGAAAGAATCCACTTACCCTAGTGGTTTACTACTTTAGGAGGAAGGTCCACTTTAGTTCCCACGTATGGTTATGCGAAGATGGAATCAATTTCACTTTTGATAACTGCTTTCCTGAAAGAGCCTTCAAGAAAAGAGTTCCACCAGCTTCTTTATAGCTAGGAGTTCCTCTCCGCATATAAGTTAGAAAATGCGGTTGAATGATTTTTAAATCATATTCTTTTCTTTGCGTCGAGGTTCATCATGACCCTCTTTCTTCTTGTTCTTGTTCTTGATCGACTATCTTCATTCGCAGTGTCAAATGTTCGCTTAGACGAACTGGTCCCTCTTCGAACTTACATGGAAGCGTGTTCAAAAGCGGCATTCCTTGATTCCATAATCGTATTCTTATGTATATCGAGTTTGAGTTATATACAAGAAATCGATAAGCCTTCTTATTTTGTGCATGCTTGATGAAAGATGTAATCAACGGTCTTGGACTATTTTCACCTTTTTAGGTGTTAGGTGTTGGAACGCCCACTGCAAGACACCTCAATATTCGTAGGTATTTATGTGAAGGTTGCCTCCTTCACATCATATGGTCTTTGTTCATCCCACTCCGGTACCTTATTTAAAAGGTAATTCGCCGATGTGAAGCTCCTCACATGTTCTCGAGGTGTCGTAATCCCACGAAGACGCATTCATCATTTCTTTTTAATGTACGATTTTTTCCGCTTAGTCACAACCATTTGATCCGAGGTGAATATGGTGAGTGACCCATGTTCATCCCATGTTGTCCACGCAATCACCAATCGTTACATACTCACCACCACGATCACTTCTAATCACTTTAATTTTTCTTATTAAGTTGATTTTCAACTTCGCCTTTAGAAAACAAATTTTTCTAAAGCTTCATCCTCTCGCTTCTAAGGTGTCACATTATAGCAATACTCGCGGTTATCAAGCCAAAAGTAATAAATACTTATTGCCACCCCTCGTTTGCGTAAAATTTAAGATCACATATGTCACCATGGATCATATCCGTGGTTCAAGAGCTTCTTTCAATCGACGTAGCATTTAATCTTGTCATATATCAACACAAGTCTCACACTCGTTGTCGTTATCAATTTGAAATGTGGAATATGACTTAAGTTACCACCTCCGAGAAACTATACTAACATGTCCAAGTCTACCATGCCATAAACCAGAAGACTCAACAAATAATGCAGAAGAAGTACTTGCTTTATTCATTGTTCGGGGCTTACAAGCCATAACAATGCAGTTTTTAAACAACCCATTACAAACATAGCCCTTTCCCAATAAACATCCCCGACTAGACAAGATAACCTTGTCGACTTCCGAACACCATCCTAAACTGTTTGTTCAACAAATAACCAAACCAAATTTTTACGATCTTCAAAATATACAAAGACATTGTTCAGTCGTGGACTTTCCGTCATCTTCAAGATCACTTTTCCTTGTCCTCTGATGCTCTGATGTCGGGACATATCTCGTCCGAATAGACACGGCGGGTCAGCACCCGCCGCACGATCCACCACCTCTGCTTGACCCGATATCCGGCTGCTTCACTCAAGATCATCCCTTCGTATCGACCATGAAGAATTAACCAACTTGTACTGACTAATCACGCCTCGAGTCCACCATTTTATAATCTAGAATCTACCACCCACAAATTTCTGTGCCACCAAAGATCCTCGCCCATTTGCTCCAGTGACCCCACGCTCCTTAGTCGCCTTTCACACGTTAAACATTAAAAATAAAGCATCAGCTGGATCTGTCACACGATACTCCAAATCACTAGATATTTCAAACTTCCAACATCAAACGCCATGAGAGAACCTCTATCCTTCATTCACCTCCCTCTGGTAGGATCCTCGCTAAAACCTCGCAAGCGTTCAAGTAGGTCGATAAAACAAGATTCTTCGTTGCCAACCTTGAAACAAACCATTAATTCTCCCGCCACAGAGCCTCCGAAATCAGTCATACTGGCGTTGGCACTTAGCCGCAGAATCGGGCCATAGTACTTGTGCCCCAAAGAAGATTCCCCACATTGGCCATTTTCCTGTTGCAAAACAAGAAACTATTAATTTATTGCTTTCAAAAAAATGTAACAAATAATACTTCAAAGAAAGAGAATTTTTTTTTTCTTTCTCTTCTCGATGACGCCGAAGATGCATGCCACGCCATCGCCACGCCGCCGTCGCCGCCGTGCCGCGCCCGCCGCCACTCCAAACGGTTAGCCCAACCACGCGCCCAAAGAGCCACACGCCTGTATCAACCCAACGCCGCCACCCCAGAAGGTCTCACCGACCGCGACTCGCGACCGCAGCCCTCGCTTCAAAGCTCACATATATACGCCAGCCCCACACGCAACCCGCGCTTTACAGTTCGTAAGCACGTGACCGCCCGCTAGCTCAAACCCATGGTCCGGCCACAGCTCGCATTCGCCTCCCACTTGTAAGCCCATTACGCGTGCGACCGATCCAACGACGCCGCTCAACTCACCTTCTCAACTCCCACCGGGTCCAAATGACCCATTTTCCGATGAGCCCGCCGACCGCCGAAAAACACAATTCCGCCAATCAACCAAGTCAGACGGCAGCCTAGTCTTCTTCGTCCGACATGGGCTAGAGATCCATTGTTTTGTACTTAATTTGATTCTTAATCAAATGTCCAAAATTTAATAAACCTAAGCCAAACAAATTTAAAAAACAAGTTTCGTGGAAAAAAAAATTTAATCCGAGAGCTCTGACTCCGCAACAAAGACGATACCATGTGGTATATATATACCAACAAAATAAACCAGCGAAATTTTTCCACTCCAACCTCGTTTCATCAAGCCAAAACAAGAGACCACGACTCGTTAAGACATTGTTGACTACACACGTGAAACGTGAGATATATAAATTACATAAATATAACACCATAAGATAACAAATTTGCAAATTACAAATCATAATGAAATGAAATTTTAAGATACAAAAACAACCTGCTCAACAAACCGATTTAATACAAGATGAGCCTCGGCGCTTCAAGGAATACGCTTCTTAAAACGATTTCCGCTTCCACACTGTGCTTATGCCATTCGGGCCGTCTCCGCGATAGCACGACCAACCGAGAATTTAAATCGCACTAACACCTTATACCAACGAACCGCAGTTTCACTCATCACCCGGCGAAACACAACGTTTTTCAAAAGCCGACCCTCAGCCACACAATGCTTCGCACATTGCACACACAAACCGTTTCCAAACATAATTCTAAAAACATATTTATTACAATTCATTCACACTAAAAAAACGTTACTAATTTAAAACATATTTATTACAATTTATTCACAAAAAAACGTTACTAAACGTTTAAAAATCCAACAATATTTAAGTAAAACACATTATTTTATATGAACCCGTATTATATTTTACATTCTTTATATACTTTCATTTTATTTATTTACAAATCAATGGCTCAAACACAAGTTTCCTAATTAATTCCCCTTTACCTCTTTAAAATTGGGCCGCGTTCTAGCCAAGAGAATGGTCGGTGGACCACAGCGACCGAGGAGGCCGATAATAAAGGACCGTAATGCGTAAGGAGGACTTTAATGACTTATTTTTTTATTTTTTATTATTTTTTTAAAGCTCAGCAACAGGTTGGAAATTGTCCCTTCGCTTTTGGGTTTATGAAGAGTTGCCAGTGGTGCATTTTACATTAATATATATATTCTTTTGTTTGTCTGTTTGTTTCTTCTTTGGTGTTCAGGCAAATCCACGTCCATGATCCAGTTCCATAATGTGACAACAAACTAATGGACTCACCATCTGACATGTTCAATTAAGGTAATGTTAAAATCTTATTTTACACTTTCAACTATTCAAATCCAAAACTTAAAGAAAAAGGAATCTTTATATGTATTATTTATAGTAAAACTAGCAATAGGAAAGGAAATGAAGGGGGTATTAGTCTTTTTCTCTACCAATAGAAAAGGAAACTAGCAAAACTTTGATCCTTTATCATTGTGTGAAGGATATGAATAACAAACGACATTGCCTTGATCATATTTACAATTGCCTATCGACATGGTTGTGGGGTCCAGCCCCAGTCTTTGCTGCTGCAATAGTAGCCTTTCATGAGGAGAAATATTTATTTTCCACCGCCAAATAAGTATTGCATAGTAGTCTACTTGGCAGAAAATGAACTTTTGCTCGACACCGCACATTCTTCAACCAATAGAAGTTGCAGCAGTTTTCGCCAATTAGCTTCATTCTCCAATTAGCTTCATTCTCCAACTTCAAAATTTGCCTATAAAAGTAATAGTAGTAAGATGTAGGGTGAGAGGTGATGGTTTTGGTGAAGTGGAAGCAGATTTTAGTATATTATTCTTTCAATCACAGGAAATTTGAAAGCCGGGACGTGGGTGCAACAGTCTGGGTTATCCTGTATTGGAAGAGAAATAAAAGAAATGATAAGATTTAAGGTATAGAAGAATAAGATATGAAACTAAGATAGATCATGGAAGATATCCTATGCTACGACATCTGCCAAGTAAGTTTTATTTTAATAGTGATTATTTTTCCTGGGTTTGTCATAATATGCTTATCTCATTCCGGGGCGTTTTATCACGCTATATCTGGACGTCATTATTATCTTACTTTCTTATTCTTCTAGACGTGATCCATCTACACTTTCATTTCGAATATCGGCATAAACACCATTTGTCGCTTATAATCGCTTGAATTCGCCTACCCCAAAACTCCTTATTATCGGCCGACGACACATTCATCCAACCGACATAATTTCGGCGATCGACATCGCCACCTGCTCGCTCATTCGATTTCTACGACAAGACGCTAAATCTAATCGCTGCTAACAATTACAGCGGATAAAAGAAAGCCTACCCAAATATTACTGTAATATTCCACAGGGCGACTCACAATCCCAACAACTTATATCAGCGTGGCTGAAGCCGCAGCGAATCACACAAAGTTATTCGGGTCCCACGATTAAACTGGACATCAACGAATTATTCATTATTAAGCTCTACGACGAGATCTCCTCAATCGTAGTTATTTCATAATCCTATTAAGGAGATAATGCGAAGCCATGACACGTCGGATGTTGATTAAATAGAAGGAAGGTTGTTACTGCGTCATTCGCCGCACGACATCGCGCTATTAATCGCCGCCAGTGCCATATTGCATCCCACACACTCTTCTAAGAAACTTCGAAAACAGCTTACGTTAACGACAAAACAAAGATTTTCACGCCGGAAGCCACGAATTTAAAGCTCAAGGAAGGCCAATCAATCAGCCGAAGATTTGAATGATTTTGAATGAACATCACACAGCTTATCAATCATGCAGCGTCTCTCTCTTTGATGACGAGACCAGAGCACGCTTGCTATTTAGCTCATTGCCAGATAGTTGAACACTTTGGCGGTGATTCTGGTGAAATTGTGCCACATGAAAAAGCCTCACATCAAGCATACGAATAAATTATTCAATGAAGAATTGAATAAGGATTTCAGAAAGCAATGACACACATATCCTTGTCATGGAGAACAGAAGTTGAAGCAAAAGCAGTGAACCATTTGGGCATAACAAGTCAAGAGGCAGATCCAAGTCTAGAGGGAAAATAAAGTGTTATCATCGTGGAAAAATAGGCCACATGAAGAGGAACTGCAAGATCTTGAAACAAGGAGGAGACAAGATTGAGAAGTAGGAAGACATTAAAAAATACCGGTCAAAGCACAACAAGTAATTTCACAGTGACAACAGAGGTGGCTCACTTTGCAAATCGCAAGATTACACACAGAAGAGTAACAAGATGTCGAGTGGGTAGTGGACTCGACGACATTATACCATTACGCCCCTAAAAGGGAATATTTCTCAATATACAAAGTAGGAGACTTTGGCACAATGAAGATAGGAAACAAAAGTGTTTCCCATATCGCTGGGATTGATGACATCTGCATACAAACAAGTATGAGGTGCACATTAACGTTGAAAGATGTGCGACACATTCCAGACTTACGTCTAAACCTGATTTCTGTGCATATGTTGGACAAGGATGGATACAACCACTTTATTATTAATGGCAATTGGAAGCTCACTAAGGGATCATTGGTAATGGCACAAGGCAAATTATGTTGCTCCTTGTACAAGACACAAGTGAAGGTGTGCGGAGGACAATTGAATGCAATTGATGATGACAACTCCCTAGATTTATGGCACAAGCGGCTAGCATATATGAGCGAGAAGGGGTTACAACTGTTGGCTAAAGCAGGGAATATGGGCTAAGCCCGATGGGCCAACCCATTTTAGCCTTCAAATTTTGAGGGCTGGGCTGAAAAAGTGATAGCCCGAATAGAATCCAGGCTTATTGGCCCGACCCAAATAAGCCCGCAGCCTATGCGGGTTCGGGCCGGGCCAGCTTGATTGGCCCGTTTTATTTTAATGACTTCAAATCACAATTCACATGATAAAAAAAAGGCCCTTTTTACCATTTTGAAACCCTAGAAACACGATTCTTCACTTTCGTTCTTCTTCTAGCTTCCTGTACAAGGCTTGATGCCTTGATCCCTCTTGGGCCTCTTCTATCTTTGATTCTTCAGTTCTTCACCACGACAACGAAGACAGCGGATTGCGATTCTACGAATAGCTCACCCATGATTCCTCACTTCAGTTCTTCTTTTAGCTTCTTGTACATGGCTTGATTCCTCTTCTATCTTCACCACCACAAAGACGACAGCGGGCTGCGAATAACCCACTAACGACTCCACGATACTTTCTCCGATCAACAGACCAACTAAGACCATCGTTGACATCTCCAACTCCATCGGTAAGAATCAAAATCCACATAAGATGACAAGATACAGTACATTGGTTATTGATTGTGAATTTGCTAATGATTCCAAAACATATAAAAAATAGAAGTGTCAGTTGTTTTAGACTTTTAGTCTTTCAAACAACATATATGTGCAGTGTAGACAACATGTGGTTTAGGCGTTCAACCATCATTTTGTCTCATCAATGATCAACCCAGGCCCACACTATTTGAATATCATGTTATGAGAATATGAGGTGATGACAAACGTACATCATTTTGTCTCATCAACCTAGGCCCACATGGAATATTATGTTATGAGGTGATGACAAAAGTACCAAATTTCATATTGATCATATACAAATTTGAGTACTCCAAATATCAATCCCCAATTTCTTATGATCATAAACCTTTTTTTTCCTGGATAACAAAAAAAAAAAAATAAAAAAAATAGAGCTAAAGCCATGTTTGATAAAAAGCCTCTTAGGATTTCATTTTTTTGGGTAGATTCAAGATCTGTGAGATGGTTCTGATACTAATGTAATCCATGTTTTTAGCTTTTTTTCATTCATTATGTAAACCAATATTGTTTTATTAATTGTTTCAATCAAGTTTTACTTATAGCTTTCTTTTATCAATTACAGACTTACATTATGGCTTCCTCTGGCTCTGGTGTTGGAATAGAGTAAATACTACTAGTATTGATAGTGATGCTAGAGATGATTGTCAAATATTGCAAAATCCTATTGTTGTGAGTAACACTGATGTTGATGAGATTATTCAATCACAAACCAAAAAGGCTAAGACTTTAACTTAATGTGTGGACCATTTTGAAAATTAGGTACAAAGAAGGCAAAGTAAAATGCAAATGTAGGGCTTGTGGGAAAGAATATTCTTGTGCAAGTAGATTGGGAACTTTTCACCTATCACGTCATATTCCTAAATGTCACATGATACCTCGATTTCATGATGTAGGAGAGATGCTAATTGATTGTAAAGGGAAGTTGAGAAAGAGAAAATTCGACTCTAAGATGAATCGAGAAATATTGTCATAATTGATTATTGCACATGATCTACCTTTTAGCGTTGTTGAGTGGAGAGTGTTTAGAAAATATCAAAAAAATTTGAATGAAAATTGTAGAAGTATTTTAAGAAGAACAGCTAAATATGATTTGATGAAGAAATATGAGATTGAAAAAGAAAATTTGAAACAACAATTAGCCTCATGCACTAATATTAGTTTAATCTCTTTGACTGCACATTATGTTGATAAGGATTGGAAGCTGAAAAGTAAAATTTTATCATTTATTCATGTAACACCCCGAAATATACCCTGGGCCAAGCTGACATGTTTAGGTATTTTGTAAGTACACTGACTGCTTCAGAGCTTAAATGCGAAACACTAAATGAGAGACCCTGAGTTACAAAACTTAAGGACAAATTATGTAAATTCGGCCCAAAAGGCCTAAAAGTTATAATTTGAAAAGACTATGGGCCAAAGAAGAAATAATAGAATCATGGTGTACCCTAGAAGATGAGAGGCCAAAAAGCAAATAAGCAAACTTTAACCTAAAAATGGGTTTTTTTAAAAGGGCCAACAAGGCCTTAACAAAATCTGAATTTAAAGACCAAATTGGTCTCATTTAGGGAGGAAAACGTGAGAGAAGGAGAAAAGAGAGAAGAAGAGGAAGAGGAAGAGGAAAAAGATGGAGGAGTCACGATCAAGCAAAGCAAAGGTATGGAAACTGAATTTAAGTATGGATGCTTGACTTTGGTATGGAACTATGAATGTTTGGATGGAATTCTCATGTTTTATGAAGCTACGCACTGGATTAAGAAGGTCATTTAAACCTAGAGTTGTTAGATTACATCTAACCAAAGGTTTCTGAAAGTAGGGTTGCTATAATTTAAATAGCACAAGATTGGTATGAAATCCTCATTTTGATGAAGGATTCGTTAAATCATATAGGTTTACAACAAACTCTACATAACCTTTATAATTGGTTTATGTATGGGTTATAACTCCATAATATAGTTGTTTCTGGGAGGTATTTATGATGTTTCGATCTACGGATGATAAGTGCATGAAAAGGGGAGAAAATACCCATTCTGGGCATTTTCGGGGGATTAGTACCGGTACAATCCCTGAGCTCAGACCGGCACACCTTTGGCTCATTGATTCAATGCTGTACCAAAGAACTCTGAGCTCACTCGCACAACCCGGTCTCCTGCTTCCCTGCTCGACCGCCAGATTTTTGGCCATAACTTCCTCATTTCTTATCCGATTTGAGGATTCAAGTGGGCTACTTAAAATAGACTTCAAGGAGAACAAAAATTAAAGAATAGTCATCACCAAATTCTGAGATCCTAAGTGGTCTAAAATTCACTCAAAGTGGGACCATAAAGTGAAACTACAAATTCTGGTTCCAAATTTTGAACATAGAGTAGTCCGGTCAAGTCGACGTAACTTAAGTTCCGGTGTTCCGAATTGGGTGATTCCAGTTGGAATAGAACCCTTAGCACCTTAGATTTATAGGAGCACAAAGAACCAGTGTCAAACATGGAGATAAGGCACTGGAAAATTGCAAACTGTTCCTCTGGAAAATCAGAATCTGTTTAGCGTTGGCGTGAAAAACGCCATAACTTGAGTTTAGATGATCCGATTGGATTGATTCCACTCCTAAGAAACGTAGATGCATCGAGGACAAGAATATGAATGATGTGTGGATAGGCATCATATCGCATAAGACCAAATGCCATAAGGAATAGGCATGAAACTCGAAACGAATCAAACAAACACGAACATGAACATGAATATGAAAACAAGATGTCATGATCACGTAACGTGATTAAGAAAGGTTATAGTTCTGGAAAGACATATGATCATATGACTACCTAGACCAAAGAATGAATGAGTGGACGCCCGATTAGTAATTTCTAAGATTCTCGATTAGTGCTTCTAAGACTCCCGAATAGTACTTCTGGCACTCGATTAGCGCCACGACACTCGTCTTCAGATTTCCTGGTGATTCCCGCCGGGTGCTATGGCACCTCAAAGACGTATCGCACTTCAGTACTTATTGTATTGGCGCCCTACTCATTTCTTATAATCGCCCAGTAATGCATGCACATATGATAAGACATTGAATAAAGAATAAGAGTAAAGATCCAAAGTACCTCTCAGACTGCTCAGAGTACCTACGGTACCTCAGATTCGATAAGCTCCGTGAGTACCTACTTCGTACTCCCGTCTCCGACATTGCCTCAGAAGACGGCACGTACCCCCGCACTGAAGCAGTTCCTCGTAGCACCTGGCGGGGGTACCCCCGTGATCCGACAAGCCTGCAAGACCTATGGGTACTGTGATTTCATCAAGTTCCTCAGAGCACCTACGTACTCCCGTAGATTTGATTGCTCAGAGTACCTACTGTACTCCCGTGATCCGAATAAGTCCCGCCTCCGATTAAGTCCCGCAGTACCTTCCTCGTACTCCCGTCATTCGAACAAGTTCAAGAGTACCTACGGTACTCCTCAGATCCGACAAGTCCCTGTATCCGATAAGTCCCGCACTAATAAGTCCTCGTAGTACCTACGTACTTATGCATCCGAATAAGTCATGATCCGATAGTTCCGCAGCACCTAAGGGTACTTTCAGATTTTGAATAAGTCCCGTAGTACCTACGGTACTCATGTATCCGAATAAGTCCCGTCATCCTAGTTCCGTAGTACCTACGTACTCCCCCGCATCCGAACAAGTTGGCGTCCCGCATCCGATTAAGTCTCCGTAGCACTCCACGTACCTCATGTATCCTCAACAGTTATGTCTCGCTCTGATTAAGTTCGTAGTACCTACCGTACTCCCGCATTTGACTGGTTCCACCAGATCTTTATTAAGTTCCGTAGTACCTACTGTACCCCGTATTCGATTAAGTTCCGTAAGATCTAAGGGCAATTTCGTCTCAAAGAACATAAGTATAAGTTCGTAGCACCAGCGGGTACTCCCAGATCTGTAAAGCAAGTACCGCCAGAAAATAAGTATAAGTCCAAGAGCACCTACGAAAGTACCTCGTGACGATAAAACGAGTATAAGTCCAAAATAGTACCTGGCGGGTACCTTTACATCCCGTAAATAAGTATATGTATCCTCTGTTTCCGACCAGACCGCCCTGACTAATGTCCATACCGATATAATCGTGATACGTCCGATCTAACTCGTGATGTGATACGCGATTAGTTCGGATTTATCAGGCTCTTACGGGTACCTTCACACAAAGATAAGTCCGTACAAGAACAAGCTGTATGCACATCGCATATCGTCCGCACTCCCCCGCGCATATCTACGAGTACCTCCGAATAAGGGTAAACGCCGTGGTATAAGGATAAGTTCTGTAACTCCTACGGGAGTCCCGAATGAATGAAAGTCTGTTATAAGTAGAAGTCCTCGTGATAAGATAAGTTCTCAGAAAATTCCACGTACTCCGTGATCTGGTGAAAATAAGTATAAGTCCAAGAAGAATTTCTCCATGGTACTCCTCGTGATCCGAAAGACCGGTATAAGTTTTGCAGTACTTACAAGTACTTCCGTATAAGAATAAGTTATGTAACTCCTACGGGAGTCCTGAATAAACATAAGTCCATGATAGGAATGCATCCAATTTATGATATTTGTTATGGTTATACACTTATTATAATTGTGTATATGCATGTGTTTCTGTATAAGAAATGTTTCTCAATCGAGCGTAAAGCTTAGCACTTTTGCTTTAATCCGTGTAGGTACAGAGAAGACATCAAAGAAACATTCGTGATGTCACTGGGCCAACACACTTGTAAGGTCTACTACATGTAGTTCCGTGCTCGATTTGTACTGTAAAAGTACAAGCCAGATTTGTAAATGGGACCCGCATGTGTATAGATTTTGACGGACACCAATTCCTGGGTGGTAGAAGCCCTTGATTCTCAAGTATAAAGGTGGGCCATACCCCACAAAGCGCTTACTTTTAAAAAAAAAAAAAAAAAAAATCAGTCAAGAGTCCCAAGATTTCCGTCTCGTCTTAAACCGGTTCGATCCGCCACCTGCCGGACCGGATTCGGGGCGTGACAATTCACATGCAACCTCCACACACTGGGTATGATTTGTCATTGAAGGTGCTTCAATTTTTAAAAGATTGGGAAATAAAGAGAAAAATATTTTTTATTACTTTGGATAATGCATCTTCAAATAATAGCATGCAAAACCTCTTTAAAAAACACTTATGCTTGTCAAATAACTTGTTACTTAATGGAGAGTTCTTTCATATTAGATGTTTTGCACATATCTTGAACCTTATTGTTCAAGATGGTTTAAAGGTTGCTAGTGATGCATTGCATAAAATTAGGCAAAATGTGCATTTTATAAGGGCATCGGAAAGTAGGATGGAGTTATTCTTTCAATGTGTTGAACAAGTTGGTGGGATTGATACATCAATTGGCTTGAAATCACATTGTATTACTGATGAACTCACTTATACAATGCCCCTCGACGCAATCAAATATCGTCGGACTTCTCATTGTTTGAGTTTGGTTGATAAAAATTATAAGTGGTGTCCATCTAATGATGATTGGGTGAGAGTAATTTCAATGTGTGAACTCTTGAAGCCATTTCATACAATAACCAACTTGATTTCTGGCTTATCTTATCCTACTTCTAATTTGTATTTTGGGGAAATTTGGAGGATAGAGCTTCTCTTGACATCTAACATGGAAAATGAGGATTTGTTGATTCAAAGTATGTGTTGTAGAATGAAAGAAAAAATTGATAGGTATTGGAGCGAATATAGCGTGGTTCTTGCATTTGGGGCTATTCTTGATCCAACTAAGAAACTTAATTTCTTGAGATATACTTATTCAAGACTTGACCCATATGGCTATGAGGAAAAATTAGAAAGAGTAAAGAAGGCTTTGTATGCACTTTTTGAGGAATATAGCAATAGAGGTGCATCAACTTCTGTCTTCTAATGTGAGTCCACCACCAAGTATTGCTAAAGGAGAAAATGAGAAGTTGCCTATATATGATGTAAGTTGCCTCTAATGAAATTCATTGTCTTTTTTCTTTATCAATATTACATGTATATGTTATTTAATTAAAAATGAATTTGTCATTTGATAGGATTTTGAAGAATTTGATTGCTAAGAAACTAAAAAAAATGGAAAGTTTCAACTTGATCTCTATTTAGAAGAGGCAAGAATTTCCTTCTCTGGAAATTTTGATGTGTTGAGTTATTGGAAATATAGAAGCCATAGATTTGGTGACCTTACAAGGATGACTTGTGATGTATTAAGCATTCCAATAACTACTGTAGCATCATAATCCGCTTTTAGTATTGGCTCTCGTGTTTTAAGCAATTATAGAAGTTCTATGCTTGATGAAACAGTCTAAGCTCTCTTATGCACACGCAATTGGTTACTTGGTTTTGTTGGTAAGCTTAACTTTTTTATTGAGAAATTATAGTGAAGCATTTCCTTTATACAATTACTTATTAACTTATGCTAATTTTATTTATAGATGATAATGGTGATGATGATGACTCAACCAATATCAAGGAAGTTAATATTACTAATGTGGAGTCAAATGTTGTTGGAGATTATGTTGATGAAGATGAAGATTAAGAACATAGTGGATTTCATTTGAAACTTTGGATTTGATTGTGGTTGGTACTTCATTAATTCTAATTATTATGTGGTTGTGGTTAGTTGCTTAATAGCTAGTTAGCTTTTAGCTACTAGTTAGTTTGGTTGTAATGATGTTTAGCATTATTTACTTATTTATGCTTATTTAAGACTTTAAATATTATTATATTGTCTAGGCTCCATCATTTATGCATTAACTATTATTAAATACTTATGTGTTGTTGTTGTTTTTATTTGAAGAATCACAAAATTAGATAAATGACATGTTTTAACATTTTTTGTACTTCGTCTGTTGGGCCCAAGCAGCTCATAAAAATGGGCTAGTCAAAAGTCGCTGCACAAATGTGGGTCAAACCGACCGACTCCATTTTGGCTCACACCCACTTGGCCGCACCCGCTTTCTCGCCTCTACTTTCGCGTGAGTCCTCATTCCTATGGCCAAGGACAAATCATTAAACCCCTGTGATTATTGCTTATTTGGAAAGCAACATAAAGTATCATTCCAAAAGAACTTCACTCGAAAATTGGAGAAATTGTAATTAGTATATTCTAATGTTTACGGACCCATGGAGGTAGATTCACTGGGTGGTAACAAATACTTTGTTACTTTCATTGACGACGCTTCACGAAAGACATGGGTATACCTGTTGCATACAAAAATTAAGGTATTCCATTATTTTCATAAATTCCATGCCATTGTGAAGAGAGAGACAGGAAATCCATTAAAGCGACTTCGAACCGATAATGGTGGAGAATACATCTCTAAGGAGTTTAAAGAATATTGCTCCAAGCATGAAATCAGGCACGAGAAGACGGTTCCTAGCACACCACAACACAACGGTGTTGTAGAGGGGATGAATAAGACCATTGTGGAAAAAGTCCGGTTCATGTTAAAATTGGCTAAACTTCCTAAGTCATTTTGGAGTGAAGCTATTAACACTGCAATCTACTTTATCAACAGATCGCCATTAGTTCCTGACTTTCGATATTCTCAAAGAGCTGTGGACAGTGAAAGACAAGCCATACTCCTTATTTGAAGGTGTTTGGATGCAAAACATTCATGTATGTACCAAAGGAGAAAAGATCGAAGCTTGATGATAAAGAAACCTCGTGCATCTTCATCAGATATGGAGATGAGGAGTTCGGCTACAGGCTATGGGATTCAGAGAAGCAAAAGATAGTCAGAAGCAAAGACGTCGTGTTTCATGAACGCAAACCATTGAAGATGTGAAGAAAAATGTGAGGGGTGCAAAACTCACATATGAGGCATTGTAGATCTGACACTTGGACAAACTTCATCATAAAGTGTCACTAATGAAGCAGAGATGTTTGAATCAGAACCAGGGGCGGAACTTGAAGAACCAGTCATCAAGGGGGAAGAAAGTAGTGATGACAGTGATACAAGAGGTGTTGATCAGGCGGTGCAAATCCCTCCACTAGAAGAAAGACCTCAGTTGAGACGGACAGTCAGAGAACATCAACCATCTACAAGGTATCCAAGTTCAAAGTATATTCTAATTGCTGATACGGGGGAGCTTGAAAACTTCCAATAAGTACAATCCCATAGAGACAAAGACTGTTAGATAAAAGCCATGCAAGAAGAGATGAATTCCTTATGGAAAAATGATACCTATGAGTTGATAGAACATGGTAAAAAGGAGAAAAACACTCAAGAGTAAATGAGTGTTTAAGTTAAAGAATGACGACGAGAAGCTATTGAAGTATAAGGCTCATCCAGTGGTGAAATGTTTCGGTCAAAAGCAAGGTATTGACTTTGATGAAATCTTTTCAGCTGTTGTAAAAATGTGTTCAATTCAAGTTATACTAGAGTTGACAGCCAATATGAATCTCGAATTGGAGCAGCTCGATGTTAAGATTGCATTACTGCATAATGATCTTGATGAAGAGATCTTTATGGAGCAACCATTGCAAAATCCAGGTAAATTTGAATTTTTCCGAAAAATGGCAAAATGGTAAATTGTCGCTATAGTACAGGTTGCAAATCTGCAATTTTTCTAGATCTCGGATGACAAAATGGACCTCACCGTTGGATTCGTTTCGCGAAATCTAGTTACCTAGACGAATTTCATTAAATTCAAAGACAGTCGGATTTCCTCGATTTTCGATTGACTGGTGGAAAAAAAAAGGGATTTTTGAGAAAAAAAATCTTGAAATTGGAAAATAAACTAGGTAAATTTCATTTAAAATAAATTGAACTTGAACTGGGACGAAATAAATTGTTTTGAGATAAAATAACTTGATAAATATGATATATGAGACGATATAAATCTAAATCTTAGTGGAGAAGATGGGATGTGTAAATGGATGTAAGATCTGACCCTGATTTCCTATTCTTTGAGATAAGGAGAAAGAGAGGAAGAAAGAGAGCTTCAAACTTCTCTCTTTGATCCTTGGAGTTCCGCCGGTTGGAATTCCTCGAGCCAAGAATGAAAGTTCATCCACTCGACAAGGGCTACGCGTGGGTACCAAAAAGGAGAGATTTCACCGAAGATCCAAAGGATTTGATTTCAAGAAATCAAAATTTTCGGGATTATGAGGTGTTCTTGAGACTTCATTCGGTTCTACTACACTCCAAGAGGTAGAAATTCTTCCTACTTTGATTTATTTTCCATTATAGGGGTTGTTTGGTTGAGATTTAATGCCCTAAGGGGTTGTTTGGCAAAATAATGGGTTATGGGAATTGTGCCCTGTTTTGACCCTATATGATGTTCAGTTTTTGGGGCTGATTTTTGGTTAGAAAAATGGAGAATTTAGAATAACATCCTCAAAGGAATTGTAGCTCTATCTGAGAACTTTGAGTTAGGCTTTCGAATCACCCAAATTGGACCTTTATAACCCAAGTTATGGTCTATTTTCCGGGACTACCACAGGTTGCCCTGTTTTGGCTGAACCAACTGTACATATTTTTGAGACTGATTTTCGGTTGGGAAAAAGTGAGAATTTGGACTAGTATCTTTCAAGGAAATTGTAGCTCTATCTAAGAACTTGATGTTAAGCTTTTAAATCAACTAAATTGAACCTCTATAACTTAAGTTATGGTTCATTTTCCAGGACTGCAACAACTTAAGCCGTTTAATGGTTTGTGTCCAGATTTTGAGAATATTAAGGGGCTAGTTTTCTGAACTGAGTTCAGAACTATCTTGTGGTATGTTATGGCTTGTTGTGTGGAATGTTTTGTGGGCATCTCTATGCCACAATTGGTCTTGAGGATGAGGTTATTGGCCATTTGAGTTTGAATGACACGCTTGGTAGTAATTGATTGGATGTCAATATGTGTGTCCTAATGTATTGACATGTGATGAATGATGTGTGTAGACGTGGCCATTACATAACATGTTGTAGGCTATTTTGTGGACATGTTATGTCATAATTTAGCCTAGAGGATAAAGTGTCGCTGTTTGACCCAAGTAATGATTTACTGTAATATCGATATATGCGCAAGATGATATATTGACATGAATGAAATTTTGTGGAGATTACATGCATGTTTGATATAATTGTCCATGATGCATGGGTGATATGCATGAGTAGAATTGTCCATATAGCATTCATCATATATGTGATATGGTATAGGCATGAAATGGCACATCGCATTGCATATGCACGGGGACATCGCATGAAATGGGTGTGAGTGCATGGTTATAATCAACATTATGCTTGGTATTTGATTGGGTGGGCTCGGTACGGTGGGACAACGGCCCAATGTGGTCGCACGACCTGTAAGACCCGAAATCTAATTCGAAAAAGGGGCAAAATCGTACCATTACAAAATCGTAATTTCTGCTAAAACCGTAATTTATTCTCGTATCCTGATGACAAAATGGATTTCACCGCTGAATCGTCTCGAATCTAGCTAGCACGTGAAATTTCAGAATTCTCGAGATAGTCGTAAATTTACACGCCAAGACATCGCGCTCGTGTCAGAAACGACTCACGCAACGAAAGTCACATATAAAAAGTACTCATAAAGCAGGCGGTATGAGTAGAGAAATGATGATAATGGACGGCCGAGATAATAATGTCAAACTCAGAAAAGCAATGACAAAATGGTCATTTTTTGGAAGTTCGCTTTAAGTCACTAAAGGACAAAACATTGAATACTTCTTCTTCCTTCATTTAAGCCAACCAAAAACGTGATTTGAGTGCGTAAACCTCCGTGAGTCAAAAATGGCGTTTTTAGAGAGATGATGTCCTCCTCTTCTCTCTAAAATACAAGAATCCGACCGCTTCATACTCGACAAGAAGAAGAATCGCTCCGTGAGAGGGCTTCGCGGTACCGATTTGGTATTTCTCAAACTCCGAGAGGCAAGGGGTTTCTCCTACGGCGCTTATTCTTCGCTTAAGTACTTTGTGGAATGTTTCAGCTGAATGGTACGAGAGTGGTTGGTTTGATCGTCCCAAATTCAACCGTGTCGTTTAGAAATTTTGAACCTAAAATGGGTAGCCGTGACAAGAACAAACAGGTAATTTGTGTGGGTTGTTAATTGTGTAAAATTGTGAAACAAATCATGTATTGGTTGGTTTGAAGCCTTAAATGGTTGGTTCGGACGTCCCAAACCGGGAACCGAATTATTGAAATTTCGAGACATTTTCGCAAATCCGCGGATCGCCCACGCTAAATTGAGTTGCTTGTTGTGCAATCATGTGTTAAATCATGTATTGATTAGAAAAAGGCTGGGAATGGCCGTGAAATACGGGTTCACAAAGTGAACCGATACATTGTTGAGTGTTGGAACCGTAAACCCTAGGGTTTTACCGTCTTGTGAATAAAGGACACGAAAATATATTTTTTGTGTGAAAAATGTGTAAGATCGAGGATTCAAACCGACCGTCAGGCTCGATCATTAGCCCAAGTGAGCTAATTTTGATGTAAGGAGTTGTATAATTACATAACATGATTGTGTGATTTGAATTATAAGATATTCATGTTTATATATTTCCAGACGCGATTAGATCAGATTTTAACCGGCATACATGCATTCCATATGCAATCGGAACACCCTAGATTATGGTGAGTGGAGCGATGAGATGAGTCTAGAGAAAATTGTCCTGAGGGTCATTCAAAAAATGTTAAATTACTCCGAGGGTAGTCCAAATTAAAAATATCAATCGTCGGAGCAACCCAATTGATATTCATCGGAGGGTAGTCCATTAAACAAATAATATCAACTGCCTGAAATGTTTCAATCGATATATATATTCATCGGAGGGTAGTCCATAAACAAATAATATATCAATCGTCGGAGCGGCCCAATTGATATATACACTCTGAGGGTTGTCCACAAATAAACAAATTAATAATTTCATACGAGTTTTTAGGCGAGCGTGAGGGAGTCGGTGAGGACTGATCCGAATGTCATGTAGATATTCAAGTAGAATCACGATTCGCTTCGAACGCTGTTTAATTTGGGAAATATCAGACCGCACTTAGTGGAGAGTAGCCCACTTAGTATATTCCACCATCGAGCATTAGCTCACCCTGTCGAGGGATATTATTTACAGTACAGGAGCGTGCGAGGGACCCGGGCCATTCTAGAGATCGAGGTTGTGAAGAAATGGCTGCGGGCTTTGATGATGTTTACATGTATTAGAATTCGAGCATTTTAATATATGTCAGAGCAAGAGTAAAACATTTGAAACCTGTAACTATCGATATAGTTGGTATGTTTTTACGGATATCAGAAGATGGGCCCAAGAGGCCGCTTTATCCATATTTGCATCATCAGCGATTATATCTGGACCGCTTTATCGTGCTCACGCAGTGTTGTAATCGGGTAGAGCTCCCCCGCACAAAGAGATCGCTCGATTTTCGTGGCGGCGCTGCAACCCACATCCACTTGTATTCTGGTCGATCGTAGTCAACGACCCCGCTCGGGGCGCTTACACCACTGCAAAATGGAAACGAAAAATGAAAATATGTATCGAGTATTAGCAAGAAGGGATAGACACCCCCTCGGGTGAAAGCCCCGTTAGTTTTGGTTATACATATGTGTCCAATAGTGAAAGCTTGTGAAAGTGTAGGAAGGCTTGCGAAGCTTGTGGTGAGACCCCGAAAATTTGCAACCAAAAAAAAGACATATGATTTTGAATACAAATGATCATAGAGTTGTAACATCCAAAAAACTTTTTGTTTGAAAAACAAATGAAATTTGTTTTGTAAAATGATCATCGACTGTAATCCAAGAATGATGGATTTTATCATGCATGGGTTTCGGCATTGTGTGATAGAAGTCGGTTGGGACTTGGGTTTGATGGAGTCAATGAGGACTCGGTACATGGGACATGGTGAGTCGCATTTCATTCATGGCATGTAGAATTCCATTTTAGGTTTGCATAATCTTGATTGAAATGTGTGTTTTTTTTTTTTTTTGTGACATGACCATTGTACGTGCACTAAGGTGAGGAGTGTTCTCCTCGAGGAGCTTCTACTCGACGCGCACGCTTCACCCCGCTACGATCCCCTTTAAGTACAGGAGTGTGTAGGGAGACGATGCCTACTCAAGGCCGCCATTGCCAGAAGAAAGTAGGTTGTGGCTTTAGTTCTTACTTTCAGAAATATATTGTAACAAACTGCTTTGATATATGTTTTTGTGTAAAGAGTATTGTAATTAAACTCTTAAGGACTATGGTATTATAGCCTTGTGCATTATGTTTGAGTATGGATAAATGGACCCCTATATGGTCATTTTTACTTGTAGATGGACCCAGAGAGGTTATGATATGATAATTGGCCTCGGATGGGCCATGCTATTATCTATTGTACATGTTGTATTTTTTGGTAGAGCTCCCTATAAAAAGAAGAATTTGTCCGATTTTTGTTAAATTACGGGCCCCAAAGAAGTGGCATAATAGTGCGATATCAAGTTACCCGACATCCACAGTAAGTTTTCCGCGGCCGACGGGTTGGTCACCGCACTTCGTGGTTTTCAGTACTACCAAGCAAACTTATAAGGCTTCTATGTGAAAGGGAAGGAGAACATGGTCTACAAGTTAAAGAAAAGTCTATATGGATTTAAACAGGCACCACGACAATGGTATAAGAAATTTGACTCTTTCATGATTAGTCAGGAGTACAAAAGGACATTTGTAGATTCGTGTGTTTATGTTCAGAGATTGCATGATGATAAATTCATAATACTCTTGTTATATGTTGATGACATGCTGATTATGGGTCAAGATGTCGATACGATCCAAAAGATAAAAAGGGAATTGTCAAAGACGTTTGACGTGAAGGATTTGGGAAGTGCAAAGCGTATCTTGGGAATGGAGATTCTACGACATAGGAAGGTAGGCAAATTGTGGTTGTCACAAGAAAGATATATTGAATGAATGTTGGAAAGGTTCAATATGAAATATTCAAAGCCAGTTTCTACACCACTTGTTGGCCATTTCAAGCTAAGTAAGAGACTCTGTCCATCTATGGAGAAAGAAAAAGGTGAAATGCTAGTCATTCCACACTCGTTGACAGTTGGAAGTTTGATGTATGCTATGGTGTGTACACGTCCAGATATATCTCATGCAGTTGGAGTTGTAAGCAAATTCCTAGCAAATCTTGGTAAAGCACATCAGAGGTAGGAATGGATCTTAGATATCTTAGAGGTACCTCTAAAGTATGTTTTAAGTTTTGGGATCGGGACCCATGTCGGCCTCCCGCATTCGACCAGCCCTGGAGAGGTCGAACAGATCCGGATGCGACTAGTTTTTTACCGAGAGATACATTAACGTAGAAATAAATGTCGTATAATCATTTCAAGTTAAAGAGGGCCCACCGCTTTTGTCAATTAACACTTTCATTCAATATGGCATGTATGTCCTTTTCAACATTATCATTTACAAAACACACGAGTTCATCTCCACAAATAACCAAATATGTTCTTCCCATGAAAACTTATACACTGCTCTCATTACAAAAATGTGATCAAATAATGTCATCGACGAAATGTACGCATGAGACTCCGAGCGTTTACTTATACAATCGCATGATTCAACGATGACTCGAACTTTTCGGGTCTTCGCTTTTGTCCCTAGTCACCAATACCCGCGCGATTTATTAAAAACAACGCGCTAAACATTTTCAGCCATAAAGTGGTTCTATGCAATTATCTCTTCATTTCAATTAAACACAAATATAGCAAATTTTTCTCAAAACAATGTTTTGACACAATTTCACAGTCCATAATATACATTATATATATATATATATATATATATATAGTATATATATGTTATATATATATATATATATATATATATATATATATATATATATATATATATATATGTGCTTATTTTACATACTTTCATTTGCAAATCATTTGATAACTTCAAAGTATACAATTTCATATGCAATATTTCATCTGAAACTCAAATCATGCATTTCACACAGTTACTTATAATTTTGCCTTTAAACGAATTTAACAATTTCTTTCGGTGCCTATGATAACGGGATCATCGAAACGGTCCTGCTGGGCTGCAGACCGGTAGAAAAAACATTTTATAACACAGTACTGTCTCGTTGGACTACTAACTGGTTATTTAAAAATCATTGTGTGTACACTACCGATACTGTCCCGCTGGGCTATGGATCAATATGTCACTTGATGAGTACCTAAAACACTCATCTTACACTCGCCGCTCGCTATTTTCGCACGGTTTTATAACAATAATGGTATAGTTGGCTAACCGATTGCGGTTCCGTGTGATTACAGTTCATCGGGAGCATAAAGAGTAGCTTTGAAGCAATTTTGGAACAAGGAGCTAAACAAGGAAGTGGATCACACGTCAGCGATTGCCACCACGTCAGCGACGCCACCACGTCAAACACGCCACCACGAAAATCGCTTCTCATCATTAAAAGCAATAGGGTTCGGGAATCAAGGTGAGGAGAAGGCAAGACACTTAACAGAGGCACGTCAGAGCAGAGTGACACCGACTTCTCGAGGAAGCCCGGAATTGTAACGCTTTGACTTTTTCGTGATATTTCGGATTTAGAACAATGTTCGTTATTAAATTGGGGCTTCATCCTTTCTTCTATTATGTTCTAGATCTCTTTCTAGGTTACATCAAACCCCCACATACGATATGTGGATTAAGGATTGATCTTTATGTTATTCAATTGTTTATAAATTGTCGAATCTCGTCTATACCTCGTATTTAAATTATATGATAATGTTCACAAGATTAGCATAGCCTGACTGAGATCCGAGATTCGAGAGATGAGGTATTCGTGATTTCGTAGAGTAGCTTCACCGATTCTGATAATAGAGATATTCCTAATCGAGGGTGGTATCTAGAGGTAACATTTAAGCATTTCGAATACCGAAATGAGATAGAGATATACTCGATTCTATTTCATAGATAGCGGATATACTTCCTCGAGAGAGAGGATATCTCGTAGGCAAGATCACCTCAACATAGGCAGATTATTAATGTTTTGAATAACAATCTCTTAGAAAAACAATCCATTGAACGTGACAGGGGGAGATATATCCCTAGGCTTTAAACAACACTTTAACAAACTGCGCTAAGGTTTTTACATAATCGAACTCCTCAAGAAGTCATCCTTCGATATCATTCGAAAGCGTAACCTCTCAGAGTCGCTTTACCTTTCCCGTGGATCGAGCATCCTATTACTGGCGCACACTTATATTACTTGGGGCTGCATGTACTTGCGCACTTAGGCATTCATTTTATACACCGCTGCTGGCCTCGTCGTTTTCGCGCCGCTGGCCGTGGAAAGGTTTAAATTGATATGCAGAAGTGAGCACATAGGATAATATTCTGAATTTTCTTTTTTACTTTTGTTATTTTTTTTACAAGTGCGGTAATCGTTTTGTTAGTTTGTGTGTTATCAAGAAGATGTGTTTCATGAGTACATGCGACAAAGAAACCGAATTAATCAACACTCTGTGCGATCCCGAGCTAAAGACTTCTCGCACAGACGCGCTCGAACAGAACAGAATATAGTAACTTCACAAATAGTCATGGAAAACACCGAAGAACAAGATTTTGGCATTGAACAAACCGAACTACGTAGCTAAATAGGAACCAAGCGCCTGTGTGCCATTTATACAACTGTGACGATCCTTACATGCTAGATGAGTTTGTCACCACCACCAATTGTCAGACAATGATCGACTAACACTAACTACAAACAATTTCGAATTGAAGTCACACAAGACAAGATGTCTGCATCTTGTTCCATGGACTACCCCATGAGAACCGATCATGCATTTGACTACACTTCCTCGAAGTTTGCGATACCATCAAATACAATCTGGGAAATGAAGAAGCCCTAAGATCATAAGGTTATTCCCACTTCACCCTGGGATGGGAGCCAAACATCACAACTCAGCTACCGTGATTCCATTACTACATGGAACGAATTGGTATAAAAGTTTCGACTGCCCTTTCCACTCAAGATTGCACAACCGGGTGCAAGAGATCAATACGCTCGTCAATTGTAGGGGGAGAACCCGCGTAAGCATCGACAGTTCCATGAATTATCATGGTTGTCCTCACCACCGACTAACCAGATGGATGCAAGTCCACACCTTTTACAATGGTCTGAGAAATACAACCCCCGAACAATGATAGATGCCCCCAAATTCGAGGATCATTGATGAAGAAAACCACAGACTCAAGACAAGGAGATATTGGAAGATGCCGATCCAACACTAATCATGGCCTAGAGAAGGCTACACCAAGAAACACGGGTGGCAATGCACAATGCAGTTCTCAACAATCTGGTAAATCATGTGGCTCACCGACTAAACAAACCTAAATAGATACCAGGGAATGTGAAGACATGCCATACTGCACACTCCATGGAGTCGCGGTGAATCTCGTGGGAGTGACAGCACAACAACGCATCGTCAATAAGAAACACTACAAGAGAACAAGCCTGCAAGACGCTATCGAGGTTTAATCGAATCAATCACAACAGCTAGCGACCGCATGGGGTAATACCACTGCAGACCGACCGCGGACAAGGGTGGCGAACAATCGAACTGTAATAATCAAAACAATCAAGGGTATGGATGGCGTAATAACCGTAATATGCCATCAAACCGAAGCAATGAACCACCTCCCGAAAGAGTTCTGGATTTGTGAGCAAGCTCTAAAGACGATGTTAACTTCGTGATTCCGCCGCTCATGAATGAGACTGGCGCTTAACATGCAATGAAGAACAACCTAAAGAAATAACTGGCAAAGACAATTTAAGGAGTTTGAGGCAATGGGCTAAATGGCAAGCTACTTACGTAAAGGCAACCGTTCTTGTCGAAAGCAATCTCGCAGGTGGTAAACCCAAGAAGAGATGGGAATGAGCACGTTAAAGCAGTCACGCTGAGAAGTGGGAGAGAATTGGAATCACAAGCGCAACCCCCAATCGTAGAGCGCTTAGGAGACTCCAAGAGATCACACATCCGTAATTAAAGATGATGCGCCAAAGAATGAAATGGCCAGGAGAAACAACACAGAGACTCCTGAAGGAAGCAAAGGCCAGCATACCATTCCTTACCCACAACGTCTCAAGAAACATAAACTAGATAAGCACTAATGGTTCATGGATGTTTTCAAAAAGTCGCGATATAAACATCCCATTTGTCGGCTGCTCGTGAGCAAATGCCCGCTATGTAAAGTTCATGAAAGACATTTTGTCTCGTAAGAGACGACAAATAGACTTCAAACGTAAACTTAATCGAGGAATGCAAAGGCTATCCTTCAGAGGAAGCTACTCCGCAGAAGCTCAAACATCTCCCAGTTTATGTTTCAACAGATCCACAATTGGAAATGCGATTTTGAGAGAGCTGCGGTGATTTGGGTGCCAAGATTAATCTTATGCCCTTATCAATATTTAAGCTGCCAGATTGGGGAGGTGCTCGTCCGACTACAATAATTTCACAGCCTGCAGACGTATCTTAGCTAACTCAGAGAGGATAATAGAAGATGTCTTAGGCAAAGGTCGACAAGTTTATTTCAGATTATAGTTTTAGACATGGAGGAAGATAGAGAAATACCCATTATCTGGGAAGACCTTTTCTAGCAACCGGCGTGGCAATGATTAATGCAATGCGAACTGCTAAGAGTACAAGAAGAAGAAGTAAAATTCAATGTCTTCGAGGCAGTGAGACACCCAGCAGAAAGTGATACGTGCTTAATGGTTGATATAGTAGAGGCTATAGTGTCTAACCAAAGTGGTCTCACTGACCCTTTGGAGACTAGCCTAGTGGCGAATGCATCTGAGAACCTGAGTGACGAGGCAGAAGAATACGTTAAGTGGATGGATTCTTTTGGGGACAATAGAAGGAAATACTTCGAATCGCTAGGCGAAGGGGCTAAACAACCGGTTCCATCAATTGAGCAACCACCCAAAATGGAACAAAACCTCTGTCCAGCTGCTATTTGAAGTATGTATACACTGGGGTAGAATCTACGCTACCCGTAATTATCTCATCATCCCTAACTGAAATGGAGGAAGAGAGGTTATTGAGGGTTCTTCGCGAGCACAAACAAGCACTCGGTTGGTCTCTAGCTGACCTAAAAGGGATCCGCCCTTCTATGTGTATGCACCGTATTTTATTAGAAGATGGCCACAAGCCCTCAGTGGAAGCGCAGAGGAGGTTGAATCCGACAAACGAAGGGAAGTAGTTCTGAAAGAAGTTCTAAAATGGCTGGGGATATCAAAGGATTTACCCCATTTCGCATGCAGCGCATGGGTAAGCCCAGCCTCAAGTAGTGCTAAGAAGGAGGAACAACTGGCCATCGATCGAAAATAACATCCTATTGCCGCCGAGAACGTTGGACCGGGTGGAGAATCAGATTGACTATAGAAAGCCGTAACAAGGCCACTCGAAAAGATCACTTTCCACCGCCATTTCTAGATCGATGTTTGATCGACAGTCGGGCACGAATATTGTTTTTGATGGATATCTTGCTATAACCAAATCGCCATAGCGCCCAAGATCGAGAAGACAACTTTCACTCTGCCCCTATGGTACATTCGCCCGGCGATGCCCTTTGACTATGCAATGCCCGGGTACTTTTCAGCCATGCATGATGGGCCATATTCTCTCGACATGGTAGAGAAGACGATTGAGATTTTCATGACGATTTCTCAAGAATGGGAAATTCATTTGACAATTGTCTAGCAAATTTGAGAGTCGCACTGCAAGATGTGAAGAAACCACTTTGGTACTAATTTGGAGAAGTGCCATTTCATGGTACAAGAGGGTATTGTTCTTTGACATCGGATTCTACAAGAGTGGATAGAGTGCAGATAGGGCGAAGATTGAAGCAATTGAGAAGTTACTCCACCTTCTTCTCTCTCGTGAAAGGGATCCAAGTTTTCTAGGCCATAGCCGATTTTATAGATGTTTATCAAAGATTTCACGCATTGCGAAACCATTGTCTAATTTGTTAGTCCAGGGGATCCCATTCGAATTTGACTCCCAATGCGTACATGCTTTCACTGTATTGAAGAATAAGTTGATCTCAGCTCCCATTGTTGTAGCTCCAGATTGGTCTTTTCCATTTGAGCTGATGTGTGATGCAAGCGACTATGCAATTGGAGCAAGAGATTGTGGCGTAAACGAGAGAAAATCTTTCGTGTGATTTAATATGCAGCAGGACTTGAATGACGCCAACTGAATTATGCCATCATCGTGAAAGAACTATTGGCCATTGTCTTTGCTTCATAAATTCGTGCCATATTTGATTGGCAACAAAGTCGCGGGTGCATTAATCGATCATCTCTACATTAAGTACTTGATGACCAAGAAAGACGCAAACCCGTGATTGATTCGGTGGGTCCTTCGTAAGAGTTCGAATGTGAGAAATCAAGGGACAAGAAGGGCACTGAAAATTTAGTGGCAGACCACCTTTCGCGACTGGAAGGGGCCAGAGATGATGTTCCGGTGAATGACGAATTTCCAGACGAGAAACTTTTTGCTATTAAGGACAAGAGGGCAGTTCCCTGGTTTGCAGATTATGTGAACTATTTGGTGGCCAAGGTGATTCCCCCAGAGTTTAACTATCAAAAGAAGAAGAGGTTTTTCGCACACCTTAAACACTACTATTGGGAAGAGCCAATTCTCTACAGACACTGTGCTGATCAGGTAATAAGGAGATGTGTGCCCGAAGATGAAATGCATAGTATTCTGAACCATTGTCACACTCTACCGTGTGGTGGACACTTTGGTGGCCAGAGAACAGCAGCCAAGGTTCTACAGTCGGGTTTTTATTGGCCTTCCCTATTTAAAGATGCTCACCAATTCGTTTCCACTTGCGACAAATGTCAACGAATGGGGAACATCTCTAGAAAGGACGAGCCACCCATGCATCCCATCTTGGAGGTAGAGTTGTTTGATTTATGGGGGATCGATTTCATGGGACCATTTCCTGCATCGCACAACAACTTTTACATTTTGTTGGCAGTAGATTATGTCTCAAAGTGGGTGGAAGCAATTCCTACACGCACCAATGATGCCAAGGTGGTGGCTCAATTCCTGCGCAGCAATATATTCGCAGACGCTTTGGAACTCGAGCGTTAATCATGATAATGGTACTCATTTCGCAAATAAGGTACCGATAAGATGTTGCAAAAGTATGGGGCACGATCAGACATCTCTTGCATATCACCCACAATCAAACGGGCGCGTATATCCAATAGCGAAATCAAGTACATTCTCGAGAAAACCGTCATCAGCCTGTGAAAGATTGGTCTAAAAAGATGTGACGATATGCACCCGGGGCATACCGCATCGCATTTAAAACTCCGCTGGCATGTCTCCGTCGCACTCGCGGTATGGTAAAGCCTGTCATCTTCCAGTGGAATTGGAGCATCGAGCCTATTGGACCACTCGACAACTAAACATGGACAGTACATTGGCTGGTGAAAAACGACTACTCCAACTCAGTGAGCTAGATGAGTTCAGAAACGAAGCATATGAAAACGCCCGCATCTATAAGGAAAAGACTAAAGCTTGGCACGACAAACACATCACTAGAAAGGAGTTCAACGACCGACAATGTCCTTCTATTCAATTCTCGACAAAGCTTTTCCGGAAATCAAATCTCATGGTCCTGCCTTCACTTCTGACAAAGGTCTTTTTCCATATGGTGGAGCAGAAGTTTCACATCCTGAAAAAGGCATTCACAGTCGCCACACAACGCTTGGAAGCCGCATTTCATGGAGGCGAGTTTCGCAGACAAGACAATCATCCTTCGATAACTACTGCACGAACAAACAACGATCAGACAAGGCTGGTTCCCGAATACATCGAGATTCAGTGGTCGCCGAGCTAACGACATTAAACATAGCGCTTCGGGAGGCAACTCCAAGTGTTCTAAAACTTTGCTTTAAGTTTTCGCTTCTATTATTGTTTTCAAGCAATTTGATTTCTAAATTTCGTGATTCATGATCAGTGTTTCGTTTTGTCGTTTAATTTCGTGGAGCCGAGGTGTAGGTACGAGGTCATAGAGTGTTCAAAGTCCGAAAGGGAAGTTTACAAGGGTTGAGGTTTTAAAATATATAAATTCTCTTGGGAGACTTCTGCGCCGCGTCGCGTGAAGTTTCACGTCGCTGACGTCATTTTTGAAGCTCTACGCCCACGTCGGCGTCATTTTTAAGCTCGCCCGCGTCGCGGCGTGAGATTTCCTGTCGCTGACGTCAAATTTCATCTCTCACGCCCGCGTGGCGGCGATGGATTTCTCACGTCGGCGTCCATTTTAACACTCTCTGTCGCCCGGCGTGTATTCTCCGCGTCGCTGGCGTCAAACTATGAAGCCCTCGCATCCGCGTCGCGGCGTGGATTTCTCAACGTGAGCGTCATTAGGTCATTAATAATCGCGTGTGACGTGGTCCGCGTCAGCGGCGTCATTTTAGTGTTGTCCTCTGCCGCGTCGCGGCGCGTGGTCCCGCCTGTCAGCGGCGTGACCGCATTTTAGCCCAAGAATAATACGGTTTGGCTGCTTCCACCTCCACACGCCGCTCTTGAAACCACAGCTCCCTTGCATCCTAGCCTTGCGGACACATCGGAGCTCCCATCCGCCGGTCGGAGACCTCAGCTGCTCGCCGACCAACGTAGTCACCCTCGTTGGCGGTTTGGGTCATAGTGGCATCTCCACCAGCGTGTGCGGGTCTCAGCACGGGTAAAAATGATCTGAGGTTCACTTTGTTGTTTACGCGTAGTCTAGAGGCATTGTAGGCCCTCATTTTGGGTCAGCTAGGTTCTCTTAGGGTTTTTGAGTCTCATTTAGGTGTTTTTGAGTCCTTAGGTAGTTATTAGTTGATTGGTTGTGGTGCTCATTAGGTGTTCGAATTTTTACTAGGTCGAGATGTCAGCGAGAGCAAAATTGCACATAGCGGTCGTCCAAGTGAGGACCCGACTCCCACGATCGATGCCACCGAGGTTTGTAAATCTGATCTTGCCGTCGGTTGTATAGGTACCAAAAATCGTTCCTTCATCGGAGAAGGGTTTTCACCACCACCCGAAGCCCGATTTCTTCAGCAAAACAATTGCGAATGGGGATGGGTGCCTTATGCCAACCTCCTCGTCCAGCGCGATGAGGCGTAGTCTTGGTACACGCCAACCTTGCCTCCGTGTCCTCAGGTCGGGTGCGAGGTGTGATGGTCGAGCTTGATGCGAATCAATGGCTTTTTTATATTTAGAGCATGTCCCACCGGGTTCTTTGATCGGCTCAGCGAGCATCCAGATTATCAGCCAGTTCATTCGTAGTTGACCAAAGGCCGGTGAGTCAGATAAATAGTGCGGGCCATGCGGTCAATTTGAGCCCGAGCATTTGGCTACATTCAGGTTTGGCACCATTTCATCACTTGGCGTCTTATCCGACGGCGAATGTGAGTGACCGCCCGGCGTTCTAACCTTTGCCATTATCCAAGATATACCATTCGATGTAGGGCAAGTTGCGAGATCGCGATCCTGCAACCGAAGTCTGAAAATGAGCACAGGACACCCGCTGCGATATTTGGCTTGTGTAAACAAGCGGGGTATACTGGGCGACAACGACACTTGGCTTCACCTGTAAAGCCATATCACGTCAGCGGGACACACGGTGTCATGACTGAGGGACTACGATTCGAGTCCACGAGCCCCCTCGGACGAGGGCCCGAGCTTTATGAATATCGGGCTCGTTATGGATCCACAGGCGTCCCGGGAGACCTTGGCGATCCTCGTCAGCCACCTCCACCTTGTCTGACCACCTCTCCACCAACGTCGGCCACCTCCACCACTATCGGCCTGACTCGCACCTCCCAGACCACGAGGCAACCACTCCTCCTAGTCCTTCACGAGATCTTGAGGACCCGGTGCTCGCGCTCCTTTGGCGTTTGGCTTTACGGGATGAGACCGGGGAGCACCGGTCCGCCGTTACACGAGGACATGGAGCGTTGCGTCTTCGATATGCGGGCGGTCCACGGCCAATCGAGGCCATCATTCTGGCTGGCGGCGGTCTATCTGACCCGGCTCGCCCAGCTCTTGGCTTTTCACCATCCACCACCACCGCCACCGCAGTGATATTCAGGGGAGTTCCCTTACCCTCTACGTTTTTATCTTGCCAGTGGGGACACTGGATATTTTGTTTGGGGGGAGGGGTGTGGTGATTGGGTATTATGTTTTTGCGTTTTGTTTATTGTGTTTTGGTTATTGTTGTGTTGGTTTTAGTAGTATGTAGTCCTTTAGTGTGTTCAGCATAATAGTTGTGTTTGTTGTTAGTATTGCGCCGGTTAGTGGTGATGTTTAGGTTTAGTTTTGGTTTTATTTTTGCATCACACTTTCATGTTGATGGGTCATGTGTTAGTTGTTTGCGCGTGTGTTTTAGGACATTTTATGTAGTAATTGTATACATGTGTGCCGTGTTGAAAATTGAGGATCAATTTTGGATTAAGTTCTATAAACTTGTTCATTTGCATACGATTGCTTGATGCTCATAATTAGAGTTGAATAGTTGAAAAGGGCTAGTGAACCAATTCCGGGTAGTCAAAGAACTGGTTCTCAAGCCCTATCACACTCACACACTAGTTACTTCAGTATGCATAAGTCTTGAGACATTCTTAAGTTCGATCGACTAGGGAGATTCGAACCATTTAGTGATGGGACACCTAATCAAGAGGATTGCCATTGAGCCCCAACCAAGAAAATACAAAAACAATAAAAAAAAAAAAAAAGAGAAAAAGAAAAGAAATATGACAAAAATAGGTATATGCATGAGATAAAGCGAGATCGTAGTCAGATCAGGGGCGCGGTCGAGGGCTATCGAAGCGCCCTAATGCCACCGATTGGCTGTAGGTCAGTGACTTCTTGCCTTCATGGGACCAGAAGATGGATCATTCACGCCAACCTAGGGCCCGTTGAGTTTGGTTAGTGTTCGAGTGTTGAAGGGAATTGAATGCACAGTGCCCTTAACTTGGCGGTGGGAAGTCACCGATGGATCCCTTCATAGGAACACTTTCGGCTAAAACTTCTTGGCACTAGGTCTTCTTCCATTTTGTTTAGGTACGTAGGAAATTTCTAAGTATAAGGACATAAATAAATGGGTGCGTTCCTATCCTTGTCTAGTTCGCTTCTTCCTAATAGGTGGGTTGAGCTTAAGTTTGGGGGTATCGGAACCTAGGCATATACTGAAAGTCACTCATTATAAGCACATAGGATTTTGGGAAGGCTATTGAACACCGTGGGATTTGATGCACTGGTCGGTTTCACCTATCTCAATCAATTTACGAAAGTCAAATATCTTGTATGCCTTGATGAACATCGAAGGCAAAAGCGGTGGGTATGTGAGTCGGTCGATTGATCCTACTTTTCGACATGTGCACCACTGAGTCGTAGTGTTAGTTGCATGGTGTGGTGTGTGTCTGTCTGAGTCGGTTCTTGTAGGACTTGGCAAGAAACTAAGTTGAAATTGTGTTGAGTACCTAAAACACTCATCTGCCACACTTTCGCGTCGATTCAAATCATTTTCACATTTATTTTATAATAATGGTATAGTTTTGTGGCTAAATCCACGATTTCGATTAATGCGGGTGTGATTCTGAGTTCGATTGGAGCATAAAGAGTAACTTTTGGAAGCAGTTTTGGAACAAGGAGAGCAAACAAGAGTAGTATCATGCGGCGATACCGCGTCAGCGAAGTCACCACATGTCCAGCTTGCGTCGCGGCGTCACCACGTCGCGGCGTCTGCGTCGCGACGTCGACCTGAAAATCTGCTCTCATCATTAGCGTGGTTCCGTAGAAATTGAGGAGAAGGCACATGAGCGAGCACGGGTTTCGAGGCGAGTGACTGCCCGACGAGTGCGAGGTATGCGCTTTGACTTTTGTTATATTTCGGATTTTAGAGCAAATGTTTTCTTTATTCGCCAGTTTCATCCTTTCTTCTATTATATTTCTAGATCTCTTTCTAGGGTTACATCAAACCGTCATACGATATGGATTAAGTTGATCTTTATGTTATTCAATTGTTTATAAATTGTGAATCTGCTCTATACACGTATTTAAATTATATGATAATGTTTGGCCGGCATTAGCATAAGCGCCTTTGGAGATGAGATTCGAGATAGAATTATTCGAGGGATCTGAGTGAAGTAGCCTTGGTGATTCGGACAATAGAGATGTCGGGACTGAGGGTGGTATCTAGGGTAGAACATTTAAGCGTTTCGGATGCAGGAGTCGAGATAGAAGTATCTTCCATTCTGTTGCGAGATAGGCGGATATCGCCGAGAGAGGGATATCTGTAGGCAAGATCGCTCACCATAGGCGGATTATAAATGTATTGAGATAACAATCTCTTTAGAAGAAACAATCCATTGGGCATTGACGGGGAGATATAGCCTAGGCTTTACAGCAACACTTTAATTAAATCGGCGGTTAAGTTGGTTTTACATAATTGAACTCCCTCTTAGTCATCCTTCGGATATTATGCGAAGCGGAACCTACGTAGTCAATTTACCTTTCCTTTGTGGATCGATATCCATTTATTAAGTACACTATATTGAGACTCACTGCGTGCATATAGGCATTCATTTATACACGGCGTTTTATTTGTCGTCACTATATTCCATTTCATTCAGTCTTGCTAGTTTGACCCTTGATGAGTTATCTGCGTCACTCAGCTAACACAAATATGACAGATAACATTATATTAAGGACATTAAAACTGAGTCATGGTAATTTACAATATTGTATATACATTTATACCCAATTAATACATTTTGATGCTCATGTAATTTTTATGGCAATGCATTTGAAATCAATTTTCCTAAATCCCTTAAAACAAATCACATATGTAGTTTTCTTGAAAATCATTTCAACCAACGATCACAGAACTTGAAATAAGAAGAGAGGTATGGAGAACAAACCCAAAAAGGTTGTCATTCCTCGATTCTATCCTCGGAATCCCGTTCTTGGGTCAGGCTTCCTCGTCACCAATCCCTAATCCATCACAATTAGAGAATAATATTTTGGCTTACTTAGGTTTCTAGTTAGGGTTGTTTTCTACCCAACTTCCTTCAAGTAAAATTTTCTAGGAACAAATGAGCAGCATTTTATTCAACTTTCTTCAAGTTAATTGTTCCCCTATAAATATGTTTGTCGAAATTAGAATCATCGATTGAATGCTAAAACTCAAGATATGTTTAAAACAACGGAATTGCTCTATTTTCAAACATAACGAATTTGCCTGAAATAGAGCACTCTTTGTGAATTTATGGGTCCAATGGGGTCTAAATTTGAATACACTTATTTCAAGGAGATTTGTTCTCCTAGAAATCTAGTTTACCCAAAAATTTGAATCACTCAATTTGGATAAGTGAAACTCAACTTATGACCTAAATACCAAAATTGTTCCAAAATACCAAAACTGTACCAAATTGAACCAGAATTTGCCCGAAAATAGAGCCTCACTTTGACGAATTTATGGGTCCAATGGGGTCTAAATTTGAATACACTTATTTTAAGAAGATTTGTTCTCTTAGAAGTCTAGTTTACCCATAAACTTGAATCACTCAATTTGGATGAGTGATGACTTAGTTATGACAAAAACAAAAACATGGGTTTTGGAAAATTTTGACAGCATCTCCCCTAAAACCCCAACATTTCTTTTATACAAAAATTCCTCAAAACCAATCATAACCCAAAAACACTTTGAAACTTAATCCAAAACAACCAAAAAAACATATCTACAACCATTTAAAACACTTACTATTCTGATTTGGGGTTTTCATCAAACCCAAACACAACATTAAAGAGGGTTAGGGTTAGTTTCATACCTTTAATCTTTTTCTTTTCACTTCCTTCTTCTTTATTCTTCTTTGTTTGGCTCAAATAATTGGAGAGCACAAAGCCAACTTGGTCTCCTCTCTCACTCTCTCAACCGTGCCCTAGTTCTCAATGTGAAGATATGCCCAAATGAAAAATGCTATTTAAAGACTAATTTTTTGTCTTAACTCAAAACCCTTTCGGCCTTGTTTGGCTAGCACATTATTTCCTCATTTCTCATTTTGCATTTTAATCATTCTTAACTTTCTTTCATTTTCTATTCAATTATTCTGTTTCTTCCATTTTTGGCATATCGCCACCATTTATGACCCTTGGGTCATCATTTGCATTTACCAATTTAACCTTAATTATTTTTATAATTTATGGGTTTTATCATTTTTTTGTTCTTTAACAATATAAATTCCGGAAAAATACAATATAGCTTATTTTATACCCTAAACATGTTATAAAACTGGTAAGTTATTTTTAAGGCATTACAAGAACCATCTCTTGAAGGTTATACTGATTCTGATATGGTCGGAGACCTAGATTGTAGAAAATCTACTTTTGGGTACTTATTTACATTTGCAGGGGGAGCTATATCATGACAGTCAAAACTACAAAGTGTGACGTTATCTATTCTGGAAGCGGAGTATATTGTAGCCTACGGAAATTTGGAAAGAGATGGTATGGATGAAGCGGTTTCTTCAAGAATTGAATTTAAAATAAAGAGACTACATAGTACATTGCGATAGTCAAAGTGCGATAGATTTAAGCAAGAACACTATGTATCATGCAAAGACGAAGCACATAGATGGGAGATATCATTGGATCAAGAAGGCTATTGAAGAATAACTTTTCCAAATAAGAAAGATCCACACTGATGAGAATACTGCTGATATGATGACGAAGGTCATTACAAAAGAAAAATTGACATGATGTATAAAGAACACGGGCATGAGCTCCAACTAAGGAGTCAAGAAGACTCCCACTTTCATTTGTTTATTGCATGGGTCTGGAGGAGGAGATTTGTGGGGTCCAGCCCCATTCTTTGCTGCTGCAACATTAGCCTTTCATGAGGATAAATCTTTCTTTTCCACCGCCAAATAAGTATTGCATAGTAGCCTTGTTGGCAAAAAGTGAACTTTTGTTCAACACCACATATTCTTCAACTAATAGAAGCTGCAACATTTTACGCCAATTAGCTTCATTCTCCAACTTCAACATTTTGCCTACAAATTGGCATTGAAGTAATAGTAGTAAGATGTGGGGTGAGAGGCGATAGTTCTGGTTAAGCAGAATCAATTTTCAGTATATTATTCTTTCAATCACAAAGAGTTGAAATGATAGGTGTGAAACAGTCGAGGTTATCCCATCGGAGAGAGTGGTAAGAAGCATAGTACTGAGAGAGTACTGAGAGGTAAAAACTAAGAGAATTGTGAGTATATCTTGGGTGTGTAGGCATCTTGTGTAAGTTTTATTTAAGTATTGGATTATTTTAGTTTGCCGTGGAAGTTTCCCTTGATACGAGGTTTAAGTGTTATATCAGATTGTCGTTTATCTTACCTTCTTTCTCTACAGATTGAACTTGCTTTATTAATCTATAGCTTTCATTTTCGAAAGGTTGGCATAAATGCATGATTGTTCTTTATTATGAATTGATGGATCTTTTAAACTCTTTATTTACATTTAACGGATTCTTATCATAAATGAATTATAATTTCTATGATTGACATTGTCACCAAAGTGTTCATTTAATTTCCTATGGATTAGCATTGCCACTTAGTTATTGCTAACAATTACAGTGGATTGACAAAGCCACCTAAATATTACTTATTGTAACATTTCACGGGTGACTCGCAATCCCAACAATGGTTTTCTTGATTTTTGTAGTTTTTTTTTTTTTTTTGAAACTAAAAGCTCATTTCATACTCGTATACAAATCAACTTGAAGCGTGGATTTAGAGTAATGGGGAAGACCAACTGTAACAAAGCAGCATAAGTTGGATGCCTTTTTTCCGCCATACAGCTCTGGTTTTATGGACTGTACAGGCATTCAGAGGACCAACAAATTGAATGATACCCTTAACAAGATATCCATTGGTTTCCTCTATTACAAAATTTAACTAATTGGTGAAAGTGATGGGCTATTCTATTCTAGGCATTTGAATCTGTTTAATGATCATTAAAATTTGACCTTCGAAGATTATTATAAGTGCTCTGGATATTCGTTCTGAGTGCTCTCCATAGATTTTTGGCATCACTTCCCTCCGAATGCCCCCAGAGCCACCACAGCAAAGTATGAAATATAAACATCTCTCTGTCATTTCACAAATGAATCTATGCTGGTTTTGGCAATATGACTTCCAGCCTAGGGCACGAGTATTTTGGTTCAAGATAAATATTTCATAGTGTCATTTTATCGAAGCTGTTGCTGTGGATGGGAGGGAAGAAAGATTTGTGGCCTGTGATGATGTGGAGGTTCACGTGGTAAGACTTAAGAGCCACCAGCATTTGCGATTCCTATTGTAGGAAACAATAGTGGGAGCTATCTATCCCACATCGACTAGGGAGAAGAGATGTGGGTTAATGTCGGTAATATAAATAGTTAACACTACTCTCTTACCAAATCTATGATCCTTCAGGCAGTTAACGGGATATGATGAGTGGTCAACACTCGCAACAAATATGCGAGATGGGTGTCCGCCCCAGCCTGGTTACGACTATTGGGCATTCCAATCTTTGCCAATCTGATCCCTATCTTGAAGGACCAACCAAAAACAAAAACAAAATTTATGTTACGAGTGTGTTTCTAATGTATCAGGTCGGGCATGATTGAGAGCTATGTGGGCTCAAGTCATGATTTCCAACAGTCCAACGCTCCATGTGGATTTTGGGCTTGTGGAATTGTTTTAAGCTGCCTGATTTTGGGTATTATGGGCTTCACAGTTTTCCCACAGCTCTGTTGGCTGGAAGGCCTAACCTACCTCTCAAGACGGGGATTGAAGCTTCATGAGTAGAATTTTTGGTAACGTTGCCAACTGCCTACTTAAAATTTTATAATTTTGTTTTTCTATTGTAAGATTTAAACAGCCAGGCAATTCTACGATTAGTTTTCTTATTTCAGTATTTATAAGCATAATCTAAATTTTTACTTCTAGCGTAAAATTTAATGTGCCGCGACAGATACGAGAACCCAAATGTTATGTTTGGTTCCGGAAAGTATAAAAGAAAAATGATTTTTGTTTGGTTATTTAATGGAAAATTTTAAAGAAAATTATATGTAAATATATTATTTAGAAACTTACAAATTATTTAATTTTTATATTGATGGGTTAACATAAATAAAATTTGTTTGGAATTGTAAGTAAGAATAATATATTTTTATATTGATGACTTAAAATAAATAAAATTTGTTTGAAATTGTAAGTAAAAGTAATATATGAGATTTACTTATATTTTTATTTTTCTTATTTTTTATTTCCTTCCAGGGCGATCAAACATAGCTTAATGTTTAATTCCAGCTGCGTTAATTCTAATCATGTTAGAAAATCAACATATGAACAATACCACAAATAAAGAAAGAGCATATCAAGTGAAAATCAATGACCACTGTTATAAGTAGTCCTACCATCAAAGAAATGAGAGAAACCACAGTAATTACTACTGTAATTTGTAGGGTCAGACATGGTTGAAAACTAGGTGGGCTCATTTCATGATGCCCAACAGTGTCCAGATTGATTTTGGGCTTGGGCTTGTGGATTCATTTCATGCTATCTGATTTTGGGGTATGGGCTTGCTTCACAATATTCCCACAGCTGATCTGTTGGGCTGGAGGGCCTAATAATACTCTTATCTGACCGATTGAAGCTTCGTGAAGCCAGACTTTTTGGTAACGTTAACAACTGGCTCTTAAAATTTTATATTTTGTTTTTCTATAGGAATATTTAAACAACCAGCCAATCCTTCAAATGAAAACTAGCTAAATGTTTAATTAGTTTGTTTATTTCAATATTCATAACATAAATTTCAAAAGCATAATGTTTGCTTGTTTCAATATTTATAAGCATAATCTTAACTTTTTACGTAATGAGAATGTTAAGAAGTATGATATTTATGTTAAAACTAAAACTAAACCTAACTAGCTTGAGCTTTTAGCTTGAAAGTTGTTTGTTTATGGTACAGGAGCATACTCTAGCAAGAGGTCATGGGTTCGAGAAATTGAATATTTGATCCTCGTTTGTGTATTGAGGTGTGCTCGTTGTGTATTCAGGTGCGGGTATGGGACAAGTGGGATAGTTTGTTTATTTAAAGCAAACATGTTTTTTACTAGTAGTAAGAAGAGTAAATGTGCCACTGTGAAGTTTTGCCATCACCCTTATGCGCGACAGATACGAGAACCCAAATGTATTAATGTTTAATTCCAGCTGCGTTAATTTAATTCCAATCATGTGGGAGAGTATTAACGCATGAACAATACCGCAAATTCAGAAAGAGAGCAAATCCAGTGAGAAATTTTCCACTTTTAAAAGTCGTTCTAGATTAGAAGTCCAAGGGCAGCCATCAAAGAAAAGAGAGAGGCCAAAGTAATGACTATTGTAGTGGTCAATTTCTCCTCTTCCTGAGCCCCACTGTCGTAAGGAGTGTTGTCCACCAGGCCGCCGTGCTGGTCAGTACCGGCCCCAAAAGGTTGATTCAACATCGAAAAGGACGGATTTAAGGCCGAGAGAGGCTCGCTCAGGCTCTGATGTGACTCACCCAGCTGAGGTTGTTGCTGTTGGTCTTGTCCAAAAGGAGCATCCTCTTCGATAGGAGTAGCAAACGGAGGAGATTCAGGAGACAATCCAGGAGATCCAATCGAACCACAATTCTGATTAACAATAGGATTATCGCTGGCTTTCCAAGCAAGCTCCCCTTCTTTGTCTCTTATCTGCATGTCCCCTACATCAATCAAATCCAACCTCTCCAGATAGTCCCCGTCAGCGTCGCTGTCCCACGTCGACCGGCTGCCGTCGAATATCTAGAGACCTGCATCAGAAAACAAAAGGGTACAAGCGTTGACATTGCTCACCGCTTCACATTCTGATTCCCACACACTGCGCCCCCCCTCTTGGACTTGGATGTAGCAGAAGTCGTTTCCAAACCCTCCGGCACCGTCGGAGGTTTTCCGTCGGAGGAGGTAGGCCTCGTACCTTCCCGACGGAGAAGTGAGGAACAACTGGGAGGAGCCGTAGGAGGGTTGAGTAGTGGTTTCATGGCTGGGAGGGAGGGTGGCTAGGACTTGCTGTTTTGTGGTTCTTTCGATTGTTCCAGCTGGGGATAGAGCGTATCCCAGATGGAGAGGGAAAGAGAGAAAGATGAGAAGCGAGAAGACGATGATACAAGCATTGTAGCTGTGGGTGGGAATCATCTCCGTTAGAATACTAGTACTGGCAGTGAAGGTAGTAGATCATAGAGGAGGTGAAGGAAGCATTTTATACTATTGTGGAGGGAGTCGGTGAACCTGAAGTAGGAGTGGTTGAGGCTGCTGAAATCAACATCTGAAATGTCTTGAGTCGTTGACCTTTTCTATGCCTCAAGAGGCGACTTTACTTTCTAATTCTTTTATTTCCTCATCACAAAATTTATCACAGTCCAAAATCTGGCAGAGCATTGTTTAGGTGGGTTTGGGTCCATGTTTCTTTAGCTTTGAATCCCGGAAAGTAGTAAGGAATAAAAAAGAAAGTAGTAAGAGAGGAAAAAATATGGAAGAAAATAAAAAATAGAAAAAAAAAATAAAAAAATAGGTTTAAATTTAATTAATTAATTTTATATGTTTATTCAAACTCATTTAATTTATTTCTCTTTATTATCAAGGACTCAAAACTTTAAAAATTATAAAATTTTAAGAAATTTTGATTATATTTGATATTTGAAACCAAACTTAGGGAAAAAAAAAAATCATTTTCTTTAGTTTTTGTTTATTTCCCTGATTATTTTTCAAGTTCCAATCAAAGCTTTAGTACCTATTTGTTTACAGTTTTTAAAACCCATTTTTTGTTCTAAAAAATACAAAAAACATATTTGATTACTAATTTATTTTTTTTCTCAGAAACATAAAAAACACAAAAAATATTAAATTAAGATAATAAAAACAGTTTTCAAAAAACAGGGTTCGATATTTTTTATGTTTTAAAAAATTATTATTGACAACCATTTTCAAAATCAGTAACCAATCAGGCCCCTTAGGCTTCTCTTAATAGCATTTTCAGGTAAGGTTTTGATTCGGGCCCCTTCTTCACTATTCCTGGCGTTCTTGGGACTTGGTGGGACGCCCTTTCGTAGCTTTTTTTTTTTTTTTAATCCTTAGTCTTTCCAAAATAAATATCATGGTCCGCCTGCTTCACATGGAGAATCATAATTAACAAGGCACTGTGTTTTGTCCTTTACTTCGCATTATATTCCTTATTTGGTGATTGTCAACTGCACATCTTAATTATCCATTCAGTCATTGCCTGTTCCCTTTGTGTTGCTTGCGATTCTTTTGTTCTTTGTCAATCACATTATCAAGTGTCACTAATAGTAATTAAGCGTTACTAAAAGGTTTAATAAAAGGAAATTTAATTGAGTGAACAAACATGATATATGAACTTATAATTGCTAGTATAAATCCAAACTTTCTTCATGGCCTTATCTTGCATAAACAATCTTTACCCAAATGTAGAATAAATGTCAAATATTTGTATTTATTTTTGGATAAGATATATAACAAATATAAATTTATATTGCATGATGTCTTCACTTATTTTTATTCTTTATACTAAGAAATATAAATAACATAATTATGCTATATTTTTAATTATTGATGTCATTACAAGAAAAAATATTTTTCCCTCGGAACTTTAAACATTCAAGCTAACTTTCCCTTACGTCAAACTATGTGAAATTTGTTCCTCCTTTTCTTTTTCTGTAAAATACAAGGAACTACAACTTTTTGTTTATATTTACTAACTTTGAGGAATAGTTTAATTGGTACAATCTTGAGTTTATTGCCTACAATAATTAAGTCTGAAAACTAATTAATTAATTAATTTTTAATATAAGAATATTATTTAAAAAAAATACAATATTATAGTTATTATTATGAATCCATTTTTTTTAACTTCTATTCACTTTACATTACATTATTATAATACCCTGTTTTTGTATTCAAATATGAGATCTTCGATAAACCCAGATCTTATTTATCATTTGAGTTATGTCTCAAGACTATTATGAATTGATATTATACATACTATTTAAGCAATTAATATGTGTACTATAATATATTATTTATATTGCTTTTGTGTAAAGGCAAAAGTTTGGAAAAGCTTGACCATCCAGTATTTGTTAACATTAGTCTTTTCTCATTTTATACATATTGTTTAGCTAGGGGAGGAATTTGTATGGTATAGTTCACATCCTCCCACTACTGGAAATAAAGGGTACAAAGCTTGTAGGGAAAACAACCCACTAAAACCTTAATCAATGAGTTAAGAATATGGCGTTGTCCCCCAGCATGCTGAGAGCAAATCGGGACCACATTCGTAGGTATTTATCAGTCTTAAGTGAGATCAAATAAAAAATTAATTTTTAAATCCAAATAGTGCTGAGTGGAATCATTTTGCTCTATTTTTCAGCTACTTTAAAGTAAATTGTTAGTTCTTAGTTTTATTCTGAATATCTACTTTACAAGAGAATTATTTGAATTATTTTATTGCAAGTACTAGTTTTAAGATAGTAAATTTAAAATAATTCAAACCCCAAGACCCTCCTGACTCAGAGACATGTTTGAAAGGTGAAGACTCTGCCACTTGAGAAATGTATGATGGAATTTTAGGAATTAAATTTTGAAAAATACAAAATACATTCAAAAATATGTTTTACACATTTTTCATAAAAAATAAAGTAAAGGTATTATAGTGTTGTCAGTACAAATTAAAAGTATGAAAAATAATATGGTTATTTTCCATGTGATGTTCGTTTCTTTGATAGGTTACAACACGAATATTCCTAAATAACAACAATAAGGGCATGTTTGTTTAGAAAAGAAAATTACCTAAAACACGTTTATTTCATTATTTTCTTTTTAAACACTACAGCCCTCGGCTTTGATAAAACGTGAAAAATTGGTAATTAAAATAAGTGTTGAAAATTATGCTGAATTTATGGTATTGAATACGCATCAGAAAACGCTTGATAAGCTACATTAACAATTGAATATCGTAAGATAAAATATATCCTTGATAACTCAGAATCATCAATACTCAAAATTAAGTGTATTTTTATTTTAATTATTAGATTATAATATACTACATTATTATCTAAAATAAATAGAGTTTCTAATAATATTTATTTTCACTACAAATTATTAATCATTGTAATAATATGTTAAAAATATGTGTGAAAAATATTTATTCTAATAATATTATCCAAAAAATACATGTAAATATGTTTGAAAATAAACTTGTTAGTAACAAACTTAAAACTATCCAATATCAGAGATATTTGTAAAATATTAAAGTATTATTTAGGAAGAGTTTTTTTTGGCCCAATTCTATTTTCATTTTAAAATTTTTTATTTTGATCAGACTATATTCAAAGCTGGTGAGGTTTTAATGTTATAATTTCACTAGTTTTTCATTTAAAATTTTTCAATTAAGAGCTTCCTTAAAAATTTTTTGTTGATCAAATGATATTGAAAATTAAAAATCATCAAATTTTTTCTCAACGGTTCGAACATTTTTCGTCAGCTATCAAACAAGCCTAAATTAAAATAATTTGAGTTGGCACATAATAATACTATAAAAGATTTTTTTTTCAAAAGTAGAAACTAAACATGCCCTAAAGAATTGTTTTGGAGAACGATTGGCAAACGGGATCTTCAATTTCATTGATTTTCCAGTCGGCACCACACATAAATTTAAAACTACCAACGGATGGGGTGAAATCATATCAGCAATTACGCACAAACAAACAGGATAGTCAGGCAGAAAGGTTCTCACCACATTGAACCCAAACCCAGCCACACAAGAGAAGCGAGAAACTAAAAACAATCAAACTCAATTTCTTTCTCCCTCCCAGTCCCACTGTTGTGGCGTATGTTAATCCACTCATCGCGCCGCTGCATCGCCCCTGATAAAGTTGATTCAGTCGACGAGAATGGCTGATTAAAGGCCAGAGATAGGCTGGATTAAGGTCGATGATGGCTTGATTCAGCCTCAAGGGAAGGGCACCTCCAGCTGGAGGTTGCTGCTGTTGGTCTTGTCCAAAAGGAGTATCCTTTCTCTACCAGAGAGAGCAAAACGGGAGGAGTTTCAGGAGCCGAAATGAGACCCAATCGAACCACAATTCTGATTAATAACAGGATTATCGCTCGCCTTCCAAGCAAGGTCCCCTTCTTTGTCTCTTATCTGCATGTCCCCAGCATCAATCAAATCCAACCTCTCCAGAAAGTCCCCGTCAGCATTGCTGTCCCAAGTCGACCGGCTGCCGTCGAATATCTCTAGACCTGCATCAGTAAACAAAAGGGTACAAGCGTTGACATTGCTCACCACCGCACATTCTGATTCCCATTATATCTGCTTCCTCCTAATTGATGGAAGAGAAGTCAGCCTGAACTCTGGCACTGATGGAGGTTTCATGGAGGAGGCACTCTCTGTACCTTCCTGATTTGAGAAGTGAGGAACAGCTGGGAGGATCTGAGAAGGAGAGTGGTTTTAGCACAGGGAGGGCTAGGACTTTGTTGCTTGGGGTTCTTTTCGATTGATGTTCAGCAGATTTGATACATTGAAGACAGACAGGGAGTGAAATGAGGAGGAGAAGAGAGAGAATGGAAGGTCTCCCATTGATTAATGAAATGAAGGAAACGGAGAATAACAGGCTGTGGAGGAGATGAGAGGATTTTATATAGTGTTGGAGTGACTGAGAGTGGGTGTAACTGGTTCTTTTAAATTGAAGTAGGAGCAGTTGTGAGGAATATAAGATGTGGGATGAATGGAGATAAAGATTATCTTGACTCCTTCTTAGCATTAAAAAAAATGTTTCCAAAGGCCAAACCCTCGGGTGCGAACATCAGTCCGTACATATTCTTAAAACTATGAGGAAAAGAAACTTATAGTAGAAATGATCAGATTGACGATTAGCTGTTGGAGGGTGGGGTTGGTCAAACAAGTGGTAAGGGATTGTGTATTTCTTATTATAATAGTTTAGTTTATACCTGAGGGGAACAAATAGAAGAGATTAGCTGTGCGAGAAAGTTCAGTTAACCTAATCATGTTTTTTCCTTTTTTTTTTCTCGGAATGTGGGGCAAAAATTGAGAAGAATAGTAGCAATTGGGGTTCCAGCTAGATTTAAGCATTTAGCTGTTTGGTTGATTGGCCGATTCAATTACAAGCTATTATATGAAGAATGAAAAGTGTTTCAACATGGTGTATAACTAACATACAGCCTGATAACTGGAAAAGATTTCAAAATCAAAAAGTAAACTGAGAGCATATGGCTTGTTACGAGAATAAGCTACTGAACGCACTTCACCCTTAGAGCTATAATTAACTATCCAACAGATTGCTATATATATAAATTATGATTTATATTTTATACGAAACACCAGTATGGTAAACGTCTATACAATAGAATGAGAGCTCACCTAAAACAAAAAAAAACAAAAAACAAAAACAAAAACTCTAGAAAACAAAAATAAAATTCAGAAAGGAGAGAGGATAATTCTAATTATCAATTATAACTCAATGTCAATAAAGGTGATCATGGCCATGGTAGTTAGCAATCATCCATTCTCATTCAGAATTTTAGGCCTCGTTGGAACCGTAAAGTGCTAAGAAAAGGGGGAAAATGGCAAATGTTAGATTAAATACAGAATGTTATATAGATGCGATTTTATTATCAGGTTATACCAAATACGGTACGTTCATATAACCCCTAGAATCATGGTATGAATCAAAGATCAAATAAGCCAATATCAGAGAGCAGAGATCAATCCATCACAATAGCGGTGAATGTGTTTCATTCAAGCATTAGTGCTGCGTTGTCTTCTAATTGTAAAACCATGGTTGATCGCTGCCTTCTCAACGGCGTCGGGTGAATAACGCGAAGCAGGTGTTTTAAAACCCGCAGAGATTCCCCGGCCAAATTACTTGAATGACTTCGCCCTTGTCGTTATCGAACAACGGGGGGAACAATACATGCAAAAAAATTAGTGAAAACCAAATAAATATTAATTTTGCTATTTATAATTAATTTAATAATTATATAATCGTTTCGAACCTTTACCCACCGGGAATAGATTACTAATTTTCGGTTGGGTTATCGACAGACAAAGATAATCATGTCTGGGTACTTAACACTGGTTGCACTTGCACCAAAAGTGAATCTAAATTAAGCTCTCAGCCTGGGCTACAAGTTTACCGAATAAAAGATTGAATACTAAAGTGAAGATACATCATCTAATCATAAATACTTAAATAATCCTGGCCCATATTTTCTTTTCATTTAATTGAATGAATGGGATCAAAGCGTGCCTTTTATTACATTCATGCGTAGACAGACTCATTTTGTCAACAAACAAAAGACAACTGTAATGACATAGATCAAATAGGTGTGGTTTGGGAGATTTACATAAAATGTGATCTATAGTATGCCATTTCCAAAGGTCCTCTTTATGACCAAGAGTCTAGTATCATATTTTCAAATACCACATGCTAAACAAGCAGAGAAAATCATGTGACATCACAAATTGCAGTGAAGCTCCAAAACAGCCAACATAAATGCATTAAATAATCATAGTACGTACGTACATATAAAAATGAAATAACTGAGGAATAACTGTACATAATTACACATAAAACCAAATGAACTCCCACTATCTTCCTATATCCAGGATTATGACACCCATCCTGAGCAAATTTTGGATCATGAAACACCCAGTGGCAAGCTGTGAGTGGGTCTGATAAATCATGGAGTTCGTACTAATATGCTCAATTGACACTCGACCACCTCCTGAACTTTTTCAAAATTAAACTTTAATTGTCAATGTGCTTTGATTTGATGAACTCAAATTTTGTTTTGGTAGAAGAGTAATCATAAGCCTTTTATTATCACAATTAACTGAAAAAGCATTAGCACGCCTCGTGACATCCAAGTCCCGCGATAAAGTTTCGCGTACCATTCTGATGACGCCTCGCTGTGCTATAAATTCGTACCTTCCATGGTCAAGAGCGCCGAAACCGTTGACACTTTCCAATAAAGAAATTTCCTCGAACATGAAGATGTAGCTCGAGGTCGATCAAGCATCTCGAGACTCGCAAAGTCGCGATCCGAAAGTACCCACTAACCTTCCGAGATCGGACTGGCGTGAGCCATTACTTCATCCTTCGGCCTCCTAAGATACCTCATCACTCGCGAGAATGCCCAGTGATCGCTACCAGATTACCGAGATATCTACCTACATTCACAATGTACATTATATCCAGACGCGTGACACAATTTAGTATATAGATCATTGTGGCACGAATAAATGGGGTGAAGTTCCATTTTTCTCTCAAGTTCACTGGGGCATCGACCTGTTTAATATCACTTTAGTTGGGGTGAAATACCTTATAATAATCTTGCGACATTAAACCTTTCTACACTCTAGTATTGATAGAGACTTTGATAAAGTTTCAAGTAGTATATATCTCTAACATCTTCAGGATTTGTATACCCAAAACTTATGATGCATCACCAAGGTCTTTCATTTCAAAATGATCGATAAGAACCTTATGTCATGCAATAGACCTACATATATTGCTTGCTGGTGCTGTATCGTGTCATCCATGGAAAATTAACATACAAACTCTGTTCCCACCTGGTTTAAGATAGTACATCGATCAAATGGGTTTCTCCTCGAAAACCATAATAAGAATCACCTTTAACAAATTTCCTATGACGATTGATTTGGATGTCTGCTTTTTAAACCATAAATGACTTTTCGAGTCTATATTACTAGGTGCTTTGGGTTTCCGAACTCAAAGTTCTCTCGTTGCAATTCCATGTATATAGTTTCATCAATGTTCCATCGAGGAAAGTCGTCACGTCCATTCGTGCCTCTAAATCACAATGAGCCACAAGTGCCACAGGACTCTTCGAATGAGTCTGGTCGTAAACTCCGCGGTGCTGTCTCCTTATAATCTATGCCTTTCCTTTTGGGTAAAGCTCGCGATTTAGGCGTGCCTGATACTTCGACATTGCCTCTTTGAATCCCCGCGAGTTTTGAATATCCATTTTACGCAAACTAATCGTTTTTACACCTTTAGCAATTCATCTAGATCCAAATGCCAGTCACTGGCGATTCTTACTGGATTCTATTTCTTGCACAGCTCTGAACTGCTTTTTTCTAATTGTAAGACCTGGCAGCTGAGAGTCATTTGACAGATCGCCCTCCAATCCCTTAGATTTAAACTCCATGCCCTAAGAAAGACTACATAGTCGGTCCGAAATTTCCTTTCTTCTTCTTTCTCTAGTGGACCGCCTAATGGCACTTCGTGCCGAGGTCAAAGTTGAGTGTTCTTCCACTATTTCTTGATGGTTCCTCAAATCTAATGGGTGGAGCCCCCAATCAGAAGCTGAAGCATAGAATGTCATCAATATTTACCGCTAACAAACACTTAAGTACAATAATGCGAATGCACCCCCATCACACCTTCAACAGCCTCAATAGGTAGTCGCATGGAGCATTTACATACTCCTCCTCAAAATGACCTCCTTAACCTGAGTGCTCCCACAACTGAATAAACTTGCACATTCGTCTGTAGTGAACCTACTAGGCTGGTCATAAAAACTTTATACCCCTTTAGGACCTCTCAGTATCCCACTGAAAAGAATAATGAAGAAATTTCTTGAGTCCAATGCCAGCCTTATAAGGCCTGCTTCAAATTGGACAACTTGAGTCGCATGTTCAATACTAGCTTTACCCATTCATAACTCATACTGTGGTTTTTGTTAATCATATCGGGAACTCTGTTGAGTATATAAACTGGTCTTTAACGTCACCGATAATGGATTACTAGGTAGAGAAGAATGACTAATCATTTACCATGTCTTCATGGGTTCTTATCATGGCTCTCAGCCAAGCGCGAAGCACCATTTTGACCTCGGAGTTCCGCATGGTAACAGGCATGGTCACCGCATTCCTGAAAAGGTATTTTGGCAAAAGGCCCTTGCTGTTGTTCACCCGACTCACTGCACTGGCGATTCCTCCACTTTATTGATTCGACATTTATTCTTTTCTTTGTTGTTTGAAGCTGGATTTTCAACCTCATTCGAAATGTGAAACACTTTAGGCTTGCGCTCTTCACGTTAGGCAGTTAAATAACCATATCGCGAGTAATCACTATAAAAGGATAGTAGTATGTGTGCCCATTCCGTAGGTCAGAGGGAAATGCGGTCCACATTATATCCGGCGACAGATCAACTCTAAGACGTTACAGAATCGATTCAGACCGTCTTCTTTGGTAGTCATTTTAATTTGCAATCTACACATGTATGTCAAAATTCGATGTCGGCAACGAGAAATTTCTTTTGAGTTATTAGTCTTTCAATTTGTTGTTTGAAATATGTCCCATTACGCTTGTGCATAGAATATCGAGGGATTTCATTATTTAATTTGGTTTTATCCACAGAAGTTGTGTATTCATTATTAAATTTGTATTAATTTTTGTATATTTAATTTATATAGCTTATCAATTAGGATCACGAAGTCTAATAACTTTGAATTTTGAAAAGACTAATGTTTATTTCCTAAATGAATGAATTATGATAACCGATTTGTCCAAACATGAAATAGAAATCAAATTTTGTCTAAATGACGGTGATTTAAATAAACGTGTTTCAAAATTGAAAAACAAGTCAGAGTCTAATGATGTTTCTGAACCAATAGTTTGTAATGTTTTCTTCTTCGTTATTTCGGGATATCTTCACCATCAATTGGTGAAGCCTGGCCAGAGTGGCAAGCCCCAGATAGTGACACTTTATGAGTAGTGGCTCTGTATCTATCCACCGCAAGTCATTTTGGCATCAAAGCCAAACTAATCCTCGTAACTAACAAAGCCAGAAGATTATGGTTTGCATCGCCACATGCATTTCGAAAGCAATCTTTCTTAGCGCATCATCAGAAGAACGAAAAGGATAATTGAATCCTGCTTTTGTTCCCGATGCCCAGATGCTCCAAATGACCACAGAAGCTCTTTTCCTTTAGTGGTCCTCTTTCTTCTTCTTACTTTGATCGTTAAAGTGGACAGATGAGCACTTTCTTTATTTTCCCTCTTTTTCAACTCCTCTTTCTCTAACACACCTACAAGCAGGCCGCCATGAAAGCACCACTTTTCCTTTTGAGGCGTTATAACTCACCTAAGTGTGCCAACAAGAATGTAGGAAGAGAGTTCAAGGCCATCAGACGTGACTATGCTTCAGCATTTCTAACTCTTAGTTTTGCTCTCCCTTGTGGCGTTGCTCATCTCCAGAATGTAATTTCTTATGCTTCCCTACCATTATGCCTCATAGTGAAGTTATTGATGCACGGTACTTAGTCCTCAACTCTTCTCACGATAAAGATAACGATTAGAGACTTCTTTAATGAAAAGCCTTATGATCATTTTCTTCTGATATGGAAACCCTTATTGATTCCGGCATTGTGAGCTTCATGGATGCCTAGACTACACCTGCTAGACTTTCCCATTTCATATGCATTGCATCAGAGGTACCTCGCCGGTCGAGTCAGGATTCGCCTCAACTCTGAAATACATGATCCAAGTCTAAGCACCCCAATACCGCTATCACATGTCTTCCAATCTTAAAAATTTGAGTTGTTAAGCTTTAGGAACGCCACTCTGATATTTACAGAATAGAAGACACAATAGACATCGAAATAAACACAAAACGCTTCACATTAATACTACACACGATATATTAAAAGCACAAAATATATATATAGGTGTCCCTTAATAAGATAATGCTTTACAGTATTGTATTTTAGTCTTTGACGAAAACAATTTGAAAATTCAGATTAATTATAGCACTAAATGGATACATATAAATCACTAAACATTATGCCTTTCTTGGACCGATATAATGTTTGAAGGAAAGAAAACTTATTTGTCTCTAATATTTAGACTTTATTATTTACTTCTTATCTCGGCATAAATAACTCATCCTTTAATAATTACTTCTTTTAGTATAGATATAGAAAGTTCATTTTTATTATAAAATTATCTATTTAAATTAACAGAGGTTATTTTGGTAAATATATTAATTTCCTTAAAAATTAATTTCTAAAATAAATAAACATATCATACTTCATCACATCATAAAAGGCCTTAGATGAGAAGAAATTCCTAAATTTTTATTTATTTTTTTTGTCGACGCGGGATGTCGATGTTTATCATGACGTTATCATCGCGATCCATACGACACATATTCTGACGCCTTCTGGCACCTCGCACAAGATCGCCGATAAGCCAACTTCGACCGCTCACAACTTCAGCCGGCCCGGCGGCCCTCGTCAGGCGCTTTATCTCGCTGGGTTTTCTGCCCCTTGCGAACAAAATCCCCTTGCGCTAATTTTAAAAAAAAAAAAAACAGTACAATGTTAAAAATTCGTGATTTAAAAACCAGATTCGGTATTCATGGGTTTTAATTTTATAGCTCGTGATTTTAACCACAATAATCATGCAAATCTCACTTTCAAAGCAACCCAAAACACATTATATGAACTCCATGATGATCGATTTCAACCAAAAACAAATTATTGAATTAGAGAATGGGGTCTAAAGAGATATAGAGAGTTTCAAAAAACTGGTTTAGGTATTAACACATATTATACTAACAAAACCCATTTGAAATATACTGGTAATATTAACTTTATTAATTCGTGGAGCACAAAGAGGATCCATTTCCTTCGATAATGTAATTACAGGATTAATGACAACACAAACACATGGGATTTGATTTGACATCGTTACACCAAATGTACTTAAGAAACGACATAACCCTAGAATCATGCAGTTACTGAATCCAAAGATCAAAGTAGTTTCAATATCATAGGTTATTATTACTAATCCATCGAGTCAGACACAAGAAGAATGTGTCTCCTACCCAGCATTTCGACTTGTGAGTCTGCCTTCCTCGGATCAGAAACCCAAGCGAACGATTCGTTCTCTCCTTAATCTGTGGTCACAGATAACGGCAGCTGAAACCCTGACCCCGCTCAAAATTGAGCTGACCGTTTCTGGTACTGTTATCAATCTTGTCAAAACAATATACAGGTAAAAAACAGGAAACCACACATTGAGAATCTATTATTTTATAGAATTAATTTAAATAATACAGAGAATTATTTTTGAACTGATCAACTAACATATCATCAATCTCATCAATCACTAATGATAACTACAATTCATCAAAATTAACATTTATAACACTAGTAAAATCTAAATTACAAACTATTGTCCTCTGCTGATAGGAAAATCTCCAGAAGGAAAAAAATGCAGGAGAAAGGCAATATTTTTCCTCGGGTGCTGGAGAAAAGAGCAGGAGTTTGAGGTACTTGGGGAAATTATCAGGCTTCATGACTCTTCTCCACATTCACCTTAGGGACTATTCTCCTCATAGTTCATCAAGTTCTATTTATCTGTTTTACGAACCCAAATACTGAACAGAATCCTCAATCCTCTTACCATTTTCAAGCACATCTCCCCACTCAGCAAAGGCTCATCTGATGCCATGTTAATCAAACGAGTTAAAGGCTGAGAGTGGACTTACCAAACCCTAGTTTCTTGTTCCAACGTTGAAGCGCGTGAATGCATCGAACGGTCAGAAGAATGGTATTATATTTGGCCGGATAGGATGACGATTTTTAATTAAATTTTGATCCAAATTAATTACTTTTTTATGCACTTAACTACCTTTTCAAATAGTACTTACTTTACCTTTATATTACAAAACAGTAATTTTTATATTTTTTAACATAATGTAATGAAAAACTTGTTTATTTAAATTAAATTTAAATTTTAAAAATTATTGGGTATTAAATAAATTTGATAAAAAAATACATTTATATTTTAAAAATATAAAGGTAGAAAGTGCAATACAGCCATTGTTCCATCTAACATTTCCTTGACTTTCACATCATTTTCTCTACTTGGGACTTTTACTGTAACGTACGTAGGTGTCTCGATTATTACTTCAGACTTTTTACTTTTGTTTTAGCGATAGTCGCTTTTTATTAAATTACATGCTCGTTAATATAAAGCTGCTCCCGATTAATCCATCAGTTTATGAAGGACGAAAGATAAATTTTACGATTCAATAAAATCAACTAAATTTATTTCGACCTATTTATCGATAAATTTCATTTTCTGGTTCTTGGTCATAGTTTTTGACCAATTTTGCATTGACTTTATTTTAATTAATTAGCTTAGTAATTAAGATTTTTCATCAAGTTTTGACCCGATTACAGTGCCCCACCAGCCAACTAGTTTTGCAAAAGTTGGTAAAACAAACTACTTAAAAAAAAAAAGGTTTTCAGAGGTCGCCACTTATTGCTATTTTTTCGCTTTAAACAAAATGTTAAAATGGGGAAAATCCCGTAGAGGCATTTCATTTAGGAAAAGACATACATAAGAATCGTTCGACTTAACATGTTACATATCTGAATCAGATAGAGCTGAAATAACACCCCTCTAAATCGGTGATAAAACTTGTGATTTACTTCAAACAAGTTTACTGAACTACATAATCAATCAATTAATTATGGGATACTAACAAATCACGATGATAAATAAAGAGCAAAATTCAGTAAAATGCAGATTCATAAGGACCTAGAGCGCATTCAATAAAATCATGTTAGTTCGACATAATAATATAAAATATTCATATTTAATTAAAAAAAAGGTTATAGATCAAAAGTTGAATTATTTGTTAAAAGGTTATATGAGATGTCGGGCCCTTAATTTGAAGATGACGAAAGATGTTATAAATAATTAATCCCTTACAAGATTCAATTTTATAGTGAATCATATAATTAATATAAGCAAAGTTGAAATTTTTGAAAAACTCGATTTGAAATGCAGGTTTCAAAATTGCAGTTTGAAATTTTGGAGTTTGAGAATTTTTGAAATGAATTCATGAAGTTTGAGAATTTTGAATTTTGGGATTTTGGAAATTGAATTTTTAAATTTAGAACTTGAATTTTAAGTAAAATTTGAGAGATTTAAAATTTAGAAATTTGAAAATTGTGAATTGGTATATTTTAATTTTTTAAAATTTCGAATTTGAATTTTAATAAATCAGAAATTTAAAATTAAACTTTAAATTTAAAATCTAAACTTTTAAAATTTGAAAATTGAATTAGGGGAGACTTTTAATTTTTATGACAATTAAATTTTTAAAATTGAGAACTTTGTAAATTGGAAAATGAAAACTCTGGAAAAAATGAAATTGGAAAATTAAGAAAATTGAATGCAGAGTTTCAAAATCGACTTCCTGTAAGATTTAAACGCTTAATTAATTTCAAATTGATATTTAAATTTAAAAACAGAACAAAATTCGACGAATTTTTGGTAGACTTAAATTTAAGATTAAATTGAAAAATAGAATTTTAGAAATGGAGAAACGAATAAATTGCTGCTAAAATTCTCGACCGACCAAAGAGTTTATCGTTCACGTGGTCAAAGGCTTAGGTCACGATTCTAAGTGGTCGGTAAACTAACCAAGGGGCGAAGTGAAGAGTTGTAGACCCACCGGGTCGAAGGCCCAATGGCGATTGTAATAGGATCGGAACTTTAATTAACGCGAATGCGCTTTAATATGTTGGGTCAATAACTGGGTTTTAAAACTACGTGAGTTGGGCCAAGATTTAACAAACTTTAAAACTACTAAAGGGTAGCCTGGTGAATTAACGAAATTTGAAACTAAATTCGGGTCGGGTATGTAATTAAATCTGAACTTTAAAACTAACTTATTGTTCTAAATACTGGGAAACAAGAGGTAAATTGGGCTTCAAACTAATCGGATCGGTTCCCGTAAATGATTTATAGAACCCAAACCAACAAAGCCAACAATGGGATTGGCCCAAGACGTCGCCTGCGAAATCGGCCAATGAATGATCGGTTCCTTTGTTTATTAAAAGATAAACTGAATTTATTAAATCTTAATGGAGATTGAGCCTACAAGTCAACACCACTGTCAACGAATTCATTGTTCAAGATAACGAGTTGAACCATCGGGTTGGGGCCCAGCAGAAGTCGCTGAACCATCGGGCTGAACTGAATTTGTTGGGCCCACAGGAACAATCTCTCAAATTTAGGGTTCGTGGCGCATCGGTAATGGAGGAGTACATATTCCAACTTGATATTTATTTAGACATTAAATTTCATTTTTCACGAAATTTCCGATTGATGGTTTTTTCATCTGTCCCTTGCCAAAACCAAGAAAACAAGCTTTAGGTTTTGAACCCGCCAAGATATATGAAGGACACCTTCAACAATGCAAACAACAATCACTTATTATAAGATACCCAACTTTGAGATTTTCCTGGCGTATTTTTGTCCAAGAATTCTTCCATCGAATATGTTATTTGATTTTATTTATTGGCATTATAACTTATAATATTTTTAAACTAAAGATGACTGGTTAAAGTAAAATGTCATTATCACTAAAAATCAAAACATGATACTGGGGTCACTTAACTCTCAACATCCATCATAATATAATGTTAAACAGCAAGAGTATCTTTAGCAGCAAGGCATTCAAGGCATAAAGCAGGCATATAAATTATAATTAACAATCCATCAGATTTTTAATCTACCTTAATTAAGATATGAATCATTTCTCATCATCTATATAATTAAACATGAAAATTCCTTTAATCAACCTGATATTTTTGGTAAAAATATTCACCCCATATTTTACCGAAGGATTTACTTATTATTTTTGATATTTTCGTAAATTCACCACAATAATATATTCGTGCTTATCAGATGAAATTTTGTTGGGTTTGGTATCAAGGGGCTTAAACTAGTTTGATTAGACCTAATTTTGAATATTTAATAATTTAACCCTAATTCAAAAGAAATTATAAATATCTTAATCATACTAACTAAATAAAAATTATGCCTTCAATTAATTACCAAAAATTAGAATTTTAGAACTGGGGTGATGTAAAATTTAATTCACATATTAAAATCTAATTTACATTTCGAAACTCTAATTTAATATTTATGTTCCAAAATCTATACAAAATTTTTTCAAGTTAACGATTAACAAAAAAATAGTAATACACAAATAACACAAATTAAAACCTAAGTAATAGTGCGAAGAGAAAAATGTAAGATTCAAAGTAATTCATAAAGCTACACGAGTTAAAGACATCGCCAAAGCTAGCTAAGTTTCATACAAGACTGTACTTACGTATTATAAATCTCATATAGTCATAAAGAGGGTAATCGTAATCTGCACAAATACATACATGTGTGAATTTTATGCTAAAGAAAATGTATAGTATGTGTTGACAAATGAGAAGAAAAGAAAAAATAACAAAGAGCTTACCTTTGTGATCTTATTTTGATTTCTTTAGCATGAGCAAAAAAAAATAAAATAGAGGAAGGAAGGAAAGGAAGAAGAGAAGAAGAAGAAGAGAGGGAGATGGAGGAGAGGAAAAAAAAAATATAAAAAAAGGGGAGGGGGAATAGAGGGGGCTACAGTTAGTAGGTGGTGCACAGAGTATGGGGGAAGAGAGAGAAATGAGAGTAGGGGAATGAGGGGAGATCAGAAAAGAAAAAAAGAAAACAAACAAAATTAATACATAATATTAATGCATTAATATGCGGAGCAAATTTAGGTCACAAATACGCCAAAGCCTCTTCGATGTAGCCTGTATACGAAGATAAAATGGTGAATATAATTGTCAAAGTGCGAAGTAGAAACAGATTTAACTCTATCGCAAGACAGCGAGACCCTAAAAAGCCGGCTAACAAAGATTACTAACTCTTTCTCAAACTCTAAGAAATTTAAAACGAGTTTTTAAAAAGAACAACAAAATAAACAAAAAGGACAACCAATACGGTGCCAACAGTCACAGCATAGATCCAAGTTCTCTCTTAAAAGGTCCCGTAAAAAGTTGGCACCAGATATCAAAACTGAAACAATGGAAAACGACGACCCACGGCATCAGAACGGTCACGCCAGACCAGATAATGATCAACATCCGCCATGGGAGAAAGTTCACGAGCTTCAGCGTTTTAGCATTTGACAATAAAGAACCATGATCAGTTTTAGCATGATAAACTAATTATGAATATTGGTAGCTTATATCTCCTGAGCAAAAGCATGAAATCCGAGAGTTTCTTTTTAGAGAATTTGATTTTGTTTTTATCTAATTTATCGCTACTAATCAATCTAAATTCATTTATTTAAAAAGTTTATTTATTTTTCTAAATTTTTAATGTATATTTTCATTTGATACTTTGAATCTTGTTTTTAAAAAATGTTATTGCTGTTATTTTTATTATTTTCTTATTATCTAGTGATAAATTAGGTTAGAATAGTGCTTAACATTATTTATTTAAGTTTTTTTATTATGATTGAGTATTATTTAGACTAACTAGTTTATATATTAATTATTATTATATTGAAGACATTTATTTTTACATTTGAAAATGTAAAAATTTGTAAAAAATATTTAGATTTTTGCACATTAATGAATTTCAACCCGTGATTTACCGCTATCAGACGGAAAGCTAGCTCCCCAAACATAAAACTAACAAGATTGTACTCCAACATATTTCGATCATGACTCAAGAGTCAGTCCCGCTTACTTTTAAATTTGTATCCATCATTTCACTACAATTCATTAAAAAGAAAAAAGAAAGATAAACCATCTTCAGAGCCGTATTTCCTTTTTAATCTTTTTTGGTGAATGGAAACTAGGACGAGAAAACAAAGAAATCTTAAATAATCTCTGTTCATTTACAAAATCTCTAGGAAAGATTAATTACTTTGTAGATTAATACTATAAATATCTTTCTTAGCTAAATAATCTGCTACTTTATTTGCTTCCCTAAAAATATGATTACAATTATGAATGGTTAAACTCTGAGAAAATAATTGAACCAGTTAAATTACTTTTTTTTTTTAATTGTAATAGTCTATAATAACTTTGGAGTCTCCTTCGATCTCTAAGTCTAAAAAACTTAAAGCCATACACTCCCTATAATTATTGAAGCATTGACATTTTGATCACGTTATACTAATCAGAATAAAGGTTCAAACCCCCATATTGTTCCCCTTTGGCGCCTGGGTAACTGCCAAAAAATTTTACCTGAAGGTTTCAATATAAATGTAAGAATCATGAACAATATCGTATGGTTATTGATCATACTTTGTTTTGGCCCTGTTCTAGAGGCGTCGAATAGTTTCAATTTCAGAATTGAAAATCTAGATAGCTCTCTATGATCGTACATCTGCGGCGTCCTCTCAAAACCATCATCTTTAACGAAAGGAGAGGCCTTCTATTGAGAAAGATAAGGCTGACAACGCACATCATCAATATTCGCACTTAAACCCCAACACCTTAATAATAAACTGGTCAATATTCGGTTAACCCAAACTCTACCTTATTTATTATTCGCAAGGACTTTGATCACGATTATGATCATCGCAATTTGAATATTTAATAAAATTATAAATTAACATCTACAGGTTAAACACAAATAACCTATTAAATTTAACATGATTGGTGAATTATTAGTTGAATTGAGAATATAATTAATAATCTATATTTAAATTATAACAACCTATTAAATAAATAGATTAATCAATTAAATATAATAATTAAATGGAATAATCTCGCTAAATCTCGGTTTTACTTCCCTCACAATCACTAATACGATTCACCGATTAAACGCGTTATAGCAGATTAACACTTGAGCATGACCAAACATCTTACTATACTTCCTAAATCAAACCCAGAAAATACTTTCTTTATTCATGGTCATGTTTATATATCACGTCAAATTTCCATCAGAAAATTTAATTAAAGATTTAATATAAATAAGAATCCTTGTTTGGCTTACCAAAGCATATCAATGATAGAACAACCATGCCTGCTTTCGTCTCTTTAGTTAATATTGATCTTCAGTTTTTCAATTATCGGTTTTAAGATTACTGACACGCTTTAAATGAATATAATTAAAAAGTTTAAAATTATGTAGATATAAATTATTAGAAAAATAAGTACCATTAAATGAGTTCAAAATTTCAAAATTTAAAACTATTCTTATGCAATTCTTTAAATATTTGTAAGAACAATATTTAAAAACTTGTTTTTTATTTATTCTAATGTTTTAAGATGTGGTATACATGTTAGTATATAAGATAATTATTTTGGGCACTTGGCAGTTAAAACTATAATAAATTAGGTTAGTAACCATAATTTAATCTCGAATTACCGAAGAGCATATAAAGGGTGTTGCTGAATCCCCAACGATCCCTCCAGCCTGGAAAGTCATTTATCTTTCGTCATTCGTTAAAACTTTGATATCATCTTCAGCAGGCGACAGGACCTTCTCACAGCGGAAACGCGGTCCATATGAACGATTTCGCCAGTAACGAATTCCCAAAGGGACCAACCCGCAAATCACGTGAGCGGCGACCACCCTATATTTATAACGGCTTTTTACATATCATATACTAATTACATCTATAAAAAATTTATAGTATTTAGTTTTAGTATTATTTATGTCATTTTTTGAATATTTGTAAGAACAATGGCAAATAGATTCTGTTTTTTATATATCTAATGTAATTTTAAGATAGTATTGGAAGGATAACTATTTCTACCATATCTAAGCCTGAAGTGAATTTTCTGTATCCCGTGGCTATGGCTGGGTCCATGCTTCCTAGATTGAGAGTATCTTTGAGATTGTCGGAATCCTTAAACCAAAACCTGAATATCAAATTAGGGTTTGCAAATCCATAATTTCAATTGAATTACCAAAGAAATCGCATTTACATAGAGTACAAGTTGGGTTGAATCCTAAAGTGATCCTTCTAAGAATTCATTTTTATTTGTCCCTATAAGTTTCGATATCATCTTCAAGCAGTGCCCGTATAGGACCTTCACAGCAGAAACCGCCTCTCCTAAGAATAATTTCACTAGTAACGAATTCCTAAAGGGACCGACCTGCAACCACGAACGGCGATCAATCTGAACTAGGTAAACAATGATGTCGAGGGACAGGACGAAATGCGCTGCAAATGAAAATGTACATGGCTCCCTCCGTGCCACCTCTTCTCACTTTCACCAATTCCAACTCATTACCGTAAAATTGTGCAGTGCAATTTTTGAGAATTTGGTTTAAGGCAAGATCCAAAAAGATATGACAGATCGCGCGAAAGCAGGGGTAAGATAGGTATGGTAAATTTGAAATATTTACAAACTCAATGGTTTAATACTGAGATAGTAAGAGTAAAGTATAAGAGAAGAGTTAAACTCATGATTCAATGAGGTGCTTATTGGGAAATTTAAAAAAAAAAAAATCGAGGCTCATAGGCTGTCCCACCAAAACATGATTATATTCTCATTAAGTAAAACGTCCATGTAGTGTCTTATCATGAGTATTTAAACTCTTTTTTTTTTTTTTTTTTGAGAGTTCAACTAAAATGTACAAATTCAAAATAGATTTGTAAGAATGGTCTCTTACAAAGATAACTTTAAAAATGACACATTTATAAAGACTTTTAGCAGTACACAGATAAATCTTTGGGATACTCGCTAAACTTTATGGGCATTTTGCCACATCACCAAATCATAATTATATTCTTAGGGGTAAATGTGTATAATTACCTTTTTTTAGAGCTTTAGAGATATATTCTCTTAAATATCTCTTCACACCTCATTTTACTTTCAAGCATTCTCCAATACTTTACTAATGAGGTGTATAGAGAACTAAATGGGGGTGTAAATAGAATTTATCTTTCTTTTTGAGAGAAATTGGTTTCAAATGAGAACTGGCATTTAGGTGAATGACCGCTTCAAAATAATCTTAAAAATATCATTATTCAAGATTTAAAACAACCTGAAGTAAAGCTTGTTAATCAAGATTTATAAAGTCTTATCTTATGTCATCTCTAAAGAGTAAAGAGAACAAAAAAATTTAATAAAGGGAGACAAAGAAAAGTGAATAAATTATTATATAGAATTTTACCATAATTAATTTTGTTTTCTATTTTTTATTGATGGTCAAAAGATAGGGAAAGTCATTTTCTATAATATTTGTTTTTCTTTTTCATATTTTCTTGAGTTATTTTTTTTCTCTCTTTTTCTTAGCATTTTTGAAGAGCAAACTGGCACATGTTGGTGTTAGAATCTGGATTATTACAAAGCTAGTGAAGACTTTGTGTAGGTAGCTGTTTTAGCTGAAGAGCGGAATGAATTCCAGTTCACAAATTCACAACTCTTAATAGTTTAAGACAGATAGATAATATTAAGCGTTAAATATAAAAAAGTAATATATTATATAAGCTAAAATGGAGGTTCTATAAAAATTAAATTGTTTGTGGATTTGATATGAAATTATTTATAAAATTATAAACCCTCGACAAAATGAAAATAATCCAAGAACCACTAAATTTGATTTCGGGGCATGTTTAAATGGTGTAAGTTTGGCAATAACTCAATGGTTTGTTCCAAAAAAAAAAAAAAAAGGTTGTAACCCAATGAAAGTGGACAGATTTTAATTTCAGGGCACAACCCATCTAGTCTACTTATCTCAAGTCTTTGTCGGCAGGTCTGGGGAGCAGAATATGAAAAACATATATCATCCTAAACATGTTTCTAATATCAAACATGAACGAAACCCGTGATTTTGCATACCCAACCTACATTAAATTTAAAGTCCTAAAATTGGAATCCCTCCAAGAATCTTGTAATTTTCCCTGTTATCCATAATTATATGATGGGTGGCCTCTAAATGAATTTGGGTGAAGGTACAGAGGACCTAGAGATGGTACTTTATAGATTCTCCACTAAGAATCACGCGACATAATCATCACCAACTCGAAATTCAAGTTCGCTTAGAACTTCAAAAAGTTTAAACTAGTGATCAAACGCTGTGCACTACTTGGTAAATCTTATAGATCTTCACACTTTGTGCAAAAGTTAATCAAAATCTTTGAGTAACAAAATACAATGAATCATAGAGATAGGGTCCTCCAATAATGAGCATTAATAACTGTGTATCACAAATGCAGCTACGTTTCGCGCAGTTTGGGGTCGGTAATGAAAAACTTTCTTAATGAATAAACCTAAGGCGGTTCTAGAATCCAAACGAAATGATATTTAAAGTTGAATTAGTGGGTAGAAAATAAACAAATAACTAATGCTTACTAAAAGTGGAATGGAGAGGTGTACAACTGGGTGTAAGATAGAAATGAACCTTTGGATTTTGTCAACATGATCCCTTAATTTATGAAGATGCCTTAGTTAAAGGATCAACAATCAGCCTAACTCGGGCATCGTTAATATGTTTGATAACCACTTTAACATGTTCCTCTAATGGCTATATTGATGCCATAGCTGTTTGACTTCGCTTCACTTTATTATTCTTAGTCAAGAACACGCAATGTGCCATAAATTCTGGTATTTGTGAAATAGAATCCATAACCTAAGCCCGTGATAGAAAACTCTTGGGGTTTTCTCATACACCTCGCGGAGGTGAGCCTCAAAACAGAGGAACTCCATTTTCCCATGGTGAAGTGGCAATCAAAGTCTCGTTTGACAATTTCTCCAAGAAACAACTCCATCGGCCAAGAAATGAGTAACAGACACTCATACGCTGATTTACCATAATCAACAGCTCAACAGGTCCCATTAGAATAGCCAACTGATCCGTTGTTCGGCCAATTCATACATACATATAATCTTTAATTCCTTCTGAGATCTGCTCGCGACTTTCTTTGCGATTTCTACAGTGGTGCCACCTAGATTACTTTGATATTGCCCTAACACTCCAATCTGCATGCTTCTGTCTCCAGTCTTGTACAAACCTGAGCATACATAAGGCTTCCAACTACTAAAACATATGAAATATTCTTCAGGATTCTTTTTCTAAATCGTTTTTCGGGCATTGATTTAGACTTAACTTATCGCCCTTCATAATGGGATCAACACTTGGTGAACAATCCTTCATCAAGAAATCTCTCTCGAGAAACTTTGTTAATATAGGTTTCCTGTGATAGACCTAAAATACCATGAGATCCATCTCTATTGATCTTAATTAATGCCAATGACATAAGATGCCTCACCCATATCTTTCATATCAAAGTTTTTAGAGAGGAATTGTTTCACTCCATGCATCATTCCCTTATCATTGGTTTCAAGTAAAATGTCATCCACGTAAAACAAGGAAATAAGTTTTACTCCCCACCAGGCCTTAAGTATATACATTGATCCATGGTTTCAACGAAACCAAATGGAAGTAGCCGCCGTGATTTGTAATACCATTGATGGGAGGCATGTTTCAAACCATATATGAATTTCTTAAGCTTGCAAAATAAATGTTCACCTTCCTTAGAAGAGAAACCTTCAGGTTGTTTCATGTATACCTCATCTTCTAGATCACCGTTACGAAATTCGTTTTCACATCCATTTGTTGAAAATCAAGGTCTAAATGTGCAACTAATGCTAAAATAATACGAAGAGAATCTTTCTTGGATACATGAGAAAAGATCTATGTGTAATTAATTTGTTCTTTTTCAGTGAATCCCTTAGCAACAAGTCTCGCTTTATATCTTTCAATGTTGCCTAAGGAGTCCCTTTTGGTCTTATAAACCCATTTACAACCAATGGCCTTCACCCCTTTAAGCAAATCTACAAGGTCCCAGACTTCGTTTCTCTTCATGAAATCTAACTCATCCTTCATAGCATTATACCACAAATTAGACTCTTTACAACTTATGGCTTGTCAAAAGGTTTAAGGATCATTTTCGGCTCCAATATAAATTTCTTGTTAATGCACTATGTAATCACTAGAAATTGAAGACTTCCTTTCACGAGTAGATCGTCTTAATGTTAGACCCTCTGCTCCTTGAGAAGCTTATGGTTCAACTATTTTTTCAAGATTACGAGGTAATTCCTGAACTTGTTGATCCTCTAGAAGGTTCTCAACTACTTGTGGAACTTCAATGATTGGTTGTTCAACACTATTTGGAACTTGATGAGTGTTATGAACTATAACCAATATATCATATGACGTGGAAGGTTGAGTTTCTATATGATCGTGTGTAACGCCCCAAAAATACCCTAGAATTTTTATAATAAATTTATTATATATTCCGGGTATAATTGGGTAACTTAGGTATTTTGCAGGAATTGTTAGATGAATATTGATTAAATGATTATTGAATCCGGAAATAAGCAATTGAAAAGAAAATATGGAAATTGTAAAATGGGGACCTAAGGGTCAATTGTAGAAATGGATTTATATGTCTAAGTGAAATTAGGAGAAATAAATGAGCAAAGGGAGAAAATAAATGGAGACTTAATTGAAGAATAATAGAGAAATGGAGGGACCTAAATATAAAAGAAATAAAGAAAAAAAATCAAAGGAAAGGACATGTGGCATGTAGAAAAGAGGGAGGAAGCTATCAGTACAAAATACGATTAAGGGTGATCGTAAGAAAAGGAAAACAGAGAAAGAGGGAGATTATTTTAGAGTTAGAGAGAGGCTCTCTGTATCTGCAGATTTTCCGACGATTGGACCATAGGTTTTCGGTGAGCAGAGGAAAGTCCTTTCTTGTGACAAAGAGCTGCAAGTAGAGACCCCGAATCGGGAGTTTGATCAAACTCTAGGAGGTAGGTCTTCTCCTACTTTGATTATTTTCTATCCTAAGGGTTGTGTGGTGGTTATCTTGCCTTAGGGAATGTTTGGTTGTATTTTAAACCATGGGAAGCTGCCACATTGTGGTAGTGCGCTCTAGCTGGACCTTAGAGCTGATTTTTGGGTAAGAAATAAAGGGATTTTGGAAGTGAGTCCTTCTAGTAAATTGTAGCCTCGTGATGGCTGGTATTTGAGAACTTTGAATTTCGGTCGGACCTCTGTGGAGCCAAGTTATGATCCTTTTCGCAGGTCATATGGCGGTCGATAGACCTCATGCGTGAGGTCAGCAAACCTGTGCAGCGAGAGGTCCTTGGACCTCATCCTGTGGAGGTCAGCAGACCTCATGCAGCGGAGGTCAGCAGACCTCATGCAGCAGAGGTTAGCAGACCTCATTGGCCGAGGAGTCAACGGACCCGGCCAAAGTCGGCTCGTGCGGGTTGACTACGTATGACCTCCAACTTCGGAAGGTCATAACTCTTTCGTCCGAACTCCGATTCTGGTGTTCTTGGACTCTATGGAAAGCTCATTGAGTCAAGAATTCATCCATATGCCTGAGGAGGATAGAATATGTCAGACCGAGGTGTCAGACCGAGTTTACCGAGGTCAGGTCAGCTCAGTCAGTCAGCTCGGCTGGGTGTGACTACGTATGACCTCCAACTTCGGAAGGTCATAACTCCTTCGTCCGAACTCCGATTCGGGTGTTCTTGGACTCTATGGAAAGCTCATTGAGTCAAGAATTCATCCATATGCCTGAGGAGGATAGAATATGTCAGAACAAGGTGTCAGATCGAGTTTACCAAGGTCAGGTCAGCTCAGTCAGTCAGCTCGGCTGGGTGTGACTACGTATGACCTCCAACTTCGGAAGGTCATAACTCCTTCGTTCAAACTCCGATTCGGGTGTTCTTGAACTCTATGGAAAGATCATTGAGTCAAGAATTCATTCATATAACTGAGGAGGATAGAATATGTCAAACCGAGGTGTCAGACCGAGTTTACCAAGGTTAGGTTAGCTCAGTCAGTCAGCTCGGCTGGGTGTGACTGCGTATGACCTCCAACTTCGGAAGGTCATAACTCATTCGTCCGAACTCCGTTTTGGGTGTTCTTGGACTCTATGGAAATCCCATTGAGTCAAGAATCCATCTATATATAGCTTGTTGAAATTGGAACTCATATTAAACTCAGAAAATCAATCCTAACCAAAACTACTAGTACACCACGAATAATATTGTTCTTTAATGGTTTTGGAATAGAGGCTAAACGGAGGAAAAGCCAAGGCGAGATTGATTCAAGGATTGGAATCAAAGTGCAAAGATTTTTGGGTTTGTTCTACCGACTCCTATTCCTCAGTTCAAGTTTTTGCATGTTTGTTCTAAAAGCATATTGAATTGATTTAATTGATTTGAGAAAAGTGATTGTGAAATGTTTGCATATAAAAATTGCATGATTATTGAAAATGAACTATTTATACTAATGAACGTATTGTACTATATTTTGCTATAAAGGATTTGAACACTCTTAATAGAATGTTAACCGTTTAGTTCGTAATGAGATAGATTGAATATACCAATAGAATTCAAATAGCGATCTTTATGTTTATTGTATTGATGTGTCCTCCGATCGCGGCCCAGCGGGGTTGTAGCGGTAGTGTTATTTAATTGATTGTTTATAACCCGATCGGCCTTCGCGGGACCGTCTTGTGTTATAAAACCATTGTCTGACTGTAGCCCAAACGGGACACGTGCAGTGACTGCGATATCACGTATATCGAAAACATAGGTTAAATTAGTTAGGGCGCTCGCCCCAGATTGGTGGCATCTTGAATTGATTTGCATAAGCCCGAATTAGATGCGAGAAATTGAATTGAATTTGTGAGCATATTTGAATTGATTTGAGATTGTGAAATATTGAATATGAAAGTGTATTTTGGGATAATCAATGAACTATAACTGATTGTATATATATAACAAAGTATATGTATTATATTTATATTGATCATCAGATTTGATAGTTAAGATTATTAAATTTACATGATTTGATTTAGTGAGCGGGAATGGATTTGTATAGAACCACTAAGCATGAAAATGCTTAACGTATTATTTTATCAATGCGCAGGAACCGAGTGATAGATAGTGATTGAAAGCGGACCCAAGATCGAGAGCGTCGAACCATAAAGAGAAGGGAAATTTCGGGTATGCTCACGTGGCCATTCATTCCATATTTTCTTTTGGATATTGATATTTTTGTAAAAACAATTTGAACTCACAGACATCTATTTTTTATATTAAATTATTTTAGAAAAGGCTTGAATGCCTTCATTGTAAATATGTTGTTAAAGTTAAATGTATTTGTTAAATGTTTATGGGCTTGCCCAATTTATGTCAACAGATATGATTTTGAGTGATTGAGTGATTTCCCAGTGGCATCCGGACTCGGTTCGGATCCGCTAAGCGGGTCGAATTCGAGGGTAAGGAGTCCTAACTATTGGTATCGGCGATCCGGGGTTTGGTTCGAGATCCATGGCCGGGTCGGGCTAGGCTCGAAATTCGCCACACTCGTGAGCAATTAAATCTGAATTGATCCTCATTTGATCATGTCATTTTCAAAAAACTTGGTGTTCCTTGATTCCACAATCCTAGTTGAATGAGATGGACAGTAAAATCTATAACCCTTAGACGTTTTAGCGTAGCCAATAAAGAAATTGCTAAGTGTCCTTGGGTCCAATTTCTTCTCATGTGGATTATACATTCTCACCTCAGACGGACCACCCCAAATGTGCATGTCATAAACTCGCTTTCCAACCTTTCCATAGTTCAAAAGGTGTATTTGGGACAACCTTAGTTGGAACACGGTTTAATATATACACTACCGTCTTAAGTGCGTCAGTCCACAAAAATTTAGGAAGATCGGAGTTTCTAAGCATACTCCTCACCATGTCCACTAAAGTTCGATTTCTTCTTTCTGCTACACCATTTTGGTTTGGAGAACCAAGCATAGTGTGTTGGGCAACTATCCCATGCTCTTGAAGTAACTTTGCAAAAGGACCAAGTGCTTGTCCATTCTCAGTGTACCTACCATAGTATTCACCACCTCTATTAGATCTCACTATTTGTATTTGCTTTCCGCATTGGTTCTCAACTTAAGCTTTAAGGACTTTGAAGGCATCCAATGCTTCATACTTGTTATGAAGCAAGTACACACACACACACACACATATATATATATATATATATATATATATATATATATATATATATATATATATATATATATATATATATATATATATATATATATATTGTGAGTAATCATCAACGAAAGTGATGAAATATTTTGGACCAGGAATATCTATATACGGACATCATATGTTGGTATGTATGATTTCTAATATGTTTGAACTTGTGACGCCCCAAACCCGGGGGTCTGTTGACAACCCATCAACCCACGGAATACACGTAGCCATTGAGTGTCTCAATGCCATAAAATGAGTGTCTCTCTACCCGAGACTTAAACATGAGTAAAAAATGGCCACGTCGGGCCCATACATCCATACTCATCAAAATATAACAAACTATATTACAAAATTTTTAAGAGTTAACTACACTCTTATACAAACATGTTTCAATCATATTTTACAAAAATATATAATCAAAGCCATATGTCGGCTTTCTTCTCAAAAGCGGCCTCTAGTGAGCGCCGTCTTCTTGAATACTCCCTGTATTTGAAAGGGGGATCCCACGACGGGGTGAGCAATGGCCAGTAGTTGAATTCTTCTACAAGGGCTACTCCCCACCTAAAATGCACATGCAATGGAATAACACAAACATCCACATTCCATACAATTTGTAATTTACACATGGAATGACTTATATCATGCATGAGATGCTTTTATGCCCATATTTCGAGTCACTCACCGACTCCCTCACACATGCCAATGCCAAGTGTGACAACCGTCACTAGTAGTACCAATAACACCATATACCGAGTCCTTGTCGGCTCACCAACACCCAATGCAAGTGCCAATGGGTAACTAATCCCGAATCCACCCCGACTCCTATCACCCAACTCGAAGTCTAAGTGATAACCATGGTCGTGTGTTTTCTTTTGGGCAACAGAACTTTTCGGCTTGCACCGCAGGTTTCTTACACCCACACAGAACTTTTGGATAGCACTGCGGGTCTTTCACACCAAAACAGAACTTTTCGGATAATATCGCGGGTCTCTCACACCCGTACAGAACCTTTGACTCAAGCTACATGTCTCTTACACCCACACATAACTTTCTCAACTGAGGGGACTAACAACCCCTTTCTTGCTTCACCCAACACACATTAATTCTATTTCATAGTATGATTTAAACCATAAGTCGTTTATTGGACGTTGTCCAGAACACGAGCTCATCACACATTCACCAAGAATGGTGAACAACCATACCGGACTCTATGCGATGTCATCGTGCACATGAATGCAATGATGCGATTCATATATCGATTCCAGTAAGCTCCGTACACAATTATATTTGTCTCAATTTAGCTGATCGTGTTAACATCAATTTAGCATGCATTAATATATCATCTCCCACACACATTCCAAGCCATTTCTTTTAAGCAATATCATGCTATCTAATTCAAGAAAATTCACATGGACACTTATTAATAATGATCTGGGCATTCTTACGAGTCCCCGGTAATCGATCGTGAAATTTGTCCATGGGCGGCCCTCTGGCGGTGGGCGAGAATCCATGGCCATTCCCGGCCTCATAACACCCAAAACCATTTCATGGATTTTTAGACAAGAAATAACCAAGTAGGAGAAGATCCCTACCTCCCGGAGTTTGTCGAAACTCCACAATACCGGTACCCACGAGTAGCTCTTGTAGTAGGGATGAACTTTGCCTCTTATCTAGCCGGGATTCGACGGATCGATCGTCGGAAAATCTAGAGAGAAGTGAGAGCTTCTCTCTCTAAAAGACTCTTCTTATCTCTCTTTGCCCTTTTCCTCCCGAGTGGTTAGGTCGATCTTGGTCGAAGAGAACTTGTCCTTTCTTGCCAAGTGTCAAGCTCCCATTGGCTCCTTAGATTACACCTTATCCCTTATCCATCTACCATGGATTTTCACCCACTCACATGTTGCCACATGTCTCTCATGGGTCCCCATTTGAGCTCATGTTTGACTCATTCTGCACATGACACATGGCACCTCTTGAGCCACTTAAAACGCGCCAAGTGTCCCGCACCACTCCTGATGCCTCGAAAAACATAAAATTATGACTGTCTTGGAATTCGATGAAATTTGACGTGGTAGCTAGATTTTCTTGAGAACGATTCAATGGTGAAGTTAGTTTAAGTATACGAGATCACAGAAAAATTACAGGTTTTGATCAAAATTCTGGTTTTACCGCTTCCTCAAAAATTACCTTGGATCTTAGGGGTTTCTGAGAGAACTCCAATTGGCATTCTTCTTAGACTTGTTTGTCCACTTTCCCTTAATGCAGTCCACACAAATCTCAAGGTCGGTATAATCTAAAGTACTAAGTCCTCCATCTTTTACTAATCTCTTAATTCTATCTATTGAGATGTGACCTAATCTCCGATGCCATAACATATAAGAATCCTTATTAATATTACACCTCTTAGTACCAATATGAACATGCAAAGAATTATTAGTGGCTTCATTTTGTAAAGAAATTTTATATAGACCATTTGCTAAAATACCTGTTCCAATATGATTTGATTTATAAAATAAGCTAAATACATTGTCTTGAAAGGTAAAAGAAAAACCTAATGGAACAAGTCTAGAAACAGAAATCAAGTTTCTTGAGAAACTTGGTACATAAAAGGTCCTATCCAAAACTAAAACAAAGGCATTGCTTAGTGTTAACGTGCATGTCCCGATAGCCTCCACATGTGAGCCCATTTTGTTGCATGATAAGATGGTTAGCTCACTTCCCACTAGCTTTCTTAGGTTTTAATATGGATTGTAGAACCAGAATCAATCCACCAGGTGTTAATATTAACATCAACCATATTAGATTCATAACAAACAAAGGATGATAGATTACCTTTCTTCTCAAACCTTAACGAATTTAGGACAATCTTTCTTGCGTGTCATTGCATTTACGAAGAAACACTTATTTTCTTCCTTGATATAGCTGGTGGTATTTTACCTTTCCCTTTTCTTGAACTAGAAAGTATCTAATACAAAATATCAGCTCTTTGACCTCTGCAGAGGTATACATTGCCTTTTTCACTGATCTCCGACCTCTCTCGCGCAATCAATAAATTTATTTGTTCGACGTTAATCCTCTCTATCTCTCGAAGGATCTTAAAGATTAAGGTATTGATGAGGAAGAGTGTTCAGAATAAAGTTCACTAGGAAGGACTCAGGCATATCTCCCGAGTTTCTTAAGTTGGTATGATGTCCTAAATGCATGATGTGCTCCACGCACGCCGCCTTTCTTGTGATAGCGATGGGCGAACTTCATTAATAGGGTACTTGCCAAAGCTTTTTTTGAAGTGACGAATTGTTCGCCAATGGATTTTAACAAATCTAGGACCTTATCATATTGCTCAATAAAACCCCTAATACCAACAGTGATTTTTGTCTTAATTAACATTACGCTAAGTCGATTGGATCTCTCCCATCGCTCATATGGCACAACCGGCGGTGTGTTTCTTAAATAAGCTTATGGTGGTTACGATTTCCTTATGGCGTAATCGTGTCCATATACCCCAAATGAAGGAGAATCCTTAACTTTTCTAGTATTTTGTAGTTATGCTTTAAGTTTTGAGTGTCACAGGGTGCGCCATCGGTGTAACTATGCTTGAGGTTGAGATACTGTAACAAATCCAAAAGCTTATGTTAGATGTGAGGTTTAATCACTAATTGCATGTGTTACCGATTATCAGTACATAGCATATCTGTTCAATAAGATACATGGGTAAATATTAACTAAATAATACCTTCAACTTTTATGAAAAATCAAATATTGTTATGGTAGAATCAGTAACCACAGGAAGCTTGGACAGAACAATCTGTTTATGTACGGTAGGAAGGGAGTAAAGGTAAGTGGAGGGTCGCAGCGGTCCTTTTAATAACATTGTATGAGGCTCTTATTGCCCTTTTAATCGGGACTTTCCTTGACATATGTAGTTCCCATAAATGCCATTTAATGTTCTAGGTTCGAGACCACTTTTGTATAATTTGCATTTCTATCGTAAATAATAAAACTACCGTACTAACACATTCATAATTCCCACGTTAGATTATAGAAATTAATCGGCGTTTAATTTTAAATTAATTATAATAAACAAAAAATTTCCTGTAGGATATTTTATTATATTAAGTACAAATTAATTACAAGTTTATGTCTCATTCTTTATGTGATTTTAACTTAATGTATAATTTAAATAAATTAAGAATGCTGTGGTATCTTTAGTCATCAAAGTATATTGATCTGGGACAATTTTTTTATAAGTTTTTAGTTGTCCCTTCTAACTTAGGCACCAAACTTAAGTTTTATGTATAAAATTAAATTTTATGAGAAAACCTAAGTTTTTCACAAATTTCTAAATATCTAAACTGAATGATATAATATAATTTTTGAAAATAAAATTCTCAAATATAAACCAAATAACATAATAATGAGAAAGCATAAATGGATCATTATATTATGCTCCAAAATGAAATTCGCATAATCAATTATAATTATTATGCGCAAAATGATTTTATACATAAAATAGTCAAGCATAAATAAATATTATTTGAGCAATACAATAAATAATGCTCAAATACTTAATTAATACAAAAGTGTATAAGGATCAAATATACAAGCACGTTAATGGCTTAATGCACCAGCCAAGTTGACGTGGTGGTAGAGTCTATACCTATTGAATCGTTGGGCATAGGTTCGAATCCTAGAAGTGTTATATTTAAAAATTTTGCATTGCCCATAACTTAAGAAGCTCATAGGGCTTTGTCCAAATAAGCCTAGCTTTTTAAAGTGACCTAGTCTAAAACTAGGTCTAAGGCTTCAAATCCAAAGCCTTAAAGAATAAGCCCAGACTTCAAAACTTAAAGCCTTAAAGAATAAGTCCAAGGCTTTAAATGATAATAAATATAACTTAAAGTTTTCTTTCTTTTTCTTTTTTAAGTCGTCATTTTTGTACCGTTGCCCTCCATTGGAGAACTTCCATCCAAAACAGAAACATGGATATTTTCATGTAGTTTGTTGTTATAAAATCATAAAAGCACATAAAATCAAATATATATGTACTGCTTCTAAAACAATAAAAAAGCCAAAACCAAGAGATCTAAAATTCTGGAACTAAAACAATGAAAAAGCCAAAACCAAGAGATCTAAAATTCTGGAAAAATGAGATCATGTATTGCAAGTTTTTATGAACATAAAAACTTGTAGAAAATCAAGGCAAAGGTGCAACCCACACTTTGATACCAAATGTAAAACATATACATCATCCTAAACATGTTTCTAATATGGAAAAATGAAACGAAATAGGATTTTACATACTGCTCCAATTTAGTGCTGGCTACGAAATTCGAGCATAAATAAGCTTTTGACTTTCTGTACTTTGCTCTGACTATACGATGATGTTTTAAAATGAATTATTTTAGATAAACGATAGAGAGGACCCTAGATGTATTTATAGATTACCATCCAAGAATCATGTCAATTATGAATCATCACCGCTTTGAAATTCAGTTTTAAATTTGGTTAAACTTAGTGATCGAGCATTGCACAGCCCGAGAATCTTACGGAATAGGTATGCGAGAGAGACTTGGGTCGAATCCTTATAAAAAAAGTACTATAACGTGATATGCAAAGTAAATAAAAGATAAAAGAAAAAAGTATCCATAGGGTGTGTAACTTGTAAGGTGAAATTAAAAATAAAAATAAAATCAGTACGGGCAATACAACAAACCTTTCAAAACATTTTTGTTTCATATTTATCATTATTTTTAAGATAAGGATTTTTTATTATTGAATAAGTTTATATAGTTGATTCCTGAAATTATATCAATTCAACCTGTTAAATTTATTTTTAGTTACTGATAGATTATTTATGTTAAATTAAATAAAACTTTTGTCTAATGAAGTATTTCTCGTCATATAAAAATTATGAAATTACTATTATGCAATTGAGATAAAACTAAAAATTATTCAAAGATAAAATGAAGAAAAATAAGCATTTTGAATGTGACACACCCCAATTTCCGGGGGTCGAAATTTTGGACTTTTTTTTTTTGCTACTAATCAACTCTATTGCGACATAACAACATGAGTGGTCTGTCGCGACAGAGCCTCTTTGTCGCGACAGTCCCTTGTCATGCCTGCCTACGCAAGCTCGGTTGTGCGCAGATCCTTGTCGCGCGCACTGCAACTCGCATTAGTGCTTATCGCCTTCATGGCTTCGCGTTAAGTGCTGTCGCGCACCTTGCCCGCGTCGTTGGTGCGAGCTGCATTCGCCACCTGTCGCGACACGCTGGCGTATGTGACACAAACTATCGGCCTTGGCCATGCTACCGATCGCGACCACGGTCCATAGTTGCGACATAGGACCCTGAAGAGCTGCGCGATAGAGAAAATCCTGTCGCGACGGAAGTCACCAACGGATAGGAACCACTATCGCGTACGGGAAGACCGTGTCGCGTTATAGAAACGGGAGAGCTCACAGCCATGTATGATTAATTTATTATGCATTAATACGCTTCATAGCGGCTGAGACCCTGGAAATGCGTAACCGCGGAAACCTGATGCGACACGAAACCCTGTTGTGACCGCCGGGGCTCGGAGAAACTGTGTGACATAATTTCTCATGCGACGAAGAGACCCGAAATAGAGCGTAGCCTACTGCAGCCTCATTTCATTTAATTGATTTGCTCTTTTCCTTCTTCCTTTCCTTTCCAAAACACCCTAAATTCAATGTAAATTAGTCTTTTTATTTCAAAGACAACAGGAAGCCAAGAAAACTTGCCAAAATGTGTTAATCCTTACAAAGCGGTTTAATTACAATTACATTTTAATTACAATTCACAAAGAGGGTGTGTTTCCCACGAAATTTAAAATATAAACAAGGCCAAATATAGCCTTTCCTTCACCGCTAAGGTCTTGGATGCGTTTCGTCCCTCGGTGTACCTTTAGTGCCTGAAAATATTTTCCCACGATGGGGTGAGCAATGCCCAGTAGTTGAATCTTCGCCTGAGGGTTCTTTCACTTTAAATGCGCGCTTACCCAGGTAGCGAAAAATGCGTTCGCATTCCATGCAAGTATAATTTATACATGGAATGATTTTATATTTATGCGAGATGAGACTCACCTCATACTATACCCCGAGTCTGTTCGAATCCCTCACACATAAAGCCCGAGTGTGAAAACCGGTCATTAATTGTCCCACCGGTGACTTAACTCATCGAATAGAGCTTCGATACTCAATTTAATTTTCATTTAATTGCGTGTGTGTTTATAGGCTGTGTATTTTTGGGTTCTCACCGCATGATCGTCACACGTCTTCCTAACATTTTTACGGTCTTGCACTGCCGGTGATCATGTCTAACCGCGTATGAATTTGGGACTTTCACATTGGGGGATCTACTGACTTGCTCACCTTGACACGTGATTTATTAGTTATTTCCAATTTATATGACCATGAGTCTTGATCTTGGACGTTGTCCATTTTAAGTTCATTTACATTCACCGAATGGTGAATTTACCATCTCGCCACTTACATATTCGTAGCGATCTTTACCATGCGTATGAATGCGATCATGCGGAATTCATATATACAACTTTTCATGATTCATGAACAATCATATTTTTGTACAATATAATTTTATATAATTCAGCGATCATGTTAACATCAATTGAGCATGCATTAACAATAACATTTTTCACTGACAAATCATGTTATTCGTTTCACAATACACAGACGCCATGGACGGGTCACGAAGGTAGTCAATCAGCATTCGATCCCACGAATCTTTGGGATTGGAATGCATTGCCATTTAAGCCCCAACCTTTAAAAATAATTTGTATGAACTAGCGAGGAAATTAAACTGATAGTAGAAAGACCCCTATCTCTAGGAGTTTGTCGAAACTCCCCAATTCCGATCTCTACTTGAAGCTCTTGCCGCGAGGAAGAACTTTCCCTCTTGCTCCGACGGAAACCGACAGTCCGATAACTAGAGAGAAAGTGGAGCTTCTCTCACATCCTTCTTCTTCTCTCTCTTTTCTCTTTCTTTTCTTTCTCTTCTCCCCCCCTCCTTTTTCTCCTCATAAATTGTTTGGTGAAGTCGAGTGGGATGTCTCGTTGCCACATGTCGGCGAATTGTTTCTTTTTGGATTTCCTTGTCGGTTATCAAGTACGCTGGTTCCGTCATCTCAGTGGTGACACATGTCTCACATGGGCCTTAATTATAACATTTGACACTCTGCATTTTGAAACATGGCTCAATATGAGCCACTCAAACCAGTGCCAAGTGTCATTTATGACTCGTCATTGAAAAGCATTAAGTCGACTATCTCGGGTCGACCAGATAACTAGATTTTGTGAGATGATGCCAACGGTGAAGTTCGTTTCATCATTCGAGATCTAGAAGTTTGATTTTTAAATTTAAAATTCTGGTTCCTTTTCGAGGAAAAATTGAATTTTCTCGGGTTTTACATTGAATATCTCTAGGAATTCCTATGTATGAAACTAATATAACAGGGTTATTTTGTTTTGTGGTGAGATATTTTCGGTTATATGTTTCTAAAATTGTTTGGAAACATTTTAGTAGTCTTTGAATTTAAATTTTTTTTGATGAAATAAGTGATAAAAGTGCATTACATTAATGGATTTATTTATAACATTATTTTATTATTACCGAAACTTTAAAAAAATCTTAGTAGAAGATTATAAGAGAATCTCTAAATATAGAGAATGATGGACCCATATTTTAGTAAACATTATTCTCTATTATTTTATTATTATATACTATTAACCTTTTATTATTTTAATAATATTTTATAACTAACATTTTCCAAGATATATTTAATTTTTATTATTTATTAATTTTGAATACTTTCATAAATAGTAAAGCGATTTTTAATATATTCATTTTATAGTATTAATATATTACTAACAATTTATATTTTTTTCTTAAAATAATTTAATTTTGTATGAAAATTACTTTTCGACAATAGAATAATACATCATATGATGTTTTGCATATCATTTACTTAAACTAATACATTAATTACAAAACATTTCATTTACTATCATTTCATTAATTCTCAATTAATGCATTTCAAAGTCTTTATGTAGACCTTCTTTAATTTGTTTATGTGGTAAAGGCAATTTGATTGTTGGTTTATCTACCATCATTATCTTCGAAGACAAGCGTCAGCATTCGAATCAATAATATAGTACTCCATGAGTATCAAATTCGTCTTTTATAATCGTATTATAGAATTATTATCTTATGTCGACAAAATATCATGAAGCGACATTTTTCGAATATGATGTTAGTCCTTTGAAATTGCAATGAATACGACAGTGAAAATTATAGGGGTGATTTACCAAGTATTAGTTTTTATTTATTTTATCGTTTGATTATAATTTTAATGTAATTTCATTATGTAACTTTTTTAATGTTGTTTTATTTTCTAATATAATATTATGTTTTATAAAATAATAGTCTAAAAAGCATTTTTAGGTAATGTGGGTTCTATCATCTCTAAATATACAAAAGATGTTAATTTGGAATTGAAAATAGAGATTCATGATTAGAGATGCTCTAAGGATAGCATATGCTCACTAGTAATTGAAAAAATTGATTTTGCCTATTTCAAGGACAAACATTAACTTTCTTTAAAAAAAAAAAAAAGACAAACATTAACTGATATAGGATAAGTTTGTTGTACATAATAAAACAATTTCGCTTTCAAAATTTTTATAAGAATTACAAAAAATTTACTAAAAAATTATATATTTATCGAATACAAATATTTACAACTTACTGATTTTCGCATGTTTATGTTACTTGGCTTCACCTCACCATATTTTCGGATAATGGTGGATGATAGACGGGCGGAGCCAGCTTTGGCTTGGGATGCAATTAAATTACAAAAAAAAAAAAAAAAACTCCCAATGTGTTGAATGGGATTCTGAAGTCTCAACCAAGATGTAAATCTTTACCAAAAGGGTCCTGTACTGAATCACTACGTTCAAATAAATTAAACTGCAGTTAAAGTACCCCTATTGAGACCAAATCTTGGCTCCGTCCTTAAGTATGGAGATGGAAGGATTTATGAGAAGTCCTTTAGACTCTTATAAATTCTTGTATATATGATGCGATTGGTGTTAAAACATGACTATATTAAACCAAACTTATGCTTTTGGGCTTTAAGAAAAGTTAATTATTTAATACAGACGTAGCCTAAATGATAAGTAGTTTCGCCAATAATCTCTTCAATTTATTTTTCATTTATTTATTTAAAAGTACATGAAATATTCTATTTGGTTTATTTTACTCTTCATGTGCGGGTATAAAGCTACATATGAGGGAGAATGTTAAAAGCATGATATTCATATAAGTTTAAACTTTTAAGAGAGTTGATCACTTGATCGTTTAACAATTGGCAATGACTTTTAGAATTTGATTGTGAAAAAATTGGAGTCATAGTAAAAATCATATACATTATTTGTTTTTGTTTGTTTTGTTTGTTTCTTTTGAGCATTTTAGTAGATTTATTTATAAATGCTACAAAATACTTATAATAAAAGGAAAAGAAAATATAAATTAAGTTATGGAAAAAAAAGATGAAATTAGAGGGATAAATATTATTTATCATATTATGGTGTAGCTCATATGGTCTTATGGCCGCTGATTCAAGTCCCAGCTACTGGAGAATTCAATAGTGGGAGGAGAAGACCAAAAGTGAAAGGCTCTTCAAGGAATGTTTGTGCGAATGAATTTCAGGTTCATATTTTATTGGCTTACGTGAATGCACTTGACTCTGTATAATACATGGAAATAATATTTCATTCTACGCATTGTTAATTTGACAAATAAGTAAAGAAAAAGTCTTATTATAAGAGATATGAAATCAAAGATTTGGATAAAACTAAATATAGAAGACTAATTTAATGAATATAGTAAAGAATTGTGCTACTATAATGTAAATAATTTATTTAAAGAAAAATAATAATAAATAATACGAAAATATATATAAAAAAGGTGTAGAAAAAAATATGGAAATTGAAAAATTAATAGGTTTTTTTTATTATTATTGTAAAGGAGAGGGGGAAACCTACAAAACGTAAAATTTCATCTACCCTCTGGATCAAGATTAGAACAAGGTCACTCTAATCATGTCGAAAGCCTAATCAAAATTTCGTTCAAGATGAAGAAAAAATATGAAGAAGCAATACAAATATGCAAAGTTGCATTCTCATTATCAAGGGTCTATCCATAATTCCGCGTGACGAGCAAAGGAAATTTTCAAATAAGCAGCAGAAATTTTGCTTCTTTATCTTATATATCACCATAGCGTTGCAGCCTTTTATTCATAAACTACATGTAAGCAAACATGATTACTTATGCGGAAGTGGATACTTACTTTTTAAGCGTAGATTCTGTGTCTTCAATGATTCAAGCAACAAACAGATCATCAGAATCAGTATTTTGGAATCATAGTATGAACACCCTGCTTTCGGTTTGAATATTTTTTGGGATGTGATTCAGAGAGATGTACTTCCAATAATAACTTTTCAGGAGGAAGAGAAAAGCTTTTTTTTTTTAATTTATTCTATGAGGAGTCTCAAGTTTATGCATTTATAGGAATCTGAGATATTCTTTCAGGGAGACACATCCCTTGGATGTGTCTCATGAGTTGTAGACATATCTCTAGGATGTGTCTCATGAGTTATGGGTCGAATCAAGCCCTTTTGAGCGACCCATGCCCATAATCCAACATCTCCCACTCGTCCATGTTGGGCTTGTCTAATCACAAACATCATTATAATAATTCAAACAGAGAATAATTCATACAGGTGAACGGATCGTGCAACTTTAAGCATACTAATGGTGGGAGCTCCAATACAAGCCTTACATAGGCCATATAGGAGACATTAACCTCAAAAGGAAACGAAATGTTTATTTACCCCAAGTATCTTTCTTAATACACATGATCAAGTATTATTCAATCCCTCTATAATCCATACTCAGATCTTTCTTACAATTACTCAGTATTCTAAGTTATTTCAAGCTCTATTAAATGAATAACTCCGGTTGGTGAATACAAGTAACGAGTGTATAAACAAAGAATATTCTTTCTTTCGCCCTCATACTAATAAGATCTAAGTTAACTCACTTTTCTAGGAATAATTCGTTAAGCCGAATCATTCCATGACTATTGAATACATTCCACTACTACAAAAATTAAAGTTCATGACGCTTCATTTAATGACGCTTTAAAAACAATGTCATTATTTAATTATAATTAAATGAACAATGACACTTAATTTAAAGCGTCATTATCCTAAGATAGCCAACATAATTAACTCATCACGTCATGATATAGTCAAAAGTCACAAAGGGTAAGGAAAAATGAAATCCATGCCTTGGATTTTTGGGACTCACATAGCGAAGAAGCAAGGATCCATTATCTCACTTCCGAGTTGGTCGCCTAGCACATGCAGTATGAATGTTTGCTATACTGAAGCAACTCTTCTCTTGCCAAAAATAAAAGAGTGTATGTCTTGCTCTTTATTGTAAAATAAATAACACCCTATGAGTCTTAGTCTTATCGCTTCTAACAACGCCAAACCTGAAACTTTTGTTTACACATTCAATAATGTTAAACAAGAAGTTTCACACTCAGCTTCCTCTAAATAGACACATGAATGGTGGGAAAGACATTCATATCAATTCATATAAAGAATCTCATCTTGATTTTCATCAAGAAGACCTTGTAAGTGACGATGTGAGCAAATTCTGGCCCATTGTGCTTTAGTCATCTCAATATTGGTCTCATCTCTACTCACTCTATAGCGCTAGAGTCGATTACTCATATGAGAGAGTTAATTAAGTCTATCGACATACTTCATTGAATTGTGTTGAATAGCATTTCCAACATATTCACATAATAAAATCTCTAAAATGTTTCTAACCATATGAAATGTTTCATCAGATGGTAAAGTAAAATACAAGTGGTTTGTCAACATGTACAAATTAATCATATTCTACACAAGCCTAGGGAGTTTGCATGCCTAACAAATGCATCCCTCACTATTGATTTGGTAAATAGATTTGCTATAATTTTACTCATATGAATGTGTCTTAGAACCACTTCATTTTGTGTGATAATGTATTTGACAAAATGATATATGATTTGGATATGTTTGGTCTTTCCATGATACTTCGTATCCTTAACATAAGCTAACACAGTCGTATATCACAATAAATTGTCACAGGTTTTCAGATGTTGTTTTGATGATTTTTAAGTGTTGTAAAAATCTTTTTAACCAAACTATCTCCTATATAGCCGAGGAATCAGACTACATATCAACCTCTATGGTAGATAAAGTTATACAATATTACTTCTTGCTAGTTAATGAAATTGCGCAATCATTAAGCAAGAATGCATATCCAAAAGTCGATTTGCATTGATCGAGATTGCCTCCTCAATCATCATATGTATATCCAGCTACGTGCAAATCTTTCCCTTGGTAGCACATAACATAATATGATATTCCTTTCAAATGTATCAATGTTCTCTTTATTGCCATCCAATGCTTTGGACTAAGATTAGATTGAAATATTCTTACAAGCCCAACAACTTAACATAGTATGAATAATGCGCACATCATCAGACATACATTGGGGACTCAGAAACCGTGAAAAATCTTAAATTTTCTCTCCAAAATGGCAAAAACAGTAAAATTACCCAAATGGTTCAAGGAAGGTTGGAAAATTCTCTAGATCCTGCAGCGATCACAAACTCTAACTTCATCGTTGGATCTGTATTAGAAATCTAGTTACCCAAAAAATTTCGAATTCGACAAATGGGTTTTTCTACGATTTTCGGGTAACGAGCGTCTAGTGACTAAGGATATTTTATGAGAATCTCAAAATTAGAAATAACTTAAGTAAAGTTCATTTGAAAATAAATTTAATTTAACCGGACGTAAATAAATCGCTTCGTGTGTAAACAATGGACACATGGCGCAATGTGGTCCATGTCTCCAAACTTAAGAACTAAGTTAGACAAAGGTTAAAAATAGATTTTGGGGGTCATAAAAGGGAGAATTTCTGCTGAGGAAAGAAAAAAAAATGGTAGAGAGAAAGAGAATAGAGAGAGAAGCTCTAACTTCTCTTTACGATCTATGGAGTTCGGTTTTTGGCCGGCCAAGAACTAGCTCATCTACGACGAGAGCTACGGTACCGGAACACGAGATTTCGCTTAAAGATTCAAGCGAGGAGTTCGAAATCAGCACTTGGGTTTAGGAAGGTCCACGGGACTAAAGTTTCTTCATGCTTCCAAGAGGTAGGGACTCCTTCCTACTTTGGTCTATTTCTCCATTCTAGAGGGGTCGGCTTGGTTGAGCTTAATGCCCTATATAATGCGAATTCGCTTCAAGCGTCAGTTTCTGTAAATTACTTGTAAGGTAAATAGTGCCATGTTTTGACCCTATATGATGTCCAGATTTTGGGGATGATTTTCGATTAGAAAAAGAGAGAATTTTGTAAAACCCAGAAAATTCACTTTCAAAAGGGTAAAATCTGCATTTTGGTTGAAATCGAATTTTTAGGATCCTGATGACAAATCGATTGCGCCAAGCAAATTGTCGAATCTAGTGACTCGTAAAAGTTTCATCAAATTCGAGATAGCTCAATATTTTACGAATTTCTTATGGAGAATCGCCAACGACTGTGTGGGCGATTTTTACAAAATCTGGTTTAAAATGGCTTAAGAGCAAAGTTCATTTAAAATAATTGAATTGAAAAGAAATAAATTTTCGCGATAAAAACTAGAATTCCGAACGTAAGTTAATATGAATCAAGATCTAAGATAATAATAATAATAATAATAATAATAATAATAATAATAATATTATTATTATTATAATAAAAACGAAAAATAACAAAAACAAAGCCATAGATAGCCATTTTTTTGGTGGAGGGAGAGAGAGAGCAATTAGATTTATTTAGAGTTTCTTTTGCTTTTTCTGGAGTATAAAACTCAATCAGGGCTTTACGGTCAAGTGTTGATCGATGCAGAGCCAACATTATGATGTGTTAAGAGTTTTGCAACGAGGAATGATCTGTATCGTAGTTATACTTATGGAGGTTTTAAGGTTTCATATTTAGGCCAACCATTTCACTTACTTCAAACTCAACTGGAACAGTCGAATTTCTTTGATACTTGAGCTCATCTGATAATTAGATCGTAGAGTTGTCTGGGGTGTCTGCTTCATAATTTCAAACATTTTGAAACTGAATGACTTGGAGCTGTGTGGAATCATTGTGTTAATGCATGTCAGATGTGTTAATATGTCACAATTATAATTAACATAATCAGGTGTATGTGCCTCTGAGACGAGATTGTGATTTGCTCCACCATATGGAACATAATTACAAAGAGCCACGAGACGTAGATCGTTAATCGTCAAACAGAGCCAATTAAAGATGTTTGATAATGAATATTCATGAGCTAGTTCTAAGTATTAATGATCCATGCTAAATTTACATGTATGAAGGTACTATAATATACCAGAATGATATATTATAAAAATGATTGAAATGGCAGATATTTACTTCTATATGCACCGGTAACCTAGAATTTAGAGGTATGACATGAATTTAAAAACAAAAGATAGCTACAAAGGAATTTCAGTTAGGACGATTTTCCAGGAATTCAATGAGATAATAACATATCACCGATGAGGATCCATGACTGCTTAAAAGCCTTACCAACTAATTCGCCTGAGGGTAGTCCGATATTTTATCATTAATTTCTAGATATTATTTTCAATAACAAGTTTACTTGAAAATGACATTTTTCATATAGATGCAAAAAGTGAGGGAGCCTAAGAGGACTCGAGAGCAGTGGAACGGCATTTGGTATTATCGCAGAGATCTACGATTTACTTTGAGTGTTTAAACTGGGAGCACATGATATGAATTTAGCAGGAGGCAACCTACTTAGTAGTGATTCCACTAACAAGATGTTTTCACCCCTGTCGAGGGAATATTTTTTCAAGATATGAGCGCCTAAGAAGACCATTTTATACCATTTTGACTAAAGCCGTTGTAGCTTTGATGTTTTTTGATAACATGTTAGAACTCAGATCATGTATTTACAGAAAAATAAAATAACTTCTGAATTATCAGTATGAATGGGCATTGTTTGACGACTAATGTTTAGTAAACGCGACCATTTTTATCAGGTAGCCCGTGACACGGACGATAGAATTTCCACATGTCGACGGTAGCTAGTCTTGACTTCGGAAGCTTTAAACACAAATGACTAGAATCCTTCATGAATTGCATCTTTATCCAGAATTTTTTGATGTTGTGACTTTAACCATTCTAATCAATAATCTACACCTGCTATGTCCGCTTTCAAGATGCCATGCAAAGGCTTTGTTTTGGCTGAACCTATTGTCCAGATTTTTGGGATCGGTTTTCGGTTGGGAAAAAATGAGAATTTGGGCTAGTATCCTTCAAGGAAATTGTAGCTCTATCTAAGAACTTGATGTTAAGCTTAATTCACCCAACCGGACCTCCTATAATCTTGCCATATATCCGCTGGGATTGCTACAGCTCAAGTCATGAATGATCTGTGTCCAGATTTTGCCAATTGGTATACAGTGATTATAGATAATGTTTGCTTGAAACGTTGGAGCGATATACTTGGTTGGTAATTATTTGGGGCCAAATCAGGTGTTCTAATGCCTGGTCGTGATACCAGAAGTAATATGTTTGTCGCGATGTAGTTTAACAGAATAAGTTGTACAAATTTTAACTGCTTTTATATACGTGTCATTGATTGCATGACTGCAGATGTCAATATATATATAATATGTTGATAGCTAATATCATTAAATATATGTTAACTATATGATTGTCCAAGGATGTGGTATTATGCATGGTTTAAAATGTCCATATGAATAACTCACTATATACTGACATTATATATAGTACGGAATGATACATAATTTCATTTCATATACAAAGGACATTGCATTAATGGGTGTGTATATTAATAATCATTCATTATCTTCGTGAGTGGTAAGAGTTTACGACTATGTCCAACTTAGAGTCTCACGGGTTCATTTCATACTAATAAACGCTGATCGGGATCGTCATTGCGATCGCCGCAGAGTCAAGACCGCCCAATGCTTGACAGTTGCTTATTGGAGACCGCCCACGGGTTTTCAATAAAGCTAAGCATCGAGATCATCCAATGCTGGCAAAGCCGCTTATCTAGATCGCCCAATGGCTTACGGAAGCGTTTCATCAGAGATGTTCAATGAGTTTTAAAAATGGCGCCGTTTGATAAAGGGTTCACGGTGAAACACCAATGACGTAAGTTTTTACATCAGATAAGTATGTGTGAGGGAGGCGTGAGACTCGCGGTTAAAGGCATGCCATGAAAGTGACATTCATTCATTTAAGATGTAGGCATTCCGTGAGTAGAAATCGTGAGATTTTACTGAATGTTTGATTTTTAGAACAACACAGATTGCATGTGTACCTAGGAGTAGCCTTTGTAGAGTTTATACCTCATCGTACGCCACCCCCTGGTCAGGACCCTTTCGTGCACAAGGAGCATGTAGGTGGACGACGCTACCAGCCTCCCATATGAAAGAAAGTTTCAAGTTGTAATAGAATTCATTTTTCAAAAAGCTTGGAACAAACTAGTTTTAGCGCTTGTGGCTTCTTTGTGTAAAAGAATCGTAAAAAATACTTTGGAATAATCTTGTCTTTAATTTGTAATATTTGTAAGAGTGCTGAATTAAACTTGGTACTTTGTTGGGTAACAGTCATGTATATTCAGAGTGTGGGATGAGTAAATCCTAAGCAGCCACATTCACTCTAATTAAATCATTGAGGTTATTGCATTATATTAGGCCATGTTGCTAGGTTTTGTATAATAGATTTCGTAGAGCTCCTATACATGATATCATCTCATCCACTTTTCTTCAAATCACGGGTCTCAAAAGGGACACGTGGTGTGGTGTCAGTTACTTCGACATTTATGAGTCTTCCGTGCCGATTTGCCACAACTAATTCTCCTTGCCGCACACAACACATTATATCGAGCTTGTATACGAAAGATTTAGGCTTGGTGGGCATGAGTTTAGGACATGTGGTTATAGTACAAAGCTTAGGTTATGAATGCCTAGGGCCCACAGTCCGATATTAGTGTCATACTAAAATTAAAGTATTCATTGTGCATTCTCGTGGAATCGCCGTGTAATGATCAGGTTACACAATGTGTGTTACATATTGCAGGAATTATATGCATGGTAAAATGTATATGGAAAATATGAACACTAAGGTTAGAGAACATAACCTGGGGGTCTGAAAACGAATGAACGAATTAGTCTGTGGTGTGAGTCCATTGGTGAAGTTGAACATGCACCACTAGTTACGCGACGTATCCAAAGCTCATGGAGATCACCTATGCTACGCCAGGATACAAGAGTCGCATTCAACATAGAGGGTGAATCCTGGCATGCGGATCAAATGGCGTCCCTGGCGGCTATGAGGTCTGATGGGTGAGAGTCTCCATGAGCTCTCAGTGGCAAATATTTTCGCAGAACCGCTAACAACATGCAAAGACTGGAGTTCCAGAGCTAAAGCAAGGAACTACGACACAAGAGCACCCCGCTGAGTCTACTGGGTTAGCTCTGTTTATCGATGATCATGGCCACTAATACGGCTGGCGTGAGGAAATCTGGAGGATGTATTCAAAGTTGTCCATCCGAAAGTAAGATTTGCGATTTCCTCGCAAGATACGTGACTCTATGGTCAGATAGCTATGGCCACGGATAGAGAGCTTCTTGAATGGTTTTTAGCTCTTCTTCATCATGGGCAATCATGAAGAATTCCCTCTCAATCTCAATCGACAACGGGGAACTTTCTCTCTAATGACATTAGATCAGGCTGAGATTGTTCCAGATTCCGGTCCATAGATCAAAATTTGACAACTTTTCACTCCCACTAACTTCAAGAGGTGCATGTATCCCATACCATTTTGCTATGTGGGAGATGAATCAATCTGTCTTACGCTCCCACTTGCCTCGGGATCTTCAATTTCATATAGTTGGAAATCCTCATTTATCTCACCTCTTTTAGGAAAGCCATCTTCTAAGAAAATGACATCTCTTGACTCAATTTCAATTACTCTTCCAGTCATATATTTTTGCAAAAATACATATATTTTGGAGAACTTCTCAGGTCACACTCGAATCCCTACCACCCGCTTAGGGCGGATTCGAATCGAGGTGGACGCGAGACCATATACCGACTCTTACCTGATTTTTTTTTTTTTTAAACTGACTGTACCTGCAAGGTGTCACATCTAAATAGTCATCAAAGATCATATAATTTTCCGAGTCCCATTTACAAATTTTACAAACAGCATTTTACATTTTACAAATCGAGCATCGGAACCTACATGTAGAACCCTTCCCGTGTCAGTCTGTGCAAAGATGCGGGAAGTCTTCAGATGTCTTCCTATACCTACACCTGATTAAAACCCGTGCTGTTTTACTAGTGGGAAACATATGTCTTGAAGTGCATATACACATTTAACAAGATAAAATAATAACGATAATATAAATTTCATGCATTTATATTACGAACTTATACAAGTACTTTATACAGTTTTATGTTTATTCAGGACTCGTAGGAGTTACGTAATCTCATACTTATTCGAACTTATACTTTATGACTTATGTTTATTCAGACTCCCATAGGAGTTACAGAACTTATTCTTATACAAGACTTATACTCTATAACAGACTGCATTTAAAATTTGGACTCCCGTAGGAGCCACGTAACTTATACTAAGCATTTATACTGCACTTTGAGTTTACGCTTGACTTGAGGTACTTGTAGGTATCATAGAGATTACAATTCAAACGGTATTAAGGAACTTATTCTTATACCATACTTGTAAGTACTCACAAAACTTATAATCGTATTTTGAGCACATGTTTTAATCTGATCTTATACTTCAGCAAAGTTCAGAGAATGATAACCTAACTAATCATAATCATATCCCATACAAAGGTCGATCGTATATTATACAGATATATCAGTATGGACATTAGTCCATAACAAAAATGTGTGGGACGTAATTAGATACATATACTCTATTCTTATCGACACTGGCAGAGTACCCTAGGTACTACTTGGACTTATACTTATTTTCCACTGAGCACACGAGTACCCTTAGGTACTGCTGGACTAGTACTTATTTTGGTCAGTTACTGGAGTACCCGTAGGTACCACATGCGTAACTTGACATACAAGAGTACTGCAGAGGCTATAGAACTCAATAAGATACAAGAGCATAATCATCAAATACGTGAGTGACCAAAGAGGTACTACGAACTTAAATCTTATAAGTGCGTAACTTAATCCAATACGTGAGTACCATTAGTACTCACAGAACTTAATCGAGCATACAAGATGTAACTTATTCGGACATGTGATTAACTTGGTCTGGACACAGGATGTAACTTATTCAGACATGGGGAGGTGCACTTAGGAAATTAACTAATCAAATACAGGAGTACTCCAGAGAGGGCACTACTACGGAACTTAATCTGATGCATGGAGTACCCAGTGCCATGTAACTTGTTCGGGATGCAGAGTACTAAGTACTACGTGACTTAACTCGAGACAGGAGTTAATCTGTAATGTGAATACCCCATAGGTGGCCATGTAACTTATTCAGATGTGCGTGAGTACCAAGCACAATGTGACTTAATCGCAGATGTAGAGTTAATAAGAGGACAAGAATCACCCACAGGTACTACGTAACTTATTCAGACGCAGGAGCACCAAGTACTACAGAGTTAACTCCAGATGTGGAGTTAATCGTGAGACGTGAATACCCATAGTAATTACAGAACTTATTTAGATGCAGAGCACCCAAGGGTACTATACTTTGTGCCAAATCAGAGATGTGATTAACTAATCAAATACAGAGTACCCGTAGGTACTACGTAATGCATACGAGGTACATTCGCATCTTTTCTACTTTATTCTGTTTATTCAGAGTTCATCATATAAATCATCACTCTCACTAAGAGGTACCTTAATGCATATTACGACAATAAGTACCCTAAGATACTATATTAAGACGGAAGTGCCAAAAGACTCCAATCAGACAGGAGTGTCGTGAGCACTAATCAGACAGAGTGCCGTAGCACTGTTAACAGATGAGCCTAGCACCAATCGTGAGCACTGGCACAACGGTTATTTCCAGCACTAACAGAGTACCGGCATTAATCGTGAGGCCGAGCACTAACAGGAGGACCTAAGTACACCAGAATGAGTGCTAAGGCCAGTTAATAACCTGGTCTGTGGCTGGCAATTAGAAGAGTCAAGAATTTAATATTTTATAATGTGGCATTTAGCCAAGATTATGCCGTTAGCGTATCAGATTCATGTATCAAGGTATGATGAGTATGTAATCACAACTTATTCACGTATTATTATTCTTATATGAATCATTACTTACCCAGAATTGAATCAATCCAATCGGATCGGGCCCAAACTCGTTATGATTTGGCGTTAAATTATTCGCTTACCGATTTTACCCGAGGGACAATGAAATACTAATTTTCCAAAGGTTTTGATCATATTTGACACTATTTCTTTGTAATTCTTTAAATTTAAGGTGTTATATGGTTCCATTCCACTCTGAATCACCCACCCGAGTAATTTGACCTGCCATTGTCCAAACAACTCCGATTTGTCACGCTCGAACCCTGGCCCCCACCACCATGGATCCGGCCCAGTCGGACGTAGACCAACATCGAGACTCTTGACCTGATTTTTTTTTAAAAGCCAACTGGCACCTGTGGGTATGGCCCACCTTTTATAATGTAATCAAAGAACTACCACCTGAAAGGGTGTCCATCCATCAAAATCTATACACATATACCGAGTCCCATTTACAAATACAAATCAGATTTCACCATAAATCAAAGCACTGAATCCCATAATGTGAAGTGAACTCTTTATAAGTGTGTTACCAGTCAGATGTATTGCTCATTGATGTCTTCCTCAGAATCACTACTACCTGATTAAAACCCGCAAGGCTTTATGTTTAAAGGGAAACATTTATACGTAATACATGCATATACACAATTATAATAAAGTGTATAACCATAACAAATACTAAATCACGATTCATATCATCACGGACTTATGTTTATTCAGACTCCTTAGAGTTACAGAACTTATTTCACGGAAGTACTTAGTACCGTAAAACTTATACTTATTTTAATGATACTGAGTGTTCATAGGTACTACGAACTTATCTTATGACTTCTACTTATAAATGTAATTTCATTCATTCGACCTTAGGAGTTGCAGAACTTATCTTATGCAAGACTTCTACTTATAAAATTGCATTTACATTCATTCGACTCCTGCGCAGGAGTTACGTAACTTATCCTTATACTACTGCACTCTGGGTCTATGTGGTACTTAGATATCGCGAAATTACTTTAACGTATAATCGATATTGGGCACTGGCTCCTATACTGACTTATCTTTGTGCGAAGGTACCCGTAGGGTACAATAAGCCTAATCAATCATAATCAGACATCACATACTGGGTCGATCAGACGTGATATGATACATATCAAAAATGGACATTAGTCCGCAGCAGTACGTGATCGTAAACATATACATATACTTATTTTACTTGGATACGAGAGCACTCTCTTAGGGTACTACATCGGACTTATACTAGTTTTATCGATACGGGAGTACTCGTAGGTACTACTGGACTTATACTTATTTTACAGAACTGGTACTTGCTTTACCGATACGAGAGTACCCATGGGTACTACAGAACTTATACTTATGTTACTGAGACAAGAGTACCCTTAGGTACTACAGAACTTAATCGAATACAGGAGTACCGTAGGTACTCAAGGTAACTTAATAAGATACGTATTAACTTAATCAAATACGTGAGTAACGTGAGGTACCATGTGTAACTTAATCAGAGGCGCATGTGAACTTATTCGTGATACATGAGTACCCAGAAATACTACAGAACTTAACTGACATATTGTGACGTAACTTATTCGGATATTGTGAGTGCACCCGTAGGTACTACGAACTAGATCGTAGATGTGACTTATTCGAGATACATGAGTACCCGTAGGTACTACAGTGACTTATTCAAATACAAGAGCATTCCTTAGTACTATGGAACTTATCGATCAGACTTATTCAGATATAAATTCAGAGGTACTCATGTGACTTATTCAAATACAAGATACCCTTTAGACGCTGAACTTGGTCAGACGTGACTTATTCAGATACATAAGGCACCGTAGGTACCATTGCTGTGACTTATTCAAATACAGACTTGAATGATACGTGAGTACCCAGAGTACCACCGAACTTGTTCAGATAATGTGAGTACCGTAAGGTACCACAGACTTAACTCAGAGACATGACTATTCAGATAATGAGTACCTGTAGGTACTCACGTGAACTTAATCAAATACAGAGCACCCGTAGTACTACAGAACTCTGATGAAATACGAAAAGCACCATATAGGTACTACAGCTTAATCGACATGAGCACCCTTTAGGTACTACAAGAGCTTCACTGCATTGAGTACTGTGAGGTACCGCTGCAGCTAACGTACGTGAGCACCAGAGGTACTACACTAACAGACATGGAGCACCCCCTATGTACTGCAGCTTATCAGTAATGGGTGGAGGTCTCTAGGGCAATTACGTAGCTTAATCAGAGACAGAGTACCGTAGGTACTAACACAGAGCTCTAATCGACACAGTGAGCACCAAAAATTACGCAATGTATATGAAAGTCGCTCAGATCTTTACTCTTATCTTTCTTATTCAATGTCTTATCATATGTCCTGGTCTGACTACTCTGCACTAATATGCAAATGAGTAGACGTACAGTACAATAAGTAATCAAGGTACTATGCAGATCAAAAGAGAATTGCCAGTGAGTACTTCCAAGACAATGCGAAAGGTTTGAAGATTCATCAGAGTACCAAGTACTAATCAGGAGCCAAGGACCAATCGAGTACCGGCACCTTAATTCAGATCGCCCACTCATTCATCTCTCTTGGTCCTGGTGTGAATATACGATTGCGCTGCCTTTCTAACTTATAATCTTCTTAATCACATTCATCATGACATCTTGTTTTTCATATGTTCATGTCTGTTTCAGTTCGTTTTCAGGTTTCATGCTTATTCCTTATGGAATTTCAGATACTTGTACGATATGATGCCTATCCACACATCATTCATGTATTATTGTCCCTCGATGCATCTACGCTTCTTAGGAATTGAATCAATCCAATCGATCATCTAAACTCGTTATGGCATTTTCATACCAACTAGTCGATTACATTTTTAATGAGGAAACATGCTTCTGCAATATTAATTCTTCATAGTGTTTTGTTCCATGTTTGACACTGGTTCTTTTAAAGTTCTATAAAGCTAAGGTGCTAAGGGTTCTATTCCAACTGAATCACCTAATTCGAGCACCAATCTCATTAAGTTACGTCCGAAATAACCTGATTACTCTATGTTCAAAGCTGAACCAGAATTTGGTTTGCACATGGTCCCACTTCTTTTTGGAGGAATTTAGACCACTTAGGATCATAATTTCATGATGCCTATTAAGTTTTGTTCTCCTTGAAGTCTATTTCATGAGCCACTTGAATCACTCAACCGATAAGAAATGAGGAAGTTAAGTGGCCAAAATACGAATATTGGTCGAACAGAAAACCGTAATGGGGTCAGACTGGTACAAGCTCGTTGTACCAGACAACTTGGCCAAAAATGACCGTAACTGAATTGTACCGGTACAAGCCTCGTTGTACAGGTACTAACTCGAAAATGCCCAGAATGGGTATTTTCTCCCCTTTTTCATACACTTATCATCCATAGATCAAAAACCTATCATAAATACCTCCTAAAACAACTATATTATGGGTTATAACCCATACATAAACCAATTATAAAGGTTATGTAGAGTTTGTTGTAAACCCTAACACCATTTCCATGAATCCCTCCTCAAAATGAGGATTCATACCAATCTTGTGCTATTTAGAATTATAAAGTAACCCTACTTTCAAGAAACCTTTGGTTAAGATGTAATCCTAACAACTCTAGGTTTGGGCAAGCTCCTAACCATCCAATTGCATGAACCTTCACATAAAACATGAGAATTCCATCCAAACATTCATAGTTCGATACCAAAGTCACATCCATACTTAAATTCGCCTAAGTACCTTTGCTTGCTTGATCTGACACTCCTCCATCTTTTCCTCTTCCTCTTCCTCTTCTTCTCTCTTTTCTCCTTCCTCTCCACGTTTTTTCCTCCCACAAATGAGACCAATTTGGTCTTTAAATTCAGATTTTGTTAAGGCCTTGTTTGGCCCTTTTTAAAAAACCCATTTTTGGGTTAAGTTTGCTTATTTGCTTTTTGGCCTCTCATCTTCTAGGAATTACATAACAATTCCTATTATTTCTTTCTCTTCGCCCATGTTTTTTTCAAATTATAACTTTAAGCCTGAGATTTATATATTTGTCCTTAAGTTTTGTAACTTTCCTGGGTTCTTCATTTCCGCGTTTCGCATTTAACCTTACGAAACAATAAATTATATTACAAAATACCCTAAACATGCCGAAAAACTACTAGGTATACTGGGTGTTACAGATTTACTCATGTTCAAACGGATGCAGAATTGGTTTACAATGCACCCTACCTTGAGTGAATTTTGACCACTTAAAGCCATAATTTGACAATACATATTTTTAGGTTTGGTTCTCCTTGAAGTATATTTTAATTGGCCAATTGAATCACTCAAATCGATAAGAAATGAGAAAAGTTATGGCTAAAATACGAACTGGTCGAATTGGAACAGAAGATTAAAACCTAAGACACTTTGCTAAAATTTAAGACACTTTGATTCTAGAAGGTGTACTGCACACATTCAAGGTGTACTGCACACATGACTAAAATGTCCATAATGTGTGTTTCTCCCTTTTTTCCATATTTCTTTGATACCCACATCAACCCTATACTCCATAAACACCTCAAACCACATTCCAAATTCATCCTATAACCCTTCAATTTCCACTTAATTCTTCTTCAATTACTCTTATTTCAAAATCCTTCATGAATTACTCTCAAACCCACTCTAAGGTGGGTTATGATCCATACATAATCCTACGATGTAGAATAGTTAGGTTTATTCTAAACCCTAACTCAATTACTTGCCATCGAATCCATGAATCCAACCTCAAAGGGAGGATTTCATATGTTTCTTGTTCATTCCAAAGTTTTAATGTTTACTTTCCATAATTTTCACAAGATGAAACCTTAGCAAACCCCAAGTTTGGGGACAAGTTATTAATCATACAAGCATGGAAAGTCATACATAATCTCATAGAATCCATGATAGAGGTCATATTTCCATACCTAGGCTTGCTTGGCTTCTCTTCTCTTCTTCTCTTCCTTTTCCTCTTCTCCCTCTTTTCTTCTACTTGTTCCTCTAATTTGAGACCAAATTTGGTCTTAAATCCAGATTTTCTTAGGCCTTGTTTGGCCCTCCAAAAACCCATTTTTGGGTTTAGTTTCATTATTTGCTTTTAAGCCCATAACTCTTGGCCACATTCAGATTTCAAGTTTCCCTTGATTTCATTCGCCTCCAATTTTCTTAATCCATATCTTAGGCTCCCTTGGACAAATTACACCTGTCTCTTAAGTTTTGTAAATTCTGTGTCTCAAGCTCAGAGCCAGATTTAACTCACGAAACAGTCAAATTATGCTTACAAAATACCCTAAGCATGTCGAAAATGACTAGGGTATATTTCGGGGTGTTACACTCTGAGTATCTTAGGAAGATACATTTCTTCCCTTTAGGACCAAGTTTCCCATATTCATGAGAAGTATTATGAATATAAGTTGCGCATCCCCATGGGCGCATAATTCTTAAATCAGGCGTTCCACCTTTCCATAGCTCATATGAGGTGGAAGGAATAGACTTAGATGGAACACTATTAATAATGTAGGTTGTAGACAATAATGCATCTCTCTAAAAGGAAATGGGTAAATTAGCCTGGCGTCATCATTGACCTAACCATGTCTAATAGGGTTCTATTTCTTCTTTCTGTTAAACCATTTTGTCGTGGAGTAGAAGGAATAGTTAGTTTTCTAGCTATGCTCTTATCATCCCAATAGTTTTTAAATAAATAAGATAGATATTCATGTCCTTGATCGGTCCATAGTGCTTTAATATTCACATTCAATTTATTCTCAACCAATCTACTAGATCTTTTGAAGCATTCCAATGCTTCAAATTTATGGGAGATCAAATAAGCGTGACCATATTTGGTGAAATCATCCATAAAAGTGATGAAACAGTGAGCGTCATATCGTGCTCTTACATTCATTGGGTCACATATGTCAAAATGAATAAGTTGTAAAGGAAAAGTGGTTATCTTAACTGTCGTGCCCCCGAGCCTGACTCGACGGTGAACCGGATTCGGAGAAGCGAACCGCATGAAATCATTTGTCAAAACACATTTCATATAAACATACGTATATATGAATATATGATATCATTACTAATATATCTATTAATATGAGAAATATGGCATCATATCATTTCAAGATAGCCTATATTTATTCTTTAGTAACATATTGATACAAATGACATTTCATGCCTTCCAAAACATTTACAAAGAAATGTGCTGGAGTTCGCCCCCTTGCTGTCGCTGAAGACTTAAACATCTTTGATTTCCACAAAAATAATCACATGATATCATGAAACGAAGTGGTATGCATGAAACAGAGCATTTTCGTATACTCCGAACTATATGACGGTTACTCTATGCTTGGCGGTCTTCAGTCTTGCCACTATCTACACGGTACCTGCACGTGAGAAATCAACGCGCTAAGCATTTTCATGCTTAGTGGTTCTTCATGTTTCTATTCTCATGTCAAACAATCAACACAACATATATATGTACATATAAATAATATTCGACTACAGGCATACATTACTCATCACAACTACATTCAACATATTTTTCCAAACAACATTTCAACATACTGCTCAAGTGATCAATGCAATATTTATATATATATAACATTTTATACTAGTTTAACATTCATTCATTTTATCTCGCATATAAAAACACGATAATTCACATCTTTTATGCTCGCATATACTAGTATTTTCTTTACAACACAATTCACACGTTTATTAATAATTTGCCCTTAAAATGAATCTAACAAAAATTTTCGATGTAAAGGATAACGAAAACACCGATATGGTCCCATTGGGCTGCTGGCTGGTTTAACACTTTTAATAACTTAGTACTGTCCCGCTAGGCTACGGACTGGTTGTTTTTACATTACATTTTTGTGTGCACTACCGATACTGTCCTGTTGGGCTACGGATCAGTATGTCACTATAAAACATATTATTCGTAGTACTGCTACATTTATCCTTATTGGTATACCAATCTATCCCTAACTCGAATGTGACAACTAACATTCTCTTAAGGGCATTAATAATTAGTCATAGTAAAAGTTGCTAGATTATATTCACAAGAATTCCAAAATAATGCAAGCTCACAACCAATATGCCTACTTTACCACTATGTTAACTATTCGATTGACCCATTTTAAAAACCAATTTATTCAAGTCAATAATTCTGCACACAAAATTTACACATAATCTAATAGAAACACTATCTCGTATTTGACCATAATACAATCACTTTTTCTTCATTTTAACTCACTTAACACATGAGTTTTATGGTCTCCTAAATTTTCTAAGTCATTGGATTGTCGGAGCATCAACCTGCCATCATGTACCTGCAAAACAAACAAGAGAACGACGATGGTGTACCCGTCGCCTCTCCGATGCCTAAGTCAGATTCGAAAATCTGGAAAGAGAAAAGAATCCATATTTTTTAGTCAAGAGTGTCTTCCCTTCTACGGTGTCACCCCCTCTTCTTTTATGAAGGAGGGTTATTGTCCTCTTTTCATGGGAAGTAAACAATTTCCTTCTAAAACGGAAGGGGAAGGTGGCGCTTTGTTTGCGTGTTATGACATGTTATTTAGATAGCCAAAATGTTTGCATATTCTGGATTTGTGCCATCGGAGATGGTTCACGTTGTGACTCATGGGTGGTTATTTGTTCAAGCTGAGAGAGGTCATCCGGCTACCTCCTTAAAGATGGTAGCCGGCCAGGAAAGATTGTACCCAAGCATTATATCTCCCGCTTGGCTGGGGAAGTATGTTTGGGCCTGGCTTGTAAATGAAGATGATTAGGTCCGTAGTTGGGCCTCTGTGGGTTTTAGTTTTGGGCCCATAGACTAACTGGGCCATTAACTTGTGGGGTGGAGTCTGTCGGGGCCTGTTGGCTGGAGGATCTAGGCCAAAGTCCATGGTACCCACAATGCCCCCCTTTTTCTGACTTGGGAGGTTGTTCTTCCCCGATCGGGAAAAGAGAATACTTGGGACTTGCTTGATGTGGGGATTGGCGGGAAAAGAGAATATTTGGGACTAACTTGATGTGTGGATTGGTGAACCGTTAATGCAAGGGTGTTCTGATGTGCACATTACTGAGGAATTTCCTAGTTTTTTGATGTCACATTTGATGCAATTGTTTGGGATTCCTTTGAGGCTGGAGGTCTCTATAAAAGGTTTGCAGGAGGAAGAATTCTTTTGTGCCAATGGTTATTACTGGTTTTTCAGCGGGGTGGTTTGGTTAGGCGTTGCCGAGAGTCGGACTTCTGTTATTGTTGCATGGATGAGGCTTATGAAGAGGGTTAAACATGATTGTCAAGCATGGACCAGGCCAAAGTTTTCAAGGATTGAGCGGAGTCGGAATTGTTTGCGTTGGGAGGGATATTCTTGAGTTACGTGCCTTATTTTGTGGCTGCGTAAACTCGAATGGAATCCTTTGCAACCAAGAACACCCCCTCCTATATCAATGGGATTCTTTGTGTTCCTTGCCACCTTCTGAATCAACGGGGGATCTCTATGTCCCTTGCCACCTTCGTAGGATTTTCTTCCCTAGCCTTTGCTTTGACTTGTACTACCTCTGCTTTTTTTTTTTTTTTTTTTTTTTTTATGGCCTCTGGATTTGGTTCGGATGGATCATGTAAACATAATATGATCACTTTGGTGTAAACATTGTTGTTTAACTATTAACGCTATTTGTGGCAATTAATGAATTCACATTTTCTGAAAGTTTCTATGTTCCTGCACACATTGTTCTCATGCTTCCCCATTTCTGACTAGTGACAAGGGCTAAGTCCTATGGCGGAGGGCTATGGTATTTGATATGCTTCGAAATGGACCGGTTTATAAATAATATGGTTGGCCAGTGCGAACGTGGCTATTAGGGTGGCCTAAAGGTCCACGAGCCTGGCCCATGTTCGTTCACTGTGCCCTAATAGACGAAGCGTCGCCAGGATTCAAATTGATTGTGGAGGTGATGAGTCAGCGACACATTTAATGCGTCTGCGAGTCTAGGCAGCTTGTATATAGGAGCCATCATTTAATTTCACCGTTTAACATGCTTTGTTTCATCTTAGCTATCTTGTTTCACCTTTAGCTCGAGATTTTTATATGGATACTCCGGTCTCGGCGTTGCTTGTTCTTTCTGACGCCGTTCTTCTTGGCGCTTATTTTCACCGAGAGCAGCGGCCCGAGGTTTCGCTTCCTCGTGGCTAGTCTCACGGTAAAGCAATTCACGCACTTTACTAGAGCACCACACCCTTGTTCACTGACGTCATCCGGATTCGGTAGGTCTTGTGTCTTGGACCTTCTTTACCAGCTTGATCTATCATTGGTGGAGGTTTGTTTTGCTTATACCTTAAAGGTAGCGCAAGGTGGCCGGATGTCTATGTCGGCCTAGAGCCCTTGGTTGCAATTCATTATAGGACTTCCCGATCGCCCCAGAAGTGAGGCAAAGGGGGTGATCCTAGTCAGGGGACCTTAGGATGAGACCCTGGGTTCCCCCGACCTTCCGTTTGATGTTAACCACACGATGTCCTTTCCAAGTGTGTATAAATAACGGGGCTTGCCTGCTGATGTATTTTTCGTATGCCCATTCATGTACACGGGTTTCATTATTATGGGTTGTTTGCGTAGGGAAAGGCCAAAGGGGCAAATTGGTGCATTTGATGGAGAGAGCCTGTTTTGCTAAAATCCGGAGGCTGTTGGAGATTTCCAAGCAAGAGCGGCATCATGAAGCTCTTTTAATCGTGAAGAATTTGCATGATTTAAGTCGCTACCCGTCTCCTTACAACGTCCCAATAATCCCGTGTCCTCTACCCTCAGAGATTGTGGAAGGTGATCACTTTGTCACTACGGACCTTTTGAGCTTAATCCGGTGATTCTTAGCCAACCGGGTAGAAGAGGCGGAAAGCAAGGCGTGGTCGGGGGAGTGGTGATTAGCACTCAGCACATGCAACCTTCTTACGCTAGCGAGAAGTTTACATCTTGCTGACGTCGAGAGGCGGGTTGAGGGGTAGCCGTTTAGGCGATCCTCCCTTGTGATAAAGGACTCCCGAATCACGCCCCCAAGCATCGAAGAAAAATAAGGGGACGTTGAGGCGATAGAAAGTTGTTGGAGCAGGAGTAGAGGATTTTATTCTGTGGATCCCTCCAATATCCCATCGTTCCCCTGACTTGGAAGAAGAAGAGGAAGAGGACGATATGTTTGGTTTGATTCACGACTTTGTTGCTTGGAAGCGGAAGCGAGATGCTATCCACGAGCAAGCGGCTAGTGCCCCTCCCGAAGTGGTTGGAGGATCGGGCCGGCCTAGCTCGGATGAGGGTTCGGAAGTGCAGGCCATTGTTATCTCAGGTTTTCCTGAGATGGGTTTGAATGATAGGAGCTCGAAAGCGTCACCTTGGTAGAGTCGAAAGAGGCTTTCCGGTTCTGACTACCATCCAGTGATCATCCTCTCGAAGCGAAGCCATTGGGTAGTCGGATAGAGACCAAGTACACGAACCGGCGTAGAGGCGTTGCTACGATCGTATGTTGTTGCATTTGTATCTCCTTCCTCGCAGCCCAGCTCCCCCCATGGAGGAGGTATCAGTCCCCGGGTCGGTGGGTGCTCAGGAGATTATTGATCTATAGAAATCTGGGCGAATCTTCTACACTATTTGCAACGACAGACCCGACGATGCTACCGATGCCCGTGGGCTATTAGCCGAGGGCAGACGGCAGTATACCATCTCCATCCCCAACTCGGTACTATTAAAGAAGATCTCCAACAAATGATCAAGATGGGATGCAGCTGCAACCCAATTTCGCTAGTCGACTAGAATCCTGTGAGCTCGAATCGCTATATTCATTGGTTTATTGTTTCAATTTTGTCATATCATTAATATGTTGCTTTGTAGGCGATTGCCATATCCGAAATCACGACCTTCCAACATCGGTAATCCCTCTGCACTGTAATGAGGGATGCGAGAGGCTACGACTCTATGCTCACTTCATGCTGACAAAAGGCCTGCGTTTCCTTAATGAAGGCAGAGTAAAAGTCGAGGCGCTTAGGAGTCGAGGGTTAGGGAGAGGCCGTTGAAAGGGAAGCAGGCCGAGGCGGAGCCATGCCGCCGTCATGGGAAGTGGCGATGGCCGACCGGGAGATAGAGCTAAGCAGCAAATGCACCCGCGCAGATGGAATCTAAATTAACCCGGTCCAACGCCCCTTAGCTACCTCCCGTAAGATGCTCGCTGGGGTGGAGTCTCGAAGTTAAACGTGGCACAAAGAAGCTTTAATGCCTGAGAGGCGCGGTTTTAAAGGCGAAAGAGGAAACTAGCCGCTCTGATGTGATGAGCCGACTCTCTCGCTGTTTGAGTCAAAGGCAAAGCTCGAGCCGCCTCGATTTCGTAAGGCAATACTCTAGAGAAGCATACTATGGAGGCTGAGTTTGACGATGTTTTGAAGTTATCTTCAATCACTTCTGCTACTGATGTCAGGTTTTCACAAGATAATATTTACGGAAGTGTCTGGATTCTGTGATTGTGATGCTCCGCACGTTGATGCCCATTATCCCGCAGTTCCTTCGTTAATCCTCGATGCCCCCTGGATGCTGTTCTTGTTAGGGCTGATGCCGCTCCAGAGGCGGACATTAATGAGGAGGTCGAGCGTTCCTCTGCCAGTAGGATAAAGGTAGGTGATAACCTTGAATCTCAAATTGCAGTAAATGGTGAGCATGGAATAGCCTCGCATCCGGGCGAGTTGGGTGGGCTGCATTCCTGTGACTTCATAGCCATGTTCCTTTGCCTCCGTTCTGTATCCTGACAATTTGATAAGTGTAACTAGACATCTTAAGGAAGCATGTGTTATTTTGCGACTTTACTGATTCCCCTTATTAATCAAGTAGTTCATTTTTGCTTAGCCGGGTGGCGCTAATGTGTACTGAGTAGGGTGTAGTCCAAGTTTGAGCAATCACTCCCTGGCTTATTTGCTTTCTTTCCAGTCCAGGCCTTACAGCGTACCATCCGGGCATCAAATAAATTGAGTTTGGTAGGGCATCTATCTTACTCGGACTTTAGATTAAACCAGCGGGACCTCAGCTATACTCAGCCGGATAGGGCATTAATCTTCAGGAGTCATCCAGACTTTTGATTGAGCCAGCTGGGCATTGACCAAATTATACCTGGATATAATGGCGCCTTCGGATTTTATACCCAGGCCACTGGCATTGACCATATTGGCCCCGGGACAGTAATAAAGGCCATCCATACTTTATTCTCGAGCCGCTAGCATTGAACATGTCGCCGCACAGTGATAGCGCCTTACCTAGACTTTATTCGAGCCAATCGGGCATTAGCCATGCCAGGCCGTAGACAGTAAGCATTTAGCGCCATTCAGACTTTATTCTAGCCAAGATTAACAATGCTCGGGCCGCATACGACGCTAATAAGCCATCCGTACTTTATTTCCGGGTCGTAGGGACATTAACCATGCCGGGCCTGACAGCAGAATAGTGCCATCCGACTTTATTCTGAGCCAGCTGGGCATTAGCCATGCTAGGCCGGACAGGGCATTTAGCGCCATCCGGACTTTATTTTGAGCTAGTTGGGCATTAGCCATGCTGGGCCGGATAGGGCATTTAGCGCCATCCAGACTTTATTCTGGGCCAATTGGGCATTAACCATGCTGGGCCGGACAAGGTATTTAACTCATTCGCATTCTCAGGAATTTAGATTATGTACGAAGATACAATTAGAGGAAAATCATCTTTTATTGATAATACCTTTTGAGGTGTATAGCATTCCACATTCTAGGTATAGGTGTTCCATCTAGCTTATCTAAAGCATATGATCCGGATTTTTCGACTCGAGCTACAATATATGGCCCTTCCTAGTTGGCCTGAAACTTTCCTACCACTGGATCGGCTGTGTTTTCAAAGACTTTCCTGAAGACCAGGTCTCCTAGCTGGAACACTCGGGGTTTTACGTGTCTATTGTATAGATTTGCCAATCGGCGGTGGTAGGATTTGCAGCATACCATCCGGGCATCAAAGAAATTGAGCCTGGTAGGACATCTATCTTACTCGAACTTTAGATAAACTGGCGGGACCTCAGCTATACTTGGCCAGATAGGGCATTAATCTTCAAGCGTCATCCGGACTTTTGATTGAGCCAACTGGGCATTAACAAAATTATGGGCCGGACAGTATGACGCCACTGACTTTATTCGACCACCGGGCATTAGCCATTCCCAGCCGATGTGGCATTTAGCGCCCATCCCACTTTATTCTGGGTCAACTAGGCATTAACCATGCTGGGCTGGACATGGCGTTTAACGCCATCTGGACTTTATTTTGGGCCAGCGGGGCATTAACCATGCTAGGCCGGACAGGGCATTTAGTGCCATCCGGATTTTTTTCTAAGCCAACTGGGCATTAGCCATGATAGGCCAGGCAGGGCATTTAGCGCCATCCAGACTTTATTCTAAGCCAACTAGGCATTAGCCATGTTGGGCCGGACAGGGCATTTAACGCCATCCGGACTTTATTCTAGGCCAGCTGGGCATTAACCATGCTAAGCCGGACAGGGCATTTAGCGCCATCCAGACTTTGTAACTTAGATTATGCAATGAAGATACAGTTAGAGGAAAACCATCTTTTTATTGATAGTACCTTTTGAGGTGTATAACATTCCACATTTTGGGTATAGGCCTTCAAGCTTATCTAAATCATATGATCCGTATTTTCCGACTCGAGTTACAATATACGGTTCCTTCCTACCGGGCTCAAAAACTTTCCCCGCTATCGACGATGTGTTTTAGAAGATTTTCTGACCGTCTCCCGCTGAACATTCTGTGGTTTTATGCGTCTATTGTATAAATTTTCCAATCGGCGGTGGTAGGATTTGTAGTGTACCATCCGAGAATCAAATAAATTGAGCCTGGTAGGACATCTATCTTACTCATACTTTAGATTAAACCAAATGACTTCACTTACATACTGTCATGGGTGATATTCATTAACATTTGAGATTGATGTTATAGTATTTTCACTAATGATGGAATGATAGAGAATATCTGTATTTAAGACTGAAATAATTGGCAGAATCTGACTCATTCATATCACATGGTCAATGGTGTGGGCACACAAAGCAATCCAATGTATTCTTATTCTCAGCCAACTGGCATTAGGCCATGTCAATGATTGCATGACAGAAGCACCCGACTTCATTCGATCTCGGGCCAAGCATTAGCCATGCTAGCCGGGACAGCAGAGATGAGCGCCATCCGGACTTTATTCTGGGCCAACTAGGCATTAACCATGTTGGGCCAGACATGGCGTTTAGCGCCATCCGGACTTTATTTTAGGCTAGTGGGGCATTAACCATGTTGGGCTGAACAGGGCATTTAGCGCCATCCGGACTTTATTCTGAGCTAGCTGGGCATTAGCCATGCTAGGCCTGGGACAGGCATTGAAGGTCATCCGACTTCTTTATTCCCCAGCCACTGGCATTAACCATGCTGGGCCGGACAGGGCATTTAGCGCCATCCAGACTTTGTAACTTAGATTATGCAATGAAGATACAGTTAGAGGAAAATCATCTTTTATTGATAATACCTTTTGAGGTGTATAACATTCCACATTCTGGGTATAGGTGTTCCATCTAGCTTATCTAAAGCATATGATCCGATTTCATCGTTGCAATATATTGGCCTTTCCGCTTGGCCTCAAACTTCGCTTAATCGATCGACAGTTTTCAAAGACTTTCCTAAGACCAGGTCTCCGCCGAACACTCAGTGGTTTACGTCCGTTGTATAGATTCGCATTTCAACCGACAAAGTGGTAGGATGCTATCCGTATGGTCGCGCCTCGTAGTTCATCCGTGTCTAGGTCTTGATTACGGACTCCGCACTCCAACTATCGCCGCATATCCGCTTCGGAGCCGGTGCATACCGATTAGGGATTATAGCTTCATCCCATAGGTAAGCGAAAGGAGATATACCAGCTTAGTCTCATGAAGTAGTCAGTTTTATAAGCCCAAAGGACCCCGAGAAGTTCGTCCACCCATTTGCCTCTAGCTGCATCCAATCGTTTCTTTAAGGTATTCAACAGGGTTTTGTTGGAAGCCTCTACTTAGTAGTTGCTTTGCGGATACCAGGGGGTGGAGTATAAGTTCTTTATTTTCAATTCCTGGCAGAAGTTTCTATAGATTCGGCTATCAAATTGGGGCCCATTGTCTGATTACAATTATCCTAAATACCGAACCGACAAAACGATATTTTTCCCCATAAACTGAGCGAATTTCTTGTTTTTGATCGATGCAAAAGCCTCTACTTATCCATTTGGTCGGCACTGGCTACTAGCACAAATTTTTCTCGAAACAGTATAGAGGGAGTGGCCCCTATGTCAATTTCCATTGAGCGAAGGGCTATGAGCTCGAGATAGACATTAGATCTCGAAATGGATCTTAAGACGGAGCCCGTCATGACACCCACACATTTCCGCGCATCGTGAATCTGGCCGACGCCGCACTTCATGGTCGCCAATAATATCACCGAGCGTGGCCTGTGGTGCTAAAGTTCGCTGATGGCTGCCGCACAGTCCTTCAGGCAATTCGACCTAACGACACCGCGCCTTGCCTGTGAGTTAAGCATTTCGATACGGCCCATTCAGTGGATCGTTCATTTAGGCCGTCGTCGACATGAAAATTCGCGCATTGAACTCGCACCTGAAAGCATGGTCCTTCTCGTTAGGGATTTCTCCTGTGTTGATATACTGTGCTATGGGGTCCATCCAGGAAGGGGAGGTTTCGCCCACCTGGCTTACTTGGATAGTGGCTATCAAGGAATCCGGCTAGTAATATATAGGCAGAAATATTGTTTATGTTATAGGTAGAGAATCGGCTATAGCGGCTAAGGCGTCTGCTCTTTCATTAGAGTCCTTGGGAACATGTTCGAGCTTCCATGTTGAAAAACCAGCCAGGTGTTGCTTAACCAAAGTTACATACTTCACCATTCGGGGATCCCGTGACTCATATTCTACATTTACCTGCCCTACCACCAATTGGGAATCACTCCGAATTATAAACTTGTCAGCAGATAGTGCAGTTGCTAATTCAATCCCAGCCAGGATGGCTTCATATTCCTCGATTCATCATTGAGGCACTCGAAGCCCAGCCGGATAGCTGCTTCGATCTGGCTCCCACCCCGACTTTAGCTGCGTGCCAATGCGCCCCTTGTTTGCCAAGATGCCCGTCTACACCGAGTCCACTAACTTGAACCGGAAGAGCCTGGCTCCTGGGCCGTACTCTCTAGAAAGCCTGACAAGACCGCCCTTCTTAGCTAACCTTGGCTTATACAAGATACCATATTCGCTTAGTTCGATCACCCACGGCATTCTCCTGCATAAGTCCGCTTGTGCATGTTGGCTTCTCAAGGGGAAGGTTGGTTAGCACCACAATGGGGTATGCTTGAAAGTATGGGTGAAGCTTCTTTGCTACTATCCGAAGAGCTAAAGCGACCTGTTCAAGGTGGCTGTATCTGGTTTCTACGTTGGCTAAGGACTTGCTAATGAAGAACACTGGCCTCTGCCTTCCATCTTCACCCTCTTTGAAAAAGACGACGCTTACTACGACATCTGAAACTACTAAATATATGAAGAGTGTCTCACCGGCTTCGGGGCTAACAAGTACTATGGGTTTTGCCAGATAGTGTTTGATTGCTACCAAGGCCTTATCACACTCTTCATTCCATTCAGCCCGGTTGGCCCCCCTAAGGGTGGCAAAGAATGGCTTTAAACCGTCGGTGAACCGAGAAATGAACCGCCCTAAGGCGGCTAATCGGCCGATCAACTGTTGTATCCCTTTCGAACCGACGGTGATTCAGATAGCCTTAAGTTGCATGGCTTGCTTTTATCCTCAGGTCACAATGAAGCCCAAGAACCGGCCGACATTGACCCCGAAGGCGCACTTTAAGGGGTTGAGTTTCATGTCGTATGCTCTGAGGAGATCCAAAGTTTTGCGCGTGAGTGTGGTTCGCAAGGTTTCTTTGACTTTACTAACATATCATCAATATATACCTCCATGGTTTTACCCAGCAACAGTCTAAACATCTTGGTCACCAGTCTCTGATAAGTCACCCCGACATTCTTTAACCAAAACGGCATTACATTATAACATAAGAGTTCGTGTGGGGTGATAAAGGCTATTTTCCTCCGTCATGTAATGGGATCCATGGTAACCGAGAAGGCATCTAAGAATGACAAAGATCCCATGCCCGGATGACACGCCGACACCTGGTCTATGCAGTAACGAAAGGTCAGTTTTTCGCAAGTGTCGCTGAGAACGGCATAGTTCACGATACTCCACTTACCGCCTTTCTTTGGTACCACCACCACATTAGCTAGCCATTTTGGGTATTTGACTTCCTTGATGAACCCCGCATCCAAAAGGTTATCTACCCTCGCCAATAACTGGGTGGCGTCAAAGGAAACGCCTTACCGCTGGACCGGCTTCGCGCACGGGATAACATTAAGCTTATGAGAAGCATGTGTAGGGTTAATGTCGGTCATGTCCAAATGGGTCAAGGTGAATATGTCAATGTTATCAAGAAAAACCTGCTGCAATTGTTGTTTTTCCTCTTCGAACGTGAGGGAGCTAACATAAGTGTGCATATCCGGCCCGCCCAAGAGTATTGGTTCCAGGGGATCCATACCACTGTTCCCTCGTCCTCCTTTCCCTCAGCCAAGCAAAGGAACTGTGATTGCCATTCCTCGACCGTGATCTAAGTGGGCCGATTATCGGGCGCTTTCACCTTCTCACGCTCTCATACCACAACCGATAGCACCGACGAAATGCCAACTAGGCCGCTACGAGGTTAATCAGTCCTAAGACCGGTTAGTAATTGATCGTCTGATGGTAGGTGAGGGTACCACTTTCATAGCGTGCAGCCAGGCCCAGCCAACGATAGCATTGTTTGGTCCCAAGTCTTCGATAATTAAGAATAAAACTTGTTGAGTAATCGCTTCTCGCCTTGGATCTGGGAGAAAGGAGCATCACCCCACTCTGCTAGCGAGTCGCCCCATTAAATCCGGACAAAATTATGCCAGTCGAACTAAGTTTATCAAACAAAACTTTTATCTGTCTGAAGGTTGGAAGTTGCAACAAGTTGGTTGTGCTGCCAGGGTCAACGAGCACTCTGTGTACATCAAAATTGTTAATTCATAAAGTAAGCATAATTGCATCGTGGTGTGGAGTGATAACCTTGGACTGGTTAATGGGAGGAAAGGATATGGGGCCATCAACCGGCTGTATTGCTTTACTGTTATCCGGTACTGATGGTGTTCACCCGAGCTCGAACTGTGGTTGCTCGTAGTAGCTTTTTCCTCTGACGATTGGACTGATACTAGTCGTCAGCTGGGCCGCTCAATATGGGAATTGGCTATGGGGCTGGCTCCTGGACAGAGCTCGAACTCCGGCCCCATTCTTTAGCTACCGATGCGCCTCATCGGGCGGGCGAACCCTGCGATATATCCTCCGGGAGGTGGCTAGCTCCCTGATTAGTTTCTCCACTAGGAACTTTAGAGTCCGGCATCTGTTAGTTCCATGCCCATGGTCCTTGCGGGTAATCGTGACCTTAAAGATCGACACGTTGTTCCTGATCCGACCGACTGGGTGGAGGCGACAAAGTCGTGGTGGTACCCTGGATAAGGGGAGGAGTCTCGTCAGAGGGGATGTTTAGCGGTAACCGAGAGGCCCCTGGCCTTTCTAATTGCTCCCTGAGCGCTTCGGTCCTACCGTCTCCCTGCCTCCAGCCCCACCCCTTCTCGCCGCTTGATACCCCGCGATAATCATCATTGTCTAGGAGTCGCCCAAATATTGTCTTCAAACATGCAGTACCGTCACTCACTGCATACCTCTTCCATCATTAGATGCGGGTCTAGTGATAACGATCGGAAGAAAAAGAAGCCTACCCAAAGCTTCGAAAAGTTTCGAGGATCGCGCCCATACTGTGATAAAGCGATTTGTCGGGACAGCCCGTCCAAATCTCCCGTGAAGTCCGTGGATAGACTCATCCTCCCTTGAAGATGGTTCAGGAGTGAACTGATGTTTCTCGTTTGGACCGAGCATAAAGCATCGGGAACGGCGATCCCATAACCGCTGAAAGAGTTTATGGATCCTCTCATTTGGCAAACAAAGCCAGCGCCGCCCTCGCCCGGCCAGTAATACCTCGCTGGGAAGATAAATCGAGCCTCCCGCTGCTAAGAATCACCACGTGGCCAAGTGCAACATGTGGTCTTATGGGTTAGAGGAGCCATCATACATGGCAAACGGTGGTATGATAAAGTCGTGGGGTGGCTCATAACTCAAGATGTGTCGCCTTTAATCGTGGATGACAAAGATGTCTTAGGTCTGACACAGTAGGTACAGACATAACCCGACAGTGTAGCTCCAAAGGCAAAGATATCCTGAATGAGGAGGCACTGCAGCGGTATCGTTTTAGTGGTCCGACATCTGGCTGAATCGATTTACGAGGCGCCGCCGACGAATCGATGGGGAACGCCGCAGGAGTCTGACTCTTGAACTGCATTGTTCCTCTGATCAAGGCACCCAAGATAACTTCCATTCATACACAACAGTTACTTCCAACTGATATCGCCTTATGATGACGGGGTGCTAGTAATAATTCCCAGTATCTATATCGTCTGTCCTTCTAGGCGAGTCCGCAGCTATTGTTTTCCTACCCAGATGGTCAAGACGTGAATCTATAGTTTAGCCATATGCCCGTCTCGTTCCTCCCCGCCGCTCCATATCCTAATGGGCAAATAAGGAACTCATCTTCGAGGTCGATTCGGGCTGGATTTGGCCGGGTCATGATGACAAAGTCCGACTTCCATCCTGGGTTGATCGGGAACTATCAAAGCTTCAAGGGATAGACGATTACTCGAAAGCGGATGCAACCATGCCCTCGCAAATCTCGAATGAGATTTTACTGTCGTTCCTACGCATACCGCCACTATACTTCCTAAATTTTATGAGTCATCGATCAAGCCTGGAGCATCAACCTCGTCAAAGATGTACTTCAGTAGGCAAACAAATAAGAGAATGGCGGTGGTGTGCCCGTCACCTCTCTAATGCCTAAGCCGATCGAAACTGGAGAGAGAAAAGAACTGTGATTTTCACCAAGAGTGTCTTACCTTCACTAAAGGTCACCCCCTCTTCTTTACGAGGAGGGTCATTGTTCGTTTTTTCTATGGGAAGTAACGGCTTCGAAACTAAGGGGAAGGTGGTGCTGCCTATGCAAGATGACATGTTATTCCCTTTAGACAACCAAACTGCCCTTTAGATAGCCAAAATAGCCCACATTTTCTGCGTTTGACCGCCATCAGAATGGTTACGTGTGTGACTCATGGGTGGTTATTTGTTCAAGCTGAGAGAGGTCATCCGGCTGCCTCCTTAAAGATGGTAGCCAGCCAGGAAAGATTATACCCAGGCATTATATCTCCCACCCGGCTGGGGAAGTATGTTTGGACCTGGCTTGTAAATGAAGATGATTGGGTCCGTAGATTGGGCCTCTGTGGGTTTCAGTTTTGGGCCCATAGACTGACTGGGCCATTAACTTGTGAGGTGGAGTCTGCCGGGGCCTATTGGATAGAGGATCTGGGCCAACGCCCATGGTACCCACAAGTTTTGCGCACTATTTCAATTACACCAAACCTTTGAATGTGTGATTCGGGAAACATAATTTAAACACATACCCACAAAAAGAATTTTGCACTGTAATCGAATCCATACACACCAATACACATTCAATTACACATGATTCATGCATTAACATATCGCCTTCCATTTTCATGTTAATCCACTCAGAATTTCCACTAACCAACACCCAAACCAATTTATTTATGGTTCAAACCAGAAGCACACATGCAGATTTTATATCAACACTTAAGGTTGGACGACAAAATAAACACAACATTTAAACAAGAAGAGAAATGTGAAGAACAAACCAAAAGAGTTGCCGATTCTTGTCATTCTATGAATCCCGATTTTTGCTCAGGTTTTATCATCACCAGCCCCTAATCCATCACAAATACGTCACAATTAGGGAACAAACAAAGGAAAAATCAGTCGTGCATGCTAGGGTTTCTGGTTAGGGTTGATTTCTACCAAATATACCTTCACTTGAAAAAAAATTTGGGAAAAAATAAGCCATATTTTACCTAAAATTCCTTCAAGATAATAATATCTCTATGAGTCTCTTTTCAGTAGAAATTGGAATCATCTCATTTGGATCATTACAACTTAACTTATGGCCAAAACACCAAAATTGTACCAAAATAGAGGATAACTCAGCCATAGCCTACCCGCATTTTCACTTCGGGCCTCAAAAACAGGGGACTTAGGGTCAGGTTTTCTTCTTGGTACCTTCTATACTTTTGTAGGTTTACCTCTTAAGGTTCTTTCCCAACTAAAATAACTCAATTTGGATGACTAATGGCCAAGTTATGGCCAAAACAAAAACATGACACAACATAGAAATTTTCCTGTTTCTAGACTCTATTTTGGTCCATCTTGGAAACACCAATATAGCTACTCTTTCTGGATTGCTTTAGATCTCTATATCTTTTAGACATTTTCAGCCATGATTCTTATGCACCATCTCAAATTGGAATCATCTAATTTGGAGTTCAAGAGGCCAAGTTATAACAAAAACAAAAACATGGGTTTTAGAAAAAAAAAAAACTTTGACAGCAATTCCCTTCAAAACCTATACATCTCTTTTTACACTTTTTCGTCGTTAAGACCCCACAAGCCAAACAAAAACAATCCAAAGCAATACAACTCCAATTCAAGAACAAACTACCCAAAGATGGAAGAGTTAGGTTCTCCCTAAGTACAAAAATGAAAACAAGTGAGGACTTTCCTAACAATCAAAAGGGAGAATCCATACCTTGCTTTCTTCTTAAAACCTTCCAATCACTTCCTTTTTCTTCTCTTTTCTTGCAAAACTTTGAACAAATGGAGAACAATCACCAACAATGGATCTTCTCAAGAACCCATAACCCTAGCTTTCTCCATTTTCCAAAACGTGAAAAATACCCATTCTAAGACCAATTTTTGGTCTTATCCTCTTATCCATTACAAGACCTTGTTTGGCTATCTCATTTTGGCGTTCTTTTCTCATTTTTGCATTTTAGTCTTTCTACTTATTCTAATTACACTTTACTTATCAATATTTCTATCACATAAAACCAATAACATAACAAATGGAATAATAATAATAAAAAAAAAAAATCAAGGGCATAAAATACTATAAAGTAAAATAATAAAACAAGAAGGTTATTTTGGGACGTTACATTAACCTTGTCAAATGGCAATCTAGTTGTTTTTCCTGCCAAGAAGTGCTCATAAATGGGCAAATCTATTTTCTCAATAGACCCTAAAAGACTTGCTTTAGCTAATCTCTTTAGTCGATCTTGCCTAATGTGTCCTAATCTAGCATGCCATTTAACAGCGTGAACTAATGAATCATTATTGAACTAATTATCAATGTTATTCATTTTTATATTAATTCAAATTACTATTTTAACATAATAATCCATTCAGCATAGCCAAAACCATAACAAATAAAACACTTCGCCTAATAATGATATTCACATAATTTTTAAAACATTATTATAAAAGCCAGTTGTAACAAAACAACACTGGAAAACAAGAATTCTATTGAACTTCCTGCATGAAACATCATGAGATAAAGAGTGTGGCCCCTCCACATCATCAATTTGTGTATGCATCTCCAGGTAAACCATTCATGAAGTATTATTTCCCATGTAAATGGTTCTACTTCCTTTTGGAATTCGACGAAAAACCATGAAGGTGTTTTAGTCCCTCGCTATGTGGTCGGTTGTTGTTAAGTCTACAGTCCAATAAGGAATAGTCTCAGCTAACATCAAGCAACTACTAACATATGCATTAGAGTAGCGAGTTTGGTCATACAATACCTTTGACTTCGTGCAATCATGAGCAAAGTGACCAGGCTTCCCCCAATTGAAGCAGTTAATGTTCTTGCTTTTATTGTCTGCGCGTCTTTTGCTCTTGTGTTTGTTTCCGTCAAAGTTGGCTTTATTCCCTTCCTTTCTTTGCTTCATTACCTTACCCTTCCATTTCTTTCATCTTTAGCCAATAGCTCCAATTTTCTTGGACTCAGTCATATAAGCCTCTCCATTAAGCTTATCAACGAGAAGGCGATCCTCCTCAAGCTCGACATGCCGTGCAACATCATCAAAAGTCTTGATGTTGTCCTTGGGACTAAGATTTATGTGCAAATGCTCCTAGGCACTTGGAAGAGAGCGAATCATAGCTTGGACTCGTTGCTCGTCAATTAACTCATGACCATCACCCCTTAGCTTACTTATCATGTTAGACATGATAGTTAGGTACTGCTTCATTGTATGGTTGAATTGCTTCTTATAAGTATCAAACTTGAGTGTCAACTGTTGTAGCCTCGTGGTCGAGATTTCACCATATTGAACCATGATAACTTCCCAAATTGCTAGAGCTGAGCGATGCTTCTCAAAATGCAACATTAAGTCATTTCTCATGTCGTCAAAGATCGCATGCTAAAGAATCGTATCCTGACGCTTTGCAGTTCGAAGCATGCTTCCATCTCACATATAGCCGAGTAATGTTTCCACAATGTTTTAAACTAACTCGACCAGCTACAAACCGAATGGACATACGACCTAAGGTTTCTTTCGGTCTGCCACCTATCAGTCGAGGCCATTTCAATCTTGGCCAAGAACCTATGGAACCTACTACGGATTTTAATGGACTGCTCGAACCGGACGGTCCAACCCAACTCAACCCATTAAACATTTTAAAGACCCAACCCATTATACATTTAAATAAAACTCTGATTAATAGCCCACATATCACAGGCCCAATTCTAACCTATAGCCCAAGACCTCATTGTACACCATGAGGAATGGCAAGGGCAGGAAGACTTAACACCGAAAATAGACTCCTCGTCAAGTTGACATGTATGTGGTATTTTGTAAGCCTAATGACTGTTTAAGAGTGAACAGAAACCGGAAAATGAGAGACCCGAAAGTTACAAAACTTAAGGACAATTTTGAAATTTGTCTAAAGAGGTATAAAATGAAGGACAAAATTTACAGAGGCCAAAGTATAATATGACATAAATTGCTTTGGTAAATAGAATGAGTTATGGGCCTAAAAAGCAAATAAGCAAACTTGACTAAAAAATGGGTTATTATTTTGAGGGCCAAACAAGGCCTTAGAAACATGATTTAAAGACCAAAAGATTTATCCCATGGGAGGAAAACAAAACGTGAAGGAGAGGAGAGAAGAAGAGAAGAAAGAAGAAAAGGAAGGTGCCAGAGAAAGATAAGGAGGAGGATTCAAGCAAAGCCAAACTAAGGTATGGAACTTTAGTTTTTTTGTATGGAAACTGAACTCAAGTATGGATTTATGGAATTCTAAGGCTTGGTTTAGTTAATAGCTTGTCTCCAAAAGCTAGGGTTTTGTTAGAATTCATTCTAACCTTTGGATCTCTTGAAATTAGGCTGGTAAACCCCATATGAACAAGGTAGGCATAGAATCCTCCTGGGTTGATACATGTTAAATGAAAGGACTGAAGCTAGGTTTTGACCTGGAACCCAACAAATCTTGGTATTTGTGTATATGGTGGTAACCCATATTAGAATGATATTGGGAGAGATTAATGGAAAGTTTTTGAAAGAAGACAAGAAGTGAAAGAGGAATTGAGTAGAAAAGTGATTATAAGATGAATTTGAAGTGATCTTGAAGTGTAGATGAAGTATAGAGTTGAAATGGGGATCAAAAATATGGAAAAAGGAGAGAAAACACCCATTCTGGGCATTCTCGGGTGTCTTCTACCGGTAGAAGTTAAGTTCTACCGGTACAACTTGTTCTGGTTTTCCCAGTTTCGACCAATTTTAGTATTTTGGCCATAACTTGCCTTACTTCTTATCCGATTGTGATTCAAGTGGCCAATCATTAAAATAGACTTCAAGGAGAAAAAAATCCTAAAGAGAAGGCATTGCCAAATCATATCCTAAGTGGCCCAAAATATACTCAAAGTGGGGCCATGTGCAAGGCCATTTCCTGCATCAGTTTGACTATAGAGAATTCCATTGATTTTGGATTTGACTTGAGTTCCTAAGGTTCAATTGGTGATTCCAGTTGGAATAGAACCCTTAGCACCTTAGCTTTAAATGATTATAAGGACATAGGATCAAAATATAAAGTTAAGACCCTGGAAAAATGAGTAATACAAACTGTCGCTAGAAAAATCGGTAAAATGACTAGTTGGCATGAAAATGCCATAACTTTAGTTTGGATGATCCGATTGGATTGATTCCAATTTTTAAATAAAGTAGAATCATAGAGGAATAAGAATACATAGGTTGCATAATGTACAAGTATAGAAAGGTATAGAATATGTCATAAGATATGATAGGTATAAGTCATAAATATAATACATGTGATGTAACATGTCATAAGATATGATAGTCTAAAGTACATGAATGATGCATTACCATATGCATATAAGATTAAATAATATGAATATAAGCGTATGATAGATTATATGATAGATATACTTAAATGAATAGATAGAAATATGCTAAGAACAAATGATAAATACGTAGAAAGATAAGGGAGAAGTAAGATATGACATACCGAAAAGAATAAGATGGAACACGCGGAATATATGGATAGACAAAAACTAAATGATAGAAAAGAGTATAAGAGCAAGGTATTATATATATATATATATGAGAACCGAAATGTGAAACTACGCTATGAGAACTAATACGAGTAAAGTAATGATAGGTATATATGCATAAGCAATTAAGTGATAACAATAGTTATTCACGCTATGAGATATGTACGTAAAATGTAATAAAAGTCGATTATTCCGTTTAGAACCCGGTAGGGATAGATAGGCATGCTCTATAGGAAGATACAATATCAGCGATATTCATAGGTCGCATATCGAGGCCCCATTCGGGTCGATGATAGATCCCGTTGGGATCAGTGGCCCCAAGGGTCACCATTAATAGATAGAAATCACCGCCGCACAAAGGATAGTACCTTTCGTACCGATGAAGATAGACATGTGTCACTCCGTCTCTGCATGCTGATGATACCTTCTGCATATCACAGAGATCACTGGCCTCGCACAAAGGATAGTACCTTCTGGGTGCACTCGCTATTTCGAATCCACTTCTAAGGTATTTCATGAAAATTATTGAAAAGGAAAAAGTATACACAAAGGAAATGGATAATGAAAAGTATATAATAGGATATGATATGAGAAGCATACTTTCTTGCTATGCGATGAAAGTATAGATACATAAGAATAAGAAGTACATTATAACCTCGATAAGGAAAATAGGTATAAAAACACAAGAAAAGTAGGATTAAGACAGATAACAGGATATGAACAAAGACAAGACGAACACCTATAATAGGAAAGTATACAATAAGACAAGTATGAAAGTGAAGAATGCACAAATCATAGAACCGAAAGATGAAAAAGACATAAACTAGAGACATGCTATGAAATTTGACAAAGAATAGGAACATCGAAAAGACATATAACAAGTGTGAAAGATGAACACAGGATAAGTATAGGAATATGTAAAGTACTCTAAATAGGGAATACATAAAAGTATAAATAAAAGGAGATGCTAAAGACATGTAACATGTAATAGAAAAAGATTGACATGCACAGAATATCATGATAAGTACCATGCTTATAGAAAAATGTTTAGATATATATATAATGCATGTATAAGCTTTTCAGACACCGCTACTGTATTGTCCATGTTCCTTACCTAAGCGTAAAGCTTAGCACCTGCATTCAATCCGTGTAGGCAACAGAGAAGAGGAAAGCAGAAAGTACGAGTCGATCCACATCGCTGAAATGAGGTCAACACATCAATAAAGGGGTCCATCGGAAGATTTTTGGTATAATGTATAAGTCTTTTTTTGTTTCTTTTGAAACAATGTAAATGCCGAACACTATTAAATATGTACATATATAAGTAATTGTATAAGTAATGGACTGTGATATGTGTATAAATTGTGATGGACACCACTCCGTGGTAGTTCTTTATATGCAAATGATGGTTATTACTCTAAATTGTTTGTGCACCAATAGTACAGGTACAGCTCGAGAAAGAACAGTCAATGAGAGTCCCAATATATAGTATAGATACATCACGCCCCTGACTTCTGCTCGATCCGCCTAATCTGCCTGCCGGATCGGGGCGTGACAAGACCCCTCAATTCTTTATCTCTATCCGATGTGGGACAAGATTAAGGGGGTTTGAAGAATAAAAGAAAAAATTCAAATTTGCAAGATTCGAACCTAGGTCCTAAAGTTCAATAGGTAGGTTCTTAAACCACTATGCCAGCTTGAGTTTTGGTGAATGTTGGCAAACAAATTTATAATATTCATTTCTAAAAATTATTACAATATAAATGTAAATATTATTTTTTCATTTTCAATAAATTTTATGTTTTCCTAAAATTTAAAAATACTAAATTATGTTTAAAAGAAAATTAAAATTTTACTTTCAATAAAGATTTAAATTTTCAAAAATTTCCTTTATAAGAGATTTGAAATTTCTTTTTTCAATGAAAGTTAAAATATTGATACGACTATATAAAAATAATAAATAAAGATTATAAATATTAAATTATATATATTTAAAATAATTTTTATATTTTAAAAAAATATAAATTATATATTTATGACTTCACCTGCTCAATCATTACTCGACCGTCTATCCGACCAGTAAACCATGAACTAAAGAACTTTTCCTGGCTCAATCACCGGTCCTGGGCTTTTAAAACATCAGGTTTCCATGCTCACAAAGTTCACCATCGGAGTCAGGATGGTTTCAACATGTCTTATTATTCTAGGAGATACTGAATTTTATGATGCTCGACATCATAATTTATCATTCGCTTGTCTCCTCGGGTTTAAGTCGTAAGAATGCTTTTATAACAAAATGCATTTCAATTGTTCAACTAATTAAAAATAAGATCATAATCAGCACAAATCACAATCTCTAATATCATTTCATGTCGCAATTTCCTAAACCAATCAATAATAATTTAACATAAGTATCAGAAACAAAAGTATTGTTATACAATCCAATCAATTCCTGTTAATAAAGCTCTGTAGTTATTGCTCAATTTAAACATGCGCCAATCGACTTATTAGGTGAGATTTACTAAACCATCAACCTAATATTCTCATAAAATAATTGCATATTTGCAGTAAAACAAAAAATGTGCATTTCATTGCATGTGAAAATAATATTTGAATTACATCATATAAATATTCTATACATATTTCAGGCAACAAACAAGAAATTATCAACAAGTATGCTAAATACGTCCTAATGCATTTTTTCCAATTCATTCATCATCTAAGTGGACTGGATATTCTCTCTCAGCAAATTTCCTCCATATCAATGTTTTTGACATTCTATTCATCCATAAGAATGCATTCATTGACCTGCTAGATCGCCTAATATTGCTTTGTATTCGATGTTCCAATTCTTGATTTAGTTCACTTACAATATTATCATAAGTTAAGTCGCTTATTCTTCTTATAAACACCTTTCTCTCATGGTCTCGTGAATCAGGCAAGGAATTGAGCACTATTTACATCTATTGTTCCACTGACACCTCATAATGCTCACTGTAGGTCACATGGAATGTCCACAGTTTGTTGTACATCAGGTGAATGTGTTCATCCAATGAATGAGTTGGATCTTTTCTTTATGTACATAGTTGCTCCAAAGTGTCAAACATTCTATCCCCCACTACATATGAGAATATAATGTAATAAACATTAGACATATAAGGCACAAAATAACATTTCTATTTTTAAAAAATATCAAATGCCCAAAAAATAGGAAATTTTAAAGTGAATGTTAAAAAAAAAAAAAATCATCGAAAACGGAGTTGAGATGAGGTTGAATGGATCGGTCAAATTTTGGTCAATATTAATTAATGTTGCCAGTCAAGGGTCAATGGCCACGTCAAGAACAGCCTCACACCACCGGCTTGAAAAAGCAGGAATCACAAATTTTTCCGTAAAAAATTGAAAAATCATAAAAAAATCAACTATAACTCATAAAATTATGAAAAAATGCTCGTTGGGAAGCTTTGACTCATAAAATGCTCTGAACGAGACCTTTTTAACCTTACAAATCTTTCACTATAAAATAGTGACCAAAGTTTTGGAAAAAATAAGTAAGAATATGTTTTTTCAAAAAACAGTGATTCTAGATTTTTTCAGAAACACAAAAAAACAGTAATTGGCTCAAATACCAATGCAAGCAAACATGATTACTTATGCAGAAGCGAGTACTTTCTTGTTGAGCACTATTTATGCGTCTTCAATGCTTCAAGTAAGAAATAGATTACTAGAATCTGTGTTTTGGAATCATAGTACGAACACCCTTATTTGTGATTCAAAGAGATGTACTTCCAATATTAACTTTTTAGGAGGAAGAGAAAAACTTTTTTAAATTTATTCTATGGGATGTCTCAAGTTCTTGTATATATAGGAATATGAGATGCTCTTTCAAGAGGACACATCCCTTAGATGTGTCTCATATCTCATGCATTACATCCCCGGGATGTGTCTATGGTTACTTGCCCAGTCAAGCTCACTTGGCGTACTCCATGCCCATAATCTACCATTACAAAACAAAAGTGTAAGGTTCACCAATCGATTTTCACAGTGGTTGACGACTCGATTTTCACTGATGATTGAAGAGAAAAGATCTGTAGAGGAGCTCGACGTAGGCTTTAGGATTGCGCTAGGGTTTCATTTTAGAGAATTCGTAGTGATAGAGACAGAGTTTTTTTTAGGTTTTTCGGGTTGCACTGCCGGCTTGCTGATTTTCTTTCAAGAAGTGGTGATTTTTGGCAATTCTTAGTTTAAAATCACCAATCTTTACATTTTTTTTTCCAAGTTTTTATTAATCAAGTGATCATTCCACATAGAATTTTGTTTTATTTTGTTTTTGTTAGAATCTTTTAAAAACAAACCTCATTCCAATACCTGGATGAGCAGGGTTTTTTAAACTCGTTTATATTGTAGAAAGCCCTGCTTTAATAAGTGATGAGAATTGGAGGCCCACTAGTGATGGGGGCGGGTTCTTCTCCATGGGCCTCAGGCCTACCTAATATATATATATATATATATATATATATATATATATATATATATATATATAGTATATAAAATTCAAAAGATTGCCTTAAATTAAATGATGGGCTGGGGTTTTGATATAAATCAAAAGATTTATGATTTTGGCTTTTATTTTTATTTTTTGAAATGCATCTTTTCTCGAAGGTTGCAAACTTTCGTAAAGGCTACAGATTCTCAGTTTTTTAAATTCAATACGTACTTTTGTTTTTGGTTCTTCCTTGCACTCTCGTACATACATTCAAAAGAGAGGAAAATTGTGAAAGAGTTTGCTTGAGTTGAAGTTTCCTGTGCAAATTCTTCAACAATAGATAGTTTCATCCTGGGAGGCAATCACCTGCAGTCTTCGTGTACAAGAGAAGAGGTGAAATATTGTCTTTAGGACATTGCAATTTGCAAGACTCTATCTACCAAGTTAGTATATATATATATTTGTGATATATCTGTATATTTGTGTTAGTCTGTGTTCAATCTATCTTCTTTCCTAATATTTCATCAGAAGTGTTCTATTCTTTGTACCAACAATCTAAAGACAATATCTCATGTAATACGTAAAGATGTCGAAGTTCACAAGCAAACTCCATACCGTGGCCTGCTCACAAGCCGAGAATGACTGCGGGAATTAACACTGAATACTTGAAAGGTCCAAAGAACCCTTCATGAGAAGCCCGGGAGCAAGTTCAATGGAACGACTTCAAGAGATGGCAAACAAAAATGTTGTTCTACTTGACAACCATGAATCTGGCAAACATCACTCGAGAAGATGTTCCCTAAGGCTACTACACATCCTCCTACAAGAGAGATGTCAAGGACCATTGAAGCTTGATGCAATCTGACTTTCTCGCAACTATATTCTCGAATCGTTTAGAAAACAACTTATATGATATTTATTCATCATATAAGACCGCAAAGGAAGTTTGGGAAATGCTTGAGAAGAAATACAAATGTAAGACGCTGGAGCCGTAAGCTCAGAATTGCAATTCTCAAGTACAACACATGGCTGATACTAAAACCGTGATAAAACAAGTTGAAAGAAATCAAGTTCTTATTCATGAATTGCATGCAGAGGGATGTGCAATAAGTGAGCAGTTTCAAGTAGGTTCCATTATAGAGAAATTGTCACCTTCATGGAGGGATTTCAAAGTTTACTTGAAACACAAGCGTCGAGAGATGACACCGAGGATTCATTCTAAGGCTTCGAGTAGAAGAAGATCACGTAAAGGAGACAAAGTGGTTGATGGAGCAAGGGCCAATGTCATGAGAGTGAGCCTTCAACAAAGAAAATCTTAAATTCAAAGGCAAGAAAATGTCAAAGCTTAAACCAAAAGGCAAAGACTTTAAGAAAATTAAAGGAAGTTGCCGGTTTGTGGAAAGGTCGACATAAGGCACAAGAGTGTCGCCACCTAAAGATCGCATCGTTATCGAATTAACTGCCACATGTGCATGAGTTCATGACAATTTGTCATTGCCAGGATCGAAACTAATATGGTTTCAAATGTCAAGGGACGGTGGATTGACACCGGCAACCAGCACATATGCTAAAGTGACAAGAACTGCTTTCTCGTATCACAAGCATATGGATGATGGTGAAAAGCTCTACGTGGAAATTGTCAGCTTCAAATGTTGAAGGAAAAGGCAATGTGCTACTAGTTTACTCGAAAAGTTTCGTGACTTCCCACCGATGTTACATGTTCCCGAGATTAGAAAAATTTGGTTTCGTGCCCTATACTTAGTAAGAAAGCATTAAACTTGTATTTGAATCCGACAGTTTATTCTCACAAGGCCGGATGTATGTGGGGAAAGGGCATTGATCAAGGCTTGTTTAAACTCAATGTACTTGTTACCAATACTATGAATAATAATAAGAACACTTCGCTATATCATGGACTTTTTGTTTTATGGCATGCCAGTTAGGACATGTTTAACAGAGTATATATAGAATGGTTAATCTAAATCTACTACCAAAGCTCGATGTTAATATACATAATAAAATGTGGAATCATGATCGAATCTAAGTTTGCTAGACAAAGTTTTAAATCAGTTCAAGAAAGAACAAATGAACTACTTAGTTTAATTCATAGTGATCTTGTGACTTTAAAGCTATACCTTCACGTGGTGGAAAAATTATTTCATAACTTTTATAGATGACAGTAAATATTGTTATGTTTATTTACTTCTTTTGACAAGATGAAGCTTTTGAATAGTTTTAAAGACATATAAAGTGAGTAGAGAATCAGTTGGAAAAGAAAATTAAAGTCATAAGATCCGATAGAGGTGGTGAATATGAGTCCGCTGCATTCTCAGACTTTTGTGCTCAAAATGGCATTGTTCATCAAACAACAGCTCCTTATACACCCCAACAAAATGGTGTAGCCGAGAGGAAAAATAGGACTTTAAAGGAAATGATAAACTCTATGTTGAACAGTTCAGGGCTACCACATAACTTGTGGGGTGGCTTCACTACTTGACTTTATTCTAAATAGAATTCCTTTTAGAATTCAAATAAATCTCCTTATGAAGTATGGAAAGGAAGATTACCATCTTATAAAATGATCAAATATGAAATTTGTTTAGCAAAAGTACTTATTCCCTTGCCTGAGAATGACTTGGTCCTAAAACAATTGATTGTGTGTTTATTGGTTTTGCAAATGCAAGTCTTTGCATATAGGTTTCTAGTTTACTCATCTGAAGTGCATGACATACATGTAAATACAATTTTAGAATCTATAGGCCATTTGAATTCTTTGAAGATGTTTTCCTTACAAGGAAAGTCAATGAGCGCTATGTATAAGCGAGCACTCGTGATGAGCAGTCTACTCCAATGGTTCAAGAACAACATCTGAGAACCTAGGAAAGGGAGTAAATTAAAAAACCAAAGAATTTTGGTCGGACTTTATAAGTTTCATGACCGTAGGAGAATACAAACTTACGAAAGAAGTAATTACTTCACTGAGGCATTGTCTTAGAAGGAAGCTATTAATAGTGAAGTTGAATCCATCTTACAAAACCATGCGTGGGAATGGGTTGATTTACCACGGGAAGTAAGTAGATGGGTTGTAAATGGATTTTCAAAAAGAAAGCTTAAAGGCGATGGCTCGATCGACAAATATAAGGCCACCGGGTTCGAGGTAGCAAGGATATAGACAAAGGAGGGCTAGATTATTTTGACACCTACTCACTGTGTCCAAGAATAACATCTATAAGGATGCTCATTGCAATAGCTTCATTGAATAATATGGAAATACATCAAATGGATGTGAAAACAGCTTTTCTAAATGGAGAGCTAGATGAAGAGATATATATGGAACAACCAGAAGGATTTGTGGTTCAAGGTCAAGAAAATAAGGTGTGCAAGTTAACCAAGTCCTTATATGGACTTAAACGAGCCCAACGGTGGCATAGAAATTTGATCACCTGATGTTGTCCACGTGGATTTAAAATCAATGAGTGTGACAAATGTGTATACACCCTTAAAGACATGCAGCGAATTCATGTGTATTTGTCTGTCTTTATGTTGACGATATGCTTATAATGGGAACAAGTAAGGATGTAATAATGTCCACAAAAAAGTTACTAAGCTCCATATTTGATATGAAAGACCTAGGTCTAGCTGATGTAATTTTGGGAATTCAAATAAAAAGAAATAATGAAGGATACATACTTACACAATCCCATTATGTGGAAAAGATTTTAAACAAATATAATCAATCAAATTGCAAGGTTGCAGTAACACCTTTTGATCTGAGTGCAAGCTGAAAAGAATCTTGGAGATCTTTGATCTCATGATTACAATATTCTAAGTCATGGTAGCTTGATGTACCTAATGAACGCCACTAGGCCAGATATTGCTTATTCAGTAAGCAGGCTTAGTAGATATATAGTAATCCTGGAAAAGACCATTGGGAAGCTTTGGTTCGAGTGTTAAGGTATCTCAAGTATACCATAACATATGGATTACATTATACAAAATATCCACCCGTGCCAGAAGGCTATAGTGATGCTGATTGGATTTCGATATCTGAGAAACCAAATCGACGGTGGATATGTATTTACCTTGGGAGTCTTTGCCATTTCTTGGAAGTCTTCCAAACAAGCGTGTATAGATTCGACTATGGAGTACGAGATTTATAGCACTCGATAAAGGCTGGCGAGGGGAGCGAGTGGCTAAGAAATTTTTTAGAAGATATTCCAGTATGGCATAAACTTATGCTTGACTATATGCATAAATTGTGATAGCATGGCGGCACAAGCTAGAGCCAAAGTAACATCTCTGATGGAAAGTCCAAGACACATAAGGCGTAGACACAATACTAATCTTGATTGCTAGTGGGTGTGCTCGATACAATATATAAGGTCAAAGGCAAATTTAGCTGATCCTTTGACAAAAGGCCTACCTAGAGAGCAAGTCAAGTTTACATCGAGGGGAATGGGTTTAAAAGCCCTTGAATGAGTTATACTAGGCGGAAACCTAACCTAGTTGGATCTAGGTTCAATAGGAAAACTAGTTTAGTAAAACTCGAGTAGTGAAACCACATACTCTGCATTCCTAAGGTGTTTTAATGTGTTTTTGTTGATGTATAGGTTATGTATAGCATTGTGACAACGATATCTTTATGTAAGGTGAGCTTGAACAGAAAGCTTTAATCATTGTCACCTATATGATAGTAATGTGGGGTCGCATTTATGAGAATTGAATGGCTAAAATTCTCTAGAGCTATCATGAATAACCGGGATATGTTCAGGACCAAAATGAACATAAACGTATAAACTCGAGTACCTTTAAGTTATGTTGTGTGTGATACATGTTGCTCAGATTTACTACAAGAAGGTGAACAGTTCAAGATCTTTATATCCACTGTGTCACCAAGTAGATCCGATGTGCAACACTAAGGTAAGTTCAAGTCCAAAAGACACTTTCCTAAGCACAACGGATTGCTTCCTCTCTATACATTACATAAATTGTCTAATTGTAATTCACATTTCTTGTTATTTAAAAAATGTGGAGGTGTGTTAGAATCTTTTTTTAAAAAACAAAACCTCTTGTCCCGTCGGATGGGAGAGGGTTTTTCATTGTTATATTGTGAAAGCCCTCATGAATAAGTGATGAGGAGTGGAGGCCCACTAGTGATGGGTGGGTCTCTTCTCCATGGGCTCCCCTTGGTGAGCCTACCCAATATATATATATATATATATATATATATATATATATATATATATATATATATATATAAAATTCAGATGGGCCTTGGGCCTTGGGGCCGATGTTGATGGGAAGCACTGATATAAAATCAAAGATTTTATTTATTTTATTTTTATTTTATTTTTTGAAACAATGCATCTTTCGAAGGTTGCAAACTTTGAAAGGTTGCGTGTCTAGTTTTAAATTCAATGGACTTTGTTTAGTTTCTTCCTTGCATTCTGCATACATTCCAAAGAGAGAAAGTGTGAAAGAGTTTGCTTGAGTTGAAGTTTCCTGTGCAAATTCTTCAACAATAGATAGTTTCATCCTGGGAGGCAATCACCTGCAGTCTTCGTGTATAAGAGAAGAGGTGAAATATTGTCTTTAGGACATTGCAATTTGCAAGACTCTATCTACCAAGTTAGTATATATATATATTTGTGATATATCTGTATATTTGTGTTAGTCTGTGTTCAATCTATCTTCTTTCCTAATATTTACTGTAAGTGTTCTATTCTTGTACCAACAATCTAAAGACAATATCTCATGTAATACAGCATGTCGAGTTCACAAGCAAACCTACAGCCTGTGGTCGGTTCACAAGTGGAGGCTGCGTGAATAACACCTAACACTTTTGGAGTGTCTCAAAAGAACCATACGATGAGAAGCGATAGAAGTTCAATGGGCCCGACTTGAGATGGCGGCAAATGTTGTTCTACTTGACAGTAGATGCGCGAGCATCACTTTCGAGAAGATGTTCCCAGAGGCTACTACGGATCCTCTATGAGAGATCTTGTTGACCATTGAAGCTTGGATGCAATCCTGACTTTCTTTTCTGGGAACTATATTCAGATGATCTGAAAACAACTTATATGATATTTGTCATCATATAAAATTGTGAGGAAGTTTAGGAATGCTTGAGAAGAAATACAAAACAGAATCTTTGGGCAAAAAAGTTTGTAATTAGCGAATTTCTGAAGTACAACATGGGTGATACTAAAAGCGTGATAAAAACAAGTTGAAGAAATTCAGTTCTTATTCATGGTGCATCTTGGAGGGATGTGCAATAAGTGAGCGGAGTTTCAGTAGGTTCCATTATAAGAGAAATTGTCACCTTCATGGAGGATTTCAGGTTTACTTGAAACCTGAGCGTCGAGGATGACAATGGGATTTGATTCTAAGGCTTAGTGAAGATCACGAAAGGCAGTGTTGATGGGCGAGGGCGATGTCATAGAGTGAGCCTTGACAAAGAAAAAATTCGAGAAATTCAAAAGCGAAAATGTAGAAAAGCTTAAACCAAAGGCAAAGACTTTAAGAAAACAAAGAGATTCTTGGGTTTGTGAAGAAATTTGGACATAAGGCACGAGACCATACCGGAAAGTCGAGCGTACTCGGACTAATCAAGCATGTGCATGAGTTCGATGACAATTTAGTTCTTCATTGTGGCTGAAACATATGGTTTCAAATGTCGGATGGTGGATTGACAAGATTACTGACTAGGCACGTATGCGGTGTGAGAATCTGTTTAGAATCTGAAGCATATGGATGATGGTGAAAAATACATATGGAAGTCATGCATACCAGATGTTGAGAGGAAAGGCAATGTGCTACTAAAGTTTACTTACGGAAAAGTTGTGACTCTCAACGATGTGTTACATGTTCTGAGATTAGGAAAAATTTGGTTTCGAGGCCACATACTTAGTGAAAGGGTTTAAGCTTGTATTTGAATACGACGGGTTTATTCTTACCAAAATTTGGGATGTATGTAGGAAAGAGGTACTTGATGAAGGCTTGTTTAAACTCGATGTACTTGTTACCCGATACTATGAATAATAATAAGAACACTTCTGTTTATATTGTTGACTCTTTTGTTTTATGGCATGCTAGGTTAGGACATGTTAACAATAGGAGTATACCGATGGTTAATCTAAATCTACTACCAAAGTTTGATGTTAACATACATAATAAATGTGAAATGCACTTGCTTTGAATCTAAGTTTGCTAGACAAGAACTTAAATCAGTTCAAGAAGGTCGAATGAACTACTTAGTTTAATTCATAGTGATCTTTGTGACTTTAAAAGCTACTCGCTTCACGTGGTGGAAAAAAAATTATTTCATAACTTTATAGATGATTACGTAAGTATTGTTATGTTTATTTACTTCCATGACAAGATGAAGCTTTGAATAGTTTTGACATATAAGGTAGTAGAGAATCGATTGGAAAAGAATTAAAGTCATAAGATCGAGTAGAGGTGGTGAATATGAGTCATTGCATTCGAGACTTTGTGCTCAAAATGGCATTGTTCATCAAACAACGGCTCATATACACTGACAAAATGGTGTAATGAGAGGAGAAAAATAGAGAGGCACTAAAGGAAATGATAAACTCTATGTTGAGCAGGTTCGAGGCTACCACATAACTTGTGGGGTGGCTTACTACTGTGAACTTTATTCTAAATAGAATTCCTTTAAATTGAATAAATCTCCTTATGAAGTATGGAAAGGAAGATTACCATCTTATAAATGATCGAATATGGGGTACATTTTAAGCGAAAGTACTTATTCAGCGCACAAAGAACAAAACTTGGTCTAAACAATTGATTGTGTGTTTGTGGTTTTGCAAATGCAAGTCTTTGCATATAGGTTTCTAGTTTATAAATCGAGTGCATGACATACATGTAAATACAATTTTAAGTCTATAGGTGTGAATCTTTGAAGATGTTTTCCTTCTGAGGAAAGTCGATGGCTTGTATGTATAGCGAGCTTCGTGATGAGCAGTCTACTCGATGGTTGAGAACAACATCTGAGATTCCCTGGAAAGGAGTGAATTAAAAAACCAAAGAATTTTGGTCTGACTTTATAAGTTTCATGACCATAGGAGACCTGGCTTCTGAAAGCGAATTACTTCACGAGGCATTGTCTTAGAAGGGAAGCTATTAATAGTGAAGTTGAATCCATCTTACAAAACCTACGTGGGCGGTTGATTTACCACGATGTAGATGGGTTGTAATGGATTTTGAAAAGCTTAAAGGCATTGGCTCAAGTCTCGACAAATATAAGGCCGGGTTAGTGACAAAAGGATATGAAACCAAAAAGGAGGGGCTAGATTGTTTTTGACACCTACTCACAATGTCGAGAATAACATCTATAAGGATGCTCATTTTAATAGCTTCATTGAATAATATGGAAATACATCAGTGGATGTGAAAACGACTTTCTAAATGGAGAGCTAGATGAAGAGATATATAGAGCAAAGCGGAAAAGTTTGTGGTTCAGGTCGAAAATAAGATTAATGCCCAGTTAACGAGTCCTTATATAGGACTTAGCGACCAACTTGTGGCATGAAATTTGATCACACAATGTTGTCACATGGATTTAAAATCATGAGTGTGACAAATGTGTATACACATAAGAACATACAATTCATGTGTATTTATGCATCTTTATGTTAATGATATATGCTTATAATAGGAACAAATAAGGATGTAATAATGTCAAAAAAAGTTACTAAACTCCATATTTGATGAAAGACCTAAATTACAGTAAAGTGTAATTTTAGAATTCAAATAAAAAGAAATAATGAAGGATACATGCTACACAATCCCATTATGTGGAAAGAATTTTAAACAAATATAATCAATCAAATTGCAAGGTTGCAGTAACACCTTTTGATCTGAATTGCAAGCGAAAAAAAAAATCTGCCCGGAGATGCGATTTTCCTGCAAATTCTGATATTCCTGAGTCATAGGTAGCTTGATGTACTGTGAGGACATGGCCCAGGCAGTCTTGCTTGTCGATGCGCGAGCTTAGTAGATATCTAGTAATCTGGAAAAGACCATTAGGAAGCTTTGGTTAGTGTTAGGTATCTCAGTATACCATAACATGGATTACATTATCTGAAAATATCCACCGATTACTTGAAGGCTATAGTAGTGCTGGTGGATTTCGATAATCTGAGAAACCAAATCGACCGGTGGATATGTATTTACCTTAGGAGTCTTGCCATTTCTTGGAAGTCTTCCAAACAACGTGTATAACGTTCAACTATGGAATCTATGAATTTATAACTCGATAAAAGGCTGGCGAGGAGGCGGTGGCTAAAAATTTTTTTTTTTAGAGACATTCGATTATGGCATAAACTGTCTTGTATATAAATTGTGATAGCATGAAGCTAAGCTAGAGCCCAAAGTAACATCTCTGATGGAAGAGTCAGAGACACATAAAGTAAGTAGACACAATACTATTAACGATTGCTTTCTAGTGGAGTGATATCGATACAATATATAAGGTCGAGCAGAATTTAGGCGATCCTTTGACAAAGGCCTACTGAGAGCAAGTCAAGTTTACATCGAGAATGGAGTTTAAAAGCCCTTGAATGAGTTATACTAGGAAGCCTAGCTAGTTGGATCTAGGTTCAATAGGAAAACTAGTTTAGTAAAACCAGTAGTGTTTTATACTCTACTCATTCCTAAGGTGTTTAATGTGTTTTACATTTGATGCTTATAGGTTATGTATGGCATTTAATATTGATATCTTTATGTAAGTGAGCTTGAGCAGAAAGCTTTAATCATTGTCACCCTATATGATAATAATGTGGGGTCGCATTTATGAGAATTGAATAATAAAATTCTCTAGAGCTATCATGAATAGCAGGGATATGTTCGAGGACAGAAATGAACATAAACGTATAAACTAGTACCTTTAAAGTTGCTGTTGTGTGTGATACACATGTTGCTCCGGTTACTCTGAGAAGGTGAGCAGTTCAAGATCTTTATATCCAATGTGATAAAGTAGATCCGATGTGCAACACTTCTGGAATGGTTGATCAAAAGACACTTTTCCTAAAACATAATAGATTCATAGCTGCATCTCTGTGCGATATAAATTTGTTCTAATTGTAATTCACATTTCTTTTTGTTATTTAAAATGTGGGGTATTGTTAGAATCTTTTTAAAAAACAAAACCTCTTGTCACATCGGATGGGAGGGTTTTAAATTTGTTATATTGTAAGCCCTCATAGTGAAATTGGGCCCACTAGTGATGGGTGGGTCTCTTATCATGAGCTCCTTGAGTGATTCCCCGATATATATATATATATATATATATATAACTACCATATATCTGCTATATAAAATTAAAGGTGACCTTGGGCCTTGGGGCGATGGGCGTGGGCTTTGATATAAATCAAGATTTTATTTATTTACATTTTATTTTATTTTTAACGACAATGCCATCTTTTCTGAAAGGTTTAACTCAGGAAAGGTTCTGTCTAGTTTTTAAATTAATACAGAGACTTTTGTTTTAGTTCTTCCCTTGCATTCTCATACATACATTTCCAAAGGAGAAAATTGTGAAAAAGAAGTTGCTTGAGTTGAAGTTTCTATTACCATTATTCAACAATAGATAGTTCATCTGCAAGAGATGATCACTGCGGTCTTGCATTAATACTGAGAAAAGGAATTAGAAATATTGTCTTTTAGGACATTACAATTAAGACTCATCTACAAGTTGTATATATATATTTGTGATATATATATAATTTGTGTTGGTCTGTGTTCAATCTATCTTCTTTCTAATATTTACTGTAAGTGTTCTATTCTTTATACCAACAATCTAAGGAATAATGTCTCATGTGTAATACAATATGATTCTAAGCAAACCCTCTGACGTGGTGGTTCACAAGTGGAGCAACATTGAATAACACTAACACTTTGAAGTGTCTCAAGGGCCCTTAGTGAGAAGCTTTGATAAGTTCAATGGGTACGGCAAGAGATGGCAGCAAAAAATGTTGTTCTGCTTGACAACCATGAATCGGCAAACATCACTTAGGAAGATGTTCTGAGGCTATGGATCCTCTGCAAGAGAGGATCTTTGTGACCATTAGAAAACGGATGCAATGACAGCTGGGAACTATATTGGATGGGTCAGAAGCAACTTATATGATGTTATTCATCCTTATAAGGTATAAAGGAAGTTTGAAATCTTGAGAAGAAATACAAAACAGGAAGATCTTTTGGGCCAAAAGTTTGTGTTGTGGAGTTTCTCCAGAGTACAGCATGGTGTGCTGCAAGCTGCTGATAAAACAAGTTGAAGAAATTCAAGTTCTTATTCATGAATTGCATGCGAGAGGATGTGCAATAAGTGAAGCGAGTTCAAGTAGGTTCCGTATAGAGAAATTGTCACCTTCATGGAGGGATTTGGTTACTTGAAACAAGCGTCGAGAGATGACAATGGGATTTGATTCACAAGGCTTGGTAGAAGAAGATCACGAAGGGGCAGTGTTGATGGAGCAGAGATAAATCATGAAGTGAGCCTTCAACAAAGAAAAAATTCCAGAAATTCAAAGGCAAGAAAATGTCAAAGCTTAAGCCAAGTAGAAATAAAATAGCACGGGTTTGTGGAAGGGTGGACATATTAAAGGCACCAAGAGTGTCATACCAGAAGATCGGTACTGGACTAATCAAGCACATGTGCATGAGTTCGATGACAATTTAGTTCTTTGTTATTTGAAACTAATGTGGTTTCAAATGTCGAGGATGGTGGATTGACCTTTGGTGCAACTAGGCACATATGCGGTGGCAGTCTGTTTTGAGAGGCTGGCATATGGATGATGGTGAAAAGCTCTATATGGGAAGTTAGATGCGCCTCAAATGTTGAAGGAAAATGTGTGCTACTAAAGTTTTATACGGAAAAGTTGTAATCTCTCAACGGTATCTGTACATGTTCTGAGATTAGGAAAATTTGGTTTTGAGGCCACATACTTAGTAAGAAAGGTTTAAACTTGTGTTTGAATGCGACGGAGTTTATTCTTGCAAGGTTTGGGATGTATGTGGGGAAAATTACTTGGTGAAGGCTTGTTTTAAGCTCAGTATTGCTTGTTGCCAATGCTATGAATAATAATAAGAACATGTTTATATTGACTCTTTGTTTGTAGCATGCTAGGTTAGGACATGTTAACAATAGGAGTATATATAGAATGGTTAATCTAAATCTACTGCAAAGTTTGATGTTAGTATGCATAATAAAATGTGAAATGCACTTGTGAATCTACAAGTTTGCTGAATAAAGTTTTAAATCTAGGTTCAAGAAAGATTCAGATAATTTACTTAGTTTAATTCACCCAGTGATCTTTGTGACTTTAAAGCTATACCTTCACGTGGTGGAAAAAATTATTTGTAACTTTTATAGATGATTGCGGTAAATATTGTTATGTTTGTTGCTTCACGGCAAAGATGGAAGCTGGGTGTTTTAAGAACTATATAAGTGAAGTAGAGAATCGGATTGGAAGAAAATTAAAGTCATAAAGATCAGGTAGAGTGGTGGAATAAGAGTCATTGCATTCTCGGACTTTGTGTACTCAAATGGCATTGTTCATCAACAACAGCTCATATACACCCCAACAAATACAAGATTGTAGCTTAGAAAAATGGGACTTTAAAGGGAATGAAAGATAAACTCTATGTTGAACTGATTCGAGTTACCATACTTTTGTAGGTGAAGCAGCACTTCTTTATGAACTTTATTCAAAATAGAATTCGCTTTTAAGAATTCAAATAAATCTCCTTATGAAGTATGGAAAGGAAGATTGCCATCTTATAAAATGATCAAAATATGGGGCTGTTTGGCAAAAGTACTTATTCCTTGCCTAAAGGCAAAGCTTGGTCTAAACAATTGATTGTGTGTTTATTGGTTTTGCAAATAGAGTGGCACATATAGGTTTCTAGTTTATAAATGCGAAGTGCATGACATACATGTAAATACAATTTTAGAAATTATGACCTTTGTTCTTTGAAAGATGTTTTTCCTTACAAGAGAAAAGTCAATGAGCGCTATGTATAGCGAACTTCGTGATGAGCAGTCTACTCGATAGTTCGAGAACAACACTCTGAGGAACTGGAAGGAGTAGAATTAAAAAACCAAAGAATTTTAGTGGGACTTTATAAGTTTCATGACCATAGGAGAACCACAAACTTACAAAAGAAGCAATTACTTCACCTGAGGCATTGTCTTAGAAAGGCTATTAATAGTGAAGTTGAATCCATCTTACAAAACCATCGTGATGATTTGGTTGCCGCAGGAGTATAGATAGGTTGTAAATGGATTTTCGAAAACTTAAATTGATGGCTCTAAATCTGGAGCAAATATAAGGCCGGGTTGGTAGCAAGGATATAGACAAGGAGGGGCTAGATTATTTTGACACCTACTCACTGTCGAGAATAACATCTATGAGATTAACCGTTGCAATGGCTTCATTGAATAATATGGAATACATCAAATGGATGCTTAAACGGCTTTTCTAAATGGAGAGCTAGATGAAGAGATATATGGAACAACCGGAAGGATTTGTGGTTCAAGGTCCAAGAAAATAAGGTGTGCCAAGTTAACCAGATCAGCGTAAGCGGACTTGGCGAGCTGAAGCGTTGGCATTGAAATTTGGTCGCGATGTTGTCCGTGGTTAAAATCAATGGGTGTGACAAATGTGTATACATAAAGACATACGAATTCATGTGTATTTGTGCGTGTTTTTATGTTGTGATATGCTTATAATGGGAACAAGTAAGAGGGATGTAATAATGTCCCTGAAAAGTTACTAAGCTCCATGTTGATATGAAAGACCTGAGTCTAGGCGATGTAATTTTGGGAATTCAAATAAAAGAAATAATGAAGGATACATACTTACACAATCATTATGTGGAAAAGATTTAAACGATATAATCAATCAGTACCCAAGGTTGCAGTAACACCTTTTGATGCAAATTTAGGCGAGAAAGAAAAGAATCTTGAAGGAATATGATTATCTGATTCTGATATTCACGAAATCATAGGTAGCTTGATGTACTAATGAGCATGCAGGCGGTATTGCTTATTGATGCTTGGGCTTAGTAGATATACTAGTAATCTGGAAAAGACCATTTGAGGCTTTGGTTAGAGGTGTTGAGTATCTCAAGTATACCATAACATATGGATTACATTATCTGAAAATGTCACATAGTGGGGCTATAGTGATGCTAATTGGATTTCCGATAATACAGAAACCAAATCGACCAGTGGATATGTATTTACCTTGGGAGGAATCTTATACATTTCTTAGTCTTCCAGACAAACGTGTATGTACGTTCAACTGTAGATGCGAATTTATGGCACTCAAATAAAGGCTGTTTGAGGAGGCCCGGTGGCTAGAAATTTTTTAGAAGGCATTCAGTGCCAAACTCAAGCATATCTTATTATATACATGGTGTGTCTTATATTAGCTTCCTTCGACCAAAGTAACATCTACAATGGAAAGTCAAGACACATAAGGCGTAGACACAATACTGTCTTGATTGGTGGGTATATCGTCTGATATATGGGTCGAGAAGGCAAGTTGGGTGATCTAGCGACAAGGCCTCACTAGAAACGATCGGATTTGTCGAGGAATGGGTTTAAAGCCCTTGAATGAGTTATACTAGCGGAAACCTAACCTAGTTGGATCTAGGTTCAATAGGAAACTGGCCTTTAGTAAAACTCGAGTAGTGAAACTATTTTCTATTTCATTCTAAGGTGTTTATTAATGTTTTCATTGATGTATAGGTTATGTATAGCATTTAATGACAGCGATATCTTTATGTAAGTGAAGGCTTGAACGAAAGCTTTAATCATTGTCACTATATGATAGTAATGTGGGGTCGCATTTGCTTAGAGAATTGAATATTTCTAAAATTCTCTACAAACTATCATGAATAGCAAGGGATATGTTCGAGACCAAAATGAACATAACGTATAAACTCAGTACCTTTAAATTATGTTGTGTGATACATGTACAACAGTTTGCAAGAAGGTGAAGCAGTTCAAGATCTTTATATCAATGTGTCACCAAGGTAGTCCAGATGTGCGACAAGGTGAGTTCAAGTCCAAAGACACTTTTCCTAAAAGCACAACAGTTCTTGCTTCCTCTCTATGCATTACATAAATTTATTCCTGGTGTGGTCACATTTCTTTTGTTATTTAAAATGTGGGAATTATTGTTGAATCTTTTTAAAAACAAAACCTCTTGTCCCACATTCGGATAGGAGAGAGGGTTTTAAGCATTTATATTGTGAAAGCTATACGTGAATAAGTGGTAATTGGAGGCCCACTAATTGATGGGTGGGTCTCTTCTCCATAGGCTCCCCCTTGGTGAGCCCCTGCAATATATATATATATATATATATATATATATATATATATATATATAATATATATAAAATTCAAAAGATGGGCCTTGGGCCTTGGGGCGATGATAGTGGGCTGATATAAATCTAAAAGATTTATTTATTTTTGTTTTTATTTTTATTTTTTGGAAACATTAAATGCTGAAGGTTGCAAACTTTGAAGGTTGCAAATCGGTTTTAATTCAATGCGGACTTTTTATTTTTGGTTCTTCTTACATTCTGTTACATGCATTCCAAGAGAGGAGAAAATTGTGAAGGGTTTGCAGCAGGTTGAAGTTTCCTGTGCAAATTCTTCAACAATAGATAGTTTCATCCTGGGAAGCCAAATCACACTGCTGAGTCTTAGGTATGCAAGAGAAGAGGTGAAATATTGTCTTTAGGACATTGCAATTGCAAAGACTCTATCTACCAAGTTAGTATATATATATATTTGTGATATATACGTATATTTGTGTTAGATACGTGTTGATCTATCTTCTTTCCTAATATTCTTGTAAGTGTTCTATTCTTGTACAACAGTACAAGACAATATCTCTGTGTAATCCACGTATGGATTGCAACGAGCCTGTTTGTGGTGGTTCTGAAGTGGAGAACATTGAATAGCACTAACGCTGAGGTGTGTAAGGCCATACGATGAGAAGCTGATAAGTTCAATGGGCGGCTTTAAGAGATGGCTTAGCAAAAATGTTGTTCTACTTGACAACCATGAATCTGCGAACATCACTCGAGAAGATGTTCCCAGAGGCTACTGCGGATCACCCTCTGAGAGATCTTTGTTGACCATTGAAGCTTGGATGCAATCGACTTTCTTCACGGGGAACTATATTACGAATCGTGCGAAAACAACTTATATGATATTTATTCATCATATAAAATTTGCAAAGAAGTTGGGAAATACTTGAGAGAAATGCAAAGCAGAGATCTTTGGGCAAAAGGTTTGTGGTGGCTATGAAGTACAACATAGGTGATACTAAGCTGTGATAAAACAAGTTGAAGAGATTCAAGTTCTTATTCATGAATTGCATGCGAGAGGATGTCACGTAGTGGCAGGTTCAAGTAGGTTCCATTATAGAAATTGTCACCTTCATGGAGAGGATTCTAAAGTTTACTTGAAACACAAGCGTCGAGAGATGACAATGGAGGATTTGATTCTAAAACTGAGTAGAAAGATCATGAAAGGAGGCAGTGTTGATGGGCAAGGAGCGATAATAGCCCAGAGGTGGGCCTTGACGAGAAAGTTCGAGATTCAAGGCAAAATGTCGAAAAAGCGAAAGCCAAAAGGCAGAAGACTTTAGAAAATTAAAGGGATTCTTGGGTTTGTGGGAAGAGAGTGGACATAAGGCGCGGGAGTGTCGCGCAGGGAAGATCAGGCTGTTCTCGGACTAATCAAGCACATGTGCATGAGTTCGATGACAATTTAGTTCTTGTTGTGACTGAAACTAATATGGTTTCAAATGCCCGAGGATGGTGGATTGACACTTGGTACGCTAGGCACATGTCTTGGTGACAAGGAATGCAATTTTTGGAATACAGGCATATGGATGATGGTGAAGAAGCTCTATGTGGGAAGTGAGTACTTGCCGCCGAATGTTGAAGGAAAGACGTATTGCTGCTGAGTTTTGCTTGGAAGAGTTGTGACTCTCAGCTGTGTGTTACATGTTTCTGAGATTAGGAAAAATTTGGTTTCAGGCCTATACTTAGTAAGAAGGGTTTAAACTTGTATTTGAATCGACGGGTTTTATTCTTGTGCCAAGTGGGATGTATGTGGGGAAAGGGTGCTTGATGAAGTACATTTAAACTCGATATGCCCATTCTGCGATACTATGAATAATAATAAGAACATACATTTATATTGTTGACTCTTTGTTTTATGGCATGCTAGGTTAGGACATGTTAACAATAGGAGTATATAGAATGGTTAATCTAAATCTACTACCAAAAGTTTGATGTTAACATACATAATAAATGTGAAATACTTGCTGAATCTAAGTTTGCTAGACAAAGTTTTAAATCAGTTCAAGAAAGGTCAGTGAACTGCTTGGTTTAATTCATAGTGATCTTTGTGACTTTAAGCTATGCAATAGTGGTGGAAAAATTATTTCATGGCACTATAGATGATTTGCGATAAATATTGTTATGTTTATTTGCTTCACAAACAAAGATGAAGCTTTGAATAGTTTTAAGACATATAAAGGTAGTAGAGAATCGGTTGGAAAGAAAATTAAAGTCATAAGATCCGGGTCGAGGTGGTGAATATGAGTGGCTGCATTCTCAGACTTTTGTGCTCAAAATGGCATTGTTCATCAAACAACGACTCATATACACCCAAACAAAATGGTGTGGCAAGAGAGGAAAAATAGGACTTTAAAGAAATGATAAACTCTATGTTTAAAACGGTTCAGGACTGCCACGTAACATTGGGGTGTGGCTTAACATATTTGCAAAGCACATTCTAAAAATATAAGAATTCCTTTTAAATTCAAATAAATCCTCTTATAAAAGTATGGAAGGAAGATTGCCATCTTATAAATGATCAAAATATGGAGCATTTAGCAAAAGTACTTATTCCCTTGCCTAAAAAAGACAAAACTTGGTCTAAAACAATTGATTAATATTGTTTATTGGTTTTGCAAATGCAAGTGCTGCATATAGGTTTCTAGTTTATAAATCTGAAGTGCATGACATACATGTAAATACAATTTTAGAATCTATGAATAATGAATTCTTTGAAGATGTTTTTTCATACAAGGAAAGGTCAATGAGCGCTATGTATGAACTTCGTGATAAACAGTCTACTCGATAGTTAGAACAACATAAGAACCTAGGAAAGAGTAGAATTAAAACCAAAGAATTTTGGTCGGGACTTTATAAGTTTCATGACCGGGAGACATGACTACAGAAAGCGATTACTTCACTGAGGCATTGTCTTGAAGGCTATTAATAGTGAGTTGAATCTCATATTTACACACACACCAAACATACCATGTCATTGGGAGCGGACGGAGTTACCTTACCTTGCCCCACGGGATGCAAATAGGTTGTAAATGGATTCAAAAGAAGCTTAAGGCGGTAAATAAATCGACAAATATAAGGCCGAGTTGGTAGCAAAGGATAGACAAAGGAGGGCTAGATTATTTTGACACCTACTCACCTGTGTCTAGAATAACATCTATAAGGATGCTCATTGCAATAGCTTCATTGAATAATATGGAAATACATCAAATGGATGTGAAAACAGCTTTTCTAAATGGAGAGCTAGATGAAGAGATATATGGAACAACCGAGGATTTGTAGTTTCAAAGGTAGAAAAATAAGGTGTCTGATTAACGAAGTCCATATATGGACTTATGACCAACGTTGGCATGAGAAATTTGATCACCTGATATTTGTCACATGGATTTAAAATCAATGAGTGTGACAAATGTGTATACATAAAGACATGCGCGAGATTCATAATATTTATAAATGTTTATGTTATTCAATAACATAATAGAGACAAGTAAGGATGTAATAATGTCCTGAAAAAGTTACTAAGCTCCATATTTGATATGAAAAGACCTAGGTCTAGGCTGATGTAATTTTAGAATTCAAATAAAAAGAAATAATGAAGGATGCATACTTACCTGATCCCGTATGTGGAAAGATTTAAACAAATATAATCAATCAAATTGCAAGGTTGCGATAACGCTTGATCTGATGCAAATGAAAAAGAATCTTTGGAATCTGATCTCACAGTACAATATTCACAAGTCATAGGTAGCTTGATGTACCTAATGAACGCCCTTTAGACGGATATTGCTTATTGATACTTAGAGGCTTAGTAGATATATCAAATAATCTGGAAAGACCATTTGGGAAGCTTTGGTTAGTGTTAAGGTATCTCAAGTATACCATAACATGGATTACATTATACAAAATATCCACCGATTACTTGAAGGCTATAGTGATGCTAATTGGATTTAAATGTCTGAAGCCAAATCGCCGGTGGATGTCTGTTTACCTTAGATCTTGCCATTTCTTGGAAGTCTTCAAACAAGCGTGTATAGCACGTTCAACTATGGATGCGAATTTATGGCACTCAGTGATAATTGCTGAGGAGGCGAGTGGCTAGAAATTTTTTTAGAGACATTGAGTGGCATGGCTTTAGTGCTTGACTATATGCATAAATTGTGATAGCATGGCAGCACAAGCTAGAGCCAAGTAACATCTACAATGGGTCCAGAGACATCAAGGCGTAGACACAATACTAATGGAGTTGCTTTCGCTGGTGGGTGATATCGATGCAATATATAGGTCGAGAGCCGGTGGGTGATCGGCTGAGCGAGGAGGCCTCACCCTGAGACGAGGTCAAGTTTATCGAGGGAATGGGTTTAAAGGCCCTTGAATGAGTTATACAGGCGGAAACCTAACCTGGTGCAGATCTGGGTTCAATAGGAAAACTAATTTGTGAACTCAGTAGTGAGAACACATGCTCTATAATTTCATAAGACAGCAATGTGTTTTACATTTTGATGTATAAGTTATGTATGGCATTTAATGACAGCGTATCTTTATGTAAGGGTAGAGCAGGCTTTGTCATTGTCACCTGATAATGTCATGAAGTGCATTTATGAGAGGTGAATGGCTAAAATTCTCTAGAGCTATCATGAATAAGCAGGATATGTTAGGACCAAGTAGACATAAACGATATAAACTGAGTACCTTTAAGTTATGTTATTGTGTGATACATATTGCTCGGATTTACTACAAGAAGGTGAGAGCGATTCCAGGAGTCCTTTATGTCAGTAATATACTTAGTGGTCAGGTCTTGCAACACTAAGGTAAGTTCAAGTCGAAAAAGACACTTTCCTAAAAAGCACAGGTTAAAGCTACTCTCTATGCATTACATAAATTTATTCTAATTGTAATTCACATTTCTTTTGTTATTTAAAAAATGTGGGGTATTGTTAGAATCTTTTTTAAAAAACAAAACCTCTTGTCCCACATCGGATGGGAGAGGGTTTTTTAAACTGTTTATATTGTAGAAAGCCCTCATGAATAAGTGATGAGAATTGGAGGCCCACTAGTGATGGGTGGGTCTCTTCTCCATGGGCTCCCCTTGGTGGGCCTACCCAATATATATATATATATATATATATATATATATATATATATATATATATATATATAAAATTCAAAAGATGGGCCTTGGGCCTTGGGGCGATGGGCGAGTAGACTGATATGAAATCAAAGAGATTTTATTTATTTTTATTTTTGTTTTTGTTTTTAGAAACTGATGTCTTTTCTGAGAAGGGTTACCTTTTGAGAAGGATTGCCGTCTAGTTTTAAATTAAATCTGAGACTTTGTTTTTGGTTCTTCCTTGCATTCTCGTACATACATTCAAAAAAGGGAGGGGAAAAGAGTGTGAAAGAGTTTGTAGGTTGAAGTTTCACTGTGCAAATTCTTCCAACAATAGATAGTTTCATCACGGGGCAATCACTGCTTGGAGTCTTAGGTGGCCACCAGAAGAGGTGGAAATATTGTCTTTAGGACATTCACGATTTGCAAGACTCTATCTACCAGGATTAGTATATATATATATTTGTGATATATACGTATATTTATTATTTGATAAATGTTCAATCTATCTTCTTTCCTAATATTTACTGTAAGTGTTCTATTCTTGTACCAACAATCTAAAGACAATATCTCATGTAATACAGCATGTCGAGTTCACAAGCAAACCTACAGCCTGTGGTCGGTTCACAAGTGGAGAACACTGTGAATAACACTAACACTTTGAGTGTCTCAAAGAACCCTTCTGATGAGAAGCCTGATAAGTTCAATGGAACTGACTTCAAGAGATGGCAACAAAAAATGTTGTTCTACTTGACAACCATGAATCTGGCAAACATCACTCGAGAAGATGTTCCCAAGGCTACTACAGATCCTCCTACAAGAGAGATGCTGTTGACCATTGAAGCTTGGATGCAATCTGACTTTCTTTGCAGGAACTATATTCTGAATCGTCTGAAGGCAACATATGATATTTTAATTCATCATATAAGACTGCAAAGGAAGTTTGGGAAATGCTTGAGAAGAAATACAAAACAGAAGATGCTGGGGCCAAAAAGTTTGTAATTGGCAAATTTCTCAAGTACAACATGGCTGATACTAAAACTGTGATAAAAAAAGTTGAAGAAATTCAAGTTCTTATTCATGAATTGCATGCAGAGGGATGTGCAATAGTGAGCAGTTTCAGTGAGTTCCATTATAGAAATTGTCACCTTCATGGAGAGGATTTCAAAGTTTACTTGAAACACAAGCGTCGAGAGATGACAATGGAGGATTTGATTCTAAAGGCGGTGAAGATCGCGAAAGACGGTGTTGATGGAGCAAGGGCCAATGTCATAGAAAGTGAGCCTTGACAAGAAAAAGTTCCCGAAGATTTAAAGAATAGAAAATGTCGGCTTAGGCAAAGGCAAAGACTTTAAGAAAATTAAGGAAGTTCTTTGGGTTTGTGGAAGGAATTTGGACATAAAGGCCTGAAGTGTCGCCACTTAGGAAAGAATCGGTACATTTTCCGGGACTAATCGACACATGTGCATGAGTTCGATGACAATTTAGTTCTTTGTTGTGACTGAAACTAATATGGTTTCAAATGTCAAGGGATGGTGGATTGACACTGGTGCAACTAGGCACATATACGGTGACAAAGAATCTGTTTGAGTACAGCATATGGATGATGGTGAAAAAGCTCACATGGGAAATTAAATGCGCCTCTCGAATGTTGAAGGAAAAGCGATGTGTACTAAGGTTTTGCTTACGGAAAGTTGTGACTCTCATTGATATGTTACATGTTCTGAGATTAGGAAAAATTTAGTTCAGGCCCTATACTTAGTAGAAAGGGTTTAAACTTGTATTTAAACGGGTTTATTCTTACAAAGTACGGGATGTATGTGGGAAAGTACTTGAAGGCTTGTTTAAACTCGATGTACTTACGTACCAATACTATGAATAATAATAAGAACACTTACTGTTTATATTGTTGACTCTTTTGTTTTATGGCATGCTAGGTTGGGCATGTTGGCAATGGGAGTATATATAGAATGGTTAATCTAAATTTACTATCAAAGTTTGATGTTAACATACATAATAAATGTGAAGTATGTGCTGAATCTAAGTTTACTAGACAAAGTTTTAAATCTGTTCAAGAAAGGTCAAATGAACTACTTAGTTTAATTCATAGTGATCTTTGTGACTTTAAAGCTATACCTTCACGTGGTGGAAAAAATTATTTCATAACTTTTATAGATGATTGCAGTAAATATTGTTATGTTTATTTACTTCACAGCAAAGATGAAGCTTTGAATAGTTTTAAGACATATAAAGCTGAAGTAGAATCGATTGGAAAGAAATTGAGTCATGAGATCAGATAAGAGGTGGTGAATATGAGTCATTAAATTCTCAGGGCTTTGTGCTCAAAATGGCATTGTTCATCAAACAACGGCTCATATACACTTGACAAAGATGGTGTGTAGAGAGGGAAAAATAGGACTTAGGGAAAGTGATAAGCTCTATATTTAGACAGTTCGGGGCTACCACATAACAATAGGGTGGAAGCACTCTTCTTTGCGAACTTTATTCTAAATAGGAATTCCTTTTAAGAATTCAAATGAAATCTCGCTATGAAGTATGGAAAGGAAGATTACCATCTTATAAAATGATCAAAATATGAGAGTACGATTTAGCAAAGTACTTATTCCTTGCCTAAAGAACAAACTTGGTCTAAGAACAGTGATTACATGTATTTGTGGTTTCTGGGGGGGGGGGGGGGAAATGCAAGTCTTGCATATAGGTTTCTAGTTTATAAATGCGAAGTGCATGACATACATGTAAATACAATTTTATAAAAATCTATGAGCCATTTGAATTCTTTGAGATGTTTTTCCTTGAGGAGAGAGGTCGATGGCCCATGTATGGCGAACTCGTGATGAGCAGTCTACTCCGATGGTTCAAGAACAAACATACGAACTAGGAAAGGGAGTAGAATTAAAAAACCAAATTTGGTGGGACTTTATAAGTTTCATGACCATGGGAGAACCACAAACTACAGAAAAGCGATTACTTCACACAGAGGCATTGTCCTTTAGAAGGAAGCTATTAATAATTGAGTTGAATCCATCTTACAAAACCATACGTGGGAGGCTAGGATTTGATTTACCACCGGGAAATGGCCAAGAATGGGTTGTAAATGGATTACCAGCTTGGCGATGGCTGGATCGACGAATATAAGTGGGGTTGGTAGCAAAAGGATAGACAAAAGGAGGGCTAGATTATTTTTGACACCTACTCACGTGTCCAGAATAACATCTACTTATAAAAGGATGCTCATTGCAATGGCTTCATTGAATAATATGGAAATACATCAAATGGATGTGAAAGCTTGACTTTTCTAAATGGAGGAAATTTAGATGAAGAATATATATGGAGTGTAACCCGGAAGGATTTGTGGTTGGTCGAAAATAAGGTATGCAAGTGAGCAAGTCCTTATATGGACTTAGCGAGCCCCAAAAGCAGTGGCATGAGAAATTTGATCACGTGTTGTCACATGGATTTAAAATCAATGAGTGTACGATAAAATGGCGTATCACACATCTAAGACATACAGCGAATTCATGTATTTATGTGCTTTATCAGTGTAATCTCTTATAATGGGAACAAACCAAGGATGTAATAATGTCCACAAAAAAGTTACTAAGCTCCATATTTGATATGAGAAAGACACAAGTGCAGCTGATATAATTTTAGAATTCAAATAAAAAGAAATAATGAAGGATGCACACTTACCTGATCCATTATGTGAAAATTTTAAACAAATATAATCAAATCAAATTTACAGGTTGGAGTAACTTTTGATGCAAATTATAGCGAAAAAGAATCTGGAGATGCAGTCCTCACAGTACAACATTCACAAGTCATATGGTAGCAGTGTGTACCTAATGAGCATGTAGACGGATGTGCTTATTCGATGCGGGCTTAGTAGATATACTAGTAATCCTGGAAAAGACCATTGGGAAGCTTTGGTTCGAGTGTTAAAAGGTATCTCAAGTATACCATAACATATGGATTATTATACAAATATCCTGATACTTGAAGGCTATGGTGATCTTGGTGGTTTCAGATATCTGAAACCAAATCGACGGTGGATATGTATTTACCTTAGGAGAAGTCTTTGCCATTTCTTGGAAGTCTTCAAACAAACGTGTATAGCACGTTGACTATGGTACGAATTTATAGCACTGATAAAGGCTGGCGAGGAGCGAGAGTGGCTAAGAATTTTTAGAAGACATTCCGAGTGGCAATATAAGCACATAACGGTATATGCATAAATTGTGATAGCATGGCGGCACAAATTTGGGGCAGTAACATCTGATGGAAAGTGAGACACATAGGCGTAGACACAATACTATTAAACAGTTGCTTTCTAGTGGAGTGATATCGATACAATATATAAGGTCGAGAAGGCAAATTTAGGCGATCCCTTTGACAAAGGCCTACCTAGAGAAGCGAGTCGAGTTTACATCGAGGGAATGGGTTTAAAGCCTTGAATGATGAGTTATACTAGGCGAAACTAACCTGGTGGATCTAGGTTCAATAGGAAAACTAGTTTAGTAAAACTCAAGTAGTGAAACACATACTCTACTCATTTCCTAAGGTAATTTAATGTGTTTTTATTGATGTATAGGTTATGTATAGCATTTAATGACAACGATATCTTTATGTAAAGGTGAGCTTGAACAGAAAGCTTTAATCATTGTCACCTATATGATAGTAATGTGGGGTCGCATTTATGAGAATTGAATGGCTAAAATTCTCTAGAGCTATCATAAATGGCTGGGATATGTTCAGGACCAAAATGAACATAAACGTATAAACTCAAGTACCTTTAAGTTATGTTGTGTGTGATACATGTTGCTCAGTTACTACAAGAAGGTGAACAGTTCAAGATCTTTATATCCAATGTGTCACCAAGTAGATCCGATGTGCAACACTAAAGGTAAGTTCAAGTCCAAAGACACTTTCCTAAAGCACAACGATTACGCTCTCTATGCATTACATAAAATTTATTCTAATTGTTTAATTCACATTTCTTTTGTTATTTAAAAAATGTGGGGTATTGTTAGAATCTTTTTTAAAAAACAAAACCTCTTGTCCCACATCGGATGGGAGAGGGTTTTTTAAACAATTTATATTGTAGAAAGCCCTCATGAATAAGTGATGAGTATTGGAGACCCACTAGTGATGGGTGAGTCTCTTCTCCATAGGCTCCCCTTGGTGAACTACCAATATATATATATATATATATATATATATATACTGCTGCTATATATATATATATATATATATATATAAAATTCAAAGATGGGCCTTGGGCCTTGGGGCGATAGGTAGTGGGCTTTGATATAAATCAAAAGATTTTTATTTTGTTTTTATTTTATTTTATTTTTGAAGCAGTAAATACTTTGCGAGAAAGGTTGCGAGCTTTCGGAAAGGTTACCGTCCCGGTTTTAAATTGTCACAGGACTTTTGTTTTTGGTTCTTCCTTGCATTCTCGTATACATTAAAAGAGAGAAAATTGTGAAAGAGTTTGCGAGGTTGAAGTTTCTGTGCAAATTCTTCAACTTGATAGATAGTTTCATCACGGGAGGCCCGATCACTGCGATCTTCGGTGTGCGAGAGAAGAGGTGAAATATTGTCTTTAGGACATTGCAATTTGCAAGACTCTATCTACCAAGTTAGTATATATATATTTGTGATATATCTGTATATTTGTGTTAGTCTGTGTTCAATCTATCTTCTTTCCTAATATTCTTTATCAAGTGTTCTATTCTTTGTCATAAACAATCTAAAGACAATATCTCATATGTCTGACATCATCGAGTTCCTGAAGCAAACCTACAGCCTGTGGTCGGTTCACAAGTGGAGAACACTGTGAATAACACTTCTTTGCTTTGAGTGTCTCGAAGAACCGCCGATGGCTTTGATAAGTTCAATGGGCCCGACTTGAAGATGGCAACAAAAATGTTGTTCTACTTGACAACCGCCAGAATCGGCAAGCATCACTGGGAAAGATGTTCCCAGTACTCTGAGATCCTCTGCAAGAGAGATCTTTATTGACCATTGAAGCTTGGATGCAATCGACTTTCTTTCTTGGGAACTATATTACGAATCGTCTAGAAAACAACTTATATGATATTTATTCATCATATAAGGCGCAAAAGGAAGTTGGAAATGCTTGAGAAAGAAATACAAAAGCAGAAGATCTTTGGAGCCAAAAAGTTTGTAATTGGCATTTCTCAAGTACAACATGGTGATACTAAAGCGTGATAAAACAAGTTGAAGAAATTCAAGTTCTTATTCATGAATTGCATGCGAGAAGGGATGTGTCTTGATAAGTGAGCGGGTTTCAAGTAGGTTCCATTATAGAAAGTATCACCTTACATGGAGGGATTTCAAGTTTACTTGGAAACCGCAGCGTCGAGAGATGACAATGGAGGGTTTGATTCTAAGGCTTGAGTAGAAGAAGATCACGAAAGGGGGAGGCCGGTGTTGATGGAGCAAGGGCGATGTCATAGAGAGTGAGCCTTGACAGAAAAAATTCCAGAAATTCAAAAAGCGAGAAAATGTCAAAGCAAACCAAAAGTAAAACTTTAAGAAAATTAAGGAAGTTCTAATGGGTTTGTGGAAAGAGTGGACATAAGGCACAAGAGTGGCTAGCCACTGGAAGAATCAGGAGGCGTACTCGGACTAATCAAGCACATGCATGAGAGTTCGATGACAATTTGGTTCTTTGTTGTGGTGAGAGCAATATGGTTTCAATGTCGAGGGATGGTGGATTGACAACGGGTGCAACTAGGCACATATGCGGTGACAAGAATGTTGTTTTGAATACAAGCATATGGATGATGGTGAAAAGAGCTCCTATATGGGAAATTAGTGCGCCTCGAATGTTGAAGGAAAGCGATGTGCTACTAAAGAGTTTATACGGAAAAGTTGTGACTCTCACGTGTGTTACATGTTCACGAGATTAGGAAAAATTTAGTTCAGGCCCTATACTTAGTGAAAGGGTTTAAACTTGTATTTGAATCGACGGGTTTATTCTTACCAAAGTGGGATGTATGTGGGGAAGAATTACTTGGCCGAAGGCTTGTTTAAACTCAATGTACTTATTCTCATGCTATGAATAATAATAAGAACATACAATTTATATTGTTGACTCTTTTGTTTTATGGCATGCTAGGTTAGGACATGTTAACAATAGGAGTATATATATAGAATGGTTAATCTAAATCTACTACCAAAAGTTTGATGTTAACATACATAATAAATGTAGAAATGCTTGCCTTGAATCTAAGTTTGCTAGACAAAGGATTTAAATCGAGTTCAAGAAAGTCGATGAACTACTTAGTTTAATTCATAGTGATCTTTGTGACTTTAAAGCTATACCTTCACGTGGTGGAAAAAATTATTTCATAACTTTTATAGATCAGTTGCGGTAAGCTATTGTTATGTTTTGTTACTTCACCGGCAAAGATGAGCTTTGAGAATAGTTTTTAAGACATATAAAGGTGAAGTAAGAATGTCAGTTGGAAAAGAAAGGTAAAGTCATAAGATCCAGATAGAGGTGGTGAATATGAGTCATTTGCATTCTCGAGACTTTTGTGCTCAAAATGGCATTGTTCATCAAACAACGGCTCATATACACCCAAACAAAATGGTGTAGTAGGAAGGGAAAAATAGGACTTTAAAGGAAATGATAAACTCTATGTTGAGCAGGTTCGAGTACCACATAACTTGTGGGGGTGGCTTGCCTGCTACTTGACTTTATTCTGATAGAATTCCTTTTAAGAATTCAAAATAAAATCTCCCTTATGAAGTATGGAAAAGGAAGATTACCATCTTTATAAAATGATCAAAATATAGGGCTGTTTAGCAAAGTACTTATTCCCTTGCCTAAAAGAACAAAACTTGGTCTAAAACAATTGATTGTGTGTTTATTGGTTTTTCGCGAAATGCAAGTCTTTGCATATAGGTTTCTAGTTTATAAATACGGAAGTGCATGACATACATGTAAATACAATTTTAGAATGCATAGTGTTGAATTCTTTGAAGATGTTTTCCTTACAAGGAAGAGAATCCCGATGGCGTATGTATAGCGGGCTCGTGATGAACAGTCTACTCGATGGTTGAGAACAACATCTCAGGAACCTAGGAAAGGGGTAAATTAAAAAAACCAGAATTTTTGATTAGGACTTTATAAGTTTCCATGACCATAGGAGAGTACTGGCTGAAAAGCGGTCTTTCACGAGGCATTTGTCTTAGAAGGAAGCTATTAATAGTGAAGTTGAATCCATCTTCTATGAAAACCCATACGTGAGGAGGCCCGGTTGATTTACCACCGAATGCTTAGATGAGTTGTAAATGGATTTTCAAAGAAGCTTAAAGGCACGATGGCTCAGTCGACAAATATAAGGCGGGTTGGTAGCAAAGGATATGGAAACCAAAGGAGGGCCAGATTATTTTGACACCTGCTCACCTGTGTCAGAATAACATCTATAAGGATGCTCATTTGCAATAACTTCATTGAATAATATGGAAATACATCAAATGGACAAGAAAGCGACTTTCTAAATGGGTAGATGAAGAGAGATATATATGGAACAACCCCGGGAAGGATTTGTGGTTCAAGGTCAGAAAATAGGTGTCTTGATTAACCCAGTCCTTATATGGACTTGGCGGCAGCGATGGCATGAGAAATTTGATCACACAATGTTGTCACATGGATTTAAAATCAATGAGTGTGACAAATGTGTATACACATAAAGACATCACGTGAGAATTCATGTGTGTTTGTGTCTTTATGTTGGCCGATAATAACTTATAATGAAGACAAGTAAGGATGTAATAATGTCCACAAAAAGTTACTAAACTCCATGTATTTGATATGAAGACCTAGGTCTAGTGATGTAATTTTGGGAATTCAGAAAAGAAATAATGAAGGATACATGCCACACAATCCATTATGTGGAAAAGATTTTTAAACAAATATAATCAGTAAAATTGCAAGGTTGCATTAACACCTTTTGATCTGAAGTACAGGCGAAAGAATGGAATGCGAGTCGCCACAATTACAATATTCACAAGTCATAGGTAGCTTGATGTACTATCAGACGCCACTAGGCCGAATGTTGCTTATTATTAGCTTGAGGCTTAGTAGATATACTAGTAATCTGGAAAGACACCGTGGGGAAGCTTTGGTTCGAGTGTTAAGGTATCTCAAGTATACCATAACATATGGATTACATTATACAAAATATCCACCCGTACTTGAAGGCTATAGTGATGCTAATTGATTTCAGATGTCTGAAACCAAATCGACCGGTGGATATGTATTTACCTTGGGAGGTCGCGCCATTTCTTGGAAGTCTTCCCAACAAGCGTGTATACACGTTCAACTATAGATCACGAATTTATAGCACTCGATAAAGGCTGGCGAGGAAGCAGTGGCTAAGAGAAATTTTTTAAGAAGACATTCCGGTATGGCATAAACTTATGCTTGACTATATGCATAAATTGTGATAGCATGGCGGCCTGAAGCTAAACCAAAAGTAACATCTACAATGGAAAGTCAGACACATAAAGGCGTAGGCACTTATCTTATTAAGCAGTTGCTTTCTAGTGGAGTGATATCGATGCAATATATATAAGGTCAAAGGCAAATTTAGTGATCCTTTGACAAAAGGCCTACCTAGAGAAGCGAAGTCGAGGGTTTGCATCGAGGGAATGGGTTTAAAAGCCCTTGAATGAGTTATACTAGGCGGAAACCTAACCTAGTTGGATCTAGGTTCAATAGGAAAACTAGTTTAGTAAAACTCAAGTAGTGAAACACATACTCTACTCATTCCTAAGGTGTTTAATGTGTTTTCTGTTGATGTATAGGTTATGTATAGCATTTAATGACAACGATATCTTTTATGTAAGGTGAGCTTGAGCAGAAAGCTTTAATCCATTGTCACCTATATGATAGTAATGTGGGGGTCGCATTTTATGAGAATTGAGTGGCTAAAATTCTCTAGAGCTATCATGAATAAGCGGGATATGTTCAGGACCAAAATGAACATAAACGTATAAACTGAGTACCTTTAAGTTATGTTGTGGCTGTGATACATATTTGCTCGGATTTACTGAAGGTGACAGTTCAAGATCTTTATATCGATGTGTGTCACCAAGTAGATCTAGATGTGCGACACTTAGGTAAGTTCAAGTCAAAGACACTTTTTCCTAAAGCCGCAACAGTTCTTGCTTCACTCTCTATGCATTACATAAAATTTATTCTAATTGTAATTCCACATTTCTTTTGTTATTTAAAATGTGGGGTATTATTAGAATCTTTTAAAAAACAAAGCCTCTTGCCACACATCGGATGGGAGAGGGGTTTTTTAAAAGCCCATTTATATTGTGAGAAAGCTCGTGAATAAGTGATGAGAATTGGAAGTACTAGTGATGGGTGGGTCTCTCTTCTCCATGGAGCTCCCCCTTAGGTAGGCCTACCCAATATATATATATATATATATATATATATATATATATATATATATATATATATATATATAAGGAATTCAAAGATGGGCCTTGGGCCTTGGGGCGCGATGGGCACGTGGGCTTTTGATATAAATCAAAGATTTTATTTATTTTTATTTTTATTTTTATTTTTTTGAAACGATAAATGCTACACGAAAGGTTCTGAGCTTTCGAAAAGATTGCGTCAATTTTTAAATTCAATACAGACTTTTGTTTTTGGTTCTTCCTTGCATTCTCGTACATACATTCAAAAGAGAGGAAAATTGTGAAAGAGTTTGCTTGAGTTGAGTTTCACTTGTCTGGAAGTCTTGTGATAGATAGTTTAAGTCGCGGGAGCGATCGGCATACTTGATCTTCGTGTACAAGAAGAGAGGTGAAATATTGTCTTTTAGGACATTCTGATTCTTGAAGCTACTATCTCTTAAAGTTAGTATATATATATATATTTGTGATATATCTGTATATTTGTGTATATTTGTGTTAGTCTGTGTTCAATCTATCTTCTTTCCTAATATTTACTGTAAGTGTTCTATTCTTGTACCAACAGTTTTTTGTGTTTTCATCACCGCCTTATGTGTTGTTTGTGTTGGCTTTTTTTGACTTGTTACGATACGTATTAGTGTTTTGGGCAATTCAAAACATATATGATTAGATAGAAACGTCAATTTCAATCAGGGTTATTAATGTTGTAGAACTGGAGTATTATGAATTATAATCATTATAGAATTTTTAAATATGTGAAACATATCCAGTCGTTATATAAGATCTTCATTAACTTGGATAAATTGGACTATGGTTGGAGAAGCATCGACTAGTGGACTTTCCTGGGTTCTGTAACAGCTCTCAGAGGACATAGCTGGTGGAGGATCACACGCTGACGACGTTAAATATTGGCCGCGGGCCGAGCGGGTTCCGGGGGAACACTGACACGTGGAGCGAAGAATAGTCACTCAGACATTCAATGAGTGGGACTCAAGCTGATGTAAACATTCCTGCGCGTGTAGCTTGTTGTTGGAGCATTCTGTTTATAAGGGAGCTAATATGTTTCTTCTAAATATCCGATATGGGACTTAGTTTTAGTCTTCAAATAATCAAAAGTTAGTAAAAAAAATGTAATTAGAAGGAATCAAACTCTTGACCACTATCAAAGCTAGGAGACATGGTACCAACAAGCTACAAGTGTTAAAATTCACTAAATGAATAAATATATATATATAAAGTACAACTAAATGATTATTTAGGCTTCATTTGAATATGTTAAGATTTAAATATCACACATATTTTATTTTCTAACATTTAAAAGATTGATATATTTACACTTAATTTAATAATATCAAATATAAAAATAAATATTATGAAATTTTAATTTATTTGTATATTTTTTAATTAATTTTAATTTTAATAATATATATTATCTTGTTTACATCTGTCATCGATTGAGGTGAAGTGAGCGCAGGCCAGATAATTTTTTGATTCAACGATTGATTTGGTTTTAAAACATTACTTCGCATGTTTACTTGTACGGAATACGTGGTGGAAACAGATTTGGGTGGGAAACTCCGTGTGGGTCTGTGTCCATCTATGGCAGAGGGAAGAGGAAAAGGCAGGAGGTGTTTCTCATCTTCCCAAGCCCTAAGAATTCTGCACTGACCTGGTGGTTTTTCATCCGACATCACCGTTAACCTTCTTAGAGGAGAAAGAAAGGTGCATAAGGGATTTAATAAAGGTATAGTTCTTGTGTGCTTAGTCTTAGGATTATACGTGCATATGTGCCCCTCGATTACTTAAATCGTGATAATTCATTTTATTATTTCAATAAAAATATTTATTTTTTAAGAAAAGAATAATTTAAATTAGTTATTAGCGTCGATAAAAACGTAGAATCGAAAATCGTAAGCAATAAATGATGAAATAACGTCAGGGTTAATAGAAAGCAGTACTAAAGCACATATATTTGATAATTGAGTATATTATTACTTATTGTGGTAAAATACATATTTATAATTTTGTAGCCTTGGTGATGATCATTGATTTGATTTAACTGTCTTTGTGTATCTTTCTTTATGCAGTGCTCCAACGCGAATATGAAATAAATCTGCATGCTTGACGACCCGAGCTGGCGTGGTCTGCTTTGAGATCATACAACTAAAAATGCATGCAAGACGGTGACAATAGCGTATACCTGAGAAGGTGACGATATTTGACATGAGAGTGACAATTAAATCTGTGGAAAACAAATAGACCTAGATTTGTGTGGATTAACTATTTTATTGAGAAAAAAAATAAAAATAGGTGAATATTGATAATTTCAAGCCAAGAATGATAAAAAAATCATCACTCCTTACTTAAAGAGAAGGTTGACAATGAAGAAGTTAAGAGAAAAAAAAGCTATATAACAATGATTAAGACAAGAAGAAAAGTTGCATAAGGGATCATTGAATAAAGGAGACAATGGGATGGTTCTTGTAAGATTTTGGGTGCCCCGTCGATTACTTATATCGTGATAATTCATTTTATTAGTTCCATAAAAAAATATTTAATCAAAATGATTATTTTTTTATTTAGTTATCGTTTAAAAATATTTCCATAAAAGATTTTTTAACTTATAATTAAATTAAATTTTATTAAATTATAACTTATTAAGATAAAAAAAACTTTGTTTGAAGATATTTATTTTTTCAATTTTGAACTAAAGCAATTTACTTTTTTTGGTGACATCTATTAACTTTGCAATTACATTTTTGGATTTAAACTTGGTTTTCACATGTGCACATTCCATCATTTTACCGCTTGAACCAAGCCTGGGTCTAAAGCAATTTATTTTTAAATATGTATTTATTTTTATTTGTAATTTTTACTAAATACAAGTTTTTATAGTTTAAAAAAGTTTTTATTAAATAAAATAAATAAATTTTAAACAAAAATTTTATGATACTAATTTTGCCTTGCTTTTTAATACTTAATAAAGATTTGTTCAAAAAAAATACTTAATATAGACAAACCATTTAAAAACAAATAATTCAAAACTTAACCTAATTAAGTATTATTTAAATATTGTTTAAATTTTTTATTAATTCTAATTAAAAATAAATAAACAAACACCACCTACAATCAATGTTTTAAAAACCGACCGGTGATGAAATTAGAAAAGTTTTTGATTCACGGTGTACAGATTGAATTGATAGTCGGACTGTGGTCAAGTCGGATTAAAGCGAGGCAGGAAGGTCATGTTCGAAGCTGATCGGTCGAGGCGGGGCGATACGATCAGTTTTAAAACATTGATGCAAAGCCGTAGTTGTCGCCTTGAGATAAAGATTATTTATTCATTATGTTTTCAAATATTTGTTTTTTGTCTTTATTTTTCTTCACTATTCACTTCTTTCATCTTCTTCTAGTTTCATTATTTCTTAAGATAGTTCAACCTACATTAGGCAGGCCTGAGCCGGGCGGGAGGGCATGGACGGGGCCCCCACACCTTTCCCGGGGCCCATATATTATACTAACCTTATATAATTAATATTTAGTGTATAAATATTAATTTACTTTTCTTCTTCATTCCTTTCTTCTTCGATTCTCCCAGCCAGAAAGCGGCCACGAACTCACGCCCCACGACTCCCATGTTCAGCGCGCCTTCTTTTTTGTTCTTTAAGAATTTGCCTAATGCTCTTGAGTCTCAGTCTCGAGTCTCATCCCATCCCGATCTCGATCCCATCATCGTGCCCAATTTTTCATAAGTACGATTATACTCTTTGTTATTTCTCTTCCATTTTTGGGTTTTAGGGTTTTTTCTCGTTATTTTTGTTCTTGATTTTTGGGTTTTTGGGTTTGTGTTGTGTTTGAGTTTGGATTTTTATTCAAATTTTGGTTTGTTCTTCCGTTATTAGGTTTTAGGGTTTTTTTTTTTTTTTTTTTGTTTTGGTTTTTGGGTTTTTTTTTTTCCATTATTTTTGTTCTTCCATTATTGATTTTTGATTTTTGTTCTTCCGTTATTAATTTTTGATTTTGTTCTTCCATTATTTTTGGGTTTGTTCTCTCATGATATGGGCACCTCGCTACTTAAAGTGATATATATGTTTTTTTAATTTTAAATATAAATCATCGTTTATTATTTGATCATTTTTGTTGTTATAATCAATGGTTAAACTGTTTTGGATTGTGTGTGGTTTATACAAAAATCAAAATAATGGTGGGTTCTGATTATTTGGTCAATAAAATTATAAATGGGTGCCTATTTTTCTGTCAAAGCTGGATGTCAAGCAGGAGTAGGGGTCAAATGTTGGTACCACTATTCGAGCATTACGTTGGCGGGAGATCGTTCCTATGTGCTTGAATTTAGCGTTTGATTATTCAGTAATTCAGCCCGGAGAGGTTTTGATTTTTCGGGTTGCATTTGGATTTCCAAAACTCGAGATTCGTTTAAATACAAGCCCTTAGCTCAGGCCTCTTTCCATATTCGAGGAGCTATTGTTAGCTGCTGTTATATTCTTAACTTTTTTATATGATGTTGCCTAAAAAACATTTATCGTGATGAAAAAAGAAAAAAGAAAGAACGAATAGAGGAGATAGTAGAATCACAAAGGAGCTGATGACAAATTTGTTCTTAAAAGAGTAGAAGAACCTTACAAAGATTGAGTGTAGACAATCTTGAACAATCTAATGAAAATTTAAATGATGAAAATCCATATCAATGAAGACTATTAATTTGAATGATCATGATAATGTAATAAATCATATCAATGAGGATAACTTATTTAAATGAACATGATAATGTACAAATGCATCTAATATTGAAGTTGTAGAGTGATGATGAACACTTAGTCCCTCATTTGGATATTTATGATCCTAAAATTGGGGAAATCTCTCAACAATAAAGATAAGGATATTTTAGTTGAAAAAGGGCCTATAAGGGAATTAAATCTTGAGTTTTCCTTTAGATAATAAATCTAGGCATTTTCATATGCTTATTACATTATTCTAGAAAGATGGAAGTAACGGAGAGATTCACCAGATAGAAAATGGTTGGTTTATAAACATGTGGATAAAGTATATTGCTTTGTTGCAAATTGTTCACAACTCAAAACAACAAAGTTCTTTAGCAAATGATGGATTGAATGATTGGGAAGCATCTTAGTAGAGACTCAAACAACATGAGAATAATATTGAGCATATGACTAACATGAATACTTGGATTGAACTAAGAGTAAGATTAAAACATAATGAAACAATTGATAAAGATTTGCAGCAAGGATTTTCAAAGGAGAAAGAACGTTGGAGACAAGTTTTAATAAGAATAATTTACATTGTAAAATGTCGGCTAAAAATAATTTAGCTTTTCGAGGGGATCTGACGAGAAACTTTATCGGGATAGTAATGGTAATTTTGGGGTTAATTGAAATGATTACAGGGTGATTTGATAATGCAAGATCATATTTAGGCGTATCAAAATCAAAATTCCATTACCATTATCTTGGTCATAAAATTCAAAATGAGTTAGTTTCTCTTTTAGCCTATAATGTTAAAACTTCTATGATAAGGATCATCAAAGAAGCAAAATATTTCACTATAATTCTTGATTGTACCCCAGATGTGAGCCATCAAGAACAAATGACTCTAATAGTACGATGTGTAAATATGTCTAGTAACAAAATAAAAATAGAGGAGTACTTTTTAGAGTTCTTGAAGGTGGATGATACATATGGATTTTTAATGAATTATTAAATGCATGTAAGTCTCTTGATATGAATGTTGATGATGTGAGGGTGAGGTTATGTGATGGTTCTAATATGAAAGGAAAACACCAAGGAGTTCAAAAGAGATTGCTTGAAATAAATCCGAGGGCTTTATATATGCCATGTGCTTGTCATAGTCTTAATCTTACTCTTTGTGATATGGCACATTCTTGTGTTAAAGCTGTTTCATTTTTTGGAATTGTGCAACGTATATATTCATTATTTGCAAATTCTACTAAAAGATGGAAGGTACCTTGATAATGTTCGGACTTAACAGTGAAATCTTTGTGTAATACTCGATAAGGAAAGTCGAATTAAGTGTTAAAGCTATTAGATTTCAAACACCTCAAATTAGGTTAACTTTGTTGCAATTGTATAAATCTTGTGATGATGCCAAGTCAAAAGTGAAGCGAAAGTTTGGCTAGTTCCATGAGAGTTTTGAGTTTTTACTTAGTATGGTTATTTGGGTATGAGAATTTTATTTGCTATTAACATGGTGAGTAAGAAGTTTCAATCTAAATCTATATTGCGTGACACTACAACAAGGAATTGGAAGGTGTAATGTTATTTTTTGAAAAATATAGAAATGAAGGGTTTGAATCTAGCATGAATATTGCTAAAAGTCTTGCATTTGATATGAATATAGAGCCAATACTTCCAACAAAACGTTGTGTTTTTAGGAAAAAACAATTTGATGAGAATAATCATGATGAAGAAATACAATCAGCTGAGGAGTCCTTTAGAGTCAATTATTTCTTGGTTGTTGTAGATATGGCAATTGCTTCTTTGAAAGATAGATTTGAGCAATTAAAAATATTTGAAAATATTTTTGGATTCTTATTTGATTCAAAAAAGTTGAAGTCATTGGGTGATAATGAATTAAGAGAATCTTGCACTAAATTTAAGACTACTTTTTCTCATAATAATTTGTCGGATGTTGATGCAAATGACCTTTTTTGAAGCTAAAGTGTTGCAAATGACTTTGCCAAATGTGGTAATATGCCACTTGAAATTCGAGTTGGTCAAAGTTAACGATTGTTATCAAATGTTTCAATTGCATACCGAATCCCCCATTAGCGATGCCGTTATTTGTAGCATCCGCGAGAAAAGTTTTCAAAGTTAAAATTATTAAATCCCTCGCGAGGTCGTCGATGTCGCGAAAAGATTGAATGACTACTTGATTTTATGTATTGAAAAATATGTTAGAAAATATTGATGTTGACACTATTATCAATGATTTTGCATCTAGAAATGCTGAAGACAATGTTTTTATGAACATTTGTATCTTAATCTAAATTAAATGTTTTTATTTCGATTGTAAAAAATATTTTATTTGTTAGTCTAATAAAAACTACCATTTACAAGCATTTTTTTTATTATGTACACTTAGGAACTTTAATTATGTACATTAGGGGCCCTTATTTTGTGCCGCCAAGACTCCAAAAAAATATCGGGGGCCAGGCCTTCTTGCTCAGGGCCATATAATCTCACTAACCTTATATAATTAATATTTAAATTGTATAAATATTAATTCCCTTTTCTTCTTCATTCCTTTTCTTCTTCTCGAGTTCTCCCAACTGACGGCCACGAACTCCGCCCACGGCTCAGTAGGCCCACCACCTTCTTTGTTCTTTAAGAATTTGCCTAATGCTCTTGAGTCTCGAGTCTCGAGTCTCATGCAATCCCGATCTCGATCCCATCATCATTCGAATTTTTTCATAGAGGTACGATTTTTCTCTTTAATTATTTCTCTTCCATTTTTGGGTTTTAGGGTTTTTTCTCGTTTATTTTTGTTCTTGATTTTTGGGTTTTTAGGTTTGTGTTTGTGTTTGGGTTTGGATTTTTTATTCAAATTTTGGTTTGTTCTTCCGTTATTAGGTTTTAGGGTTTTTTGGTTTTTGGGTTTTTTTTTTCCATTATTTTTGTTCTTCCATTATTGATTTTTGATTTTTGTTCTTCCGTTATTAATTTTTGATTTTGTTCTTCCGTTATTAATTTTTGATTTTGTTCTTCCATTATTTTTGGGTTTGTTCTCTCATGATATGGGCACCTCGCTACTTAAAGTGATATATATGTTTTTTTAATTTTAAATATAAATCATCGTTTATTATTTGATCATTTTTGTTGTTATAATCAATGGTTAAGCATTTTGGATTGTGTGTGGTTTATACAAAAATCAAAATAATGGTGGGTTCTGATTATTTGGTCAATAAAATTATAAATGGGTGCCTATTTTTCTGTCAAAGCTGGATGTCAAGCAGGAGTAGGGGTCAAATGTTGGTACCACTATTCTGACATTCTGTTGGCCAGGATCGTTCCTATGTGCTTGAATTTCTGCGTTTAGTGTCAAGTAATTCACTGGAGAGGTTTTGATTTTCAGGTTGCATTTGGATTTCAAAACCCTACCCGTTTAAATACAAGCCACTTCCTAATTTCAGCCTCTTTCCATATTCCAAAGGTTGTTCTTGTTATATTCTTAACTTTTTTATATGATGTTGCCTAAAAACATTTATCCGTAGTGAAAAGAAAAGAAAACGAATAGAGAGATAGTAGAATCACAAAAAGAGCTATCGTGATAAATTTGTTCTTAAAAGAGAAGAACCTTCTAAAAGATTGAGTGTAGACAATCTTGAACAATCTAATGAAAATTTAAATGATGAAAATCATATCAATGAAGACTCTATTAATTTGAATGATCAAGGAGAATGACAAATCATACTGAGGATAATGACTTTATTTAAATGAATACGATAATGTACCAATGCATCTAATATCAAGTTGTAGGTATTGATGAACACTTAGTCCCTCATTTGATATTTATGATCCTAGAAATTGGGGAAATCTCAACAACAAAGATAAGGATATTTTAGTTGAAAAGGCCTCTATAAGGGAATTAAATTTATTTCCTTAGATAATAAATCTAGGCATTTTTCATATGCTTATTATTCTAGAAAGATGAGTAACGGAGAGATTGCCATAGAAAATGGTTGGTTTACTCTAAACATGTGGATAAAGTATATTGCTTTTGTTGCAAATTGTTCACAACTCAAAACAATAAAAATAGCAAATGATGGATCGAATGATTGGAAGCATCTTAGTGGAGAGACTCAAACAACATGAGGAATAATATTATATATGATCAATATGAATACTTGGATTGAACTAAGAGTAAGATTAAACATAATGAAACAATTGATAAAGATTTGCAAAGAAGGATTTTCAAAGGAGAAAGAACGTTGGAGACAAAAGTTTTAATAAGAATAATTTCTGTTGTAAAATGTCTGGCTAAAAATAATTTAGCTTTTCGAGGAACTTTAACGAAACTTTATCGTGATATACGGTAATTGGGGTTAATCAAATGGGACATGTAATCGGATTTGATAATGCAAGATCATGTTAGACGTATCCAAAATCAAGAAATTCATTACCATTATTCGGCCATAAAATTCAAATGAAAGGCTTTCTCTCTCTCTTTCTTTAGCCTATAATGTTAAACTTCTATGATAAGGATCATCAAAGAAGCAAATATTTCACTATAATTTTTGATTTGCACTTTGATGTGTTTCACTCAAGAACAAATGACCTCTAATAGTAATGATGTGTAAATATGTCTAGTAACAAAATAAAACAGAGGAGTACTTTTGTAGTTCTTGAAGGTGGATGATACATCCGATTGGGGCTTTTAATGAATTATTAAACGCGTAAGTCTCTTGATCTGAATGTTGATGATGTGAGGGGTCAAGGTTATGACAATGGTTCTAATATGAAAGGAAAACACCAAGGAGTTCAAAAGAGATTGCTTGAAATAAATCCGAGGGCTTTATATATGTCATGTGCTTGTCATAGTCTTAATCTTACTCTTTGTGATATGGCACATTCTTTATGTCGTTCATTTTTTGGAATCAGGCAACGTGATATTCATTATTTGCAAATTTACTAAAAGATGGAAGATTTACTTGATAATGTTCCTACTCTAATGTGTTGAAATCTCGTGTAATACCTCGATGTCAATTAAAAGCGTTAAAGCTTATTAGATTTCAAAACACCTCAAATTAGGTTAGCCTTGTTGCAATTGTATAAATCTTGTGATGATGCCAAGTCAAAAGTAGCGTAAAGTTCGCTAGTTCCTTGAGAGTTTTGAGTTTTTACTTAGTATGGTTATTTGGTATGAAATTTTATCATATTAACATGGTGAGTAAGAAGTTTCAATCTAAATCTATGTGCATTGGACACTACAACAAAGGAATTGAAGGTGTAATGTTATTTTTTGAAAATATAGAAATGAAGGGTTTGAACTAAAGATGAATATTGCTAAAAGTCTTGCATCGATATGAATATAGAGCCAATACTAACAAAACGTTGTGTTTTTAGGAAAACAATTTGATGAGAATAACTACATGAAGAAATACAATCACCGAGGAGTCCTTTAGAGTCAATTATTTTCGTTGTCAGAGATATGGCAATTGCTTTTGAAAGATAGATTTGAGCAATTAAAAATATTTGAAAATATTTTTGGACTTATTTGATTCAAAAAAGTTGAAGTCATTGGGTGATAATGAATCAAGAGAATCTTGTACTAAATTTAAGACTACTTTTTCTCATAATAATTTGTTTGATGTTGATGCAAATGACCTTTTTTTGAAATGAAAGTGTTAAAATGACTTTGCCAAATGTGTTAATGTCACCATTTGAAATTCTCGAGTTAGTCAAAGTTGCAGATTGTTATCCAAATGTTTCAATTGCATACCGAATCCTATTAACGATGCCGGTGACTGTAGCATCCGCAGAAAGAAGTTTTTCAAAGTTAAAATTATTAAAATCCTACTTGAGGTCGTCAATGTCACAAGAAAGATTGAATGACCTAGCAATTTTATGTATTGAGAAAATATGTTAGAAAATACGCATACACTATTATCACGATTTCAGATCTAAATCTTCACAATGTTTTTTATTAATACTTGTATGCTTAATCTAAAATTAAAATGTTTTTATTTCGATTGTAAAATATTTTATTTGTTAAGTCTAATAAAAACTACCATTACAGCATTTTTTTTTATTGGTACACTTGAACTTTAATTATGTACATTAGGCCCTTATTTTGTTACTTCGCCCGGCCCAAAATAATAGACCTACTGCCTGCGGCCCATATATTATACTACCTTATATAATTAATATTTAATTGTATAAATATTAATTCCTTTCTTCTTCATTCCTTTCTTCTCGCCTCCCACAAAGCAAATGATTTAACTCTACTTACTTCCTACTACTTCCTTAGGGACACACCACCTTTCTTTTGTTTCTTTAAGAATTTTGTTTAACGCTTCAGTCTCGTAGTCTCGAGTCTCATCCGTCCTGCCTCGCCTACTAACTGAATTTTTTTCATAGAGGTAATTACTTTTCTTTTAATTATTTCTCTCCATTTTTTGGGTTTTAGGTTTTTTTCATGGTTTTGTTCTTGATTTTTGGGTTTTTAGTCAGGTTTGTGTTTGGGGTTCGATTTTATTCAAATTTTTGGTTTGTTCTTCCAAGTATTAGGTTTTGTGCTTTTTGTTTTTTTTGGTTTTTGGGTTTTTTTCCATTATTTTTGTTCTTCCATTATTGGATTTTTGATTTTGTTCTTCCAAGTAATTTTGATTTGTTCTTCCGTTATTAATTTTTGATTTTGTTCTTCCATTATTTGGTTTGTTCTCTCATGATATAAATCTCGCAATACTTTAAAGTGATATATATAGTTTTTTAATTTAAATATAAATTCACGCTACGGTTTGATCATTTTTGTTGTTATAATCAATGGTTAAACTGCTTTGATTGTGGTTTATACAAAAATCAAAATAATGGTGGGTTCTGATTATTTGGTCAATAAAATTATAAATGGGTGCCTATTTTTCTGTCAAAGCTGGATGTCAAGCAGGAGTAGGGGTCAAATGTTGGTACCACTATTCTGACATTCTCGCGCCAGATCGTTCCTATGTGCTTCGAATTTCGCGCTGGTGTCAAGTAATTCACCGGGAGAGGTTTTGATTTTCGTGCTGTACTGATTTCAAAACTCCACCGCTTTAAACACAGTTTTTCACTTAGCTCGAGCCTCCTTTCCATATTCCAAAGCATGTTCTTTGTTATATTCTAACTTTTTTTATAAGGATGTTGCCTAAAAAAACATTTATCCGTATTTAAAAAGAAAAAGAAAAACGAATAGAGAGATAGTAGAATCACAAAAAGGAGTTATTGACAAATTTGTTCTTAAAAGAGTAGAACCTTCTAAAAGATTTCTATAATAATCTGAACAATCTAATGAAAATTTAAATGATGAAAATCATATCACAGAAGACTCTATTAATTTGAATGATCACATAATGTGGATAAACTATATCAATGAGATAATACTTTATTTAAATGAACATGATGAAAACAAATGCATTCTAATATTGAAGCTAGGTATTACTGAATGGGTCTCATTTGATTATTATGACCTAGAAAATCGGGAAATCTCAACAATAAAGATATGATATTTTAGTTGAAAAAGGGCCATGGAGGTAATCACAACTCAGTTTCTTTATTAATAAAATCTAGGCATTTTTCATATGCTATTATCTAGAAAGATGAGTAACTGAGAGATTACACTTATAGAAATTAAGTTTAATACCAAACATGTGATAAAGATACATTTGTTGCAAATTGTCTACAACTCAAAATAAACAAAGTTTTTTACAATGATACTGAATGATTGGAAAGCATCTTAGTGAGAGACCAAAACAAATATTAGAATACATTGGCTACATGACTAACATTAAATACTGATCGAACTAAGATAGATTAAACATAACGAAACAATTGATAAAGACTGAAAGAAGGATTTTCAAAGGAAAGTGAACTGAGACAGTTTAATGGTGAACACTCTCTGCTAAATGTCTGTTAAAAATAATTTACTTTTCGAGGTGATCCAAACAGAACCTTCATCAGATAGTAATGGTAATTTCAAGAATTGAAATATCATGTGACTTACTCGATAATGCAAGATCATGTTGTAATGGATTCAAAATCAAGAAATTCATTACCATTATTCGGTCATAAAATTCAAATGAGTTAGTTTCTTTAGCTTTTATAATGTTAAAACTTCTATGATATGATCATCAAAGAAGCAAAAATATTTCCACTATAATTTGATTTGCATCTGTGATGTGAGCTTTATCAAGAACAAATGACTCTAATAATACTATGTGTAAATATGTCTAGTAACAAAATAAAAATAGAGGAGTACTTTTTTAGAGTTCTTGAAGGTGGATGATACATCCGGATTAGGCTTTTAATGAATTATTAAATGCATGTGTGTTTCGATTCGAATGTCGATGATGTGAGGGTCAAGGTTATGACAATGGTTCTAATATGAAAGGCACTCAAGGAAGTTCAAAGGAGATTGCTTGAAATAAATCCGAGGCTTTATATATGCCATGTGCTTGTCATAGTCTTAATCTTACTTTGTGATATGGCACATTCAGGTTAAAGTCGTTTGCATTTTTTGAATCAGGTAACGATATATTCATTATCAAAATCTTACTAAAAGATGGAAGATTTTACTTGATAATGTTCCGGACTTAATAAAGGAAATCTTTATGTAATAATTAAATGGGAAAGTCGAATTAAAAGTGTTAAAGCTTACATTTCAAACACTCTCAAATTAGGTTAGCTTTGTTGCGGTTGTATAAATCTTCTGATGATGCCAAGTCAAAAAGTGAAGCAGAAAGTTTGGCTAGTTCCCTTGAGAGTTTTGAGATTTTACTTAGTATGGTTATTTGGTAAGAAATTTTATTTGCTATTAACATGGTGAGTAAGAAGTTTCAATCTAAATCTATGTGCATTGACACTACAACAAAGGAATTGGAAGGTGTAATGTTATTTTTGAAAAAATATAGAAATGAAGGGTTTGAATCCATACGAATATTGCTAAAAGTCTTGCATTTGATATGAATATGTGTTCAATACTCCAACAAAAACGCTATGCTTTTATAAAAACAATTTGATGAGAATAATCACGATGAAGAAATACACCAAATGGTGAGTCCCTTTTAGAGTCAATTATTTCTGGTTGTTGGTAGTATATTGCAGAATTGCTTCTGAAGATGAGTTTCTGGTTAAATTAAAAATATTTGAAAATATTTATCTTACTGATTCAAAGTTTCTGAAGTCATCAAGATAATGAATTAAGAGAATCTTGCACTAAATTTAAGACTACTTTTCTTATAATAATTTGTCGGATGTTGATGCAAATGACCTTTTTTGAAATGAAAATGGTTGTAAACGACGCCAAATCAGACCGCTACCACTGAATTCTCAGCCGCATTAAAATCAGCAGATTGCTATCCTAAATGTTTAATCAAGATACCGAATCCTATTAACGATGCCGCAAGCATCAGAGTATCCAGCGGTGTTAAGCTTTTCAAAGCTTAAAATTATTAAAATCCTACTAGGTCGCCAACGTCACAGGCGAAAAGATTGAATGACCTAAAGAATTTTGGCGATCGGAGAAAAATACGTTAAAACATCGGACAACACGCACTATTATCAACTGATTTCGTGATCTGTGAACGCCAAAGACAACGCTTTTGCGAACATTCAGGCGCTTTAATCTGGGAAAATTAAATGTTTTTATTTCGATTGTAAAAATATTTTATTTGTTAAGTCTAATAAAAACTACCATTTACATTTTTTTATTACGCACACCTAACTTTACTCATGTATATTAGTAGCTCCCATTTTGTTACTACTTCGTACTCAAAATATCGTGACTGGCCCCATTCTACATTCAACACCATTCTAGTTTCCTTCTTTTATTCCAATACTGTCTTTTATTCCAAAACCTCGTTGCTAACATTAAAAGATTCCTACTCAGCAACCCTTTTTGTATCATCTAACTTTGGCATCCTACATAGTGAACCTCATTTGCGTCAACTAACGTGCGATGTTGAAGCATCGCTTAAAGTTGAAAGATAGCTTAAAGTTGGAAGATATCATAATCATCATCTTTCTGGTCGCAACTGTTGTCGTTGCTTTTTCTCCCATTTATTTGATAGGTATAGTGTGCGTTGTAAATTCAAACCTGGAGTATTAGTGTGGTTCACTGGAACTTTCACGGTTATGATGATTGCTGTGTGCTTCAACCTCATGGTGAAGCCAAATATTCTTAGAATAATTTCAGAAATTTTCTTATCTAGAATGCTTGACTATTTTGGGCTAGATGTGGTAGAAAGGGCCTTCGATTTATATCATGGGAGAATTATGTATCAAGCGGTTAATTTGAAAATAAATGTAAAGTAGGTATGAAAAATTGAAAATCGGTTCGACTGTAGATAAAATATTTATGTTTCAATTAAGAATTGTTAGATGTTCACGTCTTCAACAAATAAGTTTCAATTGTTTTTTAATAGTTTAAAATTTGATTTTAATCTAATTAAAAATAAAATAAAAGCTAACTTTAGAATAAATGTAAAAAAAAAAAAAAATAATTAGAATAATTTATTGAAAATTCAAAATAAAAAATAATAGTTTTTTTAAAAAAATAAAAAGAATAATAATTAACTTTAGTTTCAAGAATATTTTTATTTTTAAACTTCAATTTAAAAGTTTAAAAATTAAACTTGAATTTAAAATTTATTTGATTGAAATTGTACTTTATTTTTTTTGTTAAATTTTAATTAAAATTTATTTTTAATTATATGCATTTTGGTTTAGAGAGAGATTGCATAGGAGAGAGAAAAGAACAATATTTTAAGAATCGGATCAGACAGGTTGATCAGACCAGTCCAACTGTCGATCGATCGGTGTTTCAGTCTGATTTGAGCTTTAAGCTGAATGATTAAATTAGTCAGCTTTGAACTTCTCGGACCAACGGTTGAAAACCGCCCAGATCGAGTGGTTTAATGAGAAATGAACAGTTCAAAAATCTTGGACAAGTGGGACACATGGTTGCATCATACACACGGGCCAACATCACATTAAATGTTTTAGCAATAGAGTTGGTTGCCACACATGAGAATATCGACTTGCTAATAAATGAAGAGTGTATAAAATGTTTATTCATATTCAATGTGGGACACATTCCAAGTTTCAAAAGATAAAAAATAAATTTTAAATAAAAATAATATAATACTAATTTTGTTTTACTTTTTAATACTTAATAGAGATTTGTTAAAAAAAATACTTAATAGAGACAAACCATTTAAAAACAAATAATTCAAAACTTAACCGAATTAAGTATTATTTAAATTTTAAATTAATTCTAATTAAAAAAAGTAATCAAACGTCACATACCACTAATGTTTAAAAATCGACCTAAAGGACAAATCAAAAAAGTTATCGATTCACACATGAGTCGACCGATAAATAAACTATGATCGAATCGACAATCATCGTAAAGCGCCATCGATCAAGATCCACTAATAATCGATCGATTCGACGGCTTTTAAAACATTGATAAGCAAACCTTCAATATTGTCAAGATAAAAAGATTATTTTATTCATTATGTTTTCCAATATTTATATTTGTCTCAATTTTCTTCACTATTCACTTCTTTTATTTTCTTCTAGTTTCCTTCTTTTATTCCAAAACCCTGTTGCTAACATTAAAAGATTCCTACTCAGCAACCCTTTTTGTGTCATCTAATTGACTTTGGCATTTTGCATAACGAACCTCATTTGCATCGACTAACTGCGATGTTGAAGCATCACTTAAAGTTGGAAGATATCATAATCATCATTTTTCTGGTTGCAACTACTGTCACTGCTTTTTTTTTTCCCTTTATTTGATAGGTATCGTGTGCGTTGTAGACGCAAACCTGGAGTACTGGAACTTTCACGGTTATGATGATTGTTGTGTACTTCAACCTCATGATAAATCCAAATATTTTTGGAGTGAAGCCAAATATTTTTTAAATAATTTCGGTGTTTTGTTTATCTAGAATGCTCGACTATTTTGGGCTAAATGTGGTAAAAAGGGTCTTCGATTTATATCATGGGAAAATTATGTATCAAGTAGTACTAAAATAATGCATATAATAAAACTATACTATGTTCGTATGTAGATAAAATGTTTATATCTCGCGTAGTCAGAAAATTATCCATACCTGAACATCAACATCAGACGTTAAATTCGTCTCACGAAATCTAATAACCCAAAAAATTTTTTGCTGACTCGGTATTAATCAAAATTTAACGAAGCAGCGATAAATGTCAAATGACGAGATTTTGCTAAAATCTCGTAAGTCATAAACACTTCAGATGAAGTTAATTTAAATAAATCAATTGAAAATAAATAAATCGCTTTCCGCGAGAAAATAAAAAAAAAAGGAAAAAAAGATAAAAAACAAACAAAGGTTTCAAAAGGAGAAAGGAAGGAAGAGACGGAGAACAGAGAGAGTGAGCGGAGAGAGAGAAAAGGAAAAGTTTTTCATTTTCCAAGACGATAAATTCTAATATAAGCTACGGAAGAAAAGACAAAGCTAATTCACGATCGCAGTTTCATGCACGGCACTAAAATTCAAGTCACAAATCCATGGCGACAAAATTTTCTACTGAACGCTTTACCAGCCGCCATTTAATACTATGCCAGATCAAGAGGTTTCAATTTCGCCCAAATCTTGAAACTGAGCGTGAACTCGGGACCGCGACAAAGATGGACTAAATTTTCGGATCACAGATACCGTTTCCACTGACCGTTTTCGGAGCGCCGCCCGGATGGATTTTTGATCGCTTTTCGCAGCTCTGCACTTTGTCGATGCTTATTTCATCCCGACTCGATGTCTTCTGCTTTGTGGTGTATTTTGGCATCGTGCGACTCCTGTTGACGTGACGCGGAAGGGACCGGTGCCCCTGCTTTACAAGTGAGTCTGAGATTCTCGCTATTTCAAGGCTAAGTATCATAAAATAAATAACACACATTGGTAGCGTGAAAAATCATGTTTATATATACTTGCTCGATGTATTAACATAGAAATTTTGATAAAATGGAAATTATATGTAGAAAATATAATTATCATTCCGAGATTTATAAATGTCAAGATTTAGCCTTATTATGACGAAGATTTACATCGCTACGAACGGCACTATCAGATTTCATACGCATCGGTCACATCGTCGAAATGCCACAAGGTTATTGGTATTAATGGTTCACCATTCTTGGTGAATGCGTGGTTAGTTCGAAATTTAGACAACGTCCAAATCGAGACTCACTAAGCATGTGAAACAATAATAATACTAAATCACGTGTGTTTCGGGGTGAAGCAAGATGATGTATCCTGCAGAAAGGCCTAAATTTTATTCTCTGCCAGATATACGCTGCTCAACGACGTAGTTCGCGAAAGTGTAGGAAGATCTCGGGCCTGTGCGAGACCCCAAAATTCGCCGCCCACTCGAATACACGTGATTCGATAAATTAAAATCGGAGGTCATTCAATTATTTAAGTCAGCGAACACTAATGATCGATTTTCACACTCGCGCAGGAAAGGAAAGAATCGATCGTGACTGGGTTGTGGGATGATGAGTCCCATCTCATGCATGACACGCCAACATTCCATGTAAGACGTATTTATTTATACGAAATACGATTCGATGTTTTACGATGTCATCAGACGCATTTGTTGTAAGTGAAATTCAGAAAATTTTTCACTAGAAAGACGGTCAACTACGCATCCTCTCTCGTATCGCAGATATGCGAAGACTAAGTGTCCGACGAGACCGCATTATGAATATAACACGCGCTGATATTACTTTTTAAAAGTATTTTGTATAAAAGAATTATAATTAAATTCTTTTAATTATCAGAGCAAATAATGATACGTATCACAGAAGAGGCCTATGATCAAACTCTTACTGACTGTAATTGCGCTTTATTTGCATATTTCTTGTATTTAAATGCGAATTTATCAGATCTGGGAAGAGATGTATATTGAGGATATGGATAGATTGGACCATGTCAATACTACTCGCTGGGCATTCCTGACGAGGATGCATTATAATTGCTATATAAGCTATACACAGTGTTCTCTCCGAACAGCCGAACTCGCCCGATTTTTAAAAAATACGAATCTCGATAAACGACACAATAAATAAGGAGTATCAGCTACCTCAAATCCACGCTATCATGCAGGCTGATTGTGTTATTAACTGACCTCTTGGACGTGGTGTCACATCTCAACAACAAGCTTTAATCGCTTTTAATACCAAAATTGATTTAATATAATTAAAAATAAAATAAAAGCTAACTTTAGTTTAACGAGTCGTACGCTGTCAGTTCTCGTAATTAGAGGCTTTAAGTTGGATCAAAGATGTATGACAAACGGCGATCCATTTAAACCATTGTCTAAGAGGCTACAGTGTTTACGCCTCAAGAGATTGTTTCGATTTTTCACCTTTTGGTCTTATTATTCAAGATTGTGATTTTATTTGAAGAACTTCGGTAGATGAAAGTCATTGCTAGCAGACTGGCGAATTCGCCGTCACCAGCTTCTCGAATACCAAGCCAGCAAGCGTTTTCCATGCGCTGGGTTATACACCTCCAGATTGTGACGCTTCTCTTTCTACGCCGATGAATATAATCAGTAGCTTGTCGCTTTAAAAAAATAAAAATAAACGTAAAAGATAAATATTTAATAAAAATAATTTATTGAAAATTCAAAATAAAAAATAATAGTTTTTTTAAAGAAATAAAATAATAATAATTAACTTTAGTTTTAAGAATATTTTTAAAACTTCAATTTAAAAGTTTAAAAATTAAACCTGAATTTAAAATTACAAATAAATAAATATCTACTTTAGTTTTAAAATTGAGTTGTTCTTTATTTTTATGTTAAAATTTATTTTTAATTATATATTCTGGTTTAGAGAGAGATTGCATAGGAGAGAGGCAAATAATGTTTTAAAAACTTCATCGGTCAGTCAGACCAATCCAACCGTCAACGGGTCGGTATTTCAATCAAGTTTGCGCTTTAAGCCGGATGGTCAAATGAATCGGCCTTAAATCATTCAGACCGACGATTAAACCAACAAACCTATCAAACCGAGCAATTTAGTGAGAACCGAACGATTAAAAATTCTTGGGCAAGTGGGACACATGGCTGCATCATACACATGGGGCCAACATCACATTAAATGTTGTAGTTAGAATGTTGACTTGCTAATGAATGATGAGTATATATAAATGCTTATTCATACTTAACTTACAAATATTTTTATACTATAACCTAAACTATGAAAAATGATTTTTTCATACCTAATGCACTATTATTTTCATTTTAATGACCTATTATTTTCATTTCAATAACCTCGAACCTTATATCATTATAGATGCCCCTTTGGCTGATATTGATTTTTACCTTCTTCCTCTTCTATCTCAAGAATATTATCAAGGAAAAGGTATTATTACATACAATGTTTTAAAAATCGAACTGATGATTGAATCGAAAAAGTTATCGATTCACGATTCACTGGTTGAATCGATGATTGAACCGTGGTTGAATCGGTGACGTCATAAATAAATAAATAATATATTATTAAAAATAATTATAAATTGATTTGATTTGTTCATAACCGGTTCAAAGAAAAATGATTTTAATATTTGAATTGAACTGATTTTGTTGCTGATTCACGGTCCAACCCATCGGTCCGAGTTTTTAAAACATTGTTACATATCATTTTATTGAACATATTTTATATTTATTTATTTATAATAATTTAGAATTTTTCATGATTTTCAAAGGCCCCTCTTATCCGCCCTGAAAGAGGGGTTGAAGAAAGGGACATCGAAACTACACTCGAAGAAGCAGAGGCAACGATTCAAGCTTTAAAGAAGAAGAATCGTCTCCTATGACAACAAAAGAAGCATCAACCCCCTCCCCCTACTTAACAGCCTGATGGGGATACTTCTTCTGAGCAGTCTCACGACCTTAAGGACGAGTTGTAGCATCTTCGTCAGTGGTGGCAAGAAAAAGGGAGTGACAGCATCCCTCGACGCCCCTGCAGCATCCCTTGGTGGCCTTACATCACCCCCGCCGCCTATGTGGCATCCTCCTTCGCCGCCTCTGTGGCACCCCTAGCCCCCCTGTAGCATCCTACGGCGCCTCGGATCAAGTGGTGGTGGTGTGCATTAGCCATGGCCATCCGGTAAGGGCAAAAAAAACTCTTTACTTTTTCGTAGCAGTTGAGAAAAAAATTCAGTTGACCTAGGGGCATTTGGTTTTTTTATTGAATGCTGAATATAACTTTTATTTAGTTATTTTTTTTAAAGGCTTAATCACTTTTACAATGTAGTAAATTATTTATACTGAGACTCAAACCCTTCATTTCCTCATATTCAGTCTTTAAACGTTGAACGCTAATAATTGAGAAAAAAATTCAATTGACCTAGGGGCATTTGGTTTTTTTACTGAACAAAATTTTTATTTAGTTATTGTTTTTAAAGCTTAATCACTTTTAAGCACGAGTAAATCAAGCTTCTACCGAGACTCGAACCTCTCCCTCTCCATCTCTCCCCGCTCTTTAGGTCAACGCTTCTAACCAACTGAGTTAGGCATGTGGGTTAAAACTTTTATTTAGTTTTTTTTTTAAGCCTTATGTAGTTTGATGATGCCTTTTTCAACCGTGAATCGGGCCGGGAGCGCTACTTGGCCGTTGGGCTGAGCCAAGATGCCCGCACAAACCGATGAACGCCTAATGCCTGGGCCGGGAGAGGAATATCAAAATGCTAACCACCGGGTCCGAGCGCATTGCTCCCGCAGGAGAAACAAAAGGGAAGAGGGGTCGGGCAGGGCTTCGGCCCGGACCGCCTCCGATGCCTAAGTCGATCTCTTCGTCAGAGAAGGAGAAAGAGTACAACCTTTACTTTGGGCGCCACACCTTTAAATGGCGGAAATGACCTTGTATTTGTAATGGGTCTTTATCCACTCAGCGCATGATTCTGGTCCCTCCTTTGGAGGATCGGGTTTCTCACGCAAATTTCCTTAGATGAAGTAACGGATTAGTCAAAGGAGTTTATTTGAATAATCCTCCTTCCTTATCGGGGGAGATATTCAAATTAATCGTTTTACCGGGCTTCTCCTTCCCTTTACAATGGGATCTGACAGACGCCTCTGGGCGAATATTCTATCGCCCGCTATCGCAGAGAAATCCAGTTTGACCGGCCAGTATGGCCTCCCTATCTTCCAAATCCATGTTGGGCCCAATGAGCCGACCTCCGTCAATGTTATGGAGGATACTGATGCTCTACCCATTGCCCTTACTCCAACCGACGAGCGGGATACTTGGTCTAATTCCTATACCCCCATCAAGTTACTACTCCCACCTCAGGTACGACCGCAGGCAAGGGTCGCACCGTTCTCGCCGATCGCCATTTCCACGCGGTCTATTCGACACCTGGCCGCCATTAGTTGGTTATTAATAATGACCTTTCGTTTCGCTACCGCCTCTTCCGCTGACGACTCTTTAGTTTCAAGGCTCCTCCGGTCCCAACTTTCTATTTATTTACGCTTACGCTTCGCTGCTCGTGATTTTTCTATCCGCTCTGCTCCGGTCCCTTCTCTCGTGTTTTCTTCTTATTCCTCGCCCGCTAGACTCGCCTGCCTTGTTTCGATTGATACGACGAGTCTTGCCTTGGCTGTCTGATTTCGCTTTTGGTTACATCAAGGTCCCAAACATTCTCCTTGCGCATCAACTAAGATTCCTCTGTTGATGCTCTGTCCCGGCAAGCTCTGGGCCTTTCCGCTTGCTTGATGTCACGGCTACTAACCCGTCTCGAGGCACCTCCCTTCCCTTGGGGGCGGAAAAGGAAGATAACCGATGAAATACCCTGTGGGCCTGATCATCTTAGGACCGTCACATTGACTTCATAAGGCGGGTCCCAAAGAGGTTGGCCCTTTATATGAATCTACTTTATCGAGCGATACCTACTTCTTCCCGGTGTCTGTGATATGGTCTCCTGATTTTTTGACTCGTTATGTTACCTCTGTGCCCGGAATGATATGTTTTTTCGAGGTCGCCTTTGATAACGGTCTCCGTTTTCCATTGCACCCTTTCATCAAACAAGTTCTTCAAGACTTCCAGATCCGTCTCTTCCCAACTCGCCCCTAATGGCTTCGGCATTTTAGTGGGTTTGTCGGGTCTTTTAGAGACAGGGACTCAAGGTCCCTAATGTGGGCTTTGCTCCCGCATCTTTTTAATCCGACGGCTACCGCGAGGGGGTTTATTTATTTCCCTGACGGCCCCGGAGCCCCTTTCGTGATTTCTATCTTCCTCTTCTCATGTGGCATGGAAAATTCGATATTCGTCGCCTGCCCAACCGGGGAGTACAACTCTTTAGATAGGAAGACACCCTAGGGCGCACTTAACGTGAGCGCCCGATAACCTTCGTGAGTATCATCCTTACCTTGGTTTCATTCCATCTAAAGTCAGTCAATACTCACTCTTAGTTTCCCCTATATTTTCGGGGATGTTCGGGGCCTCGAGCTTAGCGATGAAGATACCGCTGCCGCCCAAGGTTGGATCGAATGCTCGCTGCTCCTACGCAGAGCTATTATGCCTGATGGTCCTCAGCCTTCCATCCGTCCTAAGTCCGGCCAAATCTTCCGCTTTTGTGGCCTTCGCCTCTTCTACTCGAGCTTTCTCAGCCCACTGGCGGCCGCTTCCTACCTGGTGAGATCTTAGCTCATCTGGAAGGGATATCTCGAAAACCTCGGAGTGCAAAGAGGAGGAGAACAGATTCTCCCAAGAGGGATCAACCAGTCTGCAACAAAGTTCAGAGATTAGAAATACCTTCGAGTTCCCTCATCCAAAGGCCCGAGCTGGGCCCGTCCCGCTGGGCCGAGATTCCCCGGCCTTTGTTCGCCTCCCCTCTTCCGAGCCCATCATGAGGCGGGAATCCTATAAGCGGTAGCGACCACCAAGCAATTTCGCCTATAATCAGATAATACTCCTTCAGACCCTGCCAAGTCATCTCCTGGGAAGGTGTCCGAGTCGAGGAGAAAGAAAGTAACACGAAGGTCAGACGTAAGTCAAAGATTCTCCGCTATCTAATGTCGAATCATACAAACGCTTCATCCATCTCATCGATTCCGATATCGAGAAATCAAAGGAGTTGCTTCGCTGAGGAGGCTTCGGGCCTTGTCTTTCGTGTGGATTTGCTTCCTGCAGTTTCTTATAACTGCGGTTAATCCTCCGCTCTCGCTCGTGTCAGTTCTAATTCCTGTGTCGCTTCTGCAGTCGCGCTAATTACTCGGGCGCTCAATAAAAGCCAAACCTGACGAGAAACATGTAAGGATCGCCCGACTTATAAGGCTAAAGGGATCACTTTGACTTCTCGAGCTGACGAGTCGCAAGGACGAAAGCGCAGCTGAATGATCGAAGAAACAGAGCCGATTTAAGTCCTAATCCTGGGGGCATACTCACCCGGCCGGTACGCAAGTGTGAGAATAGAGAGAACGAGTCCTGAGTGGGCTTGACGAAGGCCGAGGGCGAGCCCGGGAGGTTCGATGAACTTCAAAGGTACGAAATGATTTGGTTGAGACTCGAGAGGTCAAGTCCTGGCCTCAGATGAGCCCAACAAAGCTAGTGAGGAACCTCGGCCATCTCTCGAGGTGAGCAACGAGATTCGAACGAGCTCGCTACGGCACGGTGGCTTGAGCGCCAAGGAAAATGAACTTCAAAATTGCTTGTCGCGAGGTTTCGTGAGGGCGGGCGCGCAGCCGAGGTCGCCATCGAGTCTTCCGGAAGGTCGCACTCGTCGTAAGATCGCCAGAAACAATAACACGTCGCAGCACCCCATCGCCAGCCCGCATGTCGCCCGCATTGTGCCGGTCAGCCAACTGGCAGATCGCGTGTGCCCAGCGGGCTTCGGGTGGCTCGCCACGTATGTCGCTCGCGCTACCCGCATTCAGATTTCAATTCTCACCTCCCTAGCCGACGGTGAGCGAGGGGTCTTCTGATGAATTATTCCCAGGAGCTCGCTACCCCTACTGAGATCTCTTCTCACTCTTCGTCGTCTGACGCCTGAACTTTTGGATTCACTTATGTTTTTTTTTTTTTTTGTCAACCTCTCCCCTTTAATCGGGCCCGGGCCCGATGTCTCTGGTGGTAGCCCCTTTTCAACAAATGCTTATTTTTTTGAAATTTGTGTTCTGGCTGAGCTATCTTTATTCTTTTTCCTGAGCTGTATAACCTGAAGTTATTGATCCTAGTAATTTGAACTGCATCGTTGAAATTCGTGATACTATCCCGCTAACCCGCTCAGAGTCCCCCACCATGTGGATGGTGGAGCTGCCGTGAATGCGCAGCGAGGGCTCGCCTCGTGTCGACCGATGGGAAGAGCTTGTCGACTAAAAAACAGCAATCTGAATTTGCCTGCCCAAGGGGTGTGGAGGAACTCGTCCGAGGACCACAATGGGAGCCTCGTCCGCCCGTGCCAGCGGGAGCCCGGCCACTGAGGGAGGAGCCCGTCTCAAGGATGTACGCAGAAGGGCCTGCCTGGAGCAAACAGAGGGAGCCGCCCCGCCCGTGTCATGAGAGCTCGCCAACAGGGAGGAACCCGTTTGTCGGGCGCATGCAGAAGGGCCTGGCCCCGATGGGCCAGTGGGAGCTCGCCCCGCCTCGCGGCCGGGCGGGAGAGCTCTGCCAATGAGATTTTCAGAGGGAGGAGCCCGCCCCGCTTCAAGTACGCAGGGCTCGCCCCCTCGAGGTAATGAGCTCGTCTCGCCCGTGGCCGGGCTGAAAGCTCACGAGAGCAGGAGCCCGTCTGGCTCGATCGTACAGGAGGCCTCGCCTCGATGGGCACAGGAGCCGTCCGCCCGTGCTGAAGGGAGAGCTCGCAATGAGAGAGAGCCCGGTCCGCTGGAGCGTGGCCAGAGGAGGGCCTGCCTGAGCAAATGTAGTGGAGCCTTCGCTCGCCCGTGGCCGGGCGGGAGAGCTCGCCACGAGAGGAGCCCGTCTCGTTGGATGTACAGAGGGAGGGCTCGGCTATGATAGCGAGGAGCCGCCCGCCGTGTTGAAGGGAGACAATAATGATTGTAGGAGAGCCCGGCTCGCCAAGTACGCGGGAGGCCTGCCCCGAGGCAAGTGGGAGCTCGGTCACCGTGTTGGAAGTGGAGAGCTCACTGGGACGAGGGAGGAGCCTCGTTTGTTGAAGTACGTGAGAAGGGGCTCGCCCTGGAGCAATAGTGGAGCTCGCCCGTCAGGTTGAAGGGAGAGTCACAATGAGATTTGCAGGAGGAGCCCGTCTGCTTCAAGTACAAAGGAGGGCCTCGCCCCGATAAGTGTGGGAGCTCGTCGCCCAGGTCAAGGGAGGTCTGGCCACGAGGGAGGAGCCCGTCGTTGATGCGCCAGAAGGGCTTGTCTTGATAAATGTAGGGAGCCTCGCCCACCGTGTCAAGGGAGAGTCGCCAATGGTAGGAGCCCGCTTGTCAAGCATGCAGAAGCGGCTCGTCCCGGGAGCAATAAGTGGGAGCCTGCCTCACCGGTGCTGGAAGCGGAGCTCGGGCTGCAACGAGATTTGTGTGAGGAGCCCGTCTGCTTGAAGTACGCTGGAGGGCTCGTCCCGATAAGCAGTGGGAGCTCGTCTCCCGTCTGCGGTTGGCAGAGCTCACGAGAGAGGAGCCCGTCTCAGGCCGATGCTATGAGGGCTCGCTCTCGATGTAGTCAGGCTCGCCCCGCCCTGTGCTTCAAGTGGGAGAGCCTGCCAATGAGAGAGGAGCCCGTCCGTCTCGGCCCCCGATAAGCAGTGGGAGCCTCGGGCCCGCTCTCGTGTTGAAGGGAGAGCTTGTCAACGAGGAGGAGCCCGTTTGTCAAGCACGTAGAAGTACGCCCGGAGCAATAATGTGAGCCTGCCCGCCTATGCTTCGGGCGGGAGAGTTTCGGGCCAATGAGAGAGGAGGGAGGAGCCCGGGTCCCTGTTTGAAGTACGCTGGGAGGGCCTGGCCCCGATAAGTAGTGGAGCCGCCCCGCCTGCGGCCAAGGGAGAGCCTGCCAATGCAGTGGAGGAGCCCGCTTTGTCGGGCGTACGTAGAAGGGCTCGCCCCGACAAATAAGTGGGAGCTCATGGCTCGTGCTGGGCTGAGAGCTCGCCAATGAGGGAGGAGCCCGCTGGCGAAGTACGTAGAAGCGGGCTCGCCCTGATAAATAGTGGGAGCCTGTCAGCCGTGCTGGAAGGGAGAGTCACAATGAGGGAGGAGCCCGCTTTGTCAAGTACGTAGAGCGGCTCGGTCCCGCAAATAGTGGAGCTCGTCTCGTCTCGTGTCAAGGGAGAGCCTGCCAATGAGATTTGTAGAGGAGCCCGTCTGCTTGAAGTACGCGTTGAGGGCTCGGCCCGGAGCACAGTGAGAGCTCGTCTCGTCTCGTGTCAAGGAGAGCTCACACCTAGAGAGGAGCTCCGCCTCATTAAGTACAGCTGAGGGCTCGTCCCGAGAATAGTGGGAGCCGCCACCCGTGTCAAGGGAGAGCCTGCCATCGAGAGAGGAGCCCGCTCGTTGATGTACAGAGAGGGCCTGCTCTTGATAGCCAGGAGGGAGCCACTCGGCTCGTGCTAGCGGAGCCTGCCACGAGATTTCCAGAGTGGCGAGCCCCGCCTCGCTTCAAGTACAAAGTGGAGGCCTGCCCGATGGCACGGGAGCCGTCTCGGCCCAGGCCGGGCTGGAGAGCTCGGCTGACGAGAGAGGAGCCCGCCTCGTTGATGTACGTACAGGGCCTGCCTGATAAATGGCGGAGCCTCGCCCGCCCGCGCTGGGGCGGAGAGCCTGGCCAACGAGATTCGTAGGGAAAGTGAGTTCACCGTCAAGTACGCGGGAAGGCTCGCCCGATAAGTAGTAGGAGTCGTCCGCCTGCCGCGAGTCGCACAATGAGGGAGGAGCCCGCTTGTCAAGTACGTGGTAGCGCCTGGCCCCGGATGAATGTGAGGGAGCTCGCCAAAGCGAGCACCAGCCTTTCAAGTGGCGCGCAACTGCTTCAAGACCGTTGCAGAGTATTCCCTCAGGGGGAGAGATGCCGCAGAAGAGCGCCATGAGAGGAGCCGCTTTCGTGTCCTTCGCTTATTTGGAAAAGTGCGAACCGCAATGTTGGATCCACGGGAATTTGGAACTACTGGTCAGGTTTCTGATGCTTTCTCTATAAATAGGGTTCTGCTTGCTTCCGTATCTTACGCCTTTTGGTTTCTGCCTCCATACCGAAATGGACGGTTCATGTAAGATGGATGTCATGTTCGCCGCCTTCGTCAATTCTTCCGACGCCTCCGACTCGCTCCGACTTTCTCCGTGTGGGAGTTATGTTTTTCCCTAGTTTCCTTTATGGAGTTATGTTATTCCCTGGCCTGGCTGTGGAACGAGTCCTGGCGGCGGCCTAGCACCCCGCCCCTCACCGTTCCTCTTTCTTCCTTCCTCTCCCCTCGCTATACCTCCTCTTTCTTTCTTCTTCTTCTATCTCCACAAATTTTTCCTTAATCGCTTCTTCTTCTCTTCTCTCTCCTCTGTCCCCATCTTTTTCTCCTCTTCTCCTCCTTCTTGTCTTCTTTTCATTATGTCTTTCTCCTTTGTCTCCCTTCCCCTTTTTGTTTTTTTTTTTTTTTGAGGGTACCGCTTGTACTGAGTATCACGAGGGAGTTGCTTGTACTGTATGCTTTTCAAGACACCATTGATTGTAATTGAATATGATTCATTTGGAATAAAGAGGGACTTTTATTTTCATGAATTTTCTCTCGCCAGGTATGTTTCTTTACATATTCTGACCGTTTGAGATACTAAATCGCCAAATAAGGGTGCTCGACTCATTACATGATACCTTGGCCTGGGTTTTTGTTACGAATCGATGCCTATTGATAGAATCGCCCAGTGCCTGCTCCATGTATGTTGTAGGATTTTTCCTCCTCCGTTTGAGCTCATAGTTGCCTCGTCCGACGACTCCTGTTATTATGTAAGGACCTTCCCATGGGGACCTAGTTTCCTGCGCTGATTCTTCTCGTCGCGTGCTTTTTTAAGACCAACTTCTAGCATGTAACTTCTCGGGGCTTGACTCTCCTGGTTGTAGTACCGGGTCGCCTCTCCTTGGTACCCTTCTATGCGCCTCGTTGGAACATGTTCAAGCCATCCAAGAGTTCCAAATTTAGCTGTGGCCTCGTCGCTTTGTTCCCTCCGATGCTAACCTCGACTCTAGGAGATTTTATTCCAACCTCAACTGGGACTACTGCCTCTGTTCCAAAGGCTAAGGCAAATGGGGTCTCCCGAAAGGTCGACTTCGTGTTGTCCTCAGAGGCCCATACACTTCTGGGAGGTATTCGACCCAACTTCCTTGAGATCCTCTACTTGGTTTCAAGGCGCCTCGAGGGTTCTCGATGGTGACTTTACCGCCCATTTGATCGCGGTGAGCCGGTGGACAATAGTAATTTTTAATCCCGGCTCTAAGACAAAAATCCCGAATTCTCGCAAGTATCAAACCCGTCTTCCATTATCCGGAGACCAAGGCTCCTGACGCCAAATCGCACATGATCGCCGCCATAATTAAGTCAAGGTGATTCTCGCTTCGTGATCGCGGGCTAAGGGCTCCTACCAAATTTCACTTGGTGAAATAATCCATCACACGATTATAAATTTCATATCGCCTTTTGCCAACGCGGCCCCATTATGTCCAACCCCCATCGCCGGAAGCGGCCGTGGGCCGGTGATTGATGTCGAGGCTCGGCTGAGGCGTGATATTTTAGCGTGTTCCCGGCGAGCCCTGCACTCACTGTGTCAGCATCTCGGCATTGTACAATATCCCCGCCAAAACTTTCCCGGCCAATGTTCGAGCTCCGATATGGTTCTCGCATATGCCTTCGTGCACTTCTCTTAGCACGTATCCAGTGTCTTCTCCTGCGATGCATTTTAGGAAGGGTGTGAAGAATCCTCGTCAGAGGCTTCCTCGTGATTGGTAACCCGGCGGATTCACTTTATCTTTGCCGCTCTTTGGGTCGCCCGTAAAGTTCCGTTATTAATGTAATCCCAAATGGTCCATCCGGGCGCACACCCTACTGGGCCGACTACTATGCCGTAAGGGTCAATGGAGGGCTCGACGAGGTATTCGACGGGTGCTGATCCCCCAATGTCTTCCCGCAAGGTCGCTCAGCTTTGCCGTGCCGCCGGCGACGCATTCTCCGTTCCGGGACATACTTGATCCGAATCGATACAAACTTTTTTAATAAGTCACTTGACCATGGGAGATATGTGATCATCTTCTCCCTTTCGCTTCTCGTATGTGTCTGATCCGTCTCACCACCGCTGGGAATCGCTTATGGATCTCTAGGCCGATCGACTCCAAACGAATGAGCGATCGAGGCTCGCTATTACTACTTCGTGATTCGCCCGCGGTCGAGGCGTGAACCCAAACCCGAGCGCGCATCAATGTCTATATCCTCCGCGAGGTCGATTAAGCCCGCCCCGCTTCCTCGCGCATTGAGGCTCCATCCACGTAAAGCTTCCTACATGTGAAGGTCGCCTGATCGGGCTGCCCAACAAGCTCTTACCGGGGCGAATTTGGCGATGAAATCGGGCTATAGGATCTGTCCTTTTATGGTCAAGCTGGCCCGTGACTCTGGCGTCGAATTCGCCGCCTATGGCCCATTTCATCAACCTCCCGTGAGACCTCTCGGGTTTATGCAACACCCGCTTCTACGGGTATTCTATCGACTTCTATGGTGTGAGCCTCGAAATAAGGACGGCTCCGAAATAGCGCTCACGAAAGGTATTAATTTTTCCATTTTCTGATATTTCCCCTCGCCCCCCTCGTGCTCGACCGCTGCGAGTAGACCTGGGTGGCCGATCCGCCTTGTCTCCGACGAGCACCGCGCCTAGCTGAAAACTGATACCGCCAAATACAATGTGAGGAGTTCTCCTTCTATCTAGGGCTCACTAGAATGGTAGTGGCGAGCCCGCGCATGTTTTCAAGGTTACAAACGCTTCTTCACATTTCTCATCCTATCAAAGGCTTTCTTCAAAACTCGAAGAAAGGTCATGACTAATACTTGCCCCGACACCGAACTCCACTTAGAGTCGCTGATCCTCCCCGTTAATCGTTGTACTTCTTTTATCCCCGATGGTGACTCGCATGTCAAGCAATGCGCTTTATTTTATCCGCATTTGCTTCCACCCCTCGTGGTTGACTATGAAGCCCGTAAATTTTCCTCGCCGACACGTCAAGGCATTACCGATTCAAATTTTCATGTTATAATCCCTCAGATCCGAACGCCCAGAGCGAAGCGATGTGGATACCGGCCGTAGCGGATTTTACCAAAGATGTCGCTCTATGTATACCTCCATCACAGACCGAGACCGTTTCAAACATCCGTTCACTAACCTTGCAGGCCGCCTCGCATTTCTGAAATCTAAATGGCATTACCCGATAAACGCGAGGTCCCCCGTGCGCTGACGAATGACGCCTCTCCGGTCACCGGGGTCCATGCTTATCCGGGGTTATAACTGAGAAGGCCCACGGCTTAAGAAGTCAGTGTCTGCCGTGGCATCTACGAGGTCGATCCGGGTAGGGGAAGTCATCTCTTCAAGTATGTTTTTCTTTGTTTATATCGGTGAAATCAATACGTGAGCCGCCATTTCACATTCGCTTTCTCGACGAAGCACAACATTGGCCAACCACCGGGTATTCTACCTCCCGACACCCCCGCTCGAGGAGCTCTCCGACTTCTTCGTTGATGGCCTTTTGTCTCTCCGCGGCTTCGCGCCCTCGCAACCGGCTTGAAAGATGGGCTGGCGCTTAGTTTATGAGCCGGCGATCATGGTCGATGCCACTCATGTCACCGTCTATGCGAAGATGTCCCCGTTTCCGCTCTTAAGAATCGGGTGAGGAGGCCTCGAGGCCTTTTGCCAATTTGGAGCCGATATAGGCAAGACGCCTCGGTCGCCATCCAATGTTACCGGGTTCCACTCTCTTCGAGGCTCGGCCGAGTGAACACTTCATCACGCATATCAAGCCTACCCCATGCTTACATCATTTAATCGCTTTTGCTCTACAGGCGCGGTAGCACTCTCGTGCCACTCGCTGATCTCCTCGAACCGCCCCAACACCGCGTACTGTCGGGAATTTGATTACCAGGTGATATGCTGAGGGGATGGCTTTTATCGTTGCGAGAGAGGCCCTACAAAGAATATGTTATTATAAAGCCGACAAGGCCCACTATGAGGGAACTCCGCCGCTTGTTGTTTCGTAAGGGGGCTCCCAAGGTTAAGACCAGCTTGGATCGATCCCAATGGTAATATCTTTCTCCCAAAACCCACGAGATGGGTGTTGACAGGTTCTAGCTTTTCTCTCCCAATTCCCATTTTGTCGAAAGCCGATGCAAAAATGATGTCACGAGCTCCCTATTGTTTACTAGACCTCGACGGACCGTCAGGTTTGGCTACAATTTCGCACTGATTACTGGTCGTCGCCGGGTGCCGACACCCTTCCAAGTCCGAGTTCGAGAATGTGATAGTAGTGTCAATTTCGCAGATTTTAGATACCGACCGCACCTCCCCATGGGTTCCGCTTCGATCTTATGTCGCGCAAAGGCCTTTCGATTTAACTAGATTCCCTCTAGCAAATCCCCGAGATCACGTGATTTCCCCAGGTTGTCGATCGGTCGCCAGTCTCCGACGAGGTGTGTGGTCGAGCCGGCCCGGTTCAGCCTCGACTCCGCCTCGATTGACTCCCCGGAGATATGAAACGCCGTAGATATCCGCGCTGTATCAGATACTCTATCTCTCTCCTCAATTGAATACAGCTTATCCGCGGCGATGTCCATAGTCCCCGCTGCGGAACTCGCAGAATATCGCGTTATCTCCAGCGGATTTGACTTCACCGCGCCGCCATCTTAGGAACTCGCTCACTGTACCCTCGTAGAACTTGCAACACCGAGGCCAAGTATGGGAGTGGCGCCATGGCGAGTAGCGCCTGGCTGCCTCGGGGCGGTGACTGGCCCAGCGGTCCAAGGTTCCTTTTTCTTTTGGACTGCCCCGCCCGCCCGGAGATTTCCCTCCGTCGCCTCGGCCTCTTGGGGGCTCCGCTCCGTCGCTCCGGCCGCCTTTTGTCCTTGCTAGCGGAAGAGCTCTCCTTCTTCGACTGTGAGGGCCTCTCCGTTTATGTATTTTTCGCGACGAGAACTCTAACATGTTGGCTTGAGGGTTCTTTGAGCTTAGAAACACGCCTTGACCGACCCCCAACCCCACGAAGGCCGTGGATAGCCGTAACTTTTCGCCAAGTACATCTATCTTCAAGGACTCAGATTAAACCGCTGTACGAGCGACTTCAAATTTCTGTTCCCCTCGCTTGACGGTTAATGCATGGTAGCGCCTCGCTTCCCGTATGTCCGAGCCCGGCGAAGTAGGGAGACGAACGCCATTGATAACTCTCGAATGAAGAAATCGCTGAAGAGGATTCGTTGAACCGTGCCATAGTCGCCTTTTAAGGTGGTGGCGAACGCCCTGCACCGGACAGGGTCTGGATACCCATGCAACTCCATCTGATTCTTATAGGTATTGAGATTATCCACACGGATCCTGCCGCCATCGAATGCTTTTAAATGAGGCATCCCGACTTGGTCGGAGGTAGCTCAAAGACCTCGTGTGGGTGAAAGGTGATTCGTTTGTCGTACTGTGTATCCAGCAGTGTCCAAGCCTCAACAGCCTCCTCCCACACGGCTAAGCTCTGCTGGAGGTCCCCTCAACCTTGCCCCACACCCGCTTCTCTTAGACGGAGGGATGTTGTGGTCTGGGTGTCCCGCCACCCCTCCTTTGTGACGGCTTCGATCCTCCTTCCTGCCAGGCTAGTTGTAACTCGCCCGGCTTGACTAGGACTCCGCTCCGTCTGGGTGATTCCCGGGGACACTATAGGCCGGTTGGCCCTCGTGTGGAGGAACATTGTGACCTCTCTTCCCAACCGCGCTTCTCGGTGCCATTTGCCGTGAGTTGTTTTATTTCTATCAGCGCTGGCCGACGCAGGGCGGAGTGCTTCCACCTCGCCATACGGGCCGACGCTTCGCCGCTCCCGTGGTCATTGCCCAGATCTCCCGTCCGCATCCTTTGCGGTTAGTAAGCCGCTTCCCGCCAGGTTCCGTGTCGATACCATCGCGAATCGGTGAAATCGCCATGGCGAAGGGATCCGTTGTCACACGGCGCCAATCGAGCGATGCCTTTTTCAACCGTAATTGGCCGGAGCGCCATTTCTGCCGTTGGCTGAAGCAAGATACCAAGCAAACCGATGAACGCTGATCAAGCTTGGCCGGGAGGAATACGCAATGCTAGTCCACCTGGGTCCCAGTGCGGCCTGCCTCCCGGCAGGAGGGAAAAACAAAAGGAAGGGGGGCCGGCGAGGGCTTCGCCTGACTCGCCTCCCACGCCAAGCCGATCTCTGCCCCGAGGCGAGAAAGAGCTGTCCTCTTAACTTAGTTTCTCGCGTACCTTTTTGTAAGGGTTTAATCTTGTATTTCAGAATGGGTCTTTATCCAATTCAGCGATGACTTAGGTCCTTCCCTTTGAGGATTGGTTTCAATGTAGCTTCCCAGATTTAGCACGGGATTAGCTCAAAGGAGTTTATTTGGAATAATCCTCCTTCCTTATCGGGAGATATCTGCCTTAACTGCTTCATCGCTTCTCCTTCCCTTTTTACAATAGGACTGATATAGGATCGCCTCCCATTAACATTCTACTGTCCTGCTATCGGGTGTAAATCTAGTTTGACTGGGCGAGTAATGGGCCTCCCATCTTCCTAAATCCACAAGGGAAGCCTAATGAGCTCTGAATTCTCTGCTACAAAATATGACAGAGGGGATAGGTCTACTTCATTGCTCTATCTACGACGAGTGGGATACTTGGTCTAATTCTATACCCCCATCATAGTTAAATGTTGAATAAGGTTTAATAATATTAAGTATAAAGCTTTTTGTTGTTTTAATATTATATTTATGTATTAAGTTATTTGTTTTTTATATAGTTAAAATTAACATCTTAATTATATATCAAGGAAGCAATTTGTTTAACTTTATTATTATGATAAAATGAAAAATATTTGTATAATATATGTATAACATCTTAACATATTAATAAAAAATTATTATGCTAAATAATTTATTATTAAAATTGATACAAAAAATAATTATTATATTGATCTATTTTATATAATTAAAATAGAATATATAAAATTAATAATTAAAAAAATAGATTGATGAAACCAAAATTAAATTAAACATAAAAATAACAATTCAAATGCATATTTTCAAATATCCAAAAGAATATCTAAAGACATTATATTTAAAACTAATATTTAAACATCTTATTTTACATAATAATAAAAAATTGAAATGACCAGAGGCGATGGAGTCCATTGGTCGGTAATTGGTTCAAAGAATGAACATAATCAATGGCTAAGGTAGTATATGGATGAACGATGTGATGCGTTGATAGTAGGATTCTTTTAAAATATTATGTGTTGATTTTAACGATTTTAAAATATTTTGATTGTTCTTTTAAAATATTTCTTATGGATTTTAAATATTTTAAAATATTTTGAGCAGATTTTAAAATATAGCTTTTTTCCCAATTAAAATATGGCATTTTCTAATTAGAAAAAAAAATTAAAAATTTAGAAATAAGTTATACCAAAATAAAAAATAAAACTTACTTTCAGAAAAAAAAAAAAAAAAGCCAGTAAAACAAAAGTCCTCTTAGTCATGTTTATTTCTTCTTATATTTTGTGTAATGTGGTTCGACAATTGAGACTAATAGTAGCAATTGACGTTCCATTTAGACTTAGGGTTTTAGCTGTTTGGATGATTGGTCGATCCAGTTACAAGCTATTATGAGAAAAACGTTCAATTGACTTAGTCATGCTTTTTTCTTTTTCATTTTTCATTATTTATTTATTTATTTATTTATAATATGGTTCAACAATTGAGACTAAATTCTACTGAGAGTATTGGTAGCAATTGAGGTTCCAACTGATTTAGGGTTTTAGCTGTTTGGATGATTGGTCAGTTACAAGCTATTATGAGAAAAAAAAGTTTTACTTGTTTTTTACGTTGCTTTTTTTATTTAATGTCATCATAACTTTTCGTGCCTTAATGTCAATAAGACAATAACATTAAATATCGAATTTGCTTGCTTTTTAACACAGAATGGGAATTTAATACTAATCATAGCTTATTTCTGCTTCTCGCCCTCTTAATGACGAAGCTGCGAACTGTAATCGAATTTTTAGCGGGTTCGAGTTTATTTTCTCAAACCCAAGACGAGTTCGAGTATTGTTATTCCCTCTCCGGCCCAGCTCTCACTATATTTTAAAACTAATTTTTTTATTATTTTATTTTATACTTTAATATAAATACACACTAGAATGCTTTAATAAAAATAAAAATAAAAATAAAAAACAAAAATCAAATATAAACGGTGGGTTTGAGAATTTTCTTCCCATCTCGCTTAACCCGCCCCACCTCGTTTAATTTTTTTAAATAGACACGTTAAGAATTAAAAATAAACTGCACAGGTCGTGGATGGGGTTTCGCCATCCCGAACCTCCCTATCATTATCCCTAAGAATAGAAATAAGTATTAAATTCTCTCGCCAGACCAGATGTTTTTTTCTGCTTTGACGGAAAACGCATTTTTTCAACAGTAAAAAACAAATATTTTCACTTTTCTATTCAAAACTTTTTTGTAAATTTCCATCAATAAATCACTTTTCACTTTTAGAATAAAATTTTAAAAACAAATTAACGCCGAAAAACTAAATAATTTTCGATAAAAAGTAAAAAATAGTCATGTTTTTTTCTTTTTCATTTTTCATTTTTTATTTTTTTTTGGTAATATGGTTCGACAATTGAGACTAATTTCAACTTAGACTAATAGTAGCAATTGAGGTTCCAGCTACATTTAGGGCTTTAGCTGTTTGGATGATTGGCCGATCCAGTTACAAGCTATTTTATAAATAATTGTGAAAGGAGAGGCAGAGAGGATAATTTAATTCTGAAAATGAACCGAACACCATTGATGAAATTTGATTAAGTCCCAAGAAATGTTGTGTGCAACCCATCCATTTCATCTAAAACGTTAGTATTTAGGCCTTCCAAATCTTGAGTTTTATCCAAACCCCTCTTTCTTAGAACCAAAACTTCTGGCCGTTCCAAACTTGAAACCATGATCTCTGTGTCTAACTAGGCTGATTAGACGATGAAGACATCTTACTAATTCAAGGACGTATTTGTCTATCTTCTGCTTATCTGCGTGATAGAGTGTCTGAAGGCGGATCAGATTATGTACTGTGGTTGTCTTCTTGCCAAACTCATTCCTGTCATGACAAATGATACTGGATACAAACTACATAACATGAGAAAGAGGGGAGAGAATGAACAGCATTAGAATGACAGATTGTAAATGGAAAATAAGGGCTCTCCAAAGCTTACAATAAACAGGAGGTGCAGAATGATAAAAATTGTTTTCCTTGAAATGAAAACATCATAGTTTCATTTTTCCTTTTATTTTCTTTTTTCTCAGTGAGGGCTCAATCAATTAAGTAAAACCTTCATTTCTATAAAAAAAATGGCATTTCATTCTCATTATAAAAATTACAACCAATTTCCATAAAAATTAGATAAGAGCAGCTCCAACTGGAGCATCAAACGAGTCATCCAATTGGCTAACTGTCAATTTGATGCCTCAATATACTTTTAAGATTTCCAAAGCAAACATCAAATTGAGGCATCAATTTGATGACTCAAACTTCTTGATGCAAATATAACTCTGGAGGAGAGAGAAAACCAGAGACATTAATTTTGTGGCGGGTCACCAAAGGCTCTCTTCAACGGTCATTTTTCTTCACCGGCTAACTTAAATGGGCTAATTTGAGGAAGTTTAAAATTTGATGACTTTTTTATTACTGGTTCACGCATCATTTACTGGAAGACGAACGACATCAGTAAAAGATTAACGGGTAAGATCAAATGAGAAATTTGATTCTCCATTTTGATGTTTTCCATTGGAGTTGCTCTAAGTATCAACTCCAGCAGTTGTGGTTTGAGAGTATTAAAGATTAGTTAACATTCTATTGGTTAATTCTAATATTCTATAGTTATAAATATCAGCTATATCTACCACAATTCAACCAGAAATCTAACATGAAAACCCAGATTATGTGAAAACATTTGCATTTCACACTCTTCTACGAACTTCTGATAACCTTAGTTAAACATGAACCAATCGATTCATCTCATTTTTCCATAAATCATCAAGGCATGAAAATGAGTTCGAATTAGTTCAACTGTGATTGTACTAAATACTGTCATCTATCCACTTTGAGGACCAAAACATTTGTTCTTCAATATCAATCTAAAAGTTAGCATCTGAAAGAAAAATGCTCAAAAGAGAGGGAAGAAAGAATGTGTCAGCACAGAAAGCAAGGAAAAATATAAGATGAACCCATTAACCAGAATGTGATGGTCCAGTAATCCTACATCTCTGCCTTTTTTTAATTTTACATTTGAACCAATAGACAATGTTCAGAAATAACCATTTAGAAATGTACGAAATTCAAATACACATCATATGAATTTGAGAAACAAAAAACAGGGGAGGTTAATTAAGAAAGACAACCAGGTCCAAAAAGGATCAACATGGAATGTACATGGAGGACTAAACCTCAGTTCATATTTGAAATCCCAACCTAAATATGTTCCAATTGAATTTTAGCAATCCCAAATCTGAACCAATCATGCTATACAACAAATGGCACACTAAATACATCATTGCCATCACAAAATCAAAACTTAATTTTTAAAATCGCAGTTGATAAATGTTGCTTTAAGGTTAATTTCTACAATCGCAATTAGTGAATCCGTTTTTGAAGACTAGTTTGATGATTATTTCCAAACATGTATTATTTGGATTTTTTTTTTTTTGGAAGAAAGAAGAATACTATTTTAAGACATAACTCGGGAAGGTTGTCATGCATGATTGATTACTGGCTGTTGGAGGGTGGGGGTTGGCCAAACATTGGGCAAGGGATTTGTATTTTACACACGAGTTTAGTTATACGTGAGGGAACAAAATAGGAGATGGAAGCAGTTGAGAAAAAAGTTCAGTTGACCTAATCATGTTTTTCCCTTTTTCTTTTTTGTTTTTCCAGGAATGGGGGGCAAAATTTGAGAATAATAGTAGCAATCGGGTGCCAGCTAGATTTAGGCATTTAGCTAGCTGTTTGGCTGATTGGCCGATTCAATCACAAGCTATCATCTGAATAATGGTAAGTGTTTCAACATGGTGCATAACTAACATACAACCTGATAACTGGAAAAGATTTCCATAATCAAAAAGTAAAAACTGAAAGATACATGGCTTGTTGCTGAAAACACAATACTTAACGCATCACCCTTGGAGCTTTTATACTAACTATCCAATTGCAATGTCCAATCATCCTACTGAACACATAGGGCAGGATTGCTATATAAATTGTGATGTATATTTTATACAAAACACCAGTAGGGTAAACGTCTATACAATAGAATGAGAGCTCACCCAAAAAAAAAAAAACCCAGAAAAACAAAAAACAAAAATTGTGAAAGGAAAGGATAATTTAATTCTCAAAATGAACCAAACACCAATGTTGAAATGTGGTCAAGGCGAAGCAAATGTTGTGCTTAACCCATCCATTTCATCTAAAAGGTTAGTGTTTAGAAATTCCAAATCTTGAGTTGTATCCAACCTCCTCCTTGGGGAGCTACCAGCACTCCTGCTCATAACCAAGACTTCTGGCCGTTTCTTCTTGGTCATGGCAAATTCCTGGCTTTTGCTTTTTCCAAGAACCAACCTTCTCCAGAAAACCTCTCCCAACAAATTTCTATCCTCTTGAGAAAGTTGATACCTATGCATTTTGGTAACATAATCAAGAGATGGGAGCCGCTCGATCTTGGAGTGAAAAAACAGGCCATTATGAGTGGGGGACCGAGTAGACTGAGGCTTGAAACCATGATCTCTGTGTCTAACTAGGCTGATAAGACGATGAAGCCATGTTACTAATTCAAGAACGTATTTGTCTATCTTCTGCTTATCTGCGTGATATAGTGTCCGAAGGCGGATCAGGTTAATTATGTCGTGTGGTTGTCTTCTTGCCAAACTCATTCTTCTCATGACATGCATCTTCATACAAGATACTTGATAGCAGAACATGACAAAGAGAGAAAGGTTGATAGGAGATAATGAGGACCTGTAGCATTAGAGAACTAGTCAATAAGTGGGTGAGAGACCACGTTGTTAGTAGAAGATAAATTGTTAGTTTTTTAGTCCATTACGTATTATTTTATTTTTATTATTTTATTAATTAGATAATGTGCTACCTTTTAGGATCATTTAATTAGCGGGGTCATTATTTTTATTTGTATTTAAACTTTGAATGTTATCAAGTCGGCAAAAGCGTTTAATAAAAATTAGTTAAGGTTTTATCTTGCCTGAAGCAGCTAATATTAAGGTTTTATCTCGCTTGAAGCAGATAATATTAAGGTTTTATCTCGCCTGAAGCAGATTATCCTATCATTGGTATCAGAGCCGACGGTAATGGCAACAATCAATGAGTGCATTGAAAATTTGGAGGTTAAGTTCAAGAAACTCCGCGCCGATTCCAAGATAGTGGAGGGAGTAGCCGAGCAAATCCCGCAAAGATTGATTTAAAACAATCGTAAGACTTCGCTTTATTGCTCAACCCAAGAGGCGAACAAAGAATAAACTGATGTGTATTCTTCTCTTTCAAAAGTCATAATGGGCTGTGAAAGAGAAAGTCATGATAATTTTGAAGATGGGAAACCATCGTTTGCTTCTCGATTGGTAAAATTGGAATTTTCCCGAGTCTATGGGGATGATAAAAAGGCTTGGTGTGCTAGAGTCGAACAATTTTTCAACTATCAAGTCACCCCAAATTCTCAAAAGGTTCCCTTAAATTCTTTTCACTTGAAAGCTGAAACCAAGGAATGGTGGCAATGGCTGAAGTATGCATATAAAGAAGATGACAAAGAAGACTAAGAAAAGTTCTTCAACTTCAACCTTGAGGACAAGGTTCCTCTGAAGTGGAGGGTAATGATAGGAGATAATGAGGACGTGTAGTTTTAGAGAACTAGTCAATAAGCCGGTGAGACTACGCTGTTACAATGGAAGATAAATCTGTTGGGCTTTTTTAATTCACTAATGTATTATTTTATTTTATTATTTTATTAATTAGATAATGTGCTACCTTTTAGGATCATTTAATTAGTGGGGTCATTATTTTTATTTGCATTTTAACTTTGAATGTTATCAAGTAGGGAGAGGAGTTTAATAAAAGTTAGTTAATGTTTTATCTCGCATGAAGCGGATAATATTAAGGTTTTATCTCGCTTGAAGCAGATTATCCTATCATTAATCGAAGTGTAGAGAGAGAAAGTCATGATAATTTTGAAGACGGGAAACCACTGTTTGCTTCTCAGTTGGTAAAACTGGAATTTTTCCGAGTTTGTGGGGATGATTCGAAGGTTTGGCGCGCTTGAGTTGAACAAATTTTCAACTATCAAGTCACCCAAAATTCTTAAAAGGTTCCCTTAAATTCTTTTCACCTAGAAGCTGAAACCAAGGAATGACGACAATGGCTGAAGTATGCATATAAAGAAGAGGACAAAGAAGACCAAGAAAAGTTCTTTAACTTCAAATGATAGGAGATGATGAAGACATGCAATACTAGAGAATTAGTCAATAAGTGGGGCGAGAGACCACGTTGTTAGTGGAAGTTAGATTGTTAGTTTTTTTAGTCCACTAAGTTAGATTGTTAGTTTTTTTTAGTCCACTAAGTATTATTTTATTATTATTTTTATTTTATTAATTAGATAATGTGCTAGCTTTTAGGATTATTTAATTCCTGGGTCATTATTTATATTTGTATTTAAAACTTTGAATGTTATCAAGTCGAAAAGAAGAGTTTAATAAAAGTTAGTTAAGGTTTTATCTCACGTGAAGCAGATAATATTAAGGTTTTATCTAGCCTGAAATAGATTATCCTATCATTGGTATCAGAGTCGATGATAATGGCAACCAACAAAGAAAGAATTGAGTTGCTTAAAGTAAGCCTTGGAGGATTGCATGATACTATGAGCCGTATGGAGTTGGGGGTCAATGACAAACTACACCAATTAGAGGCTGCTATCAATAGGATCTCGGAAGCCATATTACCAAAGCAGGGACCCTAATGTTAGCCATGCTTTTGAATGTAGTGAAAATTCATGGAATGGGCATGTTCGAGATCGACCAGAAAGCAGTCATCCCATGTTCTCCTCTAAATTGGATAGACTCGAGTTCTTAAGATACTCCGATGATGATCCCATAGAATGGCTCACACGAGTTGAACAATTCTTTGAATACTAGAGCACCTTGGAGTCACAAAAGGCGTCTTTAGTATCTGATGAGTCCTAAACTCATCTATTTTTAGTCTATTTTTATGGCATATTTTTAGAAGTTTATGATTCATTTTGATGTTGAATTATGGAATATTCACCAAATTTGTGTTTTGAAGGTTTTGAATGCAAAAGAAGCAAATCCAGCAAGAAAAGAAGAGAAAAATTGGCTAAGGTAGAAATGTCGCAACATAAGTCTAGAACGTCGCGACATAATTTCAAGGTAACCAGTAGGGCTATGTTGCAACAAGGAATGATATGTCGCAACAAAGATAAGCTGAGCTCAAGTTGGAAGTAAAGATTTTCACGACATTTCATAACTTTGTCGCGACATAATATGAGTGGGATTAAATGATAAATGTTGCGACATAATGAAAATCAGAAGACAGAACTTTGTTGCGACAATGGATCTTTATGTCGCGACATTGTCTAAGAAGTCCCTGAAGAATAATGTTGCAACATTCCTTTGCTCTTTCGCAATATTTATCCAAGCAAATGGCAGTAGAGAAGTGTTACGACAATCAAAACCTATGTCGCGACATAAAGAGCTGAAGAGGGAAGAAAGAATGTCGCGACAAAACAAAACTATGCCGCGACAGAAAATGGCAAAGTAATAAACAAGTCAAGATAAGTTGGTCGCGGCAAAGGTTTTTTTTAAGTTGCGACAAACAATTTTCAGCAATTTACAAGATCAAGGCAGAAAATATGTCGTGACATTTTCAAAGTATGTCGCGACATAAAGTTTAGAAGGTCGCGACATAAAGTTCAGAAGGCAGCATAGCTTAAGAAGGCTATGTCACGACAGAGAAGTTATATGTCGCGACAACCACAACAAAATGCTGAGGGAACAATGTCGCGACATTGAATTTTATTGTTGCGACAAGGGTTGATGAGAACTACAGAAAGAATGTCATGGTAAAGAAGAATTATGTCGCGACATAAATTGAAGAGGTGCCTAGAAGAGAACAGAAGACTGTCATGATACAGTTTGAGCAAAAGAGTTAATTTATATCGTGACATTTCAAAATTATGTCGCAATATAAAACAAGTTGAAGGGGGAGAAACTTTGTCACGACACAGAAATTTTATGTCGCGACACAATCAAGAGCAGCAAGAAAGAAACTTTGTCGCAACAAAGTTTTTATGTCGTGACATACCATTCGAGTATTCAAGATGCAAGACACCAAAGAAATGTCGCAACACAAGACACTCATGTTGCGACAATTACATGACAAATTCAGCAGAACTCTGTCGCGACATAATTCCAAAAAAAGGCATAGAAGAATGTCGCGACATAACATTGCAAGCCAAACCAAGCCAAAAAAGCTGGAAGACAAACAAAACAATGTCGTGACATAATTTTATGTCATGACAAAGAAGCCACTTGGGCCAGTTTTTGGCGATCCACAATTTCAGCATCAAAGTGCGGCCCATCATTTGAAAATCTATACATAGAAGCACCTAGGACACTGTGCGCAGCTTCCGCTGAACCTGGAACTTCTGGGTAGCTGGAGACTCCTTTGTATATTATTTTTTTATTTTATTTCTTTTCCGTCAATTTAGTTTTAGTTGAGCTTTTTAGTTAGTTTTTCTTGGAATTGAGCAATGATCTTGTGCTAAGTTTTTAGCTGGGTTTATTGTAAAATTTTAGTTTTCATTACTGTATGATTTGAATGGAATTTGGAAAATTTATGGAGTTCATTTATTTCAGTTCGCTTGCAATCTTAGTGAATTTTCCTGATCAGTTAGTCACTATTATTTGTAATCCAGTTTTGATAGATTGAGCTCCCTCTGAAAAATGATTGATGTTAATTATTGTTTTCTGTGCAACTTGAAAGAATGTCATAGTTAGAAATCTTAAATTTATTTAATTGGTGTTGTTCTTGAAATTAATTATTCCGAATATTAGTAGTGTGTACTCGAAAAGACCTGGGGATCTTGCTCGATTTTTAGAGACCTCCGGAAAGGACACAAAATGAGATAATATTCCCGAGAGTATGAAGAAGCATTAGAGGTATTGATCAACATTATGAACCAATGAACTCAAAGATTACTGATATCAACACCATCACTGATTAATCGATGATGTATCGGTTTAATTGATTAGAGGTTTCTTCTCTATCTGATGGAATGATCTTGATCCCGTGTTAGCAGAGATCTAATCAAGGAGATAGAGAATTTTATCAGATTTGAAGGATGAGATACCAATTAGATTAGAGAAGGTTTGCGTTATCTTGTCTATGGGGCAAAAATTCTTCAGTCCTAAGAATTGAGTGTGAAGTACTGGAAAGGAAAAATACTTAGATCTTAGAAAGAGTATTATAATCTACAAGTAATTGTTTAGACTCATGTATCTGGAAGGAACATTGATCTCTAATTAGTGAAATGTATGGTGTATGGAGGAATCCAAGCTATACTATCTTGCATATTTGACAAATTCAGATTTCAAACTAATGGTTGAACTATGTTATAAAATGATGCATAAATTGATAATTGTACATTGATCTGTTACCTAGCTAGTGTTAACTTACCCAATGAACTTTCCAATCCAAATATTGTAAATTCTTTATGTATAGTTATAGAATTTTAATTAGTCTTACTTTCTCTTAGTTTAAACAAACCACTTTTAAATTTTGAAGTTCAAATAGTAAGGATCTTTAGTAGATGAGGTAATTGATCTTTAGATTTCTCATCAATCCTCGTGGGAATGATATCTGGACTAAAATCCACTTTTATTACTTGTATGACTTGTGCACTTGCAGTGATTTAGACCAAAATAAAATTTTAAATGAACCCTTTTCATACAAGGCAGACAACATACTTTATACCTTAAGTCAAACAAGTTTATGGCACCATTGTCAGGGACTGAATAATCTTTGGCACCTGTGTTGAAAATTTTGTTAATCACATATTTTGGTCACAATAACAAGTTTATGGAGTTGTTGTCGGGGACTGAATAGTCGTTAGAGGTAGTGCCATAAGTTTAGCGCGCACACACACACACACACACACACACACACACTAATCTCATCATATTTCTGTATTAACAAGTTTTTGACGCCATTGCCGGGGACTAAATAGTCTTTGAAGGCAGTGCTAGAAGTTTAGTTCACACACACACACTGATCTCATCATATTTTGGTCTTAACAACATCCTACCATAATGGCTTCCTAGGGATATCAAGAGGAAGGAAAGGAAGTGTCATGGGGCATGTTTGTGGAGGAGATATGGTCACGTTTTGGGCCTACAAATTGTGAAGATTTTGATGAATCATTATCTAAGATACAACAAATCGGGTCCTTACGAGACTATCAAAAGGAATTTGAAAGGCTAGGCAACAAGGTGCATGGCTAGACACCAAAAGCACTCGTGGGCACTTTTATGGGAGGCCTTAAACTTGAGATTGCTGATGGGATTAGGATGTTCAAGCCAAAGGCATTAACAGAGCCATTAGTTTGACCAGAATGCGAGATGATCAATTGAACCGACAAGGGATTAGACCAGGTCCCACATTTAGTAGACATCTTCAACTACGGCAAGGACATCCTACAAGGAATGAATGAATGATGATTAAATTTGTATTGGATATTTTCATTGATTAAGTGATGACACGTTCTTTTATACGATTGTTTAGATCTATTGATAACTAATTGATTTTCTCCTTCCGCCATGTGTATTTCCTACTTGATAGAAAAAGTGATAAGACTTGAAATATATTTACTCATTTCGATCAATGTATTATTAATATATACTTGTATGTCACTTTGATAATTACAATCGATGACTTATATTCTTGCATATGGTTCAAATAAAGTTTACAGAAATTGGAGGGGACCAAAATAGACACAAAGCAAATGATCTTAGTAACTCACTTTATTTTTTTCAAGTAAGGGATATCAAGGCAAGAGTTAGAGAATATCCATTCACTTTAATAATTTTATTTTTTATTTTTTATCATATACAGTAAGTGATTGTTGTTGTCATTTCAATTCCTTGAATGCTATAATAAATTATTTCACTTGACTTAAGAGCTTTTGAGTATCTATTTCTAACATACCAAGCAATCACTTTGAACTAATTATATGTTTATATCAAGATTTGCTAACCCCAAAACAAATTTAATCTTTATACAATTATCATGACTCTTGTGTGGCATATGCTAATATTGGATATTTGCAAAAAAAAAAAAAAAAATTATAACTAGATTATAAATTTTCATTTAAGATGAACAATAAATAAATAAAATATTAATTATTTCAATTAAATTTGACTAGGTTCTTATGAAAATCTCCTTGAAATATGGTTTAACTTTGAAGGAATCATAAACCCTCTAAACAAAGATATAGTCATTCTAAATTACTATATTTAGAAAAAAAGAAAAAAAAAGTAACACCTGCACATATGATCAATTTTTTATGTCTATAGAGATCTTGAGCATTCAAATAATCATTTTAATGCTAATTACAATGTAATATGTTTTTAAGAACTGGAATTCAATCATTAATTTTCATTTTTTTTTGTTCTTTTTAAAAGGAAAAAAAGAAAAAATGACGAAAGATATTAACTTAGTAATAGAATCACAAATATATCTAACAACTTGAATGCGACATATAAGTTTAACGCAGTTGAAGTGGAGAAAATAGACACAAAGAAAGCAATCTTAGTAACCCCCTATTAATTTCTTGATCTTTTTCAAGCAAGCAAGGAATGACTAAGGCAAAGGAATGTCCACTTTAATAATTTTTTTTACCATATACAATAAGAGACTACTGATGAGTCTAAAAACTCATTTGATTTTTAATCCATTTTTCTGAGTTTATTACAAGTTAATTGTTGATTCATATACAGAAACCTGGGTAATTTGCTCAAATTTAATTTTGCAGAAAAGTACAGCATAAGCGAAAATCCCAGCAAAAACCAGAAGAGATCAGCCTACAAGCATAAATGAAGTCGCAACTGAAAATCGGAGAAATTCCAGGACATTCAAAAACTCTCAGAGAAACGATCAAACTTCCTTAAAAATTTCCCAAATCTCCTGTTGGAAATAGCCAGGACGCTTGAATCAGAGAAATTGCATTTAATTCATTTATTGGAAAAATGAAAAGAGAATTAAGATGACGCTCCCAAGAGTAGCAAGATCACTATAAAGGATGGGAAGACACAGAAAGAATAAACAAAGAGGATGAAGAAAAAGGAGAATGAGGAAAAAGAAGAGTTCCAAGGGTGCAAATGCAGAGCGTATGGAATGAGTAGAGTCGGAAAACAAACCAACTCTAGTCATGATTCCATACAATGCTCTATAATCATGAGAATGGATGATGGGAAGGGAATTGGAAGAAGGGTTAACCAGAACCCCCATCATCCAGAGGAACTCAGACAGAGTTTAAAGGAAGGGCCTCAATTTGTTGAACAACCTTGTTAACAACCCTTCCTTCCGGAGCAAATTCGAGACTTGGGGAACTGATAAAGCAGGAGCTACAGCCTTTAGGAGGAAGGCATAGGGTTTTAGATCAAGAAATAGAGAGTTTTTCCTCTGGATTAGATACAGTCCTATTTGTAATTTTAGCATTAGCTAAAGAAATCAGATTGTACAATATCGAGATGTTTTGATATTTGAATAAAATTCTTGTTGATTAACAAATTGATTGTTTTTGGGTTCACGAATTGATATACTGAATTTTATGTTTGTGTCATTTGCTGTTAATTTGCCAATTATGAGTGTCTTGTCTGTACAAGAATCAAATGACCAAATATGTTTTTCTCCCAAGAACAAAAATACAGGAAAAATAAGAGCACAGGTTAGTAAACTGGAATTAGGAGTTGCAGCCTGAATATTTAAATCTAGTTTAGATTGCAAAAATTGGAAAAATGGATATTGCTGAAGGAACAAATAACTTGGTTGAAAGTGTGTAAATAAACAATGAATAAGTACAAGTCTTGAAGAAACAATACACTTGGTCAACAAAACTCATGAAACTTTGAGAAGAATTAGAACATTTCAGGGAAATTCATGATTAAGAGTCCATGGTCCTAGAACTTGTTAGATTATCGATTGAGGCGAAATCTAGGTAGTACCCAACAAGAAGGATAGAGGCCATCCGCAAACTTGAGCTTTTCCAAGCTTACCCTCAATATATGCTAAAGCATACCCTATAGTTCCATGACTTGAGCCAAACAAGCCTTAATTCTTCAAATGACAGCCACTGAAAACCTGAATCTCCTTCCTTGCAATAACCCTCTAGAAAAGAGCCCAAATTATCTAGTTTCGAACACAGAAAGGTCTACTGTAAAGGAAGAAACTAGTTTTGGGGAAAAATATTTCCAAATATTACCAGGTAGGAGGAGAAGAAATAACCTAAAAGATTAGGTAAATTGATGAAAAGGGAATAAGTTTTGTCTTGTGGCCTATTCCTTTGAGCAATTAAAATTTCGTAGGGTGTTTAACACTGGTACCCTAATGCCAGGCGGTATGGGAGTTCAGCCAAAGTTCTCAAAGTTGATAAGAAGCCTAGGAGCAAAACATTGCACTATTCCATCCTTAGAAAGCGAAGCAAAGAGTTAGAGCAAGGGAGTAGCTGAATAAAGTGCAATGCAAATCAAAATGCCATAAAAGATTTCAAAAGATGAATCGGGCGGGTCAGGAGAATCAACAAGTGCGAAGAAGGAAAGGTGAAAAGTGAAGTGATAAGTACAAAGAAAAAGTGGAAACTAGGTGATTTGCAGCTTAAATTTTCCCATTATCTACCCAATTACCTAAAGCTGTTTACAGAAGCTGAAAGAGACCTCATTGATCTTGAAGGTTGAATTTACCTACATTAGTGGAGATCAATATGAAAACAAGCATATGAGACTTTGACCCATGATCGAAACTCCCAGAAGATTAACTAAATTCAACATGAAGATGAAAATGATTGAAGACCTGCACACACACACAGAACAAGACTTGTTGAATAAACTATTTAAATACATTATTTCATCAAGAATTTGTGATAAAAGTAGAGACCATTTCTTTTTCTTGAATCGAAACTGAGATTTAAAATGACACTGCTATCTCCTATTTCAAGTTAGAAGGTGGAATAAGAAAGGCATGAAAAAGAATTGTCCTTAAAATTTGAGCTTAATTGTTTTGAGGACAAACGATTTCTTTTCTTTGCTTAGGGACAAAGCAAAATTTTAAGTTAGAGGGAATTTGATGAGTCTAAAAACTCATTGATTTTTATCCATTTTCTAAGTTTATTACAAGTTAATTGTTGATTCATATACGGGAACACAGGTAATTTGCTCAAATTTAATTTTGCGAAAAAGTACAAGCGACGAAAATCAACAAAACAAAGAATTAGCTACAAGCGAAATGATGTAATGAAAATCGAGTCGCGGCAGGCTCTATTTGTTCAGTCATTTCCAAGTCACGACATCACCAAGATCAGTCTTGAGGAAGAAATAGAAGACCTTAGCAAGCGAAGTCGTGACTTGAAGTTGAGCTTGCGTCCAGAATTACCAAAGCAACAAGTGAAAGAGGTTGCGACAAAGGGAAGTGTGGTTTAGACTAAAGGAATTATTCAAAGTAGAATCTTAGGTCGCGACACCACTCTGATGTCGTGATAGGCCGAAAACGTGATGTGTATATATGTACGCCTATGTGCGCAAGTGCACGCTTCTCCTCAAATTATTATAGTGTTTGAGATTTGGATGTCGATCCACGGGGATAAGTGTGTTGAATACAGAGATTGACCTTTGAATATTATCTAGATGTAAGCTTTAAGTAGCGGGTTTACGATACACAGTTTAAAGCTAAACTAATTGTTCTTAATGAATTCTTTGTGTTGTGGAGACTAGGGCTATGTCTCCCCCTGCCACTTTTGATGGATTATTTCCTAGAGAGATTACTATTCAGTTTATTTATAGCTTGTTGATGACGGGGTGATCGTGCTTATGAGATACCCTCTCTCGAAGTGCATCCGCCTATCTCGCTAGTAGAGTTGAGTGTATCTCTACCCCAACTCAATACTCCGAAACGCTTAAATGTTCTAACCTTAATTGCCACCCTCGGGATCGGAATATCTCTATTCTGAATCGAAGTAGGGGGTGCTCTATTCAAATCCACAGGCCTCATCTCTCTCGAATCCTCGGATATCAGGCACATTCATATGACAAAATCATATATGATAAATCTAGGTCTAGAAGATACTAACGAGGTCATAAACAAGTGAATAATATAAATTACGAATCTTTAATCCATGCAATCGTGACAGGGTTCAACAACACCCTAGATATGGATCTAGAACATACTAAATGTGAGTACACAAATATTTAATCTATAAAACATCAGTACTTTTATCCGAAAAAGAAGAGAATACAAAAGCAGGTTTCTTCTTCAAGATCTAGGTTGTTGTTGCTCTGATTTCCGTGCCCTCGATTAAATACGATCCCTGATTACCTCAGTGCGATTCCCCTTTTTGCTTTTAATGATGGAGATAAAGCTACGTGCTAACGTTGTGAGTCGGCCGCGTCGCGACGTTGAGGCGTCGTGACGTTCAAAACTTGTTGACTTTTATTCTTGTTGACTAGCGGTAAGTGGCGTTGGGGTGTAACGATTCTAAGCCCAGCGTTATGTGCCTACCCTGCAGCTCAAAATGGCAGAAACTCAGTTCCACTGCGGGTTCCACGCCTGATACAAAATATATCTTCGGTATAGAAATACTTAATTAAGCGCAAAAAATAAGCTAAGGCAAATAAGGCAAGCCTTGGGTATGGCATGATGTTTTAGGCACTCATCACACCCTCAAACAGCTTCTTGCTTTGCCCCCAACAAGCGACTCTAAGTGGACACACACCCTACATACTATAGCTACCCTTTAGGATAGTGATGCAGCGTCTTGATAGATAGAGATCAGGTGGACCGACTCCACACTTTTCGTTTGTTCCAAAGTTCATGGGATTTGCAAGGGTGTTCGACCTTCGAAAGAATTAGATTGAACTCGGTGTAGTTGAAAAATGCCTCAACCTCCAAGGTATCCAATAACCTTTCCCAAGGACCCTATGCGCGTTGAATAAATGACCTCTAGTTTATACCTAGGTTCCGATTCCCCCAAACTTGAGTTCAACTCACCTAATATGGAAAATCTAACTACGAAAGGATAGGAACGTACCGTTCGCTTTCCTGGCATACCTACTCATAACATAGAACAAAACTATTGTTCATAAGTTTATGCTAAGTGTTCATGTAGTGGAGATTAGTTGGTGACTCCCCACCAGTTGGTTAAGGGCACTGGGCATTCAGTTCCCCTCGAACGTCACCCCGAACACTCAACTAAACCTACGGGCCTTTATTAAGGAAACTTCATCTTACATCCTAGCAGGCGGTGAAGTCAATGACTCATTGATTGGCTCGGGGCATTGGGCTTTGAGGCCCCTCGGATTGTGTCAGGATTAGGTGGAAGATCCCTTATTCTATCTCTATTTTTTCTTTTCTTTTCACTTTTTCTTTTTTTTTTTATTTTTATTTTTATTTTGGGGCTCGAGAGGCAGTCTCTTATTCCACGAGTGTCCCATCTTTGATGTTTAGAGACTCCCAGGGTTTGTTGGACCTTAGTATCTAGTCTCGGCATCTAGGCATACCACAGAAGTCGTTTATTGTGTGGATTGTAATAGGTTCATTGGGAAATAGTTTCTTGAATGTCGGGAGGTGATTCACTATGCCTCCCACCTATTCAATCTAATTCCCCAGAGCATTAAACATCCTAATCCTTTAAGGTTATACAACATTTTCCATATTAATAGTGGACTCGGCCAAAAGTGATCCTCGACTTTCAAACATGGCATCACACACACAAACTACCTAAACACAACACCACTAAACATAGAGATGATCTACCACAAGCAAATAAAACAGGAACTAAACACAAGACTCGAACTAAACACAAGACTCGACAACCTAAAATGAAAAAGCGTAAATAAAACTAGACTAAAAGCACACATACGAAAATAAAGCAACCATCACAAACTATCTTAATCTACTAAAAACCCGATCACCACCCACACCCCCCTAAACAAAAATACCCAATGTCCCCACTTGGCAATAAGAAGCAGAGAGGGTGAAGGGGCTCCCTTTGGTGATCAGGGCAGGTCAACTGCGGCGGTGGCGACCGGAAATTTGAGGGTGTAATCCCGAGGAAATTTGAAATAATTTGGGCTGGAGGGGCTAGCTGCTTTGGAGAATAGTGGCACAGTTGGCCAGAATAATAGTAAAACATCATGATCAGAGGCCTCATCTGTGTAAGGAGGGACTCGGTGCTCTGGGTCTCATCCGGGAATGCATCAAAGCGATCAGGTAAGGGCAAGCAAGGTCTCTAAGTCAGTGGCCCGGATGGGGTCATGACGAGGTCCATTTGTGGTGGTAGTGGGGGTGGTGGTGGGTGAGAGAAGGGCGCCCAATGTCACCGCAGGGATCGGCCCGGGGAGGCTAAAGCAGACCCGATAGTCGTGGAGCTCCTTCGTCACTGGGGCTCATGGCGCAGTCATAGTCCCTCGGGTTGTAGGACACGGTTTGTCTCGCTTAACTGATATAGCCTTAATTGGGTGTAGCCAAGCCTCGTTGTCATCTAAGGGCACCCCGACTCTTTTTCATAGGCCGTATATAAGGAAAGGGTGCTGAAGTTCATCTTAAGCGTCCAGTTATGGAGGATGGCATCCTACATAAACACACTTGACATGAATGGAATATCACGAATGACGGCGTGGTTAGACGGGGCAAGCAGCGGTCACCTCACACATGTTAGTGTGGGGATGGGAATGACGTGACAGTGTGCGAGACTTTGGGGATGAGCCCAGCTTGGCCTTGAAGTGGACAGCGTGCCCATCATTGTTGAGCTACCGCTGTAGCCCTGTTTTGTCGAGGCAGATGACCTCTGGAGTGTCGAGCCGCTGTGAGCCCGTCGAAACTCGGGGGAGTAAGGTCAAGATTATAAAACTGGTTGATAGACTCTGCGACACCCAGACCTTCTTGACGACGTGGGAGGCGAGGTTGGCGTAGAATTCTTGCACCACACTCATCGCAGCTGGAGAAATTGGTTGGCGGCGCTCTCCATCCTTAATTATGATCTTTCGAAGAAGTCGTGGGGTGGTGGAAGCCCTTTTTCTTTGATAAAGGACCGGGTTCTGCGGATCAGTGCGGGAACCATTCGGCGACACCTTCATTGACAAACCGCGTGACATGAAGTGGGTTGGATCTCGTGCTTCAGGCCAGGTTTATTGTGACACGCTCTTGCGGGCATTGGTGAGGAAACTAGGCGCTAAAGGTCTGAGTGGACAATGTAGCCTAATAACAAAGGGGCCACACTCGAGATAGGCTAGAGCTTGATATGTCGAGGCACTGGGTGCCTTATGAAAATTAAGACCAAGCTAGACGACGGGGATATGAACCTGAGCCACTAGGACCTCCTGAGAACCTCACAGTTGCAAACTAGACCTAACATGGAGGACTAGACCTACAGGATCGAGCTAAACCTAACCGAGTCAAGGACACCAAGGCGGGGTGTGGAAGGGGCGAGACAGGGTCAGTGTAAGGGTGATGCGTGAATGGTGGTAGCAAAGTTGGCGAGGTGGTCGGAGGGCAAAACAATGGCCTTCGACGGTAGTGAGTGGATTAGAGCGGGATGTGAGGTGGGAGACAATGGCGTGCCGGTATGGTTGGTGGGAGGGGAAAAAAAGAAGAGCAAAATGGGGGTTTGGCGCCCAAGCGAGTGTGCGTCGTGAAGTGCGGATCACAGCGTCACGGCGATGCAGTAATAGCGCGTTGCGGCGTTGAGATCCAGCGTCAGCGGCGTTCAGTGGTTAAAACCAGCGTCGCGGCGTTGAGATCCAACATCGCGGCGTTCGAGAGAAATCTACGAACTTGGCGTCGACATTGGGATCAACGTCGTGACATTTCGAAGAAATTACAATCAGCGTCGCGACATTGAGATCAACGTCGCGGCGTTCGGAAGAAGAGTCAAAAAGCTGGCGTTGCGACGTTGAAAGCAGCGTGTGATGTGACGAAAGGCCCAAAATGCAAAATATTCAATAATGGTCTAAGGTAAGAGACAACTCCCCTAGTGCAATTTGTGACTCCCTCGAACTTCTGAAGTGAACTTCTTGAGCGGATCCTCCACAATACTTTCAATCGCGGGTCCTGAAAACAGACATCCAAAAGGAGATCCCGATTACGGATAGAAACAACAAACCAAACCAAACTTAAAACAAACAAGAAAAAAAGTTAAACCATAGAAAGAAAAATTGCAAGAAAAGATTGGGTTGCCTCCCAAGAAGCGCTATGTTTAATGTCGTTAGCTTGACGGCCCTGAATCTCAATGTGCTTTCGAGACCGAGCTCTATGACCGCTTGCGTACTTCGTCGATCACGGTCAATGGAATGGTGCTTATCATGGAACTTGCCTTTAATCTGGCTTCAAAGTTGTGTGCTTGTGAATGTTCCTTTCTCAGGATGCGTAACCTCTGTCCCTCCATGTGGAAAGACCTTGTCCTTGTGGTCCGACCATCTAGACTCATTTCCGAGGAAAAAATTTAAGGCAGAATTAAACAAGAGGACACATTGCCACATCTCGAATTCCTTCATAGTAATATGTTTATTGTGCTAGGCTTTTGTCCTTTCCTTTTAAATGCCGGGCATTTCATAAGCACGTTCACAGATTCGTTTAGTTCAACGAGCTGCGTGATCTCTTCTCACAGCTAAGTCTGCATCCATGTTCAAGCGAGTTACTTGATGTCTTGCTTGATACTCAATTCCCTTGCGGGTGGCATGCTTTGCCATAAACAATTTGAAAGGCGACATACTTGATGAATTATTTTAAACGCCGTTCGTTGAGTGCATCCTCTATCTTTTAGACAGTCCTTCACAGGTACATTAGCGTTTTCTCAGAATGGACTTGATTTCTCGTTGATACCTCTGCTTGCCCATTTGGTGTGGGTGATATGCAAGGGATGCGATGTCTCACCCATTACTTTTGCGAAGACTTTGTCAATCATCTTGTGCGAAATGAGTACCGTTATACGTGATCGATTCTTTCGAGGAGTGCCGAATCGCGCAAATATGTGGTTGCGAAGAAACTGTGCCACCACCGTGGCATCATTAGTGCGGTCGGGTGCTTCAACCCATAAAGACCATAATCTACTACGTGAATATCTGAGTTATTATAAGATGGGAAATGGTCATAAAGTCATCCCCATAAATCAAGCGGTTCCCCAGCTAAGAATTTGATGCATGGGTGGATTCGTCACTACAGAAATGCCCATTCGTTGACATTTGGCTCCACATGTGAATCTGATGAGCATCCTTGAATAAAGTGACCCGGTAAAGCTGATTAAAAGCACCTTAATTTGCTTATTAAGCTAGCCACAGGAAATGTACCCATGGTAAAGTGTGCTTGATGGTTGAAAATCATGTTCTGTTCATCTTTAGGCACATCTCCGGATCACTTAGTTAGCCTGATATGCCTTGTTTGAATTGGCTCCTCCCAATATTAGTGTTTCAGTAATGCGAAAAACCCTCTTTTGTTGATAGCTAAATTAGGAGGGATTACCTTGGCTACCAAATAATTCGTAATCGCAAACCATGGAACACCCATACATCTTCCAATAGCTAAGGTTGCTCTTAGGAAAGTAAATCATTCACTTGAACCTCATCACTTGCCCCTTCCAATCGTGAAAGATGATCTGCAACTAGGTTCTCTGTCCCTTTCTTGTCTTTAATCTCTACGTCGAATTCTTGCAGCAAAAGAACCCACCGGATTAGTCGGGGTTTGGCGTCCTTTTTAGTCATCAAGTATTTTATGGCAGAATGATCAGTGTGGACTACGACTTTGTTGCCAATCAAATAAGGCCTGAATTTGTCAAAAGCAAAGACAATGGCGATAGTTAACTGCAGTGGCGTAATTCAAGCGACATCATTCTTGCATACATTAGATTACCTCGAATATTCTTTCTCATTTATGTCCTAACTTGTGTGTCCCGTAGTCACTTGCATCACATCGGCTCGAATGGAAAGGACCAATCTGGAGCTACTATAATAGGAAGTAGATGCAATTTATCTTTCAGCCACGGAAAATGCACGCCACACTTTGTGCATCCAGCTCAAATGGGGTCCTTGGACCCGGGAGATTAGACAACGGTTTTGCAATCTGAGAAAAGTCTTTGATGAAGCGTCTATAGAATCCCGCGTGGCCTAAAAAACTTCTTATCCTTTTTACCAAGGAGGGTGGAGGTAATTTTTCAATTGCTTCAACCTTTGCTCTGCCTACCTCTATTCCTCTTGCTGAAATCAATGCACGATCTTGATACTCTTGCACTATAAAATGGCACTTCTATAATTGAGTACAAGAGTTTGGTCTCCTCGCATCTTATCAACACCCGATCTCAAATTCTCAGATGGTTTGTCAAATGAACTTCCCAAAACCGAAAAATCATCCATGAAGACCTCGTTGTCTTTCAACTTCATGAGAATATGGTCATCATCGTCGTTGGAAGGTGCCGTGCATTTGCACTTAGTGAGAGGCGTCCGCTGAAATGCGAGAATGTCCCGCAGGGACATGTGAATATCGATCTTCTCGATCTTCGGGGGCTATGTAATTGATTGTAACCGGAGTATCCATCAACGTAAGTATTCATGACCATTGTCGATCCGACATCACAGTCGAAGCATGATAGGAAATGATCTTTTCAAGTGGCATGTTCGATTTAGATAATTAATACAAATTCTCCACCAGGTAAATGTTCCGACGATATGTATTATTTTCCATTCGTATGACCGGTTGTTCTCCCTTCACCCAAGTACCACTCTTGGACTTACTCATGCATTATGCGAGATAGGATAAATTACCCCAGTATCCAGCCACTTTAAAGACCTCATATTTGGATGCCTCTTTCATAGTTGGATTCCAGCCTCCTGCATTGCTTCAACGAGGGTTTATGACCATCTTCCAGCAAAATCTGATGCATGCACATGGAAGAATGAATCCCTTTTAAAATCGGCTGAGACCATCCGAGCACGTTTTTGTGATCTCTAAGGACTCTCGATACTTCTCTTCCTCTATTAATCGGGGAGCTGAAATGATCAGTAGGTGAAGGCCATCCCAATTTCGCATACTTCAAATGGCGGGTAAGGACTGCCATCTTGGGTGGTTGTTCGATTGATGGCATTTAGCCTTTCACCTAGAGATTTCGAAGTATTTCCTTTTATTGGTTCAAAGTCATGTTTTACGCATATTCCTCTGCCTCTTGCCCATGTCTAGAATCTTTGTGCCAGGCTGGCCTCGAAAGGATCGGTGAGACCACTTTGGCTAGCACTATGGCCTCCCACTCATCTACGCCCATGAAACATATGTCACTCTGGGATGTCTCACGGCTTCAAACACGTTGAACTTAACTTCATCCTCCACCTGCTCTCGATTTTAGTTCTCCCTCTAAACATCATTCATTGCTTTGCCGGTTACGAAACAGTTGAATTATGGGTATTTCTTTATCCTCTTCCATATCTAATACAATGAAATCTCTTGGGAAGATAAACATCAGCCACCACTCAGACATCTTCCTATCCTCTCGGATGCTTTAGGACCCGTCACCCAACTAAGTGTATTTGTAGTTGATGAATACCTCTTAAACGTTTAAATATGGATAAGGCGTGAGTTAATGCGCTTTGATCTGATGCTCGAGATAGCATTTCAATGGTGCATGGGATAGTGGCTTGCTTGGGTCTTTTAGCTTTGCGGCGGCTTCCTGCGAGAAGTATGGCACTACACTCCTTAGTTAGGTTAAGCTGTTTGAAATGCGCAGTCTTCTCTTTTTGAGACAGAATGTCTTGTGACTTGTTATAGCTGGGCATGTTCGAGCATCATGACGGAATATTGATGCGGTTTCTTGAATCTTCATGAACTTGGTGAAATTTGCTTATCCAACTTGTAGCTCTTTTAGGCGTTGTGAATACGGAATTGGGGAACATGGGTTGTGGGTTATCCCTTTGCTTGATTGTGTTTCCCTACATCTTGTTTCTCTTAGAGTACATTCCCACTATTTGCATCATCATTACGACCCGGTAGGATGAAGCTTTCTCGATCTCTGCCTCCTACGTCAACAGGGATTTATCACCAATATCTGCCAATTCTTTACCACTTCTCGATTCTTGCTTTAACATGTTCATTCCCCTCTCTTCTGGAGTTCCTTACGCAGGTTGCTTGATGGAACCCGGTTGCCTTTACGTCGATAGATTGGCCGTTGACCCATATGTACCTCACAAATTTCTCAAGCTACTTATTTGCTTGAGTTGTTCAATTGGGTGGCCTGTTGTTGCATATTCGCCTTTGTCTCATTCATAAAGGCAGTATGTGAGGTGAGCATCTGCGAGGAACTGTTCCGAGTCCGCATTTTTCTCCCGGAGGTGGTTCGCTCACTCGGTGGTGGCATGTTGTTCGATTGTTTCCTCCCGTCCATTACTATGTTGTTGATTATTCGATTCGATTATTACGCCACCTTGGCCTTGATTTTGGTTCTGATTGTTGTTTCCCCCATAATGTCCTTGTTCTTTGTAATTGCGACTCACATTAAACCTCGACACATCACTGGGCACAGTCTACATTTGGTTCCCAGTGGCGATACATTTGTTATCTTTATCCTCCATAGAAGTCACACAACTCTCGTAGGTTAGTCTGTATGGCATTTGCGGTACCTTGCTGTCTAGTCAATTGTTTAGTCAGCTGTGCTACATGAGTAACCAAATTGTTGAGAACCTCATTGTCTGTGCCGCCTATGGATTTTACTGGTGTAATCTTATCTCTAGGCCACTGATTTGTATTAGTAGCTGCATCTTCCAAGATTTCATATGCTTGGTCCGTGGTTTTCTTCATTAGTGCCCCTCGGTAGAGGCATCGATCCTTTGTTCAGTTGCATTCCTCGGACCATTATAGAAAGTATGAATGCATCCATACGGTGGGTCGTGATGTGGGCACTTCACCGACGATTCGTGAAATCTATCCCATGCCTCTGCTACAGGTTCTCTCCCTCACAAGTTGTCCAAAGTAGTGATCTCTTGCCTGAGTTGTACAATTTTTTGGTGGGAAGAACGGTCGGGAATACACTAAGTCGTTCCATGAAGTGATGGAATCCGAGTGACTTGTTAGCCGTCTTGTTCACATCCTTACAAGCGAGTGGGAACAATCTCGACACAGGAGTGCCTCTTGATGACCCAGTGTATGATCGTGTGTGGACTTGAGGAAGTTGGTCGAATGCATGTTGGATTCTCATTGGGTAATCCATGAAATAAGATGTTAAGCATCACAGCAGTTCACGACTAACTCGAAATTGTTTACTGAATAGGTGGTCTTGAATAATTTGTTTGAACAATTTGTAGGCGGTGAGGGCAAACTCCTCACAGCAACATGAATGGATCATGAGTTGTATAAACGGCTTGGGTGTGATTCCTTAGATTATTCCCATTTGACCCCTACGTGGCTCGTTTTGCTCAATGCTAAGATCTTGCTCTTCATTGTTCTCCATGATTGCTAGATTTCTAGTATGTTCTATTCTCTGTTCTCGGCATATTCTGTGTAAAGTTCTTTCTGGCTCAGGATCAAACGGATGTAGGTCAGCCTGATCCCGCCGTCGCATGCGCTCACTGTAACCTTGACTACAATCACACACGAAACAAAAAGACCAAATTACCAGCACTTGTAAAAACAAATGAAAACAAAAAATTCCAGAGTAATATCTAATTGCCTTGTTGTCAATATCACACTAAACTTATCCGACAGCGGCGTAAAACTTGATAGGCAGCGTGATGTGTATATATGTATGCTATGTGCGCGAGTGCAGCGTGCCTCAGTAATATAGTGATCTTGCACAAGTGCAGATATCGATCCACGGGGATAAGTGTGTTGAATCTGATTGGCCTTTGAATATTATCTAGATGGCTTTAAGTGACAGGTTCTTGATACGGATTTAAGCTAAACTAATCGTTCTTAATAGATGCGTGTTGTAGGCCCCAGAGTATGTCTCCCCACACCGCTTTGATGGATTATTTCCTAGAGAGATTACTATTGGTTTATTTATAACTTGTTGATAGCAGGGGTGATTGTCTTTACAGGATACCCTGCTCTCGGGAGTGTATGCGCTATCTGCCTAGTAGAGTTGAGTGTATCTACTGCCCCGACTCCGATACTCAAAATGCTTAATCATTCTAACCTTAATCCTTCCACCTCGGGATCGGAATATCTCTATTCTCAAGATCGACCAGATTTGCTCTATTCAAATCCCTGGGCATCCTCATCTCTCGAATCTCGGATATCGGCACGTTCATGCCAATGTTGGCGGACATCCTGTATAGATAAATCTAGGATATAGAGAGATCTGAAGCAGGTCATAAACAACTAAAATATTAGCCTAAATTCTGAATCTTTAATCCATGCAATCGTGTGAGGGTTCAACAGCACCCTAGATATGGATCTAGAACATCTTGAATGTGAATTTTCGATATTTAATCTATAAAACATCGATTACTTTTATCAGAAAGAAGAGAATACAAGCGGGTTCTTAGCGAGATGCAGGTTGTTGTTGCTCACGATATCCATGCCCTCGTGCGATACGATCCTCGATGCCTCGAATTACGGTCCCTTTTGCTTTTAATGATGGAGGCGAACTGTGTGGCGTTGCGTGTCGCGGCGTGGAGCGTGTGACATTAGCGATACCGCTTGTTGACTTTTATTCTTGTTGACTGACGTCGTGGCGTTGGAAGGCGTCAGCGATGTTGAACATCGCGGCGTTGGGAAATCAGCGAAGTTGGGGCGTCAGCGGTTGGAACGTCCACGGCGTTCGGCCGGCTTTATGTACTTCTACCCTTTGCTCCAAAATGCTTCCGAAACTCCCGTTCGACCTGCAGTTCATGCACAATACAAAAATCAGATGTCAGGCTATAGAAATACTTAATTAACTATAAAATAAAGCTAAGACAATAAGACAAACGCGGGTATGGCATGAGTGTTTTAGGCACTCATCATGTCGTGACGCGATTGAATATAAGCGGGTCATGACGTCAATCTAAGGTATGACAGCGGGTCGTCGATGAAGCCCACGGAAAGATTCTTACAGAAAATGAAGTTCTGTTGGATTTTAAATGATGGGCTCTATTTGAGGCGCTGACGTGCACGTTGGTGTGACATGAAAGCGGGAATTTGGAGTCTCAACAAAAATATTGAGATTCTGACGAATTAAGAGTTGAAGAACAAAAGGGAGGTCGCGGCAGGCGAAACTAAATAGAGTCCTTGCCCAGCTAGTTACGGCGGCTTTATTAATCAAGGACCACAAGCGATGTTCAAGCGACCACTCATTCGGTCGCGACACAGGCGAGTAGAAGAAATCGGTCATGACTACTTTTTGAGAAGCGGTGGGACTACATGCAAGCGAAAAAGAGCAACATGAGGTTGCCATATGAGTTTGGGACACCGAATAGAAGGTTGGAAGGAAGCTAGTTTTAACAAAAGAGTGAGTTCAAGGCAGGAAGAAGGAAATGAACATCAAGAGATGTGAGCATCGGCAGGGTGCATGACTTGTCGAAACACAGCCAGAGAGCGGAGGATATAAATAAGTTGTGAGCTTAGAAAAGAAAGTCACGACTGATGTAGAAATGATAAAGAAACTGAGAAGTATGGTTTACAACTTAAAAGTGGAAATTAGACGTGGCGCATTAAGGAAGAGAATCAGAGGCTTAGAAGCCCAGATTAGTGTTCAAAGTTCAGGAAGAAGGAAGAACCAGCAGGAATGTGACGTGACACACGTGAATTGTGACATCAACTCTTGAGAAAACCCAAAGCCAACAGGTGTGACCCTGACGATGTCGCGACCATTAATCTAGCGTCGCAAGAGACTTTAGTCGCAATAGAGTAACAAGGTCGCAATTGAACAAAGAGCAACAAAAAGAAAATCTAAAATTATGACACCAGCTTGAGGTCGCGACTGGGAATGACATCATGGGCTTTCTTTTGGGAATTCCATATGGAGCTTTTGGCATTAGGCCCATTTTCTTTTGACAAGTTATAAATAGGCGATTAGAATGATAAAGTAGGCTTAGTCTTCACTACCCAGAAAAAGGGAAACGGAGAGGACCTCAGTGTATAGTCTAGAGTAGAATTTTAGTTTTTAATTTATTTTATTTTATTTTCTTTGTTCTTAGATTCTTTTACGGATACGAATCTGTTGTCTACGAAGCTTGAGTGGGTTGGATTTCTATTTATGTTATTTTCTTCTTAAAATTGTGCACGAAAATTTATGTAATCTAGATAAATTTAGGAATGTTTCTTCAGTTCTTCACGATTATAATTGGATGTATGTGATCGATTACTCCATTTCTTTAATCGTAATACGTGAGTAGACAGCGACTCTGCTTCAGTTTGAATTAGAGTTAGTTAGATCTTTTTGCGAAAATATGGAAAAATTATTTCTGGGTTGGGATTTACTTACTTGAACAGTTTTGAATCGATGAGTTGATAGTAATCTTGATCCCCGGAGTTTAAGTGTATCTTGCTGATTCTGCAGGATGCCCTGTGGCGTACAGAGGGTGAAGTCTTAGAGGCTGGAGCATTTTCACCTTGATGTTATATCTGGCCGAATTCCCGGTCGGAGTCAGATTGGCGGATACGAGCCAGGTTCGAACTAGACCAAATTAGGATATTTGTTTTTAAGCTAGAACTGCTGCATTGGTGGCCCATCTTCTCATGAGTCAAATATTATATACAAATCAAAAGAACTACCGGAGTGGTCATCAAATCTAGACACATATGGCGGGTCCCGTTCTTGATACATGCTCCTGAAAACAACTTTACATTCCAATTACATATTAGAGTGCGGGACTCTTATGATGAACCCTTACTAGTGTGTTGGCCCGGTGTATCGCGGATGTTTTAGGCGTCTTCTCCTGTACCTACCACCAGTTAAAACCCTTGCTAAGATTTGCTTAGTGGGAAACATATCTTATCTGAAACATGCATTTATACTGAATCCATAAATCACATAAAGCGATATGAATGTCGGAATCTTCGAGGAATTCATATAACAGGACTAATCAATATACTTGTGTCGTATAACAATTTTGCATAATACTTATCCCTTATAACAAACTTATGCTTGTTCACATCTTGTATGGATTTGAACTTTATGACTTATAACAAACTTATACTTACATGGGTCACACACTTATGTGAAACACATTACTTGTTGGATGCTTGCCTCTTTCGCAGCAGGCTTAATCTTGTCGGATCTTATACTCATATGAGCTTAATCTTATTCGGATCTTATACTTATAGCATTTGAATCTTCTGCACTTATAAACGGACTTATTCTTATCTGGATCCATTAGGACACATACATATTCGATTCCTCATATACGATCTTGAGGCTTATACATATCTTACACTTGTCTCAGTAGTACATACTTATTGATTCACCGATATCACGATGCGAGCTTATCGCTATCTTACACTTATTTCAGTGAGATAGCATTACTTGATCGGATTCGCTATAAAGCGGTGCGAACTACTACATATACTTAAGACGGAGGTACTTATCACGTACTCATACTTCTATCTAACATATACTAGTTGAGACCAGTAGGATTCTGGAGCTTATACTTATACTCACGGGTTTACTTGTTCGGGTACCCGTAGAGTATCTGAAGTGCAGGGCATTATCTTGGTATTCTTCGGAACTTATCCTTATACGGAAGTACCATTAAGTACTATAGAACTTATCTTGGTACCATTATCTTAAACAATACTCACGAAGTATATCCTGGCATTACGAAACTTATACTTGTATTTCAGATCTTATACTTGTATTACAAATTCATCCTTATTTGAATCTTATACTTGTCTTCTGGAGACTTATACATGTATTACGGATCTTACTCTTGTGTTCTGGAGCTTATTCTTGTCTTACGGATCTTATAACGCTGTTCTGAATTGATTCTTGAATTTATATACTTATTCTTATGCAAGAAGGTATTTTTGAAGTAGAATGCGATAAGTGAACATATGAATCATATCACATACAAGGTCATATCAGACTTATCTGAATCGGACATTAGTCAACCGTGAAGTCTGAGATCACATCAAATACATATACCGGGTTATACGGATTAGGACCTGTCTAACCAAACAGAGTTGTCGGTTCATATTAGAAGTCTATCTTTGACTTATACAATTTCTTATGTATACGGGCTTATGCTTATTCGTATACAAAAATACCATGAATTTGCAATTCATTATACAAAAGTACTCGTAGGTACTACTAGATTTATACTTATAACAGACTTATGTTCATTCGGGACTCCCGTAGGAGTTACAGAACTTAGCACAGACTTATTTTACCGATACGGGAGTACCCGTAGGCCTACGGAACTTGATGCTTATTTCTTGTCTGAGGAGTACGTCAGTCTTACATTTTCATTATCTGGGATACTCGTAAGGACTACGGAGATATTTCATGTACAAAGTACCATGGGATGCTGAGGCAAATACAAAGTACCGTAGGTCTTCTGAGGAACATATCTGAGGAGGTGCAGGTAGGTACATTCGGATCTTTACTATATTCATTTCTTTCAAAAATTATTCATTTATTGAGTCTTATCATATAATTGTTGGATTACGTAGACGATAATACAGATGATGGACATAATAAAGTGCAGAGATGCAGTGCAAGTCTTGAGTCTGTAGCCTGGCGAAGTCTTGTAGGAAGCGCGGCAGAGTGTCGTCGCACTAATCGGGTGCAGAGTCTTGTGTCTTGGGAAACCGGGAATAAAGTGTAGTCGCCTTGTCGGAGATGCCGAGTACTAATGTTCTTTGAAGCCACGATCCCGGAGAGTGTAGTCGTGCTGTCGAAAGTGCAGTACTAAGCATTGCATAGATATCTGGGCGCCATGTCATTCAATAACTCGTCTTAGACATTTCTATAATTGTATGAGTTCAGTAACTTACTATATTATAATAGAGGCATTCTTAGCCACATTATGTGTTCATGACATATTGTATTTGACGTTCATGGTCACGTTTCAGTTCGTTTTCATATTTCATAACATATTTATATTTCATGAACACAACTATATATTTTGCATTTCATATATTTTTCATGTTACCATTACATATGGCATTTCACATACTTGCATAGTATAACGCGATGTATTCACACATAATTATATATTATAGTCCTCTATGATCTATTTTACTTAGAAGTGGAATCATTCCAATTGGATCATCCAAACTAAAGTTATAGCATTTTATGCCAAACTAGTCAATTGCCCCTGCAGATTTTACGGGACGAGTTTGAAATACTTATTTCCAGTGCCTTGACTCCATATTTGTCTTGGTTCTTTAGCCTCATAAAAATTTGAGGTGCTAAAGAGTTCTCTCAATTGGAATCCCACTCAAACTCAGACACGAAACTTAAGATACGTCCAAAACAATCCGGACTACTCTATGAGCAAAACTGAAGCAGAATTTGGCTGGAATATGACCCCACTTTGAGTGAATTTTTGGGCCACGTAGAGTCAGAATTTGATGATGCCTATTTCTATATGTTTGGTTTTCCTTGAAATCTATTTTAATTATCCACTTGAATCACTCAAATCGGATAAGAAATGAGTAAGTTATGGCTAAAATACAAAAACTGGTCGAAATAGGAAATAGAGCATCACATATGCATTTTCCTGACACCATCTGGGTACATGTTGGCTTTAAATGACCAGGAACCTAACATGTACAGGTATTACATGTTCAAGGTGTACAATACATATCCATAGAAAAATGCTCTTGAGATATGTATTTTCTCCCATTTTCATACACTCTTCCATAGATCACTCTAGTACATGCCAAGTCAAAAGCAACATGGAAATCCTCAAAGCAGCTCCCCGATACTTTTGATAAATGAAGAATCCAAAGATTCTTGATTCTACCAAAACTTTGGAATTGTGAAGGATTCATATTTAGTATGATCAACTAGGGATTTTCAGCCAAACTTACTTAATTAGGGATTAGGATGTGTTCCCTAAAGCAGAAAAAAGAGATGATTTACTCTGAGTAAACCACTAGCTCAAATCATACCCGAGAAATTCTTGTACAAAAATCCTTCAAAGTCATGTATGCAAGAATCCACTTACAAAAATTATACAAAGGCATGTATCCATACCTTTGTAGTCACCTCTCTTCTCCACTCTTCTTTATTCTTCCTCTTCCTCTCCTTTACTTTTTGCTCCATACGTGAAGCTCTTGTTTGGAGACCAAAATCATCCATTTTAAAGAGTCTCCTCTTCTATTCTCATCGAAACTTTATGTTATTTGGCTTTTAGTCCTTCCATCTTCTAAAGATTACACTAGTTCCTACTATTTATACTGGCCTCAAATCTTGATAACTTATAACTTTTAAAATCCCCTTTTTGGGCAAATTCACGATTTATCCTTAAAGTACCTCTAAGAATTTACAGGTCTCTCTCGTTTCCATGTTTATTTAACTCATGAAACATTTAATTATACTTCACAATGCCCCTAAACATGTAGCTTGCTAGGGTATATTTTGGGGTGTTACATGTTAGACTACCATTATTGACTAATGAGCTGAAGTTCATTTTGATAAATACCGGTGCTCCTGTTGAAGTTGGAGGAGAACATTTAAAATATAAAACATTGGAGAGTTCCTCAAATAAAAGAAGTTCGACCACGTGTTATTTGCGAGATCTAATCAGCGAGGAAAGGATGAATCAATAGATGCAGATGAGGCACCAATTAAGTGGTAGAACTTTTGCAAAAATCCTTAGAAGGAAAGCAAAATATTTGCAGTCATTAAGAGATGGGTATGAAGTATTGAGAAAGAAAAATACCCAGATCTTGCAAGCAGAGCAGACATATAAGTAACTGGTTCGATCTTGATTTCGAGATAAACAAGAACTTCTAACTAGTGAATGTGGAGAAATCCAACTGCAACATTTAGGCAATATTGAACAAATCAGGATCCATCCCATTATAATGAGGCAATACCTCGTTCATTGGGGAATTGGTGTTTCTTGTAATTCGCATTAGTTTCGTTTCTTATGGAGCAGTTAGATCCAGGTATTTTTTGTTCTTTATATTTTTCGTTATTCCAATTTCTATTTTTAGTTAATAGTCTAGGATCTATCATTTTACACAAATTTTCAATATCAAATTCTTTTAGTCCAAATATAATAGAACTTCAGTATTTGGGGTAATTGATCTCTAATTCTTGTCAATCTCTATTGGAATGATACTTGGACTTACATTCAGATTTTTACTGCCCTTATGGCTGTACTTAGAGTGTCAGAGCTAACTGTTTGAAATCTAAACATCAAGACTATTGATTTAATTAAGCAAATTTATCCAAGTGACATAGGTGCAAGAGAGTGTAAGAATCTTATAACTATGTATTAAGTTTTAAGTCTATATAGAAGGAAAACTTAAGTTTTTATGGCGCCTTTGTCGGGATTGAAGGGTTGAATAGATCAATATTCTAACAAAAGGAAAATGCTAATTTGGTATTTATAAAAGAAAAGAACAAAAATAGTACATCTGACAATGGTATACCAACCAACGATCTTTAACAAGCCATGTTGAAAATAATTTTTTTAGTTCTACTAATCTATTAATAAAGTGTGTTTCAATTTAAAATCTTCAATGCACGGAAAGCAGAGTTGGACACATTGCCCCGACGAACCTTTGAATTGGAAAGAACACTCGAAAGCAAGAAAAGACTAAAATAGCAGAGGAACACCGGCTATGGGATCAGAGACATGGCCAGGATAGAAGCGAAAGGACAACGGCAGGAAGGCCTCCTGTGCCGACGCATAATGGAGGGGATTTTGGGGCCTATCATTCGGAAGATATTACGCAATCAGGACAACCTCTTGTGGGCGCAAATAACTTAGAACTAAAGCCGGCTTGTGCACAATGGTGCAAAACTAACATCAGTTCACTTTGCAGCTACCCATGAGGCCCTAGCAGGCACCTAGGTAGATTTCTCGGGATGGCAAATCACAGGTGACTGAATGGGTGTGAGACGGAGGTGACCTAGTTTGCACATCTCTTCCCATTTTCCTTAGAATGCTTAGCCACATGGTATGGTGTTCCACCATGGTTGAGTTGATGGAAGAGCTGGTGGAGAGTATACTTGGGCGTTCTTTCCCACAATCTCTGCACCGGAGAGAAGAGAGAAGAAATAATAGTATTCCAACAGGGGAAGATGAGAGCTATATATAGCACAGGAGAGATTCGAGAGGTTGTTTCGGAAGAGGTGCCTATGCATGGAATTGATTTAAAAACCCGGATGGATATAGTGTATCATGCATAATGATACCATCTAAAAGGAAAATATCGATGCTTCGTCTTGTGGAGCATTCAAAGAAGTCTTGAAGAAATTTAGGGATTTGATAGAAGAACTAGCCAAGTGCAATATGAAGGCTCCATCTGAGTTTTCAAGGGGTAACAACAAAGGAAAATGGGTCATGGAGCTGAGTAAAATGACAGCTATGGAGGCAAAGTTAGATGCCATCATGCACAGGATGGACAAACAGGAAAGAAAAATGCACACTGCTCATGAGATAGGAGCGATCGGAAGAAGAAAGCTCTGTAGTAGAAAAGTGTTGAAATACCAACGAGAAGGAACTATGAGTTAAGGAGGTTAAATGCATTGAATGAACCAAGTTATCATTTCAAGCCCAAATCCTAACACTTTTTATTCTGATCCAATAACGAGGAACCGCTAGAGAATTTCTCCTTATGGTGGAGGGGCGGCTGCAGGCTGAGGCATGGGCGGAATCCTCAGCGGGAGATCTTCGGCCCAACTGCGAGGTTCAGCCAGCAACATCAAGGGGTGAAGCGGGACGGCTATTAGGGTCATAGGAGGACTCAACCATTTGAAGAGCAAATCTTTGCCAGTTCATGAGGGAGACTGACAAGAAACGTACACTTCGCAGACGAGCTATCTGACTTGGAAGCTTTCAAGTCTGATACTCAAGTATTTCAAAAGAATACAAGTGCCTCATTGAAAAACTTAGAGACACAAGTAGGGCAGTTGGCCCTTAATATTCTAAATCAGAGCAAGGGTACATTCCCTAGTGACACTTTCAAGAATCGAAAATTTGCGTAGCGGTTCGGTTAAGTGGGAAAGAAGTGAGCGCTCTGACAAGAGAAAGAAGGAAAGAAGGGCGTGTAGAGCAAAAGAAGGCTGGAAAGGAAGGAGAGAAAATGACCTTGAAGACTACGAAGCGAGAAGAATACGCCCAGTTTGCTTTGAAATAGTGAGAAGAACGGAGAGGAAATTTGACTTATACACCTACCGAGTGCCATTTCTAGAGGCTTGAATTAAAAGGGAAGAACCAGGTTCTAGATTCTTGGACACTAGAAGATGAAATCAATATCCATTTGAAGTGAATCAACCAAATGCCTAATTATGCAAAATTTCTGAAGGAATCTTGAGCAGAAGGAAATTCGTGGGAAGGGAGTAGTTAGACTTGATGCTTTGTCTGCGGTCACGGGTTATCCAGTAGCTCCAGTAATGAAGGACCAGGCCAGTTTCACATCACAGCTCCGCCGATATATGAATTCAAGAGGCCTTATGTGATTGGTGCTAGTATAAGTTTGATGCCTCTACTCGGTGGTGCGGAAGTAATTTGGGGAGACTTACCCCTGACAGTCTACATTACCAAATGGTGATAATTCTTTTGCAACCCGGAAGGTGTTCTTGAAAATGTGTTTGTCAAGGTGGGAAAATTCATCTTCCTTCTGATTTTGTTTATTATGAAGATGGAGGAGAGACACCAAGTTCCTTCTTTGCTAGGAAGACCCTTCTGTAGGCTGCCTTGATAGATGTCGAGAAAGGCGGCGACACTGGGGTGAGACTAGTGATTCTGCCTTTAATCTTAATGGAGTTTGGGACACCTTGATGTAGATACGAGGAAAGTTGTAATTTGTAAAAGCAATAGTCTTCTCAGGTGTTGAGTTGAATTCTGACATTTGTACTCTTCAGCATTATAATGAGAATTGAGATGAATTTTCGATTATCTTGAAAGTGTGATTGTGAAATGTTGCCTTAATTTGTATAACAAAGCTTGATCCACCAAGCATGAATGAACACGGTCGAGAGATGATGTATGCGACTGAGGATGAAAACTCTTGGAGCAAGAAACTAGTGCAAAGGGTTAATATTAGAAAATTGCCTTGATCATTGAAATATGAGTTCTTAGAACCAGGAAAAGAAAACCAGATCATCATATGTTTGCATTGATTGAATCTGAATAAAGAAATGCTAAAAATTATAGAAGTACAGAAATTCATGCTTGGTCAATTGAGGATACGAAGGTATCAAAATCCACCACTCATTTAACTTATGCACAAAATATTCTTCTGAGATGATAATGCAAAAATACTATTAGACATCAAGGAGGCTAAATACTGTGATGAAAGAAGTTGTCGGAAAAGAAGTTACGAAATGGTTTGAATCAGGATTTTATATATGCTATATTAGATAGTTCTTGAGTGAGCCCAATACAAGTGGTTCCTAAGAAAGGTGGATTCAACTTGTGATAGAAATGAAAGAATGAGACGATTCCTATAAGGCGCATTAGGATGGAGGTGTGTATTGATTATGAAAACTAAATCTTTGGAGCAAGAAAGGATCATTTTCCCACCTTTCATTGATCGGATCTTTGTGGATAGGTTTAAAAGGACTTCCTCACTTTTGTTTTTCTTGATCGAATTACTCTAGATATAACCAATTGCCATTACTGAGGATCGGGAGAAAACTACCTTTATGCCCATTTGATACTTTGCTTTTTAGAAGAATGCCATTTGGTTTGTGTAATGCTCTGGTACATTCAGATGCATGATCATCCCATATTTTCTGATTTGACAAAGAAGTTATGGGATCTTCATGGACAGTTGCGGTGTATGGATCTAGGTTTGAGCAGTGCACATAACTTGGGGAACTCGATACTTCAAGGTGCGGACAAGAATTTAGCTCTGATTGGAAAATGCACTTTATGGTTCGAAGGAATTGTCTTAGGGCACGCGTGATTTGCGTGAGTGAGTATGACCCGACAAAGTTTCAATCTGTAAGAAATCTGATGCCACCACTACGAGTCAAGGGAATTAGAGTTTTTGGACATCACAGTTTCTGGAGAAGGTTATCAGGAGATTTCTCAAAAATTGCTAGACCACTAAGCGATTCTTCGGAAAAAGATACGAGTTCAGATTTTGATGAATCATGCCATAATTCACTGGAAAGAGATCGAATCTAGGTAGTTGAAACCGCATGGCAAAACCCCGAAGTTACAGAGCAGAGGAATTTGAAATCATATGTGATACAGTGATTTTGCCATGAGATGTATTAGTTGGAAACGGAAAAAGGTATTCAAGGCCATATACTATGCAGCCAAACACCAGTAAACTCGGGGAAAATTACTACACTCTTGAAAGGAGATGGCAATGAGTATTTGCATGTGAAAGGTGACCATACATTTGGGGTCCCATGTTGTATACACATGATCATCTTGACAATTAAATGTCAATGACAAGAAAGAGCAAAAATGATTGATGGGGTGGGTATTGTTATTACGAATTTGATCTAGAAATAAAAGACAAGAAAGGTTGTGACAGTGTGATAGCTGATCACTTGTCAAGAGTGGAAAAACCTGCTATACAAGATGAAGAAAGGGAAATAGCAGAAAATTTTCCAAATGAGCAGTTATTCCAGCTGTCAATCCAATCATCTTGGTATGCTGATATTGTGAACTTCTTAGCTTGTGGAATTATGCCACGAATTGATTACAAGTAGAAAAAAGTAGGGTGTAATGGGGTACTAATGCAGGATGACCCACGCTGACCCCAGAAGAGGTAGTCACAGTCATGGAAGATGTGTACTTCAGAGGTGAAACAAAGCAAGATTTTAAGGAATGTCATGCATCATATATGGAGGACATTTTGTAGGAGACAAAACAACCTGAAATTCTTGATTGGATTTTGGTAGCTCTTATTTTGAGGCTTTTGAATGGGGTGAAGCTAATGAGTCAATGCAAAGAATGGGAATATCGATACAAAAGGCATGGAAATGCCTACCCAAAGGTATCCTGGTAGTGCAACTATTTGATGTATGGGGAATAGATTTTATGGGGCCTTTCTAGCTTCTGTTTGGAAATATATCGCCACCATTGTAGATTATGTATCAAATGGGTTGACTTGTCCCAAAGGAATGATGGTAACATAGTTGTGGGATTTTTACAAAAATATTCTCAGCGAGTTTGAGGTTTTGAACTATCATCGGTGATGGAGGAAGCCACTTTGCAAATAAGGTGTTTGACAAACTTATGGGCGAGATAGTATGAAACACATTATGAGCTTGGCTTATCATCCTCGAAAACAGATAGATAATTTAGGGAATTTCGCAGGGAGATAAAGAAAATTCTTGAAAAGGCTATAGCTCAACGAGGGGAAAGATTAGTCTGAAACTTGATGATGCACTCTGAGCATAAGAGTATTGCCACCAAAGCTCAGTGATCATCCCATGCTCCGTGGAGTCTTTGGAAAACCTTGCCACATTCCTCTTGAGTTAAAGATATCAAGCTATGTGGGCCATCGAAGCTAAATTTGATTTCAAAGTTGCTAAGAAGAGGCTACTCCCAGCTAAGTAATGAATTGGAAGAGTTGAGAATGAAGCCTATATTGAAATTGCAGAATCTTCAAAAGATAAAACAAAAAATGGCATGTCAAGAAGGATTTTAGGAGAGAGAATTCAAAGCAGGAGATTAGGTCTGTTGACTAACCCCCAAGACTAAGACTCTTTCCAGGGAAGCTTAAATCAAAATGGAGTGGACCGTATACAATAGTATAAAGTACAAATTTTGTGGCAGTGACACTTAGAACCAGAAATCATGAGGAATTCAAAGTTAATGGTCAGAGATTAAAACACTACCTTAGGAGAATGCAAATGGAAGAGTGACTCTAGTTACGAATGAAAAAATTTGACGAAATATGATGCAGCAAGTCATTAAAGACCCCAAATTGAACAGCTTTGTGGAAGGCAATCCACATCAATTTGTTTTAAGTTTTTCCTATTATACTTTTTGTGTTAAAATTTATAATAGCTTTGTGTAATTTTATTCATAACTGATTGAAAAGTAAGTAATCACTTTTTTTTTAGTTTTGCAGGACAATAAGAAGGTGCAAAGGAGGAACATCTACAATCAAACTTCCAATCTGCAAAAGAGACAAAAAGGGGCAGTATACTCTTCTTGAAACTATTTAATTTTTGTCTCTGATATGGCATGATTGAAAGTTTGAGGGAATTTTATTTTGTTTTTGTGCTTAAATTTTGAATATGATGCATAGTAAATGGATTGGTTGAATATTTGAATGATGAAGATGATTGAATTGTATATGTTTTGATTGGATATGGTGAATTGAAATTGCTGTGAATTTGATTGTTCAGGGAGACCTGAAAATTTTTAGTCATATGACAATTCATAAAGAATTCGCCGACCAAGAATGTTGGATGTTGAAACAATAAGGTAGAAAAGAAAGTCGCAACAGTGAAATTGAGGTCACGACTAAAATAACTAAGGAAAGAAAAGAGCATGTCGTGACATCAATTCCCCTGTCGTGACCACATTTCAGGTCGCAACAAAAATCTTTAGGTTGCGACTAGAATTGTCCAAATCTCAATAAAAATAGGTTTTAAACCTTTCATTTGGGCTTTCCAGCATTAAAAATAGGATTCATTGAAAGTATTAATTGAAACAAATTTAATGTCGACTATTATTAATCATGACATTGGGCCAACGTCTATTCCAATTTCAAGTCATCTTTAATTCATTCCCATGTTTCCCATACGCATCCATGGTTTAGACCCTGAAATAGTTGTATTAATACGGAACTAGAGCAGATAATTAAAAAATCAGTTTAGGTTGCTTAGTTTTGAGAGAATAATTCCAGGACATTCAATAACTCTCAGAGAAACGATCAAACTTCCATAAAAATTTCCCAAATCTCCTGTTGTAAATAGCCAAGACGCTTGAATAAAAGAAATTGCATTTAATTCATTTATTGGAAAAATGAAAGAGAATTAAGAGCTTTATCGTTCCCAAGAGAAGCAAGATCACTATTAAAGGATGGGAAGACACAAAAAGAATAAACAAAGAGGATGAAGAAAAAGGAGAATGAGGAAAAAGAAAGAAGAGTTCCCGAGGGTGCGAATACGAGGCGTATGGAATGAGTAGAGTCGGAAAACAAACCAAACTCTAGTCATGATTCCATACAACGCTCTATAATCATGAGAATGGATGATGGGAAGGGAATTGGAAGAAGGAGTTGGAACCCCCATCATCGAAAGGAACTGGAGCGAGTTTAAAGGAAGGGCCTCAATTTGTTGAACAACCTTACTTGACCCTTGACCAGCACTTCAAGTGAGACTTGGGGAACTAATAGAGCGGGGGCTACAACCTTTAGGAGGCATAGGTTTTAGATCAATAAATAGAGTTTTTCCTTTGGATTAGATGCAGTCCAGCAATTTTAGCATTAGATAAAGAAATCAGATTGTACAATATCGAGATGTTTTGATATTTGAATAAAATTCCTGTTGATTAACAAATTGATTGTTTTTGGGTTCACGAATTCATATACTGAATTTTATGTTTGTGTCATTTGTTATTAATTTGCCAATTATGAGTGTCTTATGCATGCGAGAATCAAATGACCAAATGCATTTTCTCGAGAACAAAAATGCCGGGAAAAATAAGGCGCGGGTTAGTAAGCTGGAGTTAGGAGTTCAAGGCTGAATATTTAAATCGGTTTAGATTGCGAAAATTGGAAAAATGGATATTGCCAGAGGAACGAATAACTTAGTTGAAAGTGTGTAAAATAAACGGTGAATAAGTACAAATTACTTGAAGAAGCGATACGCTTGGTCAACCAAAACTCATGAAACTTTGAGAAGGGTAGGAACATCTTGCAGGAAATTCATGATTAAAGAGTTCATGGTCCTAGAACTTGTTAGATTATTGATTGAGGCGAAATCTTAGGTAAAAATATCTAACAAGAAGTGATAGAGGCCATCCTTGTGATTTGGAAAGCACGAAACTACCCTCAATATATGCTAAAGCATACCCTATAGTTCCATGACTTGAGCCAAACAAGCCTTAATTCTTCAAATGACAGCCACTGAAAACCTGAATCTCCTTCCTTGCAATAATCCTCCAGAAAAGAGCCCAAATTATCCAGTTTCCAGCACAGAAAGGTCTACTGTAAAGGAAGAAACTAGTTTGGGGGAAAAATATTTCCAAATATTACCAGGTAGGATAAGAAGAAATAACCTAAAAGATTAGGGAAAAAGAAGCAGAAATTGATGAAAAAGGGGAATAAGTTTTGTCTTGTGGCCTATTTCCTTTGAACAATTAAACTCGTGGGATGTTTTAACACTGGTACCACAATACTGACTGGTATGGGAGTTGCTAGCTGAGAAGTTCTCTAAGGGTGATAGAAGCATAAGAAGACAAAGCACTATTCCCATCCTTAGAAGCGAGAAGCAAGAGTTCTAGAAACAGCGCTGAATAAAGTGCAAGTCGGCTCCAATGCCATAAAAAGATTTCAAAAAGATGAATCAAGCCAAGATTGAGGAGGAATCAACAAATGCAAAGAAGGAAAAGAGTGAATTTAGAAGGTAATAAGTACAAAGAAAGTGGAAATTTGGGTGATTTGCAACTTAAATTTTCCCACTAATCTACCCGATTACCTAAGCCCGACATTACAAGCACAGGAACCTCATTGATCTGAAGGGTTGAATTCCTACATTAGTGGAATCAATATGAGAAAAACAAGCATATGGTACTTTGACCAGATTCAAAAACTCCCGAGAAGATTAACTAGAATTCAACATGAAGATGAAAAGTTGAAGACACACACACACATAACAAGACTTGTTGAATAAACTGTTTAAATACATTATTTCATCAGGAAATTTATGATAGAAGTAGAGACCATTCCTTTTTCTTGAATCGAAACTGAGATTTAAAATGACACTGCTATCTCCTATTTCAAGTTAGAAGGTGGAATAAGAAAGACTGTGATGTGAATAAGAAAAGTGTCCTTAAAAATTTAAGCTTAATTATTTGAGGACAAACAATTCTTTCTTTTCTTTGCTTGGGGACAAGCAAAATTTTAAGTTTGGGGGAATTTGATGAGTCTAAAAACTCATTTGATTTTTAATCTATTTTTCTGAGTTTATTACAAGTTAATTGTTGATTCATATACGAAACTTAGGTAATTTGCTCCAAATTTAATTTTGCGAGAAAGAAATACGATGAAGCGAAAATCAGCATTAACCGGAGAGATCGACTGACGAAATGAGAGTCGCAACTGAAAATCGGAGTCGTGACAGGAAGCTCATTTGTTCAGTCATTTCCAAGTCACGACATCACCAAGATCAGTCTTGAGGAAGAAATAAATATATGGCGAAGTCGTGACTTGAAGTTAGGCTTGCAGCGGAATTACCAAAGCGACAAGTGAAAGAGGTTAGGCAAAAATGTGGTTGAGACTAATGGAATTATTCAAAGTAGAATCTTAGGTCGTGACACCACTTTGATGTCGCGACGCCAATTGAATATAACTGAGGTCACGACGTCAATCTAAGGTCGTGACATGGATCCGTTAATGAAGCCACAAGGAAGGTCTCTGTAAGAAAATGAAGTTGCAACTAGTTTTTAAATGAAGGGCTCCATTTGAGGTCGCGACGTGCCGTTGAGGTCGCGACATGAAAGCGAGGCTGGGTGCAGCAAAGATTGAGATTCTGCAGCCAAATTAAGGAAGTTGAAGAGCAAAGGAAATTAGCGACACGAAGCCAAAACCAAGCGAAGTCCTTGCAGCGGAGATTGCGAGCGCTTTGTAATCAAGGACCACAAATGATGTCGCGACCACTCATTCAGGTCGCGACGTGAAGAAGAACTGAAAGAAATCCAGGTCGCAACTACTTTGGCCGGTGGGACTACATTCAACGAAAAAGAGCAACATGAGGTTAAACCATCACCTTAATTCGCGACTGGGAATAGAAGGTTGGAAGGAGGAAATTGGTTGCAACAAAGACTTAAGGTTGCGACGGAAAAATGAACATTAAAGAGATGCGTGACATCAACTTAAGTGCCAACTTAAATTGAAACACATGAAGGCGAGAAGACCATAAACGAGGTCGCGTAGAAAAGAAAGTCACGCGACTGAAGCGAGCGGTAGAAAGCGAGAAATGGTTGCAACCTAAAACTGAAGTCGCGACGTGCAGCGCAACAAGGAAGAGAAGTCCTGACTTAGAGGGCGGTGGCGGCTTAGAATTGCGGAAGAAGGAAGACACGAAGTGCGCGGCGACCGCAGTGATCGCGACATCTGACTCTTGAAACAACGGCAATGAGTCGCGACCCGCAGAAAGCGATGTCGACCCATTAATCAGCGGTGCCAGCGAAATAACAGGCCTTGGTGAACAAGAGCAAACAAAGAAATCCGGTCGCGACACCAGCAGTCGCGACCGAGGCGATGGCGGAAACTTTTTGAAATTCCACCTAGAGCTTTTGGCATTAGGCCCATTTTTTTTTTTGACAAGTTATAAATAGACAGTGTTAGAATAGTAAAGTAGCTTCCGTCTTCATTACCCAGAAAAAGGGGAACGGAGAGGACCTCAGTGTATAGTCTAGAGTAGAATTTGTACAATTTATTTTTTTATTTTTGTTTTTCTTTGTTCTTGAATTCTTTTACGGATACGAATCTATGATGTCTGAAGCTTAGTGGTGGATTTCTTATGTTATTTTCTTCTTAAAATGCCCTTTGAAAATTGTAAATCTAGATAAATTTAAAATTCATTTCTTACCAAGTTTCATTGCGATTATAGTGGATGTATGTGATGGAAGGTACTCCATTTTCTTTAATCGTAATGCGATGATGGAGCATGGCTCTGCTGGATTTGAATTAGAGTTAATTCTGGGTCTTGATAAAATATGGAAAATTATTTGAGTTAAGTTTGCCATGGTGTCATTTTGGACTCGATAGAAGTTCCCAATAGTAGTACGAATATCGGTTTAAGTGTATCTTGCTCCCGATTTCAGGATGCCCTCTGCGTGACCGCGGAGATGGAAATTCTTGAGAGCTGAGAGCATTTTCTTATGGGTATGTTAAGTACCATTGATGAACTCTTGAGCTATGAAGTTCATTTGATAAATACCCGATCCTCATAATTGAAGTTGGAGACATTTAACAATATAAACAATCGGAGAGTTCACCTCAGTAAAGAGAGTTCCACGACCACAGTGTTGTGAGATCTAATCAAGGGAAAGGATGAATCAATAGATCTGGAGGATGAAATGTGATTAAGTGGTAGAACTTTTGCAAAAATCACGAGAAGAAATAGTCTACTGATCATCGAAGATGAGTATGAAGTATTGAGAAGAAAATAGGATCTTGCAAGCGGAAGCGAGACATACAATGTGGCAGTTCGATCTTGATTTCGAGAAAACCAAGAACTTCTAACTAGTGAATGTGGAGAAATCCGGCTGCAACATTTAGGCAATATTGGACAAATCCGGATGCATCAATATAATAAGTAATCTCACGTTCATTGCGGGGTGTTATTTCATTGTAATTCACTGATAGTTTTCGTTTCTTACAGGGAACGGATTAGATCAAGTATTTTGTTCTTTATATTTTTCGTTATTCCAATTTCTATTTTTAGTTAATAGTCTAGGATCTATCATTTTACACAAATTTTCAATATCAAATTCTTTTAGTCCAAATAGCATAGAACTTCAGTAGTTGGAGTAATTGATCTCTAATTCTTGTCAATCCTCTGTGGGAATGATACAGACATTCAGTTACACTATTTGTATGGCACATTACACTTGCGGTGTCATAGACTAAACCAATTTTAAAATCCTAAACATCAAGGCAGTTGATTATTTAAAATTAACAAATTGTAGTGACATGGGTGCAAGAGAAGTGTAAGGCTTTTGTAACTATGTACATTTGAGGGGTTTTTAGTCTATATAGAAAAAGGCAAACAACTACTAGTGTCATGTCAACTCCTTGAATGAATTGATGAAATATCTCTCTATTTCCAAGATGTCAAGCAATCACTTTGAAATAATTATAGGTTTACATCAAGATTTGCTTCTCCCACAATAAATTTTAATCTTTATACAATAATTGTGACTTTTGTGTGACATATGCTAATATTAGACATTAGCAAAAAAATAGATATGGATTGTAAAAGATTTGTAGTAAAGATAAATATTAATTATTTTAATTACAATTTAACCAATTCATTATGAAAAGCTCCTTAAAATGTGGTTTAACTTTGAGAAAATCAAGATATAATCGTTGCAAAAATTATTATATTTAGAAAAAAAGAAGAAGAAAAAAAGAAACAATTCTTACCCACTTTTAAAGGGGTTTGATAGGTTCTAAACTCAACCCTATGGTGTTTACTGGACAATAAACAATCTATTACGCAAGTTGGGTGTTAGGCTATGTGCATATTGTATAAAAATGGTTGCCTAAAATACTGCAAGTGCATGAGCCTTAAGTAATAAAGTGGTTTTCAATTTAAAAACCAAGTATCAGTCCCACGGGGAAGGTGGTTCAATGGGGACTAAATACCTTGGCTAATGGAGATTTTTACTATATAAGCTACAAAATGATTTGGAATGGGTATTTTCAAAACAAAAATAAAATAAAGCAAAGGAAAAATTGGAAATGATTAATGTTCACTCACTCAAAATGGGTTGATTTTTGAAGAAAACACTCAAGGATAAGCTATTAGGGTTGATTGTCTCCATTGATGCATTTCAATTTATTCATTAAGTACAAGTTAAGTGAAAGTATATCTGTGCTTGTTCAAGGGACATAATATGAGGTTTCCGTTCTCGTGACTCCCCTCAATTTCGCACACCAATTTCCTATTGATAGGTGCATTTCATACTTGTTTTTGCATCATTATTCACCTATCATTTACATGATTTTAAGGTGTTTTACGGACTATAACACTTAATTGTATCATCTTATGGCTCTAGGTATATTTTGAAGGAAAAATAGCATAAAGAAGGCCAAAAAGATGAATTTCTAGGCTACACCATGACCTCACATGACTTGAAGATGGATATGGATATATTTTAGATATTATTAACTATCCATAGAATCCAAGATCACTCAATTTAGAGCTCAAACAAATTATGGCTCTCAAAGCTAAAAATGGGAATTTTTCAAATCGTCTCATGTAGCAAGCATCACTTCTTCCCAATTTTCAGTCAATATTATGATCTCAAATGGGGCTAAGCTTGCTATATATGGATTATACATTCTCTTATCTTTCTAACAAGATCAATATTTCTCAATTTGGAGTATGGACAAGAAAGTTATGACCTTGGGAAGTTGAGAATGCAAAATAGAAGCCAAGTCGCCACACTGAGCGCATGGAGGGACCACACTGAGCGTTGGATGGTAGTGAGCATCATGTTGAGCGTGGCTGAGCCACGCTGAGTGCCCCATGTCAAGCCAGTTTGTTTTCTAGCCCATTTTTGGGTCACTTGGAGTCCAAATTGGGTTAAATAAATGCCAAAAGAACCTTAGAAACAAGGATAACGATTATTATTATTTTTTTTTTTTGGGGGGGGGTGGTTTGGAAGGGAAAACAAGTCTCAAACACCATGAAGATCAAAATCCAAGAATTTGGAGGAGGATTCAAGCACATTTTCTAGCAAAAATCACTTTGTTTGCTTATCCTCTCTGATTTGAACCATGAAATTGTTGAATACTCTTTCATTTTGGTTTTTAATTACTATGGATGGCTAAAAACTCCCTTTAGGGGAGATTTTGTGAACTCCTATGCCTATATTTCCTCATCTTTGATGTTATGAGATATAAATTTGCCTAGTTTGTTAAAGTTATTTAGTTTTTCATGTTATATTCTAAATGTGTCTAGGGTTTGGAATAGATTATTGCTTCTTTCAATGGCATGTGTGAGCATAGATTTATTAGGCTCTCAATAGCTTTGTATGAGGTTTAGAAGGACCGAAAGGTGAATACTTCTTATATAGTCTTAGGCATTTATCGTAAGGACCGAAAGTTGATTGATAAAATTCTTAATAGGGTTTACATATGTATTATCACTTCTTATTACCTTAAAAGGATCAAAAGGTGAATAAGGGAATGGGAGTGAGAAATTACAACCGAGATGGGTGACTTAAGGTTGTATAATTAATTACCCTTGGTCAACATATTGAGCCACTGTATATCTAAGTGATCTTTAAAAGGAAATAGAAAGCATAGGAGGGAGCAAAATTGATCTTAGAATCATTACAATTTGGTTCAACATGGTGTTTTGACCTTGATTTACCATTTCCCCAAAAATCCAACTCCTAGTTAGAGTTTGTTTTTGTTTTTATTTCATCCTATCATTTTAATTTGAAGCTTAAATAGTGAAAACCTTGAGTAGTTAGGGTACTTAGTTAATTAAGCAAAGCAAGACCATTCCTTGTGGTTCGATATCTAGACTCTTTGAGTCCACTATATTACTTGTAGGCCTACATACTTGCGGATTAATTTGCACAACATAAAAAGTGCCTAACACCTATTCACTGCTAAGTCTATCTAGGTCATTAAGCATGATACTTTTCTAAGGCAACTTTTCCCTTAGGCGTCCTATTGGTCACTGCTAAGTCCATGTAATCCCCACATAATGTCAAATTGATATTTTACTCTAATAAAATCCATTTAGTACTATACATTTCTAATTTCCTAAACTTCGTTGATGAGGTTAAATTGATTACCACAATTAAATCATGAAAAGATAAATAAAGATTCAAGACCCTGGAGTTAAATTCAACTATCACCATAGAGCCATTAGTAAATCTGCACATAAATTGGGTCTTAAGCACATTTCCCAACACAAAACAATTAGAAGAAACCATAATAATCCAGGATCTACATCAACCAACATCAACACAATCATATATAAATCAAACATCAACTTCAACAATCAACCCTAGAGGATGTTTAGCCACTCATTATAATCCTTAAATCCAACAAAATCATGTTTATTACTGATAGGCATATTTGTGTTTTGTGCATAAAGATATGCAATAAGGTAGGTAAAAGATGCCTATTCCACTTGAAGTATCACAGCGTGTGTCAGTATCTGAGTGTCTTGGCGCACAAGATTGATCAGAGGAAAAACAAGATGCTAAGTACCGTTGGACCCACTCCTCTAATATCTAAATGATCAATAGTGATTATTGAAACTGAATTTAAACTAAGCAAATAATTCAATATGAGTGAGCTGCATAATAGGGGTTCAAGAGATAGAGAATACGAGTTATAGGAGTTTGGTGTAATTGGACAATCCACTAATGTTTGAACTAGACTCCTATTCTATTATTTATCGGGAAAGTTCTCCTAGGTGATTCTTGACTAATTTAATTATCAGCCTCTCTAGAGGTCAGATAACCTACCAAATAATATTAGGTCTTTTGCTTCTCAGCTCAACCCCCCAGCACTAAAGATGCTTTAGGTCCTAAGAACCTCACACGCCCCCCAATTACCGATAATTTTTACACTACCAGAATAATTAGGTTGATTCACCTACATCCAATTCTCTACTCCCTTCTTAGATCTCGTAGAGAACCACTCAGTACATTAATATTGGCTAGAGATATCAACATGTAAAATAAATCAAGTATGAATCAAAAGAGGTACAATATCATGAAACAATAGAATAAGAAACCCTAGCAATTAAATATAAGCTTTATGTCTAAAATACATCCAAAAACCCTAGATTGTAAGTTTAGAAGATAATGAGAATTTGGAACATCATAAGGTTAGTAGAAAACATGAAAATAAAGAAAGAAGAAACTCTAGGCTGGAAGATTTGTGGAATCTTCAGTATTCTTCATTTGGATCACGAGTCTTTCAATCATCCAAGCCAACCTTCACGTTTGTTCTCTCTTTATTCTTCGGGTCCAAACCCCCTTAAGTGCAAACCTCCTTTTGTCTCAAAAACTTATATTTATATCCTTCAAACATGGGCCATTGATGGGGCTTCAAGTTAGATAAATTCTATTACAGTTTGCCATGGTTCGCCCGCAATGAAAGAGCCGCCATGCGACGCCTTTCTTGTGGTGAAGGGTGGTTCATTCTGCGGTGAACTCGTGGCCTATGTCTTTATCGTATTCTTTCGTTGTAGCGGGGTGGTTCACCACGAGCGAACCCATAGCCCTATGCTCCTGTGGGGGGTGATCTCTTTCTACCTTGTTGCGATGAACATAGCCCGCCGTCATATTGAATAGCTTAAGCATCAGCGAAGGTGATGTTAAGGTGGGCGATTTACTATGGAGTTCAACAGCTTGCATAACTTCATTGTTCGAACTCCAAATTTGGTGTTTTTGGTACTGTTGGAAAGCTCTTGAAGTGTAGAATCCATCCAAATAAATCTTGATTCTATTTGAGCTCATATTAAAGTTGAAAAAATATAGTGGCTAATGCTTATGCTGTGTGGGAATTTGTTGATTTTTCCTCATTTTTTGCTCTTTTTCTCCAAATTTTGTCAAATGGTTGACCTAATCACAAAGATGAACATTTAGAGCATTAGGACACTTATTTAAAATAAAAAAAAAATACTAAAAACTATATAAAATATAAGGTAAACAGTCATCACACTTATTTATATACTCATCACACCCCCAAACTTAAGCAACATTTGTCTCACCTGCAACTTCTAGGTCTATATTTAGCATCTTGGTTGCCTAATAAGCTTTATGCTCTAATTCAACCGGAAGATGACATGCCTTCCCATAGACAATCTTATAGGGTGACATTCCCAAAGGAGTTTGAATGCTGTCTGATATGCCCACAAACCGTCATCAACCCTCTTAGCCCAATCCTTTCTTGTCACACTCATAATCTTCTCCAAGATTTTCTTAATTTCCCGATTTGACACTTATGTCTGCCCATTTCTTTGAGGGTAGTAGGAAAGTGACACTTGGTGCGTAGCCCCATATTTGGACAAAAGATAGGCAAACAACTTGTTGCAAAAATGAGAGCCTTCGTCATTGATCACAGCTCTAGGGGTTCCAAACCTCGAAAATATATTCCAACAGATGAAGTTCAACACTACTTTGGCATCGCAGGTAATGGTTGGAATAGCTTCCACCCATTTTGAAACATAGCCTATAACCAACAGTATATACTTGTACCCACAGGAAGATGGGAAAGGTCTCATGAAATCAATTCCCCATACATCAAAGATCTCTACTTCTAAAGTAGTATTCAAGGGCATCTCATTTCTCTTCCCAATATTTCTTGTTCTTTGACACTGGTCACAAGAATTGGCATATAAGTTGGCATCCTCAAATAGAGAAGGCCAATAGAAACCAGACTAAAGTACCTTTGCAACAATGCGTTGTCCATTGAAATGACCCCCACACTCCAAAGAATGGCAGTGTTTTAGAATTTCTTCCATCTCATCTTCTGGTACGCATATGTGGATTATTTTATTTGCACATTGGCTAAAAAGATTGGGATAATCCCAAAAGTAATGCTTTACTTTGGCAAAGAATTGCTTCTTTTGTGGAGCAATGAGGTCATAGGGGATGATCCTTGCAGCAAGATAATTGGCAATGTCAGCAAACCATAGGAAAACTTCAGTCTGGAACAACGCTAGTATTTGTTCGTCAAGAAATGCATCATCAATTTAAGTATGACTTTTCTACACCGTTTTTGGAATTTCCAATCTGGAGAGATGATCAGCCACGAAGTTTTCAGAGCCTTTATTATCCTTGATTTCCACATCAAATTCTTGTAGAAGGAGCACCCACCTAATAAGGCTAGGTTTAGCATCCTTTTTGGTCAGTAGGTATTTAATTGCAGAATGATCCGTGAAAACTGTGACTTTGTTCTCGATAAGATAAGCTCTGAATTTATCAAAGGCAAATGCAATGACAAATAACTCTTTTTCAGTGGTCGCATAGTTGAGCTATGCGTCATTTAATGTTCTACTGGAATAGTAGATAGCATGGAAAACTTTATTCCTTCTTTGACCTAGAACAACACCAACTGCATAGTTGCTTGCATCACACAGCTCAAACGAGAGCTCCTAATCTGATGCAATAATTATAGAAGCCAAGATCAATTTTTTCTTTGTTGACTCAAAGGCCGTCGCACAAGCATTGTCAAAATCAGAGGGTATCCCTTGCAAGAGAATAGTAGATAAAGGCTTTGATATTTTAGAGAAATCCCGGATAAATCTTCTATAGAAGCCAGCATGACCAAGAAAACAACGCACATCTTTCATCGAAGTAGGGGGTGATAATTTCAATCTTGGCCTTGTCCACTTCAATGCCCTTTCCAAAAATTCGGTGTCCTAAAACTATGCCTTCTCTCACCATGAAGTGACATTTCTCCCAATTGAGTACAAGATTGGTCTCTACGCATCTTCTAAGAACCAACCTTAGATTTTCAAGGCATTCATCAAAGAAGGAACCAATAACAGAGAAATTATCCATAAAGACCTCAATACATTTTTCCACCATGTCGGAGAAAATAGCCATCATACATCTTTGGAAAGTTCCGAGTGCATTACAGAGGCCAAATGACATCCTCTTGAATGCGAAGGTGCCATACGGATAAGTGAAAGTGGTCTTTTCTTAGTCTTCCAGAGCAATAACAATCTGATTATTCCCTGAATACCCATCCAAAAACCAGAAGTATTCGTTCCCCGCAAGTCTGTCCAACATCTGATCAATAAATAGGAGCAGGAAATGATATTTTTTTGGTTACTATGCTTAGCTTCTAGTAGTAGATGAACATCCTCCACCCCGTGACTATTCTTATAGGCTTCTCATTATTTTTGTTCTTCACCACTGTTGTTCCCCCTTTCTTAGGTACCACCTGTATAAGACTCAACTAGGAACTGTTAGAGATAGGGTAAATAACCCATGCATCTAACCATTTTAGGTTTTCTTTCCTTACGACATCTTACATGGTTGGATTCAAGTGCCACTAGGCATCCACTAAGGGCTTACTGTCATCCTCAAGGAGTATTCTGTGTATGCACATTGATGGTCGGATTAATTTAATATCAGCTAAGGACCATCTGGTTGCCTTTTTATGCTCCTTGAGCACTCTCAATAATTGATGAGTGCCTAAAAATACTCATTATAAATCTGGGATTTGGGGGATTTGGAATATATATATATATATATATATATATATATATATATATATATATATATATATATATATATATATAATATGACCTTGTTTGAGTACTTTTCTAATATTTAGTTTTATTGGGTTTTTGTAGGAAAAATAATGAAAAATGCTGGAAATGGAGCCTTGCAAAAGTCCTGGAGAAGATTGGTGCAGAAATCAGCCCAATGTCGCGATGTCCCAACATCGCAACATTGATGGAAAGACTCAACAAACCTTATCTCATGAAGAAGCTATAAAAGGAAAGGGAGAATCCAATTTTGGGGGTTCGAAAATCCTTGGCAGTGCTAGGATTTGAGGAACTTGGATCTGGAGCGGGGAGAAAGGAACTTAAGAATTTGGTCTTGAGAGAGACTTGAGAAGAATCTGGGAACCGGCATTGTCGATCTTTGAGTTCTATCCTTGTTATTATGTATTGCTTTTCTTTTTGTAATGGAACACTTAACATCATGAGTTCTAATTTACATTAGTTTAGGAGTGTTTGTTAGTGATTTGGACATGAATAGTATAAAGTGTTGACCTTTCATAATTCCATTATCTTATACTTCTTATATATATATATATATATATATATATATATATATATTTTATCATTAACTCATGCTTTGTTGAAATCAACTTATTAATTTATGATCAATCTTAATATATGAGTGGTTCTTTGTAAGATCTAAGAAGTGAATGAAGAATTAGACATAGGTGGGTTAACCTAATAAACTTGGTAATATAGGATTATCAATGATTAGGAGGCTTAGGAGTTCTTTGCACTCTATGCACCTTTAATGCTTGGGGTTGAGCCAATGAGCAAAAAACCTAGTGATAAAGGGAGGTTAAATGACCTTTAGAAAGACTTTAATTACATAAGATAAGAGCTGCCTTGGAGAACACTATATTAGATAATGGAATGGAATCACAGCATTACATAGTAGGATTGTCCAACAACATCAACACCACAAGCCTTTTGCGACTTTGATCATTTAAGTCACAGGCTATACGGTTACATTAAGTAGTAATTTAAATCTAGTTTCATACATGGCAAATCCATGATTGCTAGTTTGAATATTAAAAGAGTGTTATAATTTGGTACTTAGCATACTACGATTAGGTTTTCTTTGTGGATCGATATCAGGTACTTTAAGTACCTTTATTACTTAATGGCGTATACTTCACGTGATTAGGCAAATTACATCTTATTACATATCACAAAACACAAATCACGTAGCGCTAGTAGTTTTGGCGCGTTGTTGGGGAATGCCTATTTATTCGTGGTGTTTATGCTAATATCAATACTAAGTACTTCCTTGGTACTTGGACAAACTTTATCTTGATTTAATTTTGATATTTAATGTATATTTTTTGAAGAACTTTTAGAATGCGATTAGGTTGTATCTGACCAGGAACCTGCTAAAATCTTATTCCTTTGGATATTGAGTGAAGGCTTGAAAAGAGTTCTAGGACAAGAGAGAAGCCGCTGGTGAGACCAGCTACCTATGGGATGATGGAGTGAACTCGATGTTGGTTGACTAGGAGATTTAGTATACACATCCCGATGCGAATGTGGATCTTATGTTGCCACTATCGAAGTTATGATTACCGTCCCAGTTTACTCCCACTCGTGATTAGAACCAACAATGAAGCTAACAACTTCGAGCTTAAGTCCATCACTCTCCAGTTACTGCAAGGAATTCAGTTCCACGGGCTCGCACATGAGGATTCAAATGCTCATATCCTAAATTTTTTGGAGGTGTGTGATATAGTGAAATAAAATGGGGTGGCTTGATGATCTTTGTTCGACTCGAATTGTTGCCATTCTCATTGAAGGAGAAAGTAAGCATTGCTTCCTTTTTAGAACCGCAGTTATGCATCTATGGATGGCTTATCGAACAAATTTATGGCTAGATTCTTTCCACTAGAAAAAATGGAAAAGGTGAGAATTGACATCGGTAGTTTTTATCAGTATGAAGGAGAGTCATTCTATGAAGCGTGGGAGAGATTCAAAGACTTGTTGAGAAAATGCCCTCACCATAGTTTCACCAAATGGATGCAAGTCCATCATTTCTACAATGGTTTGAGTCGTCCCACTAGGACTCTTATTGATGCTTTCTTCCAGAGAAGGCAGTCCATGGGGAAGAATGAGTGGGGCTTATCAAATTCTGAGCATGCATGAATGATTGTCGATGGCTAGTTGAGAGAGTAGCACCGAAGAAGCTACTGGGGTGTTCGACTTAGACATGTTCACAAACTTATGCTCCAGTGTACTCTCAAGACATTTGGCTTCTCAATAGTGGGTTCTCAATTATCTGTGCATAAAGTTTGAAAACCACTGCATCTGAAACTGATACCGTGGACACAATCCGCCTCAATACTAATGACGAATACCATGGGAGATTTGGTGCCCAGGCAGGCTGATATATAGTGAAGTTCCTCGAATCGGAACTTCAACCCATATGGTCAAAGTACAATCCCGGGGTGGAAGAACAATCCTAACTTTTTCATGGAAAAATCAGAATGCGGTAATCATGGAAGCGAGCTAAACCGCTCGACCACCTCGAAGAAAAGTTGAGTCTAGATGCGAAAATAGAACGATTCGTGACCAACCATATGAATATGATGAAGTCACATGATAAGTTCGAGGAATGAGACTAGGGCCGTCTTGGAGCACAATCAAGTAGCTCGGCTCACGAAATTTGGAGGTCAGGAATGGGCCCGAATGGCCCGATTGACCCTTAGGAGTGGTAAGGCTGTGGAATGAGTCGGTTAAGGCTGAAGAGGGATGAAACCTGTAGGAAGTGAAAAAGTAGTGCGAGGTGTTTGAAGATGCTAAAGTTAGTAAAGGCAGTCTCAGGACATACCAAGCAAAAGTTGAAGCTCAAAACCTATGCTGATAGAAGCTGTATCCATTATCCATAGAATAGAAAAACGATTTGGATATTAGTTTGGCAGGTTCATGGATATCTTCAAAAATCTTCACATCAACATCCCATTTGCTGAAGCACTTGAGCAAATTTCGGGATACGTGAAATTCATGAAGGATGTTTTGTCTAAGAAAAGGAAGTTAGGAGACTATGAGATTGTCGCTATGTCAGAAGAATGTAGTCTTTATGTGCGAAAGTTGCCTAAGTTGAAGAGGAAAGATCGGGTAGCTTCACAATCCATGTGCAATTAGGAATGCAGTGTTGAAAGAGCCTGTGTGATCTAGGTGTGAGCATTAATCTTATGACGTGGTCGATCTTTAGAAACTGGGGGTGGGAGGAAAGCTGTGACGTTCGAAGCGATAGTTACTTTAGATTAGCAGATGGGTGGTGCTTTCATTCAAGTGGTATCATAGAGGATGTGTTAGTCAGAAGTGGACAAATTTATCTTTCCTCACCAGTTTCATCATTCTAGACATGCAAGAATAAAGAGGTCCCGATCATGCAGACGACCATTCTTAGCCACGGGTAGAATGACGTTGATGTCTGGGTGAAGCGAGGTTGAGAGTTGAAGAGGAAGTGACATTCAATGTTTTCATTACAGTAAAACATGTGTCGTGGTTGTACAGTGGATATGCTAGAGGTTATAGTGTCTAGCCAATTGGGTCCGCCAGAACCGTGAAGGTAACTTGGCTCCTTGATGACCCTTTCTCTTGTGAAGATGAGGCCCGGTTCGGGGAGTATGTAAAATGGATGGATTCTTTTCGGCTGGAATAGAAGAAAGTACTTTGAATGCTGGGATTTAGCCGTGGTGACTCCCTCTATTGAAGCCCCCTCATTGTGGAAGAAAGCAACTCCCAATCATTTTGAGATACTGTATCTTGGGGAGGAATCACCTTCTGATTATCATTTCATCCTCCACCTCTATCTAACATGGGAGAGGAGAAACTACATATCAGTAAGGGCATAAGGAAGTGATCAACGTGGTCCTGTTGATATAAAGGGGATCGGGCCATCTATATTTGTATCTACAAGGATATTATGGGGAGAATAGCAAATAACGAGTGGTGCCCAGGATCAATGAAAGTGGCTATTAAGAGGAGGTACTTAAGTGGTTAAATCAGGGGTGATATACCCTGAAAGTCTTTATTGAGTTCATGGAGTGGAGTATAATGTCAGGTGTTCTAAACGGGAATATGGTGATAATAAATGAGAAAAATGAGCTACTCCCGACCAGAACAGTTACAAGATGGAGAATTTGTATTAATTACCAGAGGCTGAACAAAGTGACCATAAAGGACCATTTTTCACTTCCATTTATTGATCAGATGTTAGATCGACTTGTGGGGAATGAGTACTTCTGCTTTCTGGATGGATACTTGGGATACAATCAGATCACCATTTAAGCAGAAGTCGGAGGAGCCACCTTGCATGCCATATGGCACTTTATTTCAGAATGCCATTTAGGTTGTGTAACACTCTAGGAACCTTTCAGAGATGTATGATGGCAATATTTTTGGACATGGTCGAAAAATCCATTGAAGTCTTCATGGATGATTTCTCAGTGATTGGGTCTACATTTGATGATTTTTCTCCATGTCGAGCGATTGAAATCTTGAGAAAAGGTGCGGGGAAACCAAGATTTAGTTTAAGTAAGGAAAGTGCCACTTTATGGTGAGAGAAGGCATAGTATTGGAGCATCGCGTATCCGGAAGAGGAATTGAGGTTCAGCGAGCCAAGATTGAGATCATGAAATTACCCCTCGGCGTGATAAAGGGAGTCACGGCGTGGTTTCATGGCCATCACGGGTTTTATAAGCCGGTTCATCAGATTTACCAAAGTTTAAAGCCGCACATCTAATGTTCTTATGCAAGGTGTTCCGTTTAGGTTCAATGAGCCATGTATGAATGCTTTTGAGTTACTGAAAATAAGTTAACCTCGGCTCCACATTAGTCGCTCCAGTTAGACCTTCCATTCGAGCTTGTAATGCGTCCTGGCGACTTTGAAGTTCAAAGGTTGTTTTAGACGAAAGAAAGAAATCTTATTCTTGTGTTGATGTGGTGGTGGGGAGTATGATGACTATGTGTAGTGCCAATGAACGTTCAGACTAATTATGTATTTCAAAATTATGCCACACCAAGAGAAATAATTATTGTACATTTGTGATTCCCTTTGACAAATTGGGACCTTATCTTATAGGAAAGCAAAGTTATTGTATTCCTGAGGAATCCTTCATAATCAAATACTTAATGACTAAGAAAGACGCGAAACCTAGACTTATTCGGTGGGTGCTCCTATTGCAAGAATTTGGTGTGGAGTTTCGAGATAAGAAGGGTTTCGAAAATATGGTAGCCGATCATCTGTCAAGACCGGAACTCCAGAAACAGTGTAGAAACATCATTTGTAGATTGATGACACATTCCCAGATGAGCAGATACTAGCTTTGTCACATGTTTAAAGCCATCCCATGATTCTGGGCTTATAGCTGGTATCTTTCTCTTAAATTGATATTCCACCTGACTTCATTACGCAAAAGAAGGGTTGCTGCTTAAGGTGAAGTAACATTTACAGGAAGACCCCGATGTGGACCAGGAAAATCGGTTTCTAAGGAAGGATAAAATGGTAATTTCGGTTAATCGGAATTTTACAGATCTCGGATGACAAAGCAGACTGTTGGAATCGCAAAAGTCAACCTATCACAGTGAGTTGTCAGATTCAAGACGGTCGAGATTTCACGTTTTTGAGGCACGTGAGGAGTGCGGGACATGGCACTTTATGGGTGGCCAAGGCTATGTGTCAGCTATGAGTGAAACTTAGGCTTAAGTTTGGGTCATGGGTGACCATATGATGCCATTGAAATCTAAGTTAGATGGATAGGATAAGGGTGTAATCCCATGGTCGATGAGAAATGGACACTTGGCACCAGAGAGGACTCCTCTTGTGGTCTCTGATGGGTTGGGGAGGAAAGAGGAAACGGAATGGAGAGAAAGAAAGAGGGGTTTTAGAGGCTCCACCTTCTCTCTAGAATTCCCGGCAATCGGACCGTCGGCTTCCGGCGAGACAAGAAGCAAAGTTGCTCCCAGCAGAGACTCTGTGGGGTACCAATTCAGGGAGTTTGATGAGCTCCGAGGTAGGGGTTTTCTCCTACTTGCTTTGCTTTTGCTTAAGGGCTATGTAATGGATGAGGATTTGTTGGTGGGGCTGGAGGCGTGGTTGATTCAGATTTGGACAGTGAATAAATCCTTGGTGTGGTTTGGACTGGGTCACGAATTTGTTTGTGTGATTTATATGATGTGTTGTTTTCCCTTGGTGAATAACATGTGATTGTAAATTGTAGAACATTCCAAGACGAGCAGTAGGATTAATCTATAATAGCGCGATAAGTTTATGTTATTATTATAAAGTGAATAACATGATGTATAGGATTTAAATTTATTTAATATATGCATGAGTGATATATTAGCATGTGTTGTATGTTTGGTGTGCCTTTGGTGTTAGCTGCATTGCACTTAGTGAGTAACCTGGCAGGTAAATTCCATCATCAAGCCATTAATTTGTCAGAATTTCTTCGTGCATCAAGACGACTGGGATGGATGCATCCGGGAACTGAGTTGAAGAAATACAAACTGGCCTTCTTTGTATTTTTGTAAAATTTCAAAGAGACTCAGCTTTGTATATAAATTGTAATTGTCATACCTGTAAATAAATCAATTTTTTTGTATAAAATATACATTTATGGATGTGTAGGCCTGAAGTGGCCACCTTGCACGCATAAGGGTCACGACATGATATGTGATTTTCCGCCGACGGAAACAACTGACACTCTGACACGCCACAATTCAACTTTTAAGCAGCGTAAACTGATTATTCAAGGTGTAAAATGGAGTGAAGGAATGAGCATCGCAATGACTACTACTCTTTACATAGGCCATTTCAATGGACAGAACAACGGTCAAGGTATCAATCGAGCTATCGCCGTCATGATATTCAAAGATGCACACTTGCCTGCAAAGTCCTCGTGATCACATGTCAGCTAGGACCAGAACATTGACAAATGAAATGAAATGCCATTGACGCACATTCTAGAGGTAGAAACTTTCTTTCTTCTTTTTGATGTCTAGGCATTGACTCGGCGGTCCGTTTCATTTTCGTCCCATGGAATAAGTATATCATTGGCAATGGGATCACGGTTCACGGTGGAAGCCAACTAACCATTACGATTCAAAGCAGCATCGCGCTTCATCAGAGGCGATATTTTTGTCTTGACTAGAGCGATAATCGTGATGAAGGCTCCATTCGTGAATGTTGTTTACATCGCTTCCGCCAACACTGTGAAGTATCGCGTCGCCAATGTTTAGCACCCACAAAGCATTAGGCGCAGAACTGATTGTCGAATGGGAGATCACAGAAAATCTTAAAAAGGCAGGTTAATGTAGAGGAAAAGGCGGGCGAACAAAATTGATGATGATAGTTTATGGAGGAAACATCAAGCGGCTTTAAAACCCTTGGGAATGTCCCCATATCGAATCGTCTCTGATAAGGCATACCACCTACACAGCCAGAAGCTAGACACAAAGCATACTAGGCGGTAGAATGATGAACATGAATCTCGAAATGGCGGGAAAAGAGGATGCTCGATTGGATGAGGCGGGGATGAACTTCGGGAAGAATGCATATGACAGGTTCAAGGATACATAAGGAGAAGACGGCGTGGCATGACAAGCACCTAATGCGTAATGAGTTGGCTTAAGATGATAAGTCTTGTGTTTAATTCGAGTTGAAATTGTTTGGAAAACTTGAGTCCCAGAATGGTAGTAGTTTGTGATCACCTAAGTTTTCCGTACGACAATGTCGAGATAATGCATCTGAGAAGTGGGTTCAGGGGTGAATGGGTAGAAATTTAGTGAAGACTTATCTTGGTGGTGATTGAAATGAGTGGCCTGAGTTTAGGCTTGACATAAGCGATGCTCGAGATCACTTGCGATTTTTTGTTGGCGGAAGTTGTTTGTGGTTGGGCAGTTAGGGAGACCTGACTTGGTCTAGGTAGCCAATGATAAACAAGCACTACTTGGGAGGCGACCCGAGCCTTTAATTTATTTGGTCGCCAGTTTTCTTGTTTAAGTTTCTTAGGTTTGATTTTTCTTGTTTAATTTGATGTATTTGTGTTGTAGGCCGAGGTTACGGGTTCTTGGTGGCAAGATAGCATGGAAAGCTTTGTGCAAGCTTTGGAAGGAGTAGAGTTGAATTCAGGGAGTTTTCTACATTTAGAAAAATTTTATAAAAATTTCTTGGTTGTTGGTCTTGGGAATGCGACGTTGGACTCAACATCGCGACATTGAAAATATACCTCTCTGCAACGTCGCGACATTGAAAATATACCTCTCGGGAACGTCGTGGCGATTGACATATCTCCTCTACGCAGCGGCTCGACAACACTAGCGTTGAAAATATACTCTCACGCAGCGTCGCGTGTTGGATCCAGCATCGCGGCGTTGAAAGTGAAGCCTCTGCAATAGCGTTGCGTGTTGAAGCCGAGCGTCGCGATGTTACCTGTTTTATGAACATAAGCGTTGAAGTCTCCACCTCAGTCGCCCGAAGAGCCTAATGAGCTCCGACTTTTTTGCTTAAGTACTCAGGCCAAAATCACGTCGAAAGCTTTACCAAAGCCCGTCTGACCATCACTAGCGACGCGAAGCCACAGGCGCGTCTAGCTCGCCAAACCCACTGGTCGTCGTCATTTGGAGACCTCTCTTCAGGGCTGATTTTTGGGCTCAATTCAGGTCTTGATCTCATCCCATTGCCCATGTTTCTAGGTTGTTTATATCTGCTTGGGTACCACCAAGATTTGGTTGGGGGTTCTAGCCCGTTGTCTTCCATCGAGATGACCATCATAGTGCTGTTAAGTGTTTGTTAGTTGGCTGAGTGAGTTTTGGGTGCTTCTGTGGTATTTTGGTATAGTCTCGATCAGGGTGTGGAAGCCTACTAGAGTTCCTTTCGCCTTTAAGTTCATCAGCAGCGATCCACTGGCCGGGTGCCCTGATGTCGACGAAATTGAAATTGGCTCGAAAAGTGGTCGGGCTAGTGAAAGAACCTCTCCCGACTTCACGATCCGATAAATTCATCGATGAGGGCGCGTAGAAGTTCGACCTCATCTCTGCCATTCGGCTCCTTTATTAAGGAGAGGATTCCAACATCGACGATTTTCATGAAACCATAGCTAGGAAAGATTGGGATTTGCATTATACCTTGACCCGTAGGTTGCCATGATGGTTGTGCGAAAGTCTTTCTGCTTGACTTAGCGACTAAATGTCTTTAAGAAGGCAGTCAGGTAAGGGTGGTAGACTTTAGTCACAGTCTATCCAATCATTATTATAACCTTGAGCCGATTTAACCGAGACTGTGATCGGCTTCCACGAAAACCACAACTGCACAGGAAGTCCTTAGGATGCTCCATGACATGCGGCAGTGGAAATTAAATATTAAGGGCACAGGTACGCGAGCGAACACTTGGCCTATATACCTATGGTGTGGCACCATTTTATCACCTCTTGTCTCATTCTGACGATGAAAGTTTGCGAGGTGACGACGAATCGGGCATTGCTCAATTTCTCCATCATTCAAGACATCCCATTTGATGTTGGTCAGGTCATAGAGGACGCCATCCTTTATAACTGGGATGCCAAAATGAACCTAAGGCACAACTTTCTCATCTATGGCTTGTCGCGAGAACACGAGGAGTCTTCTTCAGAGGATAATGAAGTGCAGATCCCATCCCATTAAAGTATCGTGGTTAAGAAGGATGAAGTCGGATGACACCGATCTGAGGCGGTTTATGACTTCGGGTCGTGAACAGCCGAATGAGGAGGAGTTGACGCCACCAAACTTTGTTTGGCATATGTGAGAGACCTTGGGAGGCGATGACCATCCACCACCCGTCCACCCTGCACCACCTCCCATTGAAATTTGAATGTCCCAGTCCTTCTCCTACCTGAGGACCCGGGTTCGGGACCTCACTTCCACGGTAGATGCGTTGCAGGATGGAACTAGGAGCATCGGGTCACCATGAGCCAGGACATGGATGCCCTCCGGGCCGACATGCACACAATCCTCCGTAACCAGCAGGTCATCTAGCAACAGCTCACCTAGCTACTTGCCTTCCATCTGCCACCACCACCACCGCATTGATCTCTGGGATCGACAGGGGAGTTCCCATCCTTCTTTTATTTTCTTGCCAATGCGGACATTGTCCGTTCTTGTTTGGGGGTGGGGGGGCTATGGTTGGTCGGGTTTGGAATTATTTACTTTCGTGTTTAGATATGTTTATGTTTATGTTCGTTATTTAGATATGTTTAGGTTTATGTTTATGTTCGTACTTTCATAGCTTTCGTTTAGGTTTGTGTGTTAGGTTGTCTCAGTTTAATTTCATGTTTTAGGGTCATGTTAGGTAGTCTGTGTGAGTAATGCCATGATAGCCAATCAAGGATTTTTTTTTACCTCTCCAAATTTTCAAAACACACAATGCACGTAACAAGAAAGGATCCTTAGGTTGTTAGATGCTTGGGAATTACTTGCTTGGATAGGTAGGGATGACATAGTGAGTCACCTCCTTGGTGAAACGATTCGGAGTAGTGCGCACGTACTCATACATGTGATCTCCAGGGCATGCCTAGGTTTCGGACCCGGCTCACTAACGTTCAACGAACCTTGGGCGTTTCTAAACACCCAAGTGATGGGACACCATAGAAAAATAGGATTGCCATCGAGCCCCATATAATAATAATAATAAAAGAAAGTGTGAATATAAATTGTGGGATCTTCAAGTCTGAATCTCGGGCACGGTCAGGGCTTTTCGAGCTAATGCCTTGAGCCCGACTAATGGGAAGCCGTGACTTCCTTTTGGATTACATGGGATAGAGGATGGAAGTTTCCCACAACCTAGGGCCCTTAGGTTTGGGTGAGTGTTCAGGGTGAAGTTCGAGGGGAACCGAATGCCTTGTGCCCTTAACCAACTGGTGGGGAATCACCAATGAATCCCCACTACAGGAACACTCAACTAAAAATTATAGGCACTAGGAATTCGTTCATGAGTATGTAGGTTAATAAAAATGGTGCGTTCTTATCCTTTCTTAGTTAGACTCTCCCGAATAGGCAAGTTGAATTCAAGTTTGGGGGTCCCAGAATTGAGTTATATGCTAGAGATCATGCATCCAATGCACATAGATTTCTTGGGAAAGGCCATCGAAAACCTAGGAGGTGAGTTACTTGTCGATTGAACCGTGTTCAGCTGAATTCTTTCAAAAGTCGAACAACCCTAAGGATCCTTTGAAATTAGAAAAAAAGGGCAAGATTTGTGAGTTCGGTTCATTTTGATCCTTCCTTTTGGTAACATGTGCATTACCCTCGTGTCGTTGAGTTTAGTATGTTATTTTCCTGTGTGTCTGGTCAAAGTTTGTTTCTTGCTTGGGGACAAGCAAGAAGCTAAGTTTAGGGGCGTGATGAGTGCCCAAAAACACTCATTATAAACCCGGGATTTAGCGAGATTTGGGATCAGTTTCATATATATATGACCTTTTTTTTTATTACTTTTCTAATATTTAGTTTTATTGGGTTTTTGTAGGAAAAATAATGAAAAATGTTGATAGACGCTAAGGAGTCTTGGAAGATTGGTGCAAAAAATCAATGACGTCGTGACATTGCAGGAAAGACTCAAAAAACCTTATCTCGTGAAGAAGCTATAAAAGGAAGGGGAGAATCCAATTTTGGGGGTTCGAAAATCGTTGGCAATGCTAAGGTTTGAGGAACTTGGATCTGGAACAGAGGAAATGAACTTGAAGGCTGATCTTAGAGAGAGAGACTTGAAGAATCCTGGAGACCGACATTCCTTCGATCTTTGAAGTTTTCTCTATCCTTGTTATTATGTCTTGCTTTTCTTTTGTAATGGAACATAACATCATGAGGTTCTAATTTCGTGGTTTAGGGTGTTGGTAGTGATTTGGACATGAATAGTATGTTAAAGTGTTGACCTTTCATAATTCCATTATCTTATATATACTTGTTTTATCTGTTAACTATTGCTTTGTTGAAATCGACTTGATAATTTATGATCAATCTTAATATGTAGTGGTTTGTAAGATCGAAGTGAATGAAGAATTAGACATAGGTGGGTTAACCTAATAAACTTGGTAATATAGGATTATCAATGATTAGGAGGCTTAGGAGTTCTTTGCACTCTATGCACCTTTAATGCTTGGGGTTGAGCTAATGAGCAAGAAACCTAGTGATAAATAGAGGTTCCTGGAGAAAGGATTTAATTACATTAGATAAGAGCTGCCTTGGAGAACACTATATTAGATAATGGAATGGAATCGTAACATTACATAGTAGGATTGTCCAACAACATCAACACCCTTACCCTTTTTGCAACTTTTGATCACTTTTACGTCTGAAGCACACAGTTACATTAATAGTAATTTAAATCTAGTTTTACTTCCGCTTAGCCATCACGATTGCTAATTTGAATATTAAAGAAGTATTATAATTTTGGTACTTAGCATACTACGATTAAGGTTTTCCCTGTGGATCTATATCCGTACTTAGGTACACTTTATTACTTGACAAGCGTATACTTGCGCGATTAGGTAAATTGCACCTCTTATTACATATCCACAAAAACACAATCACGTAAGCGCCTATCAAATGGGTGGGAAGTGGTTTCTCTTCAAGAGTGGGTGACTTTTCAATGGACGGAGTCAAACGACTTAGGCTGGCTCTCAAAGATTCAAAGTACTTCCTTTTATTCATTCCAAATGAATCCATCCAATTAACATACTCTCTAACCACTTCATCATCATAGGTTGCAAGGCTTTCATGAGTTAGGCTAGTCTCCAATGGTTCTGAGTGGCCCAATTGGCTAGACAATATAGCCTCAATCACATCAACTTTGAAACAATTGTCCGTATCATGAGGATGTATAATGGCATTGAAGACTTTAAATTTTACCTTTTCTTCTTAGACTCTTAGTCTGAGTTCTCCATTCTATACGTCAATCATAGCTCCCCCTATGGCTAAGAAGGGTCTCCCAAGGATAATTGGGTCTTCTTTATCTTCCTCCATATCCAAGATAATGAAATCTATTGGAAAAATAAATTTATCCACTTTTATCAACACATCTTCTATAATACCTCGTGGATGAGTAAGGGACAAATCTACCAGCTGAAACGTAATTATAGTTGGCGTGTTTATCCCAAACTCAGCTTCTTGAAGATCGATAATGGCATGAGGTTAATGCTGGCTCCTAAATTGCATAGAGCTTTCTTAAATATTGCACTCCATTAGCCGCAGGAATTGCTTAAAGTTGTGGGGTCCTTCAATGAATTTGAGTAGCTTCTTTCTAGTATAACCTTTACATTCTTCGATAGGAACCTTTATTTCGCGATATCTCGGTTCCTTTTCTTGCGCCCGAGATGTCTTTCATAAATTTAACATATCTTGGCATTTGTTCCAATGCCTCGGAAAATGGGATGTTTATATGAAGCTTTTGAAGATTTCCATAAATTTGTCGAATTGTTGATCCAATTGCCTTCTCCTCGGCCTTTGGGGGTAGGGTACATTAGGGTTCTCATCAATGGAGGTTTCTTTCACTTTTAAGGATGTGTTTTCACCTGCAATGTTCAACGACTTTCCAGTGTGTCCCACCATTTCAGTATTATTTCTCTTGTCATACATGAAAGCTTCAGTGCCCTTGTCATTCTCTTTATCTGTATTCTCTGTATCTTCATGGGTATGGGTTACCTTCTCTACAATCTTTCCACTCCTTAGAGTTATGACTTTGCAGTGCTCCTTTTTGTCTCTCCTTGGGTTAACTTATGAGGAACTAGGTAGATTGCCTTGTTTTCGCTCGTTGAATTTTGCACCTCCAAATTTCTGAGTTGAGTTGCTTGATTGTTCAACGAAGTTCTGGTTTCATTTTCGAACTGATTACGCGACTTTTGCATCTCTATCTACATATTAGCTAGCCTTTCCATTTTCTCTTATGAGTTGGACTTCTTCTCTTGAGGTGGTGGGAGAGTTTTAGCTTGCTCCATAGAACTCCTAGTATTAGTATTCTTCCATGAAAAATTAGGGTGATTCCTTCAACTAGGATTATAATTATAAGCATAAGGATTGTATTGTTGGTTTGGAGGAAATTTAGCTAAATACTGAGCCTGTTCAATTGTTAATTACCCCATGGGATTCATCATCTGGCATTCTGTAGTAAGGTGGGGTCCATGACAACTATCACATGAAGGAGGACTAGCTTGGACCATATGTGCTGATGCTTGAGAATTATGTAATCGAGCGGCTTGCAACTACTTAGAAAGTGAAGAAATTTGTGCTGCTAAGTTTGTAACTGCATCTAGATCATGCACCATAGCCAATTTCTTTACCACCGCTCTCTTGGTTGGCCACTAATAATTATTCAACGTTATATTCTAGAATCTGGTAAGCTTCTACCTATTTTTTCTTAGAATAGCTCCTCCCGCAGAAACATCTATCAGAGTTCTTGTAGGTATACTCAGCCCATTATAAATATGATGCACTTGCATTCATTTAGGCAGATTATGATTAGGGAATTTCCTTAAAAAATCTTTGTACCTCTCCTAAACTTCATAGAAAGATTCACCATCTACTTGGCAGAAGTTGTTGATGTAGATTCTTAATTTAGCTACCTTGGTAGGAGGAAAGAACCGAGTGAGAAATTTATTCACCAACTCATCCCATGTAGTAATAGAATCCGGAGGCTATGTAGTAAGCCAATGCTTTGCCTTATCCTTAAGAGAAAATGGAAATAACCTAAGGTGGATGGCATCATCGTTCACTCCTTTGTATTTTACAGTATCACACACTTCTAAAAAGTTCAAGATGTGAGAATTAGGATCCTCACGGGGAAGTCCAGTAAACTATACTCCTTGCAAGAGTTAAAGGGTGATGGATTTGAACTTGAATTTATTAACTTGTATGGTTGGCCTCCTTATCACTAGTTGAGTAATAGATGGTGGACGTGCATAATCTCTAATGGGTCTCAGAGCATTGTCCATCTGTTCAGTATTAGGTGTCACACCATCTCCCATTCTAGAAGAATTCTTCTTCTCCGAATTCATCCATATTATCCATATGCCGTTGTTCCAACTGATTGGTTTCTTTCTTATCTCTCGAATTTTCTGAGATCGGCCGATTTAGTCCCAATGGTATAATATTTTAGTTATCAATCTTTTTGCTTGCAGCCTAGTAATTGCGATTAGTGCTTAAAAAGTGCTATTTTGAACCTTTGTTTATTTAAGGTTTGAGCACTTTTTTGTGTACTAATCGGCGTGTCTTTGATTGCACATTAAGGTCCTGCTTATTCCTACGTCGCATTTTGTGGCTAATTTGTAGTTTTACAAGATAATCGAGACCCCGAAAATTATGGTCGATTCAAACACGAAGAACGAGAGTTGAACTCATCGTTGCGAGATCGGATCGAAAAGGAAAAGCTAGTGAAGAAAAATGGAGCATAGCGAAAAATTTATGAGTTGAAATTGGCTTCTGCGACAACACATTCATCTGTGACACTATTCACCCCTCCAGCCACTGTTCACCTCTCCTGCAGTTTGACGCTGTGAACTTTTTGTTACAAATTTTTGTTTCTTCTCATTTTATCCCTTGTAATAGCTTTTGGTTTTGGTTTTTGTAATTTCCCTTACTCTGAGCACTATATAAGCTCAGTCAAGCTATTGTAAAAGGAATCGATGAATCAATAAATTTGACGGGAAGCTTTCAGCGCTCCCGCCTTTTTCTCTTCTGCTCCAGTTTCTCTCATTTTCTTTCCATTTTCTAGGCAACCAAACACCCTCCGAGGATGACAACTCGAAGGATGGTTGGCTAAAACCCCTTCGTCTTTGAAGAGGAAAGCTACTGGGCTTTGGAAGTGAGGTAAAATTTTAGTTCCCCTGTTTTTAACGCAAGCAATTATTGGCGTTTATGTTTCTATCTTTCAATCTAGGTTTAAATTCTCTTGAGATGCAGCCAGTTGACCCAATAATAATAATCTTGGTTCAGTGGGTCTTATTATGTTACTGAGATTCGGCTAGTTATATTCTGCTTAGTCACTGTAGGGTAGATCAGGAGACATGTTTTCACTGTCCAGGAACATTAATGCTCAATAAATGCTGTTCAAGGAAAAAATGTTAGGGTTTAGATTTTTAAAAGCCAAATGAAGATCGATTCAGGGGAAATGACTATAGGTCATCCTCTCAACTCAGGAAAGGACCGGGAACCTTTCATTTACCTTAGGACCTCAAACCCAGTAGCCCAATGCTTCAAGGAGTTCTTTTTCTTATTTTTCTTCATTTTATTATCAGCCTGCAACCATCCAACCCTCACTGTTTTTATAAATTCCAAAAATCCAAACTGAAAATTCACCATTTTGAATCACTGCAAATCATTTTGTACGAAGAAAACCCATCCCTGTGTTCGACCCTAGAGCCACTATACTGCAGTAGCTCTGCTACGGCAGTAGGAGGAATTTTAGGATATAAATTTTGTTGATTCCGACACCCCTACTGTGGCATGAATCAAATGGTGTCGTTGCTGGGGATGGTGCCTAAGTGCAAATGATGACCTGATGAACACTTGTGATCCTCATCATAAGATCAGTGAATTTTAACATTTACGTAGTTTACGGCGGTTTGTCAATTTGCTTCTCACATTTAATTTTTTTGTTAACATAACCCTTTTTTGAGTAGAATTGTTTTCCTTTTTCCCTTGTTTGGTGTGCCCTTTGTTCTTCTTTGCGAGGAGGAACATGTTTAAGTGGGTAAGGAGTGCGAAGGCATGTTGATGAGAATCCCAGTTTTCCACGAAGACACCTGTGAATTTGAATCTTGACCCAAATGGAAGAGGGAGAAGCGATGCGGTGAGGTTAGTGGAGAGAAATCCTAGTGCAAACATGTCAATAAGGGATTACAGAAACCTTCCATGGCAGAATCGGCATTAGTGGAGAGAAATCGAGCCATCCCCAGGTCCGTGAGGAATTTATAGAAACCCTGTGGATGATTGCACCCTCTGCACATGTTCCCTCGAGTGCACCATATGAAAATGCCCCAACCTAGTTAGAACCACACAAATTCCTCATGGGAATCAAGACCTCCACAGTATACACCTCTTGCTCCTCCATATTATGGCTCAACTCCTCAGCCACCACAACCACCACAGTTGACATCTTCAGTTGAGCATGCAATACTGAACTTGAGAAAACTAGTGGATAATTTCATAGGAGCGGAGGGCGTAAATATGTATCGGGCAATCAGAGAAATTGACACGAGTGGAGAGCTCCTGAACAAGGAATTGGATGATGGCTTCGAGAGCGAAATTGATCGAAATTGACATCCCGGCAATCCACCTCAAAGCTCACTTGATCGGCTTGTTCGTGAGGAGGAGAATTTGGAGGAAGAGTGCTGGCCCGTTTCTTATTTTGATGAGCAGGCTCGGTGTAGCTTGAGTTGAAAGAGGAACGAAAAGAAGCTCTGAGGCTACTTGAGATGCCCCATAATCATGTGTTGTCTATGGAGCCGTGGAGGAGAAGAAGAAATCCTTTCCCTTGTGGCCGGAAGGTAGTGGAAAGGAGAGCGGTGGAAGAAACACAAAGAGCCGCAATTTACCCCTACCCCCTATTGACTCAGTGTATATCTTTCCCACACCTACAGCACACTCGAACCCTGAAACACCTACCACAAAGGTCATCCCGTCTACCTTTGTACGCCTGCCAAAACCTCGAAGTTAGTGGCACATGTTCAAACTTGTTGCCCTTGCATCAAAGACTTGTGACTACTCATCTTGCATGGCACGGCCGGATGGTTCGGGTGTTGGTTGGATTTAGAGCACTGAACCTCGGCATTCTAAGCTCCACCGGTTTAATGACCTCGAAAGGTTGAAAGCTGGTTTGAAAGGCTCTGATCCTCCCCACTTTGTTGAGACACTGCTTGTTTTATCCTATTTTATTTTATTTTATTTTGATTTCTTTAATTTTCTTCTTAGATTTTCTCTAATTTTAGTTAATCTTTGTTTTTAAATAAATTTTCATTTTTGCATTTTTTAAATTTTCTTGTGTTTTATTTTGCAGGTTTGGTTAATTTTTTGGAGTAAAAGTGCGGGAACTGGTCGCGCCTTTGCATGAAATTTAGCGCGGCACGAAAGTCGCATGATCCTCCCGATTTTGCGGCCCGATTTTCTTTTGGTATAACTTTTTCATTCGAACTCCGTTTTAGGCGTTTTTGGTACCGTTGGAAATCTTAGAGAGTGTAGAATCCAAATATATCCAAAAAGAACACTTTTGAAATTATTATGAATGTTTAATTTTCAAAATTCTCTAACTGGTAATTTTTTTCCTCTCTTTTATTCTCCTAACTTGTTCATTTGAAGCCCAAATGGAGTGAATAAGGTGTCGGTGGAAAGCTTGAAAGTCTCCTATCTAAAAATGGGTACATCTCATCAAGGAGGCATCACTTCCTTCTCTAACTTTCCAATCCAAGCCCCATTGAGGACAATGTGACATTTGGTTGGGGGGAGAGTTAGTGAAGGAAGTGGCATTTATTTATGTTGTTGTTACTATTTTGAGTAAGCCCATTTTGTATGTTCAGTGGCTTGCTGGTTTTCCTTTTTGTGAAAGTCATTTATACTATCTGACTTACTTTTCAAAACTGCATGATTTTTTTTTTTTTGGTGTTTTGCTGGCACAACGATTTGAAAAATTGAAACATTGTCCAATTTTGTTGTTGTTATATTGATTCCATGCCTAGTTGAGTGGATGATTAGTTGAATTCTTGTTACTTTTGACTTTTTTCTTCCACCTTTAGCTAACCACACACAGTGCACATCAGTTTTCAACAATAGGCTGAAGAACTGTCTAACCTCCTAAACTTTGCAAAACCTACCCTAGTTTCGTTAACTACCTTTAAATAGGTTAAGGACCCCCGTGAAAAGGGAGACGATTGTCTTCAATAAAAGAAGTGAAAGAAAAAGAAAAGAAGAAAAATTGCAACGCTTTGCCTTGAAACCAGCGCGGTCAGGGGTATATGGCGAAAGCCTTTTAAAAAACCGTGCCACTAAACAATGGTTGGGAGCCCTTGGAAAGCTTAGTACTGCTACATGGGTGGATGGGTAGAGTTAATGAAGTTTTAGGTGCTTTGGAGTCACAAAATCATTCGAAGTCTAAGGTGAAACCTGAAGAGTTTGTGGTCGAGAAAGATCATATGACTTGGTGCCTGGCCTTGGTGGTTGGGCAGGGAGTCATCGGTAGTCCCATTACATGGACTTTGGTGAGGTCGATTCCTCAAGCATTGCACCCTACAAACACAAGGGATTGTGGAATAAGAGTGGGTCTTAGTCTATTTAGGTTGGTTAGTGTCTAAGTGTGAGTGGTAGCTTGGTTGGGGGGGAGAGTGCGAGTTTAGGAGTTTTGTTGAGGGCGATCAAACAAACACTTAGATTTTGGTGGAAGTTCCTGGTTGAGTCTTTGAGAAGGAAGCTCTTTTGATAGTCAATTTTGTATGGCATTCATTCTCTCGAGATAGTTATTGGGCAAGGGTTTCAGTGATTCTCATCGAGGGTTAGGAATTACTCATTCACAACCTTTTTGAAACACCATTTTTGTGAACATCATTTGTTATCGTTTTTGTATGCTCTTTCTTTCTTTCTTTCTTTCATTGCTAAGGAATTTGTGATGTGTGGGATGAGGGTGTGACTAATTCTTTCAAAGTCTTTATTTTGAACCACATTTATTTAAGGTTTTGATCACTTTTTGTGTACTAATCAGCGTGATTAACCCGATTTGCACATTAAGGTCCCTGCTATTCTACTGATCACATTTTGTGGCTAATTTTGTAGTTTTTGCAAGATAATGAGGCCAAAATTATCGAGTTAATTCAAACACGAAGAACCTGAGTTGAAGCTAAATCGTTAAATCGAATCTAGGAAAGGAAAGAAGAAGCCCAAGTGAAGAAAAATGGAGCACGACAAAAAATTCGCCTTGTTCTGGTGGCTTCTCGGCAATGTTCATCTGCTGACACTATTCACCCCTCCGGCCCTTGTTCACCTCTCTGCGGTTGTATTTGTGAACTTTGTTACAAATTTTTGTTTCTTCCCATTTTATCCCTTTTAATAGCTTTTGGTTTTTGTTTTTTTTTTTTTTTGTAATTTCCCTTGATCTGAGCACTATATAAGCTCAGTCAAGCTATTGTAAAAGAAATCGATGAATCGATAAAGTGTGGGGCTTTCGGCGCTCAGCCTTTTCTCTGCTCCCGGTTCTCTCATTGTCTTTCCATTTTACGAAGGCGACCAATCACCTCAGGGATAATGACTGGAGGATGGTTCTTAAAACACCTTAAGATCTTTGAGAAGAGGGAGGGCTACTAGGCTTTGGAAGTGAGGTAAAATTTTAGTTCCCCTGTTTTTAACGCAAGAAATTATTAGTGTTTATGTTTCTATCTTTCAATCTAGGTTTAAATCCCCTTGAGATGCCTTGATTTACCAGTATTTGGCAATCTTTTTGGGTTCAGTGGATGCTTATTGCTAGATCCACTGATATTCGGCTAGTTGTCTTCTATAGTCCTTTGTGGGACAGATTAGGGGACATGTTTTCCTTTGTCAAGGGAGCATTTATGCTCAATAAATGCTTTGTTTAAAGGAAAAATGTTAGGGTTCAGATTTTAAAAGCCAAATGAAGATCCGGTTCGGGAAATGACTATAGGTCATCTCTGACCTTGAGAAAAGAACCAGAACCTTTCATTTACCTTGGGACCTCAGGCCAGTAGATGCTTGAGTTCTTTTTCTTATTTTCTTCATTTTATTATCGAACTTTGCAACCATCAACCCTCACTTGTTTTTATAAATTCAAAAATCTAAACTGAAAATTCACCATTTTGAATCTTTGCGAATCATTTTAATGCGAAGAAAACCCATCCCTGTGTTCGACCCTAGAGCCACTATATTGTAGTAGCTCTGCTACGGCAGTAGGAGGAATTTTAGAATATAAATTTTGTTGATTAGAGCCCCTCTTTGTGTACTGAATCAATACTAGGAGTAAAGAAAGAAAACTAAATGTCAAAAATTCAAAAATGAAAATTGAAAACAAGAAAATTAAAAGAAATGTTTGAAGTACTAGAGATGTACTTAGTATCGATATTAACATATAACACTGTAATTTCCTCGACAACGACACCAAAAATTTGATAGGTGTTTTGCAAGTCGCTGGCAAAGTCACCATAGACTTGTTAATTCCTAGCAATGTGTTTTGTGCATAAAGATATGTAATAAGGTATGTAACAGAAGCCTATTCACGCAAGTATAAGCGTGTCAAGTGATACAGTGTACTGAGCGTACAAAGATCAATCCATACGGAAAAACAAGATGCTAAGTACTGAAATTAAATTACTCTTCTAATATCTAAACGATCAATAGTGATGATTGAAACTAAATTTAAACTAAGCTAATCTAATTTAAATAGGGCAATTGAATTATGCAAGTAGGGGTTCCAAGAGATTGTAAAGTTTTAGGGTTTTTGGTGCAATTGGACAATCCACTTATGTTTGAACTAGATTCCTATTCTATTGTTTCTCAGGATAGTTCTCCAAGGCTATTCTTGGCTAATTTAATTATCAACCTCTCTCGAGGTCAGATAACCTACCAACTAATACTAGGTCTTTTGCTTCTTAGCTCAACCCCAAGCATTAGAGATGCTTTAGGTCCTAAGAACCTCACACGCCCACTAATTATCTATAATTTCTACACTACCAAGATAATTAGGTTGATTCACTTATGTCTAATTCTCTACTCCCTTCTTAGATCTCGTAGAGAACCACTCACCACATTAATATTGGCCAGAGATATCAACATGTAAACAAAATCAAGTATGAATGAAAAGAAGTGCAATTGCATGAAACAATAGAATAAGAAACCCTAGCAATTAAATATAAGCTTCATGTCTAAAATACATCCAAAACCCCTAGATTTTAAGTTTAGAACATAATGAGAATCTGGAACATCATAAGGTTTGTAGAAAACATGAAAATAATAAAAGAAGAAACTCGAGGCTGAAAGATTTGTGGAATCTTCAGTATTCTTCCTTCGGATCATGGGTCTTCCATGTCCAAGCCAACCTTCACGTTTGTTCTTTTTTTTTTTTTTTTTTCGGGTCTAAACTCCCCAAAGTGCGAACCTTCTTTTATCTCAAAAACTTATATTTATATCCTTTGAACATGAGCCATTAATGGGCTTCAAGTTAGACGAATTCTATTCCAGTTTATCGTGGTTCACCGTGGCGAACCCGTAGCCTATGTCCTTCATCAAATATTCCTTCGTTGCGGCGAAGGGTGGTTCGCCACGGAGAACCCGTAGCCTATGCTCATGTGATCTTTCTACCTTGCCGCAAAAGACACAACCCTTTGCTGTGACGAATAGCTTCGTCGTGGCGAAGGTGATGTTTGCCAAGGCGAAGTAGCTGCAACTGTTCAGCAACTTGCATAACTTCTTCGTTCGGACTCCAAATTTGGTATTTTTTTTACCGTTGGAAAGCTCTTGAAGTGTAGAATCCATGGTCATATTAAAGCTGAAAAGTCAGAATACAGTGGCTGCTGCTTATGCTGTGTGGGAAATTGATGATTTTTCTTTTTTTTTTTCTCTCATTTTCGCCAAATTCCTTCAAATGGTTGACCTAATAAAAAAGATGAACATTTAGAGCATTAGGAAACTTATTTAACATAAAAACTACCAAAAGCTAAATATAACATAGGGTAAAAATGAGTATTTTATATACTCATCAATTACAACAACAATAAAGAGGGAGATGAATAAAGAGCAAAAGTTAGAGATACAAAACATATGTGAGGTGAAAAACCCTAAAAACTTTGCTCTGAGCCATCGTGACATCACTGAAATATGGAAAAAATGATGTCCAGCCGGAGTAACAATGTCGCGACATCATAATTCCTGATGTCATGGCATGACTGCATGTTGATTTCTCTGGGCTTAGCAAGAGTTTGATGTCGCAAAATCACTATAAGTTGATCTTTAGTAGTGAAGTCTTTATGTTGCGACATCAGCTCTGATGTCATGACATGGGCTATGTAGCAGCAATTCTCCTCCATTCTTTATAACTTTAACTCATTTTTCTTACTTTTCATTCATTATCTACAAAATTTAAGCTGAGAGGGGATTTAGCATAACGTTGAAAGATTAAGGTGTGAATTTATCATCAAAAGGTCAATATACGCACAACATGCATGCTAAAATGCTAAAATAATTCACTCCTAACAAATAGCCCCAAACATAACAATTTGCTTGTTCCTAAGCACATAAGCAAATGTTTTCCTTATTAAAAAATGAAACAAGAGGGTTGAGCTAAATAAAAGGATACTTGAGTGATGATTTGCCTCAAGGATCTTACCTTCATACCATATAAAGAAAGCTTCAAGATAGTATCTTTAAATGTAACAATATGACCAAAATTTAGGCACACTTAGACCAACATTTTTGAGTGTGTGTGTGAGGTCTTCCACTTAATGGTCAATTGCAACTAAGATGGAATTAGATGAAATCAAATGGAACAGAGATCGCACTCTTATATGGTGATTACATGACTTAAGAGTGCCTAAGACACCATAGGCTTGTTAGGCATATCATTCTCTACTAATGTAGGTGATTCATAACTCTTAGGATCAAATAGGTCTTAAACACGGCTTGTAATGTATGGCTTTGGTAAAAGGGTAGATAAGCAGGGCATTTAGGCACAAGTTTACCCAAAAAAAAAACATACTTACTTTCTTTTCAATGTTCTCCTCATCCCTAAGCATTATGAGTTTTTACACAATTGAGGTTTTTATAGCTTTCCCCAAACTTGGTTTATCGCATTTTTTCATCACATAACTCTAAAACTTGGTTGATTTTCACCATTCTTTCAAGATTACCAAGAAGCTTTATTCTTTTGTTTTGAACCACAAGGTACATAGTAGTGCAATGTTTAACCCCTTTAAGCTTTCTACCTACCCTTAATGAGCTTTAGGTTAGCAACTCCCACACCAAACGACCTTAGGGTATTAGGTGTTGAGACACCCCTTAGGACTTAGTCACTCAAGGTAGGAAGGCTACGAGGCCAAAATTACTCTTCCTTGATTTGTACTTTCTTTGTGCTTCTTGTCTTTTCTTTTTTCTTTTTCAACACCAAACCTCCTTTGATTTACACTTTTCAGCACACATGCTTAAACTAAACTCCAAATTTACACTACATGTTTACATAAGATATTGCATTAACAACAACATGATGAGGGTAAACCAGGGTTCTTTGATTGAAGGATACTTAACAAGAGGGTTTTAAGGCGCTCATTCTTTTTTATTTTTTTTCAAAAGAAAAAGGCTAATATGGCTCAAATTGGGTGACTATGGATCCATGCACACAAGAGTCAACTACAAAGGCTCAACAAAACCAAGAATGGCCTATATCATCTCCTAATTGTTGTGTCGCCTCAAATGATGATTGAACAAGTTCTAGAGTCTTAAGAGATCAAACTAGATGGTGATCACATAATTCTTCTCTAAACCAAGAATATTAACCAAAAATAATACAAAGACTTGTGCTCTAGGTGATAAGAACCTTGGTTAAGTCTACATCTTCATGGTCAAACCATTATGCTTTAAAGCTCAACTAACTCTAGATTTCCATATGTGAAAGAAAGGTTTGATCAGTTGTCCTCATTGGCATCACTATGGTCCTCAAACAAGCTCACAAATAAAAACAAAACTTTTCAAGTCATTTTGAAATTTTTGAAATTTTTTATGGATTTTTTGAAACATGATGCACCAAAGATCAATAATGAACACTATATGATAGCTCAATAATATCCAATCATTCATGCACATGCAATTATAGGCATGAAAGCTTAATTACTCATTCATCCAACACATAGCATACCATATATATCATTCATAATCTACGGATGCAGCATCATATAAGCAAACTATAACACAACTAAATAAACCATAAATAAACTAAACTAAACAATTAAACTTTCAACAAACAAATATATTGAAAAATTAGCAAAATAAGTACTATGGCTCCAAATGAGATAGAAAAATAGAGAGAGATAGCAAATTGAATCCAAAGTATGTGTAAGAAAGAAAGAGAGAAAAATTGTTCAGATCATAAGCAAAAAATGCCCCCAAACTTAAATAAAGCATAGTCCTCAGTGCAAATCAAATGACAAAGGGAATGGAAAACTCCCCTATTTATGTAGTTGGCATGTCATTGTCTAAAGAAGAGTCCTCCGGTCGTAGTGCAAGCTACCATATTGGGAGCTGAAATGTTGGAGCTGTAATAGGTGGTCTTGATGATAAAGAAGATACAAAAATTGTGATAAAATTCCATAAGGCACGCTAGGTGCTGCATATTCTACTCGTGCCTATCTACTTAGAGGTCTTGCCTCTAAGCTAGTGCATCCTATTAGTTCATGACCCTTGTGATGTCCATGTGTAGCTTGCCATTGCTCCTCCGATAGTTCATGTACTCCTCAAACTGCACCTTGGCCATGTCACTTACCGGATCTCTAATCTTCTCTATACCCTCATTCGTCAACTCTTCTTCTTCTTCTTCTTCTTCATCACTATCCGAGTCTTCTGGCATAGCTTCCTCGTCATCCTCTTCCCTTAAATCATTAGTAGAGTGACCTATAGTAGGTCTGGAGGGACGAGAACCTTGATTTTCTTTCTAAAATGGGAGATTGGCCATTAGAGGACACTTATCCTCAGAATCTGACATCTTGACCCCTACCATCATACAAAGCTTAGTAATAAGAGAGGGATGGGGTAGGGCTTTAATATTTTTGGATTCCAAGATGGACCATTCATTGACATCCCCCATGTTGAGCTTGTATCCATTCAGTATAGCATAGGTGAGGATTACCTTGTCTCTCAGTATTATAAAGACATGCTTCGACGGTCTTAGCTTCGGCGATACAAATTAGAACCACGCTTTGGTAGTATGATTGAGGTTTGTCCTTAGAAAGCAGATGACCTCATTAGATGAACCTCTCTTCCAAGCTATCTCACCATTTCTTAGCCCATTCAAGATCCAATTAGAGTTATGCTCCCTGAACATTGTTTTGAACTCCTCACTATTTTCATCATTGAGCTTGAAGGCTCTATTGATGGTCACGCTATCAAAAGGGAACCAAACTCCTCTCATGAATACTATAAAGCCAATCCTATCAAGAAGGTTGGCGTGAAATTCTCTCACAACTGGAGTAGCTCCAAGAGTGGATGCTCGCATAACTTCTTCTAGTTACTCCTATTGATTATAAAGTGGAAGTAGGCATTGTTGTTAAGGAATCCCCTTTTCGTCACAAATGGTTTAACCTTGAGGAGGTCGTTGGGCTCCTTGGTCTTTCTAGATGTGAACTTTCTAGGGTTCTGAGGAGGTGGGGGAGTCGTTGGATGCTTAAAACTTGTCTTTCTCTTCTTTGGGGCCATGGATGTTCAATGAGAAATTTCTACAAACACTCGGTATGCTTGATCTTTCTCTCTTGTCAAACTTGCTCAAGTTTCTTCCAAATGAACTCCAACCACCCAAGAGATCTCTTTTCAACCCAAACCAATTGAAAAAAAACCCAAACTATCGGAGAAAAACTCGAAGAACCGCCTTTCTTGTGTAAATGAAAGCTAAGGTTTTTAGGGGATGAGGGTGAGAGATGAAGGTGATGGAAATAGAAAGGGATGGGGATATAGGAGAGATGGAAAAATGAGAGAGATGGTAGCTAGGGTTTTTCAGGAAAAAAAAAATAGAGGGAGAAAGAGAGGTTTTAGGAAATGAAGAGGTGAGGAGAGGAAGATGAAATAAAAAATGAGAAGTCATTTTGTATTTATAGTAAAATTCGAGTGAATGTCACGACATCATGGTTATGATGATGCAACATCACAGTGAGTCCAAGCAACACATGGTTTTGATTTCGCAACATCAGGTAAGTGATTTCATGACATTTTAAAGAGTATGCAAAAGTGGTGAATTGGATGTCATGACATCAACAAGATGTGTCGCAACATCATAGAGTATAGAATTGCACAGGTTTTTGATGTTGCGACATCAAGGTGGTGATATCACAACATCATTGAATAGCTTTTCAAGACAAGATTGATGATGTCACGACAACAACAGGGGATGTTGCGACATCAATGAATTTTTTCTGAAATGTTCCTCTTTTGCCTTATAATTCTTCTGCAATGTCTTAAAATCTCTTTAATTATCACGTTCACTCTCGAGATCATTGAACTCTACTTGAAATCTAATCAACACAACATTGTACTTAATTTGGCTCTCAAATTTCCAGAGATTCCCATTATTCTTCGAAATTCATCACAAAACATGCCATGGCCATCTCGTTCAATTCTCTCTTCAAATTCACATAATACTCTTCTTTATTATTCTCTTTATCTCAATGAAACCCGAAACTAAAACACATCAAACATATAGAGGATCCCTAAAATTAAAACAACTCAAAAATAAAGAAAATAAACAAAAAGAAAAAAAAAAGGATCCTCACAAAGATTGGGTTGACTCCCAAGAAGCGCTAAGTTTAGTGTCACTAGCTCGACCAAGCCACATCTCAATGGTTCAATGGCTCATATTATGAAATCTCAATCTTTCAATTCAATTGCTTCAACTAAATTCATATGCTTCTCCACAAAGTGCTATAATCGTTGCCCTTTGACTTTGAATTCTTCACCCGTTAACTTTGAATTCTTATAGAGAAAATTCAAGATTGGCGATAGAATTCTACTCTATAATTCTAGATTGAAACTCTTTTCAAGAAAGTTGAAATCAAGATGGTCTGGCCCTTATACCGTTATATCTATTACACCATATGGAGCCATTGGAGTGAAATCTAGTTCAGGTGAAGAATTCAAAGTCAATGGGCAACGACTAAAGCACTTTGCGGAGAATCATGTGAAGTTAGTTAAGGCAATTGACATGAAAGAGTGAAAGTTCATCATATGAGTGATTACACCATTGAGATACGACTTGGTCGAGCTAATGACACTAAACTTAGTGCTTCTTGGGAGTCACCCTAAGCTTTGTTAGGATCCTTTTCTTTTCATTTATTTTCTTTATTAACTTTCTTTTTTATTTAGTTTTAGTTTTGGGATCCTAGATATGTTAATGTTTTTATATTAGTGTGTTTTAGTTTCACGTTTTGGTGTGACATAGAAAGAAACGCTGTAAGAAAAAGACTTGGAAGAATAAACATGATTGATCATGAAGGAGAACTAGAAGAATAATAGAAATTTGAAGAGTTTCAAGAACCAAGACCTTGAATGATATGAGTCAGGGAGGTTTCAAATAGAAAGAATTGAAATTGAAGTGTTTATAGGAGGTTATAGATGTATTATTGCATTAGAGTACAAACTGCAAAGTGAAGCAGGAAAACTTCAATGAAGTCCACGCTATGTTGCGACATCATACCTAGCATGTCGCAACATCAACATCAGCATGTGGACACATCAATTTCATATCAAAACCCTATGTTTGCTCAGCTTCAGTTATGTCGCGACATCATAGACCCCCATGTTGCGACATCAAGCACCTAACATACTGTGTTTTGCTAGCTGCAGTGATGTCGCGACATGAGTCCGATTATTTGAATTAAAACACCCCCGCTCCCTCATTTCTTTGACTTTATCATTTCTTCTCATTCTCTCTCCCTACTCCTTCCTTTCCCTCATTTCTAACCCTAAGCTCCACCTACATTTCACCATATAATTCCCTACTTCATCACCCTCCATTCCATTCATCCCCTCCACCACTAAACCCTAGCCTCCATTAGCGAAGATTTTTCTTTGAAGATTGGCTAGTGTGCTCAGTTGGAACTGATCATGATTGAATTCGTCTTATGGGTTTTTTTGGTTTGTGTTGATTAAAGACTATTTGGAAGAGTAGAGTAAGCTTTTGAAGATCAGAACAGTTCATGCCCGCCAGGTGCTCGACAAAATTTCTAACCGATTCTTCATGGCTCTAAAGAAGAGAAAGATTAGTTCTAAAGGTGCCACACCTCCTTCATTGCCTTTGAACCCGAGAAATTTTATCATAAGAGTGACAAAAGAAAATTATAATACTCTTAGTGTGCAGCCATTTGTGCTTGAGAGGGGGTTCCTAAGGAACAACCCCAACTTTCATTCCTTCCTCTACAATAGAAGACATTGGAAGAAGTTGTGTGAGCATCTTAATCTTGGAGTGGTTCTCGTTTTGCATGAGTTTCATGTCAATCTCTATGATAGGATTGGTTCTACTGTATTTGTATGAGGACTCTAGGTTCCATTTGATAGCTCAACTATCAATAGATTTTTTGAGCTCCAAGATGAGAATAGTGAAGAATATCGAGCACTTTATAGAAAGCCCAATTATGATCTCATTCTATGGAAGCTTACCGATGGAAAGTCAACATAGAAGAAGTGTGTTTCAAATGAAGTCCAATCATTTCTGAGGAACTCACTGAGACTGCCAAGTCTTGCTTTTATTTTTTTTCGTCCAAGTTGATACCAACTAAGCATGTGTCTATAGTGCAAAAGGACAAGGTAGTTCTCACATATGCTATGGTGGGCGGATTTAAATTCAATGTGGGAACGGTGATTAAGAACTCGATCTTGGAGTCGGTTTATGGGAAAGCCATTACACATCCATCCCTTATTCTTAAGCTATGTTTGCGAGCCGAGGTAGAAATATCCAAAGATGAAGAAAAGTGCCCTCTCATGATCTCTCTTCCATTCCCCTAGAAAAACAAAACTCGTCCTTCAAAGTACAATATTGAGACACCCACTAGAGATAATCAAGAAAAGAATAAGGAGTCGAGCCCGAAGACCCTCCTTCTCTCGTAGGAGTTGTGGCAGCCAGGTGCCAGCTGCAGCCAGTCAACCTACATTGAAAAGACTCTCAAAGCTAGTCAGTGACATGGCCAAAGTGCAATATGAAGAGTACATCGATTACAGGAAGAGAAACTACCAATTATATTTGGATAATGACAAGATCATTCTCAGGCTCTATGCTCTAGCCTCAAAGGAAGTGCCTTCAAGCTCGAGGCAACGCCTGTAGTTGAGGCGTAGGTGAGCACAACATGCGATACATCGCTCGGGCCTGCCTACTACTCACAGCCTTGATCCAACACAGATAGGCTACTAAAAATCAAAGAAAGCTGAGCTTTGACTCAAGAAAAAGAAAAAATAAATAAATAAATAAAAGCAAGGAGAGTAAGTTCGACCTCATAGCCTTTCTACCTCGAGTAAGTAAGTTCATAACGGTGTTTCAACACCTAGTACCCTAAGGCCAACTGGTATGGGAGTTGCTAACCTAAAACTCGGTAAGGGTACATAGAAAGCTTAAAGGGGTTGAACATTATACTACTCCATGCCTTGAAGTTCAAAAAAGAATAAAATCTTGGTGTTCTTGGGAAGATGATGAAAATCATGCAAGTTCGAGATTTACGATACAAGAGACAATGAGCTAAGTTTTGGGGAAGCTTGAAGTTTTCAAAATGTGAAAAATTCAATATGCTAAAGGATGGAAGAACTTTGGAAGAAAAAGCAAGTACGTTTTTTTTGGGTAAACTCAAGCCTAAACCATCCTATTCATCTACCCTTTACCTAAGCCACACATTACAAGCTATATAAAGACATATTTGATCCTAAGAGTTGTGAATTTCCTACACTAGTGGAGAGTGATATGCGCAACAAGTCTATGGAGACTTATGCACTCATAAGTCATAAAATCACTATATGAGTAAGAGATCCCCATTTCACTCTTGTTCATCTAATTCCATCGAAATTGAAATTGACCATATGGGAATAGGACTTCACACACACACACACTCAAAAACTTTAGTTCAGGTGTACATAACTCTTGGTCAACTCATTATTATTGAATGATGCTATCTCAAAATTTTCTTTGTGTTGTACAAAAGTGTGATCCTTGAGGTAGGTTATCACAAAATAATCTCCTAAGCAAGCTTAACACCTTTTTTTTTCTTTTTTAATAAGGGAAATGAAATTTTTCTTTGCTTGAGGACAAGCAAAAGGTTAAGTTTGGGGGTATTTGTTAGGTGTGAATTAAGTTAGAATTTAAGTATGGAATTCTTGCATATATTAAGCTATTGAGGCTAAATTCACACCTTTATCCTTCATAATCGAGCTAAATTCCCCTCTTGCTTATCTTTTGTAGATAAGAAAGGAACCGCAAGCAAATTGAGCAATTTTGGAGAAGAAAATAAGAAGAATTGTTGATACAAGCCCATGTCGCGACATCATACATCGCATGTTGTGAAATGAGGACCTTTCTTGTTGGAACACATCATGTAGTGATGTTGCGACATCAGCACCAGCCATGTCCCGACATCACCACACCAATGGCAACACTGTTGTTTTCAACATGTAGTCATGTCGCAACATCAAGGCTACGTCGAGAAGCCTAGAAACTTTCCATTTTTGGCCCTGTTTTTTAGGGATATAAATTCTTCTTTTACAAACTATTTTAGGCTTCGGATTTTGGAGTGGAAACTCTATCAAATTAGGGTTTATCACTTCTTCTTCTTGAACCATATTAGGGTTTCGATTTTGAGCATTTTTACTTTGGATTTGGAGCTTATTTTGAAGATCCATCTTATTAAGAATATCTCTTGCAATTTGGAGCAAAGTTTGGAGGACTTCTCATCTCTAATCTGTTTTGTATCCCTAACTTTATCTCTTTTCTCATATACTTCTTTATTATAGTTGCAATAGACATGACATTGATGGATTTGTGGGTTCTAATAAGTGGCTAAACATCCTCTAGGTTTGGTTGTTGAAATTGATGCTTGATTTATGTAATTTTTAGAACAGTTTTGTGAATATATACTTGTGTTGATGTTAGTTGATGTAAATCTTGGAATGTTATGGTTTTTTCTAATTGTTTTGTGTTGGGAAATGTGCTTAAGACCATTTTTGTGAATGTATTATCTAAGGTTTTCATAGTGACAGCTTGAATTTAACCTAGGGCCTTAATCATTTTGTTCTTTCATAATTCAATTGTGGTAATCAACTTAACCTAATCAAAGAAGTTTAGCAAATTAGAAATGTCTAGTACTAAAGGGATTTTATTATGGAAAAAACATCAGTTTAGCATTATGCAGGAATTGCATGGACTTAGCGGTGACTAATTCTTGAGTTGTTCGAGTGGCCTTATTGTATGGACTTAGTGGTGACCAATAGGACACCTAAGAGAAAAGTATCATATTTAACGACCTAGGTGGACTTAGCAGTGAATAGGGGTTGGTATGAGAAATTGAGGGGAGTTACGAGAGTGAGAACCGCACTATTTTTCTTAGACAAGCTCAAGCGTAATTTCTCTTAATTTGTGCTTAATGAACATGAATCAATATGCATCAAAGGAAACAACCGACCCTAGCATCCTTTCCTTGAGTTATTTCTTTGAAATTAATCCATTCCTAGTGAATGATCTTTGATTGTCCCTTGTTTTGTTTTGCTTTGAAATTTTTTACCTCTAATCATTTTGTCTCTTAAATAGTGAAAATCTCTATTAGTCGAGGTACTTAGTCCTCACCAAAAGCCTCTTTTCCCCATGGGATCGATATCTAGTTTTTAAATTGAAAATCACTCGATTACTTGTCTCTGGTGCACTTGCGATATTTTAGGTGACTATTTTTATACAACATAGCACACGCCTAACATGCATCAATATCATTATTTTTTGAAAGTGAACCTCTAGCCGAGGCATCAAGAGTGACTCGAGAGGTGTTGTTTAGCCCATTATAAAATTGGTTTACTTGAAACCATCTCGGAATCTCATGGTGAGGACATTTCCTCAACAACCCTTTATATCTCTTTGAGGCTTTAGACATTGTTTCTCTTTCATGTTGCACAAAGAAATTTATTTCCATATGCAGTTGTGTTGTCTTGGCTAGTTGGAAGAATTTTTCTAAGAATTTTTATACTAGGTCATCCTAGGTGAAGCAGGTGGTTGAGAGTTTAACCACTATTTCGCCATATCCTTGAATGAGAATGGGAAAAGGCGAAGGCATATAGTGTCATTAGTAACTTCGTTGTACTTCACTATGCTCCATATCTCCAACAAGTTCGAGATGTGTGTATTAGGTTCCTTACTAGGCAATCCCCCAAACTAGACAGAATGAGCTAGTTAGAGCATGATTAGTTTGAGCTCAAACTGGTTGGCTTGGATTGGTAGGGCTCTAATCCCTAGTTGAATAACTAGGGGAATAGCACAATTACTTAGAGCTCGATGTTGCTAATTAGCTTCTTAAGGAGGTGGGTTAACCCTTGGTGGATTCAGTACTTATAAGTTATTCTCTTCTTACCCCAGTGGCCTTACCCATATTCTGACTTAATCCATCAATTCCTCTTTCTAACTGATTCTTAATGATTACTCTACCTCTTCTAGCTCTCCAAAGTGTGCGCTCTATCTCAGGATCGTATGGGAATAGCTCTTGACCCATCTGTGCATACACAAACTTAGATCTTGCTAAAGAAGACAGAAACACATAAGTAAAAAATAATTAGAAAAACAACCTACTAAACAAAAAGAAAGGAAATTATCCAAATAAAATAAGACTAAACTATATCCAAAGCAAGATAAAGTTATTTCTATTATTATTAATAGAAAACGCGCAGTCCTTGGCAACGGTGCAAAAAACTTGTTGTCCGATTTCCTAAGCGCAAGTTCACATGTCGTGAACAAGTAATAAAGTGAAAGTAGAGTGTCAAACCCACGAGGACTGCGTCTATTAACTACTAATATAGTCTAACCCTAATTTTTTTTGGATGAACGAAATTGGGATTGAGATTCTAATTATACGAACTAAGTACTCAAAGGAAATTCCTAAATTACCAAGACAATCTAAAAATACAAAATAATCAAGAGAAGAAAAACCTAGAGTTACGAATTCACCAAAATCAATCCTAATGGAGGGGTTCAATCGAATCCAATGGTATGAAAATTCTATATTGATGGTAGATTTTTCAAATGTAGTTGTTAATCTTTCTCAAGCATCAACGCTCTATTCCTAAAAAACGAGTTATATCGCATCTCTTCCTCAAACCCTAGAATCTAAGAATGCATTAAGCCCAGAAATCTGATGGACCACATTCAAGCTATAGATATTTCTATCCTATGGCATTCACATGATATTCCATCCATGATCTCATTCAATTTTACTTCTCACTCTCAAATCAAATAATAAAAACATGCAAATAGTGATCAAGTATTCGCAAGCATTAAGAACTGAATGAAATAATCAATATAATAGAAATTGTTTATCAAATGGATTACAAATCAAACCCTAAACCATTATTCATGAATTGGCTACATCTTGGTCCTAGAAAAAAAAAATTAGAACATCCTAAAACCAGAAGAAAACAAAAACATAAAGGAAAATATAAAGAAAAAAAAGAGGAAAATATGAGTTTTGATGAAAAATCTACGTCCCCACCTCGGATCTCTCATCGACGAGGTTACAATTTTTCCAATCAAAACAAAATTTATAACCTAAAGACACACAACTAGATGACCTACACCTGGTCAAAAGAGTTTTTAAACGTAGATAACTGTAGTATAACAGTTTTTAAGCTCGCCCATTGAGATAGATCTTCTTCCCGATTGCGAATTTGATGAAAACCAATGAGGAAAATGGCATGTCCCAATGAAATTGATGGAAATTTGAATTACAGGATAAAAAGAAAAGGTTAGATTTGAAAAGAAAAATGATAATAAGATCTCAAAAATGGGATAAAATAGAGTACAAATTGAATCACTTATCATGGAAGCTCAACTATCTATTTCATTTCAAATTAACCTTTCAGACCCTGCTCTTTCCAAGACGAAAAAATCTAGCATCTCATGATGGTGATTTCAACCTCATACAGCATGTTTGGCCAGAGTGAAAGTGAAAGAAAGTGTTGGAAAGCCTTGGAAAATTAATTTCTAAAATAAAATTGACCAAAGTGACAAAAATTTGACAAAAGTCTTCAAATAACGTTGTGAATCGTTATTTATAGTATTTCTGATGTAGCTCGGCTACCAAGAACAATAAAATTGAAAGAAAGCAAATAAAATAAACGGAACAAAATTCTTAAGTTTTCAATATCATATCAAGTCCTCTAAAAACAAAAACATAAGGTGCTATTTATAGGCACCAACAGAAAATCAAAATGGATAAATCCAAAAAGTACTAACGGATAAATCCAAAAAGTACAATTAAATAAATAACTAATAATAATAAAAATCATCATTGACTTGGGTTTCTATCTCGTAGGGCTCAGATATGGGCCTACCCCATGCCCCATCATTCCTCCGGTTGAAAAGAACTCGATCAAGAGCGAAGATGGTGCGCAGCAATCCAACAACAACGATCCAAACGACGCAAGCATCATCCTCCCAGATTCAAGTAGCATCAGAATAAAGACGACCATGGGCATTTGACAAGGAAACGAAGAAAACCACCACCTCTAGAAGTCACAAACTCATTATCAAAGATAATATCCACTGTCCAGAGAATACTCCAGAATGGCATATGAAGTGTGACTCTTTGGTTAGCTTCACCGCAGACACTGTAAGGCAAAGTATAAGGCTCAAAAGTACCTCGGTAAGGTAACAAGTCCTCTACATTGAAAACAAGGCTAATATCCATGTCATTAGGCAAATTAAGAAGGTATGCATTAGATCCCATTTTACGAATGATAGAATAAGGGCCCATTCTCTTGCATAAAGTTTTTTTTGAATTTGGAATTCTTTTAAGACAAATGTGAACCATGACATAGTCACCAACATTAAATTCCTTATATCTACGATGCACATCAACAACCAATTTTTACTCCTCATTACTTAGAGAAATCTTTCACCTAATCTTAGCATGTAAGTCATGGATGTGTTTCGGAAAGTTTTCAGACGCTCGCATACGCATGTGAGGTGGTAGCGAACAAGATCACTAAAGGCGGTGAGAGCCATTAACAATTCAAAAGGATCTCACTACCAACGGTTACCGTAATTGTTATAAGCAAACTCAGCTGTTGACAAAATCAAATCCCAAACACCTTGGTTTACCCCAACCAAACACCTTAGCATATCACCCAAACTACGATTAACAACCTCATTTTGCCCATCAGTTTAAGGATGAAAAGCAGATGAAAATTTTAGAGTAATGCCAAACAATTTCCAAAGGGTTTTCCAAAAATAGCTAACAAATTTCACATCCTTATCAGATACAATGGTGGAAGGCAAACCATGCAATTAACAACTTCTCTAAACAATTATTTAGCAACATGTGAAGCATCATTGGTTTTGTTACATGGAATAAAATGTGTCATCTTAGAAAACCTGCCAATAACAACCAAAAGAGAATCATGTCCTCTAGCATTCCTAGGCAATCCAAGAACAAGGTCTATACTAACATTCTTCCAAGGTTCATGAGGGACAGGTAAAGGAGTATATAAGCCAATGTTTTGTTTCTTAGCCTTAGCTAATTGACATGTTCTGCATTGTGAAACTATCCTAGCAACATCCCTTTTTAGAGAAGGCCAATAAAACTTATCTTCAACCAATGCAATAGTTTTATCCACTCCCGAAAATCTGACTAAACCCTTGCATGCATATAAAATTAATAATCCTAATAATAGGAGTATGCACAATTGATCACTTTAAACAAATAGCCATTTTTCAACAAGGAAGTCCACTTACTCATGACCCGGTTACCATTAATAACCTCATCATAAATAATACCAAAAATCGAGGACATGCGAAATACTCATTTTAATCATCAAACCCGATGGCGAGAGCACTCATGCGATGAAGGTATGGGTTAATGACTAAGTGCACCAGCAACTTTGTTTTCGATACCATCACAATGATTAATCACTAAAGAATATTCATTAAAAAATTCAACCCACTTAGCATGTCGAGCATTCAATTTCTTTTGTGAGTTTAAATATCTTAAAGCTTGGTGGTAAAAAAAACAACACAAATTCAATAGGCAACAAATAAAACCTCCAAAAGCAGAGAAGGCCTCTTTTCTCTTGCCAAACTCTTTCTTATAGCAGAATACCGTCTTTTAGCATCATTGATTTTTCCACTAAAAGCTATAGGAATTTGACCTTCTTGACTCAAGACACCACCAATACCTACACTGATGCATCATAAGCAACCTCAAAAATTTTAGTAAAATGGATTCTCAAAGCTGAATTGCCTCGATCATTTCTAACCTTGATTTTCTCTGATTCTTTGGCTACTTGACATTAGACCATTAAAACTCTTATTTTTAAACATTCGATGATCGGGTATAATAGTATTCGTCTCTTATAAATCTCCTATATAAAGAAACAAGCTATGAAACTCGAGTCTCGGTGATGATTCTGGTTCAGGTACTCTATAATAACCTTTTGGGATCCATTGAATGCCTTGTTCAGACACAATAAAGCCAAAGAAAAGCACATGGTTGCATAAAGAACACTTCTTAAGGTTAACATAAAGCTTGACCTCTCGAGTGAGAAAAATACATCTTATCATGTCTTCAAATGCTCCTTCACCCCAGTTGACTATAGATCAATATGTCATCAAAGTAGACCACCGGAAATTTGCAGTGAGAGGCCACGGGACATGGGGTCATAACTCTCGAAAGTATTAGGAGCATTAGACAAACCAAAAAGGCATGACTAACCACTCCAAACAAACCATCTTATGTTTCAAATGCATTTCCACTCATCTCGGCTTTAACTGAATTTGATGATAACCACTACGCAAATCTATCTTAGAGAACCAACTAGAAACAACTAATAGATCCAACATATCCTCAAGGTGAGGGATAGGAAATCTATATTTGATTGTGATCTTATTGATGGCTCTACTATCCACACACATTCTCTAAGATCCGTCTTTCTTAGGTGTCAATAAAGTTGGCACTGCACAAGGACTAAGGCTATGCCTAACAAATCCTCTTTTTAAAAGTCCTTCTACTTGCCTATTCAACTCCTCTCTCTCTTTAGGATTCATCCTATAATGTGGAGGGTTAGGCAGTTGAGAACCTGGAACTAAATCTATAGCATGTTGAATGTCTCTTAAAGGTGGCTTGGATTCGCCTCGGCAAACTCATTTCATTTCCATGTCAGCAAATCATCTAGCACATTCTTTACTTCCAAAAGGAACATAAGCAATCAAAGAATCGGAGGAACTGTTTTACTAATGCAAGGACATACCAGTCTCAAATCCTCTCTATTCTTACATTTTAAAATATACCGTCTTTAGGAAGTTTGAGATGTCACATTTACCATTGCAACCTTTGACATCGGTCTCAAAATAATGTTTACTTATCCTTGTACTTAAATGAGTAAATATATCTGCAAAATTGGTAACATTAAGATCATAAAGCCAGGCTACCTAAAAGAACATGGGCAACATCCATAGGTAGCACCTCATAATAGATTTCATCCTTATAATCTTATTGAATAGAGACTAGACACCTTGATGCGGTAATCATGATGACTGCGCTTTATAAAGTTTGGATGCTGGTTCTACTTTCAAGTTTAATAATTTAACAGCATCCTTAGAAACCACATTCATTGAACTACCTTATCAATCACTAACTACATTTCTTATCACTGATTGTATGGAAAAAATACTAAATAACTTCCAATTATGTTATCTACAGGTTGTGGATAGCACATGAACCACACCAACACATGCTTCATCATCACAATCTTCGCAGTCATCTTCATCACCAGAAGAATAATCTAAAGGATCAACAATTTGAGTGCTGTATCCTCAGGCTACTGCATTCGACATACAATGCCCAGTAAATTTAGGAATGATGAGACGTAATATGACCCTTATGATGACACTTATGACAGACAATAGATGAATTACTAGCCTTAGATTCAATAGGAGAAGCAACAATAAGAGAGCTACACAAAATAGACTCTTTGCTCCTAATGTTATTGGGCATAGTATTATCGTCTGATGACATGGATTGTGACTTGGATAGACCTATGTGTGCAAAAGAGGAGGGTTTATTGAATTATCGACTTCTAAGGCTTTTTGGTATGCATCCTCTATAGTGTGTGGAGCATGCAATTTAACATCCTTTGAATGTCAGAGCACAGAGACCATTAGAGTCACGGACAACAAATTGGTCCTCGAGCATGTGGAACTTCATACACCTAAGCTAGCTTCCTCAAGTTAGTCAGAATATTCAACTACACTAAGAACCATTTATTTAGATTAAATCCTGTTGGAGAACAATTGAGCTCTTATATGATAGAAGAAAATGTACTTTTCTAGCGCAACTTTACTTTCCTATGACCCGGTAGGTGATGGGTGGTTACGGGCAAAACATGTCTTGCAACATTACCTTGGCAATACATCTTAGTTGAATTGGTTAATTTCATTTAACCAAACCGAACGTTCACTATCAATCATTTCATACCAATCAAAATATTCCTCAATAACCTTCTTTAATCAAAAGCATTAGGATCCATTCTACCATAAGTGGGGGCATTAATCTTAACTTTTTATGATGTCCCTTTGAGTTGTCTAACTGTCTATCTTGAATCTGCCACAGTGCCATTAACCTAGGCTGGTATGTTGAGGAGCAGCATCTTCCTTTGATTTGAGGTGGAGAATTTTGCCTTGGTGGTTGGAAATCTAATGGGAGGTGACGTGCCGGGTTGAAACCGATCACCTGGGATTTGAACTGAGTCTTGCATTGCGGTAGCGATGCGCCAGCGCTTAGCCAGAGACCGTTGACATACCCCCATCAGCAGGAAAATCTATCACGTCTCAACTAATCGCCGAGACCCATACACAGTAATGCCTCTTGCGAACCCATAAGCCAATACTCTTCAAAATATACACCGATATTACCAATAGTTCAGGAGCTTATCTGATTTCTCTTAATACAAACACATAATCAAAGTGCAAATTCATACATATATCCCCGAAACATCAAAGCCATAGCGACTTTCTTCAAAATCGACCTCTAAATTAGATGTCTCCTCGAGCGCTCCTTGTACACAAATGATATTCCCTGCGACGGGGGTGGCCCATCGCCCGGTAGTGGAATACATACTAAATGGACATTCACTTGCACAAGTCGTATAAGTGATCAATTTAAACACACAATCCAGCCATCGTGATCCCTGCTTGAATGTCTACATACCCATTCCATGTCTCGAGTCTCACCGAAACTCCCCACTTGCCCTAAACATGCCAGTAGAGAAAACATCATTTTTCCAAACAAACTTATTGGCTGCCAGAAAATACACTCTGAAACCGGTAAAAATATGGGACTACGCTCAGGTGAGTGTGTTGGAGAACTTCTCGAGAAGCAGTCCTTGAATATCATCGAAATGGTTGTTGGATAGTCTCCCCTAACCCATTCTCAGGAAAAATATCATGAAATTAACTGCAATCATGTTTAATTTTGAAAAATTTGTATCATGCACTCACACCTAATTTCTAACTTACCCGGTGCATATGAAAATGCATTATGCCATTTCATGTCATTCATGCTAATATATTCACATACATATATATATATATTAACATATTTAAATCACATACAACATGTTATGTAATTTCAACACAATTTACACGATATACAATTTTTGGGTAAACATCACTGAATTAACTCACTTGAATGCAATACAAACTGCTACTCAGTGACTACACACAGTTATATTCCCATAATTTGTGACCTCATGATAATACCACAAGTTCATGCATTAACCTACTAATTCTCTTACAACTCCAAGCCATTCATTTCATATTCAATTTCAAGCACCTAACACATGGACTTTTGGTCATTTACTGACTCAAGGCCCGATTTGTAGTCAGCAATGATGGGGCTGTGGCCAGGCAGCCACGCTCCTGTTCTCAGTTACTTTGTAAGACCGATTCCATGCGCCCATTTCGATCCACCTCTTAGCTGCTAATTTATTACACAATTTACAACACAACTTTTAATGATTTCTGCGCCACGGACTATCAAATAGATTTGAAAATTTGAAACTTGGTTCCATGATTGGACCGATCAAATAACCCTCACGACTCGAGCCAACACAAGCATCACAAAGCTGCTTAAACAAATTAAACAATGCGGATAAAACCCTATAAAGTTTTCATTGAAACTCCTCAAAACTAGTACCGTAGTCTTGCCGCGTCGACAACTTGCCTTCTTCAGTTAAAGCCAAGTGTCAGATGGTGTAGTCTAAGAGAAGGCCCCTTCTCTCTCAAACTCAAAAAAACCCTAGCTTTGCACTTTCATAGTCTTACGTTTTGTATTTTGGTCTTTTGAAAAAAATGAACATTGTTCATCTTTTGTCCCATTATCATTTACAAATTCAAAATTCATACAGTCCTTATTTCACTATTTTGACATGGCTTAATCTAAATGAAATAACCATCATCTCTACTCATGCAACATGTGTCACATGAGTATATTATATCGTGACTTTTGTCACCTCACACATATCGTTCTGGCGGAGTGCTCGGTGCCTCGGCGATGTAAATTTCGTTGTCTCGAGGTCGACCAAAGTCGACGTGGTAGCGCTAGATTTCGCGAGGCGATTCAGCCCGGTGAAGTCCGTTTGCTGATCAGATCTATAAAAATTTTGGATTTTACGAAGTCTGATTTGCCTTGCAGTGAAATTTTAGGGTCTCTATTCTCCCTCCTTAAAAAGATTTCATCCGAGATTCAGCATCAAGTAAAACCACTTACATATGTAACCTCACCCGACTCGAGGCCGTGCTTTAGTATGACAACGATTTAAGTTCTGTTCTGACAGCGATATGTCAACTCTCCATGTCAAGAATGACATCAACACCCAATATGTCTACCACCCTAAGGACCGCCATGAGCGAATCCACTTGAGATCTGACTCCACGGTGCAGACACATCTGATCAACTCTCACCTACCTCCTAGGGAAGTTGCCATCATCTCTAGGTCTCAGCCTCTAGCCCAGACCTATCACCTGAGATCATTAATGAATGAACAGTGCATCCAGACAACCTTCTACTCAGTCAACAATTGCGAGAGTAGAAAGCATTACCACTGCATATCCATTCAATTTGTATGGATCTACGTATATGGACCTGCATCTAGGACAATCTAGAAAAATCTCTTAAACGATGCGTGTAATAACGAAACGACGACGACGAGACGATGAACGATGAGACGACGATGAAGATGAGATGGGTGGGGGGCAATGGTAACCGCGTCATCTTTGCCCGGCCCGGCAGACTCGGCTTACAACGCTCCTATCTGGGCCCGAGCTGCCTGCGGCTGCGGCCTGTGTGACCGTCTGCGAGTACTAGGTGTTTGGTCCCTCCCCATTATACTAGGGTGGAGAAGGACAAGCCGTGTCTCTCACATCCTACCGGCCCATTTGGGACTGCGGCGTCCCAAAACCACCAGGATCCACTGTCTCTGGGGTGAATCCCTCCTCTTATGTCCGGACTCTTGTGATGGTAGCCTATCACGCCCGTCTGACTAAATGCCCAACTCGTCTCACTAATAGTTGGGACTGAGGTGTCCCATAACCTTGGTTCCATACGTGACGATCCCATCGAAAGTGTCCCATCTTTATGGCCCGAAATAACACATCATCGCCACTGCTGACTAGCTGTCCCATCACGGCCTTAGTCCACGATGACCTCGGCCGAATCTTGATCATCTTGCGAAGCGAAGTCTTACCTTCTTTCACGGGTTGGAAGAAGATGGATCTTCGCCATCTTAGTACCAACACCCATATCTTGGAATTACCTCGTATGTCATCTACCTCCTCCTTACTGTGGAAGATTGATGCTCTTCTAAGCATTATAGGTCATTTGACATGCACGGCTCACTATTGCACATGCAGTGCGATAAGCGGCGACCTCGATCCTACGACCTCGGCCAAAGGCTGCGAATTGAATGTGGTGCGACGTTACCTGATGAACCTCTCGTCTCGCCTCGACTAGCCATCTACACATGTCAAATGGCAAGTTAATATTCAATGCAGTATCTCTAAGTAAACACAGCCCCAATACACTATTCATACACAGAATACATTTTATATACTATGTCCTTGCATTTATAGGCAATGCAAGACAACTAATTCCATTTTTGTAAATTTTATTTTTTAAAAATTTTTATTTTATTTTATTTTATTTTTATTACCTTACCCTTTTTTTGAAAAATTTTGTGATGATGTTGTAGGCAGTGTCTGACGGTGACTTAGAAGCAGGTGTACTGATCAAAAAGCGGTCGAGTGCACGGTGTGCACACCCGGTGACACAACGGCGCATGGGCCGCGCGGTGCATAAGCGTATGCCCAGGCGCCATGTCGTGTGGCTCCTATCGGTAGTGTCATGACTGGCTTTGGCAGTGTGTATGGTGGCGTGTCGTGTATAAGGAACAATGTCGAAGCTGCCTTGCCAGCCTGCTGGCCGTCTTGTGGCCCTGCCTCACGATACAATGCCTGCCTCCCGATCTTCCTTTGGTCACGATCTGAAGTTTGTATCAGCGACCCGAACCTACCCGATCCTCACCACTCACTGTCCGATACATTTAAGCGTATCGTGGCTGCATCCTCTTAACTTCTCTGATTGTCACAATACACCGCGAGCCTGTTGATATAAATCGGCGGTAGCCTGGCCTTTGCCTGTCACGATACAATTGGCATGCCGTGACACACCTCATCCATTCAAGCCACACTTTGTCACGTCTGACCCAACTATATAAGTGACCTTCTCCAGCGGCCAGCCTACTCTTACATTTCGTATCACGATACACGGTGTATCGTGGCCGCATGCTCATTGGTAACCCGGTCGCGATACAATTCATTTTATCGTGACTCCGATTCAAACCATCGACTTCTCGCTCTGAGTCGCAATGCAATTTTATTTTTTATTTGACTGCAGAACGACAATCTTGCATGAAATCTTTGTGTCACAATGCAATTTCCCATTGTATTAGCGACCACAGTTAAGCAAATAACGCTTGATCTATTGCACTTTTTCGTTTTCACTCAACATTTTTTACTACTTTATTGGAAACACCCAAAAAATACCTATCCATTTTTTTTTTTCATTCTCCAGTACACCTAAATAAATTTATAAAAATTTATTTTTATTCATTTTTCTTCAGTTTTACAACTGTAAAACCTTAGAAAACAATTTACTTCACCTCATTCATTTTTTCATTTTCCAATAAACCAAATAAATTTATTAAAATTCATTTTATTTATTATCTTTTTCGATTTACACATATGGAAAACTTGAAAAAAAAAATTTCAACACCTTATGTTAATCTACCTTTACAAGCCAATCACAACAAGCACACAACACACATGACAATCAAGCATGTTATACACCCGATCACGCCAAATACAGTGTATATTTAATCATGTCCATTGAATTTCCTAGGTAATCACATACCTAAGCTCCTAACATCGGGTTGTACCAAGGCGCGATGTTCTTATACCCTAATGACCATGGCCTAAGCCCAAGTCCTCAGAGCCACTGGTGTTGGCCATATCAAGCTCGATGCAATTTGTGGCCTTGAAAACCCAGTCGGGTTATTCACCGTCGGCCATAATCTATCGATCTCATATCTCGAGACCCATACACGAGTAAAATTGCCTCTTGGGCCATAAGCCAATACTCATCAAAATATACGCAACTATACTTAATAGTTTCAAGACTTATACGATTTCTCTTAATACAAGCACATATTAAAATTGTAAATCTGGTATACACTTTATATTCCAAACGCCAAGCCCGCAATAGGCTTTCTTCCAAAATCGGCTCAGCGAATCGATCTCCTCGAACGCTCCTGTGCTAAATGATGTTCCTCGACCAGGGTGAGCTATCGCTGATGGTGGATCACCACTAAATGGGTTACTCCTCTAAGTGCATATCTGTGATCAATTTAAACACACACTCAAGCTAATACGTGATCCTACTTGAATGTCTACATACCCATTCCATGTCTCGAATTTTCAAACTCTCACCTTGCCTAAGCCATGTATGAGAAAACATCATTTTCAAAACAAAACTTGTTGTTCTTGAAAATACACTACCAAGCTTCGGTAAAAATATGGGACTACCCTCAGTTGGAGAACTTCCCGAAATAGTCATGGTCCTCATCCGAAATGAACTAGTGGACCGTCTCCCAACCCCATTCTCCGGAAAATCATCCTGTGAAATTCCTTCCCTTAATCATGTTCGATTTTGAAAATTTGTGTCGTACACTCACTTTCCTAATTTCTAGGTTACCGGTGCGTATGAAAATCACATTATGTCGTTTCATGTCATTCATATATATATTCGCATACATACACATATATATATATATATATATATATATATATATATATATATATATATATATATATATATAATAACATTTAAATCACGCCACAACATGTTCTGACATGTTATGTAAATTCAACATGATTTACACCAATATCTGATTTTGGTCGACCATCACCCCAATTAACTCTTGAGCTAATCACAAGCTCATCTCCAATGACCTACACACAATTATATTCCATATAATTGTGACCTCATAATTAATACACAAAGTTCATGCATTAACCTACTAAGATTCTTATACAACTCAAACCATTCATTTCATCAATTTCAAACACCCAACACATGGACGTTTTGATTATTTCACACAAGCAGGGGCGATTGCGAACCCAAAGCAGGCGATTCAGATTTGTCATCGGCGACCAACCACTAACTATCCCAGTTCCACTTTGTGGAGCCGAATTTCATGCCTTCAGGTCTCCTACTCACCAAAACACAATTTTATTACACAATTTGCTAAACACCCAAAACAGTCCACTATGCTGCCGGTGTCCAAATGGGTCTCAAAAATTTCCACCTTGGTTCAGATTTGGGACTTATCGAAACTAGTCCTCCACGAGCTCAAACCAACACAAGCATCCTGAAACACTAAAACCGTAGGATAAAACCCCTGCCTCACGGGTTTGTGAAACTCCTCAGCCCAGGGTGCCTGGCGTGATCACGCGGCGTAGAGCAACTTTCTTCTTCTTGTTAGCCAGCCAAGCGGTGGGTGTCTTGCTGAAATCTGAGAGAAGCGCGTCTTACCTCTGCAAACTCAAAAAACCTAACTACGCACTCCACCACAGTGCCCATGTTTATATGCTCATTTTTGGTCTTTTGAAGATAAAATTTTCATTAATCTTTTGTCAGCTATCATTTTAAATTCAAAATTCAGTATATGCATCCCTTCTTTCCACTATTTTGACACATGGCTGCCCAATGTAGTAATTTTCCATCATGTACTGTCGCAGCGTATTACGTGAGTAAATGTTATAGGTGACTTTTGTCACCTCATGTCATTTTCTGACTGCCGTACTCGGTGCGCCGAGAAAAATGTCTGAATTTCGATTGTCTCGAGTCGACGAAATTTGACGTGGTAGGTAGATTTCGCGAAAGGCGATTCAACGGTGAAGTCCGTTTCATCTCATCCGAGATCTGGAAATTCGGATTTTCAGAAATTACTATTTTATACTTTTCAAAAATTGGAATTTTACGAGGTCTCTGGCGTGGTAATGAGTTGAGCAATTGAATGACTACTCAAGTTCATTTTACCTAGATTGTCATGCAAACCATTTGTGAATTCATCATATTCATGTGAACCTCTAGAAGGACTTAAAACCCTAGTGTGTGGCGACCTAACATGTGTTCTAACAGTCTCATCAACATATTCACCTATCTCATGTTTACTTAGATGTTTTAAAAGTAAATCCATTTTTTGATTTATTGTATCAGTTTGTTATTCGATGGCAGATTGATGTTGAGTCGATGTATACATTGGTCAAATTAACTACCAGATGTAATTATTTGAATCAAATTAGACTATTTGCATCATGGTGACGGGTAATACAGATTAGATTATCATTTAGATCTTGAGATAAAGCTTGTAGTCTTAAGTCAAAAATATTAAGTCCCTCAGTTGGATCTTTTGTGTTAGGTGAAGAAGAAAATGCAACAATATCACTTTTGGTGGCTGATATGTTGAATGAATCTGAAATTTATTTGATGAAATTTATAAGCCCATATCTTGTCTCTGTGTGGTAAAAAATGTGATTATCATCATAACATATTGCCACATGATCCCATGAAAGGAGTAAGCCCAAAAAGAGCAAAGTTTTTTCTTAAATACTCTTTATGTTCTCCAAGAAAGCTGGGCAGCTTAAACGATCAAACAAATATCTTTAAATATCACCAAATAATGGCAGTTTTCAAAGTAAAAAAAAATGTATCCCATTGAAGAATTTTTAGGATGTCTACAATTCCTTAGCGAGGTTGCAAGGGAATTAAAGAAAGTGTGTAATTTAAGCAGTAAATGTGGCCCAATAATCCCAACAATCAAAAGTTCTGTACAGCAACGATGAAACAGGCAATGGCAAATCGGGATAAGCAAAGGCCCCAATTTGGCAACGACAAGTAGGCTGAAGGAGAAGTCGGCGGCCCAGGCTGGAATCAAATAGCTTCTCGTTTATTCTATCTTTGTCACCAAGTAGAAGCTTGGTCACAAAGCTATTTTCTTTTTCAATTTTTGTTCACCATGTTTTTTCAAATTTTGGGGTGGAAAAGTCTAAGATCACCACCGACAAGCTTCACAATAAAATAAAACACCTCAAAACTCCAAATTCTCACACCAATGATTACTCAATCCACCGATTCCTCACCACAAATTCCACAAAGCCACTTAAATTTACCAACTTTAAGATCCAAAATCCAATCAAATACCTTCGAATGACATTAATTGCATAAAAGACAAAAAAAAAAAAATCCAATATTCCGTAGCTCGATATTCACGGCGGAATCCGGTGAATAGTAGCCTGGGAACTGCAGCGCTTTGACCGGAATCAATGGAACTCCGATCCAAACAAGGAGATAAGAGAGAAGAGAGAGAAAGAGGGGGTCTAGAGAGAGAAAACGAAGAAGGGAAACGAGAGAAGAGAGCAAAATTAACCTGGGATGCGTGTAGAAGACAGTAAAGAGAGATATGGTATTTGATTTTTAGGAAAGGAGAAAGATGAGGTTTTGGAATTAGGGTTCAAATTCGGGGAATTCAAAAAGTTCAGAGTAAAGAGAAAATAACTTGGGGTAGGCGAGAATCCAAGTCGAAGAAACGTAAATCGCATAACATAATAACTTGATCTCATATCGAAGTTAGGCTCTAACACCGGATTGATGAAGCTCAGTTACCAAAAACATTAAAATTGAAAAAAAGCAAATAAAATAAATGAAACGAAATTCTTAAATTTTCAATATCATATCAAGTCCTAACTTAGGACCATAATGTGCCAAATTGGTCAATTCAAGGATAATTACTCCCCAAAATGGCCAAAGAAATCATATGAAAAAAAGCTCTTAAAATGCACTTTGTGGATAGTAATCACTAAACTAGACCATATAGGGGGAAAGGGGTAAAAAGGGGAAATTAAAGATAAATATTTTAAAATTAATTTGTCTATGTTAATATAATTTGACATTTCATACATATGGGCTTGACCTAATCAAGCTCGGATTCAATTGCCTCTTCCGTTCCTAGCATTAATTTGTTTTGTTTTACATTAATTTGTTTTGTTTTACAGGTGAAGCAAGCCTTTAGGTACTCAATTCTAGTAATTGATCAATTATTCTCATCATACATATATATATATAGAGAGAGAGAGAGAGTCTCACTCTTAATCGATTCAATAACTAAACAACATTACAGCTATATAATTTTGGTATATATAGACGAAAGCAGATCAAACCATGAGCTTTCCAGGCTCAACATCCTCCTGCCCCTTCAAAGGAACAAATTCCTGATGATCAGAATAAGCTTCAAGGTGACCTGATAAAGCCAATTTGTCGATATTTTCATTGTGGTAGGACTTGCAGACCAAGTAGATAATAGTGTGAAAAACATGCCCATAAAGAACTAACGTGGCATGTAAAAATAGGCAAACAATCCCATACGCAACCCTACTGACCATGTCCGGCAACCCATGAACCACCAGCCTCTGAAATGCTCCTTGTACAACAATATGAAAAAACACCAGCACTAAGAAGATGAAGACTGTGACACCCACCTTTCCTTTTATCAGCTGCCTGCTTCTCTTCATCGCTTCAAATCCGTACGAGTCTTCCAACACCGATACTGTGTTAGCCAGTTGCCAGACTGTGCTCATGTAAACAAGCCCAGCCACATAGAAGACGATCAAAAAGAACAAAATCAAGAAACCGATATTCCAAGTTCTCATAAACGCTATCCATGAAATCAGGAGAAGTGCGGCAGCTATGTTATAAGCGAAAAATACTGCAAAGACGGTGAAGAAGGTGAGGATGAGCCTCTTCCAGACCTTGGGGACCACTCTCAGAACCTTCGAGAAGGTCACTTCTTGGCCGGTGTGGATGCGGGCGATGGTGTAAACTACGGCCGAAGTGGATAGAAGCGAGAAGATGAGTGTAAAGAGGAAGTATGCAGCTTTGAGGAGGAGAAAAGCGGCAAATTCAGAGAAAAGGAGGCGGGATATCTTGTTGTATTTCGGAGTATGGATTCGAGTTTGATGCAAATTGTTTCGATTGTTGCTGATTTTGGCTAAGAGATAATCGGAGACTTCGATATTTGCCAGGAATATGACGGACAGTGGGAGGATGAAGGATAGAATGATTTGGTTGAAGATCTTCCTCGATGAGGAGATTATCTTGCGGGCCTCTATGAATATCCCAAAGACCCCTAAAGACTTCATTTCTTCTTGCCCTACCCACATAACTCTCTTTCTGTTGCTTCAATGGAGATTTTTTTGCAGGCTGGGCGTGGTGAAGAAGATTGATGAGGTTGGACTTTTATTTACCAAACTAGCTACCTCTGGCGCCGGCTGGTTTGAATTTTCCATAGCCATAAGACAAAGTCTTTCGATTTATTCAATAAATTAATTTTAATTTTAATATTAATCGTAGTCTAGAAGCAAAAGACTTGACTTTGCATTCACATCAAGACCTGTCTCGCATTTAAGCCATTTGGGAAGACCTTTGCTCTATTATTATAACCATGTGGGGTAGTACCGTGCGGAAGGGTTCAATTCATAATAGATATTTTTGTTCGGTCTTTAGTTTTAGATAAGAAATGAAGAATATTTCAAGGCAGTAATGACAATGAAAAGTAGAAATAATTATGAGGATTAACCATGGTCGGCATTGCCATATAAAAAAGCGTATTTATACCTGAGGTTGGTTTATGTCATTTTCTTATTACCTTGGATACACCACAATTATTTATTATTATTTTCTTTGAATTCCAATGACTTGGAAGTTCCGAGTAGATTTATATATATATATATATATATATATATATATATATATATATATATATATATATATATATATATATATTTTTTTTTTATAAAATAAAGTGGGGGTTTCTTCAAAGCCAAGGAAGTAGCCTATTGGTTGAGGTCTTTGATGATTTGTTGAATATCTGCTAAATTTTCACCCGTAATGGGGGATATCATCCACGCATACTAGGTGTAGGAGCATCTGGCTATTTTTGTGATCGAACAGAGATGTATCCAGAATTGAGTTTTGATACTTGATTTTTCGAACCAAGCTATTGGAGCTTGTATTAAGCCATATAGAGCTTTACGTAGTTAACAAACATGATGGGGCTTACTAGGATAAGTAAATCCTTTATGTTGAGACATCTATACATCTTCATGGAGTTCTCCATTTAGAAATACATTATTTATGTTAAGGTGTTTGTTGAAAACCCATCCTCTTGAAATCGCTAAGGTGAAAATAATTCGAATGGTGGAATGTCACAAAAAAGTCCACACAAGGAGTTTGTTGAAAACCTTTGGCATCTAAACAAGCTTTATATTTATCTAAGGAACCATCAGCTTTGAGTTTAGTTCTAAAAACCAGTGTTAAAAATATCGGTTTCGACAGATATATCAGTACTTGGATTTTACGGATATGTCGAGGATATATCGGATATATCGGTGGATATTTTTACATGAATATCGATATATCATAAATTAATAAAAACACTTTGAAATTCATGGAAATACTTTATAAAGTGTAAGAATGACATTAATAATGACATATAGACATCGATAGTACATTGCTATGGTCTTTCACCACCAAAATGAAGATCGATGTGGCTCAATTGTAACATTTGATAAAGGGATCCTATCTTGGTGAAGACAATACTCATACTAAGACATAGTGTTCCGATAATATTGATTAGAAGATCGAACATGTAAATGCGTAAATGCGACTTGTACCCTAACCTCTCCGTAGATAGAAATTAAGGATTCCCTTTGCACATGCTTGTTTGAAATCCTTGTTGCATTTGATATGGAGTTTGGAATGACATTTGTGCATCATGAGAATAGTTAATCATTCCATATTCACCAATGGAACTTGAAGGATGTGAAGAAGGCTGACCATAACTCATTATGTAAGGAGGAAGCGTTGGCGTCGTTGGATGAATCGGCTATATTGAGTCTTAAATCTTTCATTGGCTCAAACTAGCCCAGCAGTCCTCATTGTGTTGGCATCCTTGCCCGCCAGGCCTCTGTGGCTTTCAACGGCTCCAATACTGGACCGGCCCTCCCTAGACCATGGTCTTCATCTTGTGTAGCATGTGTGAAATCATCTTCACTAGTGAATAGACTCAATGGATATTCACTTTGTTGTCAATCTGCATTATCCCCACCATCATTTCCAATATCACTACCATCATTGGTCCCCCTCTCACTCTTAGTCATCATAACTTTGTAGTAAGTACCAGCAAAACTAAGTCTACTACTCTGTTCAACACTTAAATCAAAAGAGGGTCGAGAAGTGACAACAGGCTGTAATGAGTCTCTAGTCTCTTTACTGAAACTTTCACTATGAACTTCTTCAGATAGAACCCGCTCAACATCTACACCTGCTTCTCGAACATGCACAGCAATTCATGGATCAGGATTTCCATTTTCATCATCTAAATGGAGATGTCTAACCCATTGGAATAATTGATTATCCTCATCTTCACCAAACTCGGTTGAAATGTCGAGTAAATCAAGGTAATCTTTTAAGCCTGACTTGCTCCAATCTGCGCTTGCATCTCGTATCTTTAGTTTCCATGTTGTAGTAACAAAAACTAATTGTTGGAGTCGGGTAAGCTAGCCCGATTTCTTTGTTTTGTATGGATCAAAGCCAAATGTGCTCAAATTTCTCTCATGCTAAAGATGATGTTGTTTGAGGAAAAAGAACCTTAAGGAACGAAGTCGCCAGTAATGGGGCGTGGTTTCCATACATGAACCACTATTACCTTTCTGATAAAAATTACTAACATTCAAAATCTAATAACACTGGTAATAGACTTTACTTCTAAACTTTTAGTGAAACAACACTCACCATGAATATTAAATCTCTTGATCTTTATTGTACTCGATCACGAATCCCTTTTGGCATCTCGAAACATTATAATTTGTGAATTCAAAATGAATTGACAAATCAATATATGTGTAAGTGTAACCGTCATTGAATCAATTAATTAGAAATATAGCCTATTGATGTACCTCATTTCCAATATTACCAAGACGTACAATAGTAGCGAGATAATTTTCAAATGCTTCATTATGACTTGGAGTAGCTGGGATCACCTCTCAACTCCGGTCACATATTGAAATCTTGGATTAGGATAATATGCCATAAAAGTGATTTAGAATTAGTATGTGATAAAAGGAAAATAATATTCTTTAAAAGTGATTGTGATATGGAATAGTTACATACGGCATGAAGAGGATGTTTTAGGGTTTTATCCCAATGATCTGCGATGATGTTTTTGACCCATTCTTTGGCTTTGAGTACATGTAAATTTTGCTTCATCACTCGAATCAACTCATACACAAATGACATTGTTGGGACGATTATGGAATCAACAATCTGCACGAAGCAATATAGTGCTCATAGATTGTTGCTAGGTTAGAGACCTTCTCCAATATGGATGATTAAACATGGGTTCTTGACATCCGTCCAGCGATCGTCAGGCTAAGCTTGTGAGAAGCCCATTCATCACTAATAAAGATCTTCTTCAAATCAGCCCTCTTTTTTAGAAGACTAGCTAGGACGATGTAATTTGTCACAAATCTTGTTGCCCTAGACGCATAATATCTCCACTACAAACATTTCTCATTGTTGCAAGCAACTAACCATGATTGTAGATGAAGTTGGTGATCTTTCGTGCATTGGTAATCAAGTCGGAAACACTTTCTCGCTTACCAATATCTTCAAATATAAGGTCGATGCAATGTGCTGCACATGGAGTTCAATATAAATTGTACTTCTTCATTAACAATTTCCCAGCCTTCACAAATGTTGATCCATTGTCTATAACAATTTGCCTGACATTTGCTTATATTTATCAGCCAATCAGTCTTGACAAACCATAATGTATTTGTTGTCTTTGATATTATCCAATGCATCAATAAACTTAAGAAAAAATTGTACTTTATTTACAATATACCATGAAATTAATGATGCTTAATTTTATTGAGACGGTCCATCCATCTTGTAATTATTGCACCATAGGTCTTCCATTCTCCCTTTGGAGATTCTAAAATCTTCCATGTCTTTATACTCCATATCTAAATATTTGTTTTGATTTCTATGGAGAGGTGCCACTCCCTATTCCCCATGCCTACAAGTTAAAGTAAATAATTATATGGTTTGCAACTATAATGTAAGATAATAATGTTATTTGAAATTGAAAAGCAGTTTTCACATACCGGCTTGTTGTGCACCGACAATCATGTTTTAATGAGAATCTGCTTTGTGGTATGACTCTCTCATATATGAAGAATTTGCGATTATTGATCCATGTCGTTTCTTTGATTACACTCAGCACAAGAGATTTTAACCTCTTTTGTCTTGTTGCCGAAGATTTGTATAATGATGGAGCAAGAGGTGGTGATGGATCCGATTGTCTCACACTTTGAGATCTTTGCACGCGCCTTATTGGATCAGTTAGATGTGATTGTCAATGCTCACTTATTGCAATCATATATATTAGAAATGTTTGTAAATCCGTTTATACTATAATAATGAATTTAAGTTAAAAGATTTACTAATTTTTCTTTTGCCTCTCATAAACCCTTCTTCTTGTTGGCGATTCCATTCATTAGCTTTGGATGCACGACATGCTGCCCGATAATTAACTTTCTCTTCAAGGTTCATATCAAACGGATACATATAGACATCATCATCTTTCTCCTCATTTTCCTCATCATCATCATCACCATCATCAAAGAGATGTCTATGGCTACCACCCATTGTGCCTCGCAATTCAAATCGAATTTCTTCAATATTCGCAGCTTTTTTTGCTTTGGCTTTATTCCTTTCAACCAAAAGTTGTCTCATTTCTCTTTTAACTTCAGGAGGCACATTAGGACATTTCTTGCTATTTGAGTGGGGATTTGTATGTAATAAGTGAAATTTGAATCGAGTAATTCCGCCACTTTTAATGACCATACCAAAGTACATATGGTGTCATTTATTCCTTGATAGGTGTACAATATTCCTGACGGGATCACGACCTCGATGTGCTTCCCACTTCCACTATCCATCCTATAAACTTCAATAATTGTAATCAATTCATGTTCATAATCTCAATCTAAATATAAAGTTGCATTAATTATCATAATTTAAAGAAAATGTATATTTCACAAATTTGTTAATTAATAATTAACAAATTTCTATATTTATATCATAATCTCAATATAAATATAAAGTTGCATTAATTAACATAATTTTAAAGAAAATGTATATTTCTAAATTTGTTAATTAATAATTAACAAATCTCTATATTTCATATTCATAATCTCAATCTAAATATAAAGTTGCATTAAGTATCATAATTTAAAGAAAATGTATATTTCACAAATTTGTTAATTAATAATTACCAAATCTCTATATTTCATATCCATAATCTCAATCTAAATATAAAGTTGCATTAATTATCATAATTTAAAGAAAATGTATATTTCACAAATTTGTTAATTAATAATTAACAAATTTATATATTTCATATCCATAATCTCAATCTAAATATAAGGATTGCATTATTATCATAATTTAAAGAAAATGCCTTTGCAAATTTGTTAATTAATAACTAACAAATCTCTATATTTCATATTCATAATCTCAATCTAAATATAAAGTCGCATTAATTATCATAAATTAAAGAAAATGTATATTTCACAAATTTGTTAATTAATAATTAACAAATCTCTATATTTCATATCCATAATCTCAATATAAATATAAAGTTGCATTAATTATCATAATTTAAAGAAAATGTATATTTCACAAATTTGTTAATTAATAATTAACAAATTTCTATATTGCATATCCAAATCTCAATCTAAATAAGTTGCATTAATTATCATAATTTAAAAGAAAATGTATTTTACAACATAAAATATATAATATATGTTCATATTTCATTTTCATAATCTTAATATAAATATAGACTTAAATTAAACCTTAATCTAAATATAAACTAAAATTAAATCTTAATCTAAATATAACTAATCTTAATCTAAATATAAACTTAAATTAATTACTAAATTGCACAAATGTAAAAAAAATAATTAATTAACATGAAAACATACCTTAAGTTGCAGAAATTATGTATTGAATGGAAGACTTGAATACCAAAAATTGACAAAAATATTATTCTCCAAGCCTTTGCAAAGAATCAAGAATTGTTTGAGAGAGAATGGATGAGTTTGATATGAAAAATAGTTATTTTTGGGCTATTTATAGATTTTTCGGAGTCAAACTAGCTGTTTTTTGGTCAAAACCCCTTAAAAAATGAATTTTAGCCATTAGTTTGATTTTTGGATTAAATCTTCTTAGTTAGATCTTGATCTGGCAGATTTATAAATCAAATGCGGCTTAGTTAGATCCAAGTCAAATATTTGAAATCACCGTCAAATAAAAAAATATGGCTAGTTGGAATCAAAGAGTTGAAATGCGGCCGTTGGATCAACAGTTGAATTTTGTGCGTCGAATCATTACTAATAGTTGGAAAATTTGAATTTCTAAGACAAAATCTCAGCCTTCCACGTGTCAACAATTTCTGGCCGTTGGATCAAAAAAAAAAAACAAAAACAAAAAATTACCAAAGCTGTCGATATATCGGCAGTTTTGATGGCTTTTAAAATTTTTCTCAAACCTGCATTTTTATGTTGGATTTGTGTCGGATATATCGGTTATTCTGGAATATATAAGCTAATGGCGATTTTCGATTTCCAAGCGACTTTCGTTTGTAAAAATCGTGTCGGGATGGCCCGACACCCGAAATATCGACGATATATCGTCGATATTTTCGTCCATGCTAAAAACCCATTTGCATTAAACGATATGCATATCAATAATACTTGGTACTAAATACAATGTGTGGTCGCGTAGGAGAGCTTGAAACTCTTCTTTTCGTAGCCTTTTTCCACCAAAGATCAGCCTAGAAAAGAGAGACGTTAGCTAGCTTCTAGTGTAAAGATGATGCTTATGATTTTGGTTCAAACATTCCAGATTCCCAGACGCCTAATAGGTTTTGGTAGTAACAGAGGAAGGACTGAAGGATATTCTGATTTAGTAGACAGTAGGAGCAAACTCCAATGAATATGGAAGAGATAGTAAGGATGATGATGTAGCTGTTAAGCTGAGAGAGGCAGGAGAAAGAAATGGTATTGGGGTGAGCAGAGCATCAAGTGTATGTTCTATAGAGGAAATAGAATCCGGACTCAGAGTTGTTTGCTTTATTAATAAAGTGGGGAAGTCATATGTTGATGTGTTGAAGAAGTTGATATGTTTCTTCTGTTGTCCGTTGTTGTGTTGAAGAGTTTGAAGATACATCATGTATAACAAATGGACTTCCATAATTATGGTTAGTATGAGCAGTTGAGAGTGAGGACTTTGAGGACGATGACCACACCCTATCTTGATCCAATGCAAAATTAATCATGTGGTGATCTCAATGATATTGTGAACATGTAAGTGTCTTCATTTTTGTACTTGAATATACTATATAGTGTCTAAAACAATTATATTTTTTTTTATGCAGGGCATTACGAATTAATTCACCAAAGAAACAAAAATTATAAAAAAAGAGAGCCAACATGCATTACAAAAAAATTGAGTAAAGTCGACCCCCCCCTACATTTACTTTGGCGATAGACTTCATCCATAGCTAATTATGGACCCATTTATTCCATTGCAAATAAAATTTTTCGTTGCTTATATATAACCATTTCCCGATGATAATTACAACAGTAAATATCCATTAGCAAAAATATTTTTTTCCGACAAATTTTAATCGTTGAAAAAGTTATTGTTGTTATATAAATATAAAATATATTCATCGAAGTTTTATGATAAATACAATTTTAACTAGTTACAAAACATAATTAATTGTTTTGTTTCATATATATTTATGCAAAACCTATTTTTGCATAAGTCTTATCCATTTAAAAAATAATGGTCTACATGAAAATGAATTAATACTCATTAAATTAATAATCATCAAATTATTGATAAAAATTATAGATAAATTATATAAAAAATCATCAAATTACACACACACACACACACACACACATATATATATATATATATATATATATATATATATATATATATATATATATATATATATATATATATATATATATATATATATATATATATATATATATATATATATATATATATATTACAAATAATAAATTTATATAACATCTTTAATACTACTTTAATAAATTCGTATATCGTCATTAATATTACAAATCATAAAGCTAGCATAATGGTAGAGTTACTTCTTTCTATCCGTGAGGCTTTGAGTTCGATTCTAAGGAACAATATAGATTTAAGTAATTATTCAAAATTAGGAAAAATGAAAGAAAGACTTAAGGTTATAAAGTATCATCCAAGTCAAGCAAATCACAACACCAATAATATAAGAAAATTGAGATCCTTAAACAGTTCAAAAACTTTTATATTGAATTTTTATTATTTATATTTTTGACTAATTAAATCCGTTGAGAGAGTGCTTTTGGTGACACACCTTTCCCCAACTACTCTGCATTGAAAATATATGTATCTAAATATTTATTTCTGCATTAAATATCAGTCGAGGAAAGTGATTTTTTCTTGTAGTGATGGGTAAAAGTAGCGGTAAACTACTTATTTAAATTTAGTTATTTACTTTAGTCACTTAGATAAACCCATAAATTTTGACAATAATTTTCTCATTCACTTTTGGTTCAATAAATCATGTTTGTGTCTATAATGCCCAAGATAAATAGGTTTTGTGAAGTGTGACTACAATGTGATGAGATATATGAAAGATATTATTTTTTATCCAAGCCCTCCATCTACAAAGGTATGTACTCAACAATAAATTCTTTTAGTTATCATTCTTTAACAATTTTTGTCAACTTAACTAGCTAATGATCATTTATTTACAATCAATTATTAGTTTAAAAGAAAAAAAATCATATAATGAAACTAACCTCAATGAAGTGCAATCTAAGTGGGTTATTGACGAGCTGAAAGTGAGTTTTTAAAAGTTGGTAAAAATTGCAGACCCGTACGCGCAAGTATACACGTCAAGTTCACGTAGTGTAGTGGCCAGTCAAGTGTCGTTCCCACAAAGAGAAGCGTGCTGAATACTAGCTTGGTGACCTAGACAATATTTGGATAAAATCTTTTAGTGAATTATGACTAAATTAACTGATTTAAGGAAAGCCTAATATTAAAATTTTGATTTAATGTAATGCTGAGAAAACTAGGGTTTTGCCTTCGCCTACCACACCTTATGGATTTTAACTTAGATAGCTTATTTATTTAATATTTCATATGATTTATGTTAGCAGGTTGATCATGCCTATAATATATTCTCTCTTGAGATATAGCTGCCTATCTCGCTAGTGGGGTGTATTGCATCTCTGCTTCGACCCCTTGACTCCGAGATGCATAAATGTGCAAACCCTAGTACTACACTTGGAACGCGGGATATCTCTATTCCCTGATTGACCAAGTGTTGCTTTACCCATGTCCCTATGAGTCATCTTCACTCGATATCAGACTCCTAGCATTAGCATGCCACAATTGGCCAAATAATAACATATGATTAAATTCATGAGTCAAGCAACCATACAAATTCATACCAATATTAAATAAACCACAATTAATGTGTGTCCATAATGGTGCGGTTGGGTTGAAAAACCCTAGAAAAGTTAGTTCATAGTGATTTTCATTCTGATTGAAGATTTTCAACATCAAGCAATCCAAGAAAGAATACGCAAGTCGGTCTTCGTGATCTCTTGGAATAAAGTCTCAGCCAATCTCTCTCTATCGTCTTGTCCTTATCTTTGTCACGCCTTGAGTCCCCCATTTTTTCTAAAAATGCTTCCCTTTTATATCTCGGATCAGGCCATCAATGGCCCGAATTTCAGAGTTTTAAATCGTCTTAAAGAAGACCTCGCTACTGTGCAGCGGCGGAAGCTACGCGCGATGTGCCGGGCTCTTGAAATCTACCTCATTGTTGTTTGCGGCGTAAGGCCTCCATCTTTGTTGTGAGCGCCTACGCATGACATGGGTGCCTCGCTGCGTGCCGAAATCTGCACTTCTCATTGTATTCTTTTCTTCGGGTCTTTTCTTCTATTATTCAGCTTCCTTTTTTACTCCTATATCGCCGTGTCCTGTAAAACATTATTGTATGGGGGATTAGCGTAATATTAGTGAATATGAATGTGAATCATGCAATTAAGCTATAATAACACATAAATTTTACTGAAATGCATGCATAATTCACTCTGATCAACACCCTGACAGCTTCTTGCTTGTCCTAGCGAGAACAAACTCTAACCGGGGCAACGCAAGAATGGCGTAACTTAACTGCGACGATATGGGTCTAATTTTAAGATACCCGACAGCAAGAAGGTCAACGAACCAATTCTTTAGATCCAGGGACTACCTAGGTTTGTTCAACTTTCGAAGTCGCAGGGCGGTCGAGTTGACCAAAGCGAATTGACCCCCTTTTTAAGCGTATTAACCTTTCCCAAGGAGTCTAAGTGCGGTTAGAGTGTGATCTCCAATGTATAGCTCGACTTAAGTTCCCCCAAACTTGAATTTAACTTCCCTATTTGGAATAGCTTAACACAGAAGGATGAGAACGCACCAATTTATTCACTTCAACTAATCCTAAGGGGATTAGCTCTACGACAAAATTGGAAAAGCACTAGTGCCAAGAAGTTTTAGGTGAGGGTTCTTGTAGCGGGGATCCATTGGTGACTCCCCACTAGTTGGTTAAGGGCACAGGGCATTTAGTTCCCCTCGAACTTCACCCCGAACACTCAACCAAACCTCAAGGCCCTAGACTGTGGAAATCATCCATCCTCTGTCCCATGTAGCGGGCAGTGAAGTCAATGGCTCCCGGCCAGTTGGCTCAAGGCATTAGGCTTTGAAAAGCCCCTCGGACTGTGCCCAGGATTCCGATTGGATGATCCACTTATTCCAAACCATAAGCTTATTTTTGGCTTTTATATATATAAATTTAGGGCTCAAAGGCGATCCTCTTTTTCTAAGGTGTCCCATCACTTAGGTGTTTAAACTTTCCAAGGTTCGTAGAACTCTTGCATGAGTCCAGGAGTCAAGGCATACCCCGAGATCACGTGTGTGTGTGTGTGTATGATAGCTTACTTCTGGGGAAATGATTTCCCAGTCTAAAGGCGACTAGACATGGTCATTCTCAACACACTTCACAATCTTTGATCCGATAGTGAGCAACCTTGGAGTTCCCTATTTCATGGCTCTGACTTTTCTGGATTACTATGACTCCCCTTTTTGCAATCATGGTTCAAACTAAGGTTGAGAGCAGTGGTACCAACTGCGGAAACTGGCATATCATAATATTTCCCAAGCCTTGAGCATGCGGTACACCAGTGAGACAAGGCTCGGTCTTTAAACATGGTAAAAAAAAAAACAAAACAAACTAAAACTGACGAAAATTAGACCTAAAACAAGCCTAAAACATGCAAAGATAAAAAAATTAAAACTAAGCCACCCCCTACACCCACACATACATACATACCCCCAAACTTAAAATTGACAATGTCCTCAATGACAGAAAAGAAATAAGGGCATAGAGATACGTCCTAAAGAATCACTGCAGTGGCGGTGGTGGTGGTGGAGTGTGAAAGATAGGAACAGGCAAGCGTTGCGTGATATGGTCACGATTTAGTGCGAGATGATGGCCATCTGACCTTGATGGCATCCGTATCACGACTCGAGCAACGGTGCTCCACGAAGGACTCATCCCGATATGCGTGGCCCCGCGTGGTGAGCACGTGAATGCGGTCTGGCAGGGACCGGTTGTTTGGAGGACCTCGGTCGTAGATCCTCGGTCGCTAGCGCAGGTGTGAATACGTGGCATCATCGTCGATCTCCTCATCTAAATCACCCGAGCTCCTGAACTTCGCCTTGGGCATTAGTACGGGTAAGCGCTGCTTCACCTGCTCCTCGGAGTCAAACATTAGGACCTTGGCCAGTCGGCATAATTGAGTAATCAGTGAGGGGTGGATCAGGGCCCCGGTGCATCTCCCTTTGGTCGACTCAATCAACCCCCTCGATGGCCGGACCCAGATGTCGAAATACTAGATCGTGGCGTAGGAGGATCGTCTTGTCATACGTAGCGTGCTAAGATGCGGGGTAGGCTTGATTTTACACATAAAATTATACGGACCTTGTACTTAGGCGTGAGGGAGTGCATCTAAGAGTGGTAAAATCACTTAGTCGGTGGTTGTCATTTCCACACTCCATGCTGGTGGCCTCCTACGTGAAGTGCTCATAATGCGGTAATACGTAAATAAAGCTCGATATTCCACACTGTCGTCATCCAGCAAGCGGTAAATCTAGTTGATGGCTTAGGCACCAAACTTGACCCACTTGCCTCGGGCTGAAAGCGATGGTGCAGGCTTTGAAAATGATTATAGTGGAACTCTCGCCTGTGGGGCTACTCAGGGGCGAGCCTGAAGTGTGCACTTGTTGCGCGGTTCTGTATAGTGAAATTGAAGAAACGCGTGGAGGTGGGAAACCTCGTTCTAGGACAAGCCCCGGCCGATTGAACGAGGACTCATGATAGATCATTTCGACCTCTCGGAAATGAACACAGTGGATCTTAGAAAAGGTGGTCTTGCTCGCGAGGTGGAGGCGGGATCGTCTTTAGGCGGGATGGAAGCACGTGGAGCCATGGTGGTCGATCTAGGGTTAGGGATCTGCAAACACAAAAAAAAAAAAAAAAAAAAAAAGAGAGAGGGAGAGGAAAGTGCGGCCAAATTTCATGTGGGGGGAAAAAGAAAAGCCATTCGGATATTTATAGGACTCAAAAATTGTGTCTGCTACGCAGTGAAGTAAGGCTCTACGCTACTGCGTACCTGAAAGTTTGAAATGAAAATTTTTGTTTCCTACGTTGCGGCCTAGAGATCTATGCAGCGGCACACCAGAAAGTATGGAATAAGTTTTTTTTTTTTTTTTTAAACATGAATTTGGTCCTCTCACACTGTAATGAACATGTAAACCCCTTGAGTAGCCCGGTCTTCACCTTCGCGACGAAACGCACAGCGTTAAAATAAACAAGTAGAAAATTCCAAAAGTGAAAAATATGCAGAAGCGATTAAAAAAGACCGAAAATAACGCGAGTTCGAAGAAGAAGGGGATCTCACAATGCTTGGGTTGCCTCCCCGAGAAGTATTTATGTTTAATGTCGCTGGCTAGACATTCTATAACGTCTTGACATAGATTGGAAAAATAGCAGGCTGTTGGTGACCTTCCACCCTTGCTTGTCTGCCCAGTGTGCTTAGAATGGTGTCACGTCTTCTGTATAGATTCTCCTCAATCTTTGTTTCAATCTCTGGGCATTGACTTTGAACTGTCCCTTCTCTGGATGCATTATCTCGACTTCGTCCATGAGGAAATGCACTTGAACCCACTTTGTGAATAAACCTAACCATTTGACTTCAACGCGGGGAAAGTTTGACTGAAATTGAACAGACTTGCTAATGAGCTCAAACTCTTTCCATATTACAACATGCTGTCATGCGAGTTTCGTCTTTTCCTTATAAATTCGAGCATTCTCATAAGCCTGCGTTGCGAATTCATCTAATTCACTAAGTGTAGCATTAAGCTACTCCGGCTTACTATCCATGTTCAACAACCTAGTTGCCCTGGTATGCTCATGTTCCAATTCCACGGCGATGGCATGCTTTCCTAGACTGAGTCGGAATCAGCGACGCATACCCGATGGGGTTCAAATAGTGTCTGTACATGCTGAGGTGCATCATGGTATTTGCTTGAACTGTGTTGTTTTCTCCATAATGGACTTATCTCAGATTTGACACCTCGGCGTCCATTTGCTGCGAATGAGCGAAGTGCGTGGTGCGTGCCGCACACCTGTTTTGCGAGACCTTATCCAACCCGACTTCCATTTGAAGTAGTGTGCCACCATCCATGATCAATGCTAGGTAGATTATGGCTGTGTAAATATGTGGTGGGAAGGAACTTGACTACCCACCGCCCAGGCATCGATGTGGCGATGTCGATATTGATTTTACCCGTTTGAGTAGTCCTGACGAATATACAGGATTCTTGAATGAAGAGGGAAATGGACCCATGAAGTCCATCCCCAACAAGTCAAACAGCTCAACCTCTAGAATTGTGCGCATGGGTGGTTCATCCTATTTGGAAATGCCGCCCATTCTTTGGCACTTATCATAGGTAGATACAAACTGGTGAGCATCTTTGAACAAGCTAGACGGTAGAAACTGATTGAGTGCCTTTTCTGCTTGTCCTCCTAGCCTCAAAAGTGCTGCATGATAAGGTGTGGCAGTGATTTAGAATACTACCCATTTCATCTTTTGGTACACATTGCCTTATCACTTGATCCGCACAATGTTTGTATAAAATAGGTTCTTCCCAGTAGTAGTGCTTCAAATGTGTAAAGAACCTCTTCTTACATTCAGTAGCTAAAATCGGGAGAGAGGATAACCTTAGCCACTAAGTAATTCATAGTCTACAAACCATGGGCGAGTTTGTGTCTTCAATTACTAAGAAATTTGCTCATCGGAGAATTATGTAATAACATGTACCTCGTCTCTAGGCCGCTGATCATGACTGGATGGTGCTTGTGGTTCTCTATTCCTTCTTATCCTTAATCTCTAGGTCGATTCTTACAATAGGGTAACCCTTTGTATTAGTCTTGGTTTACCGCATCCTTTTGTCATTAGGTACTTAATGGTGAGTGGTCGATGTGCCTTATTACCTTATTGCCAATCGAATGGGGCCTCTAAATTTATCGAAAATGAAAATGATAGCGATACTTCTTTTGATGGTGGCGTAGTTGGTGGGCATGATTCAGAAGTCAGACTAGTATGGTGATTAACCACAAAAATATCCTTTCTCTTTTACGCGTCTTTGCTCCGATAGCATAGCCCTTTGGCGTCGCACATTGCTCAAGCGGGAGATTGATGCAGTTACTACAATTATGAGGTGTGCAATCCTCTTTCATGATTAAAACTTGCACACCTTTGCTCATGAAATAAAATGGTGTCCCTTGAACAATGGCTGAACGAACTTAAATCAGAGAAAATCTTTTATGAGCGCCTGAGACCATAAATTGTCTAGAAACTGTATGCCCTTTGCGATGATGGTGGAGGTAGTTTTCTCTATTGCCTCAATCTTTGTTTTATCGACCTCTATTCCTCTTGCCGAGGAGATCCGGTGCCCAGTATTACTATGCCTTCTTGTACCATAAGAGTGGCACTTCTCCCGATACGACCTGGTGGTTTCTTCACATCTAACTAGCACTTGAGCCTCGGGTTTTCAGACAATTGTCAAAGGAGTTCCCCAATACTGAAAATTCGTCCATGAACACCTCAATTGTCTTTTCAACCATATCTGAGAATATGGCCATCATACAGTGCTGAAATGTGCCTGGTGCATTGCACAGCCCAAAGGGCATCCGCCTAAATGCGAATGTACCATAAGGGCAAGTGAATGTCGTCTTCTCTTGATCCTCTGAGGCTATAGCAATCAATTGTCATTGGAATGCCCATCAGCTTGATGAATTTTCATGCCACATAACCTCTAACATCGATCGAGAAATGAGTAGTGGAAAATGGTCTTTTAAATTAGCTTTATACAATTTCGGGTAGTCGATAAATTTTCCAACTTGTGGTGTTCTAGAAAGTAATGTATATTATTCTCTATCTTTATCCTTTGTTACCCCCTTTTTAGAGCACCTTTGTTAGAACTCACCCATACTGCTTTATCGGAAATATGATAAATAACCTAGCATCTAGCCGCCGGTACTTCCTTCTGGTTCACTTCTTTCCTTGGTTGGATTCAATCTCCTCTGTGCTTCCAGAAGGCTTATGGCCATCTTATAGCGAGTCGATGCATACATATAGAAGGGCCAGATCCCCTTTAAATCGACGAGAGACCCGACCAAGTGCATCCTTGTGATCCATGAGTGCTCTCAATAACTTATCTTCTTCTCTTCTTGCTCGAGATCTTTGAAATAATCACGGGTAAGGTGGAGACGTCCCCAAGATAAGCATACCTCAAATGGCTGGGTAGTGGCTTTTGCTCTATCTTGGGTGGTTGTTCGAAGGATGGCACTGACGTTTGAGCAATTTCGCCTAAGGGTTCATAGACTCATAGTATTTCCTTTTATTAGGCTGGAAGGAGTCCATCCATTTCACATACTCTTTTACCTCTTCTCCATTCTTGATTCCTCTGTGCCGAGCTAGTCTCCAAGGGTCGGTGGGAACCACTTTGGCTAGACACTATAGCCTCTGAGTCTCTCTATCATGAAACATGTATCACTCTCTGTCGGGTGTCTCATTATATTCACAAGTGAACTTGACCTCATCATCACCGCACTCAATTCCCGACTCTCCCATTTGCACATCAATCATTGCCACACTTGTTGTGAGAAATGGTCTACCAATATTATGGGTATTTCTTTATCTTCTTCCATGTCGGAAGCATTAAATCTCTGAGAAGATAAACATCTCTTGCAGTCTTCTATCACCCCCTCGGGATGTTTTGGTGACTTGTGCATAGCTGAGTGTATTTGTAGTTGGGCCGGCTCCACTAATCCCGATCGATGCGAATATGGATAGCGGCATGAGGTTAATACTAGCTCCCAGGTCACACAAGGCCCTCTCAAATATGGAGTTCCCAATGGTATAAGAAATAGTAAGCGCTGGAGTCTTTCGGCTTTTTATGGCGGTTTCCTGCAGAATGACCTTGCATTCTCGGTGAGATTCACTGTCTTGAAGTCCGATAGTCTTCTTTTCTTTAAACAGTATATCCTTCATGAATTTGACATAACTAGGCATCTGTTCTAACGCATCAACAAATGGAATATTTATATGCAGTTTCTTAAACACTTTCATAAACTTTGTGAATTGCTTGTCCAATTTAATCTTCTTCAGGCGTTGAGGGTACGGAATTGGGACAGTGGGTTCAGTCGTGGTTGGTCGATCTTTAGCCTGGAGTTTCTTAACTACGCCTTTCCCCAAGTGTTCACTCTGTCTTGTCGTGCGGTAGTGCGGATTACTTCCTCAGTTTCTACCTCTCCTATCACTGGTGGCTGCCCTAGTACTACTAATTCTCTACCACTTCTCAATGTGACAACTTTTACATGTTCATTACCTTCTCGTCTTAGGTTCACCTCTAAGTTGCTAGGTCATGATCTGTGCTGCCTCTCAGTCAACAATGTGGCCATTTGGCTGTTGCACTTCGAGTTTAGGTTAGGCTCCTTGATTAATAATTTTGGGTGGATTGGTTTTGTAGCTATTGAGCCTAATTTTGGAATGTGGCCTTCGTCTCATTCATAAATGTTCAATGGGAAGTCATCATATGGGCTAAGGCTTCTTCCAAATCCACTTTCTTCTCAGGTGGTGACTTGCTCGCTTGAAGTGGTGGCGTACTATTCTGGTTGTTCCTCGACCATAGTTACGATTGCTTTCGATTGTGCGGTTACCTCTCCAACCACGGCCTTAATTACGTCTTTGGTTAATACATGTTCTAATAGGTATTACCTTCATCTTGTCCTCTTGTTGTTGATTTCTTGATTCACATCGCGTGCTTGCTCTTGTCATGCGCCATTGACAATCCATAGTGCGTATTGTCCTCATAAAACTAGCATATCTCGGGGGTTATTGAATCGCATTCCTTTGTACCTTCTTTGCCAGTAGTATTTAGTTAAGCGGCGACATGGTTTTACCGAGGTTCTTGAGAACACGTGTTTGCTCTCATTAAGGACTTCCAAGGTGTTGATCTATCTATAGGCCAGTGATTAGTATTAGTAGTTGTATCTTCAATATCTCGAAGCTTGATCGTAGTGCTTTTCATCGGGGCACCTCACATTAAGGCATTAGTTGTCCTAATTTGAATCGCTTAAGCAGTTTGTAGAGCATGACGCTTTTTGCATCCACCTAGTTAACCTATCATGTGGGCATCTCCTCAGTAGCTCATGAAATCTCTCCCAGGACTCGACCAAGTTCTCCCCCTCGAATTGTCTGAATGTGTTAATCTCTTGCACCAGTCGTGCAATCTTTGCTGGTGGGAAAAATTTGGTCATAAATTTCTGCACTAAGTCATTCCATGAGGTAATGGAATCCGGTGGTTAGCTAGTCGACGATGCTGCTTCGGTCGCTGGTGGCGGTGAAACATCATGTCGAGAGCTGTACGTTTACTCCATTATGCTTTCGCGTATCGTGAGACTTCAATAAAACTTGTCGGATGTGCATTGGTTCTCCTTATGACCCGTAGCTGTATTGTGGAGCATTTGAAGAGTTACTCCTTTCAGCTCAAAGTTGTTCGCTTGAATGGGTGGTCGTCGTATAGCTGACTGAACAACTGTAGGTGGCAAGGCAACCTCCTCGAGTAGCATATGCAGATTATTAGGCTATACAAATGATCTAGTGGCCTGATCTCTATGATTCTGTCCATTTTGATCCACCTGTGGTTCATTCCTTTCTTGGAGTTGTCCTTCGTCCTCTTGATTCTGCGTGATTTTAAATTGGGTTGCTTATTGCTTCTCTGGCATGTCGATGTAATGTCTATTCTGGTTCAAGATTGAATGGAAGTAATTCCTTGCGATCTTGTCTTTACATGCACACTAATTGCTTTCCTGAAATCACAAGTATGAAGTCGAGACCAAGTAACAACACAGATGAAATAAGGCAAAATAACTAAAACAAAGAATAATAAAAAGGATTAATAAGTAAAAAGAACTAAATAAAATAAAATTGATCCAAAATATGATCTATATAACACATTGTCGATATAAACACTAAACTTCTCCGATGACGGCGCGAAAAAACGGTGCAGTAGTGTTTAAAGTTGGTAAAAATTGCAGACCCGTACGTGCAAGTATACGTGTCGAGTTCACATTGTGTAGTGGCTAGTCAAGTGTCGTTCCCACGAAAAGAAGCATGCTGAATACTGGCTTAGTGACCTAGACAATATTTGGATCCAATCTTATAATGAATTATGACTAAAATAACTAATTTAAGGAAAGCCTAATAATAAACTATTGATTTAATGTAATGCTGAGAAATTAAGGTTTGCAACCGCCTACCACACCTTGTAGTTTTAACTTTAGATAGCGTGTTATTTAATATTTCATATGATTTATATTGAGTTGATCTTGCCACCATGATATTATCTCTCGAATATAGTATCACATCTCGCTAATTAGGGTATATTGCATCTCTGCCTCTACCCCTTGACTCCAAGATGCATACATGTGCAAACCCTAGTACTACACTTGGAATGTGGGATATCTCTATTCCCTGATTGACCAAGTGTTGCTTTACCCATGTCCCTATGAGTCATCTTCTCTCGATATCAAACTCCTAGCATTAGCATGCCACACTTGGCCAAATAATAACATGTGATTAAATTCAGGAGTAAAGCAACCATACAAATTCATACCAATATTAAATAAACCATAATTAATGTATTAATCCATAATGGTGCAGTTAGGGTTGACAAAACCCTAGAGAGAAAAAGGATGATTCATAGTGATTTTCATTCTGGTGAAGATTTCAGCATCAAACGAATCAAGAAAAGAAATACATAAGAAGTCGTCTTCGCGATCTCTCGGAATCCATCTCTGCCAATCTCTCTCTATCCTTCTGTCCTTGTCTTCAATCTGCCTCCGAATCCCCCCTTTTGCCTCTAAAATGCTTCCCTTTTATATCTCGGGATCTGGGCCCATCAGCCGAATTTGAGTTTTGTATCCCATTTGAAAAGAAGACCTGGGCATTCACGGCATTTTGAGTACTAGAATCTACCTCGTTGGTCTGCTGTCACTGTAGGCAGTATTTCTCCACGCCTACTTGAGCGCCTACGCCACATGGATGCTCATGAATTTATAAGATCACTGTCCCATTATATCTCTCACTGAGATTCTTCGTTTCTGCCTTTCTTCCAGATCATCTTTCCTTTTTACTCCGCATTGCCGTGTCTCAGAAACATTATAGTACAGATTGAAGTAAATATTATGAATATGAATGAACTGTGCACTCTGAATATAAAAAAACACACAGAATTTCTGACTAAAATGTATATAATCATCTAATCCAAGTAGTTAGCAACATAACTAATTCTTAACCATACTTGAAGGTATACTTAACATTCAATATTTCATTTTTTCTATGATATACAAAAATTCAATGAACTTATGAATACAATAGAAGATGTCATTTTAAATCCATCAATAAATAGACACTTATGAGCTTTATTTACCTAAGTCTTCTTCATAAGTAATTTTCCTCTACAAGATGATAAACTTTAATGCAAATATTGTTAGTAAAAGTAATCAAACTATTCTTTTTACTATCAATGTTATTACTGTTATTGTTTTTACATCGAGAAATTATTGTTGTCATTGTTATGTTGAGAAGAAGATATTAGTTTTGTATAACAATATCTTTACTTTTTTTAACATATTTAGCTACAATAATTATGAACCTCTGGTTTGAAAGCATACTTACATCTATAATACTATTTTTTCATTATTAATAGAAATCCTAATTTGAACTTATTTTTGTGATTTTTACCTCAAGAAATTGTAAACTAGATATATTCTATTTAATATCTTATATATCTATTCATGTTGAATTATTCTATCGCAAAATACTATATGGATAGAAAATATTATACTTCATTCCATATTGTAAAATTTATATGATCAAAACTTTATTTCCTTTAAAACATGCCACAGTTATTAACATGGTAACCCTGTATCAAGTTAAATAATTTTTCATCTTCATTTAAAATGTAGATCTCATAAACACCTTTAAAACATGCTTTCATTTGCATTTCTTTCATACATGTTTACACTACAAAGGCATGCAATTGTTCAATGTATATTATCTCAACTATGGTAAATATATGCTCAATACGCTTTAATTTAAATGAATGTCCAAGGACATTTCCAACTCTGTTTACACTAATAACAGACAATATATTGAATTTCTTCCATGACTTATATAGATATAAACTTTGACAATTTATCTATGTCATTTACATGTGTTATTTTGATATGATAACACCTTATTTAATAAGTCTTACAATTGAAGGAACCAACTGTTTCATATATAAAGAAATATTTATTAATAAATTTTAACGAGAGTATATATATATATATATATATATGCTATATATATATTTTCTTAATCAAATCCAATCAACCCTGTTTTTTCCAGTATTTATAACTGGTTAATGTCAATTGATAAAAAATTAATACATTGACTAATGTCAATATAAAAAAAAATATTTTTATAGATTCTATTTTATTAATCCAATTAATAAATTAATTTCACAAACTTGATTAATTTATATATTCTTAAAAATTTCCATTTATTATTACTAGTAACAAAAATATTTTTTAAAGATTATATTATAATAATTGAATAAAAAATAGTTTTTAAAGTTTTTAAAAATAGTTTTAAAAGTTTATAAAAATAGTTTTTAATTTCTTCATTAAGTTTTTATTTGAATTGTCAAAATAGAAAATAAAACTATTTTATTTTTATAATAGAATAGAAAATTAATATTTGAATTTAGTATTTAATACACTATTTCTACAAAATAATTTTCTTACTATTATTAATTTAAAACAACTTGTATTTATTTTGATTTAAAAAACAATTAATTAAAACATGATTATGGATAATAAAAAAATTTAATTTATAAATGGAAATATTCGTATTATTAGTTTCAAAATTTACTCATTCACTTCAAAGTTAATCTATACAAATTATAATAGAGTTTTATGATTTTATTTAAAGAGTAAATTAATTATGCACCAGTTATAAAATTTATAATATTTCATATAACTGATTTTTTGTACGCTGATATCATGAATCCATATGGGAAACACCTACTTTTAAATGCCAATGTAAAATAAGACAAATCTTTATAAAACTTAGATCTTAACCGTGACGTCAAATCCAAATCCATTTGATAGAACCCATTGTCCACTGGCCTCATGATTTGTCTAACCCATTGTCACATCTTTTATTGTTGTCCTCACTACTGTGGATCCAGATTGCCAAAATCAGCCTCTTTGCCTCTGAGTCTACCAATATGGCAAATCCAGAGGAAGATAATCATAACCCATCCAAATCTCAAATGTATAGTATCACCACACAGGTCCATTCATCCATAACTCCAAGAGTAATCCCTTATCAGTGAACTCTATATCCATTCAAGATTTTTAATCTAAAACAGAAACAAAACACTGACATAAATCAAGAAACCCATCAACAAATCTCAACATATCTGCAATGAACCCAATATTTGTGATAGCAATCAAGAATTTAGCCATACCCTTATACAAAACATTTTTATAGCAACATCAGCGCTACATGTCACCTTCAGAATCGTTTCGCCATCTGAAACGCCTTACCCATACACCCCTCAGACTCAAAATATGTCCTGACAACAATAGCAACGCCTAGAGAGTCTTCTCCCACAAGTACATCATCAAACGACACGCATCATACAACATCATGGTCATAATCCACAAAGAATGTAATCTCACATAATTGTTCACGCGATGTCAGACGCACTTCACGCCCACAACCCGGTCCCACCTCACTTCACACCATAACGCTGTAAGATTAACCAAATATTAGTTGTTTCACCTAATGACGAACCCATCTAAAACTTCATATCTATTTAATTGATCCAATCCCGCTTATTTATAGAAAAACGGTCCTCACCCTAGGTTTTACACGCCTTCGACACTTTCGCGACTTCATCGGATACGTCTAATCAAGCAATAAAGAATTGTCACCAAAACAAAAGTGAATCTCAACAATCTGGTTTCTATAACAAAACACATGATTTAGCTTTATTATTGTTTATATAACTGTGATTTCTAATTTCTTGACGCTGTCCCATTTCCAGTCACCCACACATCCAATTAAGAATGGTGAATGACCAATACCATGAGCAGCACAACCCGACTCGACGCTGGATGATCTGCAAAGTATGAAATGCAATCATGTCATTTCATGGCACATGTTATGATACAATAAGAGCACATAATGATTATGCTCTTATAATTTACTTCTCAATTTCTATTCATCACAATTTTCATAACACAAAACACATATTAACATGATTTTTACACATAACAACATATTATTTATTTTCCTGAACAGTCAACACACAAACGCCCAAATCTCTTGACCATATATGCACAAGGCACCTCTGCCCTTCACTGTTTTATAAACCATTGCCCATCCATCACAAATTATTTATGATATTTAAAACTTAATAAAACTCAAGAGCATCACCTAGATTAAAACCAAATCCTCAAAACCCACCAAAACCCGGTCGAACCGGGCCCAAAAATTCAATATTAAGTCCTAAAAATCTGGGACTAATCACGGCGCGAGGTTCTAAAGAACTCACATTAAATGCCTTCACAGAAAGATCCATAGGAAAATTCCCTAACTCGCTGAGCCACTTCAAAACCCAAGACTTGTACCCACGCTGTGAGTCTCGTGATGTGCGTGGATCGATTCTTTTCCACTTATCGAGTTTCATCGTCAAATCCCGAGAAAACCCCCTTTATTTCCCTTCTCTCTCTCTCTCTCTCTCTCTCTCTATCCGATTCTCTCTCTCTCTCTCTCTCTCTCTCTCTACTCTCTCTCTGTAGTTCTTTCTCCCTCTCCCCTGTTTGCTTCCTCTCTTCCTTCCTTTTCCTTCCTTATCACCAAGATTCCTTATGTTTGTTCGTCTGCGTTTCTCGTTTGCTCTTTTTCTCTTATTTCTCCCTTTTTCTCTCTTATTTCTTTTTCTCCTCTCTCTTCCTTCATTTTCTCATTTCTCCTCCTTCTAGCTTCTCCTATCCGTATGGATCAAGTGGAGGAAACTTCCCCTCACTTTCCTCCTTGCCACTTGTCATCACCATGTTTTTCTTCCTTATTTTTTTTATTTTCTTTTTCCCTTTGTTCATCTCTTGTAACATGTCAATGTGAACCATTTGTTCCAAGTGCACCACATGTCTTGCCATGTGTGCTCCTTAGGGGTGCCATATGGTATCACATGATCATGCCATGTGTCTGACCCCAGATGTTTTGAAACGTAAATTCCATTTGTCTTGGAATCCGACAAATTGAAGGCAAAGAGTAACTTCGTTCGAAGATGAATTCAAACGGGAAGTCGTTTCATCATCGAATCCTGAAAGAATTTTCGGTTTCAATAAGTCTTTGTTTACTATGACTAGAAAAGTGAATTTTCTCACGGGTTTTACATGTAGGCTGAGTGTGGTAAGCAAAGGTTTAGAGAAGGAGAGTGACGGTGTCTCTTCACCGCCGCCAGTATTATTAGTAGAGAACCAATCCTTAACATCTCCAGCTTTCTCTATTCCTCCACACCATCTTTGTGTTTAGGTGACTCTCTCTCTCCTATTTCTCTCCCAGATTTTATACCTATTATTTCATTTGAGATGTTTACGATTAAGATGGCCATTCTTACACATTTAGTAAGCCTAATTTATTCTGACCTTTGCTTTCATGTTTAAGAGTTTCAAGATATTTCAAAAATGAACAAGCGATAGCCTTTAGGTCAAAATATCTCACAACCACGCCTCTTGGACCATAGATTTGTCCCACCACATTCGATTCAAGTTTTATTGCCCTTTCCATTCTCTTTAAAATTTGTATATATGTTTTTATCTCTCTCTTGATTTTCAACAAGTTTATTGTTTAAGTTTGTGTCTATTGAAATTGAGAAATCATGTGGCTTTTGTATCAATTTTGACATTTTTTGTGTTCTTAGTTTGTTGGAGGAATTGATGGGGCTTTGTTACGATTTTTCCTTGGGGAAATTTGCGGATTTATGTTGATATAATGGTGATTTGTTTTTTATAGAAGGCTGGTTGTACATGAAGGTTTGGGGGAAAGAAAAAAATGAGTAGGGTTGACATTGTTCTTGGGTTTTAAGCAAGGAAGGCTGTCAAGTTTGCCATTGTTGTTTTTCTTTTTCTTTGGATGCATTCTGATTTGTTTTGCTTATTTTTCTTTAATCTTTGATTTCTCTTTCATTTTGTGTATCCTTGTTTTCACATTTATCTATGTTTTTCTCTTTCTCCAATGTTTTGTGTCACCGAGAGTTTTTACTTTAGTATATGTAGCTTACAGTTAGAGTTGTCTTTTTCTTTTCTCCATTTTTATGGATATGTTTGTTGAATATAATAATTGAATGTCATGGGAATACAAATTTTGAATTTACATGCTCATATTTGTTGAATATTGTGGTTGAACATCATGAGAATTTAAGGAGATAAGGACTAAAACTCAAGGTCGAAGTTGAGTTGGACATTTGTTCAATCTTTAGTTAAAACAGGGGGTTGTTAATTAGAATAATGGTTGAAACTAAAGCGAAAGTTCATTAAAATTTTGATAAAAATAATGGTTGGAACAAACTACAAAGGTAAGTGTGTGCTGAAATTTTTTAATAAAAACATATTGAATGAGACTAAAGTTGTAAAACTGAGAAAATTCAATTTTTTAAAGCGAGGTAAAATAGTATTGGTTGAAGCCGGAAATTTTCTAGGTAGATCTTGGATAGTGAAAGCAGACTTTGTAAGTTGGTCGTGCCGCAAAATCTAGTTACATCATTGATTGAAGCGAAGGCCGGTCGAAATTTCATTTTTCGAGCCTTACTTAGAGTGTCGGGTGACATGACATGAGCATGGATGCCACATGGCACCCTAGGGAGTGACACATGGCATAAACCATGTGGTGCACTATTAGATGGTTCACATTGAGCCATGTGTCCAAAGAAGCCAAAGGAAAGAAAGAAAAAAATTAAGAAAATTAAGAAAAATTGTGGAAGGACAAGTATGGCTAAGGAGGAAAGTGGAGGGGAAAGTTTCCCAGCTTTTGTCCAAATGCACGGGTAGGAGGAGAAGCAAAGGGATGAGAAAGAGAAAAGGAAAAATGAGAAGATGAAGAAAATAGAAAATGGAAAATGAAAAGGAAAAGAGGATAGGAGCAAACAAAAGAGAAGGAGTTCGGTGGATAAGAGGAAAAAAAAAAGAGGAAATCCAAAAAGAAAAAGGGGAGGAAAATCGGACAGAGGAGAGAAGGAAAAAACATGGGAGAAGTGGAAGAAAGGGGGAGAAAAGAAAAGGGAGATTTTCCCGGTGTTCCGATGGTCGAATCTCGACTGTCCGAGAGTTAAAGTCGATCCACGCAACAAGGGCTACGCGTGGGTACCAAATCTGGGAGTTTCGTCAAACTCCAAGAGGTAAGGAATTTTCCTACTTGGATTATTTTTAGCCTAAAATCCATTTAATGGCATAGGTTTTCTTCGAGGTCGTAACTGGTCGTGTGATTTAATCCTAAGATTTTGGGACTGAATATTGGAAATTTTTGGGACGGTTCCGAATTGTGTTGGGATTTGGTTTTGATCCCAGGACTGATGTTTTCAGGTTTTGTTATTATTGTTTTTGGAGTATCGATTGATTCGGTGTGAATGGAATCGAAAAATGATTCGTAATGATGAAGGGATTGAAGTGCCACTGTTTTTATAGGTCCGAGATTGGGGCCATTTTGTGTGTTGTTGCTTGATTGGATAACATGCTGTGTGTGAAAAGATCATGTTGATATATGTTGTTTTTATGGATGTGAATTATATGTAGAAAATATAATTATTCATGTTTTGGTAATGTTGGTATAACACATTATACATGTAACATGATATAAGCGTGAAATGACATATTCGCGCATTTTCATATGCACGGGACATCGCGTCAGTCAGTGTGTGTGCATGGTATTAGTTTGTCATCATTCTTAGGTGAATGGTGAGCTTCGGAAATGGGACGATGTTCAAAATTGAGACTCACGGTTGCATAACATTAAAATAAATAAATATACGTGTGTTGGGTGAAGCAAGATGGGGTAGATCCCCTCCTAGGGTGAAAGACCCAAATTTTATTCTTTGTTAGACATGTCACACCCCCATCCCCCACCTAGGCAGATGAAGGAAGCACGAAACTATACTGGGACTCTTTACTTGCTTTTGGTTCATTTGGCGAGTTGAGTCTTATAACTAAATCAAATATCGCGCCTGAATAATCGAGAAGAAACTACCACTTTGTAGTGGTGTTTACAGTGTCAATACATACAGTCCTAAGTCTCATTTACATATACATATACAAAAAAGGCCATTTACATTTACACATAATCGGGCGCAAAACCTCCGTGATGGACTCTATTTAAGTTTGTTGCCCCCGACGGTATGCGGAAAATTCCGAACAGCTCTCCTCCTCTGTACCTACCTGGTTAAAAACAGTGCTGGCTTAGCAGCTTAGTGGGAAACACTGCTGGCTTATCTTATACACATGCATTAATACTCTTTATAGTAAGCATATATATGATGGATATATAGTAGCGAGATATCATAATTTTTCATGAATTCATATACACATATTTGTACTTTAAGCGGGACTTATACTTGTTGGATCTCAAAGTAGGATTCTGGAGCTTATATAGTATGCAGGAGGCGCCCAGCAGTAGGTACTCTGAGGCTTATATTTATGGGGTATCGTGGGGTACATTCGAGAGAAGAATGATGTACATTACTTTACTGCTTATTAGATTATTGGACTCTTATCATATAAATGTTTGACTACCTAATTTAGTAATAAGAAATGGAGTAGGACACATCCGACAAGTACGAAGGTATGAATTAATCTTGAGGTGGTCGTGGCACAAGCGGGAATCTTGAAGCAGCGATAGAGTGTCATCGCAGCAATAAAGAGGCTGCGGTCGGAGGAGTGGGTCCTGGTACACCTTTACCTTACAAACACTGAATGGACCCTTTCATGCTAATAGGGTCCTCCATTAGTCGATAGGCAGTCATTGGAATAGCGAATAGCAAAACATGAGCAAAGCACATGCTGAACGATTGCTCGCCACGGCGTATACTTGCTAGCTCTTGGCATAAGGCACTTCTCGCGGCGTACCTTTGCTACGTCTCTCAGTGCAGAGGCTTGTCTAAGCCTCCTTCTCTTGCACAGTGGCGTAGGACCCCGAGAATTGCCCCGAGATTTAAGTTATGCATCCTTTTTCAAATCAACCAAAATCAAAAAACTCTTTACTCTCGGAAAAACATGATTAATTCTAACCCGGCCAAACAAACATAGAGATTAATTAGGTTTTTCCAAACCTAAACTCAAATACTTGTAAGTTAGGTTAACTATACTTATCCATACAATCCATACTTATCCATACCTTTCTTGGCTTTCTTTTGCTTCTTCTTCTTCTTCTCTTTCTTCTCCCTCTCTCTACGTTTTTTTTTTTGCTCTCCTAATCCCCCAAATGAGAGACCCTAATTGGTCTTATCCCAATTTGGTCAAATTTTCCTTTTATTACACTTTGGTCCTCAAACTCCCTTCTATTTGCACTACAACTTATGTCATTTCTATAATAGCATCTCATCTTCTTATCTTATGACTTTTATATCCTGTTTTGACAAATTCCACTTTTAACCTTGTATCTTGTACAAATTCCGGGTTTCGAGATTTTCTCACTTATCAAAATAATAATTGCGAAAAATTTCAAAATGAACTTATAATATACCCTAATTATGTTTAAAACGACTAAGGTGTATTTCGGGGTGTTACAAGACATATGTATCCAGCGATGAAAGTTCGCGAAAGTTTCGGAAGATGTGCGAAGCTTGCGGTGAGACCCCGGAAATTCGCTACCCACATAATTTGATAAATTAAAATTAATATTGGAAGGTTGTCCAATGAATTAAGTCATTGGGAAAAACACCAATGACGGGTTTTCACACTTGGCATCATAGGTGTGAGGGAGTCGGTCAGGACTCGGGTTATGGGCATGAAGAGTCTCATCTCATTCATAACATGAAATATTCCATGTAGGATTGCATTTTCTATATGGAATGTGGTATGATGTGTGCAATGCCATTGTGGCACATTTTAGGTGAGTAGCCTGTAGGAAAATTTATCTAGGCATTGCTGCGGTTGGGACCCTGCTGGGTGAGGGGTGTGCACGGGAGGCGCTCAGAATGAGGTGTGATTATGGTCGATGGTGGCCTTGATATTTTACCTTTGTAAAGTTTTGTATAAAGGGTATAACCTAAATTCTTTTGAGACTATTGTCTAAATAGTCGGGTATGTAATTATATAATTAAGAGGGTGGTTATTTGGACTCTTACGAACTATAATTAAGTGTTTTATTTCTTATTTTAGATTTAGAAATGTGAGATAGATGAGTTTGTAAAGGGATGTATATTGAGGATATGGACAGATGGACCGTGGTCATTACTACTTTATTTGAGACCTGGATGGGTTGCTTGGTTGCTCTTTGTTATACGAGGTTGTATGTTAGAGTAGAGCTTCCCAAACCCGGGAGACTACGCCCCGATTTTTTGTGAAAATATGGATCAGGTAATGGACACACAATAGTGTGGTATCGGTCGCTCGAAATCCACACAAGAATTTCGGCGGGTTGACGGGTTGTCAAACGGGACCAGTTTAGGCGTCCGCGGCAGTATCAAACCTTAGGTATACAAATATCTAGGACTTCGATGCTGAGCGCGGGTTTAGATCGCGTACGCTCCATTTTATGCATTTAATGACTTAATTTGTGTTGTACCATTGCATGATATTGTGTTATATACTTCGGTATCATTATATGGAAAATGAGTGTGATGTAAAAATTAGTGGTGGCATATGCACTACTAACATTGTGAAAATGGAGAGAAAGAAACTGAATTTGCTATTTGACATATGTAGATGGCGAATTCCTAGAAGAGGGCGAGTCGCGCGAAGACACTTCACTGTTTTTACCGTGGAACCTTTGTGGAGGCCATGAGGTTGTGGTTGCAACCATTGCCACCGAGGCTAGTGCGACTGAAGAGTCGAGGGGCTAAGTAACCTCCAACGTGATATAGCACATCATCAGATATTCTGCAGGAGGGGATCCAGTGGTAGCTAGTATTGGTTCGAATAGATGAGAAGATTTTGAGAAGCTATCAGAGTACCTCCAAAGCCTACGAGATCAGGCTAGCCACATTTGACTGCGGGTGAATCCCCGAATGGTGGGATTAGGTTAAGTCTCCACGGGATCTAGAGGCGATGACATGGGGAGAGTTAGGAAATTTATTCATGGATAAGTTTTCTGGCATCAGCTAGACATGCAGCTTGGGAGTTCCTTTGATTGAAGCAAGGAAGTATGGTTGATAGCAGGTAAGCGACCAAGTTCACCGAATTTGTACATTTCAGGGATGACTATCTGGCCATAGATATGGCCCAGTGCTGAAGTTCAAGGATAACTGAAGTTGTTGGTCCATCGGGGAAGCGAATTGTGGATTCCTCCTCACAGACATGGAGTCTATGGTGGGGCGGTATGTGGCCATGAGAGAAGATGAGTGCGCAGGCACGGGATATGGTTTCTAGTGACAAGAGGAAGGAGGATCAGCCTTCTTCTAGTTCGGGAAAGAAGTAGAAGACTTCTATCCCACGAGGATTTCAAAGGCGAGATTTTGCATTTATCGAGGGCGAAACGAATGGGCTGATTGGGTGGCGGGATCGATGACGCATGTTTCCATTGCCATCGGCGGACATGAGGCGAGATTGCTTTCGTGGCGGATCGGATACGGGACACATCAATCGAGTCATCGGTGGGGCGGTGCGGACGCGATTTGTTCCTTCTCCCGATGGCCGAGCTAGAGGACCTGATGTCCCGGTCTCGGGGTGCGGCAAAGTAAATGCGCGCCTGAATGGTTCAAGAGGTCGGGGTATGGAGTCGGTCGAGACCGCTCATGGCGAGACCGACGACCCAGGCGTGTTTGCTTGTCACGTGAGACTTAGCCAATTGATCAGTCGGTTATACAGGGTATGTTTCTGTTATCTCGCCTATGGGCAAAGATATTGTTTTATTATGGTGCATCGTATTCTTTTGTTGCTATATCTAGTGTGGATGTTTTGGACTTAGAGGTGGAGACCTTGGAAGAGCCGTTACATGTGAGTTCTCCCAGGGACTGGGGTGGGGATTGATGAGTCTTGGATTGCTGGGTTAAAGATCTCGGGGATTACATCACAATGAGACCTTTGGGTGGTGGACATATCGGATTTTGATGTCATTCTTGGCATGGATTAGTTGACGGCACACCGAGTAGTCATTGATTGTGATAGTAGGAGGATTACTACCTACACACGGGACGATATTCATGTGATTTCTTAGGGGATGAGCATGATGCTTTACCCCAGACCATGCACGACTCCGTGGAGTGGACAGTTGATGGGTTAGCTAGCAAGCCTTACCCTAAAGGATGAGGGGAGACAGGATTTGGGTTTACCTTGGGTGGTTTGCGAGTATGAGGATGTCTTTCCGGATGAGCAACCAGGATTACCACCTCACAGGGATGTAGACTTTGTTATTGGGTTACACCTTGGTACATCGCCCATTTCTATGACTCCTCATAGGATGGCACCGGTTGAGTTGCATGAACTAAAGGTCCAACTGTAGGAATTGTTGGACAAGGGTTTTATTAGACCGAGCACTTCACCATGAGGCGCTCCGGTTCTATTTTCTAAAAAGAAGGATAAGACTCTTCGACTATGCATTGACTATTGACAGTTGAACAAGGCTACGATCAAGAATCGGTATCCATTACCGAGGATTGATGATTTGTTTGATCCTTTGAAAAGGGGCGCTAGTCTACTCCAAGATAGACCTTATGGTATCATCAATTGAGAGTTAGGAGCGAGGATATCCCTAAGAGCTGACATTTAGGGCGATGGTATGGGCATTTCCGGTTCTGATGACTCCTTCGGGTTGTCATCTCTAACGACATTCATGGATCTCATGCGTGGGTATTCGGCCTACTTGGATCATTTGTTGTATTCTTTGTTGGCGACATCTTGTCTATAGGCGAGGGGAAGAGCATGAGGATCATTTGAGGATTGTTCTCCGGACCTTCGGACCATCGAGTTATGCGGATTTAGCAAATGTGAATTTTTGGCTCACTAAGGTGAAATTCTTAGGACCCAAATCATAAACCCGGTGTGTCGATGTAGACCTAGAAAGGTTGAGAACATTATGAGTTGGGAGGGCCGAAGTTGAAGTCTTGAATGTCACGGTTTCTGCGAAGTTGGCAGATGCTCGAAGGAGGTTCATTGGATTTCTCAGACTAGCGGCTCCTGTATTAGATTGACCCCGAAAGTCGGGAGATTTTAGTGGGATGACTTTGTGTGAGAAGGCATTCGGGGAGTTGAAAATAAGGTTATTTCAGCTCCTGTTCTAATGAATCTAGAAACGGGGATAGAGGTACAGGTGTCTTTGTGATGCCTCTGAGACGAACTAGGATGTGTCCTTGATGCGATCGGGAGGTTGTAACATAGTTCAGACAATTTAAGAATCAGGAGTAGAATTACCCCACACATGACTTAGAGTTGGCGGCCATAGTCTTTGCCTTGAAGATTTGGCGCCACTATGTGTTGAGAGCAATTGAAGTATTTTCGGACCACATGTCCCAAAGTACATTTCCACGCAGCGGGACCTGGCATGAGCACGCGGATGGATGGAGTATTTGTAGGATTATGACTTCACTTTGCATTACCATCCTGGCAAGGCAAATGTAGTGGCTGATGCACTCAGTTGGAAGTCACGGGGAGTATTGACCAATATAGCTTCTTGGGAGTGGCAGATGCTCGAAAGGCGTAGGACGGTTTAGACTAACGTTGTGGTGAAACCGGGAACTTTAGGGGTTTGTGGCTATGCCATCCTGCGACGGTGATTGAGTCCCAGGCGGGGCATAGATATCGTCCATCGAGGCCAGTTGATGCGATACAGGATGTGAAGGAATTTTGGGTCATCCACGGATGGTAGTCTTGATATAAGATGGGTTGTGGTTCCCCTGATTATTGGGTTGAGAGGATATCTCAAGGAGTTCCGCTCTCTGTTTCTTTGGCACATCGAGTGGCACGAAGATGTACCATAATCTTCATCGCCCGATGTGCGGAATGAATGAAGTGACACATTAGAGATTTTGTTGATGGTTGTCTCCTTCCACATGTCGGTAAGGCTGAGCATGTAGAAGCCCGGTAGGTACTCTAGCCATTGGAAGTGGGTGAGTGGGGTGGGAGCACGTCATTAGACTTTGTGACCCTCACGCCCGCGGACTGCCGAGGCCGCGATGCGGTCATGTATTTTGGGTGATAGTGGGCCAGGCGCTCACTAAGTCGGCCCACCTTTTCTTGATGCGGATGACCCTCACCTTGGGAATTCTACCGATTGTACATTAGAGAGATTATCCGGTTACACGGAGTGCCAGTCTTTATCGTATCGGACAGAGATCCCAGGTTTACGGCACACTTTTGGAAGAGTTTCCAAAAGGCTATGGGAACTACAGTTGGCTTGATGAGCACAGTTTCATCATGAGCGGATAATTAAATTCGGATAGGACAGGGTTTTCAGAGGGCGTGCGATATAACATGCTCAGATTTAAGGTGTTTGGGAGGAGTAACACCCTTGGTGAATTCTCTCTTACAACAACGAGTTATGGGCAGTATATAGATGGCACCCTATGAGGCTTTGTATGGGAGGCCATGTCGATCACCGATTTGTTGGACAGAGGTGGGAGAGAGGTCCATCACTGGTCCGAATTTGATTAGAGACACCTCGAAGAAGGTGGGTTTGATACGAAAGCGTCTCCTTACGGCTCGGAGTAGAGGCGGAGAGAACTACGTAGACAAGCGGCGATCAACCTCTCTCTAGAGTTTGAGGTGAGGTGATGAGTCTTCTTTGAATGTGTTTTCTAAAGAGGTGGTCAGTTTGGTAAGCGAGGAAACATCGACCTTCGGGATCTTTCGAGAGGGTGGGCGCGGTTATATCGAGGTTAGCACTACAGAGGTTTACCATGTGTCAATGAGGTGTTCCACGTCTCCATGCTCCGGAAGTATACCCCAGATCCAGCTCATGTAGTAGATTGGGGAGAGATTATTGTTAATACAGATGGGACCTTCAAGGATGGACCAGTGCGTATCTTGGATAGTTGGGATCATGTATTGCGATGCAAGACCATGCAGCTAGTGAAAGTGTTGTGGCAACACCAAGGAGTGGAGGAAGCAACTTGGAAACGCGAGGACACGATACGAACCACCTATCCTTTCCTATTTGGGGATGAAGGTGTGTTGTCTAATATTTGGCACTAGAATAATTACTGCACATGCATGTGTTTGTGGGTGCTAGTATGTATGAATTTCGGGGACAAAATTCTGTTAAGGAGGGAAGAATGTAAAACCCGGGAAAAATTTAGTGTTTCTAAACAAGGGTAAAATGGTAATTTCGGTTGAAAAGAGGAGAAAATGAAAGAAAATAGAAAATTGGGGTGAAAGGAAAGAGAGTAGAGACAAACAAAAAGAGAGGGAGTTCGGTGGATAAGAGGAAAAAAAAAAGGAAAGAGAAGCCAAAAGAAAGGGAATCGGATAGAGGAGAGAAGGAAGAAACATGGGAGAAGAGGAAGAAAGGGGGAGAAAAGAAAAGGGAGATTTTCCCGGCGTTTCTACGGTAGAATCTCGACGGTCCGAGAGTTAAAGTCGATCCACACAATGAGGGCTACGCGTGGGTACCAAAATCTAGGAGTTTCGTCAAACTCTAAGAGGTAGGGAATTTTCCTACTTGGATTATTTTTAGCCTAAAAGCCATTTAATGGCATAGGTTTTCTTCGGGGCCGTGACTGGCCATGTGATTTAGTCCCAAGATTTTGGGGCCAGATAATGAAATTTTGGGTAGTTTGACGTATTTGAGATTTGGTTTTTTGATCCGAGACTAATGTCTTTGGGTTTTGTTGTGTGTTTTAGTATCATAGTGATTCGGTGACGAATGGAACCAAAAATGGTTCGTGGCGAAATGAAGGACCAGAGGGGCCTATTTTTATGGGTCAGGAATTGTTGTCATTTGTGTGTTGTTGCTTGATTGAATAACATGTTGTGTGTGAAAAGATCATGTTGATATATGCTCTTTTGATGGATGTGAATTATATGTAGAAAATATAATTATCCATGTTTTGGTAATGTTGCGTGTAGCTCTCATTATGCATGTAACATAATATGACATGAAATGGCATATTCGCATTTCATATGCACGAGACATCGCGTTGAGTCGGGTGTGTGTGCATGATATTGGTTATTCACCATTTTTGGTGAATATGTGGTGAGCTCGGAAATGGGACGACATTCAAAATTGAGACTCACGGTTGCATAACATTAAATAAATAAATATACATGTGTTGGGTGAAGCAAGATAGGGTAGATCCCCCCCTAGGGTGAAAGACCCAAATTTTATTCTTGGTTAGACATATGTATCTAGCGATGAAAGTTCGCGAAAGTGTCAAAAGGTGTGCGAAGCCCTGTGGTGAGACCCCGAAAATTCGCTACACACATAAACACACAGGATTTGATAAATTAAAATGAATATTGGAAGGTTGTCTAATGAGTTGTGGGAACCCCCTTTCAGGTACAGGGAGTGTACAAGGAGACGACGCTCCGACGAGGCTGCGATTATGAAAAAGGTCGATGTGTGGCTTTGATATTACCTTTGTAAAAAGTATTTTGTATAAAAGAATTGTAACTAAATTCTTTTGGGACTATTGTCTAAATAGTCGGGTATGTAATTATGGTAAGAGGGCCGTGATTGGGCTTTTACAGACTGTAATTAAGTGTTTTATTTTCATATTTTAGATTTAAATGTGAATGAATGGGTCCCGATAAAGGGATGTATATTGGGGATATGGACAAATGGACCATGTGTGGGCATTACTACTTCTATTAAGACCCTGGATGGGTTATGGTTATACTATTATACAGGTTGTATGTTGGGTAGAGCTCCCCAAACAAAGGAGACTCTGCCCGATTTTTGTGAAAATATGGATCCCGATAAATGGGACACAATAGTGTGGTATCGGGTCACCCGAAATCCACAGGAATTCCACGGGTTGACGGGTTGACGGGTTGTCAATGGGACCCTCGGCTTTGGGGCGTCACAAAAGTGTACTCGATTTCTAATGAAAGCAAGGGTTGAAACTTGGATGGGTGTTTATTGGAAATTTAATGAGAATAATGGCTGAACTTAAATAGATGTTTGCTGAAAATTTAGTCATAATAGTGGTTGAAACACAAGAGTTGTTAACTTTTAAGGGAGAATCATGTAGTAAATTCATGCGTGTGTTGTTGATTTTTCATGGAAGATTTGTGGCTGAAATTTATTTGAGTTACCATTGAAATTTAAGTGGAAGAATATGAGAGAATTAGAAGAGAACTATGCTAAATTTTGATTATAATGTGTCTGGAACACATGTGAGTTCCTATTAAAATAAGTAGAAGAATATGAGAGAAGTAGAAAGGAACTATGCTAAATTTTTATTATAATGAGGCTAGAACACATGTGAGTTCCTGTTGAAATTTTAGTTGGCAATTGTGGAGTAAATTCCTGTGCATATTTATGAACTTTTGTGAAGACTTATGGCGGAAACTTGTGTGAAGTATTGCTCAAATTATAGGAAAGAATCTTGGAGTAAATTCATATGCATGGTGCTGAATTTTCTAATTAAAGGCTGACCCTTAAAACTTCATCTCGTCATATATATATATATATATATATATATATATATATATATATATATATATATATATATATATATATATATATATATATATATATATATAATATAAAATTAATTAAATTAATATTCTTCTTATAAAATGATTTTAAAAAATAATATATGCAAATAAGTTTTTGAGATGTTTTATTTTGTAAAAAGTGCTTCTAAAAGTAATTTATTGCAGATAAAATACATTCATCTCATTGCCCATGCCATAATTTTTTTAGTCAGAAAAAAAATAGACCAATTATTTCAAATTTGATTGGGTGGTACAGTTTAGTCATTCAACCTTTCAAGTTAAATGATTCAATATCTATCCGACCCAAATGATGAACTAAATCAGATTATGGACCAATCCACTATCTCAGTGGTTCAAACTAATTGGTTCAATATGATCTTAAATCCTTAAGAGACTTAGTTAAATCAACTTAGTAATTTTTTACAGTTTAACAACATTAACTTCAAAAAGTCATTTTAATTATTCATTATTAAATATTAAATTTTACTAAATCCTTTTAAGAAAGATGTTTTAATGTAAAAAAATTAGTGATTCAATAATTTAATTTAAGTCATTGATGCAGTGCAAGCATGAACACGACCAATTTTTAGTATTTTCATTGGATAATGAAAGTACAAATGATATATAATTACTAAATTCTATAAGCTTGATTTTTTATTTTTTTTTAATTTAAGAATATTGTAAATTTTGTCTAGGATGCAGTGAGAAAAAGAAAGAAAGAAACTAAAAAACACATTAATTTATTTAATTAATTAAAAAGATAATACAATATTGATTATAGGAAAAAAATGCTACCTTGACACCTTAATGTCAAGGAAACCCCCCCTCTTCTCTTAGTGTATGTGGGATACCTGCTCCGTCCTAAATACCCCCTCTTCTCCGAACAAGCTAAAAAAAGGCATAAGAGAGTTGTTGTTTTTATAGGAAAAAAGATTGAAAATACCCATTTTTCATAGGTTTGTTTAACTAATACTTTAAATAACAGTTTTTCATTTTTCTTGAATGAAAAATTAAAAAAAAAAAACAGCAATTACAATTACAATATATATATATATATATATATGTAAGGTAGGAAAAATAGAAATATTTTTAATCCAACACATCTAGAAAAACATGGAATATTATAAGTCATAATTATGTTCATAAATAATTATAGATTAAATAAAAAGATATGCTAATGTATGCATGTAACAAGGAACTCAAATCATTCATACCTTAAAAAAAATTCTTGATTTTCATGCTTATGTTAATTGCATGGTTGGTTTGTTCCTTGATAGCTGAAGTGTGAGTTTCATTTTGTACTCATTTTGTCCTTAGGGATTATACTGATTTCAATGGGGCACTGACTTGCGTGAAAGAAAAAGTTCTAATTGTAGTTATTGGATTTAATTCGCTATTCAATGTGACATTTATTTGATTATGATACATTGTTTGTTTGTCAATGTTACTATGTGTTTATTGGAAAGTGTGAGTTTTTTTGTATGAAATAAGATATAGAATCATATGTTTCCTTTATGTGTTATTTTGAATTAAATGAGTATTTGATTTGTGCTAGTTTAGATTTTTGCTTAATTCTTAGCATAAGTAAATAATAAATATTGAGATGTATCTAATTGATAATTGCTTGTTAAGTAGCACAATTTACAAGTGCATAATACTTAAAGATGTAAAATGAGTGAATCATATACTATATTAATTAACCATTTGACTTTGATTCAATTTTAGATTTCCTTATGTTATTATAAACAAATTCTACTGTTGAACTTGGTCAAGGGTGTGATGAGGCAATTTTTTTCAAAGATGAGATGGATGCCTATATAGTAATGTGAAGTGTGTTGGGAGCCGACAATTATCTTAATCTTTATTTATTTAATTTACAAATGTTTGTAAACTTTACTACTAACGATAAATGCTTTGTTTTAGGTTAGTTCTATTATTTTGCATCCCTTGTAGTTGTTTAGATGAATTAAATAATCTAAACCTAAGTTTCCTCTTTGGATGAGGAAGTCAGATTGGTTATTTATTTACTAATCACCATCTTCAATAATCGGCATATGATAACTTATTTACAAACTTTGATGGTTCAACTTCTATTTCTATAAGGAATTAATTATGCAATTTTGTTTTATTTTTTATTGTTATAAAAATTATCATAACTACAGTCAATGATGAATTTTACTCTCTTATTAGTATGACATTTTCTAATTTCTTACTTTCTTTTATTATAGGTAAACATAGGAAGAAAGCTACAAAAAAAATGTCTTAGAATATTCTATTTCAAAATTTGTTTCTATTATTTTCCAAAATTGCATTGTAAACAACCAAAGAACAAAAAAATAAATAAAAAAGTTTATTTGGTTTACAATTTTGAAGTTTGAAATTTATGTTCTATTTTATTTTTATGTTTAGATCAAGTTTATAGGCATCAATGTTTAACAAATGTAATTCCATCTTTTTTTTCTCCAAAAATAACATGATACGTGTTTTTTGTAACTTTTGTTTTTATTTTATATTAGTAAAAGCCAATGTTTGTTTTCTCTATATTTATGTATAGCATTTGAATACATATGTATAGAGAGGTATAGATGTATAGCAATTGAATTTTATGTTGATGTATAGTATTAGAATGTAGAGGTATAGAGGTGTTGTTAACATGTTGAGTTAAACCATTGAACTTTTCATTTTGTTAACAAGGTTTTTTCTTTCCATGATATTTTGATGTCTGGTATTGACTAACAATGTAGGATCTTTAAGAAGATTGTGATTGAAGATTTATTGAATGAAGATCGGTCTGAGAGATATGATGTTTACAAGTTGTATATATATGTTTGATGTATTCTTGTAATTGTAAATATTAGTTTATATTCTTTGTGAGGACCTAATTGTTATTATTATCATAATTGAATATGCTGTAAATGTAATTTGGAAATATGTTTCATTTATGAAACAATTTCATTTCTATTAAAATAATAATAATAAAATTATATTAAATTTTATGACAATCTTGTGGATAATCAATGACATTGACATAAGTTCAAGTAATCTTAACATATATTAAATTCAACATTGATAAAAGTGTAAGAAACGTTGACATTTATCATATTAACAAATATTTCACCATTAGTAAAAATAGATACAACATTGACATTTACAAATGTTATGGAAGCTTTTAACTTTTCTTGACACTGGCATAGATAATATTTATCAATAGTAATCGATCTTAACATATATACCCTAACTTGACGGTGAAAAACTGTCAACAAATGCCATTTTTCTTGTAGTGTTATAGAATTAAATTTAACTTCCATTGCATGTGTGTTAACAAACATTAATTTCACTTCCATAATTTTATTTCTTGTAATATATGTGACGCCCACGATCAAGGGTCCGGTGACGCCCGATAAACCCACGAAATTCACGTAGTTCCGGGTGACGATACCACAACATTTGTGTCCCATTTATAAGGATTCATATTTTCACGAAAATCAGGCAGAATCTCTTTTGTTCGGGGAGCTTCTAGCGCCTGACCTGGCATAGCGGTATAATCATAACTCATCGAGTCTCAACAAAAGTAGCGATGACCACGTGAGGGTCTGTCATCCATGTCCCCAATCACATCCTATCACAAGGTTCCATTCATTCACATTTAAATATAAAATATGAAAATAAAACACTTAATTACAGTCCGTAAGAGTCCGATCACGACCCTCTTACCATAATTACATACCCGACTATTTAGACAATAGTCCCAAAAGAATTTAGTTACAATTCTTTTATAACAAATACTTTTTACAAATGTAATATCAAGGTCACACATCGACCTCCTTCAATATCACGGCCTCGTCGGAGCGTCGTCTCCTTATACACTCCCTGTACCTGAAAGGGGGTCCCACAACGAGGTGAGCAATGTCCAGTAGAGAAATTCTCCTACAAGGGCTACTCCCCACCTAAATGCACATGCAATGCACACACACATCATACCACATTCCATGCAATCTGATCTACATGGAATGTTTCGTGTCATGAATGAGATGAGACTCTTCATGCCCATAACTCGAGTCCTGACCGACTCCCTCACACCTGCGACGCCAAGTGTGAAAACCCGCCATTGGTGTTTCACTCAATGCCTTTTTTTTTTCAAAACAAAAACTTTTTGTTTTATAAGTCAAAATCCATTAGACAAACTCCGATATTCACTTGTTTTTACCAAGTTATGTGTGTTTTGTGGAGTATGAATTCCCGAGTCTCAAGCGAGCCATTACCTTCTAACATCGCGAAACTTTCATCGTTGGATACATATGTCTAGCAAAAGGAAATAAAATTTGGGTCTTTACCTTGGGGATCCTACCCATCTTGCATCACCAAACACGTATTTATTTATTTTAATGTTATGCGACCATGAGTCCTCAGTGCGGGCTGTCGTCCCTTAGAGACTCACCACATATTATTCACAGAATGGTGAATAACCAATACCATGCACACACAGCCTACTCGACACGATGTCCCGTGCATATGAAATGCGAATATGTCATTTCATGCCATATCATGTTACATGCATAATGAGCTACATGCAACATTACCAAAACATAGATAATTATATTTTCTACATATAATTCACATCTATTAAAAGAGCATATATCAACAGGACTTTTTCACACACAACATGTTATTCAATCAAGTAACAACACACAAAATGGCCCCAATCTCAGACCTATAAAAACAAGGCACCTCCCGGTCCCTTCACGGCTATGAACCATTTTTGGTTTCATTCGTTACCAAAACACGCAACAAAACCTGAAGACATCAGTCCCGGGATCAAAACCAAATCTCAAAATAGTCCGGGACTGCTCGGAACCAGTCCCAAAAATTTTCAATATTCAGTCCCAAAATCTCGGCCTCGAAGAACACCCATGCCATTAAATGGCCTTTAGGCTAAAAATAATCCAAGTACGAAAATTCCCTACCTCTTGGGATTTGACGAAACTCCCAAATTTTGGTACCCACACGTAGCCCTCGTTACGTGGACCGACTTTACCTCTTGCTCCTACGAAAACCGACTGCCCGATTTTCGTAGATCTTATAGAGAAGCGGAACCCCCTTATTTGTTTTCCCTCTCCTCTCTTACATTCGTTTTTTTCCTATCACACTTCCTCCTCTTTATTTTATTTTTTTTATTTTCTCCTCATCTCATTCTTATCCACCGAATTCCTTTTGTTTGCTCTCCTTCCCATTTCTTTTTCTTTTTCCTTTTTCTCTTTTTTCTCTTTCATTTTCCTTTTTCTCTTTTTTCTTTTTCATTTTCTATTTTCTCTTTTTGACTCTCCTACGTGAATGGATCAAAAGGTGGGGGAAACTTTCCCCCACTTTCCCCCTTAGCCACTTGTCATCTCCACAAATTTTCTTAATTTTCTTGATTTTTTTTTCTTTTCCTTTTATTTCCCTCCTTTGACACATGGCTCAATGTGAGCCATTCACACAAGTGCACCACATGTCTCATGCCATGTGTCACTCCCCTAGGGTGCCATATGACATCCACATGATCATGTGTGTCACTGACACCGGCGCCTCAGCGTGAAATTCATTGTCTCATAATCAGAAAGGGGTCGATGGGTAACTAGATTTTGTGAGACAAATTCAACGATTAAGTCTGTTTTGTCATCCGAGATCTAGAAAATTTCCGGTTCTCAACCAAAATTACCTTTTTACCCATTTTGAGAAAAATTGAATTTTTTTCCCGGGTTTTACATTCTTTCCCCCTTAACAGAATTTCGTTCCCGAAATTCACACATACTAGGACACACAAACACATGCATATGAAATAGTTATTCTAGTTCCAATATTTGACTTTCAATATTAATCAATGCACCTTCATCCTCAAATAGGAAAGCATAGGTTGCTCTCATTGTGTCCTCGAGTTCCCAGGTTGCCTCCTCCACTACTCGGTGTTGCCACAACACTTTCACTAGCCGCACGGTCTTGCGTCGCAAAACCTGATCCCGACTATCCATGATACGCATTGGTCCCTCCTCGAAGGTCCCATCAGTATCAATAGTAATCTCTCCTCAATCCCTTTATATGAAATTTGGATCGGAGTATACTTTCGAGATAGAGGCGTGGAACACCTCATGGGCCTTTGATAAACTGAGTGGTAGTGCAGCCGATATGTGATGTACCCACCCTCTCGAGTATCTCGAAGGGCTCGATATACCTTGGTGCTAGCTTCCCTCGCTTGCCGAATCTAACCACTTCTTTCTTAGGCATCACCTTCAAGAAGACGTGATCACCCACCTCAAACTCTAAAGGTCGACGTCGTCTGTCGGCGTAGCTCTTCTATCGGCTCTGAGCTGTGAGAAGACGCTTCTGTATCAAACCCACCTTCTCAAAGGTGTCTCTAATAAAATCCGGACCAGTGATGGAATGCTCTCCCACCTCTGTCCAACAAATCAGAGATCTGCATGGCCTCCCATATAAAGCCTCATAGGGTGTCATCTGTATACTCGCCTGATAATTGTTATTGTAGGCGAATTCCACTAAGGGTAAGTGCTCCTCCTAGCTACCCTTAAGATCCAGGATGCATGCTCACAGCATGTCCTCTAAAACCTATATGGTCCTCTTATTAGTGCTCAAAAAGTACTATTTTGAACCCTGTTTATTGCAGGTTTTGAGCACTTTTTGTGTACTAATCAGCGTAATTAACCTAATTTGCACATTAAGGTCCTTGCTATTCTACTGATCGTATTTTATGGCTAATTTGCTTAGTTTTGCAAGCTATTTATGCTGAAATTGTTGAGTTGATCCAAACACGAAGGGTCGAGTCAAACTTCCGAATTTGTAGGTTAGAAACCTTGAGAAGAAAGAGAGCGAAACCGGAAGAAGAAGAAGCGAAGCGGGCTGCGAGGGATTTGCGGGGTTGCAAAACCGCGGGTTGCGAAGATTGCCTCTGCGCCATTGTTCACCTTCCTTTGCATATTCACTTTCCCTCACGCCTTTTACCTTTTGATTTTTGTCACTTTTTGGTTTCTTCTATTTTCCCCATTGTAATAGTGTTTGTTATGTTATTTTAGATTTGTAAGGGGTTTGGCTGCAAAGCCCCCGGATAAGCATATAACGGGGATCACTTTTTTTCTCATTAATAAATTTAGGCAGGAACCTTTCGCGGTTCAGCTTCTTTTCTTTCCTTCGCTTTCAGCCATTTCTCTCCTTTTTCTCACTAGCCAAACACCCCAGGGATGTGACTCGAAGGATGGCCAATTTAAACCACTTCTCCTCCTTGAAGTGGAAGGCTGTTGGGTACGGGATCTTAAGGCTACTAGAGGTTTCATGTTTCTCACGCGGTGCTCAGCAGCGAGTTTGTGTTTCTTTTGAACTCTAGGTTTAGATCCCTTAGATTCACCTTGAATGACTTGTATTTGGTAATCTTTTAGGGGTTCGAGTGGATGCTTGTGCTAGATCCATTGAGATTCATTAGTTACCCTCTATTAATCATTTGTAAGGGTGAGTCCGGGAGAATTGTTTTCCAGCACATCGGGAGACCAACGATGCTGAGTGAATACCATTTTTCAAGGATAGTGATTAAGGGTTAGGTTTTATGGCTAAATGAACATCACGGTTCAGGAGATGACTATAGGTCATCCTCCTAACGCGAAATGACCATGAAGCCCTCGGTTGCCCACTAAACTAAACCCCGGTCTTTGATACTTCAAGGAGATTTCTTTTATTATTTTCCTTCAGTTTATTTTCAGTTTGCAACCATCAAAACCCCCCTGTTTTTACCAAACCTTTAATTCCAAAACGAATTCACCATTTTGAACTTCACTGCAAGTCATTTGTGCGAAGAAAACCCATCCCTGTGTTCGACCCTAGAGCCACTATACTGCAGTAGATATGCTACGGCAGTAGGAGGAATTAGATTATAAATTTTACATTGATTCGAGATCACCTCTAACGTAGCGCGAATCATCCTCAATTAACCATCTGTTTGCGGATTAAATCACGATATCATGTCCAGCTGTGTCCCCATGGCCTTTGGAAACTCTTCCAAGGGTGTGCGTAAACAGATCCACATCAGGGCTATGGACACTTTGGCCTCGTGTGGTGGACAATGATCTCTCGAAGATACAACCAGCGAAGTCCTCGATTTGAAGGTCATTGCTGGCTGAAAATGTGTCGACTTAGTGGTAGATCCTTATGCCCACCTGACATCATGCCTCCGTGGTCAGTGGCAAGTGGGTCACAAAACCATCGTGGCGTGCTCCCACTTCCGCTCATTTACCTCCGATACTTTGGGTATACATTGGCACGATGCTCAGCCTTTACTGTGACATGTGGACATCGTTGAGCAAAAATCTCAAGCGTGTTGCTTCATTCGCTCACAATAACACGGGCGTGAAGATCGCGGTACATCTTCGTGTCACTGGATGTACGCAATAAAGCTGAGGCGATCAGAACTCCGCTGGGATCTTCTCTCTCGAATCGATTCGACTAGGGAACCTGACCGTCCCTATCACAGAAGACTACCATACGTAGTGGATGGCGTTGCCGTCACGTGCATTGTACGGTCACGATGGGCCCGATATCTGGCGTCACTTTAGGACTCAATCACCCTGCTTGGCCAGGGATGGCGCCACAAACTCCCTAATGCTTCTGTGCCTAATCATTTGTCTTTAGCAGTTAAAGCTGTCCCCGCAGTCCTCGACATCGCCACTCAGGAAGCTATAGCCCGATACTTCGCGGTGACTTTCATTGAGTGCGCCATTTTCATTTTCCTTACCAAAATAGTGTCTGAGAAGTGAAGTCATAATCCTCCAGATACTCCATCATCTCACGTTGCCTCATATTTAGGAGTCATTTGTGTGAAAATGTGCCCGGACTTTTGTGTGGTGTGAAAATACTTCAAGCGATTCACCATAAGTGATGGCGCCAAAATCTTGAAGGAAATCACTATAGCCTTGACTCCAGGTCATGGCAAGTGGTGCATATGATTCTTTATTTTATCTGGAACCATAGCTCTGACCCCCTGGACTGCATCAAGACATATCCCAATCCGTGCCGAGGCATCCACGATTACCACGAGTGTACGCTGTCCCTATTAAGGACTATCAAAATAGGAGCTGAAGTAAACCTCATTTTCAACTCCTAGAATGCCTTCTCCACACGAGGTCGATCACTCGAACTTGATGACCCCTTAGAATTGATCTAGTCATAAGTCTTTCTTGTAGGAAATCCTCGATGAACCTCCCTATAGTGCTGATCAGCTGCGTATCTCAAGGCCGACTTTAGCCTCTTCTAACTCATATGACCTGCCTTCTCAGTACATTGGCACCTAAAGCCCCGACACGACGTCTCCCAAGAATTTTACCTCGGTAAGCCAAAACTCGCACTTCTTGAATTTGGCATACAAGCGTGGTCCACTGAGTGCTGGAGAACAATCCTCGAATGATCCTCATGCTCCCTCTTCATGCTTTGAGGTAGATCGAGATGTAAATTACGACAAAGACTACAACAAAATGATCCAAGTAGGGTTGGAATACCCTATGCATAAGATCCATGAATGCCGCTGGAGTATTCGTCAATCCGAAAGGCATCACTATGAACTCGAAATGGCCATACCGCGTCCTAAATGTTGTCTTAGAGATGTCGGTCTCCTGGCTCGGCCCCAGTAATTGTCGGTCACGAAGGTGCATCTTGGAATAGACTCGCGCCCCTCTCGTGATCAAACGAGTCATGATCCTCATTAATGGATATCGATTCTTGTTCAGTAACCTTGTATTCATTGTCGATGATGTTTGATGAAAGTCTTGTTCTTCTTCTTATGGCAAGAACGAGCCCATGGTGAAGTGCTCGGTCTAATAAAGCCCTTGTTCAACAATTCCTATAGTTGGACCTTGAGTTCCTGCAACTCAACTGGTGCCATCCTATGAGGAGTCATAAATATGGGCGAAATATCAGAGTGTAAATCAATAACAAAGTCTACATCCCTGTGCGAAGGTAATCTTGGTAGCTCATCCGGAAAGACATCCTCATACTCGCAAACCACCCGAGGTGGACCAAGATCCTATCTCCCCTCATCCTTTAGGGTAAGGCTTGCTAGCCAACCCATCATCTGTCCACTCCACTTGGAGTCGTGCACAGTCTGGGGTAAAGTATCATGCTTCTCCCCTTGGAAGGTCACATGAATACTGTCTCGTGTGAAGGCAGTAATCCTTCTACTATCATAATCAATGATAACTCGATGTGCCGTCAACCAATCCATACCAAGAATGACATCAAAATCCGATATGTCCATCACCCGAAGGTCCCGCGTGACGAAGTCACGAGATCTCTAACTCCTGATCTCGACATATAGATCAATCCTCCTACTAGTCCACAGGAGAACTCACGTGCTTGACTCTTCCAAGGTCTCCACCTCTAAGCACAAAAAACATCCACCTTAGATCACTGACAACAAAGAATCACATTGCTAGAATCAAGCAAATGTCTTTACCCATAGGCGAGATAACATAAACATACCTTGTATAACCGACTGGTCAACTGGCTCAATATGTGGTGTGATGGTGCACAGGTCCACTAAAGTCTGGTTCGACCCACATTATGCCACTGGCCCATGTGAACGTCTGAATAATAGTGCTTGTCGCCTGGGACCAGACAGGATTCACGGCCCGTGTTGGGGTAAGGAGGAATATTCGTGCAATGCATGTCCCACTGGTGATTGGGACTGTGGTGTCCCATAACTATAGGGTCCCTACCTCTAAAGGTAATCTCGTCTAAAGTGTCCAGGCTGGTGATAATGGAAACACACTCTCTGCCTTGACTGGCTAGGAGCCCTGAAGTGTCTCCCACCCTTGAATGATTGACCTTGGCCTTAGCACAGTGGCCTTGGCCACTGTCCACTGAATCGTGTAGGCGAAGTCTTACGGCTTCTTCTTGGAAGCTGAAGATTGACTCTCCTTCCTCTTATCACTAGCACCCGTATCCTTTCCGACTAATCGGAAACAATGACCCGCCACCATTGGGTCTTTTCCTCCCTTGAGGGCCAGAGGATGATGTGCCTCAAACCTCTAGAGGTTACTTGACCCCTCTTTGGCTCCCAATTACACTAGCTTGCCACCCATGGTGGCACGACAACACACACTGCATAAGGGTGCGGTCATTATAACACCCACAAATATACCCTAAATTTGTTTTCAACATGTTTAGAAATTATTTTGTGGAAAAGCATAAAATAAATTTTACGTAAATTAAATGCGAAAATATGAAAACTTAGAAACCCAGAAATTGTACAAGTTATAAGGGCAAAAGTGTAATTTGCCAAAAAGGGCATAAAAATCATAAATTGATAAGACTATAGGCCAAAGTAGAAATAATAGGAATTGTAGTGTAATTCCTATAAATATAGAGGACTAAAAGGCTAAATAATAAAAACTTTCACTATAAATAGAGGAGGAGACCAAAAATGAGTTATTTTGGTATCGAGCATAAGGAGGCTACGGGAAGGAGAGGAAAGAGGAAGAGGAGAAAGAGAGAGAAAGAGGAAGAAAGGGATAGATCAAGCCAAGGTATGGATACATGGCTTTTGTATGGAATTTTGGTATGATTTTTGTATACAAACTACTTGGGTATGGATAGCTAGGGTTTTCTTTGGACATTAATTTGGTTCCCTTATCTAGGGTTTTTATTTAGGGAGAGACATCCTAACTCTAGATTTAAGGGAAGTTTGGTTTAAATCCTAGTTAATAATGAGAAGATATGGAATCCTTCACAATTCCAAGGTTTTGTATAATTGGGTGAACTTGGGTAAGAATCCTTGGATTCTTTGATTGATTAAAAGTATTGGTGGAGTTGTTTTGAGGGATTCCATGTTAGTTTTTGATGAAGGATGTAATAGAAGTGATCTATGAAAGAAAAGTGCATAAAAAATGGTGAAATTACCATTTAAGGAAAATTTCGAACTGTCTGGATACACCTTTGGGTATCTGGGGTGTACCTTTAATTTGTAAGTGCATTTGAGCCTATCTTGATCTGACCCTCTCAGGAAACCCAGAATTTGTCACCGTCTGGAGTAGGCTCTGTAGCCCACATTTTTTGTTATTTTGCGTATTTTAAGCTAAAATTCGCATCTTAGGAAGTATAGAAGGATGAAATTAAGTGAAAAGGTACCATACCTCGCGTAGAAATGAAGCCGATGGGGCTTAGTTCATGCTGATAATAAGATAGGAAGTTTATGAATACATATAATTGTAGGAATGCCTAAGACCCGAGTAATTAAAATGACACGGCGCACGTCGCTCGTGGGCGGGCCGTCTTATTAGTGCCCGGTACTCTGATTAGTGCTCTTGCACTCTTGATTAGGCACCGGTACTCTGATAAGTCTTCTTTGCACTCTGATTAATGCCGATTACTCACGATAAAATACTCTTGCACTCGATTGAATGCCGGTACTCACGATTAATGCTCGGCACCCACGATTAGTAACCCGGTACTCTTGATTGAATTCTTATGCACTTTTGATTAGTAACCCGGTACTCGATAAGTGCTCTTTGCACTCACGATTAGTACCCGGTACTCGATTGGAGTACTCTTGCACTTTTTTAGTACTCACGATAAGTGCTCACTCACGATTAAATGCCGGCACTCACGGTGCTCTGCACTCACGATTGAAATGCCCGATACTCTGATAAGTGCTCTGGCACTCTGTTGGTCTCCGGCCCTCACCTTCGTGCTACGGCACTTCCGTACTGTATAGTATCTTCTAATACTTCTTGTGCTGTGTCTTACTTATGTATTAGCATTGGTCTAGGTATTCCCATAGTTATATGAGAATAACCTGAATAATGAATAAGAGTAAACGAAGGTGTATCGTTCTGATACATAACCATCTGAATTATTTACGAATCACGAATAAGCTCTGTAACTCACGGGAGACCGAATAATAAACATAAGCCTATTATAAGTATAAGTTACGTTAGAATAAAGCTCTGTAACTCTGAGGAGACTGAATAAACATAAGCCTGTTATAAGAATAAGTACTTGTATAAGTCCATGATATGAATGCATGCAATTTCTGATATCTGTTATTATTATACACTTATTATAATTGTGGATATGCATATTACCTATGTTTCCCACTAAGAGTAAAGCTTAGCACGGGTTTTTAATCCGTGTAGGTACGGAAGAAAGAGACAGCGATATTCCGCGTGCAACGGGCGACACATTCTATGTAGGTATCCAGTAATCTAAGACTCTTTCGAAGCGCTAAACACGGCTCACGATACCAACTTGGCATCACGCCTCGTTTCACGGTCAGAACCAGATTAGCGGATCAGACAGTTAGGTCTGCGAGAACATATCTGGGACTCTTTGCACTACTTAATCGAGGAGATTGGTATATCAAGTCTTATAATATATCAACATATCATATACAAAAGTCCAAAATAAAACTACCCTTTGTATTGGTGTTTGATATCATATATCTGATCTTGGTCTCGATTACATATTAGAAAAATGCATTTACATTCACTGATCAGAGCGCGGAACCTGCAGTGATGAACCCCTACTCGTGTGTTGGCCCGGCAGAATGCGGAATATCGTTGTCTCTTTCTTCTGTACCTACACGGATTAAAAACTCGTGCTAAGCTTTACGCTTAGTGGGAAACATAGGTAATATGCATATCCACAATTATAATAAGTGTATAACAATAACAGATATCAGAAATTGCATGCATTCATATCATGGACTTATACAAGTACTTATGCTTATAACAGGCTTATGTTTATTCGGGTCTCGAAGTAGGATTCTGAGCTTATTCTTAAGCCGGAGCATACTTATAACGAACTATGATTATTGGGTCTCGGTAGGAGTTATAGAGCTTATTCTTAGCGGAGACTTATACTTATAACGGGCTTATGTTCGGGTCTCATATTGCAGGAGTTCTGAGCTTATTCGTGTTAAAAAATACCGTAGGTAATGCAGATCGAAAACGATATACCTTTCGTTTACTCTTATTCGTGTCAGGATTGATATCATATAACTATGGGAATACTAGGCGATGCTGCCATAAATAGACACGACGCAGCATCTATCGAGAAAGATCTTGCTCTGAGTCTTTGAGTCTTGCTGCAGCGGAAGGCGGAGAAGCTGTAGCTGAACAATAAATTAGCACTTATCGAGGAAACATCGAAGTACTGCTCCCGAGATGCGATGCTGCTGTCGAGGAATCTTACGTACTGTCAGTGCTGTGTACACTTTCTCAGTCTGAGTACTAATCGGTGCGGTGGCCTGTCGAGTCACCAGTCTGTCGGGTGCGGTGGCACTTATCGAGAGTCTTTGGTACTGTCCCGAGTGCGATCAAATCGAGGTCTGTGTCGGGGCAGAGTAACACTAATCGGGGATCACCGTACTAATCATGAGTGTCGTAGCACTGTCGGAATTGTCAGTACCTAATCGGGGTCTCGACTCTTATATCGGAGTATCGAAATTGCTAATCAGGGTGCGATGGCACTTATCGAAGGAGTAATTCGAGGCGTGACAGTCGCAACAACAACAACCTCTATGAAGGTCTGTTAGTCTAAAGCCGGGGGTCATGGGTTATTACTCCGCCCACCACCCCGTCGTCATCTTCCTCTGCTAGCCATCTACACGTATCAGATAGCAATAAAGTTATCAAATTTCTGTCTCAGTCTAACTAGTAGTGCACATGCCAACCACTAATAGACTTTAACATCATGAACTACACCGTTCATCCCTTTTTCCTTAGTGGTGCATAATAACAGAAACACTAATGCCCATCTCAATTCAGGCCTATCATGTTCATTTTGTTTTCCAAACCCCTAAGGTTATGTTTTCTAACCCTAGTGTTCCATATACAATCTACCATGTATATTATTCACACAAATCACCACACATATCACATAACATGTTAAGCACAAAACACGCGACACATAACAATGCATGATCTATACCCATGCCCATCATCCCTCGGTACTCGTGTACCTAGACTCTTGATACCTAGCTGAGACAAGCTAGTATCAGGACCATGCTTGTGGATACCCACACCCGAGCTCCCTAGGTAGTCGTTTACCTGGCTCTAATGCCAAGGTTTGTGGGAAGCCCCGAATCCGGGGTCCAGTTGACCAATCCAGTCGGCTTCGTGGAATTCTGTGGATTTCGGTGACTGATACCACGTTGTTATGTGTCATTTATGAGTTCATATTTCATGAAAATTAGATAGAGTCACCTTTGTTCGAGGGCTCTATCGACATCTGATATCATATAAACGGTATGTCGCCAACGAATTCGGTCTCGACATAAGTGGCTAATGACCACTGCGGGGTCCATCTGTCCATATCCCCAATCTACATCCCTTAACCAGGGCCCATTCATTCACATTTAAATCTAAAATATGAAAATAAAACACACTTAATTACAGTCCGTAAGAGTCCAATCACGACCCCCTTACTATAATTACATACCCCACTATTTAGACAATAGTCCCAAAAGAATTTAGTTACAATTCTTTTATACAAAATACTTTTTACAAAGGTAATATCAAGGCCACACATCGGCCTCCTTTATAATCACGGCCTCATCGGAGCGCCACCTTGTACACTCCCTGTACGTGAAAGGGGGTTCCCACAACGGGGTGAGCAATGCCCAGTAGAGAAATTCTCCTACAAGGGCTACTCCCCACCTAAATGCACATGCTGATAACACACTTGCGTAGTACCCATTCCATACAAAAATGCAATCCTACATGGAATGTTTCGTGTCATGAATGAGATGAGACTCTTCATGCCCATAACCCGAGTCCTGATCGACTCCCTCACACCTGCGACACCAAGTGTGAAAACTCGTCATTGGTGTTTCGCCCAGTGACCTTTTTTTTTCCAAAACAAAAACTCTTTGTTTTATAAGTCAAAATCCATTGGACAAACTCCGATATTCACTTGTTTTTTAAAGTCCCGCGTGTGTTTTGTGGGTAAGCGAATTTCCGAGTCTCATAAGCTTAAATGCGCCTTCCGACACTTTCGCTAACTTTCATCGCTTGATACATATGCCTAACCAAGAATAAAATTTGGGTCTTTCACCTTGGGGAGGGGGGTGGGATCTACCCCATCTTGCTTCACCCAACACATGATTATTTATTTATTTTAATGTTATGCAACCGTGAGTCTCAATTTTGGACGTCGTTCCATTTTCGAGCTCACCACATATTCACCAAGAATGGTGAATAACCAATGCCATGCACACACACCCGACTCGACGCAATATCCCATGCATATGAAATGTGAATATGACATATCATGTTACATGCATAATGAGCTACATGCAACATTACCAAAAACATGGATAATTATATTTTCTACACATAATTCACATCCATCAAAAGAGCATATATCAACATGATCTTTTCACACATAGCATGTTATTCAATCAAGCAACAACACACAAAATGGCCCCAATCTCGAACCCATAAAAACAAGGCACCTCTTGGTCCCTTCAAGTATATGAACCATTTTTGGTCCATTAGATTACGAATCAGCGATACCAAAACACCGCAGCAAAACCAAAAGACATCGATCAGGGATCAAAAACCAAATCTCGACATAGTCAGGGACTTTACACAGAACCGATCCCAAATTTCCAATATTCAGTCTAAAATCGGGAATTTGAATCCACGACCAGTTACGGCCGGCAGCCCATGCCATTAAATGGCGCTGGGATGGAAATAATCAGTCTGAAAATTCCTGCCTCTTAGGTTTGTGACTCACGATTTTGGTTCCCACGCGTAGCCTCGTTGCGTGGACCAAGCACCTCTTGCTCCCTCTGAACCCGTGACCAGATTTTCGTAGATCTTAGAGAGAAGCAGAAGCCCCTTTTTTGTTTTTCCCTCTCTCTCTCTTCTGTTCTTTTTTTTTTTCTATCTGCTTTCCTCCTCTTTCCTTTTTATATTTTTTTATTTTCTCCTTTTCTCATTCTTATCCACCGAATTCCTTTTGTTTGTTCTTCTTCTCATTTCTTTTTCATTTTCCTTTTTCTCTTTTTCTTTTTCATTTTTTCTTTTCTCTTTTTGACTCTCCTACCCGAATGGATAAAAAAAGTGGGGGAAACTTCCCCCACTTTCCTCCTTAGCCACTTGTCATCTCCACAATTTTTCTTAATTTTCTTGATTTTTTTCTTTTCCTTTTATTTTCCTCTTTTGACACATGGCTCAATGTGAGCCATTCACACAAGTGCACCACATGGCTCATGTCATGTGTCACTCCCCTAAGGTGCCATGTAATACATGATCATGCCATGTGTCCACTGACACCGGTGCTTCACGTGAAATTAGTGTCTCGGAATCAGATGAAATCAGCCAAAGGGATAACTAGATTTCGCAAAACAAATTCAACAGTGAAGTCCATTTCTTCATACAAGATCTAGAAAATTTTCGGTTCTCAACCGAAATTACCCTTTTACCCCTTTTGAAAAAAATTGAATTTTTTTTCCCGGGTTTTACAATATATGCAAGTATATAAAAGATTCCAAGTTCTAGAGTGGAGATGCAACCACCTAAATTAGTTTTGGTTTGTTATTCTTTGATCTTACTTGTAAAATTACTGTAGTTAAGGAATTTAGTTATCTTGCTTTTTTAGTACATATATGCCTGTTTTTTTTTTAAGTTGAAAAAGATATATTTGTTGTGAACATTTTGATATATTGAAAAATTCACATCAATTAGCTACGTGTAGACATTAGTTCTTTATCCTGATATTATAAACAAATTTATTCAATTTCTTTTGAGAGATATAACTATTAGTATTGGATCCCATTTTAAACCAATGAGTAATTATTTTGGACTCTATAAAAATCATTTGAAATATTATATATAATAGGTCATACAAAATATATGATTTTATTAGGGGGTTTTCAAAATTATTATCCATATAAGATGACCTTTCAAATACTCATCAAGAATAAACAAATTATTTTTCACATTCATTGGCACTCCCGTAAGTTTCATCATTGATGTATTAACAATGACACTTTTTAAAGGATCAATGATAGGCGTTAACGTGATATATAAATAAATTATGCAATAAAGTGCCTATGCTACGCAAGCATACACTTGTCAAGTGATAAAGTATACCTAAGTACGGATATAGATTCACAGGGAAATGGGGATGCTAAGTACCAAAATTATAATGCTTCTCTAATATCCAAACGGTCAATGTTGAGTTCAAAACGTAAATTAAGCTAAACTAATCTAAGAGAGTTTCAAACTAACAATTGAAGTTTGCAACTTAGGGATACCAAGAGATAATAAAGATCTAGGGTTTTGGTGCAATTGGACAATCCACTTATATCTGAACCAGAATCCTATTCTATTGTTCCTTGAGAAAATTCTCCAAGGCGATTCTTGACTAATTTAGTAATAAGCCTCTCTCAAGGTCAAATAACCTACCTACTAATACTAAGTTTCTTGCTTCTCAGCTCAACCCCAAGCCACTAGAGGTGCTTCAAGACCCAAGAACCTCTCACGCCTCCTAATTACCTATAATTTCTACACTACTAGGCTAATTAGGTTAATTCATCTATGTCAAATTCCTCACTCCCTTCTCATATCAAGCAAGGAACCACTCACTATGTTGAGATTATCTAGAAATCAACATGCAAATAACACCCAATCATGAATTAATAGATATGCAATCACATAGAAATAATAGAAAACTAAAAATTAACATTTAAATATTAGCTTCATGTCCAACATCAACCCAAACCCTAGACTACGAAATTAATACATGATAAAGGTTTGGTAAATCATAAATTTAAGATAAAACATGAGAGATAGGAAAGAAGAAACACTAAATAGCAAAATAATGGCAAGTCTTCAATCGTCTTCTCCACAGTCCCACGTTCTTCTTCAATCTGGATGATTTAATCCTCCTCTCCGGTCCCAAAGTCAAGAATAAGAGGGGAGAAACCCTAAGGAGGATATTCTTCCTCAAAAGGTCCAATATCCAACTCCAAAGGGCCGATTTGGTCCTCTCTCATCCATCCTCGAACCTTAAAACCTATCCCTTCTTATATAGGCCTTCGAAAATCGGCTACAATGGTCTATATGTGTTGTTGTGCCCCGACGCTTCGTCGCGATGAACCCGTGGCCATCATCTGTTCAATCTTCAGGTTCGTCATGAAGAATGGGAGCTTCGTCGTGATGAAACAACTTTGAAATTCAGTAACTACTTATTTCCTTCAATTTTTCCATCTTGTTGCTTGTTTTTCATTCAAAATCTGCTAAACACATTCAAATGTGGGATTAGTGTATTCTTTATAGATATTAGTGTGAATCTAGCATTAACTTTGTATAAAACACATGAAAAGTATGCTAAAATGCTAACACATTCACACTTATCACACCCTCAAACTTAACATTTTGCTTACCCTCAAGCAAAGACAACCATTTCCTATTGTTTGGTCTTTTTAAAGGATATTATGCTATAAGATAAATCAAAAGTTCAATGTGATTAAACTGTTTACTTTTAGTCCAACAATGTTAGCATAAGTAGCTCAACAACATTCAATTCAACCAAACAATTCAAAGTCACAACTATAAGTATGTTTACTTAAATGCAAGAATGTGTAGAACAAGGATTTACATGCATGATAACACAATTTTAGCAAAGGCAGTCCATTCATATGAAGAGAATATTTACAGAAGATATTTTTTTCCAGATATAATTAGGGATACAAGAGAAAGATTCATTTGTTCTATTTTTTATTTTCTTGGGGTTCTATGGGTCATATGGGTTCTTAAGACACTAGGGGTCCTTGGATAGCATGATCATATGGAGGCTGGATGACATAAGGTATGTACTCTGAAATTGTGACTTTTGGAGCTACTACTTTTTCCTTGTTGGAAGTTGCTACCATTGCCCAATCTAGTATTTTTACATTGCCCTTTATCAACTCAGCTTGCCTTTGAGCAAGTGATCCTAATGGCATTTTGAGCATAGTACATAGACTTGAGGTTGTCATTGAAGAAATCCATATTATTTAACCATAGTTGGTATCTGGTGACCAATGCATCATTCAGAGACTTGTCTATTCCTTCAAATATCTTGACCAAATCTTCTTCTCTCTTACACTACCTTTGCCAATAGGCTTGATCTCTATGTTGCAGTTCATTCCTCCACATTTGGTCCCTTATCTCTAGCTCTTCCTTCCATTATATATCTCTTTGCCTGATTGCCTCATCCATAAACTGATCTCTTTTTCTGATTTCTGCATCAAAATATTAGTCTTTTTTTTTTCCAATTGGGTTTTCAATTGGAGATCTCTTTCTATCATTCCTTGTTCCATTCTTTTCAATATTTCTCAAAGTTTTGAGTTGTTGATGTGCTGCCTTGAACTCTGAGCTTGTTCCCTCTTATAAGCTTTAGCTTTTGGGTACATTACCCAATCTGGGCTTGCATTCCCTTGCCTTAGATTCCTTATCTGCTCTTTGCTTATCACCAATGCCTGATCAATGGGCTCACTATTGTTCAATTCAACCTCTTTGTCTCTTCTTTCTTCCTCAACTCCTTTCAATTTTTCTTTGCCCTTGTTTTCTGGGGTCTTGGCGATGGTAGTGAGGGTGAGATGAGAGATTGCAAGGCAATTTTCTTCTTCTTCTTTGTCAAAAGTAACTCCTCCTTTTATGCACAAGTGGGTGATGATTGATGGATGGGGCATATGACCAAAGAAGTTATTGCTTTTGTAATCTAGGATTGATTTCTCTGTTATCTTTCCAAAGCTGATCTTGTATCCTTTCACGATAGCATAGAGGAGGATTGCCTTGTCCAACCTCATAGTGCATACATGCTTGGTAGGTGTCAGTATTGAACTAAGGAAGTCAAACCAAATTTTGGCTTTCTCAATCAAGTATCCTCTCGCTATCTTAACATATTGATTCTTTTTTATCTTTCCCACTACCCTTTTCCATCAATCAACTCCTTGAGTATTTTCTGACAGACCGGGTTCTTCTTCAACCTTCTAAACTTCGTTCCATCGCTTAGCTTTCCTAACCCACACATATGATTGATGGTGTGCCTGTCGAAGGAGACCCACTTTCCTCTCACATAACATTGTATTTCCTTTTTGTCCCGCAAATTTGCATAGAAATCCCTTACTATTGCAGCACGCCCAGTTGGCAGATGCTCGTAGATGGAAGTCCATCCTCTTTTCTCAATGACTTCTTTGAAGGATGAGATTATTTCCTTAAATCCCTATCTTTGATGAATCCCTTCTTTAATAGGGTCTTTTGCATCAGTTCAAATGCCTCTTTGGACAAGAAGTCCTCATCCTTGCTTCCACTGCTCGTTTCTTCCCCTCTTTTCCTCTTTCTTTCCTTTCCCACTTCTACTTCTTCGCCACTTTCCTTCTAAGGTTCCTACTTAGGAACTTTCTTGACAAGCTCAGCTGTTGTCTCCTCTATATCAACCCTAAATTCTACCATGATCTCGTCTAGATTTGGAACTAACATCTACTGCTCAGACATTCTTGAAGAAGGAGAAGGTGAAGGATTGAGAGAAGGAAAAGGCTCTAGGTCTTCTAACGGGTAGGGAAAAGATGAACATCAGATTTAGACTTCTAGTTGTTTTAAATTCTCTTTTAAAAGCAAAAAGAATGTGTTGTGACATTGAGGTTATCGCGACTTGCATATGGTGTCGCGACATATAATTGAGCTCTAAAGGCTAAAAGAGTGTCGAAACACAACTTTTTGTGTCATGATACAAGAGACAATACGAGACATGCCAGAACACTGAGATGTCGCGACACTTGTAAAGTATGTCGCGACACAGAAGATTTTACAATATGAGATAGGCCAGAACGCTGAGATGTTGCGACACTTGTTAGATATGTCGCGACACAGGTTATGTTTCAATCAATCCCAGGAAAATTAACAATTCAATATTATGACCAATTTTCATCAAACATTCAAGCAAGGCAACACACTCACTTCAGATCAAAAAAACTTAACAAAATCAAGCTATTAACACAAAATGACTATGATTCAAACAATAACATTCAAGCATGGTCATTTAGGCTCAATATTTTCAACATAGAAAAATTTAACTATTGTAAAGTAAAGAAAATAAATCACACAAGAAAGTAAAGGAAAACACTAAAAATAGGATAATTGAAGTTGCTGAAAAAATTTAAAAATAGAGTGACATCCTCTAATACCCCTAAACTTAAAACATGCATTGCCCTCAATGTATGACATATGTAAGTTAATAACAGAGGACTCCCCTAGATGATCAATTCTAATCATTGGGCTTGGGTTGAGGTGGGTCTTGATAAAACTCCCTTATTAAGAATCGACTTCAATGTCTTAAAAAACACAAACAAAAACTAACATAAACACTAAAAATAAAATCAAAATGCAACACTATCTTAACTAAAAACAAACTAAAATAATAAATGGATAAAAATCCTTATTTTTGCTTGGGGTGCCTCCTAAGAAGCTACTCCGTTTTAAAGTCTAGCTAGACTCATTGTAGAAATCCGAGATCTTCGGTTTAGCCCTTTAGAGCTTTTCTTTGCTTCTTGCACTCTCACTTCACTGCTCCTTACATCTTCTTCATTCCCTTTACTCAAGTTTAGTACAGTTTCCATCAATTCAACACTTGCATTTAGCTTTTCCCCATCCAAGTTTTCCTTGTATAGTGACTTGAACATTCATTCTTCAAGTGGATCCTGATTCATAAAATCGTACTTCATTTTTTGTATATTAGGAACTACCTCATCCACTCTCATACAATGAGCTCCTTCAAAATCTGGTTGTTTCAAACTTTGATTCAAATTAAATTGCACTTCCTCTATGCCAACCCTCAGAGTGAGTTCTCCTTTCTTCACATCAATTAATGTTGCACTTGTGGCTAAAAATGGCCTCCCAAGTAGTAATGGTACTTGCTTGTCTTCCTCCTTATCAATCACCACAAAATCCACTAGGAAAATGAACTTTCTCACTTTGATAAGCACATCTTCAATAATCCCTTCTGGTTGAGTCATTGATCTGTTTGCCATTTGTAGGGACAATGTGGTGGGAGTTAACTCCCCCAAACTTAATCTTTTCACCACTGATAGAGACATCAAATTAATGCTAGCACCGGAGTCACAAAGTGCTTTCCCAAATTCATGGTTTCCAATAAGTGCGGGGTATGAGTGAAGCCCGAGGATCTTCTTATTTTCTATAGCGGCTTCTTGAATAATTGCCTTTGGAGTTCTTTGATAAGCTTACTATCCCATATTCATCCAATTTCCTCTTTTTGCTGATTATTTCCTTCATGAACTTAGTATAGTATGGCATTTGAGCCAAAGCTTTAACAAAAGGAATATTTATCTCTAGTTTCCTGAACATGCTCATAAATTTGGCAAACTGGTCATCCAGTTTTGTCTACTTCAATCTTTGAGGAAAGGGTATTGGAGGGTGATAAACTCTAACTTCCTATTTCTTCTTTTGAATTATCTCTTATGTTTGCATTTCAGTATGCCCTTTTAGCTTCTGACTTTCATTTGTTGTCTCAGTTCTTTCTTACTTCTCCTCACTGGTTGTTTGGTTATGATATTCATTTTCAGCTTCCTCTTCAGTTTGCCTTTTCTCAACTTTCTTTTTGACTTGCAATTCTTTGCCACTCCTTAGTGTAATGACCATATAGTCATTTGGGTTTTTCTTTGTATTACTAGGGAAGGAATCCCTGGACTGGTTTTGCAAGGTTTGGGCTAGCTGTCCCACTTGAGTTTTCAGGTTTTTTAGAGAAGCATTTGTGTTTGCCTGAAAAACATCAAGTTCGGCAAACTTTTGTTCAAGTAGGCCGTGTATCCTTTTGTTTTCAGCCATATAACTCAATATTTGTTCTTCAAAGGATGGTGGTCTCCTCTGCCCTTGATTTTCTTCCCTTGTATTTCCTTGATTTTGTCCTTGGAATCCAAGTGGAATGTAATTCTGTTGATAGTTCTAAATTGGTCTTTGACCTTGATGATTTCCACCTCCATAAGAAAGATTCTCATGGTTCCTAAGAGCTAGTGTGTAATGGGTAGGTAAGTTTTTGTTGGGTTTGAAGTTGTAACTTCTATTCCTATTAAGGTAGTGGACTTCTTCAACTTGGTATGGACCTTCATGAGCCAGTCCTTGGTCGACAACACTATTTTGCTCAACACCATTTACAATCCCCAATTCATTAACTGAATGACTTCTTCTCTCTTGCGTGTTCATTCTATTCATTATGACATCTAGCTTCGCATCGATAATTGTCATCTTGTTCAGTTCTATCACACTTCACCTTTGAATCTACTCACGCTCACGAAGCCGAGTGGGGCTTTAGTAATTGCGTTTTTCGATTCCTCTATAGGCTAAGTTGCTTCTTTAACTCTTCCTTACAGATGCACCTCTAGAGTAGCATCGCATTCTTTAAAGAAGTAATTCATAGCATGGTAGAAGATATCCATTTGTGTCATTTGTTCAATTCCATGCATGGGACATCTCCTCAACAGTTGCTTATATCTCTCCCAAGAATTGTACAATGATTCATTTGCCCTCTGCTTGAAGGCAATGATCTCCCCTCTCATCTCATAAATTAGAGTAGAAGTGAAGAATCGGCTAAGATAAGCCTCCACTAGCTCTTCCCAATTTCTCACTGAATCATATGGTAATGATTCAAACCATCTGGTAGCTAGGTCACTCAGAGAGAAAAAGAATAATTGTAGCTTGATTACATCTGGATTGACATCATTCATTTTCACTGTGTTGGCCATCCGTAGATATCTTCCCAAGTGCTCATTAGGATCCTCACTTGGATGCCCTGTGAATTGATTTTGATGCACCATAGTAATCAGAGCAGGTTTCAGTTCAAAGTTGTTGGCTTCTATTGGTGGTGGCCTTATTGCCGAATACTTCTCTCTGATCACTAGTCTCTAGAAGTCTTCCATAGTTCTCTGCATCTATTGAAGTCCCCCTGCTGCTGCTATAGGAATATTCTGATTAACATCTCTTTGCTCAGCCATAACTGCTTTCTCAACTTCTCTCACCTTCTTCAGATTCCTTAATGTCCTCTCTATCTCAGTGTCTAGTGGTAAAAGTTCAAATTCTTATCTCCTATGCATATATTAGGCACCTAAAACAATAAACACGGTGAAACCACAATAAGATCACTTGATAGAATTATTCACAACTTCAACTTGAAAGATATTTCAATTACTCTAAGAATTTGATAAAAAAATGTTCAAATTAGCAATTCCCTTTTTTATTGGAATATTAGTCTAAGAATTCCATGTTAGATCCCTGACAATGGCACCAAAAACTTGTTGAGGCAAAGTGATTAGCATAGCTACCAAAGACTTGTTGTTAAGTCCCCGACAACGGTGCCAAAAACTTGTTAAGGCAAAGTGAATGGCATAGCTACCAAAGACTTGTTGTTAAGTCCTATGCACTAGCGCCAAAAACTTTTTGTTGAACCAAGTTGATACTCTTTTTACTTTTTAAACTATTTAAACTTCAACATGGCCTTTTTACTACAAGTGCATAGATCAACAAGTAGTAAAGTGGATTTTTAAGTCCAGATATCGTACCCATAGGGATCTGAGGAAATTCAAAAGATTAAGTACTCAAACTACTCAAGGATGTCACTATTTGAACTCCGATTTTTAAGATTGTTAACTAACTATTTGATAGAATAAAAATATTTTTGGGCTCTTTTCTTTTCTTAAAAGATTGTCCAGATCTAAAACAACTAAAAATTTCTTTGAGATTGAGTAAACACTGGGAATGGAATTAGTAATGTGACTATCAGTTTGCATTTTGTTCATAAACGAATTTGTTATGGGTTGAATCTTGGACTTGTCCAAGGGTATTTTAGTACAGTCTTGAAAAACCTTCAATCACCATACATTTCACAATTTAGATCACCATGTTCCAAAGCCAGTAATGCATGTGTCTAAAAATCTACTTTTAGGATCTGATTCCTTTTAAGCCTTAGATGACTTCCCAAGCCAGGATTCTTCACCCAATTCTTAGGACTGAAGTTAACTTGCTTCTAAAACCAAGGTAACACAAGCTTCCTCCAACATAATTAGTCCATCACTTTGGCAAATTAATCAATATATCAACTTCTATTGACAGAAACGAAATATTTTGATTAAAATGAGACAACTTCTCAACCTATTAATTTCATATACTAATAGACCACTATCCGTAACTCCGGGAACATACCTCAACTATCACTTGATGGGATCCTTCAAAGTAGGGGTTAGAACAACTCCTTTGGTTTATAGAATTAATAAATCAAGCATAAGAAAATACACTTCTTAACCAATCATGTCAATTCAGGGTTTAAACCCACAACCTACATTAAATCTTTGCAAGCATAATAATCCCTTCCCAAAAGGTGTTTAGCCTTCCATCACCGAATAACATATAATAAGAACAAGTCGTTTAAACAAGTCCATTATAATTATAACCAAGAAAATGAGGAAAAGAAATTCAAACAATGTTTCCTGCTTCTCTTCAAGTTTTGTCAGTAATGAGCTTGGATTTCAATATTCTCTCCACAAACACTCAACTCAAATCAACTATTCTAAAGAAAAAATTCTGAAAACTCTATCCTAAAAAAACTCTCTAAAAAAAATCTACAAAAACTTTATTCTGCTTTCTCTATACTTTTCTACTCTACTATTTTTCTGTTCCCCTATCCTCTCTTTCTACGCCCGATCACTTCCTATTTATAGTCCAATCATTGTTGGACCTGAATTCTAGGCAGGTTTTGTGGACTTTTATGCAAGCCCACAAGATGATGTGTCGCGACATTGTCACATTTCATCTGTGTTTGAGGCATTGTCGTGACACTCAACTGATGATTTTTCCTTTAAGATTAAATTGAGACTATTGCGACATTATTTTGATTGTCACGACACTCCCTTCTAGTCTTGTGTCTCCAAGGTCTGTTGTGGCACTCTCCTTGTGATGTACATCTGTCGACCTTTGGATTGAATGTCGCGACACCAATACATTTGTCGCAACACTATGACTTGTTGATTAGTCTTCAGAGGTGTCTTGATATTGTTGTGACATTCCTGCTCGACACTCCTTTTGGATGAATGTCGCGATAAGTTTGTGAGTGTAGCGAAACCGTTCAGTTGCTTCTCCAAGGACTCTTCACGTTTATGTCGCGACACAACTTGTGCCATCTGGCCTTCTATTATGTCGCGAGATATGTTGAGGGGTCATGACTTAGATTGTTTTCTCCATGGCCCTTCATGTAATAGTGATTATGATGTCGCAACCTTCTTTGCTTCCTACCTTAGTCAATTAAGCATCTTTTTTTGCTCTTTTTTTTTGCTTCTTTTGATATTGATTCCTTTAAAATGGTAACTTTGGTGAAGATTCCATAATTTTGCATTAATTTCAGCATTAAGGCCTCAAATATGCATGGAAAAATGGACTTAAAGTTATATGAGTTTCATACTCATCAGCATCTCATGCCAAAAGTAGCGGAAAACAAAAAAAAATCTCAACAAAACCCTTCTAAGGATCCCTTGGGGCATCAAATCTAGTTCAAAACCAAGGAGGAAGGTGCGGGATTACCTTATGTTCGATTTCAAAAACCGATCTATTGGTTGGGGCAGCAAAGACTGAAGCGAACCAAGTCCTAGGTTCTCCTCTAACGGTATCCAAATAAAGACGAGACCCGAGAACCTCCAAGGAGACAGAGTTGAAAGCAAGCTCGGTGCTACCCAAGCTTGGTTTCAACGAGGGATGAAGAAGATGCTCTCAACCTTCTTCTTCTTCTTAGTTCTTCTTAAGAACAATAGAGAACTCACCAAAAACTCTCAAACAAAGGAGATCAGGGTTTGATATGATCAACCATTACGGTTAGGGTTTCTCCCATAACCACATATTTATAGGAGAAGCCCTCCATTTGAAAAGACTAAAAGGCCCTTATTGAAGATGGAATATGCCACATGCATATTCATGCATGGTAGCATGCTCCCTCATGGGCTGAAGGCCCATGAGTAAGCTTTTTGCCTATTCCATTCTCTAAATGAGTCCTCTCAGTCCTAGGATTCTACCAGTCCCGAAGCAGTCTAATCCCTAAATTGAAGTCCCTCATGATTAGATCACATCCAAGTCCGTTTTATATCATTTCTCCATCTTCTAAGTGTGTGACCCATTAGGTTCCTAGTTATGTCGGCCATTTAATTCAACCACTGAAGCAAGAAAATCATGAGTAGTATCTAGCAACACTTCATGACCCCCAATTGACCGGAGAGTCAGTGGTCTGACTGCAAACCCTTCCATAAACAATTACCTCGCAATTCATCCGTTCACCAATCTATACCCCACTCAATTCAGAGCATTTACAAAGTGTAGCTCCCACTAGACTAGCTATGCCACGTCTAGCCTAAGTGATATAAGATCTTGTCCTCGGACTCATTACTTATCAGTTATGCACCTAAAGACACTCATAATGGCATTTCCACTCTGGCCATAGATTTCTGAGTAATGATCCTAATAAGAGGCCATAGGTATATTCTCCATCTATTGGGAGTGGCAAATCCTTTGTTGGCTACTCAATTACCTTTGAATACCTCAAGTTGTGCTCAATCATCACCCTATGAGCGACCTCTGGAAGGTAATAAGGAATGAAGTCAAAGCACAGAATTAGCATTCAAGATATCCTTGAGCACCTGAAGTCTAAGGATACTTGCACCATTGCTATGATGAGACAATTATCTACATTTAAATAGATAATCCATATGATTGTCTCATGGCAGATCTACGATGAACTTAGCTACTCTTAGCAAGCATCCCCAAGTCAACTCTAATCATCTCATGATCACAGTTTATAAGATCCACTACTTGATCAAATCAAGGGGTATGACATGTGCTAGTCTATCCAGATTAACAATGTCCAATCTCGTTAATCCTGTAACTAGGGATAATTGAGATACTAACATAATTGCACATATTGAATCTTATTATCTTTTTTTTTTGCAGTCTGCTGTGATTTCCTCCATGTTATGGTATGTATCATGGACTTCATTAATTCGATTAAAGATATATATCAATGCAACGTATGAACATCAAATTAATGAAGAAGCCTTTCATATGAAATAATATGTAATGAGTACAAAAAGTGCTAAGGGAGATTGCCTTTAGAGCACTTCTCTAACAAACTCCCACTTGTGCTAAAGCCAATTGCCTTTTTATTTCATACCTTGATATGTAGTCATACTTTTTTGAGAGTGAAGCACCCGAGAGATCGGACCTGTACGGCCGGTGGGCATATCTTTATCTTTACATCATGATCACCAAAAATTTCTCAAATCAAATGGCATCACCTTGAGCACTAGTTAAGACCTTTGATGAGACCGTGGTTCCTTTTGCTAGGGACCACTCCTAGTTCATAAATGAACTAACTTGTCCAAACCGCTTCCTAAGGTGCCATCGGAAGCAACGATGTACTCTGATTTAGTTATAGAATCCACAATCATCTTTTACTTGGAACTCTTCCAACTGACTATGCCACTATTCAATGTGAACATTTAGCTTGATTGAGATTTAGAGATATCTCTATCATATTATTAGCTAGCATCTTACCATAAGATCCCTATGTCCATTAATCAAGAATACATCCATAGTCCTTCTCACATACTTGAGGATATTATTGACAACTACCCAATGACCCTCACCTAGGTCCCATTGGTATTTGCTCGTGACTCTTAGAGCTTATGATACGTCAGGTCTAGTACATTAGACTCATTGACTTCGAGAAAGTGATCCCACTAGACACGGGAATGTATCATCTCTTGGACTGCTCCATGTTAAACCTCTTTAGCATCTAAGCTATGTAAGTAGATTGTGAAAGACCAAGCAACCTACCTGATCTATCTCTATAGATATATATCCCCAATGATTAGGTTGCTTCTCCAAGGTCTTTCATGGAGAATGTACCTGGATAACCAAAATATTAACCAATTGTAACTTTGAGATAATTAATATGTCATCCACATATAATACTAGGAACACGATTGCACGCCCACTATCCTTCTTGTACACACAAGGCTCATCCGCATTTTGTGAGAAATCAAACTCTTTTATTATCTCATTAAATTAGATATTCCAACTCTTAGATGCTTGCTTCAATCCATAAATGGATCTCTAAAGTCTGCATACTTTATTTCCATTTCTAGGTGTGAAGACCTCTGGTTGTGTCATACACACATCCTTACTTAGGTTTCCTTTACGGAAAGCCATCTTCACATCCATTTGTCATATCTCATAATCATAATGAGCAGCAATGGTTAGGAGTATCCTTATGGATTTAAGCATAGATACTGGATTAGAAGTTTCATCATAGTCAATTCCTTGTCTTTTATAAAAAGCTTCAGCTATAAGCTTAGCCTTATAGGTAATCACATTACCTTCCATGTCAGTTTTCTTCTTGAAGATCCACTTGCACCTTATGGGTTTTATCCTTTCGAGTGGTTTAACCAAAGTCCATACTTAGTTTATTCACATGGAATCCATCTCTAAATTCATGGCTTCAAGCTATTTTTCAAACTCTGAACTATTCAGAGATTCTTCGTAGGTAGTAGGCTCATCGACCTCTATGATCAATATGTCCCACTGTTCACTAATGAGAAATCCATATTTATCTAGAATAGTACGTATCCTACTGGTGCTACTTGTGCTTGTGTTTCAAAAGGATTAGCTGCTACTTCATCAAAATGAATAACAACCTGAGATTAAGTCTATTGATCTGTGTCTGTTCGAGCCCTTGTAACTTCACCAAGTTCACCCTTGTTCCTATTGTCTTCTCTTAGAAGAAACTCTTTCTCTAAGAAGACTGTATACATTAAAAAAAAAACTTTTTGTTCCAACATGTTGTAGAAGTGATATCCAATTGTCTCCTTATGATATCCTAAAAACAGACACTTATCAAATTTAGCTTCTAGCTTGTTTGACAAAGTTTTCTTCTTATAAGTTGGATAACCCCATATTTTCAGGTGAGAAAGATAGGGCACATTATTAGTCCATATCTCATATGAAGGAACTTCAACTGACTTGGTTAGGACTCTGTTCAACACTTAAACATTGATCTCATGTGTATACCTCTAAAAGGATTTGAGTAGGTCTGTCTTGCCCATCATCGACCTTATCAAGTCCAACAAGATTCGGTTTGTCCTTTTCACCACACTACTTGGTGCGGTGTGTAAGGTGGAGTCCATTTGGATAAAATCTCATTATCCTAGAGATAACTCAGAAACTCTTGGCTTAAATTAAATATTCATCACTTGGATCTCATCTAAGTGACTTGATGCTTCTCCCAAGCTATTTTCTCTACAATTTTAAATTCTTTGAACTTTTCAAAAGCCTTAGATTTGTATCTCATTAGATACAAGTACCCATACCATGAATGATCATCGATAAAGGTTATGAAGTAGACGAAACCACCTCTGGAATTAAAGGACAAAGGACCACAAACATCGGAATGTGTTATGTCTAATGGTTCATAAGCATGTTCACCCTTTCCCATAAAGGATAACTCAGTCATCTTTGCCTAACAAGCAAGATTCACACTTGTCAAATGACCCCAAGCTACCACACTTGTGTAACTCAGTCATGCGTCTCTCACTTGCATGGCCAAGGCGACAATGCCATGAGTTAGATGATTTTAGATTATCTCCCTTTGGCCTTTTTATTGTCATTAACATTTAAAATTGGATTGGACATATCTAATATATAAATCTCATTGCTTAATGTACCACCAGAATAAAAGACATTATACTGTAATAACTATTGTTACAAAATATAAATAAAAACCTTTCTTGTTCAAACATGAAATAGAAATAATGTTCTTTGTCAATGTTAGGACAAAACATGAATCTTACAAATTTAAACAAAGATCAATAGAGAGGTTCAAAACATAAGTCCATAGAGCAGCAACTACAACTCTTGCACCATTTCCCACTCGAAAGTCATACTCTCCCTTTGTGAGCTTCCTACTGCTCCTGAGGCCCTACATATCAATCCATATGTATGAGCCACAACTGGTATCATATACCCATATGTTGTTAGGAGAAACGGTATTTAGCCTTAATGACATAAATACTTGAAGAAGACTGTGCATCACATGCCACCTTCTTCTTCGACTCCAAGTAGGCCTTGCAGTTCCACTTCCAATGGCAAACTTGAGATAGAAGCAAGTCTCTTTCTCGGTAGTCTCTTTACCCTTCTTCTCAAACAATTTTCCCTCAGCTATCTTGAGTACGTCGATCAACTCGGGTATGGTAGATATAATGCAACCCATCCTATAGTTAGGCATAAACTATGCAAAACTATCGGGGTAAACTGGACAAAATCAAGTCTACACTCAATTCAAAAACCATCAAATAACCCAATTGATCTAACCTCTCAATGTGTTCATACATCTTTAGTGCATGCTGCTCTAGGGATGTCCCCTCCTCCATCTTGGAACCAAAAGGCAGTTCAGAGACTTTGAACCTTTCAGGTCTCGCCTACTCATTATAGTGTTTCCTTAGATGGTGTACTATGGAATATGCATCCACAGTCTTGTATTGCTTTTGAAACTCAGGTAACATGGAGGTGTAGATAATCAATCCCGCCTTCGCACTGTCAACCAAGCGCTTTTGTTATGCCTTATGAACGCTTTCAGGTGCATCAACAGCTAGGGATTGAGAGAGTGGCTCAACAAGGACATAGACTAACCTTTCCCTTTTGAGAAATGTTCTCAAATTGTTTAGCCAGTCTAAGAAGTTAGGCAAAATATTGGCATCCATTATTGATTGCGAGTTCACATTGGTTGACATGGTTTGATTCTAATAACCTAGATGCAAAAGAGATCATGTTATATTGTACTTAAAATGCATGATTATTAAGGCTTGATAATTACGCATTATGGCTCCCACTATTTTATTATGAATCGTTAGCCCTCACTATTGATTTGAGAGAACCTATATAGGAGTTCTCCTAATGGGTTGATATCCAATATCACTAAGAATGTCCTTAGGTTTACCCAACAAGCCATCTTGGGTCAAAAGGTAGGTATCTTGTCCATACCAATTGTAATCGCTTTTAATTTGCAAATCGAATATCACCAAGAGTGACCTTGGGTTTACCCAACAAGCCATCTTGGATCATTAGGTAGGTATCTTATCCATACCAATTGCAATTCGATGCAACTATCTAATCCAGTGCTATCAACAATTTATTTGTGCATTATCATTGGGCTATCAACTCATGATACATGTTCATCTTATGTACACTGACCTAACTACATCTCTATCCAACACTAACCTTTGGTTTGCCCAGCAAGCTAATGAGTCTAGTTAAGGTCGACCCTTTGTCGAGGAAAACTCATATCCATGGATGGGAACATGTTACGATAAAGTAGGGCCCAGGTTTGCAAAACCCCAATTCGAGGAAGAACTCTGGTTCACACCATATTAGTGGAAGGCGTTAGCGTAATAATAATTAGGGGTTTTAACTAGATTAGTCTCATCATTTCATTAGCATGCTTTATCCATTCATCTCATGAAATTATAAAGATAGTTACTCTAACTATATGGCATGATTATGGACATTCTAAAGAATTCCATGAGCCAAAATGGAATTGACTAGGTTAAACTTAGGGACATGCATGATTATAACAACCCACGAAAATAAATCAAATTTACATTTCAAGGTCTTCTTTCTTGGATCCTCCTCCATATGCTCCTTCTCCTTTGTATCTCCACTAACTAATCCTAATACTATGTAATCTAATTACATACATTCAAAAGAAGAACCTCAAGTTACATTTGAGGGGGATTTAGATGAGAAGAGAAATAAGTATAGAAATAGAGAGAGGTGGGAACACACAGACCCTATTTACCCAAAATGAAATAATAATCAAATGCAATATGCTCAATCACCATTGGGCAAATCCATAATCATCCATCATGCTAACATACACCCTTAACATGCATTCTCTAATGCATGACAATGAAATTAACAGATAAAGGTACCCCACAATTTCAAAAGCACATGAAAAGGGTTTTTCAACACTTTAACTAAAATGATCCATATTCGTTTTGTCCAACACTTGAACTAAACTGATTCAACAACTTGAACCATGAACCCTATTCAACTTTTGAATCACAAGCCCGATTCAACTCCTTGAACCGAAAAATTGCTAAAAGAGCGTTTTTGTCCAAAGTTCTCTCGTAGGTAACTTTAACATGGTTTTAGAAATCCATGATTCTAGAAATTTTAAAGTTGCACTGTTTAGTTTTAACTTGCACATCTCTATTTTAAACATAATAGAGTAGCGTATTCAAAATTGGTGCAAAACCATAAGAAAAAGGAAATAAACAAGGCACCATCAGCACCTTACCTTGTGACGTTGCTACGTCAAAAAATTGGCAAGGTTCAAAACCCCACTATAAGTCCTCAAGTCACGACGTTGGCATATCGCAACTTTGGCACATCGCGACATTGGGAACAAACGTTACTAGTTTCTACAACTATGGGAAACATGTAAAAATCCCAACTTTGGGACTTTCAATCTCATCCAAGCTGTTTCTCCTTCATAATAACCATCCTTGATCACGTCATGGCCAAATTGCATGAAGAATAACACTAGATCTATACAATTCAAACAAAAAATCTCATTTTTGAACATTCTGAAAACTTGGGTACCAAAAATAGAAAAATCTCAACAAAAAACCGATTTTGACGCACACAAGTATGCTCTGATACCACTATTAGGTTTTGAGGGTGGCATCTCATGCCAAAATGATAAGTCTAAAACTTGTCTTTTTTTTTAAGCCCATTTTTCATGCAAATTAAGCTTTGAATGTTTATTTTAATGTAGAAATATGGAGTCTTCACCCAAATTTATGTTTTGCAAAAAATTAGAGAAAAGAAGCAAAGAGAGCAAGAAAAGAAGAAATTTTGACTTAAAAATAAGAGCAGCAAATTTTGCTAAGGCAGGCAGTGCTGATTGTCTCAAGAATGTCACAATATTCAAAAGCTATGTCGCGACAAAAGCTAAGAAGAGCCTCTGGAAGATAAAATGCAAAAATGTTACGACATAGTCTCAGTATGTCACGACATAAACTCAAGCCATCGATAGAATTTTTGTCATGACGATCAAAATTCATGTCCTTATTATAAACTAAGAATTCTAGCGACAAAGTTGAACTTTGTCGTGAAAATCAAAAGCTATGTCACGACATTTATTAAAGAGAATGCCTGAAGAACAATGAAAGTTATGTCGCGACATTCCACAGCCTTGTCGCGACATAAATTGTGAATAAAGCGGCAAGAGAAATGTCACGACATTTAGTAGCCATGTCATTCTGAAGTGAGAGAAGAACCCTTTAGAAAGGCCCAACGGAATGTACGCGACATTTCAAAGTCTGTTGCAACACAGTTAGAGCAAAAGAGTGAAAAGTATGTTGCGACACTTGAAATTTATGTCGTGACATAAGACCAAGCTAAAGGCTTCAAAGTATGTCGCGACATAAGATAAAGATGAAGAGTGAAGTATGCTCCTTGTTTCTGAAATTGTTTGTCGCGACATAAAATTCTGAGAAGGGGAAGAAATTGTGTCGCAACAAACATAAAAGGGGAGAAAATGGAAAATATTGAAAAAAATGTTGCAACAAAGCTACAATGATACATGTCCCGAACAAATGCTACTATGTCTAGCGTAAACTAAGCATGTCGCGACAAAAGGCGTATGTCGTGACATAGAATAATAATGTCGCGACAAAAACAGTAAATGGGCTTGCACTGAAACCCACGTCATTTGCCATGATTTTTGGCCCAGCATCATTTATTGGGGCTATAAATAACAAGCCCTAGAGCAGAAAAAAAAAAAAAAAAAAAAGATGGAAACGGAAAAATGCAAAGTCGCCATTTTAGGAACGATACTTGATGATAGAATAGTATTTTATTTTCTTAGAGATTTTTATATTTTTTCTTTTCTATTTTTCTTCTTGTATTTCTTTTATTTTCCATTTCTTAGATCTGGAATAATCGATCTGAGTTGTAATTTTGAACTGAGATCAATGAATATTTAGTTATATTTTATGTTTGATCTTCAAGGTTCTTCTGGGATTATTTCTAGAATTACTTTCTGGAATTTATTTCTGGAATCCCTTTTTCTTCAGTTTGTTTACAACTTCAATTCATTTGTTTGGCCAACTAGTTGTTGATGTTTGTGAACCAGTGATGGAAGGCTAAGCTCTTGCTAGGAAAGGTTTTGGTGTTCTAGTTATGATTTGTAGCATTTAAATGATTGTTTTGGGTTTTGAGAATTGAATTGATATAATCAGTATTGTTCATGTAGTGAAACGGTTCTTGATATCAAGTCATTATACCCAGAATAGAGTTGTATCTATGTTCTGATTTCCAATAAGCCCTCTGAGTGACATAGAGATGGAGATTCCTAAGAGCACATGAGCAGTAATGTGGGGTATGCTGGACTGATATATTTAGAACTAATATACTCTAAATGTCACTCCAATAAATCATCAAGTGATTGTTCTTGTAAAACCCAAGAAACATTAAATTTTTCCAAAAAATGGCAAAACAGTAAATTGTCATAGTAGTACAGGTTGAAAACTTGGAAATTTTCTAGATCTTAGATGATGAAACAGACCTCACCATTGGATTCGTCTCTCAAACTCTAGTTACCCAAACAAATTTTGTCCCATTCTGAGACAGTCGGATTTTCACGTTTTTCGGGGTGATGAATGTCTAGTGACTCCCGGGTACAAAATTGTTTACAAAAATCTTGGAAGTTAGGAAATGACTTGAGTTAAGTTCATGGGATATGAGTTGAACTTGAATGGAGACAAAATCAATCGATTCGGTCCAGAATCAAACCCGAACGAGGGTGGACACGTGGCACGACGTGGGCCACACATCCAACTTAAACTTAAGTAGGGACAAAAGAGGAATTAGGGAAAAAAGAGCTCATTTTCTGGTTTTGGCCAGGAAGAGAGAGAGAAGAGAGAAGAGGAGGCGAGGCTTCCTCTTGAATCTGAGAGTTACGTGGTGGTTTTGCGGAAGACTAAGAGCGATAGATCATTCCATTCTGAGGATGCGCATGGGTATCTAGAAAGATGGATTTCGCCGAAGATCCAAGAAAGGAGATCTTGGGATATCAAAGTTATCGGGTTTAGGAGGCTTCCTACCCGTGTATCACGCTCCAAAAGGTGAGGGATTCTTCTTACCTTAGAGTACTTTCCATCTTTGGGCCAGAAAAAGAGGGTTTTTCGTTTAAGGGCCTGTTTGGCAAAGAAAAACTGGATTTTCAAGTTCTGCTAAATGTTCCTTCACCTAGGCGAAGGTGTGAATCTTCTCAAGGAAGATTGGTTCTTCACCTAGGCGAAGGGATGGTTCGCCTAGGCAAAGGGTCGCCTAGGCTTGGGCATGTACACCTAAGCGAACCCAAGGACAGTGAATGTGGATTTTCTAGTCCGCCTAGGCAAGGCGTTGCTCGCCTAGGCGAACAACTTCACCTAGGCAAAGGGAGGCTACGCTTAGGAAGGCTTCTTCTTGTTTGGGCTGTGTTTATAAGCTGTTGGGAGGTCATCTCGTGCTTGATTTGTGATTGTTGTGGCTTGCTTCGGGGGCCATTGTATGACTAGTTTGGAGTGTGTCATTGCTTGATAAGAGTGACATGTTTGGATGTCAATGTGTGTGCTCTCTAATATTAATAGACGTAATGATGAGTCTATAATAATGCGAATGGCGGTTGACGATTGAGTGTGCCACTACTTGACAATGTAGTGACCTATTCGGTAGATGTCAATATGAGTACTCCAACGTATTGACATGTGATGAATTGTTATGTACAATGGCCATTACATGGCTTGCTTGTATGTGTGTCATTGCTTGATCATAGAATGACATGTTGAATGTAAATGTTAATATATGCTTGTATGATATATTGACATGAATGAAATGATGTATGGAAGTCATATGCAAGTGATGTGATTGTCCATGACACTAATTCGCGTGTGTGTATGTGGCACAGTCGGTGTGCGAATCAACAATATTTATAACCTAACCTCGTGCGGCATAGCATAGCGCTACTATAGTGCAGTGATTACAGGATCATCACAAGGATGGGTTTTCTTCATGTAAATGACTCTGATGAAATTTAAGCTGGTGAATTCATTTTGGATTTTGGGTTGTTATAAAAGAGTGGGCTTTGGTAGTTGAAATCGTGACCAAAGTGATGTAAAAATATAGAAAGAATTCCCTTTAAGTGTTAGGTCACTGGGCTTGGGTTCTTGGGGCAAATGAGGGATTCTTCGAGTCTTTTCCTCGCATTGGGGATAGTAACATATAGTTACCTCCCGAATCAGATTTTGGTTTAGCTATAAAACTTGACCCTCAATAACTATCCTTTGAAAACGACATTCAATGGTCATTAATGTTCTCAATCGGTTAAAAACCTATCTCCTTGAGTCACCTTCCAATGGCTCATAAATGATAACTAATCGACATCACAGGATCCAATAATAAGCATCCAATGAGCCGTAAAAGCTTACCATATACTAACCATTCAAGGTGAATCGAAGGGATCGAAGCCTAAAGTTGAAGGAGAGAACATCAATGGAAGAGAATACCTACGTTGAAAACATGAGAGCCCTGCACACGAGGTTCCCTTGCTGGTGCCCTGCTTGAGGAAGGAGGCAGTTTAGCCGCTCATCCTCTGGGTTGTCATCCTCAGGGGGTGTTTGGCTAGTGAAAATGAGAGAAAATGGAAAGAAAAAAGGAGCTTGTTAAATGAGCCTCCCGAAAATATCTTGAAAGATTTTCGATTCTTCTGAAAGTGTTGTTTTGGGGATTATATACCACCAAAGCCATACAAATTACCAAAATAAAAAAAAAGGGTAAACTATTATAGGGACAAAAAGAGAAGAAATCAACAAATGAGGAACAAAAGTCAACAAAAATTCGCAAGGCTACTTGCGAAAAGTGCGACCTTGCGAGAATTTTTTGCGATCATATTTCTTGAATTTCTTGATGATTTCTTTGCTTCTTCTCTACATGCTTCTCATTACGTGTACCGCCTACTGACTCGAGTTCGATTGATTTCTTATTGCTCGAGCTACATCCTGTCTTGATATTTACTTTGTGAAACTACAAAAATTGCTATAAAATTTATCAAAAGCATTGCTAGGTCATCAACATGCCAATTGGGTCAATTTAGCTGATTACTACGCAAAAAGTGTTCAAAACCCAGACTTTTAAGAGTATGAAACATCACTATTTGGGTAATAATCACTCCCCCCAACCGACACATTGCTAGTCCCTTAGCAATAAAGGAAGAATAAAAGCAAATCAAAAGCAGAAAGAAATATATATATATATATCTATACAAAAAATGGTTTCTGCGAATAAAATGAGGGATAACACTTCGACTTTCATAGTCACCAACATCTTACCTAAAGACTATCTCAGGAATAGTGTGTGCTAAACATATTCAAGTGTCAAAAGAGTGTTAACTCCTAGAGAACCAACCTGAAACCTTCCATAAAAACCTAAGTGTTAACTTGATTAGCTTTCAAACATAGTCTGCCAAACTGTACTCCCCTCCCAACCTAGTTCTTTTCTATACATAGCAAATTAACTAACCTCAATAGATGAGGACCACGGCTTTGTTCCTGACTCTTTTTGTGTTGGCAGGGTTGCAATGCGGGGGGTCGAGCTCCTGAAGTGTCGATATGTGGGGTCCGCAGGTGACTCGACTAATTAGGTTTAGGGCATCGAGTCATAAGGATCTCTGGCCTGCAACTCTTGGGTTTTACCTCGGACTTTTAATAGGCTAAAGACTCAAACACACAATTTTCTGGCTCACCTATCCACCCGTGTAACGAGCAACAAAGTCGGTGACTCCCAATAGGCTTTAAAGACTTTTGCCATATACCCCTCAGATTGTGCTTGGGTTTCCAGGCAAGTGTCACAAAATTTTTTTTCTTTTCTTTTTTCTTTTTCTTTGTTTTTTTTTTTTTAAAGACACATTGGTCTTTTATTCAGGGGTCCTAACATATTAAAGGTGGTCAAAAGTACTAGGCCATACTTTTTCTGGGTTTAGGAGGCAAGACTGTTTCTCAGCTTATAATTGAAGTCTAATGTGTGCCGGTGTGGATTTAGTTCAGAAATTAAGGAAGAAATAAAGTGAAAATGAAAAATTTCAGTTCATCAACTCGATAAGAAAAAACACCATCTAACATCAGCAACATTATATGAGAGCTCAATTTCTCATATAGAAGTTGAGGCATTACAAAAAAAAAAATTTGTAAGTAGAGAAATGAAAAACAACAACTAAAACATGTGTTAAGAAACTAAAAACATATACTTGTATATAAAGAAAACAAACTCTTATGAGAGTCATTGACTAAAACCATGGACTTTGCTCAGAAACATAAATGGCACTTCCTTCATTAACTCTCCCCACAATCAAATATGACATTGTCCTCAATAGGTCTGGAGTAGAAACTGAATTAAGGAAGTGATACCTCCTCAAGTAGTCGTGGAGGGTGAAACATAAATATCCTCTTGGCGTGTCGTGGGAGTGGAGGATGAGCGGTGGTGGAGCGGTTGAAGCTCTTGAGGGGAGCGGGATAAGCTATGGCTGGAGCGTAGATGGGTATAGCCCGATGATCTTGTGGCTCTTTGTTGGAGTTGTATGATCTCTTGCTAATCTGTGGTTGTTGCTACTAGAGTGAGAGGGATAGGTGGCAAGCCCAGGTGTTGCTGAACCTGAGCAAGGATGGTTGTATTCTAAGCAAGAATAGTTGTATTATGAGCAAGGACAGCTTCGGTGCGAGCCATTTTCTTGGCCATGGCAGCTTGTGTAGCGACGGGCGGGATGTAGCCCATGAAAATTACGAGCCGGCGGCCGTGATGGCAAAAGAAATCTGGCTTGATGATGTGAAGATGGGTATCCTTTGGTGGTGAGAAGAGAGGTGGGGTCGGCTAAACTTGATGGAGGCGGGAATGAGAGATGGAGTTACAAGCAACGGTGGAGTAAACTAGCAGGTTAGAGAAAGCGATGGGGGTGGTGGTGGGGTTGAGGCTCTGAGTGGGGTTGTTGGAGAAATTTATTGGTCTGTGGTGGATCTCTTTGGGGCTGCCTCGTGAAGGTGGGAAGAGGAGGACCCGAGGGCGCAGCGCCACTTCTCAGCGGTAAATGTGGGCTCATGAGCTCGACGGAAGGTCTCTGTGGGGCTCCATTAGGAAGAAGCCTAGGTGCTCCGATACATGACGAACAGCCGCGAGCAACGATGGAATGGTCTCGGCTCGTTTGAGGTGTAGCCAGTGTATCTTCTCTTGAAGTGGAAGGGATGTCATAATAATCTGCGGGGCTAAACGAAGCCATCAGAAATGCGTATGGGGCCTCAGATAGCCAGCCTGAACAAGATGCTAAAAATAGATTGGATGACGTATATGGTCATGAACATCCACGGTAGAAGTTGTCTCGAGAACAAAATAGAGATTAAATTTATTATGTCTCGTGGGGATCTGACCCTCTCCCGGGGTGAAGGATGTGTCCACTGCCTATAGTCTGCGGAATTGGCCATAATCACTGGAAGGTGAAAAGCGGCGGCTATATCAGCTGCCCTAAGGATGCCCTAACGGTCATCAATGGTGAAGCGGATAGCAGTGGGATTGTGTTCACCTCAGGACGTCATGGACTAGTAGAAGTCGATCACTACCCTCGGATAGAAGAATTGACAATGAGTCATAAATGGCTCTAGAGAGTAACGTTGAACAAGTCCTATCGAGTCCCGGAGCTCTGGCAACAAATTCATTTGTTTTCAAACCAAACGCTTTTTGGATGTTGCACCTCAATGATCATTTATATTCAAAACCATATGTCTTTTTGTAGGTAGCGAATCTTCGAGGTCTCACCGTAGGCTTCGCAAGTCTTCCTATACTTTCACGAGCTTTCACCATTTAACACATGTATAACGAAAATAAGGGCTTTCACGGGGGGATATCACATCCCTACTTGCTGTGCAGAAACACATATTTTCATTTTCATGTATCTGGCCAGGTGCGACCTGTTGGACATTGTCCATCGTCTTAGGAGCCCACCGTCAAACGCAGAATGCAATGTTGATCCATACCATGCACTCACGGCCATTGCATGCGATGTCCCACGTGCATATCTGTCTGATGTGCCATTTCATGCCTATACCATGTCACATATATGATGAATGTTATATGAGAGAATTTAATCATCAATATCACCCGTGGATCATGGAAAATTATATCGATCGGCATACAAAATTTCCAAGCGATCACACATTTCATGTCAATATATTTGCACACACATATACCCGACATTAACAAGTCATCACGATCAAAGCAATGACATGTACATCCTCTGGTCAAATTGTGAAATAACATGTCCTGAATAGCCTCTGAACAAACCATACGGTAACTATCCGCCGCAAACTCATCACCGAAGTCATTACATTTAGGACATACATATTGACCTCCGATCAATTACCACTAAGCATGTCCTCAAACTCAAAAGCAATGACAACTTGATCCTCGAGACCAGTTGTAGCATAGAGATGCCACACAAAATATTCCACACAACAAGCCATAATAGACACTATTGGTTTCCAAACTGGGTTCGACCCAGTCCCCAACGGTCCGAAATGCGGACCTGAGCCATTAAACAACCTAGTTTTAGCAATCAGGAAATAGACCACTGGCAGTTTGTATGAGTCCCGATTTGGGTGATTCAAAAGCCTACATCAATTTTACAGATACAGTTATAATTTATATGGATAACACTAGTCCAAATTCCCTCTTTTTCCCAACCGAAAATTAGTCCTAAAATCTGGACAATGTATGGGGTCAAAACAGGGCAGCATGTGGCAGTCTCGGAAAATAGACCATAACTTGAGCTATAGAAGTCTAATTTTGTTGATTCAAAAGCCTACATCAAGTTCACAAATGCAGCTATAATTTCCATGGAGAACACTAGTCCAAATTCCCTCTTTTTTGCAACTAGAAATCAGTCCCAAAATATGGATAGTGTATAGGGTCAAAACAGGGCAGCTTTGTATGTGATCTGAAAAATTGACCATAACTTGGTATAAGTCGATTTGGGTGATTAACTACATCAAGTTTACATATACAAATATAATTTACATAAGAACACTAGCTAAATTCCCTCTTTTCCCAGCAGAAAATCAGTCCCAATATGTTTGTTTTGAGGCGAAATAGAGGCTGACATTCCATGCTAAAAAAATTTTACTTAGCTTGACCCCTTAGGCGAAAAAATACAACAACGACCCTTCAAATGGAAAATAAATCAAGGTAGTAAGAATCCCTACCTCTTGAAGCGTAGAATAACCGAAGGAGGTCTCGAGAACACCTCCTAATCCCGAAAAATTCGATTTCTCGAAACCTCTTCCTTTGGATCTTCGGTGAAATCTCTCTTTTTTGGTACCCACACGTAGCCCTCGTCGAGTAGATGAACTTTCGTTCTTGGTCTGACGAATTCCGACCGACGAAACTCTATAGATGGAAGAGAGAAGTCTTAGGAACTCTTTTTCTCTCCTCTCTTCCTCTCTCTCACGTACTGTCTAGAAAATGGGCTCTCCCTCTCCCAATTTCTCTTTTGTTCTAAATTAATGCTTAAGTTAGACATGTGGCTTATGTCGTGCCACGTGTCCTTGACTTATCCGGGTCCATTTATGTTCTGAAACAATTTATTTCGTCCCAGTTCAAGTTCAATTTATTTTAAATGAACTTTACTTAATTTATTTTCCACTTTCGAGATTTTTCTCAAAAATCTCATTTTCAGGTCCCATGTCCCGGACCTTTGGTCGGCAGCGTAAAAATTCCATTATAAAAATTCAACAAAAATTTATACAGGTAACTAGATTTCGCAAGACGTTCAACGATAAGGTCTGTTTCGTCATCTGAAATGTATAAAATTTTCAGATTTGCAACATGTACTATAGCAACAATTTACCGTTTTGCCCTTTTTTGAAAAATTTCAAATTTACTTAGGTTTTATATAAGGTGGACCGCTTGGCAGCTAGTGCGATAGCGACACAGGTGAGAGTGAAGGAGGACTGGCTAGAATTCTAGAAGCTCTGCCATTTGCGAAGGAGAGCGGTTACAAGGCGGATGTTAAAATGCCATTTGGAGGTTGAGCAAACATCTCTCCTATTAGAGCTCAGGGCGACCAAAGATGAGGTGTCCTCCCTCCGTTCTCAGGCGGGCAAGGACAAGAAGGTCATGGAGGAAGAGTATCAAAAGGCTCTAGAGGTGATCTTTGCCTATGGGTACAAGTGTTATGTGTTCAAACACAACATCTATGGAGACCATCCAAAGGTCAGTAAGGTATGCACGACTCATGACTACGCCTCCCGAATTCTTTTGCCTTGAACCCCGGCGCATCCCGGCGGTGCTGCCCAGGATGGCCAATAGGAACCACCTCCAATGAAAGCATGAGGAGACCCACATAGAGTTCTTTGGCGTCGAGGACCGAGAGCGGACTTTAGCCCTTCTTTTTCCATTCTTATTTTGTAATAATTTTTTTGTAAAGAGGCCTTGTCCGGCCACCATCATTTGTGTACTCTCTGGACGCTATTGGCCCTTTAATGAAATACACTTTTTTTGTCTACTTCGACTATTGTTTATTTTTATTTATCATCCCGACGTTATTGGTGCTCTTATAATTTCTAGTTTACTTAAGCTATTGATTCCTTTCATTATGCAACCCCTTTCCTTTATTCTGGGTTAGGATGGTCACTTTAGGACACCAACGTTAAGTTAGGAGCTAGCAATGTTCACCCTTGTGCCAGCAGGCAAGGCACCATCTTTGGGCCTTGGTTATAGCCAACAGGCCTAGGATCATCTTAGGGCTTGGTCAAGTACCAAAAATTTGGGAACTGATTAGAATTAACCGAAAGTCTTTATTTTGAACCATTTATTGGGAGTTAAGCACTTTTTGTGTATTGGTCGCGTAATTAACCCGGATTTGCACATTAGGTCCACTCTTATTCTCTTTGATGGCATTTTGTGGCTAATTTTGTAATTTTTAAAAATTGTTATGCTAAAATTGTTATGGTCGATCAACCTGGTATAGGTCGAACTTCAGTTGAAGATCATAAACCAAAGGAAGAAAGGCGAAATGATGGAAATTGGAACTGTGAGGAAATTTGGCCCGGTACGTAACGAAATTTTCATGTTCCTATGAAAATTTGTGAGTTGCGAAATTGCCAAACCTCTACCCTTTGTTCACCCAATCTTGTGCTTGTTCATCTGCCATTTATTTCTTCCTGTTTGCTCGTTTGACTGTTGATTTTGTTTCCTCTTTTGGTTTTTCTTCCATTTGCTCCCTATAATAGCTTTTGATTTTGGTTCTTTTGTAATTTGTAGTGAAGTAGGTATATAGCTCTCTGCCTGCATGTGAGAATCTTTGTTGCTCGTTAATAAATTAGGCGGAACCTTCCCGGCACATTCAGCCTTTCTTCCCTCCTCTACTTTCTCTCATTTTCTTTCACTTTCTCTCCCTTTCTCACTAGCCAAACACCCTCCAAGGATGACAACTTGGAGGATGAGTGGCTAGAAACCCTTTCTCCTTGAAGGAGAAGGTTGTTGGGTGCAGGATTTGAAGGCAACTAGAGGTTCCATGTTTTTCACGCAGGTATCCACTGTTGTTATTGTTCTCATTTTTTAAACTTTAGGTTTTGATCCCTTTTGAGTCACCTTGAATGGTTATTACTTGGTAAGCTTTTAGGCTCATTGGATGCTTAACGTTAGATCCATTGATGTTTGTTAGTTATCATTTATGATCCATTGTAAGGTGAGTCAAGGTGACTTGTGCTTTAATGTGAGGCCCAATGGCCGAGTGGATGCCATTTTGAAGGATATTTATTAAAGGGTCAATTTTATAGCTAAATGAAGATCAGGTTCGAAATGACTATAGGTCATCCTCCCCCGATGAGAGAAGGACCACAGAAACCCTCGGTTGCCCTAGGAATCCGACCCGGTGACTGGCTGCCAAGGAGTTCTATTTTACATTTTATTTCATTTCATTTTTAGTTTTAAACCCTCAAAACCTCACTGTTTTTACCAAACCTGAAAATCCAAATTGAAATTCACCATTTTGAATCAGTGTAAATCATTTTGTGCAAAGAAAACCCATCCCTGAGTTCGACCCTAGGCTGGCTATCTTTGCGTGTAAATTCTGGCGAGTAAGTTATAGGTTATAAATTTTGTTGGTTCGGAGCTGCATAGCTACACGTTTACGTGCGAATCAAATGGAGTCGTTGTCGGGGATGGTGCCTAAGTGCAATTGATGAACTATTGAACACTTGTGAACCTCATCACATGAATTTTCCTTTATCATCCTTTTTGGTATTTTACAGTAATTTTTTTTAGTTTCATTTCACTATTAAAAAAAAAAAAAAAAATTGTTGCAGGATTGTTTGTGTTGTTTATGTTGCCCTGTTCTTACTGCAGGAGTGCATGTTCTAGCGGGCTTGAATTGTGATCAAATGGAACACCTAGAGGGAGAGCCATACAGTCAATACCCAATGGAGAGAAACCTTATGCATATAGGTCCATGAGGGACTATATAAACCCTCCATGGGTGAGTACTCTACGTAGTTACTCCCGGCTACTACACCATGTGGGAGTACTTCTGACCACAATTGGGGGAACCACACAATTCCTCATGGAATCAAAGACCTCACAGTATACACCTCTGCTCCTCCATATTATGTTTCAACTCCTCAGCCACCCACGGCCACCACGGTTATCTCTTCGGTTAAGGGAAATCGCGAACTTGAGCAAGTGGTGGATACTTTTATAGGAGCGGAAATGATAATTTCGAGCCCGATAAAAAAAAATTGACACAATGGAGAGCAAAATTAACACATTGGAGAGCTCTCTAGACAAGAGAATTGATGGATTTCAAAGCGAAATTGATCAGAAATTTGACATCCTGTAGAACTTCATTTCAAGGCCCACCCGATGAAGCTTTACATTCATCGAGGAAGAGTCAGGAGGAAGAGTGCAGGTGACACCATGGTAGAGGGCAATGTCAATGGCATTTCTGAAGAGATTTGATAGAAATTTTGAATCTCGGTATTGGTGTAATAACTGCATCCATGGGAAAAGAACTCCCCAATGCTAACTGAGGGAGGTAGTAGAAAGGAAGTAGGGGAAGAGCTCCAAAAGCTTATCCTTGACGATACATAAATTTGGATCTAGTACTTTACTTGACGAGAAGCTTGACCCACTTTGCCCGGTGTATATCTGCCTTCACTGTAGCCGCAATCCACACCCAAAACTCGATCTTTGAAGCCAAGGCCATCCCACCTTCACTACCTATGCAATATTTAGGAAATTAGTGGCCTCGCCTCGCACTCACCACATCAAAAACATCGGGCACTGCGGATGGCGCTCAGGCTTGCCGTGCCTGGAGCACTGACCTAGCATTTCTGCCAAGCTCCACCCGCCCAATAGCCTCCAAAGACTAGAGAAACTGGTTTGGGGAGGCTCAATCACCCCCCCACCCACTTTTTGTTTTAATTTTCCTGCTTTACTTTATTTTATTTTGATTTATTTAGTTTTTCTCTTTAGATTTCCTCTAATTTTAATTTAATCCTTGTTTTTAGCTCATTTCTAATTTTCCTGCATCTTTCTTTAATTTTTCTTCGCTTATTTTCAAGCAGGTTCGAAGCTTAATTTTCACAGGAGACGCAAGAGCCTGGTACAAAACACACCAGTGTGGTTGCGAAGTCTCACAGATGCGAAAATTCGCAGCCGCAAAAAATTCGCAACCACCACTATCGCGACCGCTCATTTTTTTGTCTTTTATATATATATATATATATATATATATATATATATATATATATATATATATATATATATATATATATATATATATATATATATATATATATATATATATATATTAAAAAAATTAATTTATTATTATTATTATCTTTATCTTATATATTAAAAAAAATTTGTTCTTTGAAAATATTTAATAAATAAATAAATTTGTTCTTTGAAAATATTTAAAAAAAATAGTCTTTGAAAATATTTTTTTATTTATTTATTAAAAAAAAAAATTTTCGCAGGTTGCGAATTTTCGCAACCTTCTCCAATCTCGCAGCCCAATTTTGTTTTGACCATAACTTTCTCATCCAAACTCTATTTTAAGCGTTCTTGGTACCGTTGGAAATCTTAGAGAGTGTAGAATCTAAATCTAATGAGAAATAATACTTTTGAAATTTTTATAAAGGGCAATTTTTAAATGTCTAACCGGTCACTTTTTCCTCTTTTCTTCTCCTAACTTGTTCATTTGAAGCCCAAATGGAGTGAATAAGGTCTCGGTGGAAAGCTTTCGAAGTCTCCTATCCAAAAACGGGTACATTTCATCAAGGAGGTAGCATTTCATTCTCTAACTTTCCAATCCAAGCCCCATTATGACAATGTAATGGTCAGAGAGTTAGCGGCCAAGTGGCACTTATTTTGTGTTTTGTTTCCATTTTGAGCAAGCCTATTTTGTTAAGTTTAATGACTTGCTATTTAGTTCCCTTTTGTATAGTTGTTTGTTTTGTTTGTGAAGTTGTTTGTTTGTTTTTGAAAAGCTGAAAATATAGTCATTTTTTTTATATATAATACATACTATACAGCTCACTTTTTCAATTCTAAAATTGCACCCATTTTTTTGTATTTTGCCTAGCCTGCAGTTTGAAAAATTGAAACATTGTCCAATTCTGTTGATGTTAGATTGGTTTCATGCTTAATTAAGTGGATGATCGCTGAATTCTCAAGTTGCTTTCGACCTTTCTTCCACCTTTAGCTAACACACACTCGTGCACATGTGTTTCAACACAGTCAAGAACTCGCTCTAACCTCCTAAACTTTGCAAAACCTACTCTAGTTTCGTTGACTACCATTAATAGGTCACCCCATGAAAAGAAGGCCAATGTGTCTTCCAAAAGAAAAAGAAACAAAGAAAAAAGAAGAAAATTGCAACGCTGGGCTTCAAAACCCGAGCACCCGCTCGAGGGGTATACGGGCGAAAGTCTTTAAAGCCGTGTGCCCTAAGCCAATCGGGTCGAGTCACCACCAATGCTCGCTACACGGTGGATGGGCAGGAGTTTAGCAAGTTGTAGGTGCCGGAGTCTCGAAATCATTCAAGTCCCAGAAACCCGGGCGAGTTAGTGGTCGAAGATCCTGTGACTTGGTGCCCTAAGCCTTAATCGGGTCGGGAGACATCGCAGATCCCTGCTATATGGACTTTGGTAGGTCGATTCTCGAAGATCGCACCCTACAACACAAAAAAGAGTCAGAATAAGAGCGGGTCCTGGATCTATTTAAAGCATAGTCTCCTAGGTGGAGGCGCATTAGTTGGGGAGAGGCACTTAGCGCTTTATCGGGTTGAGAACTGATCAAACAAACACTTAGGTTTTAGTGGAAGTCTCTGGTTGATTCAACAAGAAGGAGGCTCTTGATACCAATTCCTGTATGGGCATTCTTTTTCCCTCTCGAGATAGTTATTAGCAAGGCTCTAAATGATTCTCATCGAGGTTAGGCATTACTCATTCACAACCAAATATCATTTTGTGAAATATACTCTTGATTCGTTTTGATTGCTCTCTCTTTCTTTCATTGTTAAGGGACTAGCAATGTGTAGGTTGGGGGTGTGATTAGTGCTCAAAAAGTGCTATTTTGAACCTTGTTTATTGCAGGTTTTGAGCATTTTTTGTGTACTAATCAACGTAATTAACCCGATTTGCACATTAAGGTCCCTACTATTCTACCGATGGCATTTTGTGGCTAATTTTGTAGTTTTTGAAAACTATTTATGCCAAAATTGTTGAGTCAATCCAAGCACGAAGAATTCGAGTCGAACTCGGGCTTATGATCAGAAACTGTATGGAAAGAAGAGCGTAAAATGCATGGAAATTGGAACTCGCAGAAATTTAGCAGCCTGACGGAATTTTCGCGAACCCGCGAAATCGCTGCTTCCCGCCACTGTTCACCCCCTGCGCACTTTTCTTCCTGCACTATTCCTTCCTGCTGCCCGTTTGACCTGTTAATTTTTGTTCCTCTTTTGGTTTGACATGTTCTAATGTGTCTACGATACATGATTTTCTGATGGCGCATTTCATGCATTTGTTGACGTTTCACCCCTATATATAGGTCTGACTTCGAGTGCTTCCTATCCACAAAGTCTTTCACATGCTGCGATTTATTTTCCTCTCTGTTCTTGTGAACTAGCAAGGATAAGAGAGCCATGAAGGAAGACTGTCGGAGAGCTCTGGAGTCGTCTTTCACCTATGGCTATGGGTGTTGTGTGTTCAAACACAACATCTGTGGATATCAATTAGAGGTTCTGAATTGTATGCCTAACTCTCCAAATTTTTCTTTCTACAGAGTGCTTTGCAACCCTTAAGTGCCCCCCTGTCTCAGCATCCTCTGAAGATGTGGCTGTCGGGGCACATCGTAGAGAGGTGGCGGAAGAGCCTGTGAGAGATGCCCCTCTCGGATATTTAAATGGAACATCCACTTCTTCTTCTTCTTTCTCTTCTTTCCGTAATGGCCCCAATATGGTCGCTCTTCTTCCTCCTCCTTTTTCCGTAGTGGCCTCAATATGGCCACTTGGACATATATCATCGTGTAACTAATGACACCATTGCCGTATTTATGAGATATAACTTTTTGTAACGGGCCCAATATGGTCGCTTGGACATATATCATCATGTAACTAATGACGCCATCGGGCGTATGGCGAGGATATAACTTTTTGTAATCTTTTACAAACGACCCCGAATTAAGATCATCATCATAAAATTAGCAGGCTATGACCATGTCCGGTATTACTAAAGTGTCGCAAAGCTTGGAGCCATCCGGGCTTTTGAAGTGCTAGCAGCTTGTGAGCCACCGTCAGTCTTTGAAAGCGCTAGCGTGCTTAGAGCCATAATCCGGGGTCTTTGAGAGTGCCGCAGTTTACAAACACAACCGGTCTTTTGAGAGTGTCTGGCTAAGAGCCACAGCCTCGTCTTTTGAAAGTGCCAAGAAGACAGTGAGCCAATAGCCGGTCTTTGAAAGTGTCGCAGCTTGGGAGCCATAGTTTTTCTGATTTTGTAAGTGCCAGCAAGATATCAGCCATATCTGGACTTTTGTGAGTGCCAATAGGATATCAGCCATATCTGCACTTTTGAGAAAAGGCAATTGCAAAATTTCAAAATATTTTAAAAACGGTCTTTATTGATAGTAATACTTTCCAAGGAAATTTTATTGGTAATACCTCTTCAGATGCATGGCATTCCACATTCTAGGTACAGGAGTCCCATCTAGCTTATTCAACGCATATGATCCGACTGCTCCCACTCGGACTACCGTATATGGCCCTTCACCGTTTGGTTGGAACTTCCCATCTGCTAGGTTCGCCATGTTTTCAAAGACTCTTCTCAAGACCAGGTCTCCATCTTGGAATGTACATGATTTTACCCGCCTGTTGTACAAGTCTGTCAATCTTTGCTAGTATGACGCTATGCTCATAACTACAACTTCGCGGAGCTCGTCTATCATATCTAGGTCTTTGGTAATGGCTTCAGCATTAGCATCTCCATGAATTCCAGTTTGAAGTGTGGGCATCCCAATTTCTGTGGGGATTATAGCCTCCATCCCATAAGTAAGAGCGAATGGCGACATCCTAGTTGGTTTCCGACTAGTCATTTTGTAGGCCCATAGAACTCCTGGTAGTTCATCTACCCATTTTCCTTTAGCCGAATGTTGACACTATTTCAAAGTCATAGGAGTATCTTATCGATGATTCCGCCTAATACTTTCTTTCAGGCGTGACCGTAAGTAAGGTTGAATACAAGTTCTCGACTTTCATCACAGTACCTCAGATACCCCGGCATCAAACTGGTGGCCCATTGTCAATCACTATCGAAGGCGGACGATGTTCTTCCATGTAAATTGGACCACATCTTTGTCTTTGATGAAGGCGAAGGCTTCAACTTCGACCCATTTGCTAAAATAGTATGTTCCTACCAATAATAGCTTTTTCTATGCCGGTAGTGTGTAAAGTATTCAACTATATCACCCCCATCACGGCGTCGTGGCCTGCTATGGTTGTCGTTCTAAGCCTAAGACCCTTGAAATGGGGGCTTACCGTTGGTAGCGATCACACTTCCTGACGTAGGCGGCTGCATCCGCCCTCATGTTTAGCCAGTAATAGCCCTGGGTATGGGCCCTGTGCTCCAAAGTTCTTTCACCTGGATGGTTTCCACATATTCTTTCATGGTGTTCTACCAACACATACTGCCCCTACTGGGTGGTGAGGCATTTAAGAGACAGGGTTGTTTAGAGAACGTTTATACAACTGCCTATTAAGAAGGGAAAATCGAGCCGCCTGAACTTGAATCTTGTTGGTCTCGACCCTACTATCCGAGAGTTCTCCCAAGCTCAGGTAGCAGACTATTAGAGTCATCCAGGAGGGACATGCTTCTTCTATCTCGTTCACCCGGCTGGCAGCAATTGACGACTCCAGCTGGTAATAGACAAGGAGGTGTATTTCTTTGGTTGGTACAGATGCGGCCATCGGCCGCTAAGGCATTCACTTTGCTAACCTTTGGGATATGCCTGCTTCTGGCCACAAAGCTTACAACTAGGCTTAACCAGCATACATACTTCTTATCGCGCGTTATCCTACATTTCAGATTCCCGCTTACCCGTCCTACCACTAGCTAGGAGTCACTTTGTATGATGATCTTTCTGCTGACATGAGATTACAAGATCTATACCTGGCCAGATTGCTTCACATTCTCGCTCTTTGCTGACAGGTCTAACCGTATGTACCGCTTTTATCCTCTCTCCCGGACAGCTTTAAGTTGCAAGCCAACATCGCCCCCGCTTACTCCGAAGCGCCATCCACACTAAGGATCCACCACCGGCGTTACCCGCCCGCCTACTGGGATTTCGCTAAAAGTTTACCAATATCTATCTTTATCGCTGCTTGAGGCTCAGACCGATACCAAACTCGCCAAATTTCAACAGCCCACCAAGCCATCCTTCCCGACAAGTCGAGTTTATGTATGGTGCTTCGCAAAGGAAGATTGGTTAGCACGACGATAAGGTGTGTCAAAGTATATGAGTTTTTTAAATACACATGAGATCAGCGCCGCTTGCTCTCGAGACTCCGCATATCGAGTTTCGCTCATATAGGGATCTTCTTACGAAAAACACTAGTCTCTGTTTCCGATTTTCATTTTCTTTAAACAGAGCTGCACACACTTAGACAACTAAAACTGCTAGGTAAAGATAAAGCGTATCACCTGCTTCGGGGCTAGCCAGAATTGGCGATTCGGTGGGATACTATTTGATTGCTATGAAAAGCTTGGTCGCATTCCTTATTCTAACCGCTCAGTTTGGCTCCCTTTAGAGTGGTGAAAAACGGCTTTAATCAATCTATAAAATGAGATACAAACCGCCCAAGAGCCACCATCCAGCCAGTCAGTTGCATCCCATACCCAACTAAGTGATGAGTCTAAAACTCATCTATTTTTAAGCCCATTTTTCAAGTATATTTCAAGCTTAAAAGTCTTATTTAATGTTAAATTATGGAATTTTCATCCAAATTTATGTTTTGCAGAAATTTGAAGAAAAGAAGCAGAAAAATAGAAAAAACAAAAAAAAATGAAGCAAAGGCAGTAATGTCGCAACACCAGAAGAACAATGTCGCAACATCATATGGAGAGTGTCATGCAGCTACACCAATGTCGCGACATCGGTTGAAATAGATAGATCAGAATTCTACAATGTCGCGACATCGCCATGACATAGGCTGCGACATCACTCAAGACTGTAGAACTCAAATTCAATGTTGCGACATCAGAACAGAGAATTATTTCAATGTCGCGACATCAACTCAATGTCGTGACATTAGCTGAAACAATCAGAATTATAGATGCAATATCGCGACATCAAAGTTTATCTACAATATTGCATCTTAAATGTCGCGACATCATCACAACACTACCACGATATCAATGGCAGAAGAGTAGAAATTACTGTCAACATCGCAGAACGACATCAACCAAGGCTTGAACACCGAGAACTAAACTCAGAATGTCGCAACATCGACGATGTCGCGACACGCATCAAAAGCAAACCAAGGTGGTGAGGACTTCAACTCAATGTCGTGGATCATCAGCACAATGTGGCTGACTCGCCTATGACATTGATAGAGGACCTCAAAACATCAAGTGTTCAATGTCGCAACATCATGGTTCCAATGTCACGACATCAACCCGAAACGCCGTGCGGAATATGCAATGTCACACATCTGATCAAGAATGCTAACATCACATCAAAGCAATTAAGGTGAAGGTCTTAATGCACCAATGTCACGATCGCTAGCAATGTCACACATCTGAAATGATTAGAACTACGCATCCACGCTACGACATCGCACATCAAAATTTAGTCACAATGAGCCAATGTCGAGACACCAAAGTAACCCAAGACATAGTAATTTCGATGTCGCGATAATGTCGCAACAAGACTAATGACACGCAGATTTAGGCAAGATTTTCTCGCTTTTCGAACGCCGTAATTATTGCCTCGCTTACAAGGCTCCAAGACCTGCCTATAAATAGAAACTCGGGGAAAGAGTATGGGAGCTTCCAACCACTTCACAAGTGAAAGCTTTTGGAAGAGCTGAAGTTTCATTGTATATAATTTTTTTTTCTTTTTATTTTTCTTTTCTTTACATTTTAGTTTTGTTTCTAGGTTTATTTTTCTTTCTTTTAGGATTAGAGTAGCATATCTGAGCTGATTCCGAGCTAGTTTGATTGTAAATCAAGCTTCAATTTCTGTCTAAACTTCAATGAAATCTGGGAATTTTTTTGGAATTCATTTTCCACAGTTTTGATTACATTTTCAATGAATTTATTTGATCAACCAGTCATTGTCATTTGTAATCTAGTAATGGAAAGCTGCTCCCTCCGGGAAGAATCTTTTGATGGGATTATGATTTGTAGTGTTTAATGTTGTTTTGGGTACAAAAACTAGAGTGATTTAACTGGTATTACTCCTACATTGAATTGTTCTTAATATCAGTGTTTGGTACACAAAAAGAGTTATATCAATGCTCTGATTTCTAGAAATCCCTCTGAGTGACACAGAGATGGACTACTTGAGAACAAGGAGTAGTCACTTGGGGATAAATTGCATTGATATTATTTGAACTAATGCACTTTTAGAATTACTTTGATACATCACTGGTGAAGATCTAACCTCTAACTTCAAGGTTCCCTCCTGGGTGACAGCAGGAGTGTGTTCCCGAGGCATATGATCCACCTATTGATCTAGTAGTTTAATTATGAGAGGTTTCACCTCAATTGAGAGGAATAATCTCAACCATGTGTTAGCTAAGATTCTAATCAAAGGGAGAGGGAATTCTTGTATAATTGATATTCAGGCACCACTATTTTGGGAGGGCTCAGATTATCCCGTCTACGGAGCAAGCAATTTCCAATCCTAAGAGATGGTCAGGAAGTAATCGAGAAGGAAACCGTCAATCTTAAAAGGATCAATCCTACGAGTAGCTTTTCACTCCACTCCGACCAGATGAGAAATGTGATAGATGGAGAGTGAAATGTGTGATGTGAGGAGAAATCCAAATGCTACACTAACTTACTCTTGGACAATTCCAAAGTTCATATCTAACACTTTATATTTTTTTGGAAACATGTAAATTGATAATCACAACACTGATTTCTTTCCTAATGTTACTTCAGTCCAGTGAATTCTCAAATCATGTATTTTAGAATTTCTTTATTTCTTTAATTTTTTTTACCTTAGAAAGTTAAATCTATCTTGGAATCTGAAAGTTCAAATAGTGAGGATCTTGAGTAGTAGGGGTAGTTGATTCTTTAAATTTTCTAATCAATCCTCGTGGGAATGATATCTAGACTTAAAAATCCACTTTATTACTTGTATGACCTATGCACTTGCAATAATTTGAGACTAAAACAAATTTTAATAGTATCATTTTAAACAATAGCAGAAAACATGCTTCACATATTCGATCAACAAGTTTCGTGGGTCATTGTTTCAAATCTAATAGTTCTTGGGTAGCAAATGTCGAAATTGGGTGATCACAATAGAGTGGTCTTAATACAATCTGGTCTCAACACTAAGGCGTCAACGATCTGATCTATATGCGACAGGGGAAGCCATTCGGCATGCTTCTGAGGTCCTGTGGTAGTCTACATACTTCCACCCACCGTCCTTGAACCACTCACAACATTGGCCACCATTCGGTTCTTACCTCTAATAAAACTTCGCTTCCTCGAAGATCAGCCCACCTCCGCCTAAATAACTGGATGGCGATCCCGGTGGAAACGCCTCACTTTCTCAAAGCTTTTACCGGCTCACACGGGGATAATATTCAGCTTGTGAGAGGCCAGCATCAAATCAATTCCAGTCATATCCGAGTAATTCCTGGCGAACACATCTATGTTTCTTAGCAATAAGCGCAGGTCGCCTCACGCCGGATAGCGTATAACTAACGTATGTGAACTTCTCCAACCCGCCACCCCACCACTTACCTGTAGGGATCTATGGTTAATGGGTCCTTCTTCACCCAACCTGAGCGCTGAACTCCGTAAGTTGCTATGCGGGGGTGTGGTCTTCTAGGGGATGACTCCCTGAGCTCTTCTCTCCTTTCTGTTCCCGTATGGATAACTGATAACACTACCGTGAGGCCAACTGACTGCTTAGGAGGTCAACTTGCCCCACGTTGGTCAAATAACTTACCATCTGGTGATATGTTGAAGGGACTACCTTCACTCCATGCGGGCCAGTCCTACGACTATGGTATCAGAAGTCTCTAAGTCTTGATAACCAAGAACAAAACTCGCAGTGACCTAGATCGCTTGCGAGGGAGCGTGATGTCTCCTAGTGTTGTGGTTGTTACGCCGTTAAAGCCAAAGAGGATCCGTCAGCCTAAGTTCAAAGATTCGAGGGTCATCCGATTGCTATCGGTAGCTACAACAAAGTATGTCGCTACGTCAGATCTACCAAGAACCCGTGCACATCAAAAACCGCTAATACATAAGATGAGTACCAAGGCATCATAATGGGGCATACGACCTGTTCTGGTTGACCAAGAACGGATATGGGCCATCATCACTTGGTTTCTTCACTCGCTACCTCCCGCGGTGGATAGCTTTTACTGGCTCGATTGTGGTCGCCTCATTTCTTCTCTCGCTGACGCTCGATTGATAATACCGGCCATCAAACCGCCTCCGGTCATATAATTTACGCCGGCTTGATTCTCCTGACGACTACCACGCCGCTGTAATTGCTCGCTGGTATTCAGATTCCGCCCCGATCGCCTTCCCCGACATAATTCTCTCTAAGGTGCCCTGCTTTGATTAGTTTTTCCACCAGGAACTTTAAGCTTTGGCACCCGTTGGTCTCGTGCCCGTGATCTCTATGATAATCGCACCGTATAGATGGGTTTCTCTAAAAGGGGTTTGTCTAGATCTGTGCAGGCCACTTGAAATCTGGCAAGTCGCGAATGAGAGGCAACAACCTCTCATATGAGATGTTCAGTAAAGTGAACCTTGGCTCCTCTTTTCGTGGATCGTCACAAAGGATTGCTTTCAGTTTTTACTCGACCTTCCTCTGACTTTTCGTATCAATTTCCTTCCCCTCCCAATAGTCAGCTTCCGACCGTCTTGCTTGTGATCATGATAGTTTGTGTTGTTGTGCGGATATTATCTTCCAGCTTTGAGTGCCTATTTGCCCACCTGTATAATTCTTCCATTGTCCCCAATAGGTCTAAAGACAATGAGTGGAAGAAATGAGTGGATGGCCCAAAACTTTTCCTGAAGTTCTAAAGGACTACGTCCATGCTATGTTTCCCACCGCCGGACGCTTACCCAAACCTCCTCGTGGAAGTCTCATGGATTCCTTCTCGCTTTAGGAAGGCCCAAAGAGCTAAAGCTCCTCTTTTTCGACCAATAAAAGATGCAGATGAATGCAATCCTGAATGTAATCCAAATCTCATTGAATGAGTTTCTATTGAATTAATGTAGGAGCCAGGAACCAAGAAGATATTCTGCAGACTAGTCAGAATACTTTGCACAATGTATGGTCGCTAGTTTCTGTTCAAAGTGTCACGTTCGATCAGAGGGAGCATTTGATCATAAGGGCCGCAGATTTCATCAAACATGGTAAAATATGGAAATACAAACTGCGTGGCCGTCAGAATTAAGAAATGCTGCCCTGGGGGGCGAAAAGAGCATGTCATCAAGCCCCCGAATCAAGGCTGCAGGCAGTGTATAGAATGTCAACCCTACACCGAAGGCGGGATGCATAGGCGGACTGTGTCGTCGAGCACCACACCGACGTGTTTCGGGGCTTCAGCGCTGGCTCGCTCCTATCACAAAAACATTCCTTACTTCGTGGGTGTCACTTAAAAGATCATTTAGGGCAATGAGTGCTTCTTCACTCAGCCCTTATGCTGCCTTGAGGATTCCTTCTTAGTGGGGGCCTCATGGATGGGGACCTCTCGGAGGAGAATTCATCATCTGCTGGGGCATCACCGTCGCTGGAAATAATGGGCTATTTTCCTTTATTGAGGGCTATTGGATGTTTAGAACGATGGCCATCTTGCAATATCTCTTTCCAAGGGTCGCAGCTTTGGCCATCAGGCCTACAATCGATTATTCTCATGTTAAACGCTCAACGCGAGCTTGTAATCTCTGCAGATCTGGCTCTCGCCGCTTCCTCTTGCTTCCTCTCCATCTCCCGACCTGGGCCGTAGGAACTTAATCTTCGTGTGTTTGATGCACTGGATTGTTCGACATTATAATCGCCTGTAGATCAAATAAAGGCACCAAAAGAGTTCTAAGTACTATACGCGAGAATCGCTGATGCCAAGCCCCGCAGCCATCAGGCGAGACTTTTTATTTAATTCCCACATACGGCGCCAATTGTTGGGACTTCAACACCCAACCCTCGAACGCCAAGTCAGGGTCTTGATCGTCGATTCCCCGAGCACAGCAACGCCAGAATCTCAATTATTTAACTTCCTGTGCATCACGGCTGATGCAACCAGTAAAAAGGGGCGATCCAACGGCAATGGATCGGTCGTCTCTCCGATGATTAAGTCAACAAAAAATACGGAAAGGGAGAAGAGAATAGACGCGGTTATAATTGCTTACCTTCCCTCGTGGGGGATCTTCCTGGTTTGCCGAATCTCCTTCCTATCTCAGGAAGGAATCTCCTATTTTTAGGGATAAATCTATTTTTTCTTATCAACGACTAATTCTTCCTTATCAGGGATTATCCTTCCCTTATCCAGGATTATCTCTCCGAGGAGTAAGGGATTCGAAAGCTGGAAAAATTCACTCTGATATCATCGCCTTTGCGATTCTTCCGCTCTAAGTGCTTATGCGTAACAAAACTTCATATGCGTAATTCTTACAAGGTGTAATGGACGGTTGGCGGACTTTAAAATCCCAAACGGACAAATTTCAAGCAAGCCTTTAAGAGTTTCGACTCATTTGCCTGCTACTTTTAGACTCTCCTCCTCGAGAGCTGGCTGTCCGCCTAGTCTTACGGCAAGTAAAATCGCAGCCTCTAAACTCACAGCCAAACGCTGGTGTCTGTGGGATCTTAAAGATCACAGACTCAAGAATTGTCATATGATTGATTACTGGCTTGTTGAGGTGGGGTTGGCTAAATACAAGTAAGGGACGGTATTTGCACACGAGTTGAGTTATACGTGAGGGAACAAATTAGAAGATGGAAACGGTTGAGAAAAAAGTTCAGTTGACCTAATCATGTTTTTTCCTTGTCTTTTTTGTTTTTCCAGGAATGGGGGGCAAAATTTGAGAATTATAGTAGCAATCACGGTTCCAACTTGATTTAGGCATTTAGCTAGCTGTTTGGCTGATTGGCCGATTCAATTACAAGCTCATCTGAATAATGATAAGTGTTTCAACATGGTGCATAACTAACATACAACCTGATAACTGGAAAAGATGTCCTAAATCAAAAAGTAAAAACTGAAAGATACATGGCTTGTTGCTGAAAACACAATACTTAACGCATCACCCTTGGAGCTTTTATACTAACTTTCCAATTGCATTGTCCAATCATCCTACTGAACACATATGGTAGCAGATTTAAGTATATAAATTGTGATGTATATTTAAGAACACCAGTATGGTAAACGTCTATACAATAGAATGAGAGCTCACCCAAAAGAAAAAAACAAAACCCAGAAAAAACAAAACAAAAATGTGGAAAGGAGGATAATTTATCTCAAATGAACTAAACACCAATGTTGTGGTCATATGAAGTAAATGTTGTGCTTAACCCATTCATTTCATCTAAAAGGTTAGTGTTTAGAATTTCCAAATCTTGAGTTGTATCCAACCTCCTCCTTGGGGAGTGCCATTGCATTCTGCTCTTGGCAACTACACCTCATGTTTCTTCTGGTCATGGCAAATTCCCGGGCTTTGCTTTTCCAAGAACCAACCTTCTCCAGCAAACCTCTCCTAAACAAATTTCTATCCTCTTGAGTAAGTTTATTACCTAAGTGCATTTTGGTAACATAACTGGCAGAGAGATGGGAGCCGTCGATCTTGGAGTGAAAAACAGCTAATATGAGTGGGGACCGGTAGACTGAGGCTTGGAAACCATGATCCCAGCCCTAACTAGGCTGATAAGACGATGAAGCCATGTTACTAATTCAAGAACGTATTTGTCTATCTTCTGCTTATCTGCGTGATATAGTGTCTGAAGGCGGATCAGGTTATGTTGTGTTGTTGTCTTCTTGCTAAACTCATTCCTGTCATGACACGTGCATCTTCATACAAGATACTTGATACAAACTACAGAACATGAGAAAGAGAGAGAGAGAGAGAGAGGAGAGAGAAAGATCATCACTAACCCAGTATTTGCCCACTCTCCAACCCACCCAAAACCTTGGTGTGCTCTGTTCCCAATTGCCATAGAAAAAATAAGGAAATGTTAATGCAGTGCAGGAAATATATTTTTAGTATAAAAAAAATATGGATGACAACTTTCTGTTGTTTTCACAGCAGAAATCTATTGCAGTGGGGTAAAGCATTACAGATCAACCTACTTGGTTGTGTTTGTTACTACTGGAACAAGCCATTGGAGAGTTTTTTCCATTTCAGCTTTGATTTGAGGAATTGTAAGCTGCATGTAAGTACAAATTGAAACAATTTAGAAGTTAAACAACATACAGTACAGTGCATATATGAGGGTGACTACTAGAGCTTAGATTGAGGTGGCCGAATAATCCTAACCTGAAACTGAATTGAAAAGGCTGGTTTCCAAAGCTACCTAAGAGCAAGCCTAGAACCAAACAATGTGTGACTAAAGGTTTGGTTGGGTGATTATAGATTCTATTATATGCCCATGAGCATATCACAAATTAAATTAAATTATTTCATGTTCAAAAGATGTTTGGAAAAAGTTGTTCCTGACCCAACTAGAGCCAGCCCAATCACTTTCAGAAGCTGTTACCATTTTATTCATGAGTAAGAGAATGGAGGAGGCTTCCCTAGTTCTGCAGACAAGAAGAAAAGCGAATTTAGTCACAAGCAACCAACAGGGAAAGCCTCCAACTTTTCCATAGAAGCTAAAGTTCTCCTGCCTACTTGCCATAGAGGCCTGGCTCAAGTGATAAAAGGATGGGATCGGGTTGTGGGAGCTTCCAGGTTCAAGTCTCAATTTTGACAAAGAAAAGAGAAAAAAAAAACAATTATCAATTAAAAATAATAACTCTCTGGTCTACCCAAGCTTGTCAGCTAAAAAACAGATTTTCCATCCTCTATTCTATACAAGTGAACCCCTTTCCACCCTTTTATTACAGTGCAAAATTATTATTCATGATCAAGTGAGCGGTGGCACTCATGATCACCCCCTTGTGAGAGAACACTATGATCAGTTAGGTTTAGGTTCTTTTTAGTCTACAAGATCACCAGAAGCAACAAAACCAAACAACAGTCAAGCTAGTATTGTTGCAACCCAGGATGAGATCAAGTCTATATTAGAAAATAATCAGATGAATCCAAGGTGGTCGGTTTGGTTTATTGTAAGGCTACACCAGGATTAAGTTTGCATCCTACAGCATGGCATTACCCCAAGGATTTTAAAGGATAAAAAGGTTCAAGTTCCATGATATTGAAAAATTAATAAAGTTGGAAAAAGTACTTGAAGTGGTAATTAAAAATGTCTATGATGCACGTATTAATGAGAAAAATCAACTACTTTATGTAACATACCTCTTCCTTCGCATCAACTGCTTGCAACTGGGAGCGCAGAGCTGCCTTAACACTGGCCGGCAACCCATGATATAATGTGTCCCTCATATTGGGAGGAAGGGAGGTAGGCCTAGATGCCTAAGAAAACATGAATTTCCATTCAAAAATTAATATCCGTTTTTCCATAAAACCATCACCCCAAAAATGAAATAAATACCAAAGCAAACAATGATTTAAACTTACTATGTTATCCATCTGATTGATAAGGTTGGCATAGTGTAATGCAAGGCCAGCGGCACCCAGTCTTTGAGGGCAATTGCTAGGTTCCTTGGTAGAAGATGTCAAACCTACCATAAATGAACAACAAATTATGAGTACAATTATCTAATCATGTTTTTCAAAATCAAAAAATCCAGAAAAAAGTCATCAAAACTTGAAATACCCATATTCTTGTGTCTTCTAGACATTAAACTTTGAACCAAGAGCATATTCTCATTTTAAATACCAAGGTTTTTGAATTAGCATGACCAAAGCACGACTAGAAAAGATTGTTTACGAACAAGGTGCGTTCAGTTACCAAGGTAATATTCACATAATCAAAACAGATCCATTTTTTTGCTCTGACATTTGTATTTAGTTCACAAATGGTACAGGCCAGTCACATGGCCAGTTTTGAAGAAAACTTTGCAACTTCTCTGAGTGCAATAGTGTGAGCCTCCTAAAGCAACTCTCCTTGCAGAATTCTCCAAAATTTAGTATTAAAGGAGGCTCCACATTATGCAACAGAAGGTACTTGCAAGTTTTGTCTAAAGCACCAATTCTGCAGACTATTACACTTCTCAGGTGATTCATGGATAACAAGCAAAACTTGTAAATATTCAATAATACTCCTAATAATTAATAAAAGGGAAACTGAGCCCCAGAAACCATTACTTGTGTAAATCGTCATGCCCAATCAGAACAAGTTTTGTGTTGCAAAATAACTAGTTAAGGATAACATATGATGGAGTATTCCTGTTTAAAATAGGTTTGTCATGCCACATTTCAGGGTTTGGGATCATAACATGTATCATGTTAACAGCCCTCTTTAACATGCCCCATGGCAATAGTAGAGAGGATAACATGTGGTAGAGCACTCCTATATTTAAAATGGATTTGACATGCACCATACCCAGAAATTGGACCCATAATGAGTATTGAGTTAACATCCTCCTTCACATGATTGACACCTAGGTTTGATGTGCCCCATACCCAGGTTTTGGGCCCATAAAATGATAGATAAATGGATAAAACAGTTGTAGCCGTAGATAAATAGAAAGGAGCAGCAGCAGAGTAACAATCGCAGTAGGAGGGTGCAGACTCAAACTCAAGCCCTCTAACTCTAGTACCAACCTTCCTAAAAGTTTAAGGTGCTAGAATTTGGGCCCAGAACATGTTAACAGTGATTGTTATTAAGTATATGTAACCATCCCCTTATTATGGTACTTTCATTAGACATAGATGATAAACCATGTAATTGACCGAGAGATAAATTAAGTTAAAATCATACTTTACTAAATCTTTTAGAGCAGAGAGAAGTAAAAAATGAATAAAAAAATTTGATACAAAACACACACACGTGTACTAATAGTATCCATAACATTCATGCAATCAATCGTTAATTTCTTTAAGATGCTGAGGGCCATACCATTACTTCCAAATGCCTCCAAGATCTCTTGATATATGAAGGTAGCAACATCAACAAGCTTCTCCACAATCTACAATGAGCAAAATGTTGTTGAATAAAATGATGTTAATTGTTGACCAACAAAAACATTCTAATCTGTCCTGAAGAAGGTAATAACAATTATAGATAATGAGGTTCTTTATGACCCACATTTTACAAGTAATTTCTGAGATTGGCTGCTCTATACATCCATAGAATTGCTATTAATATCAGAAAAGGCAGTATGCCATCCATTTCACAGAAAATGAAATTTTAACCAAGCATAGCAAGTAAGGTTCATAAATCAAAACAAATCTTTAAGAACACAAGATAGAAGCAACTTGAGGATGAATTTCTTAGAAAACGATTCCAAATCATGATTTTTCTTTCAGGCATTGTTTAAAAAAAAGGTGATTCATAATCATATACCTCCACCAAGTTTCTAGACCAAAGAGATTTCTTTTTCAAGCTCCTTACAAGCTTTCTTTGATGTTTTAGCTCACTTTGTAATATTGTGAGACTCTCTCCTACAATTGCAAAAAAAAAAAATGACCCGTTAATTTGAATACTGCACCCTTTTGGTTAAGCAAAAGGCAAACAAGTACTGTTAACAGTCATAAAAGAACATGGATTAATAAAAAGTTCATTCATGAATTTTTCACTTAGTCTAAGAGGGGAGAGAATGAACAGCATTAGAATGACAGATTGTAAATGGAAAATAAGGGCTCTTCAAAGCTAACAATAAACAGGAAGTGCAGAATGATAAAAATTGTTTTCCTTGAAATGAAAACATAATAGTTTCCTTTTTCCTTTTTTTTTCACTGAGGGCTCAATCAATTAAGTACAACCTTCATTTCTATCAAAAAAATGGCATTTCATTCTCATTATAAAAATTACAACCAATCTCCATAAAAATTAGATAAGTATCAACTCCAGCAGTTGTGGTTTGAGAGTATTAAAGATTAGTTAACATTCTATTGGTTAATTATATAGTTATAAGTATGAACCACATCTACCACAATTCAACCAAAAATCTAACATGAAAACCCAGATTATGTGAAAACATTTGCATTTCAAACTCTTCTACGAACTTCTAATAGCCTTAGTTTAGCCTGAACCAATAGATTCATCTAATTTTTCCATAAAACTGCATTGAATGCGCTTATTCTTGATTTCCAATTGATTAATCAAAGATGCATCATCAAGGAATGAAAATAAGTTTGAATTAGTTCAACTGTGATTGTACTAAATACTGTCATCTATCTATATAGAGGACCAAAACATTTGTTCTTCAATATCAATCTAAAAGTTAGCATTTGAAAGAAGAATGCCCTAAAGAGAGGGAAGAAAGAATGTGTCCGTACAGAGAGCAAGGAAAAATATAAATTGTACCCATTAACCAGAATGTGATGTTCCAGTAATCCTGCAACTCTGCCTTTTTTTTTAATTTTAAATTTTAAACAACTATTTAGAAATGCAGGAAAATCTATACACATCATATGAATTTGGAAAACAGAAAACAGCAAAGGTTAATTCAGAAAGACAACCAGGTCCAGAAGGATCAACATGGAATATACATGGAGAGACTAAACCTCAGTTCATATGTGAAATCCCAACCTAAATAGGTTCCAATTGAATTTTAGCAATCCCAAATCTGAACCAATTGTGGTACAGAAAATGCCACACTAATTACCTCATTTTTTTTTTATAAGTACACAATTTTGTCCCCACTGGGACTTGAACCTGGTTCCCTCCCCTCCTTATGCCCACGGCTAGCCCTTAACCATTGAGCTAAGCCTCATTGGCCCACACTAAATACCCCATTGCCATCACAAAATCAAAACTTTTGAAAGAACTCAAGGAATCGTAAGTTTTATAATTATAACTAGTTTGCAGTAGAGTATTGTATAATCCATTATTGAGGATTTTGTCTGAGACTTCCTAAGTGGCAACTAGTAATGAAACATCAAGCTTCTCAATTTAAAGGCAGCTTGATTTACAGACAAGACAATCACACTCCAACTCCAAAATTAGAAGCTACAGTACAATCAGACAGCCCCTAACACTTCCATTATATGCCATCTTAAAACTTCAAACATGAAAAATGCAGTTGCTCCAACAATTATCCTTCTGTAAATCCCCTACAATAACACTTATTCTTCAAATGGAATTCAATATTATTGTCTATTGTAACCTCCAAACTAGTGAATGAATTATGTTTCATTTAATCATCCAATGCAACATGCACCAACAACAGTCCAAATAAAGTTAAGGCAAAGAAAGCATTTCTGGGCTAGTCTCCTTGCCAAGCAATCTCACCAATTAATGGATTTTTTAAAACAAATTTTGCTCTTGAAAGAAAAACTCCATTTTAAGAATGAATATACCAAGATAATTCTCTAAAAAGGGAAATCACCTATTAAAAAAAATCTAGCAAGGGATATTGTGTTAGATAAACCAATTTTCCTAAAAGCTTACAGTTATCAAGATTCGGACCTATATCATGCTCTCCAACACTCACCCTCACATACAACCTCATACCAACATGTGGAGAGACAATCAAACCCATAGGCAAAACAAACAAGGATTGGCTCCTTTGGCTTGCACATGGCTCAATAAATTGGGGAAGTAAACATGTAGTGAAGTTCAAACTCATGATCTCTTGCAAAAAGACATTGTGACATCTTGCGGAAATGTATCTAAGGAATAGAATCCAAATCTTTATTGTTGGTGAGAAAAAAGATGATAGGTTTTGCCACTCTATGGTAACATAGAAAATGACAGTGTCATGGAAATTTCAGTACTGTCAACAGATTCGGGTTTTTTTCTGAGGGATTATTTTGAGGTTGAGATGGAAAATAAATAGTTGAAGGCATATTGCATGTAAAAAGAAAAAGAAATTAAAGATCGGAAAAACTGGATTTTCAAGAGGAAAAATAAAGATGAAAAAAACTAGACTTTCAAGGGCTCCAACAATGAAGACTCATCAAGGAAAAAGAAAGATTTTAGCAATAAAGGTTACAAAGACTAAACCTGAGGGGAAAAAGAGAGAGAAAGAAGAAGCAAACATGGCGTTGATACCATATTGGACAACTAATTTTCCTAAAAGCTTAATTTGTTAGAATTGGGCCACATATATATCATGATTTCAAACATATCATATTATCTTAATTTCTCTAGAAATTGTAATGCTTGGTCTGGTATTTTTTGCAGTCTAAAACTAAACCTAACCCTCTCTTAACAAATCAGATGCATGTCATAACAACTTCTTACAAAGGTAGCCAAGTTTTAAATCAACAAACCATAATAAGTTATACAGAAATAATTTTTCTTTTCTTCTTATTTTCAGGGGACACATAATCCTAGTCCATATACAAGAGCCCTTTAAATTCCTGAGAAGAGAAGACTCAATATCTATATAACATAGAGCTAAACAATACAAGGCACATACATTTACAGGTGAGCAGTTAAAAATAAAAATAAAAATTGAGACAAATTTAACCCAATATCCTTCACAAAGGAACAAAGAAAAATAAATAAAGAAAATCCTAGTTGCACGTCTAATAAAACTAAAATAAGAGAAAAGGACAATCCATGTCTAACCTCTACGAGGCAGATTCAAGGACTCTGCTTCCTCAAGCTTCCGTCGATAATCTTGTTCAAATCGGTCCTGAGCATTCAGCTCATGATATAATTCCTACAAATGCAGAAGGAATTAGCTTCTCAAAATATAACATAACTAACCTGTCACTACAATGTAAGATATGAAGGCAAAACGAACATTGCACCATTAATCAAGTATACTTATATAAATACAGAATAACAAGTTTCCTGCAGAAGCGGAAAATTTCAGGGAATGTATCCTATTTAAATCAGTGTTCCATGATTCTAGCAAATCAAGAAACACAAAAAATATATATATAAATAAAACTTTTTTAAAAAAGATGCATGAAAGAAGAAAAAATCCAAATGATTGTCCCACCAAATTACACTTTTATATGCATTTGGTTAGGACACATGGAATTAAAGTCATTTCAAAAGCCAAACAAACACAGGTAACCTTTCCCCTAGAGAAGAAAGAAGGAGAATACACAATCAAATAAGGCCTTAAACACACACAGAAATGGAGTACAGGACAAATCAATTGCCTACACAAAGACATGGGATATGAAACCCTGCTAGTAAGTGTGTCCGATACTTGCATGTTCAATACAATAAATAAATTACATGGCAGACTTTATATTAAATAACCATAACCAGTGTATTTACATGAAAAAGATTATGCAAAGGAAGCAGAGCAAGGCCTGTATTATTGAACTCAAAACACATTGCCATAACATAACATTCTCATATCACAAAGATAAGATGCACAAATTCTAATTCAGATTGTCAAGAGATATAGAATCATAAGTGTTGAAAACAGTGCTAAAAATATGGTGAACATGTCTTTCATGTCAACAATAGCCCAATAATCTAAGCCCTTGAGACCTAACTCAAGTGGTAAAGGGATGGGATGGAGTTACCGGAGGTTCTCAGTTCGAAACCCAATGTGGACAAAAAAGAAAGAAAAAACATTTACCTATCAAACAAATTGCTCAATAATCCAAAATAAGCAAGAGCGATCTAGCAAAAAGTGAAACAAAGCATCTGGACCTGGGATCAAATATCCATCCAGGCTCAGAAATGGCCATATCTTGTGTACTACAAGAGTAAGACAGTAAAACTGCAAGAAGGAAAAGAGAGAGAATCTACATGGACAAAAAGGAACCAAATTTTTAGTATATAGCCAAGGGCTCAGAATTAGAGGTGGAGATAACTAAATGCCACATGGACTTGCAATAATCCCATTAGTTGATCAATGATCATAGAATCCAAATCTTTAGACTTTTTAATGGCCACAATAATATAATCAAACTTTGAATTTGATGATCAAAGTACTTGTACAATCACACAAGTGAATCATGCACATAAAGTAAACATGATATATAGAAGGAAGACACTTTCAGATGAAATCAACTGTGCTTGTTTAGACAGAAATTTTATATGATTTCTGCCAAATAAATTAAGTTTTTTTCCCAAAGTAGTAATAATATCATATGTAGCATGCATAACAAGAAATCCAAAAGAAATTACCAATACAAAACTAAACTTACAGAAGTATACTGAGCCAAAGTAGTTAACTCTTGAACTGTCAGTTCTATCTCTTCTCTAGGTTGTTTATGACTGAGATCACCCATATCTAACCTGAAATTTTACAGCCATTCAATAAGTCTATTCGCAATGTAGGCAGATCAGTAACTTAACTTCAATGCAATAAAAATATCTACTCACTTTGAAAAATATCGATCCAGGTTGTGCCATTGTGGATCCTTACATAGATCTCCAAATCTAATTACTTCCCGTGAGAAAACATCAAATTCCTCTCTACATATAAACAAAATAATAATTAAAAAAACAAGCAAGATGATAAAAGATGATAAATGCTACAATTAATTTATATTGAACTAGGCACAGAAGATAAAGCAAAGCAAAGTAAACTATTCTCTCTCTAACAAGCAACAACAACCTTTTGTCAGCAGCAGCAATACTTAGCAACTCTTTCAAATCGGTGGAAACTAATTGTTGCACTCCTTCTGAATGTAAAATCTCCTTTTTCAGAAACTGGATATTCTCTTCAGAAAGAGATTGCCGTAGGTTTGCACCTTTTGCTATTGTATTAGCTACTTCAAATGCCAATATAGATATTTTATTTCCTCTGGAAGCAATACCAGATGCAAACCCACTGTTGGGATTCAAACTTGACATGCTACTTCCCAGTGTATCCAAGACTTCCACTGCCTTCTCTAGGCCCGCAACACCAGCCCTTCCCAGAAAAGAGCTCTTCTGGGGAACCTAGAAAACAAAAGTGCAGACTTGAAATAAATGATATAATCAAATTCAGAGGAAAAGAGGAACATGATAGCATTTAACCTATATATACATCCATCATACATACAAATTTTTATATATATATATATATATATATATATATATATATATTCATTTTATTAAATCTTGGGCAGTCAATAACAAAGCACATTTTTTTGAGAAGAAAATATCACAACTGAATCTTGTCCTAGTTTCTCCCTACTGAGTGCTATGCACTCCACGGTGCTTAACTAGCGAGTTACAATTGCATGGTTGTCTCGGATAACTAAGCCTACAAATAAATCTCAAAATATGTATGTGTGGATTTTCGGGCTATGTTTGGTTGCCGGAAAGTGCTGAGAAAAAAATGCAAAAAAGAAAATTATTTTTGATGTTTGGTTTCATCATAACCATATAAAATACAACAAAAAATCAAATATAATTAAAATTTGTCAAAAAATTAATATTTTAAAATTATTTAGCCTTTATAGAATAAAAGAATATAGGTAAAATGAGTTTGAAGGAAAATATAAAAAATAATTGATTGAATTTAACATATTTTTACTCTACTTTTTCTTTCCTTATATTTTTCTTCTCTAATTTCTTTCCCTTACATTTTCCCTCAAATTTTCCAAGAACCAAACATAACCTAGATGAAGTTCGACTTTAGTAATAGCAATCCAGTGGCCCTTCAAACATAGCCTAGGTGAATTTGATTTTAGTAATAGAAATTCAACGACCCTAATAATGTAAGCTGATCCAAAGAAAATCCCATGAGATAAATAGATCATGATTTTTTCCCCATCTGAATAGAATTCTTCTCTTGTATGTCCAGGAAAGCCACCTCTTCTTTTAGATTGTAGGAAAGAGAATCAAGGACAGACACCAGCTTATGATCCAATGCTTCAACAATCAAAGTAATCATCATTAGCACTGAATTTTATTTTTTTAACTCAGTACTGATAGATATATCTCTATTTTCCTATCATAAAATTAAAAAACAAATACATAAAACTAAGAAGGTAACTATTTCAGCTCTGCTATGCAGAATCCTCCAAGGCCCAACTCTGGCAAGATTTGGCAGGAGGATATTTCACCATGGTCATGGAGATAAAATGATGTCAATGAGAGAGAAAACTTGAAAGTGTTGATCAGAAAATTAATCCATTCGTTCAAATCATAATCATGGTGCAGTATCAGTTTGGATTTAAAAAGAATTGCTCGTATGCCATTCATTGATTCATTCCATTGTAATAAGCACCTGCTCTATCCATGCTATAAAGCACATCTTACTACTTTGGGGTTCATCTTCCAGGTTGCCAAATGCTCAAAAAACTGTCTTGAGACACATATCTGACTCTCCTAGCATCTTTCCAGCATTACGCATTGATACATAAACCATGAGCTTGCCTTATCTCCATAAAAACCGGATTCCTTATTAATTCCTCGCGTGTTAGTCCTATAATGTTTACCAACATCAATACACACATGTGAATCCTGACCTTATCTTAACAATTGTTGCAACACAAACTTTAGCCGCAGTTTAATGTTATGTGGGTGGAAATCCATTCACTATCCTGATTCCTTCATTTCTGGAGATCAACTATTAATTCTATTAATCACGCAAAAAATCTAAGTACAACAAAAAAATAGAACATGCTGAATGAATCATACCTTGTTTGGCACTGTTCTAGCAGGCGTCGAAGGTTTCAATTCTCGTGAAATTGAAAATGATAGCTCTCCATGATCGCACATATGCGGCGTCCTCTCAAAACCATCGACATTAGAATTAGAATATGAATAAGAATCCTCGTTTTGCTTAACAAAGTTCTTCTCTTTCTTCAACTTCCCAGAAAACCCTAAATTTTTTCCTGAATTTCGCTTTACCGTCCCGCCCGAGCATACCGCTCCCATTTTTCTTCAAATGATATTCCAAAAAAATTTCAAATTCGAACCTAACAGTAAAATCAAGAAAAATAGTGTCAACTTAGTATTCATCTGATTACCACCAAAACTGTAGCACAAAAATTCAAGTTCTTTTTCTACATATATTCTTGACATTTTCGGTTCAATAAAAACCAAAACAAGAAGAAGACGGTAAAAAGTAACTCCACTCAACTGAGCACAATACAACTATTTGGCTTAGCCGAGTTCTCGGTTGGCAAACCATAAGAACAAGGACCATGAGACTGGAATTTTCTTTTGGTATTCCTCCATTTTCTCAGCAACCAAACAGATGATCAAACCAAACCCTTACATACATAAACCATGTGTGATAAGATGATCCCCTAATTTACAAAGACAGAGCTCAGAGCATACCAGACACCGAGTCGAATTCTGAGAAAACCCAAGAGGGAAAGAGAATAATCGGATTAATTACAGTGAAACCGAATGCGAGAAACGGCCAGCATGAGGATGAGTCAAGAACGAAATCGAAGGGAGAAATGCGTTGATCCAAATAGTACAAATCTAGTGAAGAAAAAAAAACGCGTTATTTGGAAAACGGAAATCCCGTGTGTAAGCAGAAGGATTTGACTGAATTTAATGGAAGGTGCCAAACAGCGAGCAGAGATGATGACCGTTTTTTGATGTATTCTGTCTCTTGTGTGTCTGTGTTTAGACTTTGTAAAGAGAGAGAAAGAGAGCGGAGCGATATTAAGTCCTGCCCGCCGTCTGAAGTTTGGTGCGTGACGTTAATACGTCAGACTTAGAATGACCGTTTTACATTAATGCCCTTCTCAGATTTCCTGCGTTTCCAGGAAAATCCTTCTCAGCTAGTAAAAAAAAACCTCTGAGGCGCGCGCTTCTATTCCCCATTACTCAATTTTCTAACCTATACGAACGAGTGCCGCCGACCTATTAAAATACAAATTACGTGCCATTTTTGACAATTCCACAATTCTTTTTAACATAAAATTATTTTCAAAATAATGTAGATCGGGAATTAGTTTCAATTTTGCGGAAGAAAAAATTATTTTTTTTTTTTTAAGTATGTTCAAATCACAATGAATTCATATCTCGAAGACACCATATTATTTTATGATCCGATTGGATTAAAAAAACCATTTGAAACATTAATTTTGGAAGTCTAATCTTTCATAAATTTTTTATCATATTTTGATAAAAATACTCATATTATTTTGTTTTGTCCTAAAATAATATTGTTAAGACAAAAGATATTAATTTAATATAGTTTTTAAAAAAAATACCCTCGTAGCCATCAAATACGTATTAAAATTATATTTTTTAAAATTTGTTATTCTTAGGACAAAACTCTATTATTATTTTATAAAAACAACTCTTTCAAATTTCTAACAAAACAAAGGGTATTTCCATTTATAATCAATTGTTTTTCAAGAATAATTATCACGAAGAGTTAGATTTGTAATTTGTAGATTATTTGATAGCTTTTAACCATATTATTTCTTATTTCATTTCACCAACTTCATTATTTTATACTTAAATATCATGTTTAAAAGCACAATTTTATATCATCGAACATATACATAAGATAGTCGAATCTTTCCTAACTTAATCAATGGCCTCGAATTCGAGTTCTAAGAATACAATTTTGTTATATGGTTGAGTTTTATCGTCCTTTTAATTTTGATATGGTATGACTTAAATATGTATTTTGTGTGTATAGACCCACTTATAACACTCATGGTCTAAAAAAACATAATTTTATTATCTTATATTAAAATCGTGTCTTGTATATTAATGTTTCCATTTTACATTGTTCGAGCAACTTAACTTCATTTTATTATTTCATATATTAAAAATTATTTACATTCTTAAAAAGTTTATTTTTAATGTGTTCTTATTTAATATGAATGCTTTAGTAGTATTTGATAAAATTATTACAAGAACAAATATATAACTTAATATTTGATACTATTAAACTATATTTATGATTAGATTAAATTAAGTTAAGTTAAATTAAAACTTAAATAAAATCCAAATATCAACTTAATACAAAAATAATATATATTTAAATAAAATTGGCAATCAATACTAGAAATCAAAGAATTAACGAAGAATCTTCCATTACTAGAGGAAAAAAATAAAGGTATAAGAATGGAAATCTAACATGTGACGAAGAATACGGTACATTAATTATTCTCAAATTTTAATTTTAATTTCTCATTTTTAAAAATTAATGCACCATTTCTTATCAAAATATGGCGTAGGAAACGACTGAGATACGGTATCGATAAAATATATTTTTATCTGTGTGGTCAATTTGACTTTATTTTTAATAGGTTAAAACTTAAAAGCCGTTTCCACTTTCCAATGATAGTTGATCTTATATTAAATAGCTTTTTCCAATGATAGTTGATTTTGAAAAATATGCTCATTAATTTAGAAACAAAAAAAAAAAGCTTTAATTACTTGACTTAAAGATTGAAAGGAACTTATGTATTAAATTTGATGTTCTTGCTTAGAAAAAGTCGTATGCTTATACAAGTAGAATGTTCGTCGACATTGAAGTGGCATCAATCATCGAAACTATAAGGATCTTGATTGTCGAAGTTTATGGCGTGATAACGTAATATGAGCATACGTAAAAAGTGATTCGACGATGATGTATCGATACGTGTTCTCAAAGATAATTAAATCCGACCACAAAATAAAAAAAAAAACAAATAGATCATACAATTAGGATCTTCTCGATTTATAAGACGAGGTTCTCAAATCTCTTCTTAATTTTAAGGATAAAATCTTTTTTTTCTTATTAGTGATTAATCTTTTCATAAATAAAGGATTTAGAAACTAAGAAATCCGTTGATAAATATTTATTTTTCTTATTTTTCGCCTTTATATATTTATCCATAACGAAACTTTATATATATGGTAGAATAGCTAGCTAGAAGGCTCCGAAATACTAGACGAGTTACCTTGAAACAAGCATTTAAGAAGATACTTTGATTTTTTCAAACGGGTTTAAAACTCCTTTATCTGAAAAATGTCAACCTGATTTTAATACGATAAATATACTTAAACCATTTCATAACACGGGCGAAAACAACCCTAGACCCATTAAATAATGGATCTAAAGATCTTAATAGTCACAGACATGATATACATCATCATGTCCAAGTACATTTTGAATGGTCAAACGATCTGCATTTGTTTAATGCGTGGTCGGCCTCCGCCGGTGAACTACCCCCATAATAAAACAAGCGCTCTTAATCTAAATCCGAAAGAATAGTCTAATATAGTTGTTGGCTTTATCAAGAGTGTGAGTTACCTCATAAATTCATAATGGAATGGTTCAAACTCTATCTATGCCATGAAGTAGCAACCCTGTTTTGGAATCGACATAAAACGGAAACCATAAAATAGCAATAACATTTGCTTGTTTGCATGCCTAATTGTTGTGAGAGAAAACTTCTTATGTGTCTTTTGGCTATAGGGTGTAGGTCTATTTATAGACTTTAGACCTTGACATTTTCTTGAGTAACCTACCTAACCTTGTCTTATAACTAATTAATTAATGGATTTTATTACTAATTAGCTAGCTTTGATCCAAAACTTTGGCTTTTGATCAACAGGTTAAATTGTTTATGGAGCATAAATCTAACACCCTTAAGTTGTAAAAGAGCTGAAAGGGATTGACTTAAATAGTAAAAATGATAGCAGGAATTACAAGATATCTTAAGTTTCAATTCTTATGAGAATAAAGTATTTCACACTCAAATTCTTATAAGAAAATAATTATATAATATAATATGTCAAATGATTAGATATAAATTAAAAAAAAAGTAGCATCCATATGTTTTGTGGGTTTCCCTGAAAATAAAATTAAAAATAAATCAAACGTATTACCTTTATTTGCTACTTTAAATTTATTTTATTAATTTTAACTAATCAATATAAAGATTAAATGATTTAAAGATATATAAGTTTTATATTAATTTTATTTATATTTTATTTTCTTTCATATTTTTTAGTAGATATCCAAACACAACCTAAAAATATTTTATTGTTTAAAGAAAATGTTTTTTTAAAGTCAAATATAAATAAATCTATTTTTAAAAGCTTAGTATTCCTTAATCTTTATATTAATGAATTAAAGTAACTAATTTTTTGTGTTCTAAAGTAATCTCTTAAAAAAAATTACTATTATTATTTTGTTAATAAATCAGTTACGAATACGTCCTTAAAAGAATCAAAACTATAAAAAAGAATACCTTTTTTAATTTTCGTTACTTCGAAAGGAGGGTGAGATAGGAAAAAGGAGGTAAGGTAAGGTAAGGTAAGAACTAAGAAGAACCAGAGAGGGTCATAATAGTAATTTCGGATAAGGACATTTACGTATGGTCAGACTGCAGAATTGTCAGGGCTTGTGATTTGTGTAGACGAGAAAATGCAGTGTTACGTAATTTTGAATTGAAAAGGTCATAGCAAAAAACCCCCTAATAAATTTTATTTATTTATTTATTAAATTGACAAGGAAAAAGTCTACGAGTTTATCGGAAAGTAGTTGCTGTAGGGTCGTAGATATGGAAACGTGGAAGACAGTGATTGGATGGAGATGGTGGATACTTAAAGATATTTCAACGTTAAACACTTAAACCACGAAATGGGCGCCAACGAAGCCGGCTAAGCAATAAGCATCAATGAATCTTTGGGGGGCATTCACACACAGTCAGCAGCACCACATATTCGGTGCAGATTTCGTTGACTTCCGATGGGAAGGCCAGATGACTTTATCCTAGCCGTTTCCTTCTCTTAATCCTACGGCCATTATTTTATCCTTTATCTTTATTTTTTCCTTTTGTGATGAAGTCATTGCTAAGTATCCAACCGAATAAATAAATAAATATATTTTCTAAAGATATGTGATTCGTGACCTTGAGGGATTGGCTTAATTGGTAAAGGAAGATGGGTGTCGACTATGGGGCAGGGGTCTCTGATGGATCGGGTCGGGTCGAACTTTATATTTTTTTGGGGCGCCTGCTCTATCCTCTACGCTTTATATTGCAGGCCACGGCCCAAGGGCCGATGACTCAAAAACACTCCGCACGAGCGGCCCGACGACCAAGACGGGCGGCTTCATGCTTCCAATAATTATTATTATTTTTTAAAAATTTTAACCTCTTCCTTCAAGAACGGATGCACCAAGAAATTTATATATATATTCAATTTATATAATAAACTCTTTAACAAAATACATATTGTGCTGAGTTATATTATAACGTATTTATAAAAAATGTAACATAAAAGAATGTAAAGAATGAGTCTATCAAAGGTGCCCAAGGATCGCTTTCTTTACAGAGATCAAGAATTGTGCTTTATATGGGTTTCCACTTTTACTGACGAGCTGGAAAGCCTACCACAATTAACCTAAACGGTTTCACGACCCAACCCTTCTTAAAACGAACTCGGACTTTGCTTTATCCTCGTTTGATCGAATCAAACTCTCGAGTAGTAAATGTACTGAAAGTTCAGATAAGAACATAAATAAGAACATAAAATATTTTAATGCAAGTAAATAAATATAATATATATATATATATATATATATATATATATATATATATATATATATATATATATATATATATATATATATATATATATATATATATATATATATATATATATATCTCTTATTTGTATTTTTAATTTTAATAAGAAACCCAAAAAATAAAGAAATATAATCAAATAAATTAATGAAGGCTTGTTGGGTTCCTGTTTATATGTTGTCTAAAAAAGTGTTTTTTATTATATAAATTTAGTATTTTAAGTGTTCTATGATATTTTTAATAAAATAAATTGTGAATCTTCTATATGTTTTTCTTATTGTAAAAATAGTTTTTAAAAAAGGAAGAAAAAAAAAAGGCCTTCAGTTACTTTTTTTAATAAAATAAAATATATATTTCTGGTTTTCTACTAATATTTTTGGAATTTATTTAAATATGATATTTTAATTATTTTTTACAACTAAGAATATTTGATTTTTTTAGCAAAAAAATAATAATTTTATTTGATTCAAACTAACAATACATAAATAAAAAATCAAAATCTCTAAAAACCATAAATATGAAACAACATTCATGAATCAACTCAAAGTTTCATATCTGACAAATAGCCCAACCCGATCTCTATAGCATATCGATAATCACACCTGATTATCATTCCCGGAGCAAATAACTTCGCTCATCTATCGTCTTCAATAAGATAACTCATATTTATCAGCCTCCGAGCAAGATAACTACGCCATTCAATCATCAAAACATAAATAAATAACGTATCATGACTACAACTTATGACACCAAAACGACGATAACCACATAACGTATGAAGACGACAATAATCACATACAAGACTAAATCACCAAATAATAAATAAAAATCAAAAGACTAAGGTTTAGAGATGTATTTTCCTCATTTATGAACGTTTGAAATTAAAGATATTGGTTAAAAACAAAGCAATTATGTTTAAAAATACTGTACAACTAGGGGTGGGTATAAACCAATTAGAACTGTTCGGTTTTTTAATATATATATATTAAAATTTTAAAATCCAACAAATATGGTTCGGTTTTAATTTCAAAATTAAAAAAAAAATCGAATTCGTTATCTTCTAGACTTTTATTCTATTTTTTAGGTCTTGATTTTGAAACTTTCAAAATTTTAATTAGTTAGGACTTTTTATGGTCTTTTAAATTTCTACGTTATTTTAAAGATTTGAAAATTTGTTAAAAAGTTTACAACTGCTTCGTCCTAAGCTTTTACAGTTTACTCATTTTCTTGAGTATTCAATGTTCATAATAATGGCATATCAAGATTCGGATAAATCTTCAAATGTAATTATCTTTAATATCTTTTATAATTTATATTTTTGTTTTTTATTTTCTACAAAATTATTTATTGAAAAATAAAATTAATTCATTTAATTTAATTTTAGTTTTGTGGATAATTAATTATTATTCTAAAATAGTTTAATTATTATTTTTAAGTAAAACGTTTTATAGATAATTATTGTATGAAATAGTTTTATAGATAATTTTAATTTTTATTAGGTTTTCTTAAAATGATTATTTAGATAAATCTACGATTTATTGTGAATATTCTTCAATATTTTTATTTTTTAATGTTTATTAATATTTTTTTTATTATGATTTATTCTGATTATTCTTCAATATTTTTTTATTTTATTTTTTAATTAATTTGTTTAAGTATTAAAGGATAAATTTGATTTTGTTGTAAATGAGAAAAAGTATGAAGATAAATTCAAAGAAAAAAATCTGAAAAGAAAATGAGATAATGGAGTTTTATTCTCATGATTTTGACATCACTAAAATACAAATAAAAGAAGACTATTTATAAGTGTTTGGAGAATCCAATCTGCATGTAATCTCTTTTTAAGACAACTAATATATTTTACTTTACAAATGTGGCCAACATTCCTTTTGTAGAATGAGTGTCATTCACACATTCCCTTATAAAACCTCTTTGAATGACCATTATGGAACTTAAAGAAATTTGTTACAATTGTCTCGTTAAAAATCTTGCTAGTAAAACCCAGTGGGACAAAATTTGGACGAAGGGAAAAAAAGTGGTACATTAACATCCATTTATAGTCCCCCTCATGTCAATATCTTTCGGTTGACACATTTCAATCTTGTATATTAACTTTTTGAATATTGAGGTTAAGAATGACATTGTGAATAGATCTACTAGATTATCACTTTAACGTATTTTCCGGGTTTGTGATATGACTTTGTGTGGATTTGAAAGATAGCAAACATCTACATATCCGAGTAATTATGACTTTGACTCGTTTAAGTAAAATAGACTCATATCAGTAGTTCCTCGGAGATAACACAATACATGTTTGATGTCATTCCATTGTCTTCGAGTTTGAGGGAAACTGTACCTATCTAATAAATTGACAAAAAAACAATATCTAAACAATACAATTATCAAGATACATAAGTGCAGTAATAACACTAAGATATTTCAATGTCTTCGAGTTGGAGCAGAATTGTACCTAGCTAATAAGTTAACAGAAAAACAATATCTGGACAATACAATTATCAAGATACATAAGTGCACTAATATCACTAAGATATGGTACTTCATGATCAAATAAATTTTCACCATTTTCGTAATGACGAAATAAGTTATTTTTCACATCAAGTAATTTGACCACGGAGCTTAATGAACGTGTTTTATCCATATTAAAACGCTTCAACCCTTTAGTTGGAAAATGCTCAATCTATAGGTTAAGACAAAATTTTCTTTTCCCAATATATTTCATTTCAAATTCTCTCTTCAAATATTTTGAAGTTTATATGAGCTCTTTCGGAGTTCTAACAAGATTTAAATCATTAACTATACAATAATAATCTCAAATTTGGTTTGTGATTTCTTAATAAAAATGCACGACCATATAGGGTTGTTCACTCACAATTTTCTTTGATAAATACGCACTAAGGCAATTGTATCACATATGTATATATTGCTTCAGTTTCCATGAAGATCATTGTAACTTGATTGATTACATGTTACGAGGGTATATATTATTTGCTTCAAGCAATTTAAATCTTTTAGGGATTTTCATGTATTTATCTATGGATCCATATAAATATGGCTTGATAGCTTCCATGAGACTCACATCCAGTATTTCAGAGACTATTAAGGCGCTTTTGTACAAATGTCCATTTGTACCCAATAAGCTTTATATTTTTAGGCATTTGGATTACAGGTCCAAAACTTCTTGTTTTATTGTAATTCTGCATGCATAACCTTTTCTATTTTGGCCAATAATCTTTTTCGACAATCTTCCATATTTTGAGGTTCGGGATCTTCATCATTTTGTATGATGTTTAAGGCCACTGGGAAAATATTAAAAAGAAACAATATTATTTAAACCCCATTTTTCACATTTATGCGCATAACTTATTGAGATCTCATTACTTTCAAGTACATGTGTCTCTTCAGGGGCTTTTTGTGCATTTCCTACATCTTTAAGGGTTCCTTGTTTATTAAATATTTCTATAGGGGCTTGTTTCTCATCACGTGCCTTTACATGGACCTTTTGTTTATTATGTGCCTCTACGAGAGCCTTTTTTTTTATGTACCTTTATAGGAGCTTATTGTTCATCATGTGCCTCTACTAAGCATTTTGTTTATAAGCATTTTGTTTATTATGTATCTCTACAAAGTCTTTTTATTTATTATGTACCTCTATAGGAGCTTGTTATTCATTCATGTGTCTCTACTAGGACCCTTATTTATTATATGTCTCTATAAGGAGCATTTTGTTTACTATGTACCTTTACAAGGCTTCTCGTTTACTATATGCCTCTATAGGGGCTTTTCGTTTACTATGTGATTCTATAGGAGCTTCTCGTTTACTATATACCTCTACAAGGGTTTGTTTTTCATCATGTGCCTATACTAGAGTCTTTTGTATATTATGTACCTCTATAGGGGTTTCTCATTTACTATGTGCCTTTACAGGGCTTCTCGTTTAATGTGTGCCTCTAAAGGGGCATTTTGTCTTATTTGTTATTATTCAGGAGCGTTAATATTTTCTTATGTTCTCCTATTTCGAGGAATTATGTATCTAAGCTAATAGGTTTCCCCCGCTTTAGGCGTGTCTTATATTCATTCGCTAATTATCCTACAAGGACATCAATCCGTGCTATAATATTTAAAAATTCGGATGTGTGGCTTCGTCACTTTCCTTATTAATGAATACATTTGGTAATCGGTTTTGCAAGTTTTTGCAAATGAACGATCTTTTGAACTTCTAGTTCACATTGGTTTATATGAGGATCAGGATGAGACATCAAAAGTGCATTTAATGTAATTTATTGTCATTATTTTAGAATTGACTTTTATTCCCTTAATGGTGGAAACAAAATCTCATTAAAATAATAATTTGTAAATCTAGCAAGCAACATGTGAGCATTCATTGGATAAGATAATCTTCTGATTCTTTAATGGATATTTGTGTGAGTATTTTATGACTTGATGTATTATTGGAGACCTAAATTAACCTAACTTGTAATGCCAAATAATAAAAAAATTTGGGTTGTTGAACTTCTGGTTCACAACAACATATGGCTTAATAGACTTTATATTTACTTTGTTGGAGCCTTCATTTAAATTTAAAGTACCATAGATGATACTTACACTGGCACTTGTTAGTGTCAACCTCCATTCATTTTGAGATCCAATAACATATGGATTTTAGATACAACTAAAATGAAAACAAAACATAATATAAATAGCAATATAATTGATGCAATAACAAAGTTTATATATGAATTGATATAATAAATAGACAAGATATATAATTAAATAATAGTGTTTTCACCTTTTATTAAAGAGTCGGTCTTTTTAGTAAGACCACCAAAAAAATCATGGAATGTTAAGGCAAACTCATTACAACCAGTAAAGTTTATTTATGTTGCTTTCCTTTTTTTCTTTTATTAATGTTTGGTAAATGACCAAATGGTTAAGCATACAACAGTTATGCAACTGATGCCCTTGCATATAATATCTATAATAATAATTTCATGATTCTTGGAAGGTTTATCCCATATACACTTTTCATTTTATATCAATAATAATCCACTTCTGGTGGTTAGACTTTTCTTTTCCCAAGGATTTGAGATTATCAATATGATATTAGAAATTTTTTCCATGATTGTGATCAAGACTTGATTCTCATCCATGTCTATAAATTTGGGACGATATTGCATTCATTTTAGGGAATCAATTCGCACCCAATTGGACTAAACTGATGACTTTTCATCAAAATTTTAATAGTTTATTAAGCATCAAGGATCCGAGATAGACGGTTCCTTCTCCAAAATCAAATGTCATGAACTCAAATTTGGTGAGATTTGACATTATGAACAAACTTTTGGTATATTACAAAATAATGAGAATCAAATATATAATAAATTGATAAAAATAATAAAGATTTTGACTTATAACCAAAATCAAATATTTTTCTTTCAAGTTTTGATAATAAATAATAAAAAATCAAAACTAATATAAAAACTTAAAATTTAAATAGCCTTAAAGATCATAGAATTACCAGCAAAACATAGCAATTCATGTTAATAACGTGTTGTAAATCAAAAAAGTATGGAGAAAAATTCAGAGAAAGAAATTTGGAAAGATAATGAGATAATGAAGTTTTATTCTCATTACTTTGATATCACTAAAATACAAAAAAGATACGATTATTTTTAAGTGTTACGAGGAATTCAAATCTGAATATGATCTTTGTTTAAGAAGACTACTATATTTTACTTTACAAATTGATTGAGTATCATTTATACCTTCCCTTATAACAGATTTATTTTAATTTTACTTGATAATTTTTAGGAATTTGTTTGAGTATTAAAGGATGAAATTGATTGGATATGCTTAATGGTTATTTTGGATTTATATATATATATATATATATACATTTCAAATTGCTGAAATTTTTTTTTTTTTCGCTTTTGAAGAGAAAAATAATTTCATCGATTCAAACCACAAGATATCGACATAAAACATGATTATCAGACAACGAATCCATTCAAAGCTCATACATCATAATGAAACACATCACGTTACTATCGCGACTATAACAAGACTCCATATTATTCAAGTTCTGTATCATATTAACACCATTGATTTGATTTATTATATTTAATCGTATATACTTTGCACGAATCGCCTAAACACAAATAAACGTTGCACTAAGACGATAAAAACCGAAACATTGTATTAAGACGACACAACTACCCGTCGCACCAAGACGATGACAACTATACGCTGTACGGTCGACAATAATCACACGCAAGCACTGGCGGACGACATTAAATCACAAACAAATAAAACCTAAATTCATAAAGAATAATTACTTTATTTAAAAAAACGATTTAAATGTATGTACCTATGATTTTAAACAAATAATGACAAAAAAAAAAATCACCTTCATCACATGCGCATCAAAACGATAACTAAATCACGAAAAAATAAATAAAACAAATAAAAATCTAAATCAATATGAAATAACTACTTTATTAAAAAAAGAAAATTATAGAAAGATGTGTAAATGACTCATTTCATGAACGGATAAAAATCACACCCTCTACCAAAAGAAGAGAGGCCAAGAGGTGCTTATTTTTGTTATTGTGGATGTTTTTATTAGAATTATTTTAGTCGTGTTTTTCTTTCATTTTTTATGTCTATTTATGTTTTTTATTTGGTTAGTTGTCTTATTATAAATTTATTCTTTTATATTTATAGTTTATATTTCTTTCACCGTTCATTTATTTAATTTTTTTTAATATATTATTGTACTAAACTGTTGTAAAAATTTTTTGCAAAAATTATGACAATTAATTTTGATAATGCTATTTTAAAATTTATTAATAAAAAATTTAGAGAAAATTATAGATTTTTTGGATAATATTAAATATATTAGTTTTATTTTTTTATTTTTTTAATATTAAAAAATAGTATATTACTATTTTATTTTTTATTCAGGTTTCAAACCGTACCGATTTTATCGGTTTTATATTTCTAATTATCGTAAAATCGATTGATTATTCCGTTACGGTTTATATTAAAAACATAATCGAATAAACCGTGCACACTCCCGTGTTCTACCATATAAACAAAATAAGATAAAAATCTTTTAAGATTCAAGTAGATTTTAAAAATATTTTGAAAATTATTCTTGTACATTTGACTATGTTCTGGAAAATGTTTCTTTTTAAATATATGTGTTTTTTACAACTAAACATTTTGAGTTACAATATACTAAATTATTCCTTATTTTAAAATATATGTTAAAAAAACTAAATTGATTTATTTTTCCTCATTATATATATATATATATATATATATATATATATATATATATATATATATATATATATATATATATATATATATATATATATATATATATATATATATATATATATAGTTTTCAAATCACCATTAAAAAATAATTAAATGGATATTCTCTTAAAATATTATGTTTCTATTTTTTTTTTTTGGAAATAATATAAATTTATTTTTATTAATCATGGACCCATGGTCTTATGTTTGATCGTATTTTCTAATTATCTCATTATTTTCTTTGAATTACCACGATTGTATAGTTTATTATTCAATGTTTTAAAATTTAGATGGGATTGGTTCAAAAAAAAAAAAATTAGACGGGAGTGATCCTCCAACACTGACCTTTGATTCCAATTTAGTTTGACTCTAAACCATGAATTAGTAACTTTTTCAATTTGGTCAAGGATTCGATTTTTAAAGCATTTTTATTACTTATTTTGTCCTATGAGGGGTTGTGGAATGTGTTATTATTTATTTTGTCATGTGAGTGGTTGTGGAATGTGGTATTATCATATCCTATATCGAATATAGAAAAAAAAGCTCCTAACGATATATGATTATGGGTTCCTTTTAATATAATCGACAAGTTTTAAAACAGTGACAGCCCTTTAGATTTGAAGCTAAAAATAATCTACAGAGCTGATTTCTGAGTCCTTTGTTTGGCCCGGCCCAAAGTTGAGTCGGGTAATATTAATTTCATGACCATGGACTGTACCGCTAGAATTTATTTCTATTTTGAAGGGCGGTTTGAGAGTTTAGAGGGCTCATGATTTTGTCATGCTTACATGTGCATATATCAAGGTATGGTTTGTCCCTTTTGTTACCCTATTGAGGCAAGAGACAAACATAAGTAAAATTTGTAGCGTATTTCCAAATTTAACTTTGTTATATGATAAAATTTTAATTGCATTTAGTAATTACCGATGTCATAACTCAAAAACGCCTTTCGGTAATTAGGCCGACGCTTTCGCTTTTCGATTTAACGCCGAAAGCCTATTCAAATTTCATGTTCTCGGTTGCTTTTAAAATTCTCACGACTTATCACAAATTTTTTAAAAGCCTGGTCGTAGTGCTGTAACATTCGCTTTTCTATTCGTAAAAGTCATTTTCCATCAAAATAAGAATTTATTCAGAAGTTTATTTTCCACTAAAAATGTGCGAAAACTTAATCATCATTCAAAAGAAAGGCACAAGAACATTCACTACTAGTGACGACAACTTTAGTAGCCACGAGGCTACTCCCATCTCGAATCTTGCTTATTTTTTTTAATTCCCAAACTTATCTCATTTAAAAATTGAACGAGCATGACGGTAACAGAAAATTTAAACCCGCCTGCTTACATTCGATTTTTTGCTTTTATTTTTTTATTTTATATTTGCTTTTTATTTTTATTATATTAAAATTTAATATATTTCATAAAAAAGAAATATTATGAATTTTTATAAATTATTTATTAAAAATATTCTAATATTATTATTATTAATTATATTAAAATATAAAATAAAAATAATAAAAATATTTTTAAATATAATCTGACGAGCAGTACGTACGAGTAATAATACCTAAACTCCGCCTCAACCCGCCTTATTCGGTAAAATAAACAAAACTCGCTAAAACCCGACATGCTAAACCAAACATATCCTATTGCTAATGCGATGTTTTAACCCGAAATAATCCGCCCCGTCATATCTCTACTTACCACCTGGGGTAACGTTAAAACAAACAACTTAATACTACGCTATTAAATACTATTCAAAAGATAAACTCAAAAAAGTTTATTTAAAGATAAGTAAAAACAAATTAACTCTACTTCCTTATGCATATAACTAAAACGTCTTTTCGTTGCTAGTTTGCTGACAAAATAAAAAGAATATTTGACTTCCAAATGATGTTAAGAAAAATATAAAAAAATGAAGAAAGATAATTTATATATTTAAATTAATTTCAGAGACATGAGAAACTCAAATAATATTGATATTACTTTAAAATTATGTATTTTGAAGTTATATAACAAAAATAAAATCTTTGTGAAAATATTTAGTTTAAAAAAATTATAAGACAATTTGATGTTTGATAAAATAAAATCTTTATTTGTATTTTGAATTTTTGAATTTGATAAAACAATTTTAAAAATAATATTTTCATAATACTTTATTTTTCATTGTTATTTCTTAAAAATAAATTTAAAGAATCTGGGAAGAAAGAAATTGTTAAGAATATTATTTAATCAACTTTTTATTCCTTTCAATCATTTTTCTTTTTCCAAGATATCTTGCCATTCTTTTTGATAAACATATATCCTCATAATTATCCAAACGTTAAAATGAACTTTTTTTTAGTTAAATAACTTAAATATTATACGATTTTTAAAATTAATTTATAAAACTTAAATTTTCAGCAAAGATATCATTAGCATTAAAGTTTATAAATATCATTGAAAAATGCCAGGATTAAGAAACGAAATAAAATTCTTTAAAAAAAAATAAACAAAATAAAATATTACATTATATAGTAAGAGCTGTAAGACCAAATGAGCAATGCTCTTAAAAATACTAAACAGATCTCTATTAAATTAATAATCACTATAAACAAATGTTAATGGACGAATTACATAAAATAATAATTTAATGAAGAAAAAAAATGAATAAACTAAGTAAAATTCAGAAAATAATTTTCAAATTAAATGGACTTTGAAAATGAAAAATAAATTATTTTGAAAAATAAATAAAAAAAACAAAATAAAAGAACAAAACAAAATGAAAGTAACGAAAATTGGAGACTGGTTGAAGTTGGAGTCTGGTGGCTGTAGGATATCTCTGGAGAACTTCCAAGAGAACATTTCAATGCGTAACGGTAAAATAGATATTTTTAGCAAAAAAAATACATTATCCATGAAATAAGTATATGTGATCCCATTCGTAATTGACTGAAGATAGAAAAAGTTATTTATCTGCCAATAAATCTTCAATCATAAAATCAGATTCCACAACCTGGCTGATACTGGATATCCGATGACCCTAAATTTCGATTCCATATCATATGTAGATCGCGAAATCGCTTACCGTTTAAGACAGTATGCAGTTCTAATGTCGATCGAGGCATATGGTGAAAATTTAACTTGAATCCAAGCAAAGGATCGGGGATCGGGGAAAGGGATGCTAATAGTTTAATTTTTCTTCTGTTTCACCAACAGAATCTAAAGACACTTCGAGTGCTCGAAGTTTGATGTCATAGCATAACAAGAAGGTAACACACCTAGTTTATTCAAACAAAGCCTCTCCCACCCCACTCTCCACAGAACAAGAGATCGGAAATCGCTGGATACCCTTCAAGAAAAGATAGAAAAAGACAAAAGAAAAAAAGCACCAAACCCTAACATGACAAAGTAAAGATCGAGGCTTATAGTTATAGATCACTTTGAGTTATTCAACAAAGCTGTCCACAGTCACCGACCACAACAGTTTTGGAGGTGGTTCCAGACGAAGATCCGACCTTTTCAATGGCTTTCACCACATCCATCCCCTCAATAACCTTCCCAAACACCACGTGCTTACCATCCAGCCACGAGGTCTTGGCTGTGCAGATGAAAAACTGAGATCCATTGGTTCCAGGGCCAGCGTTTGCCATGGACAGGATTCCAGGGCCAGTGTGCTTGTGGATGAAGTTCTCGTCGGCGAACTTAGATCCATAGATCGATTCGCCACCAGTCCCATTTCCGGCGGTGAAATCACCTCCCTGGCACATGAAACCGGGGATGACTCGGTGGAACTTAGATCCCTTGTAGTGCAGAGGCTTTCCGCTGCGGCCGGCTCCCTTCTCGCCGGTGCAGAGAGCTCGGAAGTTCTCAGCGGTGCGGGGAACGGCATCGGCGTAAAGCTCCATCACGATCCGGCCGGCAGGAGCTCCGCCGACGGTCATATCAAAGAAGACCTTAGGGTTTGCCATCACAGACTCAGTGAATTACCGTCAAGGAGAAGGAGAAGGAGAAGGACCACTCAAGACCTACGCTAGGGTTCGGCGTGGAACGCGTTCATAAATAGGGTCATTCCATCTCGAATATCTTCTTGCTTGGAATCTTGGCCGTTAATTTCTGACACGCGTCACAATCCAATTCAAGGTATGGTTAGTTTTAACCATGGTTATATAACCCGACATAATCCGAGTTCCAGGATCCGAAAATCAGAAAGCAACAATAAAATATAGATATCGTCGAGGCCGTAATATATCCTTTAAAAGTCTCGTATCGTTTTTTGTTTTTTTGATATCAAAAGTCTCGTATCGTATTCCTTCTAGAAATTGAAATATTGTTATACAACTTATACTATATTATTATAATCATCTGGCCCAAAGGCCTCTGCTCCTCTCATTTTATTCCTTATGGCACTATCTAATTGCTCTCCCACAATAAAAAGGCGCTGTCTAATTAATTTTCTCAATGTCTGGCCTATCGCCATTGTTCGGTTGTTAGAAGCTATTATAGGAAGAAAAACGTATTGAAAACCATGTTTTATGGTTAAATACTACAAAAAGTGTAAAGAAAAAAAAATATAATTCGTGAAATTATTTTAAAAATGTAATGATATATATATATATATATATATATATATATATATATATATATATATATATATATATATATATATATATATATATATATATTTATTTATTTATTTCAAATCAGTGTTATCTAGTTATGTTGTCCTTCTGACTTTATATACATTTATATATATGATTAAAATTTTTAAAAGACAAATCATAATAATCTTTAAAATTAAACTTTGTAAAAAAATAAAATAATATGATTAACTCTATTACAAATATTGATATAACTCGGCTATAAAGAATAATAAAATTAAAAGAAAGCAAACAAAATAAACATAACGAAATTCCCAGCCATCACGTCAAGTCCGCAAAACAATAACTTAACGCGCTATTTATAACATCAACGTAAGACCCTAACAGACAACCAAAAGATAATTAAATAAATAACTAATAATAATAAAAATCATCATCAGACTTAGCATCTTATCTCATTTAGCCAGATACGAAGATACCTACGCTCCATCATTCCTCGCAGGCCAAAAAGACCCCGACTCCAAAGAGCCGAGACGAAATGTATGAATCGAACAATGAAAGATCCAAATGACGAAGATCATCATCTTATATTCAAGAGCATCGACCGTGACGATCACGCCATCTGATAAAGTGAAAACCATTTTAAACCACCATCTCTAAGTCACAACTTTATCACGATAATATCCACCATCTCCTTAGAATACTGTAACGAAGGCACAATTATGCACCTCTTCTAAATTTTCACACGCGACACACTGGGGAAGATAAAGCAGAAGGCTCTGTGCGCCTCATAGAAGAAATCCTCACATCAAAATACGTTGAAAATTGTGGCTAATATCCACGCCATTAGGCAAATCGCTAAGATATGACATCCCACTCTACGAACGATGTATGGGTCCACGCCTGCATAAAGTTTTTCAAAACGTTTAATTTTTTCGTAATCCACGCGAACTTCATGACATATTCACCAACATTAAATCTTTGGGATTCACGATGACATCAACAACCAGTTTATACCGTCATTACTTGTGGTAACTCTTTCGCCTTAATCTCAACACGTAAGTCATGGATGCTGCAAAGTTTTTGTAGGTTCAGATTACGGTTACAGGAGGCGGTAATGAACAAAGATCACGAAGGGCAGGTGAGTAGCCATTTACAATTTGAAACGGACTTTTACCTGAACGCTTAATGTATTCGTTATAGAAAACTTAGTCATGACAAAATTAAATCTCAAACACCTTGTTTTACCCCAACCAAACACCTAAGCATATCACATAAACTATGATCAATAACCTCAGTTTGACCATCAGTTTGAGGATGAAAATCATATGAAAATTTCAAAGTAGTGTCAAACAATTTCCAAAGAGTTTTCCAAAATAGCTAACAAATTTCACATCACTACCATATACAATGGTGGAAGGCAAACCATGCAATTTAACAACTTCTCTAAAAAATAATTTAGCAACATGTGAATTGTGAAGCATCATTGCTTTGTTAATGTAATAAAATGTGTCATCTAGAAAACCTCAAGCCAAGAACAACCAAATATAATCATGTCTCAAGAGTCCTAGGCAATCTAAGAACAAAGTCCAATAACATCCTTCCAAGGTTCATGAGGAACAAGAAGCCGAAAGATATAAACTAATAAGTTTTGTTTCTGTACTTAGCTGCACTAACATGTTCCGCATTGTGCAACTATCCTAACAACATCATTTTTTAGAGAAGGCTAATAAAATCTATCTTAAACCAATGCAATAATTTTCTCTCTCCCAAAATGTCCAGCTAAACCACCTGTATGCATCTCCCAAATTAATAAATCCCTAAATGATGTCCGAGGTATGCACAATTTAATCACTTTAAACAAATAACCATTTTCAACAAGAAAGTCAACATGCCTCGCGACTACCACACAACCTCATCATAAATAATACCAAAGTCAGAACTTGTAGAATACTCATCTTCAATCTATCAAAACCCAATGACATGAGCACCACATGAGCTAGCAACAGCCATCCATCATGTGATCATCAACTGCTATAATATCAAGACAAATGATTAATCACAAAGAATATTTATTAAAAATTCATCCCACTTAGCATGTCGAGGATTCAATTTCTTTTGTAAATTTAAAGGTTCTTTAAAAGTCAGTGGTCGAAACAAACACAAATTCGTGACAATAGATAAAACCTCCAAAAACGAAGACTCTACACTATAACATAAAACTCTTTATCATATGTAGAATATCGTCTTTTAGCATTGTGACCACAAGCCACTTCGTATTTAATCGAATGCAGACTCGCTTTTGCGGTCACTGAAACCATTTAAAACGATTCGAAGCCGCCACTCTATTTTTGCTTTATTTTAAAGGGGAAAACAAAATAAGAAAGAACCCTAAATGCGACTCATGTGTTAAGTGTTCCGAGAAAAACAAAGCCTGACTAGCGTCAAGTTACTCATCTAAGGCATTTATACGAGCTCAGAAGACTCCTTTTTGCTTCAGATAAAACAAGATTCTAAAACAAGTTTAGGAAATACAACTTTGACTAATCGATCAAGTGGATACCAAAAACAAGAATAATATAATAACACACTGTATATGTAAAACGAATGTAATAAATAACAACATATGAATAAGCCGAAATTAGGGGATGAGAAAAAATGCGCACTGAGGATATATCCAAAGGCTACTAATTAGAGACAATGCTAGTGTAATAACAAATATGAATATCTACATTTAATTGGAAATTTTGCTATATTGTGGTGTCAAATTATTTGTTAAAAGGATATATTTGATGCCGTGCTCTACCTAAGCCCATTTATATGTCACAATAAATTAACTCCACAAGATCCCATTTTATAGAAACTATAGAATTAATCACGTGTTTGGAATTTTTGAAAACTGATTTAAAATTGAAATTTTGAAATTGAAAGTTTGAAATATTGGAAATTAAGAATTCTGAAATGAATTTGAAGCTTAAGAATTTTGAATTGAGATTTTGAAATTGGAAGTTGAATTTTATAAATTTGAGATTTGAGTTTTAGAAATTTGAAATTAAAAATTGGGAGATTCGAATTTAGAACAGACACTTGAATTTGAAATTGGGAAATTGTAAATTTGAAATTGAAAACATAAAAAATGAAATTGAAAATGAGGGAATTGAATTTTTAAAATTGAAAACTTAGAAAAGAAAGAGATAAAATAAAATAAAATAAAATAAAATAAAATAAAATAAAAAAATAATAAAAAATAAAAAATAAAAAAATAAAAAAATAAAATAAAATAATAAATAAATAAATAAAATAAAAAATAAAAATACACGAGAGATCGACTGAAATTAGATATCTTGAATTTTGAGAAAATTGGAAAATATTATTTTGAAATTAAAACTTAGTAAAAGAAATTGAAAATTAGGAAAAAACGAAAATTTGTGAAACTGATATATATATTTTTTCCTCCTTATTCTCTTCTTCTCAGTTCCTTTCATCTCTTCCTATCATAAACCCACATAAACTCCATTTTCTAAACCTTATACACCCATGACCAACAACTTCTAAGTATTTCTTTAAGATTACATTTGCACTGCTACAAGTTCATCCGCACTATATTTACCTAGGAACATTCCTAACTAATAAACACACCATAGAATTTAACCTAATTTGAATAACACCTAAAAACATGAAACAACCAATCATCTAAACATCTTCAAATAAAAGAAAAATGATGCATATTCTTATAAACGGTCTGAAAACATCTTTAGATAACCAGCATACATATGAATAAAACAAATGAACTATTGTTCAGTAGCATCACGCGCATAACTAAATAATCAAAATAATGAAAGATGACTATGAATCTTGATTATGATGGTCATGGTTCCACCAAAAATCTCTAAGAAGATTCCTCCCTCCACAACGTAACTCAGCAATTGCTGACGGCAACTCATCAACCGCTCAAAAAATTTCAGACGCACTCGCTGGCCTCCATGCTGGATGCTCTCTTATCCTTTTTGTTCTTTTTTTTTACCTTTCCTCCTACCCGTTTTTGGCTCCTCTCTCTCCTCCAACCTTCCTTCTTTTTCTCCTCTTTCCCCTCTTCTTCCTCCTCCTCTCTCCGCTTTTGGCTCCCCACTTTCGACTATTTTTTTATTTCCTCTTCATAACTCGCTTCCCCACTTTCCTTTACTCCTCCACTCTCTCTTAAAAGAAAATAAATAAATTTCCTTTTGACTTTTTCTCATTTTCTTTATTTTTATTTTTTTATTTTATGGTTTTTATTTATTTATTATTTATTTTTTTAACGTTTTGCTCACTCTAAATTTAAAAATAAATGAAAAACAATAAAAAAAAAAATAAACCATTTGGGTCTACAACATGCCCTCTTTCGATAGCTTTGATGAAACAGAATGAATGCGAAAGAAATGAACGCTTCGAAAGTGTAAACAAGGGGAGGCAATGATGAACTTATCGAAGATGTAAGAGAGACTTTCTAAAGTGTCCACAAAGAACACCCCGACTCACCTAAGCTCAAAAGTGGTAAAGGGCCTTGAAAAACACTTCAAAAGCAAGCAACAAAAGCAAATATCTAGGCTACTAAAGTTACACTGTAAGTCCAAACTCCCCCAAATGGTCTCCAAAAGTGGCCCGAGAACTAATGTCAAAGTCAAGTAAGAGTCGAACCACCAAAGAGCATGAAAACAAACACTCAAAAGGGAAGTCTATACTTACACAAAATGAGGACGTGAAGCATGTGGTATCCTACAATATGATCAAAATATGTTATGTGCTCAAAGTGGCTATACCAAGTAGTAGAAGAGGAAAAAATTTATGACACTAAAACCTAAAAGAAAAGCATGAGGCAAAACTAGGGAAATAACGATTCTATAGTCAAACTAAAAGCGACTTAAACTAGCTAATGAAAAGAAGATAGAATTTGATGAAGGATCAATGACTTTGAATGTCTATGCTCTGAACGATAACTCTGAACATTTATGCTCGAGCGCCACCACGCCTATAAGCTAACGCCGACATCTATGTCTATGCGGAACACCGACTATCTATGTTATGCTTTCAACGACTCTGCGTCTATGCTTTGAACCCCGACTAACGCTCGCTCGAATCGCCGATCAAAATACGGCTCGAACGCCTACTCACGCCGACTAACATCTATGCTCACCGATCATGAACGCCTATGCCCGAACGACTTAAAAAATAATGGCTCAACACGCACTAATGCTAACTCAAAATAATGGCTCAACGCCTCACTTAATGCCGACTCGAACGCCTATGCTCGAACGCTAACTCAACGCCTATGCTTGAACGATCAACGCCTATAACGGCCGTGAAGGAGAATGTGATACACAAACCCTTGATCAATCATAAGCTCAACGCCTTCCAAAAATAATGGCCGTGGAACGCCTAAAAAATAATGGCTCAACGCTCAAAAATAATGGCTTAACGCCATCTCGGTCGCCGACTAATGTCTATGTTTAACGCTAACTCAACGCCTATGCTCGAACGCCGACCAAAAATAACCCGCCCCAACGCTCCGGGTACAATGGCTCAACGCCCCATGCTCGAACGTACCGACTAACGCTCATAATCGCCGTATGAGAATGTGATACACAAACCCCGACATCAATCATAAGCTCGCAAACGCCGACTAAAAATAATGGCTCAACGCTCAAAAATAATGGCTCGAACGCCTCCGAAAAATAATGGCTTAACGCCCCACCAATGTCTATGCTCAACGCCGACCAACGCCTATGCCCGACCGACCAACGCCTATGCTCCGAACACCGACCAAAATAATGGCTCTGAACGCCTATGCTCTGAACTCTGACTATGAACGTCTATAATCGGCCGTGAAGGAGAATGTGATACACAAACCCCTGATCAATCATAAGCCCAACCGACTCAAAAAATAATGGCCTAACGCCTCGAAAAATAACGGCTCAACGCCTCGAAAATAATGGCTTTGAAAGCTCTACTCAATGCCGACCAACGTTTACGCCCGAACGCCACCAAAAATAATGGCTCAACGCTTATGCTCAACGACTTTGAACGCCTATAATCTACCGTGAAGGAGAATGTGATACACAAACTCGATCAATCATAAGCTCAACGCCGACTCAACGCTTCATGCGCGCTTCACGACTAAAAATAATGCCTGAACGCCTACTCCGAATGTCGACTAACGTCTATAACTCGTGAAGGAGAATGTGATACACAAACCCCTGATCAATCACAAGCTTTGAACGCTGACTCTGAACGTCTATGCTTTGAACACTGACTCTCTAACTAGAATCGATCAAAATCAAAATGAAACCAACAATCTCCATGTAGGGAAATATGCCCCAGTATGCAAGGTCAATATAATACTATGAAAGCAATACCACATCATCTAGAGCATCAAACCTAAAACACCCTATCAAACTAGCAACATCTCAAAATACTTAAAGAAGATGACTTTAAAACATCCTCCATGTGAAACTAAAAGGAAAAAGCTCCTCTATAAACCAACTCATCAACAAATCGAGAATATGCCTCAAAGATTTAATAACCGATGGAAGTCACCCAAGAAAAGGTACTCCACTAAGAAAACATCCATCGTGATGGCTCTAGTCAATATGAATGTCCAATTCACAGTAATCCTTCCCGAACTCATCTCTCGTGCCTAAAGAAAGGCCCAAAAGGAAATATGCCTCAATACAACATACCAAACGCCTCAACAATCATATAGCGTAAGCCAACACTAAAGACACTGGGACCCCACCGGGTAGGGAAATATGCTCCTAGTATGAAATACAAGACAAAGAGAATGGGAGCGTATAGCATCCAATATCTCTCCATAAATTGAAGTATCAACTACATCCATCACTAAGCCAAATTTCCAATCATCGTAAGAAGCATAACCTTAAGAGGAAACAAGGTGACGTCTAGATATCAACCAAATCCCAAATACCATACTAAGTAGAGGCTATCAAAGGTAACATCTGATCTCATGGTCTCAGGGTGGTCTTATGACACGGACCGTAATGTAGGCTGGGGTAATAAGGTGAAAGAAATGAAGGGAAACTTAGCTCAAATACCCAACGATCAAACCCATACCCTCGTGTATAAGATGTGATGCATAGAGAAATATATCATCAGTCCATGGACTTAAAAGTAACTAAAGGAAATGTCAATGGTGAAAAGAGAGAATGACAAATGGTCAAGTCAGATCATCGTCAGAAAAGGATAGCGGTAGAACAAAACAAAAACAAAAATGGAAAGATGTGGGATGAGAAAGCAAAAAGGCAAAGGAGAAAGCAAATGAATGATGATCAACACGAATCGCACAAATAAAGAAAAATCATATCACCAATGGTAGAATGGCAGAGGAAAAAACAATGATCCAAAACCCTAGTAAAAGGTTACTCCACTCTCAGATCAGATACATATTAGTCATGATCCAAGGAACAAAAGACCTCAAAGAACTCTCACGTAACTCATCTCTCATAAAAATCTCACTCAAACCCCCACTGATGAACCCGACAACAAAAAATCGATGGAGTAAGATATGAGACACAAACATATCTTCGCACTTTTTTTTTTTTTTTGCCTTGAATGAAAGTGCATACTCCGATCATCAATAAATCAAAATCCAATGGGAAAGTCATAAGAAATAAATAAAACTCTCCTCAATCATTGGATGAACACACAAATCCTCACCCATAAGTTAAACTCTCAAGCTAAAATCTCTGAATCAATGTCAAATAATGGAATGAAAAAAAAAGGGGGTGATATGACTATCCTCTATGTACCAAAAAAATGCAAAGGATCATCACTCCAACTAAGGAAAAAGAAGAATGAAATAAATAATGGTGAAAATAAAGAAAGATGAAACAGATGATAAGTGAAATATAATAGAATGAGGTGATGTGGTGACAATAATTAGGATAAAGAAGACAGGTCTAAAAGTCCAAAGCTCATGATACTTTCCTAGCAAAGCATACATATACACCCAAGGGCCCCAATCCTGATGTAAAAATGTAAGCAAGGTTACAAGAAATAAAAGGCTATAATGCACATACGAGGCTCAATGGGCTATCAACGGTTTAGAAATCAATGTGGGTGCTAAAGGTATATGGCTAACCAAAATGATGGCCACCATCCTACGACCATGGTCTCAAACGTAATACTTTTAGCCGATCTATACATTCGCTCGAGAACTCGATTTCATCCAAATCGCAACCATGTCAGCTTCTCCTCGGGTCAACTGATGATGTATGGTCCACCCAAGTCGGCCCGAACTTCCCTCTCTAGGGTCTCCCCGCTAATCCTTCAGAATCCTCAAACCAGATCTCCCTCTCTCGTAGCGCTCCAGTTTGACCGCCTTGAAAGCACGAGCCATCTTCCTTGATTGTGCCCGGCATGGTCACCGCCTCAATCTCCTCTCATCTAGAGACTAATCTCGATCAAAACGTGGATCGGACCCACTGCCTCGTATATCCGGTCGCTCTAGTGTTACTCCCCAAAGATCCTATCTCTATCTCAACCTCGGTAGCACTACCCTCCATACCATATACTCGAGAATAAGGCGGGCTCCTCGTAGAGAGGTGCGAAAAAGAAGCGCAAGCCCACAATGCAAAAGGGAGCTTTTCACCAATCACGAAGTCTCAACCATCTTCCTCAAAAATCCTCTTAATGTTCTTCTTATTTGTCGCCCCATCGCCCATTAGTCTCGCTACCAGACGCAGACGACGGCGGTGTCACACCGATTCGTAACAAAGTGTCGACCGCTTCCGAAACGTGAACTCCTATCGTAAATCAACTCACGACTCCATGTCCGCAAATGACGCGGTGACTCCAATGAAATCCAGCAACCTCGCCGATGTCAATCTAGCATATGAAACCCGCTCCACCCACTCGTGAAGTAATCAATGGCGACCAAGATGAATTCGATGTCCACTAGAAGATTTTGTGAAATCTTCCGATGATATCAATGCCCTATAACAAAATGGCCACGGCGGAAGTCAATGCATGTAACTCCGAAGGAGGTACGTGAATGAGATCGCCATGCATCCGACACTCAATACCCCAACGTAAACCGACAACAAATTGCCTCCATGGTCAACCAAAAGTAAAGCCAAATCCTCATAATCTCAAGGTGCTAACATGTCCTCCCATATGTGGTCCGCAAACTCCCGCATGGATCTCTCTCATCACTCTATCGGCAGAAGTACGATCCAAACATAAAAGTAACATGCCGTCAAACGAACACCTATACAAGGTCTCCCCATAAATTACAAATCTAATAGCCAATCACCACCGTCTCAAAGCCTTCCTATCCTGGTACCGTGAGCGTACCTCGGGAATATGTACCTAATATGAGAAACTGGTAAATGTCATGATACCAAGGCAAACCATCCTGAATCTCTGCTTCATCAATCAAACAACAGTAAGAAAGTACAATCCTTGACTCTATAATCAATGGACGAGTAACAACATCAGTGGAAATGTCGATCATAGAAGCTAGAGTAGCTAAGGAATCGACAAATTGGTTCAGGCTCAGACGAACAAATCTCGCATCATCAAACCCCGACCAAGAACTCTAAATAAGCATGATACGGCCTAAGCCTACATCCCTGGGCCTTCCAATCTCCCGAACTGCCTAAGTACTGTGCCGGGTTCCAAACACCTCTTATCCGTCCAACTCCCAACTCAAGAGTCGTCTCTAACTTAATATGCAAGCCTCATACTTCACGCCATATTGTTCGTGGCGTGATATCTCGTCTGTAACGCTAAACTATTCCGATTCAATATGATCTTCCATGAGGATATCAGCACACTCCTATCCCATATCCAAATGCATATCGCACCATCAAGTACATGCGCCTAACCTGGTAAATCGGTCACTCGGTAGCTATCTCCTCATCCGGGAAATCATCATCTATCGCTCTATCATCCGAAACTGGCAATGAAGCTAAGTGATTCGGGGTGAACACGTTCTCCGATGGACTTCGAGTAACATAGTGAATGTCAAACTCCATCGTAAGCACTAACCATTTCATAAGTCGCACTAATCAATGCGTGTGCCTATCGAATAAATATCTCGCAGAGGATCAAGACGATACCAAATGTACCGAGTACTCATTACATAATGCCTCAATCTCGGTAGCCCACACTAATTCCAACAAGAACGCCTCAATCACGTATATCTAGTCTCGTACTTACATCCTCTCTTACTCGTATAGTAAATAGTCATTCCTTTGCCCAAATCATCGAAATGAAGCAACATACATCCCAATGCTATGTTCGAGACCTGAGCAAATATAAGAGCAAAGGACTCGGCCCGCGCAGAGGTACCAAAATCGAGGAGATAACAGACACCCTCGATCCTCTCGACTGCCTCCGACACCGATCATCCCAAACAAGATAGTCGACTCTTCCTCAAGAGTCCGAAACAGCTCATAGATATCCTGGTCAACTGCACACCCACTGATATACTCGCAGAATCTACCCAAGAAGCTCTAACCTCTTCTACCCCTAAGTGCATGTCAAGAATGGCTCTCGATCTTGTCGATCGACCTCTATACCTCGCCCAACCATGTGTCCTAGTAATTTCCTGTGGTCAACCCAAATGTGCACTTCTTAGGTTCACTCAACTAACGCCTAATCCAAAGAACCTCGTAATGCCGCTATGATCTCGCCCTATCTAGACTCATAACATGCACCCATTATAGTACTACATATCATTCTGCATCATAATAAGAACAGTGAGTGGTACTGGTAAGTAGCACCTCGCATTCTTCAACCCAAATGGCATGACCGAACAATATGCCCACTAAAGGATGAAGGCGGGGCCTTTCTCCATATCCCCTCGTGTGCCATCAAAATTTATTTATACCCAGAACCCATCCATAAATGACAACATGTGTGGGCCGCAGTTAAGCACAACCAAGAAGTCCATGTCGGGAGAGGGTCATCTTTAGGACTCGGGCCTTGCCGAGATCTCGAAAATCAACACAAATCCTCACCTCGCGCCCTTAGAAACCTGATAACATCATAGCCACCAGTGGTACTCAACCACTGATAAGAAACCCACACTGAGCTGCTTCTAGATTTCCTCCTTCACCTTCATACTCCATTTCAGGTGCACCGTCTCACTTCTCGGGCTGACCGGCCCAATACGAGGCGTATGGCAAACGATGCCGAATCCATGAGTGGAAGTCAAGGCCCGTACGTCCTCAGGCTTAATTGCGAAACATCCAAATATGATCCAAGCAACTCCAGATAAACTTTCTCGCCATCGCCAGATAACTGACTGGAAACTTCGCCTCTCAGCCGACCAGAGTGCCAAAATCCACAATCTCGCATCTCCCGTGGTGTGAAACTCCACTGGATCGGTGGATCGGGAACGGAGGAGGTGTCTCATCTAAATCATGTCGCATGAACTCACTATTCATGTCACACATGGACGTAATGAGCAACGTGAAACGAAGAACATCATCAATACGAGAGATTTAAAAATACTCAAAAAAGATCATATCCATATATGAAGAAGTGAGTACATCACCAACACGGGAGACAAATCCCAAAAGCACATCAAAAGAAAGGGGTGAGTCCACGTAGCCCGGACACTACCACCGGGCTGGGCTAACGTCTCAAACATGAAAGCATCAACACGAGCAAATATCCACACGTAGCATCTCAGAGTGGAATCACCAACAACATTAGAGACCTCAACAACAGGCGTCTCATCAAATGCAAACATCAATCCGGGTCGAGTAAGATCACCATCCGACTCGTGCTCATCATAGCTATCTCATCCCGTAATCACTGTGCAAGAAAAACTCCATCGACACGCCTATAAATAGAAGCGATGGCTCATATCGCCATCTCCCAGGAAGTAGCGTCATCATACTAGTAAGATCCGAGATGGTGGAGCAGCTCAATCACGGTTAGGAACACCAGCGTACTCATCACCCAATCAGAATCGTCGAAAAGCCCTCAACCGCCGCCATCCCTGATCCCCCGACTAATATCCAATCTCAAGGCAACCCAAGCTCCTCGCAAAATAATCGGCTCATAACATCCGACATGGTCGACCGTAATCAAAAGGATATGGAGTAGACGAGCCCCAAGCTCCTCCCCTCGCGCATATGCCATATACCTAAGAATGCCTGTAGGTGCATAACCCAAACCAAATGGCACATCATGGCCACAAGACATCACATGGCTCCGCCGACGTCGAATCTAACTGCCAGGAGATAAAAACATGCCCTCATCATATCCAAAACAAAAAGTACCACCGGGGCGATCGAATGGTAAGGGCACCGACTTCCATAGACTTCAATGACCACAACTAACATCATCAAATGTGAAGCCTGTAAAAAACAAATCATCATCACCATGACTAATCTCTAGAACTGGCTTAGAAGATGAGTATATGTCCCCGCTAGACTGTATAGAAATAACTCTGCCCTCGTATATGAACTTCACTTTCTGATGAAGGAAAGATGGTATGGCACTAGCCTCGATGAACTACGGCCCGCCTAACAACAGTCAAGGATGCGGGTATCCTCAAGACCCGAAACAGAGTGAGAATACAACCTGGTCCAACTCGCAACTCCAAAGGTCAAGGTGCCGAGAACTCCTCCGAGTGCTATCGTATGCCCGACAGCTGGCGCGCAGATGGCCCGGGTCAGATGGGCCGAATCCAGCACACAAATGGGTGAAATTAAAGGACACACGTTCGTATGAGCCATCATTCAACAGACGTTGGGAACTCGATGCCCCGAACAACCAACCCGTGATATAAAGTGTGGCATGGTGGCGATCAGCCCAATGTAAGTAAGTCACACCAAACAATGCAAGTAGCTCATTCGCAATACCATGAATCAAACCATCAGGTGATATAGTAGACTCAACTCTAATACGACTCAGTGATCTAATAAGTGCATCCCTATGTACGGTAGAGGAAGCCAACAAGCTCCAAATAGAAATGCGAGCCTCAAGTGCTCTGCACTGTCGCATGATCTCATCATCCTCTCGTATCACATCATCCCTAGAGCCTGTGCCCTCCAATGGTCGAGTCTCTGGCTGAACTACCCGCCCACTCCGAGTAACTATGTGTACATCTCATCAAACCCAAACAAAGATCCTCCGGCATCGTAACAAAAATGTGAGGTACATCATGCCCAACAACCAACCGCGAGAATAAGACAATCAAAGAGGTGCACTGAATCGACCAAAGGCGCAGTAACTGTACTCAAAACAAAACCATCAACCTTTGAATCCTCAACTAGCATTATAGCTCGGCAAAATGGTCATCCCAACTCATCACGTGTATAAAATCATCTCTGCATTCATTAAAATCAATGAAGTGAATACCTCACTGCACTACGTGCGTAGAGGCCGGGCAAAGGGTTAGTGGTGACACTCACGTCTCAAGTTCACTCAAACCCGGTCTATTAAGTCCTAGATGGCATGTCGCAAAGCAGTGCATCTATCCGTATCATGTCCTGGACCCTGGTGATACAAACAATGAAGATCTACTCGAACCGTGGGCGAAGAAATCGAGGTGATGGTCATGAGCCACAGGTCAAATAATCCCCGCGATCAAAGAGTTTCCTAAAGGCCTCGCCTAATGACATCCTTTAATCGAGAAAATCGCCATTGCGGGTTCAGGCGTGAATGCTGGGAGCTCACGCGTCCCAGCCCAAGATGGGAGCACTGGGAGGCCTACATCAAAGCCTGAAAGTAGCATAAAGATGGCTGCAAGAAAGTAATGAAGATAAGTCCCATCATAAGTCCGTAAGGGAACTAGTGACCAAGCCGACATCAGAAGATGCGCCATAAGGGAGCGGCCCAAAAGATTGTCGAAACGATCGCCGATATGCACACGGATGCGCCGGGCCGATATGTTCGCGATATCCGGGAGGTCTTTCTTTGCCTATAAGTAGAAATAGCACCTACACGATCGTGGTCCTCCTAAAGGTCTTTCCTAGGGTCAAGAAGGGAAGACTTACCCAAAGGCCTCGCGAAATACCCCTCCTCGATGTCATAAAGGGCCCAAGCAATGTCCCAAAATCGCATAGTTCCAGATCCCATCAAGTGTCTAAAGAAAACGAGGCCGCAAGCTCCTCACAAACATATAAAGTGATCCGATCTTCCCTCGATGGTCTATCAATGATCTCGCAAGATCTTCCCTCCAATGAGATAAATGATGAATCGTTTCAATGTGCCTCGCCAAAGCCTCCAACTCCTCTCGTGAAAACAATGACAAGATAAAGGAAAACTATCGTGAAAATTTATGCGAGGTCATCCTACAAAAGGTCTGGTGAGAAATATCTAGCTTAAACATACCATTTCATGCTATGCCACTGTAGACATGGGGAAAAGCATAATTATCCGACTCGTCTGCTTTATGAGCTCTCACTGAAGTATACACCTCGATGAATACGAGGGCAACCTACACCTCAGCACACCTCTCCTCCATCTCGCATCTCAACTTAGCTTGAGACCACCAGAGGGAGTGCCATCAAAATCATCCCAATATGCTAATCCTCGGTCCTCAACTGACGATACGTCGCTTCAAGCTTCTCCATGCGAGCCTGAGTGTCATCAATGGTCAAGGTAGGCACTATGGCAAGAGGTGGAGCAACCCTGGTCTCGACCGTGGGAGGAACAAACGAATGTGTGGTGGAGTAAATCAAGCACCGAGGTGGTGGTGGTGGTGGTACCGGGTCAAATCGAAGCATCCCTCCAGGCCCGCGGCCTCGTCGCCATCTATCCTTTATCCCAAATTAGCTATAGCTTCCTGAACAGATGCTATAGCTGAAGCTAACTGATCAATCGTGACCAACAGTGAATCCATGTCTCCTCGATTCGATACTCGAATCCATCACGCCAACTCTAGTCCACTAAGATGAACCTGCATTGAAAAGGAAGAACTACTCTCGCCTCACGTATGACCGGATAAGATACAACACGAGAGAAAAAAACCCAAATTGACTAAGGATAGTTAACCAAACATTACAAGTCTAAGCGCCAATCTAAAGTTAAACCAAACCTCTATTACTCCCAAAGAAGACTAAGAGAGGGAGGATTAGATCCGCTACGACCAAAGTGGCTTCAAAAGCTCCTAGATGCACCCGGAAGTGGGAATTAGTCTCCCCCTAACCCTGATCCACGAAGGTGTCTCAACCTGTATAACGGTGAATCCTAAAAGTGTAACCGAAACAAATAAGGTGGAGTCCAAGTTGAACCCAAAAGAATGCCATAATGAAATTGGAATACTAACTGGTCACTATGCAAATCTACCCCCACTAAAACTCAATACTCGATCAATCTCCGTATACCCGAGAGGAAACCACAATGAAGAAATTTGATCCATATCATGACTAAAACCAGCCTAGAAGGGCTCACGATGCACCCACGCTGCAGATGGGAGTCCTAATCAATAAGATCTAAACTCAAACTTTAAGGGGCGTCAGGTAACAAAATAAAATAAAAATAAATAAAATAAAAAATAAAAAAAGCCGGGTTTTTGAAAGGGTCCCTAGTAGGAGCGATCGAACCCTCCGATGGTACGCAACCTCCTACACGCTCAAGACTGGCGCTTCCATGCAAGGCGGCCATCACCTCTACACATGCACTCGACATCCCGCGGGCGCCATGGCGAAGGCCTTCTACTCAAAGACTCAGAACAAACTAAGTGTATAGTGAATATGTGGGTGCATCCGAAACCTAATAAATCTAACACAAACAAGAGCACACCGGCCATAATAAATATCATGAAATCTAGCTCGGCCATACAAGACTTCAAAGATCTGACCTCAAAGATCAATACATCGACCACCTCTGGAATGCTCCCAAACAAAGGTATAGCCCATCATTGGGGACTCACTCCTAATCATTAGTCAAGAGCAACAAGAGCAACAAGTCTCCAATCAACATCAATCACAACAACAAAAGACACATAAATGATGAGACTGGGGTGGAGTCGAGATAAGGGGATAAATGTGTGTCCCACATAGACAAGCAACATGCAGTCAAGCAAGAGATGGGTAGTCATGCAAGAGTCAATCATGCAAAGCACAAGTATATCATCCATATCTACACATAATCTAATCAGAAATATAAGATCGACAAGATGGATATATAACAAACCATGAGAAACAAGTGACATAGCTAGATTAACAGAAGAATAAACCAAGGATGTCAACCAACCAATATTAATGGTACAACAACCAAGCATGTGAAAGGTACAATCAAGAATCAAACTCTCAAATGTGCCACCAATAATCATACAAAAATGACAAAATAGGTATCTATCAATCAGTTAATCAAAAGCCACATTTTCCCACTCAGATCTCAGTCACCCTATTATTCCCGTGAGTTCCATTTTGTGGACCAAGACTAAGGCCCCCACTCGAATGGTGTGAGACTCGCTTTTGTGTCGTTGAAAACCATTTAAAAATCCATTTGAGTCGCCACTTATTTTTGTTTTATTTTTAAAGGGGGAAAACAAATAAGAAAGAAAACCCTAAATGTGACTCCTATCAAAGAAGGCGCCGGTAAAACAAAGTTTCAGATTCGAGGTCAAGTTATCTATCTAGAAGGTACAGAGGAGTCGTAGCATCTCCCTTTAAGCCCGTATAAAAACGGCCTTCTAAACAAGTTTAGGAAAATACACCCTTGGACTAATCGATCAAAGGATACCAAAAACAAGTAATAACAATATAAATAACACACTAGGCATATAAAAATGAATGTGACAAATAAATAAATATATGAATGTTTAAATTAGAGGAGAAAAATGTGTACTGGGTATATCCAAAGTGCTAATAATTAGAGACAATGTTAGTGTAATAACAAATATGAAATATTCACATTTAATTGGAAATTTGTTACGTATTGGGGAGGTCAAATTATTTGTTAAAGGATACATGAGATGTCGCCCACCAACCCATTTATATGTCACACAAATTAACTCCACAAGATCCCATTTTATAGGAACTATAGAATTAATCACGTGTTTCAATTCTTTTGAACCGACAAAATTGAAATTTTGAAGTTGAAAGTTTGAAATATTGGAAATTAAGAATTCTGAAATGAATTTGAAGCTTAAGAATTTTGAATTGAGATTTTGAAATTGGAAGTTGAATTTTATAAATTTGAGATTTGAGTTTTAGAAATTTAAAATTAAAAATTGGGAGATTCGAATTTAGAAATTGTGACACTTTGAATTTTGAAATTGGGAAATTGTAAATTTGAAATTGAAAACATAAAAAAATGAAATTGAAAAATGAGGGAATTGAATTTTAAAATTGAAAACTTGGAAAAGAAAGAGATAAGATAAATAAAATAAAAAATAAAAAATAAAATAAAATAAAATAAAATAAATAAAATAAATAAAATAAAATAATAAAATAATAAAATAATAAAATAAAATAAAAATAAAAATACACGAGGAAATTGACTTTTGAAATTAGATATCTTGAATTTTGAGAAATTGGAAAAATATTATTTTGAAATTAAAAACTTAAAAAATGAAATTGAAAATTAGGGAAAAAAAAAATGAAAATTTAGAAATTGATTTTTTTTTTCTCCCTTATTCTCTTCTTTCAGTTCCTTTCATTCTCTTTCCCTATCATAAACCCACATAAACTCCATTTTCTAACCTTATACACCCATGACCAACAACTTCTATCTTTCTTTAAGATTACATTTTGCATGGTTACAAGTTCATCCAGACTCATATTTACCTAGGAACAGTTCCTAACTAATAAAACACACCATAGAATTTAACCTAATTTGAATAACACCTAAACATGAAACAACCAATCATCTAAACATCTTCAAATAAAAAAGAAAAAAATGATGCATATTCTTATAAACGGTCTTGAAAACATCTTTAGATAAATCAAAGCATACATAAGGAATAAAACAAATGAACTATTATGTCTAGTAGCATCACACAGATAACTAAATAATCGAAAAATAATGAAAGATGACGGTGAACTTACTATGATGGTTGTTGCTCCACCAAAAATCTCTTAAGAAGATTCCTCCCTCCACAACAGAACTAGCAATTGTTGACGATAACTATCAACCGCTTCAAAAATTTTTAATGAGATCAAGGCTGTCCCTTCCATGCCGGATGCTCTCCTATCCTTTTTGTTCTTTTTTTTTTACCTTCCTACCCGCTTTTGGCTCCCTCTCTCCTCCAACCTTCCTTCTTTTCTCCTCTTCCCTTCTTCCTCCCTCCTCTCCGGCTTTTGGCTCCCACTTTTGACTATTTTTTTATTTCTTCATAACTCAAGCCCCCCACTTTCCTTTTACTCCTCCACTCTCTCTTTAAAAAAGAAAATAAATAAATCTCCTCATTTTGACTTTTTCTCATTTTCTTTTATTTTTATTTTATATTTTATTTTATTTATTTATTATTTATTATTTTTTTAACGTTTTGCTCAGCTCTAAATTTAAAAAAATAAAATAAAAAAAACAATAAAAAAAAAAAATAAACTGCTTTTTGGGGTCTACAAGCATCATTGAGTTTTTCACTAAAGAAAGCTATAGGTTGACTTTCTTGACTTAAGACACTACCAATACCTATACATGATGCATCACAAGCAACCTTAAAAACTTTGGTAAAATCAAAGATATCTAAAACAAAAAGCCTCATCATTTTGATCACATTTCTCCGAATGCCCACTGAAGCAACATTGTAATTATCAAAACTCTCATTTTTTAAACATTACGTGATAGGAGCCATAATAGTGCTAAATCCCCTTATAAATATTCTATAGAAAGAAGCTAAACCATGAAAACTACGAGTCTCAGTGATAGATTTTGGTTTAGACCACTCCCTAATAATTCTAACCTTTTCAAGATCCACTGAAATTCCATGTTCAAACACAATAAAGCCTAAGAAAAGCACATGTGGTTGCATAAAAGAACACTTGGTCATAATATAAGCTTCGCCTCGAATGCTGAGAAAAACTTGTTTAAGGTGTTCTAAATGCTCTTCTTTGGATTAGCTATTGATTAATATGTCATAAAAGTAGACCACCAGAAATTTACCAATGAAAGGCTGTAGGATATAGATCATAACTCTCATGAAAGTACTAGAAATATTAGACAAACCAAAAGGCATGACTAACCACTCAAACAAACCATCTTGTGTTTTAAATGCAGTTTTCCACTCATCTCCTGGCCTAATACGAATTTGATGATAACCACTATGCAAATCTATCTTAGAGAACTAATTATAATCAGCTAATAGATCCAACATATCCTCAAGGCGAGGGATAAGAAATCTATATTTGATTGTGATCTTATTGATGACTCTACTATCCACACACATTCTCCAAGATCCATCTTTCTTAGGTGTCAACAAAGCTGGCACCGCACAAGGACTAAGGTTATTCCTAACAAATCCTCTCTTTAAAAGTCCTACTTGCCTATTCAACTTCTCTCTCTCTTTAGGGTTCATCCCATAACATGGAAGGTTAGGCATTTGAGAACCTAGAACTAAATCTATAGCATGTTGGATATCTCTTAAAGGTGGCAGTTCACTAGGCAACTCATCGGGCACCATATCAACAAATTCATCTAGCAAATTCTTCACTTTCAAAGGAACATCGACACTCGAAGAATCAGATGGAACTTCTTTTGCCACTAATGCTAAGCACATACCAATCTCAATTCCCTCTCTCTCAAACTTCTTACATTTAAAATATGTAAATTATGTTCAAGAATTTTAGAGATGTCACTTTTATCGATGCAACCTTTATGCTTAGTAGGTCTCAAAACAATGTTCTTACCCTTGTACTTAAATGAATAAATGTTATCTTTACCAAAATTGGTAACATTAAGATCATAAAGTCAAGGGCGACCTAAAAGAACATGGGCAACATCCATGGATAACACATCATAATAGATTTAATCCTTATGATTCCCTATTTGAATAGAGACTAGACACCTTTGAGTGACAGCCAAAGTATAGTCATTCACCCATGCTATTCTAAAAGGATTTGGATCATGTGGTTCTACTTTCAGGTTTAACAATTTAACAACATCCTTAGAAACCACATTCATTGAACTATCCCCATCAATTACTAACTTACATTTCTTATCTCTACTCTGTATGACTGTGTGAAAAATACTAGTACGCTTCCAATTATCATTATCTACAGTTGTGGATAGCACACATCTAACCACACCAACACACGCTTCATCATCATAATCTTTATGAAGATCATCTTCATCACCAAAATAATCTAAACGATCAACAATTCTGGGTCTTCTCATCCTCCAAACTACCCTGTTCAACATCTAATGCCAATGCACGTTGGGGACAACGAGACACAATATGACCCTTGTGATGACACTTATGACAAACAATCGATGAATTACTAGCCTTAGACTCAATAGGAGAAGCAACAGGAAGAGAGTTACACAAACTAGACTCTTGGCTCTTAATGTTACTGGGCATAGTATTATCGTTTGATGACATGAATTGTGACTTGGACTGACCTGTGTGTGCAAAAGATGAGGGTTTATTGAACTTCTCAACTTCTAAGGCTTTTTTATATGCATCCTCTACAGTGTGTGGAACATGCAATTTAACCATCCTTTGAATGTCGAACCTGAGACCATTAACAAACAAGTGCAAACAACAAATTAATCCTTAGCATGGAACTCACTACACCTAAGCCTAGCTTCCTCAAATTTAGCAGAATATTCAGCCACACTAAGAGTCATTTTCTTTTTTATGTTATTGATGTTGGAGAACAATTGACTCTTTTATGATGGAGGAATGTATTATACTTTCAACTTTGCTTTCATAATAGCCCATTGGGTGATGGGTGGTTCACCTAAACGAATCATGTCTTGCAATACATTCAACCAGTACATCTGACCTGAATTGGTTAATTTCATTTTAGTAAACCGAATCTGTTCACAATCAATCATTTCATATCAATCAAAATATTCCTCAATAGCATCTAATAATAAGAGAAAGCATTAAGATCCATTCTACCATCAAATTCAAGAGCACTAACCTTGACTTTTTTTGTGATGTCCTTTTGAGGTTGTTTAACTTGTCTATCATGATCTTTACCCCAATTACCATTAACCCTAGGTCGTATAGTTGAGGAGCGACATCTTGTCTCACCTGATTTGGTGGGTAATTTTGCCTTGGTGGTTGGTAATCTAATGGGAAGTTGACATTCGCAGGTCGAAACCGATCACCTAAGTTAAGCTGAAGGTATCCTATTGCAAGTAACCTCGTGAGGCTGAAATAACTGAATTCACACCCAAGTTTATTTTAACGTGATCATTATGCAAACCATTTGTGAATTCATCAAATTGATGTGAGCCCTCCGTATGACTAACCTCAAAGGTGTGGTGACCCAACGTGTTTTCTAACAGTTTCATCAACAATTTCACTTATCCCAAATTTACCCAAATGTTTTAAAATCAAATCCATTTTTCGATTTATTGCATGAGTTTGTTTGCTCGGCGGTAGATCGACGCTGAAATAATCAATTTCACACATTGAATTTAAATTACTTACTAAATGTAAATGGGATCGAATCAAATCGCGCTTTATTTGCAACATGATGACAGTTTATGTAATTAGACTATCATTTAGATCTTAAGATAAAGCTTGTAGTCTTAAGTTAAAATTATTAAGTCTCTCAGTTGGATCTTTGTGTTAGGTGAAGAAGAAGATTCAACAGTATCGCTTTTAGTGGCTGACATGTTAAGATAGAATCTAAAATTTCACTAAGTAAGAAATTTATAAACTATATGCTAATGCAACAAACATAAATCTAAAAATGTAATGCAATTATATATCACAAATTGCACGAGTCACGAAAGAATAACTAAAAAACAAAAGTTTTTTTTTAACACTCTTTATGCTCTATCAAATAATCTGAAACCTATAACAATTAAACAAAATATACTTAAATATTACGAATATTAACTAAGTTTTCAAAGTAAAGAAATGTACCTCGTTGAAGAACCTTTAAGACGCCTACAATTCCTTGGCGTGGTTGCAAGGGAATCAAATAAAGTGTGCAATTCTTTGATGAGGGAAAATTGATTGTATTCCCGAAACAATGATCAAATGAGAAGTCCCCACAACTTTGAAGGACCAAAACAACAATTTGGAAAAACTGGATGCAATTTTGAAAACAAATAGCTCGAGTTCCAAAACAAAGATCGACCCAACAACAAAGATAAGCCCAACATCAATCGAAATGAAGAAAACATTACAGCAGTAGAGCTTTAATGGAGAAGAACCCAATTTGGGATTGAAGGTTGGGGAAGAATGGATGAAAAGGGAAAGAAAAAATAAAATCCTCCGAGAAAATTGTTATTGTTAAGGAAAGCAAAAGCCAAAGATTCCAAATAGAGGGGTGTTTCTTTATTGAGTTGCCATTGGATTGGAGAAGCAAACCCACCTCCCACTTTCCCACTCCTAGGATAGCAATGCAATCAACAGGATTTCATTGATGCAGTTGTCGCCAATTAGGGGAAAAGAAAGGGGGAGGAGATCGATGGTGACTACGGAATCAAAGCGGTGAGGGCGAAGCTGATGTTTGATCTTCAAGAAGCCGCCGACAAAATGAAGGTTGGTATGTTCAAGAACAGGGAAGAGGAGGATTCCGCATGGTCGTGGAATCTTAGGACAAGGAGAGCTACGAGTAAGGCTCTGTCGCAGAGTGTAGAGGTGGGAAGGGTTTGACGATCGAGAAGGTCTAATACCAAATTGATGTAGCTCGGTTATAAAGAATAATAAAATTAAAAGAAAGCGAACAAAATAAACAGAACGAAGTTATCAAGTTTTCAATATCATATCAAGTTTGCCAAAAACAATAACATAAGGTGCTATTTATAGGCACCAATAGAAAACCTTAACAGACAAATCCAAAAAGTACGATTAAATAAATAACTAATAATAATAAAAATCATCATCTTACTTGGACTTCCTATCTCGTCTAGGCCTAGATATGAACCTACTCCATACCCCATCAAATATATTTCATAGTCAAATAATGGAATGTTATAATTTTCTATGCATATAATTATTATTATTTTGATAATTGACGTATATCGGACGAGCTAGCTTGTGAGTTCTTCGACTAATTTGATGGAGTCCTGAAACTCCGAGGGAACTCAAACTAGTGACATTGGGTTAAACCCCAAGACTTTAAATCAATTAAGCTATCCCTAATAGTTATACATATAATTATGAAAATAAATATTTAAATATTGAGATAACTATTTTTTATTTTACTTTTTACTATTTTCTTAAAGTCCAATTTAATATGAAGAAACAATAAATTTGAGGCAGTCTTCCATCGAAAAGGAACTCTAACCTCTTTTTATTTCAATTTTTTCTCTGCTAGCCTTTTTTTTAAGCAATGAGAGGTGATTTTTTGTTCATTATTGGCCTGAAATCACTCATCTACACCTATTTCCATCTTTTTCTTTTGTGCCAAAGTGGTTATTCTACATAAATCTAGGTTTTTATTTGTTCTTTTTATGATTTAGTCGTCATCTTAGTGCACAAGTGATTGTCGTCGCCTTCGTGCACGTGTGGTTGTCGTTGTCTCAGTACGATGTTTTGGTTTTCGTCATCGTGGTGTGATGAGTATAATTTATACTCATTTCATCAACATGTTTTGCTTATATTTTTAGTAGTTTTATTATATAAATAAGTGCTCCAATGCTCTAAATGTTCAATTTGTGATTAGGTCAACTATGAGCCAATATGGAGCAAAAACAAAGAGATAAAGCTAAAAAATCAGCAAACTACACATGTAGCAGTAGCTACTGTGTTTTGATGTTTTCAGCTGCAAGATGATCCCAAATGGCTACAATATTTATATGGATGGATAAGAGACTTCTCAGGCTTTCCAAAGAGACCTTATTCACTATATTTGGATTTCAAATGATCAAGTTATGACTCTTGGTAGTTGAAGGAAGAAGAGAAGAGGGATAAAAAGTGACTAGTTGGATCATTTTGTACATTCAGTCTTTATAATCATTCCTAAAGTGTTTTTCCTAGCCATATCTAGATTCTAAACTTCAAGAGCTTTCCAAAGATACCAAGAACACCCAAGTTGAAGTTCGAATGACAAAGTTATGGCCTTACGAAGTTGGAGCAAAAAATGTAGTTACAACAACGCCGTGACGCCATAGAGCTACAGAACGCAAAGATCCCGACGCCGTGACGTCGGCTGGTTTAAATTTTAGCCCATTTTGAGCCCATAATTGTGGGTTTTAAAGCTCAAACCCGAAAGAGATGAGGGAGAACGTTTTTGGTAGGTTTGGAAAGGGGGAAACACCTTGGGGTGGCATGGTTCTCTTGTGGAAGAAGACAATTGAAGAAGATGAAGATTGAAGAGGAGATTTGGGCTTCATTCATCACATTAGGCTATTTCTTCTCCCTTTTCATGTTTTCTCTTATCTTTATGGTTGTTTCTTTCCCATTGATGGACTAATTTTCGTTTTCTAGGTTTTGGTTGTATTTTGACATGGATCTTATATCTAATAATTGATTTTCTTATTTCTATTGTCTTTTGTGATTGTATATCTATTAATTCATTCTGGTTGATATTTACATATTGATTTCAGCTAATCCTCAATATGGAGAGTGGTTTCTCGCGAGATCTGGAGAAGTGAATGAGAAATTAGACATATGAGTTAACCTAATAAATTTGATAATATGATTATCAATAATTAGGAGGCTTGGTAGTTCTTTGATTTTTTGCACCTTTAACACTTGGGGTTGAGCTAAGAAGCAAGAAACCTAGTGATAAATGGTATGTTATTTGACCTTGAGAAAGGTTTTAATTACATTGGACAAGAATTGCCTTGAATAGCATTTTCATGAGATAATAGAGTGGAATATTGATATAGATATAATAGAAATGTCCAATTGCACCAAATACCCTAGAAATATATTATCTCTCGTTTCCTGCATTTCTGTATAAGCTGTTAGTCTATTAAGTTTTCTTTAGTTTAGTTTAATTTAAATTCTACTTAAACAATCCTTGACCTTTTGAATATTAGAGAAGTGTTCTAATTTTGGTACTTAGCATCCCTATTTTCCCTGTGGATCGATATCCGTACTTAGGTACACTTTATTACTTGACAAGCGTATACTTGTGTAGAATAGGCACTCATCACATATTTTATCGCAAATTTTTAATACACATCACAAAATACTATCAAGTTTTTGATTCGCCTTTATCTCATTCATAAAGGTGGCATGAGAAGTAAGCATTTGAGCAAGGGCTTGTTCCAAGTCCACTTTTTTCTCTAGTGGTGGTTCACTTACTCGGGGTGGTGGCGTGTTGTTCAGATTGTTCCTCCACCCATAATTCCGACGCTCTTATTATGCCACCTCGCCCCGACTTAGTTCGATAATTGTTGCTTCCATATCGACCCTACTCCAGCATGGGCCGACAAACTCGACACATACCGGTATGCTTCATCGCTTGTCATTCCGACGACATTCCGTACTGTTGTGTTGTCCTCCACAAAATTTGCATAACTCCCATGGGCTGGTCTGAACGACATTTACGGTACCTTGCTGTTTAGTGAGTTATTTAGTGAGCTACGCGACATGAGTAACCAAATTGCTGAGGAGTCACCAACGAATCCCTGCAACAGGAACACTCAACATAAACTTACGGGCACTAGTATTTATTTCATGAGTTGGTAGGTTAGTTTGAATAAAAAAGGTGCGTTCTTATCCTTCCGTAGTTAGACTCTCCCAAATAGGCAAGTTGAATTCAAGTTTGGGGGTACCGGAACCGAGTTATATGCTAGAGATCATGTATCAAATGCACATAGACTCCTTGGGAAAGGCCATTGAAAACCTAGGAGGTTGAGTCACTTGTCAACCAAACTGTGTTCAACTGAATTCTTTCGAAAGTCGAACAACCTTATGGATCCACTGAAATTTGAAACAAAGGGCAAGATTTGTGAGTCGGTTCATTTTGATCCTTCCTTTTGGCAACATGTGCATCACACTCAGATCGCCGAAGTTTTAGCATGTTATTTTCTTTGCAGGTCTCGGTTTAGAGTCTCGCTTTGCTTGGGGACAAGCAAGAAGCTACGTTTGGGGGTGTGATGAGTGTCTAAAACACTCATGTCATACCTGCGTCCTTACTACGTTTTAGTCCTATTTTATATATTAATAAGTGCATTTTTTCCCGATATTTGATTTTTGGATCTTGTGTGCATTGCAAGTGAATATGGTGGTTTTTAGAAGCTTTTTGGAAATGCTAAGAAGAAGAAGAAGTGAAGACCCAGCAGCAATGTCGTGACGTGCCAATGTCGCGACGTTCCAGAGTCATGATGTTGCAACGTCGCGACGTTTAGTCAATAGAAGTTAAAGTCAAAGAGCGGCCCTACGTTGCGACGTTGAGACGTTGTGACGTCGCGACGTTTTTGTGATTCCTACATCAGAATTATAAAAAGCACGGGAGACCCAATTTTCGAGGTATCGAGCGACGTACGGACGAGAGGAGAGTTTTAATACGGGGCGTAAGCGACCCGAGATCAAAACTCGTGTTTTGTATTTCTCTCTCTCAAACCATCAATGATTTATAGAACTATGCATGTAATAATTTCCATTATGTTCTAGATTTATTTCTAGGGTTTTGTTGAACCATGCTACAGTTGTATGGATTAGAGAATAATTCTATTTTGTTCAGTTTATTCATGAGTTATATCAAATTGCTTTGTGTTTGTGGTTTATTTTCATGGTAATGTCTGGCCAACATTGACATGGATTCATTGCATCCGAGATCGAGAGATAAGGACTAACAAGGATTTGAATAGAACGACACTTGGTCAATCGACGAATAGAGATATCCCTGCTCCGGAAAAGGCGATTAGGCTCGAGCATTTAAGATTAGAGTTCGTGGTCGCAGATGCACCCAACCCTATCGCGAAATAGGCGATATACCGCTGAGAGGATATCTCGTAGCACGATCACCACAATCCAGAATTATTACTGGGATCGAATACCTCTAGGCAATAATCCATCAAATGTGGTAGGGGGAGGCAAAACCCTAGTTTTCTCAAAAAGCAATTTCACAAATTATTTAGATTTACTTTTAATTCTATACATTAATTAGAAATTCATTAAGAGTTTAAGTCCAGATAATATTGTAGGACCAATTTCAATAGTCAACGCACTTCTCCCTGTGGATCGATATCCGTACTTAGGTACACTATATTACTTGATACGATCGCTGGCAGAATTTGCAAAGCATTATTGTGCGCTTTATCCAGTTTATACAAGTCATACATCACGCTTTTGTGTTATCATGGTGCGATGTTTATTTGTGTTTAGGCAATTCAGATGAGCAAAGTATATATGATAAGAGACAAGAAATCAAATTAATGGTTGTCAATATGCTGCAGAATTGGAGTAATAGATATTCTAGTCACAATAGTAATATCAAATATATAGGTTCAACTATCAAATGTATAGACTTTGAATCGATTCATTATGCTATTAACTTAGATGTTGTTTCATCCTTTGTGGTTTTTAGCGATTTTGATTTTATATTTCTATCGATATATTGCTAGTTTGAATCAATAAAATTATTTTTCTCTTCAAACAAAAAAAAAAAAAAAAAATTGAGATAGCTTACCTTTTTTTGTTTACATCAGATAACTTTCAAAATATTATGGAGTAATAATATAATATAATTATAGATGTCAAAAAAATTATATAATTAGTAAATTATATAAAAGAATATAATAATAAAAAAATAATTTTTTATAGCAAATTTATCATTTTAATTACTTTCAATCTTCATCTTATTTTAACATTTGTTGGACTTTAATTTTGAGTTCAGAATAATATTTTCTATTATTTTAATTTAATTCATTCTTATTTTCCATTTCTATCTTATTTTAATTATTTTTGTGGTTTGACAACTTCTTATCTTTTAAAATTTGTTATTGTAAGTCTTGTCTTCATCTATATTTATGGATAAAAATTAATTGAGTTTACATATTTCAAGAAATAAAAAAAAATTATGAAAATATTAGAAAATGCAAACCTTACGTGAAAAAGAAATATATTTCCTCCTTTGCATATAGAAAGAGACAAGGGAAAATAGAAAACTGAGAAATGTAAAAAGGGGTAGAGATAATGAGACAAAGAGTGTAACACCCCGAATTATACCATAATAGTTTTATGATATTTTTAGGGTATAATGGTGGTTTAAATTGTGTTTTTCGAAAATTTAAATGCTAAATGTGAAAAATGACATAACTAAGATTTTTAAAGAAGTTTAAAGGATAATCAGAATCAGATAATGAGACCTGTGTCATTAAACAAGAAGATACAAGCCATTGTAGAATTGGGATAAGTTGACTTGTAAATAGAATAAAGAAGAAGGACTACTTAGCAAAAAGGGATAATTGAAGCCAAAATCCCTTTAAGACACCAAAATGTCTTATAGGATAAGCATTATCCATTTTGGAGATTTGGGAGCTAGGGCAATACGGTTGTGGAGAAGGAGACCAAGCTAGCTTGTGCTTTCTATTGTTTTTGCTCATTTTTTGTTCAAGCAAAGAGAAGGAAGAGAAAGGAAGAGGAAAGAGCAAGTTGGAAGAGAAAAAATTAAGGTATGGAACTCTCCCATTTGTTAGTTAGGAAAAACCCTGACTCTTCCCATGTTTGGGATCCTTTTGTTGGCGTAATTGTGATATGATTTGGTTGTGGCCATTGTAAAGATGTGTGAATTGGTGTAGAGGTGTTTAAAGGGAAACTCTGTCAAAATTTCATTAGACCCGTGACTATGTTTTGGCCATAATTTGGCCTACAGACCTTAAAATTGGATAATTTTAATTGGAGATGAAAGTTAAGACCTAGGGCTACAAATGTTTAGAAGGGATTGAGAACTAAATCCCTCTCTAAGACCCTTGAAACTAATTATGATATTAAGACACAAATTCTTTTTCCTCTACAGAAGTAGTTCATGTTGTTTGCACCATATCTTGAATTATATTGATCCAAAGGAGGTGAATCAAAATTCTACTTAAACTAGACACCTAGGAAATTAGCTTTCATGAAGAAAGTATGGTCAAATTATGTCCCTATAGTTCCCAAAAAATTTTCAAACACAGGACACAATCCCAAATTATGTTCTTGGAAACTGTCCAGGAGTAGTTAGGAATGTTTAGGCCATACCTCCTAATTTAAAGGTTCAAATGACTTGATTTTGATCAATTTGAAACTTAAGACATAAGGGAACATTGTGTTAGAAGAACACTTTGTCTAAAAACCTCGTTTACTAGGTCGAAATTGTAGTTGAAAATAAACATTTCAGTATGCATAAGGGAAATATAGTCTTAAGAATTGATCAATAGTATAACATGGATATTGATAAGACCGGTGTAAAATGCTTTGAAACACATATAATTGTAGGTCTGCTTAAGATCGGATAGTGAATGAATAGACACATCTTTTTAAAGGCTTGGACACTCTGCTTCTAGTGCCGCACTCGCTTAGTGCTTCCTAAGACTCTCCGGCTCAATGCCATGACACCCAGATAAGGCTACGACACTCTGCATGCGGTGCGCACCTTCGCTTGTGCCGTACCTGCTCAAGACCGCACCGGCATCTTCGGTACCTATGCTACGTCCCTCTCATTCATTATTACTGGTCTATGCAAGCAAACATTTATATGATAAGTATCTGAATAATGAAATATAAGAAAAAGGAAGTAATAAACTCTGATGCTAAGACATAATTCCGGGCCTGCTTTTGGTAATCGCGGCCACAATCTTATGTTAAGAGATTTCTATTATGTACTCCTACGGGAGATATGAATACTTTGATATGTGAATTATGCTAAATGTATACTGTAATTGAGGACCACTACAAGTGGTCATATATGTTATATGTTTTCCCACTAAGCTATAAGCTTAATATGAGTGTTTCATCCGTGTAGGTACTGAACAGGTCGTCAGAGACATCTCGCATTCGCCAGGACCAACACAGCATTAGGAGTCCACCTTATGTAGGTTTTTGATTTTGTTTTTGAAATGTAAATGCAATATTTTGTAATAGTGGAACTTATATAAATACAAGTAGTTGGACCCATGCATATATGTTTAGGACATTTTAAACACCATTACGGTGATAGTTTTACAAGTTTTATGTCATTATGAATTTATGATTGAAATAGGCCCACTAATGTCGGGAAATTAGCTTTATAAGTCTCGGTCCTGTGTGGCGTCCCTTCTCTTGTCGCGGCTAGGGGAAGGGGCGTCAGAAGTTTAGTGGTATCGAGTTTCCAGGTTGAGGCACTCGAATAGCCTCATAAGTTGGTGAAAATGCATATGCATAGCAATGTGTCAAGCCTAATGCTAATGTCCTTGTTTTCGAATAGGATGGACTAATCTCAGACATCGTTGAAAAAGTCACAAAGTGTCAACTTAGGAACAAGGTCCATCAGCCTCTGATCCTTTTGAATTGGTTAGAAGTGATCGTGATACTGAGCCAATGGAAGCTTTGCTTAAGATTTCACATGATATGACTCGGGTTTTAGAGCGATTGATGGCCCCTAAAGCTCCAATTGATATGGTGAGAAGACATGGAGCTGAAGAATTTCATGTAACAAGTTTAGAAGAATTTGAAAGGGTTGAGTTTTGGCTAGAGAAGCTACAGAGGGTGTTAGATGAAGTGTGATGTTCTCCTACGCGGAAGGTTTCATGTGCGGTTTGATTGGTGGAAGCTTGTCCTAAGGCGCCCACGGCTTCCAGACCCGATGCCTTGGGATTTCTTTGTCCAAGAATTTCGAGCAAAGTATGTTACTGATATGTATAAAGAGGTCAAGTGGAAGCAATTCTTGAATTTGAAGCAGAGAAATTTGTCAGTAGTTGAATATGAGAAGAAGTTTAGCCACCTCAAGAATATACGCGAGTCATTCCTACCAAGATTCCTGTAGACAATGAAGATGGTTTAAATGAATCCATAAAAGGTATCTAGCACTTGTTACTTCTACAAATGTGTGAATTTCATCAACCGGTGCAATCAACTATGGCGTGGAAAAGTCTAAAATGAGTGAACGGAAAGAAATCAAGAGAAAGTTTTGCAAGGGGAGGTTCTTCTCAGTAAAAGAATTAGAGTCTTAAGCCTAATCGATGATAAATTTCCTGTCATAGGGAAGAAACAAGGCCCATAAGAGCACCTAGTTCCTGGGTAGAGAGGCACTTCTTAACCGAACAAGGTGAAGTCTCTGACTGCCCTCATCACATAAGCGCATTTCCAGACAGGATGGTTTGACTCGAGGATGCTTCAGATGTGGAAGGCTACGCATAATCTCGGAAAATTGTTCATGAGAATGTGGAGAAATTAGAACTTTCAAGGCAAAGGGTCGAGATCAAATGCACCTTCAACGACTCTCGATTGAGGTGGGAGGTGTTTGAGACAGCAAGTTGAGCGAGAAGCACTCAGATCAGACAGATCGCCTCCTATTTCTACAACCCCAAAGAAGAGCCTATGCTGGGCGAAGGCTCGTGGAAGATCCGAATGCTCCAGGTTATAGCCGGTATTTTTCTCTATGACATTGTCGCTTTGATACCCTGGTTCTACACATCTTAGTGTTTGTACTGGTAATTCTGTTTGATAAAATGCCATCAAGAGAGCACCGCATATGACATGCATGTTGGCCAGTCCTGGCATGCTGTCGTGGTTAATCGAGTGTAGAAGAACTGTCCTTTAGTGATCCATGATAGAGAGTTCTTTGTTGATCTAATTACACTACTTTTTCACGAGTTTGACTTGATATTGGGGATGGATTGGTTATCTAAACATCGGGTGATAATTGAGTGTGATCAGAAAACGGTGGTGCTTAAATGTTCTGACTAGTTAGAGGTGATAGTACATGGTATCCAATCTGGCCCATTATCTAATGTAATTTCAGCTATGCAAGTCTGATCATTTGTGATGCAGGCCTTAAAGGTTGGTGCTTGACTTAAGCATAATAAACTGAAGATATACCAATGGTGGAAGAATTTCCAAATGTATTTCCTGAAGAGTTACCGAGTCTTCCACTCGAAAGGGAAGTATACCTGTCCATTGAAATTTTATTGGGGACGACTCCTATCTCCACAAACACTCATCGTATGGCTCCAATCGAACTAAAAGAGTCAAGATCTAACTACAAAGAGCTATCGGACAAGCGGATTCGTCCGACCTAGTGTTTCGCCCCATGCACAGGGTGTAGGTTTTGTTTGTGAAAGAAAGATGGCCTCTTTGGATGTTTGATTGTTGGAAAATAAACAAAATTACTTGATGAAAAATAAATGTCATTTGCGAGAATAGAAGATCTTCGATCGAGTTGAAATGAAGGCAGTGTCTTCAAAAGATAGACTGCGATCGGGATGTCATTATCAGCGGTGAAAGATGGATGTTAAAAAACCTTGCTAGAGCAAATGCTGGTCATTTGTGAGTTTTTAGTAATACCATTTGAGTTTGACTAATGGGCCATTTGTAGTCATGGACTTGATGACTAGAGATTATTCCACCCATATTTAGACTAGTTTGTAGTGGTATTCATTAGTGACATCTTGAATTGTATTCTAGGATGCACAAGAGACACTTAGACAACATTTGAAGACACACGTTACGGATCTTGAGAAAGCAGTTTGTTGCAAAGTTTAAGTAAGTGTGATTTTTGAAACCAAGAAATGTCTTTTCCTAGGCCATATTATGTATCTAAAGTATTAGAGTTGATACTGCTAAGATTAGGCGATTCTAGAGGTTGAAGCCCCCCTTTCCGAAATGTCTTGGTGAAGTTTCTTGGGTTTAGTTCGATGTGTCAGCCAGTTGCAAAGTTCCTCGTCTGCTTCTCTACACTTACTTTATGAAAAGGTAAGTTTGAATGGATGACCATCTCGGTTGAGTTTTGATCAATTAAAGAAAGCCCAGTTGAAGCACCATTTGTTGTTCAGCCTCTCCGGGTAGAGAATATGCCATGTATCAGGTGATGCTTTAGGATTGGTTTGGGATGTGTATTGGTGCAAGATCGAAAAGTGGTGGCATATGCCTCAAGATAGTTAGCGCAGTGAAATATTCCACACTTGATGTGGGTGGTAGCGGTAGTATTGTTTGAAAATATGGCGACCTACTTATGCAATCTGAAAATGTAGAATGTTTTACAGATTATAAGTGTTAAGTATCTGTTAAATCGGAAGGCGAATTTGGGAGGCAACGTCGATGGATTTAGAGGATTGTTTCAAAGGCTAACAGTTGCATAGTGGAGTACCACGGAAAAAGCTAATGTAGGCGGCGGGCGCACAAGTGTAATTTATGTCTTGTCCTTGCGAAACCTATATAGATTAGCATATGGTGGGTACTTGGCCAGCGCAATTAAAGGCTATGCCTAGGTTGGGGCATATGATGGTTGAGTGCCGGAAAAATGATGTAAGTTTACAGCAAAGGTTGCAATTTAGATAGAAATAAAGCGAGGCGGCTATTCTATAGAAGAAGATGAGTTTATTTTACAAGAGAATAGATTATGTGTACCAGACGTCTAGATTGGAAAAAGTTGATATATGAAAGGCCACAATGCGAGTGATGCCATGCATCTTGGAGGTAATAAGATGTGCAGGTTAAACGATTACTATTGGTGGCGGATGAAAAGGGATATAGCGGGTACAATCGGAATGTAAACATTTAGCAAGTAAAAGCTAAATATCAAGTATCCTCCGGTCGATTAAATCCCATCAATTCCACAATGGAAGTGGGATAATATTACTATGGATTTTGTCTTCGGTTTTCCCCTCACCCAAAGGAAACATGATTCAGTTTGGGTAATCATTGATAGACTTACAATGACTGCTCACTTCTTACTAGTAAACGGCTATTCCATGGATCGATTCATGAGAGGGGTTGTATGTGGCGAGATTGTGCCTGATTGCATAGATTCCCTGTCAATAGTGTTTGATGCGATCTGGTTTCTGTCCAAGGGTTTGGAAAGAAATTCTGATGGCCCAAATTTTCGATAGGAAATTTACTACACTTAAGTACAACGGATGGACAATGAAAAGGTGATTCATTGTTGAGACATGCCGGGGGTTGTCATACCCTAGATTTTCTTGAAGTTAGGATAAATGTTTGCCTTGTGGGTACACTATCTTTCATAGTTCATCAGACTCATCTTATTATAGCCTCTATGAAGCGTATGGCGAGAAATGTAGAACCCTTGTAGGCTGACCAGAGCCTGGAGTGCTTATAAGTAATTGGTCCTGTATAAAAATGCAAGACAGAAAAAAGTTTGGGTCATTCCAACAAAGTTAAAGCTACTAGATGAATGAAATAAAAATCGTATCGGATAAGAAAGAAAAAGCCGTCTGAGAAATCGGACATAAGTCTTCACCAAGTATCATCACTTGGAAAGATACTACGATTTGGAAGGAAAGAAGCGAGTCAAGGTTTATGTGGACCTTAGAGATTTTAGAAAGATTGGACTAGTCATATACACCCAATTATACCCTAGTTTTATGGCATTTTAAAGTAAAATGGAAGTGGTGTATTTTTGAAATTTAAGGTTCAAATGTGAAAAAATGATATAATAAAATTTTTAAAAAAGAAATACAAAGAATAAGTGGTAAATTATCAACAGGACTCAAAGACATTAAGCTGAAGATTGTGCTAATGCAGGAAATTTTGATAATTAGATGTATAAATGAAATAATATGGAATAAAATGCAAAAAAGATGGAAAATTAGAGGCTAAATGCCTTTTGCCAGACAAGACCTTATAACAAGTGGAGATGGAGCCAAGATTTAATGCTTTAGAAATCATTTTTTTTTCCAGCTTTGGCTTTGGGAGCTGACGTCGGAGTGTAGTGAAGTGTGAAGAAAGAGACCAGGTGGTTTGCTCAATCCATTTCCATGCTCTCCATGTGTAAGTAAAGGAAGAAAAGTAGAAGAAAGGAAGGAAGGAAGAAGAAAGAAGAGAGCGAGAGGGAGAAGGGATATAAGGTTTCAAAGAAAATTAGGTTTAGAAACTACCTCATTTCTCCCTCTTTGTTTCTTTATTTGTTGGTTTTTTGGAGATTTGGGTTTAAGTTGCTTTTGATTGTTGTTGGTTTGTGGTCCTCAATTTAGAAAATTTTAGTATAAAGGGAAATGTGTTTGGGTTTAAAAATCTTCTTAAAATTTCCTCCAGCCTAAGTAGATGTTAGCCATAGCAGTCTAAAGTGCTTGATTTGGAAATTCCTAGTTGGAGAAACCCTAAGACCTGTGGCTATTTTTCCGAAGAGCCTAAAGTGTTAAGATGACTTTCAAGGCCCTCAATTTGGAGTCTAAAGACTGGTTTACTAGTTTTTGTTTTGAAAACGGAGCGAGTCCGAGTTCTTTAGGACATATTTGGGTTCTGGTACTCAAAATTGGATGATTCAGTGGAAAGACATAACATTTGTAACTAAATGATATAAGGGAACTGGTGTCCAAATATGGAGTTAAGATCTAAGAAATCCCGGGTCTCGATCAGTACTAAATATCGTCAGGAGAAAAACATACGGTTTGCTATCATACCCTGCTTGGGTTAGATGATTCAAATGATGATTATAATTTCTAGGTAAATAGATTCATAGGAACTGAACAAAGTGCATGGAAAGGAAATGTCTTTGAGATTTCAGACTCATTTGTACCCCCAGAAATTAAGGGAAATTCGGAACTGTTTTGGAAGTTTTCCATGTCATTTATAGGATTTTGAGACATTTAAATGTATCTTATATCTCAAAGTATTATTGGGAGATGGTTTGTGTAAATAAATTAATAACTTAAGCTAAGTAAGATAAAGAATTGACCTAAAAATATATGAGTTTGAAGTGTTTGTAACATAATGTGGACAAATAAATGGAGACCAAATAGGACATAGATTTCTTCATGTGAAGAAAAAAGAATACATATGGTTGGTATATAAAATTAGTATAGAATACATTCCTATGATGATAAGAATGTATTGAAAGTGCTCTTTATAGATATAAGAATAATGGATATTGAATATCTCATATGCATACTTAAATAACAATAGTTATTCATGTATGTGGGATATGTATTGAAGCGTAATAAAATTGATTGCCTGCTTATGACCAGGTAGATGGATAGATGGACATGCCTATTAGGGATACAGTTGCTGCAGCATACAGATATAGTTAGCCCTATTTGGGTCATTACCACGTCCCTATTTGAGTTATACAGTACAATACAGATAGAGATCACTGTCGCGTATAATGATAGTACCCTCGAGTACATAGAGTCATTTCCCGTATTCACTTCTTTGGAATATGCATGCATGAAACATGTAAAAAGAGATAAAGTGATATTGATAAATAAAATATGAATAATAAACGTAGGAAGTAATTTGTAAAATATAATGGAAATATAAAATACGAATAGTCATTAATACTATGACCAAAATGATATGGAATTTGATAGATAAAGCACCGGAAATTGTCGGCTTGAGGCATGTAGTTGAAGTTGTTTAGGTAGAGTAAGTTCATGCGTTAACCCAGCAACTTACAAGTTTATATCGATTATATATATATATATATATGTATGCATAAATTAAGGTATTGAATGTGAAGTAGTCATGGTTAGTAGGCATCCATACGCCCAGGATCCTCACTCGCTTTAAGCTTAGCAGAGTGTTTATCAAGTAACCCAGGTGAGGCGGTTTAGAAATAGGACGTACCACATCTCAACGTAAGCCATGCAGTGATAGGTCTTTCGCGTAGTGTTTCTTTTTGTCTTTATTCCCCAGACCATATAATGTATATAAACTTTAGGTCTGATAGAAAATGGTTGTAAATAATAAGTGATGCTTTGAACCTTTAGCGGTGAGGTGTGATGGTGTTGATGCCTCTTGGTTAAATTATATGTATATATTTAAGGGAATGTTTCAGAATTGCTCGGTTAATCGGGTTTAAAGTCCTACGGTTTGTTCGCCTTTTCCCTGCCACAGAGAAATTGCGGGTTGGGATCACAAGTCGCTGTCGTTTGACCCTCCTCTGGAGTTGGCCCGATGCATAACGTATTCCATGTCGATGCTTTGGAATCTGTTTATGATGAATCGCTTTATCTTACTGATGCACAGATGTCTGGTAAATCCAGATTTCACTTATGATGAAAGACCAAAGCCATTACAGCTCATGAAATTTTAAACAATTTAACGAACAAACAAGTCCATCTTGGTAAAAGTACTTTGGCAATGCCAAAGTATAGAAAGAGAAACCAACGTAGGAGCCGGGAATCGCGGTGGGGACCACAGTGCTGACGTTTAATTCGGTGTAGATTTAGAGAATGAAATTCTTTTTTGAGGAGAGAGTTGCCTTTTGAATTATGCCCTAGTGGTTTTGTGATGTCTGTTTAGGGTCTAATGGTGGTTTTAAATTGTATTTTGGAAATTTAAATACTAAATCTTGAAAAGGACATAATCGAGGTTTTAAAAAAAAGTCTAAGGGATATTGTGCATTGTATAATGAGGACCCGAGGTCGTTGAGCAGAAAGATACAAGCCATTACTTAAGAGGTGCAGTTAGTAAACATCGTAAAGAATGAAGAAGAGGGGACCCCAATTAGCAAAAGGATAATTAGGCCAAAATCCACTTTAAGACACCCAAAATGACTTCTAGGATCGCATTATCCATTTTAGGGTGGGAGCTAGGCCAATCGATTGTGGAAGGGAGGCCAGGCTAGCTTATGCACTCCATTGTTTTACTCATTTTGTTCAAGCAAAAAAAAGAGAGAGAGAAGGAAATGAAGGGAAAAATAAGTTGGAAGAAAAAATCAAAATGTGGAACTCTCGGGTTTGTTAGTTGGGAAAAATACAAGCTACTTTATGTTTAGGATCCTTTTATTTAGTTAATAATTGTGATATAGTTGGTTTGGCCATTTGTAAAGATGTGAATTGGTGTAGAGAGTGTTTAAGGGAAACTGCAATTTAAATTCCTTCACCCATGTGTGACTGTGTTTTGCCTGGTGGCCCTACAGGCGCTAGGGTGATAATTTTAATTTGGAGTAAATTTAGACCCAGGGCTAAATGTTTAGAAGGGACTAAAGAAGTAGAAATCCTTCTCTAAGATCCAAACTAAGTCGATGTTTAAGGCCACAGATTCTATTTTCCTCTACGGGATGAGTTCATGTTGTTTACACATATCTTAGGTTATAAGTCCGAGGAAGTGAATCAAAATTCTGGATTCGAAACTAGATTTACCTAAGAAAGTAACTTTCCTTGGAAGAAGTGAAACAGTCAAATTATATCCCTGGTTCCCGGAAAAATTAACGCAGGACCACGATCCTAGATTTTGTTTCCTGAAGTGTTAAAGGAAGCGATTCGAATCTTTAGGCCCATACTCCTAATTTAAAGATTCAAAAGACTTAATTTTGATCCATTTGAAACTTAAGACATAGGGGAACATTGTGTTAAAAGAACACTTTGTCTAAAAACCTCGTTTACCAGGTCAAAATTGTAGTTGGAAATGAACATTTCAGTATGCATAAGGGAAATATAGTCTTGAGTCACAATGAGTATAACATAAATATTGATAGGAGCCGATGTAAATCTCACGAAACATATAGTGTAGGCCTCTTTTTAGATCAAATAGTGAATGAATAGACACGTTTGTTTAGTGCTTCAACTCTCTCTGTTTAGTGCTTCGGCTCTTTATGTTTAGTGCTTTAACAACTCTGTTCCAGTCTTCGTACACTTTTGCATTGTCTTTCACAGCCACGTCTAACGTCGATGCAGGCACGATATCTTTAATGTTTGGCCGCCACCATTCCGGTACTATCTGTGCCTTTGGGTACCTATTGTGCTGCATCCCTCTTTGTTGATGATCTTTTGGTCTATCTTGAAGCCAAACATTTTTATGATGGAGTATCCCGAACAAGGAAACTATGACGGAAGTAATCGCTCGATCTTTAGGCATAATTCAGTTATGTTTTGTCTTTGTGCCTACGGTACCTTATGTTGGGGGTTTGCATTGTGTACTCCTCGGAGATGAATACTCTGAAATGTGAATTATGAGCCAAATGTATCGTAATTTGGGGATACTTTTGCAAGTGGTCATATATCATTAATCTGTTTTCCTGCTAACCTATAAAGCTGTACGAGTGTTTCATGCGTGTAGTCACGGAAGAGGTCGTTAGGACATCTTCCCGCATTAATCTTATTAACCTAGCATTAGGGTCCACCTTATGTAGGTTTTGATTTTGTTTTTGGAAATGTAAATGCAATGTTTTGTAATAAGTAGAACTTGTATCATCTGATGGTTGGACAAGCATATATGTTGGGACATTTAAACACCACTATGATGGTAATTTTACAAGTTTTGTCGTTATGAATTTATGATTGAAATGGGTCCACTAATGTCGAGAAATCGGCTTTATAAGTCTTTGTCCTATGTAGCATCCACTCTCCTGCCGCGGCTAGGGGAAGGGGCGTTACAAAGAGAGATAGATCTTGAGATGTCATTCAAAGTGTTGGAGGGTGCCTTTTATAGGCTTACCAGAGGCCTCTCATTATTCATCTTAATGAAAGTAATAGAAGAATGATGATTGATTGTAATGAGTGTTGTAAGTGATACCATAGATAATGCCATTTTCATGGTTCAAATGCATGTGGTCATTCACTATTGATGGTCAAGACTATGCCTTATTAAAATCTTGCTAGTAAAACCTAATGAGAACCAGCTTAATGAAGGAGAAAAAAGAAATGCAATGTTTTTTGATGTAAGTAAATTGTTTCTTGGTCACACATTTAGGATCGTACCGGCTAAAGAAAACCTTGCACCTTAAATCAAATTAGGACAAACTTGGGCGAAAGAAAAGAATGAAGGTACACTAACATCATGTCATAAACATACTTCCCCTCATGTCAATGTTAGTCAATTGACACATTCCAATCTTGTATATGATCTTCTTGAATGTTGAGGTTGACAATGACTTCGTTAATAAATCTGTTAGATTATCACTTGAATGTATTTGTTGAACATCAGATTTCTTTCTAATCTTACAGGTTGATGTAACATAAGGAACTTTGGAAATGTTTGAGTACCCAGATAGGTACTATTTGGGCTTCTGTTCATTCACGGGTTTGAGCACTTTTTGTGCTAATCAAGCAAATAACCAAATTGACCACTAAGGTCAGGCTATGCTACCTAATGTGTTTTTTGTTGGATATTTTGTAGTTTGCAAATGACCAAATTCTTCTACATTATCTTTAGCCCAGTGTAGGGCCGAGCGTAGTGTGTGTATGTATGCGCTATATTGCCTGCAGTGCACGCGTTGTACCAAGTAATATAGTGTACCTAAGTACGGATATCAATCCACGGGGATAGAATCATTGAATACGAGTTTTAGCCTTTGAATATTATCTAGATACTTAGCTTTGTTGATGATTTACTAATGCACGAACCCTTCGCTAAGCTCGATCTTAGTGAATTACGCAGTATAGAGACTAGGGCTATATCTCGCACCTGATGGATTACTTCTAGAGTACTATTAGGTTTATTCCCGACTTATTGATGGCTGGGGTGATCGTGCTTTACAGAGATACCCTCTCTCGAGGTCTGTCAAGCTGTCTCGCTGAAGTAGAGTTGGGGTATATCTCTACTTGACTGAGAAGTACTCAGACGCCATCTTCCTAACCTTAATCGCCACCCTCGGAATCGAAATATCTACATTAAGATTGGCCAAGGCTGCTCTTTAAATCCTAGTCCTCATCTCTCGAATCTCGGGATGTCCAGCCAAAACCATGCCAATGTTGCGGACATCAACATGTAAATAAATCACGAGGATCTCGGCGGGAATCACGACCAGTCATGAACCATGAATAATATAAAAATGTGATCATAATCCGCCACGATCGTGGCGGGGTTCCATAGAAACCTAGATATGAATCTAGAACATCTTTGGACTCGGATATAAACATAATCAATCGATAAAACGTTCGCGAGTCTTTTGAAAGAGGAAAAATAATACAAAAGCAAGCTATGCGCTCTTCTTTGATTTGCGATCTGGTTTGATCGTCTTTCAGTACTCGTCAAATGCGTATCCTTCGATGCCCCTCATCTGGTCCCTTTTTGCTTTTAATGATGATGAAAATCGGCGTCGCGCGTTGAAACGTCGCGGCGTTAACACTGTTGACTTATTTTGTATTACGCGTCAGCGTTGGCGTGTAACGGGTGGGATGTCGGCGTTCCTGCTGACTCTTGCACTTCTCTACTGCTCCCCAATGCTCCCAGCGCGCTTTCACGTGCTATTCACACCATTCCGTCAAATATGGGCTGCCAATGTATTTAAATGTAGGAATAGGCTAAAATCGGCCAAAATGACGCGTGTATGACACTTGAATGTTTGAGGCACTCATACCCCAAACAGCTTCTTGCTTGTCCCCCAAGCAAACGCTCATGGACACACAGCCATACTCTGCTTCTTACTGGGATTGCAGTGCACATGTTGATAGACGGAGGATCAGTGGAATGAAGCTCACCTTTTGCGGGTGGTGATTTTAGGATTCGCAGGTGCTTGACTTGCCCAGAAAGGAATTTGATTAGACTCGGTGCGGTTGACAGGCGCTCCAGCCTCCGAGTGTTCAATAGCTTTCCCAAAGGACCTATATTGCATTGAATAAATGACCTCTAGTATATACCTAGGTTCCGGCCCCGAAACTTGAGTTCTCCCACTTGGATTTAGGAGAATCTAGCCTCTGGATAAGGCATCGTTTACATTTCCTTAACATACCTACTCCTGCTGAGAAAACCAAATTAGGTGCCCGTGAGGTTTGTGCTAGTGTTCCTTATGGCGGGGATTAGTTGGTGACTCCCACCGGTTGGTTAAGGAGCCACCGGGGCATTCAGTTCCTCGGGCTACTTTGAACCTCGCAGCCTTCCTTCAGGGCCTTAAGGCTATAGGAAACTTTGCATCATGTCCCTGTGACGGTGAAGTCAATGACTCTACAGCCGGTTGGCTGGGCATTGAACTGAAGGCCCTCGAACATGCGGGATTTAGTTGGAAAATCCCTTATTCCTATTCCTTCTTTTTTCTTTTTCTTTTGCTTTTTTTTTTTTTTTTTCATTTTGGGGCTCACAATCCTCTTGTTTCGGTGTCCCATCTCTTTTTGGTGTTTAGAGACTCCCGGGTTTTATTTGAACCTTAGTATGGAGCTCGCTTTTCGTATACCTAGAGGTCATTTGTGTGTGAGTCTTGATCGGCTCATTTGAAATAGTTTCTTGAATATCCAGGGTAGTTCACTATGCCTCCTTTCTTCAACCTAGTTCACCGGGCATACAATGCCCTACCCAGATCCTTCTGGGATATGAACCATGATGATAATGGACTGGGGGTCGAAAGTGATCCTCGTGACTCTCAAACGTGTAGCTCACAAACTAAACACAAACAAGCTAGCGGAGGATGGCCTACCCAAAAACTAAAACACCGGCTAAACGAAGACTTGGCATCACAAAGGCCAAACAAAGTACTTGAAGCTAAACTAATGCACAAATACTAAAATAAAAATAACCATCACAAAACTATACTAATATAACCAAAACGAGTCACCACCCACCCACCCCGACAAAGTATCGAATTATACACTTTGTATTAAAAAAACGATGGGGTGAAGAAGCTTGTAGTGATCGGTCGGGTCCCAGCTGCGATTGGTGGCGGCGGTGCATTTGGGTGTAGATCACCCAGTGGTTGGTATTTGGGCTGGAAGACTGCGATTCTGGAGAATGGTGGCCTTGGCCCAGCAGTCTTGTGTCGGTAGAAGGGCCTCCATGTCACCGGAGTGTGGGACTGGTGCTCCTGTCTTGTCAAAAAACGTCAAAAACGGTCGGTGAGAAGCTGAGCGGGTCCTTAGATCATGGAATTTGGATCGGACCTCCCTGAGGTCGGGTGTGGTGGTGGGTAGTGGGTGGGTGGAGGAATTTGCCCAGAGTCACCCTGAGGATCGCGGAGTCCATGGGCACGATGTTCGTGGAGCTCATCCTCGTCAGAGGGCTGTTCTGGGTGTGTCCCATAAATTCGTAGTACACAGGTTTGTCACGCCAGTGATCTCGTAATAGTTATCCACCTCCTTTGTCCTCTAAAGGCACCATGCGCTTGCATCGCAGTATGAAAGGGTGCGGGTTCATTTAGCGTCCGGTTGGGATGACATCGCTATAGCGTGATGATGAATGGAATGTCGCGGATGATGGGCGTGGTGGGCGGGCCGGCTTGGCGGTCACCTCACACTTGGGTGATGATGGGCGTGATGAAGTGATGCCATACGCCGGGAATGGTCGAATGGCGGCGTAGGTGCGCAGCGTGCCCTTCATTTTTAAGCTTCCACTACTTTCGCGGTTGGGTAGGCCAGTATGGCCTCGGGGTAATACGAGTCGCTCATAGGAGGTCGATCCAAAGGCTCGGGGGGGGCGGGTTAAGATTGTGAATTGGTTTGATAGACTCCATGTGAAGTCTAACACACGCACGGACCTTTTGTGTGGGAGCGAGGTTGGCGTGATAGAATTCGTACCACACTCGTGGTGAATGAGGTGGTTGACGCAAGTCTGCTACCATCCCTTGAGTATAATGGTCTTACGGAAGAAATCGTTCTTGGTGGTAGAACCCTTTTCCTTAATAAAGGCCCGATTCTACAGATAGTGCCGTCGATGTTGCTTCCCCTCATTAATAAATTTCGGCAGTCTTTAGGGGTCGGAGTTGGGTCCTCTTTGACCCTTTTTGTGACAACACCCAGCGCTTGCTCGGCCTCCGGCCGAGCCCTAGACACACTCGCACAGGAACCACACAGGGTCCGAATAGCGCGAGTAAACTCTGGTGACTTGGCGAAAGATTGAGCACCTAGGGTGCACAATAGGAACACAGGCTAGGAGACTTGGCAAGAAGCCTGCGACTCTAGGTGCCATGGGTCGCGGGCTTCCCAACTAGACCTCTGATGGGACGGTGGGACACTGTGCGCCGCTAAACTCACGGAAGCCTGTGAGCGGGGTGGGGCACCCGCTGCGTGGTGGTGGATGTCTTGAGACGAGGGATGGAGGACCGCCGGCCCAGGTGGGAAAATGGGGTGGGCGGGCGATGGGGTGGATGCAGGGTCGGTGAATTCGGTCGCAATAGGGGTCTGCAGGTAAAGAGATTATGTGAAGGTGGGCAAACCGATAGAAAGCTTCCGTTAATATCTGGTAGCGTCATGGCGTTCGGGGCTGCGTCGCGACGTTAGGCGCCAGCGTCGTGACGTTCGGAAGAAGGAGGCGGCTAACATTGGCGATGTTACAGAGGGAGTATGAATCGGCGTCGGCGTTCCGGAAGTTATAATCCAAAGTCGCGACGTTGGGATCCAACGTCGCGACGTTGCCATCCAACGTCGTGACGTTTCAGAGAAGGGCAAAACTAACGTCGCGTGTTGAGAGCCCGCGTCAGCGGCGTTCTGAGAAGGTCAAAATAGAAAATTTTCAACAATGGTCCAGGTAGAAAGCCCCTAGTACGGTGGTGATATATACGGCGCGTGTTCGGCGGATCCTCCATTGCCGATTGGGCCTTTGACCGCGTACTTGAAGAAATCTCGATTCACGAAGAAACAATAACTAACCCCAAAACTAAAGCCAAGCAATAAAGCTTAAGCTATGGAAGAAAATTTAGAAAAACGGGTTTTGTCTCCCAGTAGCTTTGTTTAATGTTGGCTCATTTTGAATCTCAATGTAGCCGGGACAGGGCTCATGCGGCGCTCAACATTGCACTTCTTACAGTGTGTTCAATGGAATGGTTTGTATTAGCATGAGACTCGCCCCTAATGACTTCAGCGGATTGTGTGTTAACTTTGAGCGTTAGCTCTCTGGATCATGTCTCGCATCCGCGAGGAAAAACTTGGTCAATATAGAAGGTCCGACCATCTAGACACAATTTCCCAAAGAAAAAAGTTTGAGTGCGTGAATTAAACGAGGACACATTGCCACAGCCTGGTTCCTTCACGGCGATATGTTTGTTGTGCGGACTTTTATCCCTTTCCTTGTAAATGCCAGCATTCTCATAGCTTAGTTCTAAGTCGTCGATTCAGCGAGGTTGTGGCACTCCAGCTTCTCACGGCTAATACCTTTGTCCATATTCCAGCTGGGATTTGCCCGGTGGGCTCGATGCTCTGAATTCCACGGCGGGTGGCATAGCTCCATAAACAATTGAGGCGATGTACTGATGGTGTTTTAAATGCTGTTGAATTATGCGGGTGCATCTCAATCTTTTCGACCGGTCCTTCTGAGTTTGTGCGCTGTTTCTCGAAATGAACTTGGTTCTTGATTGATACCTCGCGCGTTGGTAGCCGTTGATATCGAGGATGTATATGATCTTACCTCCATGCTTTTGCAAGACTTTGTCAATCATCTTATTGCAGAAATGAATGCGAATTTATCTGGTCGATTATAAGGGTGTGCCTAAGCCGTGAATATGTGTGCAGAAGCTGGGCCGGCCACAGCATCGTAGATGGGTGGTATTGCTAACCCGCCAAGACCTGTAATCCTCTTTGCGTAGGGTCATCTGATTTATTATAAGATTCAGGAGAAATGGTCCGTAAATCCATCCCACCATCAGCAGTTCTACTTCAGGTGTATGCATGGGCGGTTCGTCATTTCATCTCCCCGTTCGACCATTTTGTCACATGTGGATCTGGCATTAGGCATCCTTGAATAAATGGTCGGTAGAAACTGATTAGACACCTTGGGTTTCTTTGTTCTCTGTGCAAGAAATGCTCCCTCCATGGTAAGTGTGGCAATGGTTCAAAATTGTTCATTTCATCTTGAACATCTCACAGTCCTTGGTCGACATAATATACCTTATAAAATTGGCTCCTCCCAGTAAATGTCTTTTGATGTGGCGAAAAACCTCTTTTTCTATTGATAGCTAACTTTTGGAGGATTAACATTACGATAATTCCGTAGTCTAAACCATGAATCGCCTTTTTTCTTTAATATTCGTCTGCTCGTAGAAGTAGTCATTGGCTGACCTCAACCAGCTTTCCCCGCCTAACCATGATAGATGATCTGCGGCCTAGATTCTCAGTTTTCCCTTCTTGTCTTTAATCTAAGTGAATTCTTACCATGAGAACCCATAGGTTAGTGCAGGTTTGGCGTCCTTTAGTCATCAAGTGTTTATGTTTGGAATAGTCAATGTGGACTACTACCTTGTTGCCAATCCTAAGGCCTAAATTTGTAAAACAAAATGATAGCGATAGTTTATTTTTCGTGGTAAGTAATTCAAGCACAGGCATCATTCGAGTTCTGCTCGCATAGTAGATCGCACGGAATATTTCTTGCTCTCTTGCCTAGCACTACTCTAATCCTTTTAGATCCACTTACGTCACCACATTTAGAAAGCTCAGATAGGAAAGGACCAATCTGGGCTACTCTGATAAGGAGCGGAAATGCCAATTTATCTTTGGCGCATTTGTGAAACGCTTACTATTGTATAAACTCAAATAGGTCCCTTAGGACCCGATACAAATTGAACAAACGGTTTTGCAATGCGAAAGTCTTTTTTGATGAGCGTTTATAAAGTCAGTGGCTTAAAGCTTTACTATCCCTTTACGAAATGAGGTGAGTAATTTTCAGATGCGCCAATCTTACTCTGTCCACCTCTTTCATCTTAATCGATGCCCCAGTACAATGCCCTCTTACCATAAATGACACTTCTCGATCAGTACAAAGTTGGGTCTCCTGTATCTGATCAACACGATCCTAAAATTCTAAAGATGATTTGTAGATAGGCTACCCAAGCGAAAAATCATCATAGAAGACCTCGATTGTCTTTGACCATAAAATGTGGCCATCGCCATGTTGGGCGTTTGCTGGCGCATTTACCTGACCTAAGGGCATCCACCTAAATGCGAATGTCCCATAAGGACATATGAATGTCGTCTTCTCACAGTCTTGGGGCTGCAAAATTTGATTTGTAGGCGGAGTCATCTCAAAAGCAATGGTAATTCGTGGCCGTGCATCAGTCCAACTGTCGATCCGAAGCTTGGCCAATGGAAATGATCTTTTGGGTGGCCTTATTCGATTTCCGATAATCAGTACAGAACTCTCCACGGTGAATTGTTTCTAGAAGGTATTAACATATTATTCGGTTCTGCAGTGGTTTGTTCCTCCCGCATGCAGTCTTTACTGTCAGGACTACCTATCACCTCGGAAATCGGATAGATAACCTCGAATCAATCACTTCTTACCTCCTTACGGACTATTCACCTCTTTCCTTAGTTGGATTCAACCTCCTCTGTGGCTACTTTGAGAAACGCAGGCCGTGTAATAAAGTCGGTGCATACACACCGAAGGCGAATCCACTTTGTCAGCCGAAGACCAGCCAGGCGATATTTTGTAGTCTCACAAGTACCCTCAATGCTTCTCTTATCTAATTATGTCGGGGCGCTGGAAATGATCATTGGTAAGATTGGAGGCCATCCCCGAGATACACATACTTCAAATGGATAGGCAATGGCTTTTATTTCCATCTTGAGGTGGATTTGTTCCTTGGTGGCATTAGCGTTTCTTTCACCTAGAATTCAAAATATTTCCTCCGATTGGGTTCCGAAGAATCCATCCATTATCTTCGTTTGCCTCTTACCCAAGGTTCTACGAATCACTCTGTACTAAACTAGCCTCGAGATCAGTGAGACCACTTTGGATGAGCCTATAGCCTCTACGGCCTCTGTCCCCATAAACATATATCCTCTATCTTGGATGTCCCCAACTTGAACCGTTGAACTTGACTTCATCCTCTGTACTCTCAATTTAGCTCTCCTTTAAACGTCGTCATTTCTCTACGGTTAAAAATGATGTTGAGGTCTCGTGTTCTTTATCTTCTTCCACCATCTAATCTGATAAATATCTTTGGGAAGATAAACATCGCAACCTTCACTAAGACATCTTCTCACCCCTCTCGGATGCTTTAGGACCTGTACGCCCCAGTTGGAGTGTGATTGTAGTTGGAGGCGAGCTTCCACTATTGACGTTTAAATATGGACCCAAAGCTATAGAATTATCCTGACTTGAAATCACACAATGCTCTCGGAATGCCTTCCAGGTCGTCTGAGGATAAGTATTTACTTTGGGTCTTTGGCTTTTCGTAGACTTCCTCTGAAGGGATGGCACTACACTCCTCGGATTAGGTTAGCGTTTGAAATGCACTAGTCTTCTCTTATGAGACCAAAGATGTCCTTCCTCGAATTGGCCTGCTTAGCATCTATTCAGGCGCCAAACCGCGGAATGTTGATGTGCGAGTTTCTTAAATACCTCCATAGACTTGGTGAATTGTTTTATCAACTCTCTTCTTTAGGCCAGGGATCTGGAATTGGGCTATGGGTTGTGGGCAATCGCTTTGCTTGATTTTGTCTCCCAGTTGTTTCTCTTAAGGTTGTTTCCCTCTGTAATATATATTGGCCATTTGGATGACTTTCGATTCTAACCCTCATCACTAAAGGTTTACCTCCTGTATCGCAATTTCTTACCACTTCTCGGCGTGACTTCTTTATATTTCATTCCCCTCTTCTTAGGTTTCATAGGTTGTGGTAGAGAGCATTTGCCTTCTGTGATCGATTGGCCCTTTGGCCTCTGCACCTCTAGAATTTCTCATGTCTTAGCAGTTGTTCCAATTTAGGTGGCTTGGTGTTGCCTCATTCACCTTTGTCTCATTCCCCCTTAAAGCGATTATCACGGTGAGCATTTCGCCGGGCTTGTTCCAGTCCACCTTTTTCTCGGGAGGTGGATTCGCTCCTCTCGGGATGGTAGCATATTTATTTCGTGTTCACCTCCATTCTATGGCTATTACGGCTAATGTAGTTCATGCCTTAGCCTTGATTTTGGATTACGATAGTTTCTTTGCCCCCATACCGACCTTGTTCTTTGTGGTTGACTCTGATTCGCATGACACCTCACCCCAGGCTGCTCACATTTGGTTTTCAGCATTCACGTGCTGTTGTCTGTCCTCCACCGAGATCCCACTGACTCGGCGGTTTAGTGCAGTATGGCATTGCGTTACCTTGCTATCTAGTCCAGTTGTTTAGATGGCTGTGCGCGCAGGTAACCAGTTATTTGAGAACCTCGTTATACATACGCCTATGGCCTTCTTGGTGTGTCTTATCTCTAGGCCACTTTGATTGGTATTAATGCCTTATCTTCCAAGATTTCATATGCTTGGTTTGCGGGTCTTCTTCATTGCTTTGGCGCTCCCTCCGGCTAAAGCGTAATCTTTATTCTAGTACGCATTCTCGAACCATTATAGAAAGTATATGGACTTGCATCATCGGTGATCCAGTTATACTTAGGCACTTCCTCAACGATTCGTAGAAATCCTGCTCCATACGCTGGGTTTCTCTCCCCACTCCAGGATTGTCAAAGTGTTTGATCTCTTACCCAGTTGTACGAATTTTGCAATTAGGAAAAACTTGGTTAAGAACATATTTGGTGGTTCTGTAAGTAATGGAATCAAATTGCTTCTTGTCAGCCAATGTTAGCTCTCGCTGGTAAGTGGGAACAATCCCGGCTGAGTGCCTCTTGGTGACCTATTATTAGCAGTCGTGTAGCGGACTTCAAGGAAGTTTGTCAAATGTATTTGGATTCTAATTAGGCAATCAACGAGCGAATGTTCACGAGCTTGTCTAATAAGGTTCACGGCTTCAACTCGAAGTTGTTTGCCTTAATAAATTGGTGCCGGATGGCTGTCTAAATAAGCTGTAGGCGGTAGGCGAACTCTTTAGCATGAATGGATCGTGGTACGTATGTGACGGGTGCTTGATTTCTCTGATTTTCCCTTCTGACCCTTCAACGCTCGTTTTGCTCCAAACTAGATCTCTCTTCATTTATTCTTGCGCAATTGTAATTTACGTTATGTGTTCTCTGTTCGGCGTAATCTCAGTGCCAGGGTTCTTTGGGTTCGAGTTAAATGGATGGTCGGCTTGGCCGTGTTCGCCTCCTGTGACCTTGGCGCAATCACACACGGCGAAAGGCCAAGTGCAGCGCCTTAAACCGTCAAAAATTCAGTAATATCTAATTTGCCTTTTTGTCAATATCAACACTAAGCTTATCTGATACTTGGTAGCAGCGATGGGCCGGCGTAGTGTGTATATATCGCCTATATTGCACAAGTGCAGGCATTCGTATCAAGTAATATAATTAATACCTAAGTGCGAATATTCGATCCATAGGATAGAGTCGTTGAATCTGATTTAGCCTTTGAATATTATCTGGATCATAGCTTTAATTATTGATTGCTAATGCACAGACTTCGCCTTCGGCTAAATCAATCTTAGTAGATCTTGTGTGGGAGCTAATTCATCTCCCCCTGCCACTTACTGATGGATTACTTCTAAAGTATAATCGGTTTATTCCGACCCTGTGATGGCGGGGTGATCGTGCTTGAGATGCCCTCTCTTGAGGTGTGTCAGCTTATCTACGCTAGTAGAGTTGGAGTGTATCTACCCCTGACTCGTCTCAAACGCTTAATCTTTCTATAATCGCCACCCTCGGAATCGGAATATCTCTATTTATTACTGAATTGGCCCAGAGAACGCTCTGCTCGGATCCTAGGCTATCTCACATCTCGGCCCGAATCTGGATCCGGTAAGCCATACGATGTTGGCTGAACCTTGACATAAATAAATCACGGATATGGCGAATCGACCGATCACTTGAACCTTGAATAATATAAGTAACAGATGCTTGTCATGCAAATATTGCGGGGTTTTCCAACCACGAAGCCCTAGATACGGATCTGCGGAACGTCTTTGGACTGGATATAAACATAATGATCAATAAGAAAACGTTTGCGGAGTCTTTGAAGGAAAAACGTACCAAAAGCAAGCGTCTACTCTGCTGATCCCGGTTGTTTGCGTCTTGCTTTCCGTGCTCGTCGTCATTATCTAAATAACTATAATTTCTAGTCCCTTTTCTTTTAATGATGGAGCGAAATCGTTGGCGTCGCGGCGTTGAGATGTCGATGGCGTTCGCATGTTGACTTCTATTTTGTTGACCCCAGCGTCGCGTCTCAAACGTCATGGCGTTGGGGCGTGTGACATTCTGTAGCTCTTCCCTATACTACTCCCAGAAATGTCCCAGGCTTCCGTTCCTGCTATTCCCCTGGCTGAATCGGATATCGTGTTTATGAAATCGTATTTAAATGTAAATGGGCTAAAACCGTAAAATGATATGGTGTGACGCATGTGGTGTTTGGAAAAATCATCACCAGATTCAAATGGGGCAGGCGAACTCGAAGCTGCATGAACAAAGTAGAGGCGTTTGGGAGGCTAAATTTGAGAGGGAGGAGTAGAGCATTGCAGAAGATTTTGCGGTGTTGAGAATGTTCGCGAGTTTACCAAAATTTTTACATTGCTTATCGAGAATTTCGCGATCTGCCCTGTTTCTTTATGGTGACCACTTTTCCAGTTACTTTGTGGTTTTGTACCCAATTGCCCTAATTGTATTTTGTATGTTCATGTATTTTTTGTAATTTCCTTGACTCTGACGGTATAAGCCTCGGTGAAGCTCTTTGTAAAATCAAATGATCCATCATTGATAAGTGGCACCAGCTTTCTATGCCGCGGGTGTAGTTTTCTCGTTTTCTCTCCCTTTTCTTACTGTACCAAACAACCTCGAGGATGCCAACTAAGGGATGTTGGCTAAAACCCTCTCATCCTTAGTGAAGAGGAAAAGGCCATTGAGTGAAAGTTTGAGGTGGTAGCACTCGTTGCTAACAGTATTATCACCATTTATACTTCGTGATTTCATGCTAGCGTTTGATCCCCTGATCTACCCCCGAGGGCCAAGAGACTTGGCAAGCTTTTTAAAGGCTCAAGGATACTTGGCCATAGGATCCACTCATGTTAGCTTAGCTGTCATTTACTATTCTCACAGATTAGATCCACTCATTAATGCGGACCGTTTGAAACATCGACAGGTTAATAAATGTTGTATACCAGGAGAAACACTTAGGTTCAGCTTTTATGGCTAAACACATAGATTTGATTCTGAAATGACTATAGGTCATCCTCTCCCCAACGAGGAAAATAGAGAATTTGAGACATTATATATCTGGTTTTGTGAACCCTGCTCAGCAACCAAACTTCAAGGAGGATTTTTTTAATTATATTTCCTACCATCGTCATAAGCCATCAACCTCAATGCTATACAAGAAACCCCAAATCCAAAGGGAAACACCATTTTCAATCAATCAGACTATCAAGATGAAGAAAACTCCATCCTCGAAGTTCGACCGCGATTATAATCAAATATAGCAAGAGTCGCGCTTTTTACCAGAATGGGGAACCTAGATATAAATATTGTTGATTACGGACACCTACTGTGGCATGAATCAAGAAATGTGTTTAGTTCTATCTCCTATGATATAACATCATTTGATTTGTACAATGCATGCAATATTCAAATAATGTTATCGACCGCTCGATAGAGTGGCAGTCCGTGATGACTGATATGGGCGTCAATCATCGATTCGCATATGCATTCACGCCACTTGCTTCATGAATTGCTATAATCTATTAATGATCTGGCTGATGTTGCCATCAAGGTTCCGCTTAAAAATATCCATATATGAAATATCAGTTCCATTACAAGAAACACACACCTCGCTTCAGGATATGACTTTATATGGGTTTGAAAGTGGTCTCAGACGCACATCCAAGCAATTGTTGCTTGATTATAAGCAAAATAGACTCATACAATTGTCTATTGAGGTAGCACAACATATGCTGATACCATTATGATGTCTTTAGGTTGATTACGTTGGAACCGCACTACAATAAATTGACAAAGAGAAAGCACATCTAAAGAGCATAGCAAGATGGCCGCGCACCGTTCAATAGAATAATAAGGATACATAGTACTCAGACCAATATATTCTTCAATTACTTTTACACAAGAACCTAAATAGGTCATTTTTCGTATCAAATACGTTTAACTTTGATAAATCATGTTGAGAACTTAAAGTACAATATTTATCCATATAAAAATGCTTTCAGATTTTCAATCCATATAAAAATGCTTTCAGATTTTCTGAAGATATGTTGATTGGGTGAACCAAATAGGGAAATGCTTGATCCGGTACGACAAATTTTGAGCCTTCTAATATCTTTAATCTCAAATTATTTTTTCAAATATTTTGCTATTCTTGTGAGCTTTTCTATAGTCTCAATAAGATTTAAATCATCAGCTTGCATAGAATAAATTTGTAAAATTCGAGCTCTATTTCTTAATAAAAATGCATGAACAGTGAGAAGGGAGATATCATACATACCTTCCTTTAGTAACATATTAAGATTCCATTGTACACATGTCCCGATCATTCAATCCAGAGATCGATTAAGGCACATACTACAAGATTTTGTAATATTTGCTTCAAGCAATTTAAAACTTTTTAGATTTTTCATATATATATATATATATATATATATATATATATATATATATATATATATCATTATCTATGGATCCATATAGATAAGCTATGATGACATCCATGAGACGCATATCCAATCATTCAGAGACCGCTAAGCTTATTTAAAAGTGAAAAGTAATTGTTTTAATGACAAGTGAATATGTTTCCTCGTAGTAAATACTAGGTATCTGTGAGAAACCTTGTATTAATAATCACACTTTATATCTTATGATCTCATTATTTTCATTGCTATGCTTTATAAATAATTACTAGGTACTGTTTGACAGGTTTTATTACACCTTTATAATTACTATATTCAAAACTTCTCGCTTCATAAATCAAATAATTTTGGCCTCGTATTTTCTTTTCAATTTGGCCAATCATTTCTATGTCAACATTGTTCCACATTTTGTGGTTTGGGATCCTCATCATTTCTTATGATGTCTAAGGCCACTTGGAAAGAAAAAAAAATATTATTGACAATAATATTATTTCGATCTCATTTATTCCCTCGGTAAGTACACAACTTATTGAGATCCTCCTGCTAAGGTACTTCAGGCTCTCTTTCTGGGCCACTTTATCCTCTCACACTTTAGGCCCATTGTTCAATGTATGTTTGCTATGTTGAGGCTCTTCCTCTTTCAATCATCATATGCTTTTACAAGGCTCTTTGTTTTATAATATTTGTCTCCCTTCAAAGTACCTTAATTTTTTCTATCTCCTATTTTAAGGAGTGTTATATCTTTGAGCTAATATACCTCTACGCTTATAGGCGTGAGGTGTTGAGATCCCTTATTTTGGCACTGTCCTTTAGGGACATCAGATCCGCTTGGAGCATTTACAATGAGATATGTGATTTTGTCATTTTCTTTGTAATTGTCAATAAATGCATTGCAATTGATTTAAAAGATTTTGTAAAATGATTGATCTTAGAATCCACTCATACTTTGATTTGTACGAGGACCAAAGTGAGACATTGCACATGCATTCCGGCACTTCCCTGTTTTAGGAACCAAAATTTCTCCTCCCAATGGTGGAGGCACTCCTCATTAAACACACCGCAGCAAAGCATAAAAATCCCCTCGTTAAGGGTTTAAGATTCATGATATGGAAATAAAAACCTATATAAATTCAAGTCTTCGCTAACTTCTTAAGATAAGCTGTCTAGGTGCAATTGGTAAGAGAACTCCGCACAACCAAATATTAATAAATGAGAAATATTTATTGCTCGCAGTACAAGGTCACGTGATGACTCATTCATGGTAAGTCTAGTTTAATATAAATCAAGGTCAGAACATGCATAATAGCATGTCCCTAGGAAGAAGTCGGCACTTTGGTTTTTATTGCTAGTAGTGGCCTAGAGGCACACTGAAGATGTTTGGTTAAAGTTACTTCACAAATCGTTGAGTGTGTATGAGCAAAGAGGATGCTAATATTATCCTAACCCGATACGTAGTTACGCGTAGAAGGTTCGGGGAGGTGAATCTATCGACGTCACACAAGTCTAGGGATAGCGTCTTAATTGGATAATTAGAAACTGGCTCATAATTTGACGGCGCCTGTGCTAGAGTCAAATGCAACATTTACATGCTGAAATAAGACAAACATGTGACTACTGTAGAGGCGTCTAGTAGTAAGACCACAAAGAACGAAAGGTACACATGTGGATGGATAGGGTCCATATATCCTTTACTTATTCTTTCTAAAAAATTTAGTATAAATGTGATTTCTTAAATAGATGGTCCCCGACTATTAATTTCACTAACGAGCAACAAAGATGAGTATTCATTGAGCAAAAGAATCTTCCGGTTCTAGTGATGCCCAGAGTGTTCTATGATTCTCCTTATCATCGAGGACCCAGTCGATCTAGCTGTCGCACAAAGAACAAAAGTCTTCGGCTGAACTCTGTCTACGATAATATATCACTCAATATACTTTGTATATATTTGTATTGATATAACCCGCAGGAATGTCACATAGATTTTTCCATTATAGTTTCTGTTGTAGAAACAATAAAGGTAATGTAAATACATTTTCTACTACCTTCATTCATAGTTTCAATATGATATCCATCTATGCAGATATTTTTAAAGTTGAGCAAATTCCTTGTGGATTTGCTAGAATATGATGCATTATTGATATGAAACCTAGTTCCATTTGGTAGCATTATATCTCTTTCAGGGCCTTCAATTAAGTTTGTAGTACCAAATGTGATACTTACATTGACATTTGTTAATGTCAAATCTAAAAAGTATTTTTTATATAAAAGAATTATGTGTGTGGTTAAAGAGGGCTACACATCACCCTCATATCTGGTCTGGTGAGATCGTTGACACATGGATTTCAAATTAAACTAATAAACCATATATAATATAAATACAAGAATGTAATAGATGTAATAACAAACGTGATATTTTATTTAATTTTGATATAAGAATAGATCATTCAGTAGTATTTTCATCATTCATCAAATAGTCCATTTTCACTAGACCTCTGTAGAAATCACAACAATAATATCATAATAAGTTAAGTTAGTCCATTTACTAGCAGTTCGCTCTCTCTTTTCTTTGATTGATGCTTGGTAGAGGTCGGTTAAATGTTTGGGTGTACGACAGATACCCGACCAATATCCTCTCATACCACATCTATGACAATTATTTTCATGGGCCTTGAAGGTATTTGTATATAATTTGTTCTAAGCCACCCCAGATATTCCCACTTCTAGTGGCATGAGGTTTCTCTTTGGAATTCCTTCACATTACTACCATGAGTAGAGAGTCGGAAACCCCTTTGTAGGACCGCAAGGCAACCACATCCACAAAGGTTCGGGACGACATCATGCTCACTGTGCAATGGTTTGTTCCGCTTGGACGAGATTGACGATTTCATTAAAACCCATTATTTTTCTATCTGGGGCAACAAAAATAGCATGATTTCCCAATTCGTATTTTGTAATCTATGTGCTCAATATCATCAAGTATCGGAGGTCAAGGCATGGAATGTGGGTGAACGTTTTTTCTAGTGTACATGTCTTATTCTATGACTTCTTCTCCACGCTTCAACCTGGGGTTTCAGACATAAATAATGTGCGGAGTTAACCATTGACTATTTTAAAAAATCTTGCAACCCCACCTCCTCCCATCCAATCATATCGAAGCTTCTGGGAGAATCCTCATAGTTTAGGTAATAAGTATTTTTATTCAAGGTGAGAGGTCTTTTACCCCAGAAGGTATCTACTAGATCCTCATGAGATGGTGCCAAATGGAAACTGTAATGCTTTATGATCCCGTGGATGCTTGATTTTTTCTTTGATGGCAACTCTAAGATTCATTACATTAAGATGTATTTGAGCATTAAGGATCCAAGATAGGTAGTTCCTTTCGATAATGTCAAGTGCCACAAACTCAAGTTTTGTGATATTTGACGTTGTCAACAATCTTTGATATATGATATATAAGATTAGAATCGATTTTGATAACATAACATGGGGCTTATAAGCAAAACCAAATATAATTATAAATATGCAAAATTGATATAACTTCAAGATAGGGTTATGGAATTACCTTCAGAGCAAACTTGTGTTGATAACGTGTTGTTAAAATGTTAGAAAATGAAAACCTTAAGTGAAAGAGAAATATATTTTATCATTTGTATATAGAAAGAGACAAGGGAAAATAGAGAACTGAAATGCACCAAAAAGAGGGAGAGGAGGGAGAGACAAAGAGAGATAAATCTCGGGATATCATTCAAAGTGTTGGAGGGTGCTAGGCTTACATGATACCTCTCATTACTCATCTTAATGAAGAGAGTAATGAAGGGTATTAAGTGATATCATCAATGTGGTCATTTACCATGGTTGAAATGCATGTGGTCATTCACTCTTTAATGATTCTTCATTTACAAAATAAAATTAAATATTTAATAATAAAATTTGGATTATTAAATAACAAAGAGTTAAGAAAGATTCTTATTTGAAGACATTTAGGGGAATCATGAGCTTTGATTTATTTATAATTTTAGATGTTACACTTATGCTCTTGGTCTTATTTCGTGCTACCGTTGATTTGATTCTGTTTGGGTTAACTTTATCTCACAATCCACCCATCTATAAAATGTTTTACTTTATTTTAAATTTAAACTTCATGTATAAAAAAAAGGAAATATAACATGTTGGGAATTAAATGAACGGAAGTTAGGTTATCTTTATCACTATGTCCTCAGAATTAATAAGACTTTGGTCACATATACCTTCGAATCGGTTATTGCCATTGTTCGAGACACTTCCCGGTTATTGTTTTATAGTAATTTTGCGTTTTCCCACTTCCGAAGATAACAAAAATTCTCCTCACACCGTATATCATTTCATTGCAGAATACTCGCAAGGTTGAGTTCATTGCCGTATCCTCCGATCCGTGATCACTTCCGAGAGGAACGAGATCCTTCTATCCCGGGAGACAAATGATCAACACCCATTATCCTCGTACAAATGAGGGGGCCACCGGCTGATACAACGTTATCGCGTGCGGGGGCCTGACCGCTTTAATCAATGTTTACTACAGTTTGTTTCAAATGGCGTTTCCGATTTTAAACGAACACGTAACTACAATCTTAAGAGACGACTTATACCTTATCTGCTTCGTGTGACGAACGCTTCTGTTTGTTTCCGTTTAAAATAAAAAAAAAAAAAATTTGGTTATAATTTTTTTGTTTCTGTTTTTTTTTTAACGAACACGCAGACTGAAAATCTTAAGACGATTTTCGTTTTTCCTTGTTTCCGTTTCTGTTCGTTTTTGTTTTTTTTTTTTACTCAAACATTTTTACATTCAAATATTTCTGTAAACGAATTTAGTTAGAATTTAGAAAAGAAATATTTATGTAAACATTTTACACTTGATTCCAAAATTTCTGCAAGGTGGTGGCAACAGAAATTTGATCATTTTGCTTCTGGATGAGAACTTAGTACTGCACTGACATTTTTTGTAGTTCGAATTTCTGTACTGTAAATGAATTGACTCAAATTTTTTTTATAGTGTAGTTTGATTTTGTTTCTGACGAATTTTATATTGCACTGACATTTTTTTTGTAGTCTGAATTTCTGCACAGCACTGAAATTTGACTCAAATTTTTTTTATAGTGCAGTTTGATTTTGTTTCTGACGAATTTTATATTGCACTGACATAGAAGTTCACTTCTGCACTGCACTGAAATTGACTCATTTTTATAGTGCAGTTTGAATTTTTGTTTTTGACGAAATTTGATTCAAACATGGTAGCAGTTTGAAATTCAGTTTTCTTTTTACTGTTTCTGCATTACTCACAGAAAATTTGAAGACGAACCTTGACTCAAATGACATTGGTGTGTGTACTGTGAAGTTCTGTGTATTAAAATAATTGTTTGTGTTTGCACCAAATATTGTTACAAATTTATTCATTGCTTTTTTTTTTTTTTTGTTTCTGCTGTATTCAATTTTTTTTTGAACACTGTAGTTTTCGTTTCGATTGAATTTAAATTTTTAGACTACAGTTTCTGTGTATTCAAATATTTTTCATTTCTGTACTGCAGTTTTACATTCAAACTAGTTGTTGCATATTTATATTCAAATATTTATGAAACATTCATTCGACCCAATTAACTCTATTCGAATCACAGAAAGCCAGCGTTCTTCAACAGACTTCATTTCAGTTAGATTCAAGTAATAAAAGACGTTATTCTATCTCACAACCTTTGAACTTTAGCAAGATTCTCATGAGGATGGTCCTAATTTGACTTGGAGACAGATAAAGAAAAGTTGGCTGCGCGGGATGCGGCTGGAATCACCTGGATTCCCGCGGTTTGCAACTACGCATGTCCTCAACGGTCCGGAAAAAATACTTCTATAACGTCGGCGGCGGTCCGCTGAAAACAAGCAAGGAGTTGCGGGATAGTCCGACAAGAAGCAAAAATCAAGATGTCGGACTGAAGAAATTCATATTGTCGGTAACTGACTTCCGCGATGGTTGATTCAAAGACCGCCTAAGTCGCGTTCGCAAGAGAGCTTCAAGAAGGCGGGTTGTAGTAGCGATATTTGGCGCCAAGGAATGGCTAAGTGAGACATCACTTCGCGTGGCCGCATTCACTGAAAACTCCGCCACCATCCGAAGAAGGATTTGAAAAATTATCTCAAACACAAGAGAAGGAGCTATCACTTGAAGACTGATTGTTCGTTGAGGATTGAGGAAGACAATGGTGCCATCGAGAAGAAATTTGGAAAGAATTTAGATAAAAGCCAATGTTGGGTTGGCTAGGGCTGGATCGAAACCAACAAGAAAAGGAAATGCCTAGCAGCTCCAGAGAGGGATTCAAGCAAAGACTGCAAGTGCTTCAATCGTGGGCAAGTCCGACATCGAGCCAAAGATCGCAGAGCTAAGAAACGGCAGAGAACGCAGCTAACAGGTTGAAAATTTGGCAATGAACACAAGATGATATCATATGACCGCTATGATATCCGAGTAATATGGTGGGAAACCCCAAAGAGGGTGGATTGGAGCATCGGAGCAACTCACAAGCATCCGTGCAAACAAATCGATGTTTTCGTCTCTACACAACAACAAATGGGGTAGAAAACTTTATATGGTAATTCATCAACCTCTAAGGTTGAAGGTGTCAGGAGATTGCTTTAAGATGACATCTGAGACTGCTGTGACACTAATTAATGTCCCGTATGTGCCGATGTCTGCAAGAATTTAGGTCGCCTCCTTAGCAAGAATGCCTAAGTCATTTTGTATCTCAGATGGTTTGTACTCAAAACAGAGATGTAAGGGTGGGAAAGGGTTATCCGAAAGATAGCGCTTCAGACCACAAACAGAATGACCGCCAGGAACGCGATGATGAATAAAGTTGCTTCCTCTGGTGGCGCTGCTCGAAGGTCTTCTAACATCTGGGCATGCTAGATTGTGAATACCTATAACTATGTCAATAATAAAGAAATTAATAGAATATGGATCATACAAAGTTTCGACCTGGCCCAAGTGAGAAATGTCAAGTGTGTTGAATCTGCAAATTTCTAAAACCCTTCTACTCCTCAATAATGCACGTATACACAGAGAGTTTCTCGTAGCCTTAGATTTACGCCATACGACAGGAGGAAATCAACAATACCGTCACAAGAGGGTCAAGCATTACGGCAGATGATTGCCTCGCGGTATTGTTAAGTGTTTACTGTTGTTTAGTAAGAGCAAAGATTTAGGCCGTGAATACTTAAATCTTATAAGGCGCCTAAGTTGAAACCCGCTTGAACAAGAAAATTAAATCATAAGGATAGAGGAGGTGAATATGAATCTCATTCGAGGAAATTTGTAATCCTAGTTCAGAAATGCTCACACCAAAATGATCGTTCCTTATACCCCACAATCTAAATCTGAGTTTGGCGTGAAAGCGAAAACCTGGGCTTTGTGCTGAAACAATGAATGCACATTAGTCCCGCTTACTTTGGCTTATCGGGTGGGAAGTCATGAACAAAATTTTATTTTAAATAGAGTACACCCCACAAAGTAAGATACATTAAGCTCAGAAAATGGAAAGGGCACGCTCTTACAACTTGAATTATCTCAAAGTGTGGGGTGTTCGCTAAGGTCAAGCGGTTCCTAAGCCTAAAAAGGTTAAGGGGACCAAAGACTATTAAGACTGTGGTTTTTTATCTGATGCCTGCATTAGTGCAATGCATACTGCTTTCTTGTCTCACAAGTCGAGATCCTCGGATATATACACACACATGATCATCGAATCAAGGACGCCTTTCTGGTAAAAAGACACACATATTTCGTATAACATAGTACATATGAGTCTATTACTGGCCAAGAGGTCCTAGATACTACATTCAGAAGTGGATCCAATGGAGGATGAACTCAGACGGAAAAGACAGCTGACTTCCACGCCTGACCATTTAACGACCACAGAATGAACCCTGACATTTCATGAAAGTCAGACTCGCTAAGCCCCGTCTCGGGAGCAGAAGCGCTTATCAATAGTGAAGTTGAATCCATCTCACAAATCACATGGAAATTGCATTCCTCCGGTAATAAACCACTACAATGTAAGTGATCTTCGCGAGGAAAATGTGAAAGCGGATGGTGCTATATTGATAAATATACAGTTTTTGTAGTAAAGGATACAAGCAACGAAGTGATCTTGATGATACTTATTCACCTCCTCGCTACTTAGAATTAAGTATCTATAAGGATGCTAATTACTATGCAGTGCAATGGAGCTTGAAAACCATCAAATGGATGTGGAAAATAAATTTTCTTAAACGGATTAAAGAATATTATATTTGGAACAAACTGAACCCTGACAAGAGGTAGTATGTTTCGCTTATCAATACTCCTATGGATTGAAACAAGCACTGTGGCATGCTAAACTGAATATAGAAGTCATGTTGTCGATATCAGGCTCTAAGATTAATGATGCGCGAGCAAATGTGTATATGTTAAGGCAAATATATAATTACGATTTTATGTCTATATGTAGACGAGTGCTTATAACAAAAAGTGTAGTTGATGGTGAGACTATTAAGAAAATCAAATGCTTGCTTGCAAGTAAATTGAAATGAAAGATATGGGGGTAGTCAGATGCTATTTTAGAAAGTTAAAACTATAAGACACCTGGTATTTAGCCTCATCACAACCTATTATAAAAACCATTCTTGGAAAATGCAAGAATCTAGATATTGTACCAAGAAAGACTATAGATGTGAATCTCTACATCTTCTAAGAATACTCCAGAAAACAGTCATTAAATGAGGATAAGTAGTACTACTAGGAGGCAAATTTTTAATGTATGTCATGAATCGTACTAGGCCTGATATACTATGTTGTTAGCAAGCCAAGTCGATTTACGTGCAGAATACCAAAAGAAGAAAATCAATGGGAGCTATGAAACGCTTATTGGGCTACTTATGGAAGATACCACCAAGATTATGCTTGCATTACACGTAATAAGATCAAGGATACTGATGGCAAATTGGATAACCCCAAGACTAAAGACAATAAAATTGTATCAAGTGGATATGTATTCCCTGGGTGGGGGCGCAAAGGTCTCTGGAAATCATCCAAACAAACTTGTATTGCTAGATCCAATTATGGTAATCATTCGATAAAGCTTCTGCACAGTCGGTGGTTTCAAATTTTTCGTAAGATATTCCAATGGCCAACCATCGCCCACCGTGATGCATACATCGCGGATAGTCAAGCCGCACAGGGAAGGGCAAGGAAGTCATGTATAATGGTAAGTCCTCGGCTATCGGGCATGAATGCTAGCGACAACTCTTCGAATTATCACCATTGACTATGTGAAGTCAAAAGATAATAATATCATGATCCATCGATAAAAAGTGTCATAACTGGTAGAGACATGACGTAAAACATCAACATGGGAATAAGTTACTAAACAAGTCATCATAAATGACAACCCCACCTATTGACCGGAGATCCAAAGATTCAGGTTCAAAGGGAATAACCAAGTTACGAAGCAAGGTGCAGAATGGTCTAATAATTCCAGAGCCACCCATTTCTCTAAGATAAAGACAATATTACGTGAAGGTTGCCAAAGTCTTTAATGATTATGAAACTATATGTCTATAAAATCACCCAGCGTGAGCGGGGCTTGTTACGCCTCCGCAAGAACTGCAAAGGCCACCTCTAAAGTGCACTCCATTGAGACCAGCGTAACATGGCCAAAACGAACACAAATAAATGTGAACCTCAATTTTGTTCGAGGAAATATTTGCAGATTTCTATTGTCTAGGCTATTACCTAAGGCCGAGCGCTCAAAGACATCAAGTCTGGTCGATGATCAGGAGTCCCATAGACTTCTACCATGGGAAAGTTCAAAGTCTCGCATCACTTATCCTCGATGCAACGCTTTCATGGAATAATCACTTGCATCCTTTCAAGTAATAATAATTTTATATATTATTGATATGCTAAGAACTTTCATATCCACATGTGGGGATCATGTTGGGAATTAAATGAATGAAAAAGAAGTCCTCATCGAATGTGGCGTCCTCATCAATTAGTTAATTTGGTTCATACCTCAGAACCCATGTCTGTTCCGTGGACAATTCCCGGTTATTTATAGTAATTCCATGTTTTCCCAATTTTAAAGATAACAAAAATTCTCCTCAATCGCATCACACTATTTTTGTGCATTGTTCCTCGCGTTGAGTTCACGGTCCTCCGATCCGCACTACTCGGAGGCGTGAACGCAGATCCGTTCATCCCCAGCATTGTCCATTATCCTCTTACAAATTGAAATAAATTGCCTTATGACACAACGCTATCATTGCCTGACCGCTTTTTAATCACGTTTACGTTTGCTCTCCAAATATTTTATAATGATTTTAAACGAATACGTGGAACTAAGTATAACACTAGAGGGATAATCCAAAGAAATATTCTATAAAGTCCAAGTGTTAAATTCAAATAAAAATTGTATTATTTGCATTAAATTTTTGAATTGAAATTTGAATATGTTATATGTGCACATTCTATGTGTGGTGAATCCGATAAAAAATTTTTAGCCTTTTTTTCTCCCACTTTCTCTTCTAGCCATTCATCTTTCTTAAGCAAGGATGGGTGATTTTGTCATTTCACCTAAAATCATATTTCATAATTTCATCAATATATTTTTTTAATAAAGTGGCGGTTCCAATATGGGATCTCGAGTTTTCTATTTTTTGTTTTTCGTGGATTTTTCGCCTTGTTGCGTAAGTTCGGTTTGTGTCATCTCTTCTGTTACGATGTTTGTTTTTCGCTATCTTGTTGCGGTAAGTGTTTTATTTGTGTGTGTGACAATCTCATATGGTAAAACAAATTGACATCGTAGACAAACAAATACAGATTGTAGTTGTCGCATGTTGTGTAAACTATAGCTTCATAGGTATTATAATTGATACAAGAGATATCAAATTTGTCGGCGAGTTGATTTATTATACTATTAATCGGGTAACGCAAAGCACTGTCAATTTGTTCGCTTGATCAAATAGCTAAAAAGAATGTGAACTTTGCAAAAGGGCGATCCTGACGCACGTGTGTCGATTGCCTCTTCATGATTAAGTCAAGAAAATAGAGGAAGAAGGAGGTCGAGATAGCTGAATTGCATACTTTCAAATTTCAAGGTGGGGATCTTCCGACTATGTGGCTTGTCTCTAAATCTTGTTCTTATTTTAGGAATAAAATTTGTTTTTCCTTATCAAGAATTATCCTTTTAAGAAATAAGGGATAAAATCTATTTTTCCTTATCAAAGATGATCCTTTTAAGAAATAAGGTATAAAATCTATTTTTCCTTATCAAGAATTATCCTTTTGAGAAGTAAGGGATTGGGCACCTATGAAATTCGTGGATAAATACCTTTTACGTATTTTTTGCCTCAATGTATTTATCCATAAATAACTTTGATGAGTGCCCAAAAACACTCATTACAAACCCGGGATTTAGCGAGATTTGGATAAGTTTCATATATATATGACTTTGTTTTTATTACTTTTCTAATATTTAGTTTGTATTTGGTTTTGTAGGAAAAGTGCTGGAAATGGAGCCTTGTAAGAGTCCTAGAGAAGAATGGTGCAGAAAACAGCTCAATGTCGCGACGTCGCGGGGAAGCTTGAGAAACCTTATCTCGGGCAGAAGTTATAAAAGGAAGCGAAGATTCCATTTTTGGAGGTTCAAGAAACATCACTATGTTAGGGGTCTTCGAGAACCCTGGGCTGATCAAGAAAGAAGATTTGAAGGCCCTTTTAGCGCAGAGAGACTTGAAGTATAGAGATCACCCCCGATCATTGAAGTTTTCTCATTCTCATTATCAAGTCTTAATTTTTCATTTGTAATGGAGCGCATTATCAATATGTTCTAGGTTTGTTGGTAGTGAATTGGACATGAATACTATGTTTAAGTGTTATCTTTTCATGATTCCATTATCTTTATATATATTTGTTTTACTATTAACGTATGCTATAATCAACATATTAATTTCTGATCAACTTATATAGTGGTTCTTTGTAAGATCTCGAGAAGAGAATGAAGAATTAGGACATGATGGCGATTTAACCAATAAACTTGGTAATATGATTATCAATAATTGGGGAGGCTTGGGAGTTCTTTAAAGTTCACACCTTAATGCTTGGGGTTGAGCCAAGGAGCAAGAAAACCTAGTAGACCTTGAGAAAGGGCTAGAATGATCTTAGAGAAAGGCTTTTTAATTACATTAGATAAGAGCCGCCTGGAGAAGAATACATATGGTATAGATAAATGGGAATGGAAACTCAACATTACATAAGAGATCGCCCAACAATACCAACACAACTAGCCTTTTTGCATCCATATTTTGGTCATATCTTTACGCTTAGCGCATGGCTACATTAAGAGTAATATAATTCGGTTTTACTACTTCAAATTCATCAAGCAATAACTTAAGGCTTGAATATATTAAAGAAGTATTATAATTTATAGCCCCATTGGCATGAGTTTTTCCCTCACAGGATCATAATATCCGCATTCGGAAAGTACAATCAGATGACTTGATTTGAGCGATACATCATGGTTAGTAATTTGCATTTGCTGTACATATCTTTTAAACACAATAATCATGCAAACGCTATCAAGTTAGGCGTGCAGCCGCCAGGAAACATTTACTCATCGCAGGCGTTTTGCTAGTATTAATAATGTTACTAAGTACTTCTTCGTACTCTATTATTTGTTTTGATTTAATTTTTGATACTTTTTGAGTTTTATTTATTTTTTTTATGAAAAACTCTGCAGGTACGTTAGGTGTGCACACTAGATCATTAGAGAAAATCTTATTCTTTGGATCCAGATGAGAACTTTCTGAAAAGAATTACAGAGCAAGAGAGAAGTGGTTAGAATGGAATAATAACTCATGGGACCGATGTGAAGAAAGGGAGTAAGATGTCGGGTTTGATTGGAGAGGTAGTATTCACCCCGATGAGGCAAATATGGACACTGCTATGTTGCCACCTTATCAGAGATTAGCCTCGCCTCTATCCGCTATGGCACACTCCACTGTGATTGTGAGACCAATATGTTTAATACGAGCCTCAAGCCCACTTCAGCTTAGTGCAAGGAATTTAGTTCCACTCAAGCTCAATAGAGGATTCAATGCTCATATCCTAATTTTTTGAGGTGTGATACACAAAGGAAATATACCTGGGTAAACATGATGCTATTCGGCTTAGATTAATCTCTAGATTTTCATTGAAGGAGAATCTGCCATTGGCTTATTTAAGAACCGGGCTGATTCACAACATCATCATGGATGAATTATCAATAAATTTTTCATGATTTTCTCTCCAATCACGCTAGTTGCCGGCTACAAAGTCAGGAATCGACATGGGGTAATTTTAATAATACAGAGGGAGAGCTCATGAAGCATATTGAGATTCAAGATATGTTGAGAAAAGCCATATCAAAGGATGCAAAGTCCTCCATTTCTACAATGATTTGAGTCGCCCACAAGGACTCAACAGCTTCCCATCGAGGAGCCATTGAAGTGGAGACATCTGAAGTGGGAGGCTTATCAAATTTTGAGACCACTTTAAATGTCTGATTGTCAATGGTTGAAAGAGTAGCAATCAAGAAACCACCGGGTGTTTGATCAGACATGCGTCATAAACTTATCTACTCAAGTGTCTACACTCCAAAGCAACTATGAGCTACTCAAATTGTAGGGGTCCTCAATTATCCGCACAAGGTCATGAAAGCCCACTGCATGCAACATTGTCATGGACCTCATCCCACTTCAACATTTCAATGATGAATGCCATGGGAGATTTTACTATTGAACAAGCGACACATTTTTGGTCAAGTTCTCAAATCAGAACTGTCTCAACTTTACATAATAAAATTACAATCTAAGGTGGAAGAACATCCTAAATCGATGGAAAATCAGAACAGGGTAACCCTAATAGCCGGAGCAAGTCAAACTCCTCCAACCACCCTGGGCAGAGAAGCAAGAATTTGAGTCTAGATCCGAAATGGGAACGCTTAGTCGATATGCATATGAATATGATGAAGTCACATGATAAGTTCAAACAGATTAGGACATCATTGAACAATCAAGTAGCTCAACTCAAATTCGAGGTCCAAATGGGCCAAAATGGCTTTTCAAGTATCAGAGAGAGGCAACAAGGAAATTTGCCTTAGTACTCGTAGAGAGGACAACCAAAGGAGAGCAGAAAGGAGCACTCGCAGTCAGGGAACCCTGGGAGGAAGACTGAACAACGCTAAGGCCAAGTACAGGCTGAAAATCCCGTGGGGAAATGAGAAAAGTAGTGCGTAAGATGCTGAAAAAGTTAGTAAAGAAAACTGATTCCAAGCACACTGCAGACTTGAAGTAAAACCTCATATGATGGAGAAGCCTATTGTAACGCCTCTTAAAAATACCAGAATTTTTATAATAATTATTATATATATTCCATGTGAAGGAATCGAAGCCAACTCGGGTTTCTCCTGAAAACTGATAAAATGTGAAATGTGAAAATATGTGAGCATAAGGATTAAATATTATATGCTAAATGAGAAATTGATTGAACTTAAATAAACCCAGGAAAAGAGCAAATTTGGAAATTTTGTAAAATGAGGACCTAGGGGTCAAATAATGTTTAAAATGCCAAAGGCAATTAAAATGATAAATGAAAGTGAAATGAATACCAAAAAGGAGAAAATGAGAAATGGAATTGGTGTAAGCCAAACATGGCCTTGGTTAACGACCCCTAAAACAGAAGAATAAGACCAGTGTATCAAGGCAAATGTGTCTGGAGCAAAGTGAGAGAGAAAAGAAGAGAAAAGCTGTGGGGCAAGGTGAGAAGATCAAAATTTTGTGTGATTTCTTCCTACTTTTCTCTATGATCAAGCATCTGAGTGAAGAAGATCCAAAGGGATTAAGACAAGAACCAAACCCTAGATTTAAAATGATGCTCATGAAACTTAATCCATCCAAGGCTGACAGGTTTGCTGGATAGGGATGTTATTCAATGCCTTCTTGGAGTGATTTCCCTGTAGTTTCATTCTGATTTTGGGTGATTTTGAAGAGAAAAATCGCAAAGGGAAAAAAAAAACCAGAAAAATTTAGGGCAAAACGAGCCCTATGTCAGCAGTCAGGATGTCTCACTATGAGGGTTTAGGGCTAAATGCACCCTGTATGCACGCCACAGAGACATTTTCTGTCTACATATAGTGAACAAATTTTAGATTTTTGTTCGAACACCAGATTCGGTGACAATCGATAGTTTAAGGACCCTAATAAATGATTAGAATGGGGTCTATTTAATGAAACTAAGTGAAAAACGACCAGCACTCCTACGCTACAAGGTGGGGTAAACATTTGTTAAGTAAGATAACTATTGAAATGTAGATGTGTGTGATTTGCAGTTATGACCAGTGAGGATCACTTAACCTAGGACCAGAGATCGACAAAGAAGTGCAAAAAGAAAAGAGATAGACTTGGCTTGTTCTATCTTCTCCCAGGCCCCCTCGGTCAAGATTTCCAGAAACGTTTGTTCTAAATGTATAAGAAAAGCATAATATTAATTTGTTTTAATTGATTTACAAGCAAATTGACAGAAATGTTGCATGCTTAGAAATTATGAGTATTGAAAATGAACTCGTTTATACAAATGTACATAAAGGCATCAGATTTCACATATTATAAAAGGATTCAATCGCTTGAATATAGAATGTTAAATCGCACTGTGATTAAGGATATAGATTGATAAGAGAATACCAAGGGTCAGTTAGCAATAATACAACAAACGACATGATGTGTCACTCCAGTCGCAGAAACAGCTGGGAGCGCATTTATAGTGTTTTTCTTACGGACCGATTTGAATAACCAGTCAAGAACATATGGCATCAAACGAACAACAAACATCGTCAGTCATCAACGACCAAACGATCCATAATAACGAACGAGAATAAATCAACAACCAACGTTTATTACACGAACGAACGATCAAACCGAAACAAGAAGCAAACATCTAAAAGATTATTAGTGTAGTCATCTTACAATAAGAGCAAGACTTATTGATCAAAGGTTAACGTAACAACTCAATATTAATAATGAAACGATCCGTCAAAAGAGTCGAAACAAAGCCAAAAACATTATCAAGAATCATCCAACCGGGAACAGCCCATATAATAACCACGCGCAACGAATATTGCGTCATCGGTCACGAATCGAATAACGACGGCGCACCGGCAGTCGAAGATCGAGTTCGAACATCGATTCGCCCACGCGAACTTCACCATTTACACGAATTGGTTCAACGTTATCGATCCAACGATCAACATCCAATACAACGATATTATTACGCAGGTAACAAATAAAACTGAGTTTGTCAACGTATATCAACAATCATCGAATTCGGTAAACAGTTAGTTCGCCCTCACCGAATCGTCGTGGCGTTGATATATTTGATATAGCGGTGAATCGAAAGATCCCGATCCCGGCCTTCCAGACCCGCCAATCAGGTCGACCGAAAAGTGGTATGAATTTTATTATCTCGATCCACAGTAGAGACCCAGGAAGAGCATACAGATGCTGCACGGTAGGGTTTGGCGAACATTTTCAAAAAGCTTCAATCCACATCCCATTTGTCGGCACGCAAATACCTGGATACGTAGAAATCTGGCATGAAGACGTCTCACCCAAGAAAAGGCGTCGGGAGCGAGATCACACTGGGCTGAAGAATGTAAAGGCTATCGCAGAAAAGAAGTACCTAAGTTGAAAGATCTAAGTAGCTTCACAATCCCAAGTGCTATTGGGAATGCAGTTTTTGAAAGAGCCTTGTGTGATCTAGGTGCGACCATTAATATTATGCCTTGGTCGATCTTTAAGAGGCTGAAATTGGGAGAATCACGGTCCTACTACACCACTCCATAAATAGATTCGGTCAACACCTATCCGCGCGGTAATCATATAGAGGATGCTAGCAGGAAAGTGAAATTTATCTTTTCCCCTGGCTGAGTTGATTTTATCATTCTAGACATGCAAGAAGATAAAGAGGTCTCTATTATCCTAGGAAGACCATTCTTAGCCAGCGGAAATGACGATGCAAAAAGGTGAACTCAAAGTCGAGTTCAAGAAAAGGAAGTGACATCTGTGTCTTCAATGCAAAGCATCCACACGTAGCGATGATAGTTGCTTTTAAAAGTGGATGAGCTGAGGCTATATGCCCAGCTGGGTCCTTCGGGGCCATTGAGAGACTAGCCTACTGATGACCCCTTCCTCTTGCAGTAGGAAGATACGAGATAGTTTGGGAGCACGTGACTGATGGATTCTTTTCTAATCCCACAGAAGAAAGTACTTTGAATCTGGGAGCTGCTCAAGCTCCGCTGACTCCATCTACTAGAACAACCCCATTGTGAAGAGACTCCCAATCATTTGGAGAGAGATATGCTTATCTTGGAGAGGAATCTACACTACCAATCATCATCTCATCCTCCGTCTTTAACATGGAGGAGGAGAAATTGTTGAAGATCCATAAGGAGCATAAGGAAGCGATTGGATGGTCCTCCTATCGATATATAAGTGGGATCAAACCATATCTATGTGGCATGCACAGATATTATTAGAGAAAGATAGCAAGTCGATAGTGGATGCCCAGAGACTTCTAAATCCTTCAATGAAAGAGGTAGTCTGAAGGAGGTACTTGAAATGGTTAGATAATGCTGATATACCCTATCTCCTGAGGTCAAGGAGCGAAATCTTGCTCAGTGTGGTACCCCAAGAAAGGAGGAACTACAGTGATAATAAATTAGAAAAATGAACTGCTCCCAACAAGAATAGTTACAGGTGGAATTTATTGACTACCGAGACCCAACAGTGACCGTAGCCACCATTTTCCACTTCACTCATATCACCAAATGTTGGGATAGATCATGAAATGAATACTTTTGTTTTGATACAGGATACCGAGATACAATGTATCACCGCAGCTTCAGATCAGAGAGCATCACCCCACGTTCCCCTGTATGGTACATTCGCCCGAGAACGCGCCTGCCATTTCCAATGTAAACTTCTGAACCTCTTCGTGATGATGGCAATATTGCACATGGTCGAAATCCATTAAGCTCCTACGGTGATTTCTCGCGACAGTTTCTACATCTCGATAACAACCCGCTTCCATAACTGACGACTTTTGGTATTGAAAATGTGCATGGAAACCAATTTAGTTTTAACCGAAAAGTGCCACTTTGTGAGAGAATGCATGTGATTAAGAAGGCATCGATCTCCAAAAGAGGAATTGGTGTCGGGACAAGATCGTAGATCATAAAGAAATTACCCTCCCACACGCAGAAGGGAATACGTAGTTTCTACACACCGGGTTTTTGCAGACGATCTTGATCCCAATATTTCAAAAAGTTTCAAAGCTTTGCCTAGCCTTCTCTCCACATGCAAGGCAGGTCCTGTCAGTTCAATGATTCATGTATGAAGGAAAGCTTGTCGCTAAAAGAAGGTCGATCTCACCCTAAGGCAGTCGCCCATCGAGATCCCCATTCGAACTATGTGTGATGTACGACTCAGCAATAGAGCAGCTTTGGGTCAAAGAGAAAAGAAGAAAGTCTTATGTCATCTACTATGCCGCCAACGCTGATCGATAAAGAACTTGGTCTATACCACAACAGAAAGAATAAGAAGGCTATCATGGCTCGCTTTGACAACTGCAGATCTTTATCTAATAGGAAACAAAGTTATCAGGTTCACAGATCACTCCAGAATCAAAATACTTGATGACTAAGGAAAGACATGAAACCTAGACTTAATATTCGGTGGGTGTCCCATTGCAAGAATTTGATGAGATCTTCGAGATAGAAGGTTCCTCAAAACAGCGGGCCGCCGCCGATCATCCATCAAGATTGAAATTCTAGAAACAAGGTAACTCATCAATCGGCCGACATTGATGACACATATATATATCTCATACGAGCAGACATACTAGTTTGTCGCATGCTGAACCCATGATGGTCGACACATAGCCACTATCTTCTTTCACGGTATGGATTCCCACTCTCACCACATTTCAACAACAAGAAGAGATTCTTTGCAGGAAGCACTTACATTTCGGGAATACACCCAATTTCTTTAAGACAGGTCGATCAATTATTCGAAGGTGTGTGAAAGAAGTAGGTGAGATACTTTCAAAGCACGCTTACCCTTAGAGTGTGGGGCCATTTTGCACGGATAGAGAATGAAGAGCTGTTACATTACAATCTAGTTTATTACCCCTCTAGATATTCAAAAGATGCACACCAAAAGTCCTCGTGATCTGTGTCAAAGGACCGAACATCAGCAAATAGTAAAACATGAAATGCACGCGACTTAATATCTCTGCAGGTAACTTTTGATGGTCATACACTTTGATGTGGTCCCGTCGTTATTCTATGGGCAATGGCATACTCAAGAATGGATTACAGTCCAAGTGGGTGGAACCACCATCAGATTAAAGTGGAATCACAAGCCCACCGAGTAAGGATTTTTTTCAAGGTTTGGGACCCTAGAGCTGCAGAATCAATCACTTCAAGGTTCATACTTCTTTGCAAGTGGATTTGCATCACTCTGATGGCTGGCTGAAGCATATGGTGTCACTTGTAATACCAATTTCAAAGCAAATGGTGTCGAATTGTCGAATAGGGAAATCAAGAAAATCTTAGAAAAGATATACGGACAAGGAAGACCACATAACAAAATTGATGGATAACTACGGTTTATCGAACAACTCTCAAGACCATCGGGAATGTTCCCGGTAGACAAGATCGTCTATGAGAAGGCATGCCACCCACCAGAGAACCAGAGCACAAAGCATACCTGGCAAACTAGAATGTCAACATTAACTGAATGTCGGAAAAAAGGATGCTTTGGTTGAATGAGTCGATGAACTTCTCGTGAATGCATATGAGATAAATCATGATCTATATATGGAGGAAAAACCAAAGTGCAGGCATGATAAGCGATTCAGGTGGTATACCGGTTTAAAACCAGATAAATGGCATTACTTTCAATTCCTAAAGATTGAAATTGTCTTTTGGAAACCTGCAGTCAAGAGATGGTCTCCGCTTGCGGATCAACGTTCCAAGTTTTCCTACGAGAAGTGGCGTCGAATACACCCCGGGAGGAGGCCGCGATGAAGTGAACGGCAGTGGAGGAAGCCTTATCTCGCGGCTAATTTGAGAAGCAAGGCAGTCCATCAGCAAGTTTGAAGCTGCAACAGCAAGCAACAGCGAAGCCAGAAATTTTTGCTAGAAATTTTCTCGTGGTTGAGCACTCGTTAGGGGACACAAATTGATCGAGCCAACGGCTACTAAAACAAAGCGCTATCAGAGATAAATCCGCATTAAATCATTTTGTTCATCAGTTTGTTTGTTTTGAGTTTGCTTGGTTTGATTTTACTTGTTTTGATTTTGATTTTGATTTTGATTTGTTTTTTTATTTTGATTTTGATTTTGATTTGTGGCAAGGCAAGCATGTTCAAAGGTTCGAGGTTACAAGGCGAGATAGTGCATGGAAAGCCTAGTGCAGGCTTTGGGGAGGAGTAGAGTTGAATGTAGGGAGTTTTCTACACTTAGAAAAAATTTTTGAAAAAAAATCCTGGTTGATGGTCTTAGGAAAGTCAGAAAATGCTGGTCCACGCGCTGTCGCGCAACGCAGAAAACATGCCTCCGAATGTTACGACGCTAAAACACCTCTCTCGAACGCCAGTCGAGCTCAACGCCGTAACGGATTTTCAACTCATGAACGCCGTGATATTCTCAACGCCAGCCGCTGATGTTGACTTGTTTAGGTTGCGTCATATATTTTCGCCCTTCGACTTTCTTCAAACTCCTAACTCTTCTACCCTTTAGATTCACCATTTCAAGTCCATCCTAAGGTGTTGTTTAAAGGATTCCATCAGGTTAGCATCCGTAACACTCTTTGACTCCGACAAAGCTAAGATTGGCCTCTCTCTCACCACAAAAATCGTAAATGACCGTGGTTTTCTCGATTCTTGATTCAAGGTAAAGCTCGGTCCTTCTTGTTCCTATAAATTTTTTCAAGAAAAGGTGGTGGTGGGATTAATGGCCGCAGAGAAGCCCCAAGCCCCCGGATAATGCAGTAGTGCTGTTTACTGGCAGTGCCCACTAGGTGCTCCCACTTATCGCTGAGTGAAAAATTTGATGATTGTTAGGCCATTCTAGTTCTGCTCAATTACAATTAGTGCACAGGCAGCGCTCATCCGAGGTAGAATAAGCCTAGGTGCCCACATTCCACTGACTTTACCGCGGGCCCCACGGGATTCCAAAAAGCAAAACCTGGATCCAAGAGGAACCGAAAATTGAAGGGACCTTCATCTCATGACTACGATCAAGAGAAGTGCGCATCGAGAGTGCGGTCAGAAGTCAATTTCATCTCCCGCCAAATCTGGTTCTTCATTGGCGAGAAGGATGACTCATCTCAGACTTTCTTCACAAAAAAAAATCATACTTAAGAAGCAAGGGAACAGGCCAACCCCGAGGCCTGGGTGCAACGGACATGGTTGTGTGAGGAATTTTATGCCAACCTAGCGCACTCATAAAACAAGAGCATGGCGTGGTTTTGGAAGACTTCAAATACAAGGCTCTGACAATACTACTATAACCTCGGGAGCCGCAAGAATGCCTTCTAACCAGCGGGCGATGCTTCTATGCAAACCCAACTACCTTTGATCCTTAGGATGCTTAACAATGAGGCTGCGTAGGAGTGGAAGTTAAATAAATGAGGGGTATCGCCGCACTTCAAGGCCAAACACTCGGCATATGTATCCCTAAGGTGTGGCACCCTTTCATCACCTCTCGTCTCATTCCGACGATGAATTTATGATAGGTGACGGTAACCAGGGCATTGCTCAACTATGCCATCATTCAGGACATCCCTTTTGAGTTTGCCGTGTCATGAGGATGTGATCCTCTAACCGACGCTAAATGAACCTCTCGGGCACCTTTCTCATCTATGGCATGTGCAAGAACTTAGGTGCCAAGTAGATAATGGAGGCTTGATCCAACCTGTAATAAGGCCAAGGTCAGCAGAAGGACAAGTCGGGCGCCCCTCGAATATCCTCGAGGTGTTTATGACTCGGGTCAAGAACCTTCTAGATGAGGAAGAATCGACAAACATACCAAACTTTGTTTGGTGCGCAGCAGAGGAGACTCGAGGCTTCCGCCAACCATTCACCACCCCTTCTCACCCTCCACCACCACTCATAGAGCCCGATGTCCCTACCCTTCTTCCCCTGGGGAGGACTGTGTTCAGACCTGCCTCCGAATAGAGTCACGAGACAGACCTCAGCACAGTTTCCTTGAGCCAGAGGTAATGCAAGGCCTGACATGCCCATCACTGGCAGCAATCAGTTGGACCATCTAGCACAATCGAGCATACAGCTGGCAACGCTCAAATTTCCTCTTCACTTCACCACCATGCTGATCCCATCGATGGAATTTTCTTCAACCCTTATTTTGTTTTTCTGACATCGGGGACATTATCTACGCTTTTAGTTAAGGGTATGGGTGTATGGGATATGTACGCATGTGGAATCATTATTCTCCTGGCCTCGATATTGAAGTTTTAGAGCTTGTTTTGGTAATTTAGTTCATTTAGTTTGTTTTCTTGTTTAGCTTGAGGCCAAGATGTGTGTGAGTGTTCCAGGGTGTGTTTTGTAGGTATTGTGGATGAAGTATGGTTTGCTGTAAATTGGAAGTCATTTTGTTCGCAAATATTTTCAAACAAGCTGATTAGAAAATGAAAAGAGTCCCTTAAGTTGTTAGATAATCTGGATTTGTGTTTAGTGGAGGGCTTTCCATTCCTGCCTCTAGGTTTGTGCCATATTTCAAGTAGCACCCACTATACACACATGTGGGATTCATATACTCATGATGACTAAAAAAATATATTATTTGCAACCTATTTATTTAAGGTTTCCTGTGAGCACTTTTGTGTACTAATTCAAATAGAATTTAACCTAATCACCCTGTACATTAAGGTCCCCGCTATTTAAAATGATCACATTTTGTGGGCTAATTGTAGTTTTTTAAAAGTTTTTTCCAAATTGTTATGAGTCTGATCTCCAACACTTAAGAATCTAAGTTTAATCAAGAGATTGCAGATCGAAATGGTAAGGAAAGAAGAGTATAAAGGTGGTGAAATTGAGCGCACTTCGCAGAATTTTTATAGATGAGGAGCTTCAGCTCCATCTGGAAAGGAATTTTAGTATTCTCAGTTATCGCTCATTTTGCCACGTTTCATCCTCGCCTGATTCCTCGCCGTCGTTTTTGCCTTTTGTTCCCTTCTTGATTTCTTCCATCTTTATCTGGTAATAAAGCATAAATGATTTTTTTGATTGGGTAAGAGTTGTCTTGTGAGCGGCTAAGTATAAGCCATTTGTATACACTACTGTAAAAGGGGACTCTTTCTGAGGAATAAACTTCAGGCGCCAAGGCCCAGCTCTCCCGCTTTCTTTTCTCTCCTATTTTCTCTCTCCTTTTCTTCTCTCCTTTTTGCACACAAACACCGAGGATGACAACTCATGATGGTTATTAAAAAACCCTTCATATCCTTAAGAGAGTGGCTACTGGCTTTGGATTTAAGGTAAACTGTTGGTCCTCTGTTTTTAACGCATGCATTTGTTGCCTACTACATTTGGCTCCCTTTAAATCCTCGATATTCCCCACATCAATTTCACAAAAGAGATTTTGGCGGATTCAGTTCCGCCAGCGGATGCTGCTAGATCCACTGATATTCAAGTTAATTCCTATGAGATCGTAGGGTAGATCAAAAGAGGAAATATTTTCACTACCGGGACCATGAATGATAAGGTTGCAAACGCTATTTCAAAAAGGAAAATTTTAGGGCTTAGGTTTTAAAGTTAAATGAAGATCCTGCCGGAAATGACTATAGGTCATCTCCTAACGAGGAAATGAACCAGACCTCCGGGGCGCCTTAGGACCTCAAACCAGTAGCCCAATGCTTTAAGGAGTTCTTTATATTTTATTATTTTCATTATTTTATTTTTAGTCAGTAAAACCACTATACCCACATTTAGACAAACCCAAAATCCAAAAACCAAATTCATTTCTTTAATTTTCACTATAATTATTTGTGGTGTTTAAGAAAACCCATCCCACTTGACTACTATACCGGCAGTAGCTTGCTACGATGAGGAATTTGTATATAAATTTGTTGATTCGAACACTTACATGATACGAATCACACTCCCTACTCAATCCTTTTACTGACGCACATGAGTTTTTTTAACTGACCCAAGCAATGGGACACCTTTGAAAAGAGGATTGTCATCGCCCCATAAAACAATGAAAAAGTTAAAAGAAAAGAAAAAGATGAAAATAATGGATCATCCAATCGAATCCCAGCACAAATCTCGAGGCTTAGCAGTTAAAATGAGACGCCTGCTTTCAATCGCGGAGCCATTGACTTCACTTCATCCGATACATGACGTAAGATGGATCCATTCTATAAAGTTCTAGACCCAAGTAGGCTCGGGCCAAGGTTCGGGGCTGAAGTTCGAGGGACCAGCCCGTGCCCCTTTAGTACCAACCGGTGTGGAGAGTCACCACAAATCCCCACTACGGGACATACCCATTAAAACCTGCTGGGCACTAGTGGTTCTTTCCATGCCTTGTCATTTCATATGAACAAAAAAAGGTGCATTCTATCCTTTCATGAAGTTAAACTTTTCTGCAACAATGGCAAAATTAAGTTCAGGCGCGCTTAACTAAGGTATATATGTCAAGACTGATTATACATGCAGCTGAGATCGCTTGAGAACTGCCATTGATAACTCGGGTCAATATGCTTAATCAACCTCTTCCGTGATTGGCTTAGTGTCTCTTAGAGTTTAACAATTTTAGGATCTTGATACCTTGCCGAAAAGCCAGATGTGCAAGTTGTGTTCACCTCTGATCCTTCAAGGTTGGCACATTCTCCATCATTCTCATATTTTAAGTGTGTTTGAGTTGTTTTTAGTCAAGTTTGTTGATTCTAGCTGCCCATTTGAGGATGTCGAAGCAGAGTTTAAAGGCAAAGATGAGGCCCAAAAAACACTATTACAAACCCGGATTTACGTAGATTTAGATCGTTTCATATATATATATATATATCGGTTTCGCTTTTTATTACTTTCTTTCAATATTTAGTTCGACGCTTCTTTGAGAAAAGTGCTAGAAACTGTCTTGTATTGGATTTAAGACTTCCCGCCTGATGTAGCTTCCATACGCTTTAATAACACGACAAAGACAATGGTCGCCTGCCAGATGCATACAAAGATTCGCCAAGATCGTCAGCCCATGCGAGGCTGGTCTAAGCTCCAAAGCCACTGCATCACGCATCAAGCGAATCATCTATGATTTTGTAGTGACGGCATTTGTGTTTCATCATTTACTTATATTACTTCTATGACCAATGATAATTTTTTTAAACTCCGGTCGTGGAAATACCTCACATACACTCACAATGTTTTATTGTTATCTTTCATTACCATCTGAAGATGATAATGGAAGGTTACTTCTACGAAACCCATATGGAAAAATACCTTAAATCCAAACTTTTTCAAACTTTACAAATATATTAATAAAAAAATCATTATATTTAAATATAAATCCTCATTTGAATCATTCTTCTGTACTCTCGTAGACACCCCAAACCCACTCAATCCTATAAAAAGACATAAACGATTTAGCTTATATTCGATCAATAAACCCATGGCTTCATAGAAATTGCCACAGAAGAGCACATCTGATTTCCTTCCATCCAAACAATTAATTTTTCTGTATAGGGGATTAAAGGTATATTTAAATTATTGAGGAAGAGGGTGAATAATATAATTACACAAAAGAGGCTCCTAAAAACACAACTTAGAACATATTTAGGAAACAAAAAAAAATTATACGAAAGATAAAATTTTATTCCGTGATTCTCTATATGGGTTTCCCAAACAGCCGTATGATAACAATATCTGTATTTTCCAAATTATAATTTAATTCGTGATTCCTAAATTACACACTGCTCGCCTCCTTCACCCGCAAGCTCTTCGCCTGTTAGAGAGACGCCCACCCTCCTCAACAACCGAATTCCACCCCTTCTTCTCTTCAACCTGTCTGATACACACTTCGAGCAGCTTCCCGTCCCTCTCCAGAAGCTTTCCATGATCACTCCCGACATTGGTCTTGTACCGGACGGTCCAGATGAGGCTGAGAGAACACAGAGACGTGATCCATGATTGGCGGGGGAACGTGGGTTTGGTGATCCACATCCAGAATGAAGAAAACGACAGATTGAAGAAAACGATGTCCCAAAAATTGTTTTGGCTGACATGATTTTGTTCACGACGTGGTTTTGTATTTGCCACGTAGACAGAGAACTAGTTTCGGGTTGGTATATTTAAATAACAATTTTTTTGGTTCAAGATATATTTACAAAAGCCTAAAAATTTAGGATTTAAACAGTATTTTTTCCAACTTATAAAAGGACTTTCATCCTTTATATAAGAGATGCATCACAAAGAAAGGAACTTGTGTGCCTTCTCTCTCTTTATCATCGCTTAAATCCATACCTCCCTTCCTTCATTTTATTACATATTTCTTCAGCACGCTTTATTAACGTTTTAAAATTGATGTGCTATTAAATCCTAAAAGCTATATCGATTCATTTAACGATCAAGAACCTAATGATCGAATCAACTGAAATATAAATAATGTTTATCCATCATTCATGTGTACAGATTAATATGCAGTATCAGGTAAGAATGGGAATATTGATGGTATTAAATGGTAAAGAGTATGGAAAAGCCAAAAACCACTGGTAGTATAAAGTGGTTAGGGCTTGTGGCCTTACGTGGATTACCCCTTCGAAATCATTCAGAATTAATAGGCAATAGTGGTTGAAATAGTAAACAAGGAGAGAATTCAGCACTGATATAGAATATAAAAATAATACATAATGCTATAAATATCAGATAAATATCGATTCTTGAAAGACCAAGGTCGACACACCCGATTACAATGTCATTCATCTACGTAGAAAGGTTTCTACCTCCACCATTAACGATCACGGCGAGGCCATTTTCCACCATAAGCTCACAACAAGCCAACCCACGTAAATGTAAAACCACGACCTCCTCCGACCCCCCTTTGCCTCTTCCCATCTCTTCTCAGAATTTTGATTTACATACAACACGCACGCATCGAAAGCCTCTACGTAAAATATAAAACTTAAATGTATATTTTTTAATTTTATTTTATTTTTATTTATTTATTTATTTTATCAATCTTCCATAAATGTAAACACATTAGATTTAAACCACTGCTAATATCTTGAAACCATCTTTAAGATTAATACAAATTATAGTCCTGACATTAGACCAATCTTCCATCAAAGCATCCAATATTATTCCTCTTCTCAGAATGAACTGTCTGCATCAAGCCAAGAGCAAAAAAAAAAAAAAAAAAAAAAAACTAAGCACCGTCAAACTTGGAGAAGAAAAGACAGTAGTCAAATACTGCTCTGCTCGGCAGATAAATAAAAAAATTCTATATGAGCAAAGTAGGTTCAAGCCTAAGCCTCAAGACACGTTAAAAGTCTCGGTCACTCGGGCGTTCCATGAATAATAATACAATAATACTAATAATAATAATATTTCGATAGTTTTATTTAATATATATATATATATATATATATATATATATATATATATATATATATATATATATATATATATAATAATATTATTATTATTTTTATAACTTTTAGAAGGATAATTGTATATAATCTTATTCAATAAAATAATAAATTTTTAGAGATTCGAAGAACTTTGATCTAAAATTTTGATCTCAAAATGCTACTACTTGAGCTCCCAATTACTTTATTAATAAATTTTAACTTGTAATTTCTATTCTTTTTGTACTTTATTAATATATTAATTACGAGAAATGTCCAACATTGCCAAGCTTGAATTTGGTTTGACATTTCCGGGCAAAAAAATTATTTATATCTCAGATTCTTCGATCAAACCACTGATGCTGGTGAATGGAAATACTATCAAAGAATAAACGCCACAGATCCCGTGGGGCTGGACGTGCTGCGCCTTGCACATTCCTTCACGCCATCATATCATTCGGAAACAAAAGTCAATATTATCACAGTTCGCCATGATCCATTGATCCTCCGACGGTCAGCAACAATACTTCCAACAAACTGGAATGAACCGTCTTAAAATTATCTGAAGGCAATAGCCAAAGTATAATAAAAAGGTTTATGACCGAATGCTACATACGCTTTAATGAAGTATTGATCGGTCTCTGCATTCGCCGGTAGATACAAGATTATCAATTTTACCATAAAGGAAAAGATATAAATTGAAACAAATTTTATTGATGGAAAAGATACACCATGGATCCCGCCATGATCCTTTCTTTTGATGATGATAGCAAGACTTAAAAACATTTTGATGTTTATGATTTTCGAGGATCCATGGAAAATTCGTATCATTTGATCAGGTGGTAATGTTTAAGGGGTGATTGACATATATGTAGACTATTATATTACTTTTCTTATGTTATTTAATATCTAATGCAAACTTTGGATTTTATATCTACATTTTGTTTTTCAAGATATATATATGGATTCTTCAACTGATTTCCAACACAATAATAATTATATATCATCTCACGGATGAATGTCTTGTCAGACCGTGCCACAACCCACACAATAATCCCACAAGACAAGAAATATTCTTCAAACTTAAATATTTAATTTTAATCTAACGTCTGTACTATATCAGCCCCCGCTGACACTAAAGGCCCGGGAAGAGCTGCATACAATCTGCCTTGGGTTTGAATCTGCATCACACTAAAGCTTCCAAATGCTCACGCCTCTTATTCTAAGACAGCAATCTAGACATAGAAATTTACTTAGTTTCGCTGATATTAAAATGGATATCAATACATCAACTATGCATCGTGGATGGAATGAGAGACACTACACTTCATTATTTTCGGGCAAAAACAAATCTTAACAAACGGCTACTTCTATCATGTGGGTTATATCAAACAACTATAGCGCTATCATTTAATCCCATGCCACAACCAAGTTCAATGACTCTGCAAAGATTTATATTGTTGGGCATTTAACGGCTTGACATCCACCGATCACTACGCGCGATAGTTACAAATCATCGGCATCCATTAACAGACAATTTTAACATCCTCGCGATTTTAATCAGGCCGCTGGTTCTCAAGGCAAATTGATTGTTGTAATTCATCTTTACTAAAGCTCAAGCCCACGACCTCCCGCTTAACGTATTCAAGGGATAAGATATTTGTGGGCCTATTCACCAAATTCCAAAGGACCTTCTATTTTGTCTTAATTGATGCATCCACTGATGGTCTCATGTATTTCTTTCTCACCGTAGAATGTCAAATGTGGTTTGCTAGATTACTAGCTCAACAATCTCGACTTACAGCCCAATTTCGATCACCCTCATCAAGATAATTGCCTTCGATAATGCGTCGGGTGAATTCCTTATCCCGGGCCTTCCCACTATTGCAATGTCAATTGAATAGATGTTCAATACCCAATTGCTCATGTTCACTCAGAACGGGTTACCGAATCCTCTTACAAACGTCTCTGAAGCACTGTTGCACTTTACTTTTGAAAACCAAATACTTTATCGCAGAATGGCATTATTATGACGGTTAATTCGCCATCAACAAATCAGGATTTATCACCATTCCAACTTGTTTTAGGTTAACAACCTAATATTTCACATCTACGTGTTTTTCTGTGCTGTTTATGTCTTGTTTATTTTATTGAAAGATCATCATAAACTAGGTCCCTAACGCTCTGGTATTTATGTTGGTTTCTTCAACTCATTCATTATCACCTATGGCCGAGCCTCCCATGTGTGGAGTAGGCTTACCAACAAATGATTGGTGATTGTCATTTTAGAATGAAAATGTTTTCCTCGCCATTGGAGGAACTTAAATTCCGTAAGAGAATTACTAAAATTATAATGAATGAATCATCTTTATCCCATTTCATCCCACAGAGCAATCCGAACTAGAGGTTCAAAAGATAATTCATTTACAAGATCTCTGTAAATCTGACATACCTGATGCATTTATTGATTCAACAAAAGTTAAAATCACATATACCAGTCAGTCCTGAAAAAGCACTTGAAATTCCAATGGAAAATTGAAAATATAGTACCGGCTAATTTGTTCAAGTCACATTAAAACGCTGGCACTCCTCGCCTGCAAAAGACACAATTTGAGAAAAAGGAAAAATGTTAAATGACACTCTAAAGAGGACGCCTCAGATAGTACAAAAAATGAAAAGGATTGACAATGAACTAATAGCCTCACAGAGGCAATCAATTGATCACATTCATGAGTTTGAAATTTGACATAAACAACAGAAGAAGAAATCTCTATCAATTTCATACATAAGGGTAAAACTGAACTAAATACTACCCTTATAGATGATGCTTTTTCTTCCATGGCTACAAACATCATAAATAATGATGAAGATCAAGAGTCACAAAATATAGATGATCGTCGACGTTTAAAATGATCGGGTTAAATGGAAAGAAGCAATTCAAACAGAGTTAAATTGTTAAATCCAGAGGTATCATGACCGCAGTTCAAACACACCCAAAGACACATAAACCTATCGGATATAGATGGGTCTGTCAAAGCCAAATGAGCAAAATAAAATAAAGCATATAAAGTACTGCGGGCCTGGGTTTCATACATTAAAGACCGTAGAATTGATTATGAGGAGACATATATTCTCCGTAATGGATGCAATCCATATTTTATTTAATATATTTGAAGAAGCCTTCAAGGACTTGATATGCGGTCTGGCGTGAGGTCACACCATTTTATATGGATCTCTGATACCAATATATATATATATGAAAATCCTCAAGGATTCAAATTGCCCTCAAGTAATGAATCAAAACCACGGCTAATATTCAATCAAGGCCACACAATGGATCTTTATATGGATTGAACACCGTCGAATGTGGTGCATAATCGCTTGGTCATTATTTACCCAAAGAAGGATATGGTTCAATTTGTCCATGCGTTTTTATCAACAAGAAAGTAGCAACCGACCGGTACTGGTCATGTATACATGGATGATTTGAATTTAATCGGGACTCCCTAAGAGCTCATCAAAACAGTTTTTGACTACTTAAAGTACATGAATTTGAAATGAAAGATCTGGAAACAAAATATTGTTCTCGGCTCGCGGATCGAGTATTGTTCAAATGGTGTATTAACTATCAATCAACATATACGTAAAAGTCCCGGGCGCTTTATATGGATAAATCACATCCCTTGCGTTCCCCATGGTTGCATAGGTCACGATAAAGATCCGTCATAAAGAAGAAATGAAGAATTACTTGGTCCCTGGTATACCATATCTTAGTGCAACTGGGGCACTAATGTATTCGTAAATTATACTTGACTTATTTTTCTGCAACACTTACTAGCAAGATACATTCAAACACCCAACTGGGTGCAATCTGAATGGAATTAAACATGTATTAAGATATCTCCCCGGAACGTGGTGATGGGATTAGTTTTATTCAAGACATTGAACTACAATTGTCTGTTATGTGCAAGATGCAAAAAGATTGACTCCCTCACAAAGTTTCGATCATGCATGTGTGATATATTTACTTTATGGAAATACCAAGTATATCCCGAGATCAGAAACAACTACGGGTGGCCACCTCCTCCACCATTCGCAGTGGGTAAATGATTTGTCATACGGCTAGCCAGAGAATGTGTTTACCGAGAACCGTGATACAACACATCGAGAATCATGGATTATCTTCTTACGCACTTAACCAACAAAGATATACGGGTTATAATGCCGCATGTATCACGCGTCAAAGAGAGAGGATATATTAAAGGTGACTAACTAAGCATATTTCACCAAAATCTTCTATATACCTACGAACTTCAAAGTAGTGGTGATCAATGTGCAATTATAAGGGTCCAATGATAATCTAGCGTATTTATTTACAAAGCACTCGCCACGAACGCCTTCAAGAAACTTAGCGCCGACCGTATGCGCCAATCGAAAGATCTCCGCGTAATTTAAGTAATCGTCGCTCATCAGGAGCACAGTTAAAGATGACAAGATATCGTACTTTTTCCTTCGGCCCGTGCTTATCCCATCGGGTTTTACCGGCAAGGTTTTAATGAGGCAAGATTTAATATTAACTAAGAGATGGCTGGTCTACGTGGAGCAGTTATAAATATTGTATGTAAATATTGGATTTTGAATGACCATATACGACACAATCGACACATAAATGTCATTCTTCTATGTGGTGCCGCTACTTTCCAATTATTAATGTATCATTTATAAAGGCATTTTCTACTATAAAGGCGTTCATAAATAATCAGCATGAAATAGAAATCAATATCACTCTCCACTCTCTTCTATTCTTCCTTACTTCTAATTCTTTGATTTACAAATACTATATAGTGTTTTTATATCTTTGGTATATGAGATTTCTTAAAATTTTACCAACAAAGAATTTAGTCTAATGGTGTAGTTCATGTACCTTGGGAAACAACGGTAGTTTAGGCTTGACTCCATTCCACACACATTTTCTTCAATAAGTATTTTTTTATTTATAAAAGCATGTTACACTATAATTACATGAAAAACTCAGGTTCAAGGCTGTGGTTTAAATTTTGTTTCTCACGTAAAATGAATCTATAATTACAATGACAGAACTCATCTAAATAATTATTTAAGTAGGATTTTGGGCCTGAATAAATAAAGATCGATTAACCTAAAATGCAAAGGACAATAGGTATAAATCCGCAAATGTCTAAACATTGGTTCGATTCACCGCTGGTGCTCTGAGCGCCATTCAATGACAGTTCTTTAGCATTGTGGTTTTAAAGGCTGGACGGATAGATCAGGTTCGATTTTTTAAATATTGTTTTATATATATTACACATTTTGTCAAAAATATATATAAATTACACCTAAGTGGTGGGGTCCAATAGTGATCTTGTACTCAAATATGACACTAAAAGTAACGTTCTGTAGTGACCTTCCTAGCGTTTGTTTAGTAGCACTTTGGGTAGCATGCACTTGACTTGTACGTATTCTGTATAAGTAAACATGCGTCGATGGAGGGAGATGGAGAGGTTGTTTTATTCTCTTTATCTGAGTTCATTGCATTTTCAAATATTTAAGTGTGTTTGTCTTTATTTTTCTTCATTGTTCAGTTCTTTCATCTTCTTCATCTTCCTCTAGTTTCCTCTTTATTTGAGTACATTCTTAACATGTGATGCAGTGTGCTTTTTTACCTTTCATTCCAAGTTCATGAATACCGTCTTTTTATCCAATACCCCATTTCTAACTTTCAAAGATTCATACTCAACAACTCTGTTTGGATTCATCTATCTTTGTTATCTTGCGCTATGAACCTCATTTGTGTCGACTAACATGCGATATTAAAGCATTGCTTAAAGTTGGAAGATACCATCACCATCTTCTTTATAGTTGCATCTGATGTCGTTGCTTTTTATTTCCCTTTATTTGATCTGTATCATGTGCGTTTTAGACTTAAGCTTGTATTACTAGTGTGGTTCATTGGAACCTTCACTGTCATGATGATTTATGTGCTTCAACCTCAGTGTCAAGCCAACTATTCTCGGAATATTTTCAGAGTTTTGCATGTCATCGTGTTGCCTCTATCTATCTTGTGTTCTTGATAGTTCTGTATGGTTTGGTTTTATAGACTATTTTGCACTAATTGTGATAGAGACTAGAGAGGACCTCTAGTTTATATCACTATAGATTGCCCTTATGGATGATATCGATTTTGGCCTTTCTCCTCTTTTATCTCAAGAGAATTCTCAAGGAAGAGGTATTATTACATAATCAGTGCACAACCAATGCATAATTAGTGCACATCATTACACCGAGTAATTTGCGTTCCAATCAACAACACTATTATTCATATAACTATGGTTTCACCTTCATGGAATTGAAACTTCACGTTGTTTGCCATGGAATATGATAAACTAAGCAAGTATACACATCGCTAACGAGTAATATAAAATAATTAGAGTATCAATTCCACGAAAAGTTGTTATGCTAACTACCAAAATTAGAATACCTCTTCTTTATCCTGATTACCAAATTGTAAAAGTGAGATCGAAATACAAATTCAATCACCAAGCTGAAAGTAAACACTAAATCTATCTTAATTCAATTAGGAGGAAAGATGAATATGTCATGAATCTAGGGTTTTGACTTTAATCGATCAATCCCCATGTAATTGGCTAAATTCGCTTCTAATTGACATTTGAATAGCTCACTAATGGCAAGTCTCACGATTATAATTGTGAATATCTTTCGATAGCTCACAACCTATCCCTATAATTTAGATATTTTGTATCTCTACTCAACCCCAAAACCATAGAAAAGCATTAAATCCTAGATAGCTAAATTGCCACATGAAACCTAATAATATCTCTATTTATTGGAGAATCATGACATTCCAATCTAGGTATAACCATTTATTCACTTCTTAGTCTCATAACAAGCCACAATTCAAACTGATAGTGATCAATTATCAATTATCAATTAACATTAAGATCAGGATGAAACATTTAGCAATCAACAATCCAAATGACAATTGAAATAGAAATCAAAGCCAAATTACAAAAGTTCATGGTCAACTTACATCAAAACCCTAGGAAATGAAATTAGATCATTATGGAGAAATAGAAAGACATCCAAATGAATGAAAACATAGAAAGGAATGAGGAAACTCTAATAAATTTGTAGATCTTCAGCCCTTGGCCTCTTCCTCTTTCTCTTCCTTGTCTTCAAAAAGCTCCAAGTCTCTCCCAATCTCTACCAGAATGAACCTCCTTCCAAATTAGGTTATTTCCTTTTGATAGGGTTTGAAATAATGGGCGCGCAGACCCAAGATACAAGCCCAAACGTCGGAATTAAGTGGAGCCCGATGGCAGCAATAGACTCTTAATGGTATCCACCAGCGCAGACCAATGAGGGCCCAACTTGCCTTTAAGCGCTGAGTGAAGGAATCCGTATTAGGAAAACACCTAATCTCACCAATCGGGAAAGTAGATATTCCTAATTATCACCCCTCAGGTATCCCTTATTAATTGGTTTGCGATAAGAAGAAAATCTCTTACCCGGTGAGAGAAATAGTGTATCATCCTCATTTAGAAACATACTGACCGGTGTCATCATCGACTAGGAAACATGCTATTGATATCATAATCCAATTAGGAAAGTTGTCATGATCATCCATTATAAATACGGGACACCCATGCAGTGAAAAATCTGGACTTACGCACTGAAAATTCATTCCCTAAGCAGTTGATCTTCTCTTCCCCTAGAAAGAATTGACTTAGGCATCGGAGAGGCAACGAGCGAGCCCCCGCCGATCCTTTTTGTTTCTTGTTTTTGCAGAGGAGCTCAGCGTCCAAAGATAGAGGATCGGCCTAAGCGAATCGGCACGCAGCTCGAAGCCCGAGTTCGATTGAAAAAAAGCATCATCGGTTCGCGCCGTCATAGGAGCAACCGGTTCCTTTACAAATAAGTGACCTCGCGATGGTATCAACTTGGAACCGCAAGCGGGAAACGCGCCCGATCCTCGAGGATGCAAGACGGCCGAACGCGTGGACGGTCGACCTCCGGAGGCTCGTTAGAAACGTGCGGGCGGCTCACGGACGAGGTGGAGCGCTTGGCGTACGGCCCGACGCTGGCGAAGAGTTAGAACAACTCACCCGGTAAATCTGACTCCTAGGAACCGCGACAAGCCAGAAGCAGACGAAACCACATTCTGGGAGGAGACACAACACCTCGACCCTCGTCGAAGCGGATAGAGAAACTAGTCACACCGGGAACATGATCCTCGCTGACCCCGGAGAGGATCGCAACGAGAAGAGGTCGTGGGAGCAGAGGTTCGGGGACATCCAGCAAGAAATCAGCCACATGAAGGTAGCAGTAAAGCGGGAACTCCAGTCTCCGCATGGGCGCCTAGTACAACAAGCGAATCCCCATTCATCGCAGGTCTTGCACTTCCCGCCGTGAAAGTTCGAGGAATAAAGCGGTCGAGACGTTCGATGGGACAAAAGAGCTTGTAGACCACCTCAATACATACAAAAATCAGATGGAACTACATGGATATTAGGACCCTGTACAATGCAGAGCTTTCGCTATCACTGGCTAAAGGGCTAGGCGTTGGCGGTTTAGCAATTTCCGTCGTCATCCGTCTCATTGTTCACAGAACTCTCCATCGCATTCGTCTCCCACTTTATCGGAGCAAGGACGTACAGGAAGTCGATTTATCATCTCCTGACCATAAAACATAGCTCTTAAGAAAGCCTGAGGTCGTATGTTCAAAGGTTTAACACGGAGTCACTGAAGGTGGATATCCGCGACGAGAAGTTCGCCGTCATTTGCTTTCATTGCGAAATTTGAAGTGCGGTTGAAGATCTAATGTTCTCCATCTCAAGAACCCTCGAAGCTAGCATGGCGAGGTCCTCGTAGCCAGTATATCAACGGCGAAGAAGCCCTCCTCTCCAAGCAAAGAAGCTCTTCTACTCAAAGGAAAGAGCGGGCGTGAAAAGAGCGAAGCCCCAAGAGATAGGCAAACATGGATAGATCCCCAAGGAGAAGCAGAGAAAGCAGAGAGCGGTCCCCGATAAGACGAGGGAATGATAGGGGTCGCAGGGGACCACCTCAGCCTGAGTTGCAGCAGCGGTATTCACCTCAATGATACACCTCCTAACGGCGCCCAGTGTCGCGGGTCTACTTGTAGTCTGACATGAAAGGTTCTGAGGTGGCCATCGGATGAAGTCGGACCCATGAAGGAACTGACACTAAATCTTATGAGTTCCATAAGGACCATGGACAGAACGGATATTTGCATCGGATAAAGGAGATTGAATACTTGACCCGACGTGGACTCAGCCTATCGTGGCCCCAAAGGGGGCGGGGCGAGATCCGGTCACCACGCTCGTCGACGGCCCAGTTCAGCATCAGCCGCCCTTAGGAGAAATCCATGTAATCTTCGGAGGGTTTACGGGAGGCGGTGAGTCGGCTCAGCCAAGAGGTACACAGGCGTGGCGACATCGAATCGGAGAGCCGGAAGTACAAACAATGTAAACTTCTCATTGGATACTACCATAACACCAGTTCGACATGGAAGGCTGTCGACATCCCGCGACGACCAGCTTGTGATAAAAGCCATAGTAGCTAATAAAGCGATCCACGGGGGTCCCTCGTCGACAAGGAAGCTCAACCGATGCTTCTCATCTTCGCATCCGCTTTTCGACAAAATGGGCATTGGAAGGCTTCGACGATTAACGCTGCTGTGATTTTCGAGGGGAAAGAGTGCGCCCTTGGATTGGTGTGATTAGTGCTCACCACAGGAGACCCCAGTGCCGGGGCTCTGAAACTTTCTTGATGAGATTCTTCATAGTAGCGCCAGTCATCCTACAACAATATTCTTGGGTAAGCCCTCTCAATCAGCAGAATTCCGTTTTCTATACAAACTATCACATGGTTATCAAATTTCATCAGATAAGGTAGGAATGGTCGAGAAACCGTGCATAGCCGAGTGTTACACTCAGCATCGATGAAACGAAATACGGTCGACAACATTTACACGGACGAGCTCGCCATGCGAGAGGCAGGGGTAACCACCCGACTGCGCCTTCGGAAAATTAGAAACTGTGCGGCACAAAGCAATTAGCTAGAACACCTAAATCTACACCGGATCAAAGGTGGCGGAAGGCGCCGGAAAACTCTCTCATGTTTTCTAAACGAAATTTGCGGAAGTCGTGAACGGGAAGGCGCTGGACAGGATTGTTGATAATCTGCGATTAATCGTCGTCGCCGCCGATATTGGAAGCGGGAAGGATTTCCGAAAGACGGGCGATCGATGGAGTGGCGAAACTCGCCGACGATGGAAGATGGTGACCGATTGTGGCGTTGTTGCTCAATCGTTCTGCGACAAATAACGTGCGTGGTTACCATGCTCGTGAACGCGCATGAAAGTTGACCGTGCTGGATGGATCTAACGAAGTGGCGCTGGGCGGTTCCACGATCACCTCGACTCATGGAACGACGACGATCGGTGGACTGACAGAGATGCTCATTATCTGCGATGGGATCTTGTGTCAGGTAAATGGATAAAAAATCAGATTATTTTTAAGAGACTGTAGACCAGATGATAGCGTTCAGTTTATTCTTGAGTATAATCCTCTCGACATATTGACGAGAATAAATCAGCGAAGCCTAAACCATTGAAGCGTTCAGTCTTGAGAATATATTATGACTAATATAAATGATCTTTTAGATCTGTGGAGTTCATAGTTTTCAGTGTGACAAGATAGAGACAAACAATCAAATAAATTGTTTGACATCTTTTCATCCGATAATTTATTCATTAACTGATATTGCTTTATTGACGATAGTTCTGGAACAAATATATTATTTGGATTGAAGACCTTCAGATGGACTTTGATGCGGAGATTCAATGATCAAAATATGTTGAACTCTCCCAGTTGACGAAACGAAGAAATATCATCTTTGCAAACGGACAATAATGATGCATAAGAAGATGGGTGGGATTGTGGTGAAACAGTTGCTGTTGCCTGGGGTTCTGCAGAGGCGGGTTGAGATGACAATGTGGCGTGGTGACGTCAGGAAACTCAGGCCTTGCTTCCAGCTCTGATGAACCAACCGAATGTCTAATGAGGCAAATGCATAAACCGAAACCTCTCGGCGATGAAGTGGGCTATAGGCGGCGGGTGACATCGGGTACAAACCAAGGCGACAGTGGGGCGGATCTTGGCGATTTCATCATAGAATTCACTCAGAAGCCTGTTATAGAGGCTACCAATGGCACGGAGCCTTCCCATCTGGAAATTATCCCGGTCGGCCAAGGGCGCTAACGCCAAGGCGGTGCGGGATGATCGACCTCAGGGCGGGATAGATGCAGTGCAGCCTGGTTCGACTGAGCCTCGATAAGCGAGTAGAATATGAAGCGGTCGCCGTGGCTCCTACCTCTCGCCCACTTCATGGAAGCGGTCGGCTAAGTGGCGTGACTCAGTAGTGGTAAACGAGATAGAGAACTCTGAGGCGAGAGGTGAAGATGATCCTATATCTCGAAATCACAGAGAAGTACTCAAGAAGTTCGTCTGAGTTCGGGTGAGCATGTACCAAGATCGAAGGAATTCGAGGTTGATGCGTTATTAAGCGGCTGCGGCCTCATGAGAGGACTGGGGCGGAGGCGACGCTATCGAGCACCTACGGAGGCCTGGGTGCGTGGAGCAAGCGGGAGTCTCCCGTGTGATGTCTAGAGGCAGAAATTTGGATGGACCGTCTGGGATTACTTGGTAGATGGTAGGTGCTGACGATCGGAGGAAGATCGAAGCTTAGAGTAAGATCGGCAAGGGTTCTACCATTCATCGGGGAACCAGCACATAAGCGAGGCCTCTGGCCCAATTCTTAAGTGCGTGGGAAAGGAAGGGCCTGACCTCGTACTCGGGAAGTACGGGTATATGTGGTAACCACATCGAGCTCGGTTCAGCAGCGGAAAAACAGCAAGGCGGGGATACTCTTGGCTCACAATGCTCAGATTGTGACATAAGCGGTTAGAAAATGCAAGGCTTGTGGGGGCATGCCAAGATATCTCATCTCCCATACGACATGCTTGACGATCATAGAGATTTGGCCTTTCCTTGATGGAGCTGAACATATTGGGACCTCTACCCCATTGGAAGGGCAGTTGGGGGTATTTTGTGTTAGTGGTTATTTTACAAAATGGTAGAGTAGGAGCTGTGGCGCCCTTACGGGCAGGCCAGTTTGATGGGATCAGGGCAGTCAGGGATGCCACTAAATCCTTAATCACTTTCGAAAATCCTTATCTTTGCGGAGCGGTGCAAAATTTGGGCAAGCTATAAGCATTATATTTAACAAAAATCACATTTACAATGAAGACATTCCAAGCCTTTCAAATGATTTACAAAAATAGATGTTCGAGTTCAAATTGTTTTACATAATATCGATAATAAAAACATGAAATGAATGCATGTCGGGCGTACTCGAGAAATTTCCTTCTTTAACGTGCGGCGCTCGCCGATGCTGGAGTCATTTTCGATCATTTATCGCTCGCTCGGTACCTGCGCATTGGTAAAACAATACGCTAAAAATTTTCATGCTTAGTGGTTCTATACAAATTCATTCCTCAGTTCCAGCTTAAATCAATTCATGAAATTTAATAATTCAGAACTTTCAATCTTTTGGATGATCAATATAAATACAATATATATACTTTGTTATATATATACAATAAATTATAGTTCATTGATCATCCCATAAATACGGCTTTCATAATCAATGACCATAATCTCAAATCAATTCCAATTATGCTCACAAATTGATTCGATTACTGCAATTCGAATTCGGTTGTACATATCAATTCAGTTATGCGAATCAATTGATTATTACAAATAAATTCGATTATGCCAATCAATTCGATTATGCCAATCAATTGGTTATGCCCTTGCGAATTTAACCTATGTCTTCGATATCTGAGGATGTCGAGTCAGGCACGGTCCCGGAGCTCGCAGTCGTATCACATGGTTTATAACCTGATCTGCAGTCATTGGGTGTGGTGAAGTTATAAACAATCAAATAGTGGTACTCTGATACGGTCATGAAGGCTGGCGATCGGAGTGACATCAATAGTTAAGTACGCTATTTGACCCTATTGGTATACCAATCTATCATAATGCGAATAAAACGGTTAACATTATATTAAAGGCGTTCAATCCTTTATAGCAAAATATAGTACAATATGTACGGCTTGTATAAACAGTTTATTTTCAATAATCATGCACGAATTTTTATATGCAAACATTTCACAATCACTTTTCTCAAAATCAATTAAATCAATTCAATATGCTTTTAAGAACAAACATGCAAAAGCAAACGAGGAATAGAGTCGGTAGGAACAAACCCCAAAATATTTGCACTTTGATTCCAATCCCTGAATCTCAATCAGTTTGGCTTTTCCTGCTTAGATGGAGTCCCTATTCCAAAACCATTAAAGAACATTATTAGAGTGCGTACTAGTAGTTTTTTGGTTAGGATTGATTTTCAGAGATTAATATGATTTCCAAATTCAACAAGATATATGAATGAATTGCTTGACTCGATGGGCTTTCCATAAGTCAGAGACACCCGAAGCGAGGTTGGACGAAGGAGTTATGACCAGAGTTGGAGGGTCATGCCTTGATCAAATCTGAGGCCCGACGACTGACCTGAACTGGACTGACTCGATCCACATCATAGTCAAACATACTTCTATCCTCCTCCAAAATATGAATGTATTCTTGACTCAATGGAGCTTTCCATAGAGTCGAATACACGAATCGGAAGTTGAGACTGAAGGGGATATGACCTTCAGAAGTTGGAGGTGGAAGTGCGTGATCAACCCGGCAGGTTGAAACTTTTAGCCGACAACTGACCTGACCTGGACGAGCTCGATATAACACCTCGGTCTGACATCTAATATACTCCTCAGGAATATGAATGTTATTCTTGACTCAATGGGCTTTCCATAGGGAGTCGATAACACCGTCGAGGAGTTCAAACGAAGGAGATGACACTTAGAAGTTGGAGGTTATGCGCGTCGGTCTTGACAGACTTGGGCTGACAGTTACTGAAGTGATGAGCTCAATCTAACACCTCAGTCTGACATCTAATATATTCCTCAGGCATATGGATGCGTTCTTGACTGATGGGCTTTCCATGAGTCCAAGAACACTCGAATCGGAGTTCGAGACGAAGAAGTTGCGGCTTCCGAGTTGGAGGTCATACGCGGTCGATCTTGACTAAGCCGGCTGACCCGATGGTACGGCTGATGAAGAGCTCAGACACCTCGGTCTGACATCTAATATCTTCCTCAGGAATATGGATGGATTCTTGACTCAATGGGCTTTCCATAGAGTCTAAGAACACTTTCAGTCGGAGTTCAGGCGAAGAAGTTGCTGACCTTAAAGTTGGAGGTCATGTAGCGGTCGATCTTGACGAGTGACCTGAGCGACGAGCTGCATAGTGACGAGCTCAGTTTAACACCTTGGTCTGACATCTAATATCTTCCTCAGGTATGGATGGATTCTTGACTCAATGGGCTTTCCATAGAGTTGAGAACACTCGAATCGAGGTTAGACGAAGAAGTTATGATATACGAAGTTGGAGGGTCATGCGCGATCAGTCTTGACAGTGGCGCGGGTGACAGGCTGCCTTTGAAGTGAATGACTCGGCTCTGAGGACAAGGTACAGGCTCTTGGGACCCAGTAAGCTCTACATGGCCGAGTTGAGCTCTTGCATGACAAAGTTGAGCTCTTCGGAATGAGTGCGGCCTTTATTTGATGACCTCTATACAGAGTGACCCTTCACTTATTTGTTGTTCGAGTAAAAAAGACATAACTGATCTCTGAGGGTCCAGTGAAATTCAAATGCTAACATCAATTTCACGGACGTGGATACACTTTTAGGACTTCAGAATTCCCTTTATTTCTTACTCCAAACCTGTTCTAAAGTCTGGCTAGTTGACCGAATTGGCCGAGAGGCGGCCGGCCAGTTAATTTGGGTGACCTCGATCAAGGACTATAACTTAGTCTGGGGAGTCCCAGAATTGAGATTCAAAAGCCTAACACCAATTCATTGATGTGGATGCAACACCAGAGGACTCACTGCCGATTCTCTTTATTTCTTACCCCGAAATTCAACTCTAAGATTAAAATTGTCACGCCTTATCACAATGTGTGACTTAGGGTAAAATGACAAAAGTAGGAAGACCTACCTCTTGGAGTTAACCGAAACTCCCGATTCAGTCTCTACTTGCAGCTCTTGTCACGAGAGGACTTTCCCCTTTGTACGCCTGGGATATATGGCTAGATCGTGGGAAATCTAGAGAGAAGTGAGGAAACTACCATTTCTAAAATCTCTATTTTCTCTTTTTCCTTTTCTTATGGATCACTCTAAATCGTATTTTAAAAAGGAGGAAACTTCCTCCCACTTTCCTACATGCCACACGCCACTTTGTCCAGTTTGTTTCTCTTCTTTTCTTTATTTCTTTTATGTTTAGGTCCCTCCATTTCTCTATTATTTTCATTTAAGTCTCATATTTTCACTTAGACGAGATAAACTTATTTACAATTGACCCTTAGGTCCCCATTTTCAATTTCATATTTTCTCTTTTTCATAGGTTTATTTCAGTTCGATAATCATTTAATCAATATTCGTCTAACAATTCGAGAAAAATACCCAAGTTGTGATTATACCTGGAATATACCAATCAATTTTATTATAAGAATTCCGGGGTATTTTTAGAGGCGTTACAACTCTCCCATAAAAATTGTCTCGAAATTACCTTATTCAACGATTGCGGATATTGTTGCATCGTTTCCTCACTTCCTGACTTGCTTCTTGATCTTATGGTTATCATGACACTTTGACTAGCGGAATCTTCTTGTTTCGTAATTCTTTCACTTCACGAGCCAAAATCTCTACTGGCTCTTCTTCATACGTCAAATCCGGCCTCAGCTCAATTGTCTCCGAAGAGACTACATGAGACGGGTCTGATCGGTACCTCGTAGCATGGACACATGAAATACATTATGGATCTTTTCCAAGTCCGGAGATAATGCTAATCTTTATGCCACTTGGACACTTGCCAATCACTTCATGGGGCCAATAAATCTGAGACTCAACTGCCTTTTCCCAATCATCACCTTCTTCAAGGGAGATACTTTCAAAACACATTTTCGCCGATCTCATATCGAATATCTTTTCTTTCATGTCGGCATATGATTTTGTCTATCGGTGGCCACCTTGATCTTTCTCTAATCATTTTCACTTTTCTTAGGTCTCTGTGTGTCAAGTCGGGACCAATTACTTTCCTTTAAGCTCAATTCGAGTCCAACACAACGATTGTTCATTTCTCCCATATAAAGCCTCGTAGGCGCCATTTCAATGATTGGAAGCGTTGTTCTTTTCTAAATTCAACTTAAGCAATGTGTCGATCCCAGCTACCCTGAGGTCAGATCTGCGACTCCTTAACATATCTTCCGGAGATACGGATCACTCTCGGATTGTCCATCCAGTTTCCCTGTGGGTGGAGCAATGTCGAAATTCGATCCAGTGCCCAAAGCCTCTTGCAATTTTCCCAAAATCTAAGTAAACCTCGGATCTCGGTCTGAAATAATGAATCTGAGAATCATATGCCGAACTATTTCCTTGATATACATCTACGCTGGCTTGTCAAGTGAATGAGTCGGTTCTCAGCGTAGGAAGTGGCGATTTGGTTAATCAGGTCATATGACTGGCCCGGAGTCATGCTTTCTCCTAATCGATAGTAACCAAACCACAAAATCCATGGTGATTAGGTCCACATTCCACTCCGTTCTAATAGAAATTGCGATAATCCAAGAAAGAACTTGATGCTCTTGCCTTTACTCTTGGCCCACCAAACCATGGTTGCTCTTGACACATCTAACATCGGACCAGGAGCCAGTTTTTAAAATCTGATATCTTCAGTGCTACGGATGGATAGCCAAAAAGATCCACTATGTACCTTTTCGGTATGGTTCCTCGATTCATTACAATGGGTACACAAACCAGATCCTTATAATACAAAACTCCATTTTCGTTCAATGTGGTCGGTTTCTTCTAAATTTCAATCGGTTATCGTGGCGGCAATTTTTCTTATCTTTCTTTTGTGCCTCTAGTACTTTCGATTTAACAAACTCGGTCTTGCTATCAACTGCACTCACGGTACCATCGTCATATATTGAAAAATGGGCATTCATCGAGGCGTTCGTGACTTTCTGCTCGAAGCGTGGTACTGTTGGCGCTCAGTTGATGTCGATCGCTGTGGTCGTATCTTGTCAGTTAGTGATACCAGTTCAACGCCAGGTTAAGCTCATTTGTGAGGAAAATACTTAAGACTCTTATGATCAGTGTAGATGAAACACTTCTCCATACAAATAATGTCTCCAAATTTTCATGGCAGATACACTGCGCTTAATTCCAAATCATGTGGGTAGTTCTTTCATGCGGCTTCAACTGCCTCTCAAGCATAGCTACCACTTTACCTCTCGCATTAAGACACATCCAAGTCCATTTAGCGACAATACATCACTAAAATCACATATTCTCATCACGGCCGGTTGAGTAAGAACCGAGCCTCTAAGAATGCTTTCAACTTATCAAAACTTCTTTGACATTTTTCACTCCATTCATACTTTACATTTTTCTGGAGCAATCTCGTCATCTGGGCTGCAGTCATAGAAAACCTCTTAACGAATCTTCTGTAGTATCCTGCTAGTCCCAGGAAACTACGCACTTCTGTAACATTTCTAAGTGGCTTCCATTCAACAACCACTTCTATTTTCTGGGATCTACCCCTGATTCCTTCTTTTCGGCTACTATATGCCCTAGAAAGGACACTTCATTCTTCCAAAACTCACACTGCTTCGGGCCAGATACAAATGCTTCTTTTCTCAAAGTCTCTAACACTACTCTAAGGTGTGTCATGACTTTCGTGATCTTGAATACACAAGAATGTCGCCTATGAACATCACGACAAACTCGATCCACATACGGCCTAAAACACGACCATTAGGGTCCATGAAAGCCGGAGTTTGTCAATCCAAACGCATTACAAAGAAACTCATACGTCCATATCGCCCTAAACGCCGCCTTATGCACATCGGCATCTTTAATTTCAACCGGATGGATACCCGTGATCGCAAGTCAAATCTTCGAAAAGATACTTGCACTTCTTTAATCGTCAAACAAATCATCAATTCTGCAACTTGATATTTATTCTTTACTATTAACTTGTTCAATTGTCTATAATCACTACATAGCCGGTGTACCATATTTCTTTTAACAAAAGTACGGGAGCTCCCCATGGTGATACACTTACCGAATAAATCCTTTTCTAAAGAGTTCTTGCAATTGTAATTTCAATTCTTTAGCCTCTAGTGGAGCCATTCCGTATGGTGTAAACGGATGCCTGTGGCACCCGTACAACGCCAATAGCAAACTCGATCTCCCTATGGGGGCAATCCGTAACTTCTCCGAAACACGTCCGAAAGTCACTAGCCAGCAGGGATACCTGATACACTAGCCTTTCCTTTACCGTATCAATCACGTAGCTTTGGTAGTTTCACATCCTTTCCGCACCATCGTGCTCTAGCGTTGATCATGGATATCACATTAGATAGGTGATTTGACCTCCCACCTGATGAAAGTTACTTCATCTTCATTCCTAAGTGTTCTTAAGGTTACTCTTTCATTCTACAATCGATCATTGCTTGATGTCGGACAACCACCATCCCCAATATCACATCAAATTCCTTAATGATAACTCAATCTCCTAAATAATTTATACTCGTGATTACGTGGACACCCTATACACTCGCTCACAATAACACTATGGCCGAGCCGGTTTGTCAATAAGATGTCATTTCTTGCCACTTTCTAATTTACCTAAGTTGGGTATGTCGGGTGCAAATATATGAGTGGGTTGGACCGTGGGTCAAACAATGCATGTATAGTAGTATCAAAGATTTGAAATTAACGGCCATCACATATGGAGCGTCTGTGATCTTCCACTGCCATTGCATATGCTCTAGCCGGAGCACGACCATCTTCGCTTGCAATTCAACATTTGTGTCCCTTGTCTCGGAATAATTCTGATGCAACACTCTTGTTGCCTTTTGTACCACTAAAGTTGTACCCCGATCCAGGTTGTAAATGAACGAGCTCTAACAATCTCTCGTCTATGCTCTGATCCACAAATCAAACAAGCACCTGTAAGTCTCCAACATCTTCCCTATGATTTCTCCCACAATGGGAGCACAAGGCACTGGCCCTCTAGAAGGACCCTCCCGGTGTACTGACCGATGGTGCCGTAGAGTGGTATTCTACCAAGAGGGCCTGGTACTATAGGTCGATTGGAACCCCGTGGTCCCCGAATCCTTCCTTTGCTATTGTTGTGGAACCGGACTCCAATTCAGGATTTTTCTTTTCCTCGTTTTTTATCTTTTCTCTTCTCTTTCTTTACTTCTTTCCACATTCAATGCACATGTCACAATTTTGGAGAAATCCTCATGGCAAAATGTCGTGGATATGGGCCTCGACATGGTCATTAAGGTCGCCTTCAAACTCACGGCACTTTTCTTCCTCACCACAAGTATCTCGAGCATACTCGCTTAACCAGAATTTTTGATATCTCACACACTCATTTGTCTTTGCTTCCGACATGAAACTCCGTCTCATGTTGTTCAGATAAATGCGACCTACATAACAGCTTTTGAACTCATCCAAGAAGAACTCCCATGCAACCCTCTCCGATGAGCGGTCCTCGGTCACGAAACCCACCACTCGATAAGCAAGCCTCATCCCGTAGTAAATGAGGCTCGCACATTCCAGCTTCTCTTAGCCGTAATGCATTTGCACAAGCATTCGCTGGTTCTCTCTCGAGCCAATTTTCTCGCCATAGAAGGCTCATCCTCTTCTTCCATAAAATCTACAAAGCCTTATTTCTGCCATTCTCTCAATGAAGCTGATCGCTCGGTTAAATCGCAATTGGGCTGCCCTGGGCCTTTGCAATGCCTCGAACTAGCCGTTGAGGATACCCATAGTACCTCCTGCCACTCTTGTTCTCCGTTCATTCATTAGTGGATATGGATGCTTTGCCCACTTCCACACTAGCAGGACTGCTTCGGGCGAGTCCCCCGGTCATCCTCGAATCTCTAAGGAAGCCGAAACGTCCATGCTTATCCTATTAAGACCAGCAAGATCTGCGTCAGAGTCATGTCATCCTTTATATGCAAATGAAATGCATGTTATCCAAAATTTCAAAATCATTTACAAACAATTTCAAAATCGTTGTGTAGAACCGCCTAAACCTAGGCTCTGATACCAATAAAGTTATGGCGCCCCTTACCCGACCCGACCCATTTGGGCGGATCCGAACCGAGTCCGGGATGCCACTAAAATCACTCAATCACTCAAAATCATATCTTTGCGAAAGCGATTTCAAAATTTGAGTAAGCCCATAAACATTTATATTTAACAAAATACATTTACAATGAATATATCTGCCTTTTTCAAAAATGATTTACAAAATAGATGTCTTGCAGTTCAAATTGTTTTACATAATATCATTATCCAAAAGAAAACATGAAATGAATGCACATGTCGGAGCATTACTCCGAATTTCCTTCTGACTCGACGCCTCGATCTCGGGTCCGCTCGATCACTATCTATCACTGTACCTTTTATTGGTAAACAATACGCTAAAGCATTTTCTATGCTTAGTGGTTCTATACAAATCCATTCCCCGCCCAAATTTAAATCAATTCATGCAATTTAATAATTCGTAACTTTCAATCTTTGGATGATCAATATAAATACAATATATATACTTGCTATATATATACAATAAATTATAGTTCATTACGATCATCCCATAAATACATTTTCATAATCAATATTTCGTAATCTCAAATCAATTCAATTATGCTCACAAATTCGGGCCTAGTTTACAATTCAATTCACTTATATCAATTCGGGCTTTATACGACCAATCTGGCCAGGTAAATCAATTCGCTTATGCCAATCAATTCAAGCATGCCTTAACGAATTTAACCTTATGTCTTCGAGTATACTGTGATATCGTGAGTCACTGCACGGTCCCGCTGGCTGCAGGTCGGTATCATGAGGTTTTATAACACAAAGACGGCCCAGCCAAGGCCGGGACCGGGGTTATAAACAATCAAATAGTGAACACTACCGACATTGGCCCCGCCGAAATTGGCCGACGGAGCTGACACATCAATAGTTCACAAGATCAAGATTTAACCCTATTGGTATACTAATCTATCCTTAATGCGAAATAAACGGCAACATTCTATTAAAGGCGTCTCAAACTTTATAGCAAAATATAGTACAATATGTACGCTCAGATAAACAATTTCTATTTTCACAATCATGCAATTTTTATATGCAAACATTTCACAATCACTTTTCTTAAATCAATTAAATCAATTCAATATGCTTTTAGAACAAACATGCAAAAAACTTGAAACGAGGAATAGGAGTCGGTAGAACAAACCCAAAAATCTTTGCACTTTGATTCCAATCCGGAATATCAAATCTCAGCTTTGGCTTTTCCTCCTCACGTCTCCCATTCCAAAACCATTAAATAACAATATTATTCGTAAGGCGTATTTCTAGTAGTTTTGGTTAGGATTGGATTTTCAGAGATTAATATGATTTCCAAATTCAACAAGATATATATAGATGAATTCTTGACTCAATGGTCTTTTCATAGAGTCCAAGAACACCCGAAACGGGGTTCGGACGAAGGAGTTATGACCTTCCGAAGTTGGAGGTCATACGCAGTCAAACTCGAACCGACTAGCTAACCTGACCTGGACGAGCCTGATCTATCACCTCAGTCAAACATCTCTATCCTCCTCATAGGAATATGAATGTATTCTTGACCAATGGGCTTCCATAGAGTCCAAGAATACTCGAATCGGAGTTCGGACGAAGGAGATATGACCTTCCGAAGTTGGAGGTCGTGCGTAGTCAACCCAGACGAGCTGACCTGAACTGACGAGTTGACCTGACCTGGATGAGCTCTATATAACACCTCGGTCTGACATATAATATACTCCTCAGGAATATGAATGTATTCTTGATTCAATGGTCTTTCCATAGAGTCCAATAACACCTAAATCGAGCTCAAACGGCGAGAGCATGACTGTCGGAGTTGCGCGCAAATGGGCCTTTAACGAGCCGATTTCGATCGACGAGTTACACTGAAGTGATGAGCTCAATCTAACACCTTGGTCTAACATCTAATATCTTCCTCAGGAATATGGATGGATTCTTGACTCAATGGGCTTTCCATAGAGTCCAAGAACACTCGAATCGGAGTTCAGACGAAGAAGTTATGATCTTCTGAAGTTGGAGGTCATGCGCAATACCTTGACGAGCCGACCCGACTCTGACGAGTCGGGGTGATCAAGTGACGAGCCTAGCTCTACGTGACGAGCCGAGTTTCAGACGAGCTAAGCTCTACATGACGAGTTGAGCTCGCATGACGAGTTGAGCTCTGGCACAAGTTGAGTTTTTCAAAGCCGAGGTCCGCCGACCTCTATTTATGACTTATGGCCGAATTCCTTCACCCATTTGACTATTCAGAGTAAAAAGACCATAACTTGGTCTACAGGGGTCCGAATTGAGAAATTCAAAAGCCTAACATCAAGTTCACGGACGTGGATACACTTTCCCAGAAGGACTTACTTCCGAATTCCCTTTATTTCTTACTCAAAAACCCGTTCTAAGGTCCGGCTAGTTGACCCGAATTGGCGTGAACTCGAATTCGACCAGATTGAGTCGGGCTCTACCTCATAGTAAGGACTATAAACTCTAGTCTACGAGGTCCAAATTGAGAGATTCAGCCTAACATCAATTTCCTATCATGTGGATACAACTTACTGTATGACTCACTACTCCGATTCTCTTTATTTCTTACCCAAAAATTCAGCTCTAAGGTCCGGCTAATGCGCACTATCACAATGTGGCAGCCTAGTGGTAGAAATGCGACCAAAGTAGGAAGACCTACTCTCGAGTTGTCGAAACTCCCTGATTCCGGCTCTACTGCAGCTCTTGTCACGAGGAAGGACTTTCCTTTTGCTTCGCTCGACCCTATGGGTCTGATCGCTGGGAATCTAGAGAGAAGTGAGAGCTTCTCACCTAAAATACCTCCATTTTTCTCTTTTTCCTTTTCTTATGGATCACTCTAAATCGTATTTAAAAAGGCCATGAACTTCCTCCCACTTTCCTATACATGCCACACGCCTTTCCTTGATTTTTTCTTCTTTTCTTTATTTCTTTATATTTAGGTCCCTCCATTTCTATTATTTTCATTTAAGTCTCCTATTTCACTTAGACGTATAAACTTATTTACAATCGAATTTAGAACCCATTACTTTTCACCTATATTTTTCTCTTTTCACTTGGGTTTGGCTTCGCATTCACACAATCATTTCTAATCAATATTCGTCTAACAATTCCGAGAAAAATACTTAAGTTGGCCCAATTATACTCGGAATATATAATAAATTTTATTATAAAAATTCCAAGGTATTTTTGGGGCTTTATAGAGCCTTTAGCAACGATCACAGAACAGAAGGTACGCAACTTCGTCTGGCGCTTTATAATATGTAGATTTAGGATCCCGAGGTCCCTTATGTCCGAAAATGGGAAATAGCTCGATAACTTAAGTTTAGGGGATTTCGCTAAGCTCGAATCAAGAACTACTACATTTTGCCCCCAAATTTCATCTCGCAAATTAACGGGCAAGCCGATGTCACTATAAGGACTTTAAAGGCAGCATTGAAAACCAAACTGGAAGACCTAAAAGGAAAATGGGTAGAGTACCTCCCTTTATGTGGCATGGGCACACAGAACACACTGCTCAACTCCAGAAACCCCTGCTCAGCCCCGCCTTGGCACTAAGGCAAAGACCCAAATGGGGTCAGACTAAAATCTCCTGTGGATCGAACTAGCAAACATCGAACACAACGAGGAGGCTCTTCGCTAAACCTGGATCTCATAGAAGAAACGCAAGCAAGTCCCCGCAAATGCAGGAAGACTAATGCAGAAGATGTCGAGGTATTATGACCAAAGGGTCAAGCCCAGGAGTTACAAGCCAGGTGACCTAGTTCAAAACTTCACAAAGAAGGAAGGACCCTCATGGAAGTTGGGACTTAATTGGAAGGCCCTAGACATGATATCCCACATCATCCGACTTGGCAATTAAGGAGTCTAAACTAAGAAGGGAAACCTCGCTCTGATTCATGGAACGCCGAACACTCCTTAAACGATTCTACCAAAGAGGGACCCCGAACGTAGTCCTGTAATAAAGGTTCACCGCCCCGATTTCAATAACACTGCTTCCGCTTTTAAGTCAGTTAATGTTATGGTAGACCAAACAATAAGCGCAATGATAAAAAACGTTAAAAACAAGGCCGGGAAAGAAGTACATAATCTTAAAAGATTGTTCTTTATTCAAAAGGAACTACAACTTAATACAAAATTTCATTACATAGAAGTTGCAGCCACCTCAGAGAATTACAAAATCACCCTTTGCATCTCAAAAACCACAGTAAAGCGAAAATCGTTCTTCACATCGGCCTACACCCCATCAAGACAAAAACCCAAAAACAAAAAAAAATCTCAAGAAAGGGAAAGGGAAAGAGAAGAAGAGAGAGTGCGAACGAGAAAGAAAAGGAAAAGAAAAAGGGAAATGAGAAGGAAAAGGAGAAGGAAGAGGAGAAAGGGAAATAAGAGAAGAAAAAAGAGGAAAAATGGAGAGAGCGGTACTAAAAGCTTTTAGCACCACCCCTCCATGGCCCACAAGGAGGAACTAGGAAAACACAACTCCTACAAACATAAGACTGGCCTGAATCCAAACGTCAACTCACGATCTCCAGGCAGACCTCCTGCAATGATGACCAAACCTTGACGCTTCATCATGCGTGGATTCCAATTACGCCTAAAAAGGGAAGAAGGTTCGAAGCGTGAGCACCATCATAGAGGGGTCACTACTTATAAGGAAGTCGGGGCGCTCAGGAAGTCGCGTAATCCATTCCAATTTTCCATAAATCCGCATTAAAGCTACACGCGCCTTTCCAAGAGAAGGAAGTCAAACTGGCCATGTAGCCACGGATCCAAGAAGCTCAGGAGCCAAGTAGCTCAGTTCGTAGAGCGTATCCGCTCAAAAAGTCCAAGTAGCCACAGAGCTGGGTAGCTCGGGGTCGCAGAGCGTGAATCGCTCAAATGTGCCATGTAGCCACTTGTTGCGAAGCTCGGGGAGCTATAGTTTCGCCGCGAGCGAAGAATTCACTCAAATGTGCTATGTAGCCACTCGAGCCAAGTAGCTCAGATCTAATAACTCGCCTCAGAGCGTGACCGTCAAACAGCAGCAGCCACGGAGCCAAGTGGAGCTCAGGAGCCCAAGAGGCTTCGCTTGGCAGAGCCTAATGTCTCAAAAGGCCAAGTAGCTTCATTGCAGCGTAATCCGCTCAAAAGGGCAGCCACGGAGCGGGCAGCTCACCCGCGAGCGTAATCGCTAAACAGCCATGTAGCCATGGAGCCAAGTAGTCAGAGCCAAGTAGCTCAGTCAGTAGAGCGTGAACTGGCCAAACAAGCTATGTAGCCGCTGGAGCCAGCAGTCAGAGCCCAGCTCGCCTCGCGAGGTAACCAAATAAAGCATGTAAATACTGGAGCTAAGTAGCTCAGAGCTGCAGAAGCTCATTACAGAGCGTAACTGGGCCAAACAAAGGCATATGTAGCTACTTCTGAGCTGGGTGAAGTAGGAGCCAGAAGCCGCTTGCGTAGCATAACTCACTAAAAAGGCTGGTGAAGCACAGATTCAAGTAGTTTCATCAGAGCGAATCAAGCTAAACAAGCCATAAGGAAGCACGTGGAGCTAAGTAGTCGAGCCTAAAGAGTTCACCTCAGTAGAACGTAACTGCTAAGTAGCTCAGGAGCCAAGTAGCTCGGGCCTCGGGCCAAGCGTAATCGTCTAGAGAACCTCGCGCTTGAAACCAGTAATTCAAATCAACGAAATGGCAAAGGAGGAAGAAATTAATCAATGAATCGTGGTATATCAACAAATAGTCAGTTTCTAAGCAATACAAAACTCTTAGGCTCTCAAGGCTGGATGAACCAAAAAAAGGGAGAGCCTAAAAGCCGTATCGTTAGGCCCTAGCTTTCACAAGGGAGGGAGTCAGCCATGAGCCTCAAAGCAGCGGCTGTAAGAACTAGCCCCGAGGAACCCGAGAATCACCAGTGTGGAGCACGATCAGAAACACCTCGCACCTACATCAACTCAACCTTGAAGCAGATCCTCCAACCCCCATCAGAGAGGCCGATGTTGAACCTAGGTCTGGAAAGCTCCTGAAGCCCGACGCTGAAAGGCAAGCCAACCCTAGAGGCCCATCAGGTGCCATGCCTTCGTCTTGAGCCCGCCCATTACTTCGCCCTTTGGTCACAAGCCTCTTGCCTCGCATCCATCTGCTTGCCAAGCCCTTCCGACACGCATTCCACCTGAGTTATCTCGCCCTGGGGAGCTTCCTGGCGGGCCCGCTCCAAGGCCGCCGATCTCGGGCCCACATCACCTCGGGACAGCCCCCGGCAGCCTCCCCCAGGGGCCACCGAGCCTCGCCTCGCAACCTTCGCATCCTCCGGCCCTCCTTTCTTATCCCCGCCCGTGGCCCCCGCCGCCGAAGTGTGCTTCAGCCCGACTTAGGCCTACAAGTTCCTCGGCCACCTCCTTATCCGAGCCTAAAGACTAGCTCTCTCGGTTGGTCGTGGAAGCGACTCAGCCTAAGACTTCGACGCCGGCAGAGTCTCTGAAGGCCGGCCCTCCCACAAGCCTTACAAGTAGCCACCTAAAAAAAGATGTGGATTCAAATCCGAATTGAAACAATAAAGAAAAAGATTGACGAAAGCACTTAGACATACAAAGGTTGTTCCCTGAAAAAGAAGAGCCAAAGCCTCCTCGACGGTTAGGGCGCCCACCCTCCTGAGGTCAGAATCGCGCAGGATGGAGGAAACAGCCCCAGCGGCGAGCTCCGCATGAGAAAGCAAAGAGTCCTCATCCCCTGCAACCTTAGAGAGATCGCGAGTTCCTGTCACCTTGTCTAGCACTTTAGAAAGGGGAGCGGTGCCCCGCGACCTGGGAATCTAGACCGAGATAGGGAGAACCTCCAAGGGAGATTCATTCGCCCCTCCCGAAGAGTCACCAGCCCCGACGGCAGACGAAGGCAGGGGATAGGTCCCCACCTTTAGGGTCTTGCCCCGAGCAGAAAGGGCAAATTTCTCTTAGCGAGCTTCCTGATGTTTCCGTTTCACGTCCTCTTCTTCTCTTTACTAAAGACTCAATGGGATCTGAGCTCTCTCCTCACAGAAGCTTCGATAGAATGTGGCTCAAAAATGTAAGGTGAGGAAGATTCGGGGGACGGAACGTCAGACGGAGAGGAGAAGACCTTCAGAAAGGAAGTCGCAAGCCTCGCCTCCGCACGACCCAGAATATCCGACCCGACAGCTCTGAATAAGCTCGCGGGCGCACCTCTCACCAGCCTTCCGCTTCACCTCTCCCCCCGCTGGCCCCCGGGACTAAGATCCGGTCGAGCACCTAAAGGCCACACGACCAAAGCAATGTTAGAAATATCCTATGACCGTTGAAGACCAAAACAAATCAAGACGAAGGAGAGCTCACGAAGGTTCTCGGGGGTAGTCCAGACGGCAGGAACGTCAAGGGTGTCCTCTCGATCAAAGGGATTGTACTCCCAATGACGGCCACTAATAAAGAAATAACATTCCTTCCAGAACTTGTGCGAGGAGGGAAGGTCCGAAATGATCAACTTAGCGCTAGAGCGCTTGGAGATATAAAGAAAGCCTTAGGCGACCTCCTTTACACTGAAGAAGTCTAAAAGGTATAACACTGGAACACTCAAGCCTTTGTCCCTAAAAACGACTAACAACCCCACCGGAACACCCCAAAAAGTTGGGAGAAAGCTGAGAGGGGCAGACGTTGAAATATTGCAGGACCCTTTTTATTAAAGGATGTAAGGGAAAGCGGAGGTTGTTCTCGAACGCCACCTCAAAAAAGCATACCATTTTAGGCACTTCAACAACGTAGGTGGTCAGCACGTCGAGGCACCAAACCTGGACCCCAAACGGGGGCCCATATCGGGCCGCAAAGATCTCACCATACGAGGGTTCGACCTGGCTGGGGCCCACAACCTCAATGTTCTGAATAGTAGCCCTCAAATACTCCGGGGAGCCAATTAGGAGCCGACCATGCTTGTCTCTTACCCTTATCCAAGGAAAAGGACGTTCCTGGGCAAATCATGGAACTCACTGATTACCAATCATTTGTACCCTCTGCCATCCGACCCGAACTAGACGCCCCAGGATTTACTCCCTGGCGCGCCAGAACGCATGAACAAACTGTGACCTGCAGGCACAGTGGTTAAGCAAGGAAGAACAAGGAAATCAAGATCGGCAGAGCCCTAACCGGGACGCCAGACTCCGGGCCACACAAGACTTCGAAACCAAAAGGACGGAGGAGAAGAGAAGACGTACTGAGAACAGAAACAAGACGAGGGACCGGCCCCGAGCGGGGTATCAGGGACCACCGAAAGTAGTCTTTAACACTAGTCCGACAAAAAACAAGGAAAAAGGAAGCACCACTCAGAAAGGTGCCTTCGGTAACGTATAACAAAAGTGCAAACCACAGTGGACGCTATGAAGCCAAGAGCCACAAATTAAATAAATAAAATCGTAGAAGCCACTGGCATCATAAAGATTTGGACGACGGCAAAGCCCTCTAATCAAACCTTCCTGAAAGTAGCCATGTGGGTATCAACCTGATCCAAGAGGCGATATAAAACCCCGCCTCACGCCCGCTAGTCAGCGCCGGGGCACCGACAGTGCTTAAAATACCCGCGCGGGCAGTGCTCAAGAGATGCCCAAACGCCTAATTAAAATGGGCTCAAGATTTGTTAAATAGGCCCCACTGTATCCTCAAAGGTAGGCTCTAAAAACGAGGCCCAACTCGCCCCTTTAAAGGTCAAGTGCCCTGCTGACCCAGACAGTGAAAACACCCAATCTCCAATTAATCAAGAAAAGCAGCAGGTTCTCAATTATCACCCCTCAATTATCCCTTATTAATTGGTTTACAATAAGGAAATAGAATCTCATCCGCTGGAGAGAGCCAGCAGATCATCCCCTCCAACTAGGAAACATACTATCTGAATGTCATCATCCAATCCAGAACATTTTCTATTCAAGATCATAATCCAATTTGGAAAGTTGTCATGATCATCTATTATAAATATTAGGTCACCCCATAAGTGAAAGGTACGCAGACTTACGCGCAGAAAACTCATCTCTAAGAATGCATCTTCTTCCCTTTAAAACTCACTTGGAAGATCGAAAAGGTAGAACTGGACTGTTCCCACGATCCTTTCTTTTTATTTCTTGTTTTTACAGCTTAACTCAAATACCTGTAAGATAACGGATCGGTTCAATCGAATCCAAAGACGTCAAAGTTCTATTCAATGGAAAGTTATCATCACCTTTTATACCTTGAATCGAGGCTTTCCAATTACTTTAAATGGGTTGAGCTTTTTAACTGAAAATGGGTCTGACATCGTGACATAAGTGGGCTACGTCACGACGTGCAGAGCTGGCTGTGCTGTGAGAAGATTTTTCTTTCCCTTTCTTTCAAAGTATTAATTATATCCAACTAATTCGTTCTATCACTCTTGCTTTTAGATTTTTCTTTTCCTTCTCACAAAGTGGGTCACTCTACCATGCCAAAAACAAAAAAAAAATCTAAATCTTAAGTAACTTTCGTCAACTTTGTATCATCACGCTCGTAGTGCTTTCAACTCTGTCATTATCATGGCCCACAGCAACTCCTACGTCAGCAACACCTATCCTCTCTATATGGACGGCCTCTGCACGGCCCAAACTCAAGGGCTCAATACAGGCTGTGTATATAATATGGGGCCCAATTAAAAGCTCAGGCCTGAATATCTGGCCCACTCCAATGATTCCTTCGTTATCACAAGATTCACAACTAGACTACTAAAGTAAGTAACGACGGAGAAAAGGGAATACTAGACATTCAGACTAGAGAGTGGCAGCTTGATTTTTAGTGAAATCCCAACAGCTCCCGTTTCTCCTTTTGATATAAATAATCAAATAGTTTGAAAAATTCAAACACATCTTGGAGTTATTTTGTCATAGCCTCATAGGTACTACAAAATAGGTGTATATTCTTAGTTAAGAACGACATTACGGAACAAAGAGAAAAGGACAATTCCGAGATGAATCGGAATGACCATATGTATTTATATATTTAATGCTTTTTTTGTCTAACCATAAAATGTTTTGAGATGGTCTTTGCAAGGATGAAATACACCTTTAAGTTATATATGTTGGATTTTTGCTATACAAACAAGATCAAGTTATTTAAAACACTAAATGCATTCACATGGGCTCAGTCCTAAGGAAAGTGGAGGCTCAAATGACTCATGAGACTGAGGCCAGACCTATAAATGTAAAGAAGAAAAGAACTTGGGATTCTGGGGGATCTAGATCCGAATCGAATCAAGAGCAGACAGCTGTAGTAAAAGCAATCCTTCTTAGCGATTCAAGCCCACACCGCCTCCATCACCTCGGCGATGTCAAGATCCGCTGCTATCGCGCATACTGTGAATCCACAGCGCACGATCCGAATCTGCTATATTACTAAGAATTAAATCAATATTTTAAACTGCCATTGATGATTCTACTGGCCGTGGGATGATATTCTCATCCGAACTTGACTTGTTTTTATAAGAAGTGAGCATTGTCGGATTCATACAAGTTGTGTCCAAGTTGTTGAAAACACTTAAATTATTCACATACTGCCAAAATTTCAAGGTGGATGCTCAAATGACTATTAAGTATTCTAGGTTTGTACTATAAAATAGAGTAAGATATCATACAACCCTGTATCTAGATCTAGATCCAATCGAATCAAGAGGAGAATAGCGCTAGAGAAAAAGCAAATCTTCCCAGAATCTGCGCCTACACGCCGCTGCCTCCATCACCCGAGGATAGTTTGGAAGATCCGCAGCCTTGTGGTGCATACTTCGCAAATCCACGCGCACGATCCGACTCAAGTGATGGCAATAATAATTAAATCGAATATTTTAAATCACACAATACGATTCGCTGCTAATTATTCTACTCCGATATGGACTTGTTTTTTATGTAAAGCGAGTATTGTCGATTTTTACTAAGGCTACAAGTCCAAGTCGTTTAAAACACTAAACGGGTTCATTACACTACTCGGGCCCCATGTGCGGGAGGTCTAAATTTACTTATTGTAAGACTTAGTGGTTCAGACTCTATAAACAGAGTAAGATATCACAAACCCTGTGATCTTGCATCTGCATCCAACCGAACCATATGATAATAAATTTAAAAGACTATCTTAAGATCTCAAGTTCACTTCACACGCCTCCATCAACTTCGATATAATGTGGAAGATCCGCTATTCACAGATTTATTATTTCCTTTCACAAAATCCAATAATAAGTATTTATCCTGATTTATTATATTAGTTTAAGAATTAAATTGAATATTTTAAATCACATGATGATTCTTGCTTCTGCTGATTATTCCTACAATTGGTATCAGAGCCTTCGTGTGATTAAATTTTCACGATCTAAACACTCTCTCATGTATTTCGGTGTTTGATTAGTTACTATAAAATCTAGGTTTTCTTATATTTTGGATTCATATGTTTGCATGTTTAATATGATTTTTTGTTTATGGATGGTTACTTAATAATTTTGTCACTTTAATCCATAGCAGCTGTATTTACTCCATTATAATAAAGGGGCTAACTAAGGATTAGGTTTCTTGATTTATTTTCAACTCATTCTAGATTTCTGTGCACTCATTTTATATATATAGATCATTTTTTTGAAAAATTTTGAAGACTAATGGAAGAAATAGGAAGCAAAGAAATGTATGAAGAACTGCTTCGAGGCTTTGACTAAGCTAGGGTTTTCATGTTAAAAGTTAAGTTGTATTTCAGTTTTAAATCAAATCTCTTCACTTTAGCCCCAAGCCCAAAAATTGAACCTTAAAATTGACGTAATAATGGGACCAAAGCTAAGAATCGATTAATAATAAAGTGGGCTCAAGTGTTATTGGGCTTTAGCGATTTTCTTTTCTTAGGAAACGGATTGGAGGCTTTTATATTTATTCACATTATTTTTTTTTATTCATGGATGATTGTTATATTTGGTAATATGCTTTAGTTAGATAACATGATATATAGACTAGGGTGGTGACATATTATCTTGCATCAACAAAAGTATACATGTGCATAATTAAATTTTTAATTTTTTAAAATCTAGATAAATATAATTATGAAAAATCCTTTCACTTTATGGGTCCAAATAATAAAACAGGTCAGTGTGAGCCCTATCCGATAATTCATGAGAGGTTTTATCGATTAATTTAAATAATTTTAAAATCTTAATTAGATTTGACCGTCTACCACCTAACTCTTAGAGATTAAGAGAATTTTAAAATTAAATAAGGATAAATCCTTAATTTTTGTGGGTCCAAATAATAAATGGTTTCAAGTGAAGCCCCATCGATAATCGTGATCGGGTTTTATCGATTGACCTAAATAATTTTAAAATCTTACTAGGGATTGGACCTGGCCCACCACCAAGAATCCTGTGAGATTAAGAGAATTTTTAAAATTAAACATGATTGAAAACCACAATAATTTTATTAACCTCCCAACGAGGCTCTAATAATATTACATGTAATATATGAACAATGATTGAAATGAAAGCGATATCTAAGAAGGTTCTATTTAAGAAGATCGGGATGTGGGTAGTTCTGCAAGTGACCCCCAATTCTTTGGGACTCCGACTTAGATGGATACTATTCATTTTACGAATGTTTTTAGCCATATAAACGCTCGCCCACCGCGAAAGATTTATTACTAAACTAATTATCGCTCACAATAAAATGTTGAAATATATTTTTGTTGGATTTACTAAATATATGTTTAGTTGTATAATATACGAGTTAATATTAGTGTGCACAATGTATAAAATTTTTCTTCGTAAAATGGTATCTTCAACCTCTAGCTATGATTTTGAATCAAAAACTATTGGATGGAAATAACTTCAAGATTGAAAGTCCAACTTATACATCGCTCGAATATGAGAAAATCAAGTTTGGTTCCCTGATACCCCTAAGCCAAAGCCTATCCCTAAGTTGGTGCCATTGATATACAAAAAAAAAAGAATATGTGATCTGGGAGAATGCAAACACTTCACTCGTGTTATATCTTTGCCAAATACAGTAGTCATTCGAGGCAAAAGAAATAACACCCTCTTAACAAAGGGAGAGAGAAATGCTCCAAACTCGAAGGGATGTTTCATAAGAGTACCGCTTCCGACGACAAGTTGCTATCACTGATTTGATTAACACACGTATGACTGGTGGGCGTGTGAAGGATCATTGTTTGGCAATGATTTCACATATCAGTCGAGCGAAAGTGATGGGGGCAAAACTTCAAAAGGAGATGAAAATAGATCTCATCTTGCAATCACTGCCTAAACATTTCAATAAGTTCAAAGTCAATTGCAATATGTATAAGATGGATCTGACTCTAGTTCAATTGATGATGAGCTTGAGAGTGCTAAACAGTCTCTCAAAGAGCCAGACAGTATCAATTTTACGAAGGGTTCTATTAAACCTAAAGAAAAACCTAAGGGTGGAAACAAGAACAAGAGTTAATAAGAAGGATAGCAGCTACCAAATCGACGCAATGAAGAAGTCGAAGACAAGTGCTTCAAGTGCTACGTAAAGTGACACTGGAAACATAATTGCCCAAAGGCCACCAAAAAGCCGTGTATAAAGGATGCATTTGTAGTCGAGGCTTGTTTAGTGAGAATTTTAATGATAAATGGTTCATTGATTCGTGGAGCCACTAATCATGTTTGTTACTCTTGCGTTGGTTCAACGCAAGGCCCATCAAGAAGGACAAAGATATTTGAAACTCGGGAACTAAGAGCTAATTTATGTAGCGCCATGGGGACTAAATTGTTTTAATTTTGAGAATAATAGGACTTTGCGTTTAGAAGATTGTTTATTTGCCCGAATTTCAAGAGGAATTTGGTTTCATCGCCTGTTTAGTTGAACAAGGCTCGACCCGCATGCTTTAATTCCTCGCTCAATAAGAAGTAAATCTTCTTTTATTTGTTTCGTGATCTTGGCGAATAATCTTATTTTTGGGTCCTCATTCCATGATATAAATGCCATTGAAATTGTTTAAAATTAACATAATCACCTTAAGCAAGAAAAGGAAAGTATCAAATGAAACTTACCTTTGGCATTTGCGACAGGGTCATTAATCCTAATAGGATACATGGTTTGGTGAAAAGTGGATTTTAAATTCCCTAGCATTCGAATCCCATACCAATATGTGAACTCTGCTCTTGGAAGGAAAATGACCAAGAGGCCCTTCATACAAAGGATATCTCAAGAACTAAACTCATTGAATTGGTGCATACCGATGTATGCGGACTAACGCGCTGCTCGTTGTAGGGTGGCAGATTTTGTCACTTTTACGTATGACTACTCAAGATATGGTTTTGTTTACCTAATGCGCCAAATGTCCGAAACTTTTTTGATAAATTTCGAATATAAGGTCAGAGGCGTAAAAGCAATTAGGTGTTCAAATCAAAACAATTATCCACCAGGTATGAATGTCTATCCAGAGAGTTTAAGTTTTACTCAATCAGTGATGTTTCAATAACTGTCACTGTAATGTCTCAAGAAAAAAACAGAAGCTATGAAGATAAATAGAACTCCTATATGGTGAGATCGATGCTTAGTTATTCATCTCACCTATATTGCTTTGGGGGATACTTTTAGAGACTGCTTACATACTTATTGAACTTGATTCCTTCTAAGTCAGTTTCTAAGACACCCACTGAACTATGGAATGGGCTCAAGTCTAGTTTAAACCATATTCATATCTCGGGTGCTCCTGCAAGATTATGTTCCCGAGAAAGAACCACATAAGTTGGAATCTCAGAGTAAGTATGTGTATGTTTATTGGATAATCTCATATGAAATCCAGAGGTGGACTTTTTATAGTTCCTTAGAGAAGAGTTATAGTGAGCACTAATGCAAAATTCTTCGAGGAAGACTATGTAAAACAATTTCAAGCCTGAAGAGTACAGATTCTCAAGAGCTTGACTCACCAAGAATCACCTAAAACACTGACCACCATTGTGCCATTGTTTCAAAGTGTTTACCGTAGGGAAAATGAAAATATACTCAAAGGTGAATAAGCACAAGTGGAACCAATAGTAGAACAACAGGTAGATATACAAGTGGAACTAGAACAACCAGAAAATCAAATTCAAAATGATCAAGAGGATCTTCCTATAGAACCACAACAACCAGTGGAGCTTCGGCGTAGTGGGAGAACGACACACAAGCCATCGAGATATCTCTTGTCACGACCGTACAAGCTATAACCATTGATAGCGAAGAGGATCCCATAAATTACAAAGAAGCACTGGAGGATGTTGATGCACAGGAGTGGCTCAAAGCCATGGACTGTGAGATGGAGTCTATGTATTCTAACTAAGTCTGGTCTCTTGTAGAGGCACCCAAAGGGGTAAAATGTATAGGGTGTAAGTGGATCTACAAGAGAAAAAGATGTCCAGATGGGAAGGTAGAAACCTTCAAAGCTAGATTGGTGGCAAAAGGTTATACCCAAAAAGAGGGGATAGATTATGAAGAAACAATAGCCATGCTTAATCCATCCGTGTATCTTAGTTGTAAACAGTAGTCTAGATTACTTAGATTTGGCATATGGATGTCAAACAACATTTTTAAATGGCAATTTAGGAAGAGGACATCTACATGCAAGAACCGTAAGGGGTTCAGGCCAGAGGCAAAAGCAATATAGCTTAAGATATGGAGTTGCAGCTGGCCCATTTATGGACTAAAGCAAGCATCTTAACATGAAACATTAGGTTTGATCAAGCCATAACTTTATAATGACGGAGAAAATCCTATGAACCTTGTGTTTACAAAAGGATCCAAGGTACAAAGTAGTTTTCCTAGTCGCTTAATGAGATGACATTTACTAATCTAAACTACATGTAGGGTGTTATCATGTAAAAGGATGGTTGCAAAAGCAATTTGATATGAAAGATCTTCGGGAGAAGCCAACTATATTCTTGGAATCAAATCCTCTACGACCGAAGAATAAGGTGTTGGCATTATCCTTCAAGCTTTATATATAGATAAAATTTAGTTAGGTTCAGCATGCGGAAAATTCCAAGAAGGGAACTTTAATTTTTAAGGCATGGAATTTATCTTTCTAAGGAGCAATCACTAAAAACTCTTGAGCAGAAAGAACGTATGAGTAGGATACCTTTTGCTTCGGCAGTAGGTAGTCTCATGTATGCCATGTTATGTACTAGGCCAGATATCTGCTACGCAGTGGGAATAGTTAGTCGATATCATTTTGATCCAGGAGAAGAACATTGGATTGCGTTGAAGCATATTCTCTAATATCTAAGGAGAACAAGAGATTATATGCTAGTATATTCTAATGGGTTTGGAAACTATCGCCATGGGCTGCACTCATTTCCAAGGGGATATTGATTCGAGAAAATCCACATCAGAAGAAAATTTAGCAGACCCATTTACTAAGACACTACCTGATCCAAGTTTTCGAAACACGCATTATATTTAAAATAAGAGTCTACCAGACTTGTTTTAAGGCAAGTGGGAGTTTATTTGTGTTTTTTAGAACAAGACAGATGTGTTATTATATTTTCTGAGTTTAATAATATGAGGTATTCTTCATATTATTGTGCACACTGATATTTTGCGTATAAGGTCCGGATTAATTGTAGAGTATATGATCATATGAATACGTTCATAGAAGACATGATCATAGGTTCTCATAATTAATGAATAAGATCACAGTCATTAAACAAAGTTGGGCGCTTTATTTAGATCTGTAATATTTTATGAAATAATCTGTTTTTGCTTATTATAAAATTACTATTGGTGCAAATTATGCTTGCATTGATAGGATCAAAGTGAGATTTATTTAAAGTTAAATTAAAAGGAAATAAATCTCAAGCAACATTTCGTTATTATTCTTCTCTCAATCCCGAGTTTATTATATAAGTATTTAAATGATTATTGTTCTTGAGTTGTCAATAAGTGAGGCTCATTTGAATGACCAATATCTGATGATTTGAGAGCAAAATTATTTCTAATTTGTCAGATGGCGAAATAAACAATAATGAATTTGTATGAAATATCCTCTTAATATGTTTCAAGATTGATGTTATTGTTGGATTTATGCTCGTAAGCAATCTACCGTTGACAAGAGTCTTAATTAATAATGGTCATAGGATCCTAAGCTAGCCTATTAGATGACAGAGCCCATTTAACTGATTATTAAGATACAAGATGGAGCCCATTTTATTGGGCCCAAGGTGTTATAAAGCTCTCATGGGTGTTATAAACCCTAATGGGTTAGTGGCTAGTGTGTGCCTATAAATACACCGCTTCCTGTATCTCCAGGTGTTTTAAAAGAAGTTTATTAGCCTGTGTTTATGAAAACACCTCGAGAGGAGAAACAAACCTAAAGGTTTCGTAGTATTTTTCGATCTCGTTTTCTTTATGATCGGGTGCGCCCACACGCAGACCGTCACGTAGAGAATAGCTTCTCATGTCCTTGCATTCTAGAAGAGATTTTCTGCACTACTACAGGTTAGTAATGGTGATTTAAAGATATCTATCATAATCGCATTTAACTCGTGCGGGCCCCCGGCTTCCGCCGTGATTCCTTCAATTGGTATTTGTTAATCGGTTGAATTCCAAGGTGTGATAGAGCTGAATCTATAATTTTATTTCTCATGTGTTATATGATGTACATTAGATATAAGTGGGCACCCAGGGGATTCTATTATTTATGTTATTTTTTAATTTTTGTATTATGAATGAATGACGGTTTGGCCTTATAGTTTTTGTGCATTATTTTTAATCCATGATAGTTTTTGCTTGTATTTTTTTTTTTTTTGGGATGTAATAAGGAGGCTAATCATAAGATTAGGTTTCCTCCTTGATTTATTTATTTATTTATTTTCCCGCATTTTTTTATATGTAAATTCGTATTTATTATAAAAAAAAATGTAAAAGGGGCGCTGCGTTGTCAGAATGGGCTGATTTTTGCTAGTGTGGTTTCTCACAATGGGTTGTTGTTCGTGGCAATCCGAGTTTTGTGTGGAGGCTCATGACCGTTTTGGTGTCTGATTCAACAGCATAAAAGCAGTACTGCGGGGCCAAAACCCTAAAAGCCATTCTAACTTGGGCCTACATCCCATGGACTTACAAGACCCGAAGAAAAGAAGAAGTACGCTAGATATCAAGTTGGGCTGCCCTATTGGGCTTGTAATTTTCTTTCTGGTAAAACCATGGATTATTACCATTAATTATTCTATATTTATAATTGCTTTAAATTATATGGATATAAATATGTGATATGTGCTTAACATGCCATTTAGAATAGGTGGTGTCATTTAATTGCATCATTTGATACATACATGTGCATAATAATATTTGTTTTATCTAGATAATATTATTATGGAAACCCTAATTAATTAATAATAAAAATATTGAATGGGGTGAAGGTTAAAATTAATTTAATAATTGAAACCTCGCGGCCCATTAAGGGTCCAATAATAAAATGGTTATGTGATACCCCATCCGATGTTAATGGCCTGGATTTTATTGGATTGGATCTATGTACCAGTTACATTCGCTATGCAATGGGAGGTAGTAAGCCTGGGCACTCAATCGTATCCTCGAGTAGAACACTCGACAAACAGCTGAAACATATACTCAAGTATTTAAAAAGAACGAGGGATTATATGTTGGTGTATTCCAGTGGGAGTCTTAAAACACTTGGTTATATGGACTCAGATTTTCAAGGGGATATTGACTCGAGTAAATCAATGATCGTGATATGTGGTTTACCCTAAATGGGGGAGCCATTTGTCGGGAGGAGTGTTAAATGTGACTTGTGTTGTTGACTCCACGACTGCCGACATGTGGCCGTATCTGCCGCAGCGGCCGTATGACTTAAGAAATTCCTTTTGGATCTTCATGTGATGCCATGCGCATCGGCCCATTACCCTTTACCGTGATAACAAGTGGGGCCAGAAGACGCCCGTTAACCAAGGTCTCACAAAAAGCGTAAACACATATTAAAGAAAGTACCACTTGATCCGTGATTTCACTGAGCATGGAGATACAAAGGGTTACTAAAATAGAATCGAGGAGGAACCCAGCGCACCCTTTCTACTAAGTCTCTTCTCGAACGTGTGTTTGAGAAGCATGTAAATTGTATGGGTCTTAAGAGGTCCTGTGCTTACTTTAGAGGAGCGGGAGTTGAAAGTTATACTTTATCTGGTGAGCAAGACAAGTTGTAATTTCATTTTCTGGGAAGATATAATAAACTAAGTTTTTTTTTTGCACATTATATTTACGTGATAAGGTCCGGGGATACACTATGTAGTATATGTGATCATATGGGATGTCATTCCATTAAAGACATGATCACAAAGTTCTCATAATAATGAATTGTCTCACGCTTATTAAATAAAGCTGCGAATTTTATTTGCATCGCAATATTTTTATGAAATGATCGCTCTCGTTATTATAAAATATTGGAATGAATTATGGTCATTCTGAGAGGATCGAAAGAGACTTAATCAAGGATAAATTTCTGTGAAAGGATTTAAATCTCAGGCGATATTTGAATTATAGCATGTTCATACACACATATCTGAAATTGGGACTCAAAACGTGTACCTGACACCAAAGTAGGATCCATAGTTTCTCCAAAAAGTGACTGTTGTTGAAAACTGAGAGAGAGAGAGAGAGGAGGACACCGCCTCTATCCGATATGCCAAAAAAAAACATAATCTCCACTGGATGGGGAAGTCAGAGAGGCCATCGGGACGAGAGTAAGGGACTCTCATAAATGGGGATACTCACAGATACCCAGCCCATCATAGACTATCAATACGTCACATGTGCATTAAATACGTCGCGACGATACCTAGTCGCGCATCAATACGCTGCCACGACACTGTCACTACGTATTAATACGCCATGATTAATTGGTCACGGCATTAATACGCTACGTATTAATTGGATCAAGCACGAATAATATTACATAATTGATATTTAATAATCCAATAAAAACAAATCTTAATAATTGATTAATACTAATCCATATAAAATTAGAATACAACATTCTCCCACTTGGATAGCATTAGTCAATTATTAGGAATAGAGATTATTATAACTATGATAAAATATGAGTATGACCCAAAGCACATAACAACCAATAAAATATCTAAGAAGCCTTCAACGTGCGGGAAACATCTTGTTCGATAGGAAAAAATGTCATGCATATCAGCCAATTTCCGTATTTCATGTAAAGAGAGATTATGAATGAGAAACGCATGAGTGAATAAAACAAAATATGCATTTCTCACATTCATAATCTCTTTCTGTGAAACTCTGAACTGATGACTCAACCTATAGAGCACACCTGATAACTACTATATTTTATTATTGGGTTAACCATGTGCTTTGATCATAATTGATATTTTTATCGCGATTATAATAATCCTTATTCCTAATATTGACTAATGCTGTCAAATGGAAATGACAATAGTTAGTATATCAGTGATAAGGCTGTTTATTAGTGTCATATCAATTATGTAATGACCCATGCGTGGCGTCGATATGCGGCAACGGCAGTATATTGAATGATTGATTAAGTATTTATTTATATTTTTACAAGGGAGAAAATAATATTAATATTTGTATTATTAATCACCGGAGTTGGTCGGCCTTTGGTGGAATAGCAGGATTAGATAATTGCTTGGCAATTATGAGGAGCACTTGATTAATGATAACCGTATGGTCCCAAACTAGCTGGAGGATAAATGGTGGAGCATGATATCTGGTATAAGAAAGAACCGGACTTGTTTTTATAGCAAGTGGGAGATTGTTGGATTTTGCTACACAAGCGAGTCGAGTTGTTTTAAGCAGCCCCAGAAATGAGTTGCGCGTGGGCAGGCGTGGAGGCCTGAAATGGTATTAAAGTGATACAGGGTTTGTACTTTATAAATAGAGGTAAGATAATCTGACCCTAGATTTAGATCTAGTCAGAATCGAGAGGAGAATAATGTAGAAAAACAATCATTCCTTAGTGATTGACGCCTTGCAGCTGGCTCATCGCCTTGAGTATAGTTTGAAAGATCTGCGATTCTTATGTGCATATTTCTCTGCAAATTCACAAGGTACGATCTGACTGGTTATATTAGTTTAGTAATTAAATTGAATATTTTAAATCACATGATGATTCTATCTTTCGCTTATTATTCCTACAATATCATACCTGGACTAATCCTCATTCGAGCCGATATGGACTACGATGGCGGTAAAACCCTATCACATAGCACAACTAGATTTCCAAAGCTCGAATTCGAGACATTTGGTTAAGTTATGAAATATTATAATCATCTTACTTATATGTTTGATGGTATTAATTAAGAAACAAGAAATAATTCATTCAAACTTTGATCAATATGATATTTAATTTGAAGCACTTCGCCTTTGAGGCTTGACTCGAATGATAAAAAAGTGAGGTGGGGTTATGGGAGTTTGGGTTTGTCATCTAATGGAACCCAAATTAAGAAATAATCAATTCAAACTTGATCAATACAATATTTAATTTGAAGCACTTTGTCTTTGAGGCTTGAGCGATAAAAAAGTTGGATGAGATTATAGAAGGTCCTACAATTGTATTACAATGACATATGTTAAGTGAACAGAAGTTAAAAAATAAAGAACTTGATATACTCAAGTCAAGCTAAGAAATAAAAATATTAAATTGAGTTTGAGTTAGGTCTGAATTGTTAAGTTGAACCAGAATTAAGATTGAAGTGCGAAAAAATAATTTAAATTTAAATTAGGAATTGAAAATATTTTATTAAATTTGTCTAAGCATTGGCTTGGGTGGAGCAAATAGCACAGGCTATAGCATTGGAATTTATAAAAGGGTAATTTGATTAAAATATATTTTAAAACTAAATTTCAAAAATTCTAACATTCATCAAATTTTAATGTTATTTTAATAAAAATATCCTCATTGAATTTTTGTAAAAATAACATTTTCTTTCTAAAACGCGCTTGTAAATACATAAAATAACAAAATATATTTTTATGTACAATAAGTTATTTTTCCAAAAAAAATGATAAGGGTTAGATTTATAAATTTTAATTTATTTAAGATCTTTTAATCAAATATTTCTTTATAAAACCTAAATTATATATATTTAATTCGAAATAACTAAAACGGGATAACCCACAGAGGAAGGGGTGGCCCGACCACCGGATGTAGTTATGACAGGTATCCTTCCCGCCAAAAGAAAGTGAAGGCAAGGAAGAAGAAGGTGGAGCTTTGATGATTTTTAAAATTTAACTGATCGCTGATGTGATTGATTTGGAGCTGAAACATCTGAGAAGACTTGGGCAAAGAAGCGCAATGCTGCTCCTCCCTTCGTTATTATTAAACCATTATTCAAATGGAGGAAAGGGAGTATTAAAAAATTGATTCAGTCAGTCCACGGTTTGCTTGGACATGGCAACATCCAAAGCCGGCAATGCTCCTGCAATTCAAATCCGCAAGCCGTCCTCTCTCTCTTTCTCCATAATTCATTTCAAGAAGAGATTTCACTCTCCATTTCGGATCTCGATGGAGCGCTCTGATGAGTAGTTATCTGATTCATCATCCATCTCCCGTTACGAGTGATTACAGTAAGCACGGTTCTCTGCTTTTTCAGTAAATGTCTCGCGATTCTGTCTGCTTTTTGTCTTTATGATCTTTTGCTTGTTTGAGTTGCAACGGAAGATTGAGGATCTGTTTATGCTTTTATGATCAAAATGCTGAGCGACTTAAACTCAGGTTTCTGTTCTTTTGAGTAAATAGATTTGCTCTGTCAATTGTTTTGATGTCGTCTCGAGAGCTTTGATGTTTGAGAAAATCTAGGTTTACTGAAAAGAGCACTAAAATTTTTTAATTGAATTGTTTGAATTTCTTGGTTTCTATTTTAATTGAACTGAGGTATGATGAAGTTTTCTTTCTTCATGTTTTTTCATAGAGTTGTTTGTTCTATGCAGAGGCTAGGGTTTTGTTTTTATGTTCTTCTCCTATGTTCCATTTGTTTTCAGAGAAACTGGGAAAACAAATGAATTTTTAAATTTCTGCATATTGAGGCTTTCAAATTGGGGAGGGATTTGTCTTGGTTTTGGGATATTGTTTTTTTGTCAGTCTGATGAAAGCCATGATTTTATTTCCAGTTGTCTTTGAGAAACTTGGTTGCTCTTAGTGTTGAGGTCGGGTAATTACGATTGGAATCAAATCACTAGTTTGTGTTTGTGAAATGCATATTCAATTATACAGTAATAAATCATAAATTGATATAATCTGGAAAAAATAAATAAAGAAAAGGTCGTGTCCCAGAAACCATGCTTGGTAAGCCAATATTCCAGTTTCTGTTAATGAAATTGGGCATTATTAGACTATTCCAAAAATCAGGAGTTAAAAAATAAACTAATAATTTGTTATCTTGGCTTGTCTTCCAAAAGATGGCCGGAAAAAACAGGTTTGAGATGAACCAAAAAGATATTGTTAGATTCCTGGTTACCACGGTTGGAAGTTTCATCCAAGATCAGTTGATCAGTAAAGAAAGGAGAGCCCAACACAAAGAACAGTGTGCAGAGAGATTAGCAGCTGAAGATGGAAGCTGTGAGAAAGACACAGAAGTTCGATACTCTGATCAAGCAGTACTAGCAAATTTAGATTGGGGGATTGATGCCCTTGAAGAAGCTATCAACACCTCTAACATGGAAACTAAGCTTGCACGATTAGACCATGCAGAAAAAATGTTACAAGTATGTGCAATGTTGAGCTCTGACCAGAGAACTGCAGGAGTCCCCAATTTCTACCTCTCTGCTTGGGCCCATCTCAACCTTTCTTACCTGTGGAAACTGCGCGACAATGCTCACAATTCAGTTCTTCACATTCTTGAGATGTTTATCGTCGATCCTTTCTTCTCAAGGATTGATTTTGCTCCAGAGCTCTGGAAAGCTCTGTTTCTTCCACATATGAATTCAATTGTTGGGTGGTATTCAGAAGCAAGGCACAGGATTATGATGGAAGTGATTCCTGATTCCAATGATTTGTCCTTTACTGCAGATTTTGATCAATTCTTTAATGAGTCTCTCATCTTTTCCTTGAGGCCTGATCAAGCAGAGAAAATGCAAAAGCTGGAGCAACTTTATGGAGAATCACTGGATGAGAATACACGGCTTTATGCAAAATATTTTATGGATTGCTCGAACTTTGATTCAAACACCAGCAAGAGAGCGATTCCAATGTTACCGATTGCAGAGCCACCAATGACTCCTATGCATGAGGTGAGCAGGTCCATTCCTGATTTTGTAAAATTTGGACCCATTCTGCCTAGGAGTGCAGGGTTTTCTTCAATTCTTGAAGCTAAAGATAATGCAAGAGAAGCTAGCAGGTTAGTTTCCAATTGTAATTGATTTTAAGTGTTTTTTTTCATCATGGAAAGTTTTAGTTGAGCAGTTGGTCATTTTGGTGCTGATTTTATGAAAGTAAAATCAAGTCTCAATTAATAAAGGCTCTCATATATGTATTGTTTCTGGACATTTGGCTTCAAGCAGATTGAATATCACTTCCATGTCCTCACAGAACCTGGAGGAGTCTGTTATGTGGGACCTTCAAGTAAGACTGATAACTGAATCCTGCATTAACATGGCAATTTACAAGCTTGACCAATAAATGCATTATTATTTTTTATTTCATGTTCCTCTCAGAACATGGCTTTTTTGGAGTAACAAAAGCTTTCTTAATGGTTCTTATTATTAGGACGAAATGCCTGAAGATGCTTATATGGATTCTGAAGATAAAACATATCAAGCAGTATGTCATAGTAGCATGCAGCTGAACATTCATAAGGAAATGGGGCCAAAAGTACAGCCATCAAAAATTAGGTGTCAAATATCTTCTTCAACACGTCTTTCTTCCATGGGCTCCCCAAAAACTTCTCCAAAGATCTCATCTCCAGAATTGGACTCGCAGTACCATAAAGGTCCCAAGTCTATATTGCGCCTCGTATCCAGCAGTTTCAGGGATTCCACTGTCTCCAACTCCTTGCCTATGTCTCCCACTTTGTGCAATGATTCCAGCATTAGCTCAGCAGACTCAGATGGTGAAGTGATTGTATGTCTCTCTCTCTCTCTCTTTCTCTCTCTCTCTCTTAAAATTTTCATCATTCATTCGTAATATTTGAACTCATAATGTTAGACATTATTTTAACTGAAAGTAGATTTATGATTCAGGAGCTACCAAAGAGTTGCAGGAAAAACTATGAACACAATCAAAGTACCAGTCATCAAAATCTGAATAGACAAGTATCAGAAAATAGGTAAATAAAACGGTTTTCTTTTCCATTTTTCAGGAATCTACACTGTTTGTCTTCTCTTCCCTTTGTATTATTCTCCAATATTTCTCCCACAATGGTCTATTATACAAAAATCATTGCTCTTTCTCATATTAAGTTCAATTTTCAATGGCTTTCTGCAGCTCCTTGAAAGAAAGTGATGAAGGAAGCCAGAGCTGCATTTCTCTCCCGTTATCTGATAAACTGACTCGTAGGTCAAGGGCGCCTAAAGATTTTGTCTGCCCTATCACAGGCCAGATTTTTAGTGACCCAGTTACCCTTGAAACAGGTCAAACATATGAACGAAAAGCAATTGAAGAATGGCTGAAGAGAGGAAACGCAACATGCCCCATTACACGGCAACCACTATCTGCTAGTACGCTTCCCAAAACAAACTATGTTTTGAAGAGATTAATCACAACTTGGAAAGAACAATACCCTGATCTTGCTCAGGAGTTCTCTTACCCTGCAACACCAAGAAATTCATTCATCCCCCCCTCCACAAAACAAACTATATTGGCATCTTCTCCATCATGTAAGCTCCCCGACCCTGCGAAGTCAGATTATTATACTGATCAGAAATGCAAGAGATTTATGCAAACAGTAGTAGCTTCTTCTCCAACCAGTGTGATATCTCAAGCTGCTACTGAAGCAGTTATTATTGGGATAAAACCCCATGTTTCATGTCTCTGTAATTCAGATGATTTACAAGAGTGTGAAGCAGCTGTGTTGGCAATAGCCAAGATATGGAAAGACTCGAAGGATGATCCGGGGATTCATTCTTATTTGTCTGAACCAACAATTGTGAATGGGCTTGTGGAAATACTATCAGCTTCTATGAACAGAGAAGTTCTCAGAATATCTGTTCACATTCTTTCAGAGCTATTATTTTCTCATAAAAGCGTGGGAGAGACTCTTACTAGTGTAGATTCTGATTTTGATTGTATGGCTTCTCTACTAAAGAAAGGTCTTGCAGAGGCTGCTGTTCTCATATACCAGCTGAGGCCCACATTTACTCAACTTTCAGCTTGCAACTTTATACCATCTCTTGTACAGCTAATTCTGAACAAAAATGACGATTCAGATAACCTTCTGTTAGTAATGGAGCCCAAGGATGCTGCTATAGCATTGCTTGAGCAGATTTTGATGGGAGGAGATGAAAACACCAGGTCCCTCAATGCTATTAGTGTTATCTCGGCAAATGGGGTTCCCGCATTAATCAAGTGCTTGGATAAGGTAGAAGGAAGGCTGGCCATCATATCCATCCTTTTATGTTGTATCCATGCAGATAAAAGTTGCAAGAATCAGATAGCAAATAGAATCGATCTGTCTTCTGTGCTTGAATTGTTTCATAATGGAGATGATTGTGTTAGAGGCATATGCATAAAGTTCCTTTCTGAGCTAGTTCTGTTAAACAGGTATGCATATCTTTTACTTTTAGTATAGTACGTGTTCTGTTTTTTCTCTATGGAGAGTACCCTAAATAGCTTGGAAGTCCCTTGACTACTTTCTATTATTCCTTTGCCTCTATTTTACTTTTTGAGGGGTAAAGTTATCACAAAAGAATGGTCTATCAAGTGGCTCAGGTTTTTATTTCACTTAGCTTACAAGTTGACTCAAGCCACAACAATCGATTTAGAATCGAGTTTAGGATGCGCCAGTTTCATAATTTATTCTTCTAAAGGTTGATTTTTTATATCAACTATTAATGACTACATTCCAACTGCATTGTTCAACTTACATTTATAAATATCCTCTTAGTTGAAGCCAAAATCATTTGATATACAATGTGTTTTGACCATGTGCCTTTCCTCCTGTTCTGGGAAGATCTTGAATTAATCATGCAGACTCTTACATATCACTTATCACACTATCTGTATCAGACCTCTTTTGCACACTAAGACCTTTTGTGAAACTCTCTCTGAAGTCCATAAATGTGTGCTTCATTTCACTCTGTCCAAGAGTTCATTCTTGTATAGTGTCTCAGGAGGACATTCTGCAACCAGATCTTGAAGATAATTAAAGATGAAGGAGCTTTCAGTACCATGCACACCTTTCTTGTGTATCTACAAATGGCTCCCATGGAGCAGCAACCTGCAATTGCTTCTCTTCTTCTTCAGCTTGATCTCCTGGTTTGCCTAGATTTCTCTCTCCTTTTTCTTTAAACAATCACAATACTTGAAAATTAGAAACAAACTATTCGACATAATTGCTAGATGTAGTCACAGATTCCTAAAACTTTACTCATACAGGTTGAGCCTCGGAAGATGAGCATTTACAGGGAAGAAGCTATAGAGGCACTAGTTGAAGCACTTCAAAGAAACGACTTTCCTCATTCTCAAATCCTGGCTCTAGATGCTTTATTATCTATGTGTGGACATCGGACTTCCTCCGGGGAGTCCTACACTGAAGCCTGGTTACTCAAGATGGCAGGATATAATCAACCTTACCATGCCTTAATGGAGTCAGAGAAGCTGATAATACATGAAAATGAACTGACAGATACAATGGTTAGTAGTGATGTAGTTTGGGTTGTTTTGGAGCTTTTCTCTTCATGTTTTCAATCTCTCTCTCCCCCTGCATCAATCTTGAATTCTATATGTTTATGTACAGGAAGAGGAAGCAAAAGCCGTCACTTCTTGGCAAAAAAGGGTAGTGTTTGTTCTTTGCAACCATGAAAAAGGGTACATCTTTAAAGCCCTTGAGGAATGCCTCAGGAGTGATTCTTTAGAGATAGCAAAGTCATGTCTTGTTGTTGCCACATGGCTTACGTACATGCTTTACCATCTTCCTGATATGGGTGTAAGAGATGTTGCTCTCAAGTCATTCCTCGAGCCATTTATAAATGTCCTCCAATCATCAAATAATCTTGAGGAGAAAATTTTGGCAACCCTTGCTTTGAATTGCTTCCTTAATGATCCAGGTAATGCTGCAAACAGAGAACTTGATAATAATGCAAAAACCTTTTGAATGCTTCTATCTATATGATTGTTGACTCAAATTTTTCAAATTTTAAGGTGCAGTACAAGAACTGGGAGTATATGCCAAATGCATGTATAAAGCCTTGAGAAAGCTTAAAAAGAATTCAGTGGTTGTAAGTGACATGCTAAAATCCTTGATAAAGCTGCCTTCCGTTAACCCAGTGAGTAATGGACCATGCATCCCTTTATTTTGAGTTTAGAAATTGATGATTATTTTTCTCCTAATATTTCTGTGTTCCAGACAGAGTTGTGGTGCTGTGAAGAAGTGGCTGAGTTAGATTCATGTTCAAACGGGGGAATTCTGTGTTTGCTTCCACTAAAAAGTTGGGTTCTGAGCGCCCATTCTGATGGAACTATGAAGGTGTGAAATTAAAATAACATGCCTACATGTATATCCCTCCTAAGCATCTCCAAAAGAGGCCCATGGCTCGCTTTGGGCCCAGCCGGATCTGATGCTCTAAAGCATAGGTCGAGCCCAAGTCAAGTCTATTTTTAGAAGGATCGGATCATGAGCTTCATTTTAGGGCCGCCTCTATCCCTATGTTATTTTTTAATATATATATAAAGTTTACTATATAAGTCAAATAATTATACAACTTAATTAGTGTCTTAAATTTTAAGCTTGTAGGCCCACTTGGCCTAGGGCATGTGGGTTGGGCCGTGAGCCTCAAAAACATGTGAAGCCTGATTCGATGACTAGTCAATAGACTTAATGACCCGGTCCGACCCATTGGAGATGTTGATTATCTCCATCCCTTTATACGTCATGCACATACATTTACAATCCCACAATAGTTCCTTTTATTTATCACATTAGGTGTGGGATGCTGGGAAGAGAGGCTTAAGATTGATTCAAGAAGTTCGTGAGCACACAAAGGCTGTCACATGCCTCTATGCCTCATCTTCAAGTGACAAGCTGTATAGTGGTTCCTTAGACAAAACAATTCGGGTATGTTTTCTCATAATTGCTAAGTAGTTTGCCAATGAAGCACACAAGATTGACTTGCCAATGGTTTGGAGATGATAACCTCTAAATATCACAATCAAGTATTATTGTATTAATTATGTGGTTGTATTATTATATAAAATGTTTTTATTGAACTTGTTTTCATATTAATATTTTTGCAAATCATTACAACTAACATTTCAACTTTTTAAATATGTTATCTGAATTTTATGACATGTATAAGTTTGAACCATTATTTAAGGTGTTTTGAACAATTTTTGAAGCACCATAAACAGTTGTTTAGTTGTTGATACACAGGTCTGGACAGTCCAACCAGAAGAAATTCATTGTGTTCAAGTTCATGATGTGAAAGAGGCGGTACACCAGTTGACAGCTAATGCCAATTACGCATGCTTCTCTTCTCAAGGAACTGGAGTGAACGTAACAGCTCTTATTCCACTTGGGCAAATAAAAAAACATAAATCTAATTTTATAAAAATATTATTTTTGGTACCTAACAAAGAACCTTTTGTTGTCCAGGTCTATAGTTGGTCCGGGGTTCCAAAACACATAAACTTCAACAAATATGTCAAATGCCTTGACATGGCGGGGAATAAACTGTATTGTGGTTGCACGGGTTACAACATCCAGGTAAAATGCATTTAGTTTATTTGAGTTTGGCTCAATGATAGGTATCCAAATCCAATAGAAAAGTGCAATCCAAAAGACTATTCTATTAGGTGAGAGAACTCATCAAATTTAAATATGAATTCTGTTCTTTGTGTGAAAGCCGATATGGGATCGTATCGTTTGTGTCTGCAGTAAGAAACCCGAGCGTTGATGATGACATATATTAGGTGACTCATACTCTAATTAGCATTTGCCGGTTACCTTTAGGGCGCGGATAGCGCTTTAAAATTGCGTCTTAGGCTCTCGATGGAGAGAAAGAGCCGATGATAGTAATGATAGATGCGGCCGTTAGAGTGAGTCAAACCCAAAAAGACTAACATTAGATAGGAAGCCATCGAGCTTAGTCTCACTTCCCATGTTTCTTGTGTGGAATCGATGTGGGATAAGTATTATTAATCTGCTGAGAAACCGGATGTCCACGGACGACGTTCAGCTTTGGGTGACTGTAGCTTTTAGGTATCGTTATTTCCCAGCCACGCTTTGGTGCATCAGACGCTCTCTTCAAAGTAGCCCTTTCCATGTAGCCCTTTTCTGTTACATACTAATCTATCAGGTGGGAGAACCTATCAAGCTTGAATACCACTCCACACTCTTATGTGGAATCGATGTGTAATCGTATTACTCAGCCTTCTAAAGGTTGCCCTTGATTAATGCCCCCTACCTGTGTGTTTGTGCTCTCATTTACGTTCGAAAATTGGGAAAAATGGCAGGAGATTGATTTGCGTCATTCCTCTTCAAACACATTCTACTCTGGAGCAAGAAAATTTCTTGGAAAACAAACAATATACTCCTTGCGGATCCATGATGGTTTCCTCTATGCTGGCGGTTCCTCAGTGGATGGAACTGCAGGGAAGGTACTTACTATATATCCCTCTTTCATTATAGTCACTTCTTCCACTGTAGAAATTCCGTAGCAATCCAATTACTTACATCATTCATTTCATGATCTTCATGGAACAAATTTGGACTCTGAAGGTGTTCTCCCTCTCGACGAGAGCCTTAACTGGGTCTTTCTTGACCGGATTGGACATCCAGCACATGGCATTGAACAGTGACTTTATATTTACCGGCAGTAAATCTGGGTTTGATATTGAGGTGTGGTTGAAGGAAACAGTAACAAAAGTAGCTGCCATTAAAGTTGGTGGACATGCAAAGATTGCATCCTTGGCATCGGATACAGACGGAGAAATGCTTCTTGCCGGTTTGCTTGATGGCAAGATACAGGTTTGAACACAAAACATCCCTAATAAGTATTTAGAAGAATATCAATTTTGATTTTGTTGTCGTTCTAACCGCCCCCTTCATTTAATATTGCAGGCCTGGGCGCTCCACTGAGACCATAAGGTAAATAGTATTACATAATAGGTTATTGAGACTTCTCCCAAGAACTTGTCAAGGGTATATACAGGATTGTAAGCTTTCTTTTCTTCCCTCATATATATAGATGATCAATTCTTCAAAGTTTCAGGAATTAAAGAATGCACAACCATTAAACCGAGGATTGGAAAAAAGCACTTAAGCATCAAAATATCTTAAGGGTCTACAATTTATTTGAGCTTATATTCTTGTATAAGTACTTTTGATAAAAATTGTATATATTTAAAAGAACTTATAAAAATTGATTATAATCCCCCTATAAGTTATTTTTAACTTATTTCAATAAGTTTCATGAAGAAGGTTATAAAAAAAAACTCAAAAAAGCTTGTACGAAAGGTTGGTCATCTTAATGACAAAAATGACATTATGAAAAATAATGAAAAAAATGAAAAGAACTTTTGAAAATATTATGTAAAAAATAGGTAAAATTTTGGAAAAATTATATAAAAAATAGGAAAAAAATTCTGAAAAATAATGAAATAAATTATGTGAAAATAGGTAAAACAAATTTAAAAAATTATGAAAAAATTGAAAGCAACTTCCGAAAATTTATGTAAAAATAGGTAAAATTTTTAAAAAAATTATTAAAAGAATATAAAAGAAATTCGACATATAATTATAAAATAGAAAAAAAAATTCTATTGATAATGATTTTCTTTATTTAGAATTTGATACATATCTATAGTGTTTATTTTGTTTATTTTGTTTTGGAACTTAGAATTTTTGTGATGATAGAAAGCATTAATGGTGTTTATTATTTTTGCTTGTTATTTTGTTTTGGAAATGTTTCTGATAATGGGAAACACTAGTGATGTTTGATCTTTATGTTTTATGTCCTTTCTTTTATTGTATTTTATTATTAAATAAAAATTATAGACAATATTTAGTGAGATATATAATTTTTATTTATATTATGTAAGGTCACGCATCACTTAAAAACTTTGTGCCTCAAATTGTGCCTCACGCCTCGAGGCTTTTGCGCCTCGTGTTGCAGCCCTGATGCGGGCTCGGCCGGAGGCGAGGCAGGATCCGGGGATGCGGACCAGTTTTACCATATATACATTTTCGAATACTGTAGAAATAAATGTCGCATAATCATTTCGGTTAAAGAGGGCTCATCGTTTTGTCAATTAACACTTTCATTCAATATGTCATGTATGCCCTTTCAATATTATCATTTACAAAACATTATCAGAGTTCATTTCCACAAATAAATCAAATATGTTCTTCCAATGAAAACTTATACATTTTTTGTTTCATTACAAAAATGATCAAATAATGTCATGGGATGAAATGTATGCATGAGGCAGAAGCGTTTGCCATACTGCACTTGCGATTGACGGTGAGCGCTACGGGCTTCTGCGGTCTTTGCTCTTGTCCCTAGTCACTCGGTTCTATGCAATTCTCTCTTCATTTCAATTAAACACAAATATGCAGCTTTTCTGAAACAATATTTTGGCACAATTTCAATAGTCCATGCAATATACATTATATATATGTGCTTATTTCACATACTTTCATTTGCAAATCATTTTATCACTTCAAAGTATACAATTTCATATGCAATATTTCATTTGAAATTCAAATCATGCATTTCACACATTTACTTATAATTTTGCCCTTAATAACCATTTATTTCGATGCCTGAGATACTTGAGAATCAGAGCACGATCTGCTAGGTTAATAGTCATTAGAAAAAAAACATTTTTATAACCGCGATGCAGTCCCACTAAATTCTTGGCCGGTTATTTAAAATCATTATTAATGTACACTACCATCTTGTCTTGTTGGGTTATGGATCGATATGCCACTATATTTCATTTCGTTCATAGTACTGCTAGTTTGATCCTTATTGGTTTACCAATCTATCCTTAACTCGAATATGACGGATAACATTCTATTAAGGGTATTAAAACTCAGTCATAATAATTTACAATATTGTATATACATTTATACCCAAATGATGCTCATGCAATTTTTATGGCAATGCATTTGAAATCAATTTTCCCAAATCGCTTAAAACAAATCACATATGCAGTTTTCTTGAAAATCGTTTATTGCGATCATAGCTTGAAATAAGAAGAGAGGTATGGAGAACAAACCCAAAAAGGTTGTCGCTCCTCGAATCCTATCCTCGGAATCCTGTTCTTGGGTTAGGCTTCCTCGTCACCAACCCCTAATCCATCACAATTAGAAAACAATATTAATTGGCTTATTGAAGTTTCTAGTTAGAGTTGTTTTCTACCCAACTTCCTTCAAGTAAAATTTTCTACGAACAAATGAGCCACATTTTACCCAACTTCCTTCAAATCCATTGTTCCCCTATAAATATATTGTATTTAGAAATTGGAATCATCCAATTTGAAGTATTGAAATTCAAGATATGTTCAAAACAATCGGGACTACCCTATTTTCAAAATATAACGAAATTTGTTTTTAGAAAATAAAGCTTCATTTTGGCCAATTCTGGGTCCCGATAGAATCAAATATTTGAATACGCTTATTTGAGAAGATTTGTTGCTCTAAGTATAGTTTGTCAGAAATTTGAATCGCTCAATTTAGATGAGTACGAAACTGATCATCCTTTAAATACCATGTTCCCAAAAGCAGGCAAAACATACCAAAGCCCGAACCCGAATTGCAATAGAGCCTCACTTTGACGAATTTTTGGATTCAATGGGGTCCAAATTTGAATACACTTATTTCAAGGATATTTGTTCTCCTAGAAGTCTAGTTTATCAAAAAATTTGAATCACTCAATTTGGATGAGTGATGGCGAGTTATGTGTGCAGCAGCGGGTTTTGGAAAATTTTGACAGCATCTCCCTTAAAACCCTAACATTTCCTTTATACAAAAATTCCTTAAACCAATCCTAACCCAAAAACACATTGAAACTTAACCCAAAACAACCCTAAAACTAATCTACAACCATTTAAAACACTTCTATTCCTATTTGAGGTTTTTATCAAACACAAACTCAACATTAAAGGGGGTTAGGGTTAGTTTCATACATTTAATCTATTTCTTTCCACTTCCTTCTTCTTCCTTCTTTTTTGTTTGGCTCAAATCCTTGGAGAGCACAAAGCCAACTTGGTCTCCTCTCTCAACCGTGCCCTAGTTCTCAATGTGAAAGTATACCCAAATGAAATCATTATTCAAGAACAATTGCGATATGTATTCATTTGCATAATTTTGTTTATTTAGCTGCTGTTTATTTCTTCATTTCTCATTTTTGCATTTTAATCATTCTTTTCTCTTTCATTTTCTATTCAACTTATTACCCTTCTTCCATTTTGGCACATACACTTCTCATTGATGACCTTTGGATCCTCATTTTGACATTTTACTAATTTAACCTTAATTCTTTTATAATTTCTAGGTTTTATCATTTTTTTGTTTTTTAACAATATAAATTCAGGAAAAATACAATTTAACTTATTTTATACCCTAAATATGTTATAAACTGTTAGGTTATTTTTAAGGCGTTACACTATGTGCTTCTTTCGCCTTAAGTAATTATGAGTACATGGGTACATTACGTTCCAATTTATAGAAATCATCGAAATTAAAGATTTTAATAAAGAAAAAAAAAACCTATAATATTTTAGTTTTTATAATCTATATTATGCATATAAAACAAAATTGAATAGGAGAGTGATTCATTAATTATTTTTTTACTAACGATTACAGGTTAATGATAAATGTTTTTAGTATATAATGAATATTTACTTTATTTTAAATTTTTTTATCATGGAACTGTTTTAAGTATATAATGAATATTTACTTTATTTTAAATTTTTTATCATGGTTCCATGATATATATATATATACTCTTATATATATATATATATATATATATATATATATATATATATATATATATATATATAATTTTAGTTCTTCCAGTTTTTAGTTTTTAATTTTTTTAAATTATGGCAAGTGCTTATTTATCAAAACACTTAAATTTTATAAGTGTTTATGATGATCTTTTTCGTAATTTCAATTATTAAAAGTGTTTATGTAGTGATGCATCCAAACACCTTAAAATGATATTTAAACGCTTTTTAAAATATATATCTAAACACAAATAACTTATTGAATAAATTACTTATGACATAAGTTCTTATCTAATAAGCTCTTATAAAATAAGTATTTAATTAAACTATTTACCCAAACATGACCTAAATCAATAAGGCTATGGCTATGTTTAGTTCTCAAAACATTTAAGGAAAAATGCATGAAAATAATAAAATAAATCAGGAAAATAAAAATGAAGAAAAAAATATATATATTATTGAATCCTATATATTATATTTGTTTGCCACTTAAAATAATTTTTTTTAATTTTAAAATACCAATATAAAGATTAAACAATTTAATAATATATAAGTTTACAAGCATTTTTATTCTTATTTGATTTAATTTTTCTTGAGATTTTTAGTTAATAAACCAAATATAAGAAAATCGTTAAGAGCACTGGAAGAATTAAAAGCATTAAGGCTTGTTATGTGCCTCTCCTCAAATTGGAAGAATTAAAGAACACATGAACATTAAAACTATGATCGTAAAATATCGGAAAATTTAAAATTTTCTAAAAGTATAAAAATCAAATAATAAATTGCTGAAATAGCTAAAAAAAGCCTAAACATTTTTATAGAGCTCGGATGTGGCTTGAGCTGCGTCGTTGAGTTCGTCTCACAGCAGTAACTCGAGAAAAGTTTATTTGGTCACTGTTAGTGGGAATTAACATGAATTTTGAAGTTAGGTATGCAGTAGCACTTAGGCGAGATTTCTTAAAAATCTCGAGAGTTAGGAAATGGCTCGAGAGTTAAGTTCGTGCAATGTCGGGTGAGCTGGGACAAATAAATTGTTTCGAGCATCGCGAACCCAGACAAGTCGTGGACGTGTGGCGCAAAGTGGGGCCCACGTCCAACTTATGTTTAAATGGAAAAAAAGGAAAAAGAGGAAGGAAAAACAAGAAAATCATATATTTCTCTCATTCTTTTGACAGAACGCGTGAGAGAGTGAGAGGGGAGAGAAAAGTTCTTCTTTATCTCTATGATCTACGGAGATCGGGTGATCGAAATCCGTCGAGCCAAGATTTAAAATTCATCTACTCGGCGAGCTACGGCAGGTGCCAACGATGCAGCGATTTATGAAAATTTCGGATTGAAGAAGAAAAGCTAGTGAAGCTCTACATTCTCTCTAAGATTCGATCGGCTCAGTTTCCGTCGGGCCAAGACTTAAAGTCAGACTACTCGTCGAGAGCGGCGCGTGGACACGAATCGAGGAATTTTCGTCGAAGATTCGACGAAAGTTTGGGAAGGCGGAGTGGGTCTCGGGTCTTGGGACTCGGATTTAGATCTTCGCTCGAGAGGTGAGGAACGCTTCTACTTGGGTTTATTTCTTATCTAAATACTGTTTTGGTCTTGGTTGGGCCCTAAGGTTTGTTTGGATTGTGTTCCTGAACACAAAAATCGTATTTTGCTGATTTGAAGTTGTTTTTGTTAAGTTGATTTCGGGCTAAGTTTGGGACGGGTTTTATGCCATGTTTATGGCTAAATTATGGACTCAATTGGGGCGGGTTTGTCGCCGAGTGAAAGGGTTGTTTCCGGGATGAGTTTGGATAGGAAAAATAGCATGTACGGGAGCTTTAAAGGAGGGCCTCGAGCACCTTGATTCGTGGGTTTCCAGCGGTACGCTTGTGCATTGTTTGTATAAGGCCTCCAACTTGGACGATCATAGCTTTCTCGTCCGAACTCTTTTTTAGGTGTTATTGAACTCTATGGAAAGCTTTTTGAGTATAGAATTCATCCATATATAACTTGATAAAATTTGAAATCATATTTGAGTAGAAAATGGCTTGTTAAGCCCTCTTGATTCCGTGCTCGATCCTTTGTTCAAACTAGGTCTCCAACCCGGACTGACCATAACTTTCGTCAGAGCTCCGTTTGGGGTGTTCTTGGAGCTCTATGGAAGCTCTTGGAGTCTAGAATCTGACCATATGCTTTCAATAGCGGTGGTGCTCACATACTTGTTGCAAAAATTGATTGTTACAATAAGTGTGCTAATTGTTGGTTGTGTGGATGTGAGGTGTGTCTTTGATGGCTATTATGGCCGGGTTGTGAAGCTATCTTAGGTGCATGATATGCCATGAATTAACTAGGAAATGAGTGTCATTACTTGCTAGGTAGTGACTTGATGAAATGTGCGTGTGTTTGTGTGATTGATTGAAATGACATTTCTTAGTTAAAAGGTGTCATGCTTGGATGTCAATATGTGTGCTCTAACATATTGGGTTTGTGATGTGTTTTCGTGTGGACATGACTATTGCATGGCATGTTGTAGGCTAGTTTATTGGGCATTATGCGCCATGATGTAGCCTAGGGATTTGAGTATGACATTACTTGTCTAAGTAGTAGTCGAATGATGTTGATGCATGCTTGTTTGATGTGTTGACATGAATGTGATAAATGTTAGTATGACTGCATGTATATTAACGTTTAATAGATGTATGGTTTTATTGTGCATTAGACATGAGTGTCCATGGTACACGGGTAGTGTACGGTATAAGGTGTCTATGTAGAGGTCTTTATACATTGGACATGACTTAGAGTGCAATGGCACAATTGTATTGCACCGGTGCATGGGGACATCACATGGTATGGGTGTGAGTGCATAGTCGTTGTCATTCACCATCCTTGGTGAATGGGTTGTGAACTTCATCTTTGGGCGAGAAGTCGATGGAGATCCACGGTTTGCATGGTTGACAATCAACATTGTGTTTGGTGTCGATGGTGAGACCGGTAAATGGGACAAAGTCCGTTGAGTCCTCCGCGGTTCTCATGCTTGTAAAAATTAATACTCATGTGTTGGGCAATTTAAGTAGGGATAGACACCCCCTCAAGTGAAAAGCCTAGAATTTTGTGGTTAGACATGACCCCCGTCAGTGAAAGACCCGAGAAAATGTCGATCAGCATGCAGCGTCCGGAGGTGAGACCCCAAAAATCCGTGGCCCACAAATGCATATACACCGCAACATGATTACATCGAGGCGCCGAGACAAGCGAGTGGGTATGGGTTTATAAAACAAAAAGCTTTTGTTTTATGAAATAAATGATTTTATAAGCGATCATCCAAAAAGCCTTTGGATTTGAAAAAGAAATGAATTGACTTTATAAAATGATCATTGGATGTGATCCGGGAAAATAAAGGTTTTATCGCGCGTGGGGTTATCGTGTGTGAGAGGGAGTCGGTGAGGACTTGATACATGGGGCATGATGAGTCGCGTCTCATTCATGACAAGTAGGATTTTGTGCTAGGATTGCATGTCCTAGGTTGGTGTGTGCTTGGTTGTTTGACCGTTCGTATGCGTTTAGGTGGAAATAGCCCTTGTAAGACTTATCTCTGCGGGGCGTTAGCTGCAGTCATGGGACCTCCGCTGAGTGCGGGGCGTGTGCGGGCGGATGTAGATTGCTCGCCGCGAGGGATTATGAAGTGGGCGGATTGTGGTAACTTGATTCATGTTTTGTATATTATATTAGAACATGTTAGTTTTAATATAATGTTTTGTATTAAGAATGATGTAATAACTCTTGGTGACTTCGGTGATATAGATTATATTTATATAGATAAATGGGCCTTACGTGGCCATTTTTACTCTTATGTGGACCCAGTGTAGTCGTTGTATAATATTGGGACAAGTTGTCATGAATTTGCACAGGTTGTATTTTGGATAGAGCTCGCGTCTGAAGAGGCTGCGCGATTTCGTTAAATCGCGGGTGCGGAAATGGGGACTCAATAGTGGTAATACGGGTTACCCGACATCTGTTCTCGCAGGTGTGGGTTGTCAACGGATCTTTGGGATTTAGGGTGTCACAATGTTTGAGAAAAAAATTGTTAAAAAAACATTAATGCTTGTTTTCGAACTGCGAAATATGAAAAGTTAAAAAATACAAGAAAAAAATCGAAATTTTTTCACCTTATAATCAAGAAACAAATAAAATAAAGTTAAATAATATATAATAAATAAATAATAACATATAATGAATTAAAATTAAAAGATCTGTCAAACTTCGAAAAGAGCCAGAAAAGATACTTTGAAAAAAACAAAACAAAATTGAAGTTAGGCTTAAAGTGTCTCAATCCAAAAATCTTTATTTTTAACTCCAAATTAACATCTTGATTATATTTAAAGATGAAAAAGTCCATTTCTTAACTTTAACTTCAATCAAAGGTCTCTAAATTCATCTTTAAATCAATAATCATTTTTCAAATCTTTACTTTTTAATTAAAATATTTAAAATTGTGATATATAAAATACTTTTATTTATATTTTGGGGTTATTGATTGAAATTGAAAGTGAAAAAAAATAAGTCTAAACGTCTTTAAATATAGAAAAGATGACAATTTGAAATTGAAAATAAAGATTTATTATTGAAATTACTCTAAAAAGTGATCTGTATATGTGAAGATTCAATATAACATCTCCAAAAATTTGAAGATGGAAATAAAAAATGATTAAAGGGTTTTTTTTTTTTTATCCGTAAATCTTCATATACGATGAAAATCTCTACATAGTATATGGAGATATTTTCATCTTCAAATTTAAAATTGTGAATAGTACTCTATATATGGAGATTCACGATCTTTAAATTAGTAAACACAGATCACCCATTATTTTATTCTTATAATAATAAAATAATTCACAACATATAAATTAAGCAGAAACACAGATATTTGAAATTTGAAAATACTAAAAACTTCATTTGAAATATAAAACTTACAAGATTTAAAGATATAAGAACTTGAAATTTGATACAGGAATTTGGACAATCAACAAGCTTAGTTTCTTAGAATGAAAAACCTTATAATTACAAATGTTGGAATCTAGCGATAAGAAAACGGCGAAATAAAACATGAGCTGCATCGGGATCCAAAGCGGTTTATGAAACTAAACAATGAATCAAAGGAATTCCAAATCTGCCTCTTGTAGACCGAATCCTTTTAGACTAGTGCTGATTTGCTTGATCACACACACGGCGAAGCTTATAAAGCAGGCTCGCTTTTGGAAGCTTGATCAGCGACAACTTGAGCCAGGTAAATTTTGATGTACAACGCCTCTAAAAGGTATCACACGAACGGCTAATGGATGGGATGGATATGCTAGCGCTTTATGATAGGTCTTTATCCCACAAAACCAAAAACACCTTAGTGTCTTCCAAAACTCTAAAAAGAATTCTCTCTAAAAAACGCTCACTTCAAAAGAACCACCTCCTTTTAGATGATAAACCTCATATTTATATCAAGAAATTTATCCCAATACTTTTATTAAGCAATTTAAATAAATTCCATTAACTATTAATGGACTTGGGCCAGGCTTGAAGCAGGCTTAATCATGAAATTTAAGAGAGGCGTTTCTAACATAAAATTTATAACTCGTTAACATATTGTGACCTAAGTTCACTCCAATGTTGGCGGCGAGCCCAAATGTCATCTAAGCGCTTAAGTTATAATTGGTCTCTAGCAAGACATTATAACTACCCAAATCAAGTGAATTTGATGACTCGAAAAACCCTTACCGCAGTATGATATTAGTCTTTGTCACGATGTGCTTAATTAAACCTGGCATGGATGAAGTCATCTTTATACAACTTAATCGTTTCTTGATTCTCAAGTAAGGCCCGACTAAACAAATGATATTGTGCTCCCTATATCAGTCTCATTCGAAGAAAGGCGACGTCGTTTCTCGGTCACTTATCAAGAGGCCAATAGACATCTCACTCAATTAGGAGCGGGACAAATTCCTTTACTATCACTCACATTCCTCCACATGATTTACTACATGCCCAACCATAGCCTGTATTACCATCCTGTTAAAGACATCATTGAGCTACGTCAAGACACGAAGTTCCTCATGTGGGAATCCATGGTGGGTTCAAGTCGAAGGACTCAAATACCAGTACTGCAATGAGAATTACTGATGACATAATCCATGGCATTTCTGTAGCGGGTGGAGTCCAATAACATGAACTTAACATGTATTTATGTTAAGATAACATCTTATGTTCATGACCAGCAAAACGTGGTCTTTTCTCATAAAACATAATAGTCTTACTTCATTTTTATTCCCACAATAATGATCGACTATGGACTATTTAGAATACTGTTCTTATACCTTAAGGTTTTACTACCAAGTCACATACTTGATGACAGAAAGCGGAGCCAACTATTCAAGGATATGATTTTATCAAGCTAAACTACAATTTAAATAACAAGATAAAATGATAAATGCCTCATGTATATAAACATATAATGACAATGTATATGCCATTGAGATAGAGCATATCACTAACAATAAATGCATTCACTCCCTTACTTCGCATTACTCTACCAAGAGACTCAGTCCCCTTAAATAGAAAACTTGGGTAGATTTAAAATCCTTTGAAGTTTGTTGACTTGAAAACATTTGAAATCAGGGCGGTTGAGACTCTTGTATCTGCTGAAATATCTTTCACAACGATTTTATAACATGTTTAGGGTATAATAAAAGTAAATGTATATTTTTCGGAATAAAATAATGCTAAATAAAATAGCAAAATTAGGAATTTATCTGAGTTAAGGTAAATTAATAATTTACGGTCGGGGCAAGAGTCATAATTTAATAAGTTCATATGTCAAAGTAGGAATATGTATAAGTTGAATTGAGAATAAGAAGAAAAAGGAAGGACCAAATAGCAATTTGGGCATTTGACCCCAAAAATGGGTATAATGCCAAACAAGCCTTAAAAATATCTCATTTCTTTTGGCTTAAGTTAGACCATCCGGGTAAGAGAAAAATGAAAGAAGATAAGAAAAGAAAGGAGGAGGAAAGAAGAAGAAGAAGAAGGGGAAAGAGAAGAAAGCGAGTATGAAAAATCGAAGCCCAGCCAAACGGAATTTTTATGAATTTGAGTGCAAGAAACCTCACGTAAATTAAGGTATGGAAATAAAACATTTCATATTCAATCAGCCATAGGGATAGCCCTATTGGAACGTACGCCACTATCAAGAACATGACCACAAACTTTGCACATTTTTTTGCCATGTTTGAGTCTTGACTAGTAAATTACAGCTTTAATTGATTGTCTTTCTTATTAAGAGTACTGTAGATTATATATTAGTAGTTTTGTACTCGCAAATTCCTGGAAAACGTTTTGTGTTAATGTGCTAATTTATGTGATAGTTGTAGAATTTATTATGAAACCTGCTAGGAAAGTATTGTTACGAATAACAAGAATTTATTATGAGTAAAGTTCTCCTGGTTTATTTATTTAATTCTTCTTGCCAATTAATATTATATAAATGACATATTAATTGATAAAAAAAAAATCAATTGATATGAAAATTAAGTTCACGGTGTTTTTTTTTTCAAAGAAAGTTCACTATGTTGTTTTAGTATGGATTCTTTTTAATCATATCGTCATATTTTAATATTAGAAAGGACAGGGAAAATGTAAGTTTGGGCATAAGGTATATTGGTGGTGTTTGAGAGTTTTAAACTAGATTTGGAGTTGGTTTGGTTTGGTTTTATGGTTGATTTGGGATTGTATGGAAACTAAGTATGGATTCCTTAATTATGTAAGATGGGGTTAGCAAACCATAAGTTTTCCCCTATATGTGTTTTGGGAATTGTTTGGTTGTGTTTTGAACTTGGATTGGTTGATTATCATCCTTGATTGAGGAATATTTGTATTAAGGAAATATTGGGTTTAGGGGAATCTTTATCAATTTACCCAAAACCATGTTTTTCATCTTGGTCGTAAATTCTTTGTTCGAACTCTTGTTTGAATGTTTTGAGCTCTATGAGCCCTTTAGAGTGCAGAGAATCGTCATATGAAGCGATGAAATTAAAAGCTCATATTAGGTCCAGGAAATCGCGAAAAGCGATGAACCTTCGCGGTTGCGCTCGTAGTCATTGTGCGTGGGGCGCCGGCGGATGGTCGTAATTTCTTCGTCCCCGAACACCATTTCGGATGTTCTTGGGCTGCATGGAAAGCATTTAGTCTAGAATTCGTAAGTATATGGTTTGATGAAATTATAACTCATATTAGGACCCGGAAATCACGAAAAATAGTAAGCCTGGTAGTTACTGGCTCGTGGTCGTTGTTCGCTAGGAAGTACCGAGCTTGGATGGTGTAATTTCTTGCGTCTGACTCAGTTTGGATGTTGCAAAAAGGCTATGGAAAACTTTGAGTGCAGAATCTATCCATATATAGTTTAATTGGAACTCATATTAGGACCAAAAATCACAAAAAACAATAGGCCGCAGCGATTTATGCTCGTAGTCCTTTGTTCATGAGAAGCGCCGGCAGACGTTGTGTTTCTTGTCCGAGCTCCATTTGGGATGATGTATTATGGATATCGTTAGTACAGGAATTTATCGCAATATATAGCTTGATGAAATTGGAATGATAGTAAATAACTTCATGGCATCACGTGATAATATAGGTATTCGTAAATATAATGAGATATGAAAAATCACGAGATCTGAATAAATTGTACCGTATTAAATATGATTCAGGGATGTGATAATTATTCGAGGAATATGAGATATGTCTTGAGCGTAAAATCGCGTGGATTGTCTGCTTTAAAACTGGTGGGGATAGATGGAAATCTTTTTATTGAGGAAAACAAGTGCGCGGCATGCGGTCAGTTGAGCATATTTGGTCATTACAACGCCGGATGCTTGCGGATGATCGTTGTCGTATAATGATAACAGCGTTTTTGAACCCTATAGATGATCATTGTCTTGCACAATAATAACAACGTCTTCAAACCCTTATAAACCATTGTTTCATACGATTGAATCTGGCGTCTTGGACCATATAGTTTTTAACTTGTCGTTTTCAAGATTTGTGAAGCGTGAGGCATCAAAGCAATGAGCTTGAATATGACATATGAAATGTATATGAACGTTGATAAGAAATTAAACATGATATGATAAGTAAATATGATATATGTATAAACATGTTTAAATGATATGATGTGTTAAATATGTATGCATGTGTATATAAGTGTGATGATCCGTGTTAGTGGTGGAGTCGCAGTATTATTAAATATAAAATTATAAGTTTTAGCAGCATGTGTTTAAATCGATGAATCTGAAAAGCCAAGGAATAATAATCTAAATCAACAATCAAAGTCAATAAATCATTCAAACATCCACTAAAGACAACGATCTAATGTAATGTATTTTTATTTTCTTTTTTGTAAGCAAATATAAATATTATAAATATTAAACTTAAAAATATCTAAACTTGTATATATCTCTTTGTAATCAGATTCTTCTGTTTTTCTTTTTATATGTGCTTATACCAATATATTGCAATTAAATATTTTAACAGTGCCCTTGAATGAACAAATTTAAAATTTATAGTAAACAAAAAAAATAAATAAATAAATAACAACCTCGATTGATGCCAAATATTTTATATTTTTCTTTTTATATTTGTTTTAAATCTTTGAGGTCAAATATATTGAACGAGAATTTTCAAAAACTTTAATTCTATAGTCTTTTTTTTTAATTCCCAATTGCCTACTTTATAAAGTTCTTTAAAATTCCGTTTCCCAATTTCTAAGCTTGTTCATACAATTTTTTGATCAAATTTACCATTTTATCCCCTTTTCCTGTTATGTTTCCAACAGATTCAATATAACATCACCAAAAATTTGAAGATGGAAATAAAAAATGATTTAAAGGGTTTTTTTTTTTGGTTGAAAATCTTCATATACGATGAAAATCTCTACACAGTGTATAGGGAGATATTTTCATAAAAAAACTCACTTCAAAAGTACACAATTTTCATCTTCAAATTTAAAAATGTAAATAGGACTATATATATGGAGATTCACGATCTTCAAATTAGTAATCACAGATCACCCATTATTTTATTTTTATAACAACAAAACAATTATTTTAATAATTTTATTAATATATGTGAAACTCAGAATGAAAAGAACTAGTTATAAAAGAAAATTAAAATATTAAAAAATCCCAACTATGAGAAACAAAACGAAATTGAAATACAAAAAATAGTGAAAAAAAATAGTAGAATTCGTAGACATAGCACTCAGAATGAAAAGGACTTGTTTTAAAGGAAAATTTCAAAGATCATAAAAGATCTCAACCTGGATTAGGAAAACTTATCCTCATAGCGCCCGTCCAAAAACTGAATCCACTGACGATAAAATTTAAAAAAAAAAAAAAAAATCTATATCAGAAAAACCCTAGCTAATCAAGATTTAACAAAACCAAAAGCCAACAAAGATTAAACAAAGGAAACGTGGATGAGCATTCAGAATGAGTAGGAGGTATTATTTTCCTGTCATAAAGAATTAATCGGAACATCTTAAGTTCATCATCACTATGCTCGTTCCAACATCATGCGTTAAACGACATCAAAAACAGTAAACAAAAGAACAAACAATCAAACATGAAACCATCAGAGAAGTATTGGATCGATGCATCAAAGCCGACACATGGTGTCTCAGACGACCGTCGTGAGAAAATTTAATCCAAACTCATCACCTGGATTCACCATTTCCAATAGAAACATAATTATAAGATGAGGGTATAGAGAGAAAGGACGAGGGATCTGGAAGCTTGGTTCATTATCGAGAGAACGACACACAGACCCCAGCCTTGGTTTGCTTCGATTTCTGATGGGTTCTCACGAATTGTTGAAATTTATAGGAGATGGGAACCATTCTTTAGGGTTTTCACCACTTCGTATTGACGATTCTGTCCCTATTGTGGCATTATTACCAAATTGCCCCCACTGGTTATAAGATTGTGTAAAAGAAAATAAAGTGGGAACGGATTTGAGATACCAATTTCAAAATTTTCAGTCGGTCGGGCGTAAAAACTTAATTCGTAAAATATTTGAATTCGGTTCGGAGTTAATCAAATTAAGTTCGAATTATAATAATTCGAGTAACTTGTTAAATTAAGTTTAAGTAACATAATACCCGATTCAAACTTCTTGTAAGTCTAATCGAATTTTACTATTTTAGTAATCGAGTCAAACTTGAGTTATAGTATAATCATTTATTAATCTTTTAATTGATTGGAGATTTATTGAGTCGTGTTCGAATAGCATAATTATTTTTTGAGTAAAGTTTCGAATATCTAAAAAAATGCTTGACAATTAAGTTCAAGTTTCGAGCTTTTTTAATCGAAAAAGAGTGTGAGTTTGACTATATATCCACTCAATTTGATTACATTACACCACCCTTAGGTGGGACTTTACCTTCTTGCCTCATTTATATCTAATTAAATAAAAAATATATATTGATCTTTTTAGTGTCTTTCAAATACTTTTTTTTTCTATTTTTTAAATAAAAACACGTTAATTTAATGTTTTGCAATATGCTTTTTCCTAATTTTAAATTAAAAATTATGAAAACCGTTTAAAAAGAAACAAATCCAAAAAAAAATGGTAAAACTAATCTCCTTTGAAATACAAACATAAATACAAAAAGACATTCTTTTGAGCAAAAATAAATGCCCTTGAGCATTTAGTTATAATATGGGGATGAGACAAAATAGGCATGAGAATTTAATTATCATGTATAGAGTTTTATCTTTACATTTTTAAGGATATTTTTGTACTAATGGAACATTTTCAAGGTTAGTTTTATAAGATATTACTTTTACAAATAACTTTTGAATTTATACATTTTAAACTAATTTCTCTAAAAAAATAATAGTAAATTTAATCCAAATATAACAACTTCAAAAAAAAAAAAACTTATATTAAAAAACTAAGAGTTGGGTGGATGATGTAATCAAAAAATAGTTTTATCGATCTATATTTTTTATGTGTATTTTCACTTATTTATCAGTGAAAAACTGATTTTTTTTTTTTTTAAATTTAGATTCATAACTTATTTGGTCATTTCGGGCAATGGAAAACGGAGGCATCTCAGGCGAAGGTCATCGTTCTGATCGTATATCCTTGCATTTCGAATATTCGATTTCTAGCGACTCTTATGAATTTTGGTCATTACAATAGTATCACGGGTCTACTCGTTTACGAAGCGCGCACGGCCCTTGCGGTGATCTTACATAAACACTTTGATGACATTCACCTTGCCACGCTACACTTTATGTCTCTATGTTGACTCGTTTCGTCCTGTCTCGGGCTCATTAGGAGAGCGGCTCCAGGTCTCGACCAGCTTGTGCAGGGTAGGCCAACATCCTTCTTTATAGTTAAGTCTTAAACTAGTGACTAACTCCCTAAACTTAATTGGGTTGTCATGCTTGAACTTCGAAGAAGCTTCACCTACGATTCACTTACACATATCTCTGGAGTACTCTCATACAATTCCACTCAAAACCCATTAACATGCTTGATCTTCATTAAGCTCTTTAGTTACGGTCATGAACACACACACTTTCACCGATGTGCTCCTTCAAAGATTGTTGCTCCCCACGAGCCATTATCCACTATGGTCTATGATGATACCCTTGGGCCAAAGAGGACGTCCATCACCTCAAACGCAGCATCACCCGACCATGGAAGGAGCCCCACCCAACACCTCGAAAGCAGCACCTCACTTAACTTTCACCCCTATTGGGCGACCACCCTTTGCGCACTACTAGACAACAACCGACACCTCATACGATCTGGAGGAACGCCTATCCATACATGGGTCCTCATCATTGTAGCTTCAACCACCACGACTTTATCAGTTACTGTGCGTCTTTAGGAGATACAGACTTTTGGCCTCTAAGATCGATAGAAGGCAATACCATATTATTCCCAACTTTTTGTCCCGCTCTGATACCGTTTGTCACGGGCCTACTCGTTCAAGCAGCGGCGCGGCCCGTGCGATAGTCTCACATAAATACTTTCATGAGACCCAACCTACCATGCCATACTTTGTGCCTCTATACTGACCGGTTTCGCTCTGCCTCAGGCTCATAAAGAGAGTGGCTTCAACTCCCGACCAATTTATGCAAGGTAAGCCAACACCTTTATTCATAGTTGAGTTTCATACTAGTGACAAGCTTCAGACTAGCGACAAGCTCCCCAAACTTAACCGGGTTGGCATACTTAAACTCTGAAGAAGTTTCACCCACGATTCACTTGCACGCACCTCTAGAGCAGTCTCACACCATTCTACTCAAACTCATCAATATGCTTGATCTTCATTAATCTCTTCAACTACGGTCACAGATGCACACACAAGTCTGTGACAATAAGCTCTCAAGCCTCTTTTAATAAGGGAATTGAAGTAAAATAATTAAATAATATATTATGAGTACCCAAACACAACATCATAGCATAATCAATAAGGTAAGGAGCAACAATGAGGCTTGACTCAATCGTTAAGGGTTGATCGGGTGATGGGAAGTGATCAGATTCGAGTTTCCATGAGAAGATAATGCTATAGTCTTATAAGTCATGTTTGACTAAACAACTTAATTAAACACTTATTTTATAAGAGCTTATTATATGAGAGAGCATGTACTTCAAGAAATGCTTTATTAAATATTATTTGTGTTTGGATGCATATTTTAAAAATCATTTATGCATCATTTTAAGGTGTTTGGATGCATTATTACACAAACACTTATAATAGTTGAAATTATTGAAAAGAACATCATAAATACTTATAAAATTGAAGTGTCTGGATAAATAAACACTTGTCATAATTTTTAAAAAAATTTAAAAAACTAAAAACTAAAGAACTAAAAATTAATAATTATATATATATATATATATATATATATATATATATATATATATATATATATATATATATATATATACTATATATATATATATATACTATATATATACTCTCATAACTATGATAAAAAAAAATAAAAAAACCAAAGTAAGATTTTATATATTTAAAGCATTATAGAACTACTTTGTATATATATAAAAAATAACTAATGACATACTCATCTTTATTTTGTTTTTCATATCTTGCAGATCAAGAGAACCATAAAAACTAAATATTGTAGGGTTTTTCTTTATTAAAATCTTTAATTTTGATGTTTTACATAAAATTAGGCGTAATATCTTAATGTCTTGTAATTATTTAAAGTAAGGCATAGAGAACAAAAGCTTTCTTGGTTCTTGAGTCAAAGACACATTTGAAGTCAGAGCTTTTTTAAGTAATGTCTATCACAATATAGTAAAGTCCTATATCTTAAATACATTATATTTTTTATATTAATAAAATGACAAAAATGAGGAAATAACATAAAAACACTACAGTACTTTCCCATCATAAACATTTCCAACATATAATATCATTACATGCCCCAAATATACTTTAAAAATTCTGGTTGAAAATAAAATAATGGCTATGGATGTAAATTACTAAATAAAGAAAATAGCTTTTTTTTTAATAAACTTCTCCATAAAGCTTAATGAAATAAGCTAAAAAGAGCTTAAGAGGGATCACAAATGATTTTTATAAACTCTTTCAAATATATACAATTTTTATCAAAAGTAAGAAGATAAGCTTAAATAAGCTATATATAAGCTTTCCTAAATACACCCATAACGCAAAGTAAATATATATATATATATATATATATATATATATATATATATATATATATATATAAACTAGGTAAGGAGAAAAACACTAAAACTTATATTAAAGGAAACAAACAAATTAAATAAATAAGATGATGTGCCATAAAATGCTTAAATTAAACAACAAATATAAGAAGTAATCAAACAACAAGGATCGCATCAGCCTTTGTTTGTAAAGCATATAGAACTCAAATCAAAGGTCAACGACAGTGAAATTAATAACAAAAGGGAACTATGGTCTATGTTACACAAATACACAATATTTTTATAATTAGATTCTTTATTAAACTAAAAGGTAATTGATTCATGATTCAATAATACATGGATAGTGCCATTTTTTTTTTTTTTTTGGGAGAAAATTCTCTTCTAAGTGCACTAACATAGTGGCACCACTTTTTAAGATCAAAATGTCATTTATTTGTTTATTTTTAAATTCTAATCTTAATGCAATTGTCACCTTTTTACAAAATAATTTTTTTTCATTACTAATAATTTTTTTTTGTTTTTTTAATAATTCTTATTTAAAATACACTTAATTTAAAAACTTTGATTTTTAAAATCATTTATTTATTAGTAATTTATTTGTTAGAGTTTTATTTTGTAATACATTACAATACATTATCTTTTAATATATAAAAACATTCACCTACAATAATTAATAATTAAATATATATAGTAACATTTTTCTATTATTTAATTTAGTTCCGAAACGAAATGATTTAAGGCCAAATTGTACATTGGGTATAAAAATTTCAAAGAGCTTGTATCAATGGTTCAAAGGCTATTCATCTAAAACTAAAATAAACAAAAAAAAAAAAGAAGAAGAATTGGGCCACTCTAAAGCCCAAAGACCAATACTCTAAGGCAAGAGAATAGGCCCAACAACATTATAGAACATGAATGGAGAACAACTTTGAGCTAGATTTAGGGGTGTAAACAAGTTAATTAAGCTATCTAAGCTCGACTCGTAGAATACTCAAATTTGATTTGGAGTTAATCATTCGAGCTTGAACTCCGAAAGAAGTCTGGAAGTTTGCCGAGTCGACCGAAGATTACAATACCCAACTCAAGCTCGCTTCGGCAGCCTTAGTCTAATTTTACTATTTTATTAATCGTTGCCGAAATGAGTCTAATATAATTATTTATTAATTTTTCTAATTGATTCGAGTTTGAATAGATTGATTATTTGTCGAGACGAGTTTTGAACATTTAAAACAAAACTCCATTGAGCTTGAGTCAAGTTCAAACTTGACTCAACTCGATTATACCCCTATCTAGATTTAGGAAAAAGAGCTTACCTGAAGTAAATTCAAACTTCCAAACTTATTTGAATCTTGCAAAGATCCAAACTTCCATTAGACTAGGTGGCTGAGAATCACAAATCTCTGTGGGTCTTTTCCTTTATCACTCCTGTAGAAAAGAAAAGCCAACTTTCCAATTGATAGTTGCACATACAAAGTAAAACAAGTAAAACTTTAAACTCAAAGGTTTAAACAAGTAAAAAAAACTCGCACATACAAAGTCCTATCCAAAATGAGATGTCCATAAAACTCGTTTTCAACTCACAAATCACAAAATCAGAGTAATGTTTTCAATTCTCTTTAAACTCGTTTTCACAGTTGATTTTGATAAAGCTATTCTCCATTTTTGATATAAAAAAACCCTAACGACCATTTTCTATCTACATTTAAAAGGTGTGGAACTGAGCCCAAAGTGAAAACCTATAGTGGCACCTAAAAGGTGGGCTTACACATCACTTTAGTTGGGTTTTTATTGGAAAAAAAAAAAAAAAAAGATCCGATCCTTAACTCATGGGCCAATTCATTGACTTAGGCTCCGTTTTGAATATGAAAAGTACTAAAAAAGGAAAATAGAGATTAAAAATGGAATGAAATAAAAAAAAAATTGAATATGAAGGAATTAGGGAAAGAGGAAAAAGTCTGCCATTCCAGAATTGGATTCGATGGAATCTGAAGTTGAAAATCCCCAATGAGGAGAAGCCCCAGAAGGAAACATTTACTCTTTGCCTTTGGTGGCTTTGGAGATGGAGGAACAATAAAGTCTTTAATACAAACAAAATGAGTCTAGAGAGGAAGTGGGAGACGGTGTATGCTTACAGCTTGGAGGTGACAACGATGGGAGTACTCTAAAGAATAGCTACCGGCACTTGGAAAAGTTCTAGGTTAGAATGGATAGGATGGAGGAAACCTCCCCCGAGTGGCTAAAACCGAACATCTATGGAAGTATGTCAGAAAACCATGGTATATCAAGGGCGGGAGGTCTAATTAGAGATGAGTAGGGAGCATGGAAGGGAGGTTTTACAATCAACTTGTGTTGTAGATCTATCGAAGAAGCAGAGGCTTGGGCACTCCTCTTTAGTCTCCGGATGGCATGGGATCTAGGCTTCAAGAAGATCCTTGTTGAAGTAGACTCTCTTTCAATGTTCAATTGGGTGAAGGGTCTTAAGGTAATTGAGAATTCTCTTTCAAACGTAATACAAGAGCCAAGAAAACATGGTTCATTTAGCACTGACGATAAAGATCATCCTTGTGTACAGAGAGGGGAATCAAGCGACAGATCATATGGCTAAGATGGCTTTGAAGCTTCAACACAATTATCTCACAAGATGGAGACAACCTCTAGTGCTGTTGTGCATCTTCTTCAAAGGGATAGTCTTGGATTCATGAAACCGAAAAGTGTTTTGAGTTGTTGCTAGTGTCTCTGGGGTAATCCCCCTCCTTCTGATCAAACAAATAAAATAAAAAATAGGTTTAAACCTAATAAATTAATTATATATGTTTATTGGATGCTCATTTAATTTGTTTTTCTCTATTATAAAAAGACTAAGAAATTTAAAACTATATCAATTTTTTATTATATTTTATTTTCTTTTATATTTTTCACATGACACCAAACATGAGAATAATTTTTCTTAGGCTCCATTTGGAACCCAAAAAATAATAAGAAAATAAAATAGTGAGGAAAATATAGATGAAAAGTGAAAAGTAAATAAAAGATATATTTAAACTTAATAAATTAATTCTATTTGTTTCATTCAAATTTATTTTATTTGTTTTTCTCTATTATATAAAGATTAAAAAAAAATTAAAAAATATGTAAAATTTTGATTATATTTTATTTTCTTTTATATTTCCATTATTGAAGCAAACATGATAAAATTATTTTCTTTAATATTTTTTTACATTCCTTAGTATTTTTCAGGTTTCATGCCTTAGTATTTTTTTTTTCTATTACACTTTTCGGATTCCAAGCAAAGCCTTAATGATCCAATTGTTGGTTTATTCGATTGGAGACTAGTTCAAAGTGTACTTCAACATAAAGGCTAAAGCAAATAGAACCACTGAACCAAGTTTCGATTAATTAATCAACCAATTAGACCCACCATTCCAACCTCATTTTTAAAATATTCGCATATATATATATATATATATATATATATATATATATATATAGTATATATATATATATATATATATATATATATATAAGGGTGAGGATAGGACAATAAACATATACTTAAAAAATAAATATAGATAAAATAAGTGGAAGATAATAATTCCATGAGGGAAGACTTATTTGAAATGTCTAACATGTTTAGAACACAACCAGAAACCAAATAAAGTTAAAAACAAATTGTTGGTGATTTTTGTGAATGTCAATTCAAAGTACGTAATGACAATTAGAAAAATATGCAAATATGCTGGAAATTAAAGGGTCTTCAAACTAATATCGTGTCAAAAATTAAACTTTTAATCAAACAAAAAATTAGGTTTCCTGATTCCCTTGACAATTTCCCATAATCTAAGTAAAAATACCAGAATAAATAAACCGAAGAAAATAAAATAAAAGTTGAAGGAATCGCTAAAGAATTATTGTATTTCAATAGGAAAACTAAAATGAATGAATTGTTGTATAAAAACTAAAATGATAAAGTACTACATAAATTAAAAAAAAACTTGAAAATTATATCGGAATGGCTAAACCCCTATAAATGATTCATTGTTGTTGATTGATTGGTTGTTGGTCTCTTCCTTATGAGAGCTTTCCTCTTTCTATAAGAGTCATTGAATAACCACTAAAATTCTCAACTTCCTCACTTTCTTCCACTACCCACTTCCTCGAATAACAGCCCATGTCTTCTTTAGGGAGGCTTGCTCCTCAAGTTATCTCCACAATCTTAAATAATTCTCTACATTTTCTTGTCATGTTCTGACTTTGAGAAAAAAATTAAAATTTTCCGAAATACCCAACTGACTTTTATATGGGCTTATTTAAATGAATCTAGGTCAATTTCTCTTAAATTTTTACTCATAAGTTTGGGCTCAAACCTAAATACAATTTATGGATTATACCAAATTTTAATTTGGGTGCAAACATACTAAAAGGCGTTAAACCAACAAGTTACACTCACTAAAATTTTAGAAATAAAACAACTAACAGTATTCACAAATGAATCTCTTTAAAATGGTTAAAGAAAAAACAGAAGTCAATGCCAAGATGTTATAGAATCATACGTCAGATGTCTAGATTATAATTCAAAAGCCCAAAAAACATAAAAGCGATTTATAAGAATGTCGCACAACTCCAAAACAAGTCAGCATAACAAACATGCAAAGACTAAATTAATTCATAAGCTTCACAAAAGATTTTTCAACGAGCCCAAGCTCCGAATTAAGCTTGTTTAAGATGTGTAAAATATAGAGAAATTCTCAAAATTAAATTAATTAACAACCCAAGAAGTAGGACTGTTTTACAAAAACATTTAAGGGAAAAAAAATAGGGTAATGACATGACACTAAAAAAAACTTCATTCAATAAACTTGGATATGTTGTGAAAATATTATATATGCAAACCTCAAGCATAAAAGAGATATAAGAAGAGAGAAGGTAAATAAGATAATTAAGAGGCGAGGGAAGAGAATGAGACAGAGAACAAGAGGAACTCGGATGCTTTTGCTAGTATTAGAGGATGCCTTTAATAAGCTTTCAAATGACCTCTCGTTACTTTTCTTAATGGAGAGAGTAATGAAGAACAATAACGTTGTGTCATGAATGTGACCGTGTATTAGTATATGCATGTGGTTATTCATTCTTTATAATGACCCTCCATTTATAATAGGATAAGGGTTTTTTTTCACAAAACATAAATTATTTAGCACATTTAAGAATTCAAAGCATATCTTAGGCCTTAAAAATATTGTAGAAAAATAGAAAAATCTAAATTTAAACTTCAAACCATCTCCTTTCAAAAAAAAAAAAAAAAGAAAAGAAAAGAAAACTTCAATACACCTTAACATATCTCCCCAAAATGAATTTATTGGATTCTTTCATTTAAAATACATATTTGAGTTTTTAATGGGTTAAGAATTGAAAATAAAAGGGAGTAAAGAAAGAATTGAAAATAAAAGTGAGTGTAAGTAGACATACGGGTAATGTTACAATAAATCCTAATAAATGTACGATTACGGGAGACCGATGATTTTGAGAGCTTGATGTATGAGATGTTAACCGTTAATAATAATTATTTCTTAAATTGAATGGTAATTCAAAAAAAGTAATAGTTTTTTTTTTTTTTTTGACTCGAAGATAAATTTCATTTATTGCAAGTCTGAAAGGAGTACATTGCAAAGGAGGAAATCTCCATTCACCAAGACATAGAAACAACCACTTTGGCTAGGCAGTAAGCGGCTTGATTCACAGATCTTCTTACATGGGCTATTGAGCAGCCATTTATGTTTTCACAGATCTTGGCACCACTTTGAAAGCAGGGCGGATCACAAACAAATATGTTGAGGGAGTGAAATTAAAAATATATATATTAAATATGAAAAAATATAAATTTTTGAAATCAAAAATTAAAATATATAAGCTTTCATGAGATGAGTATATGAATGTATTTTTTCTTATTGGTACATGGGCTATGTTTTGGGTAGTGTAACTAGGCTTTTTTTTTTTTTTCCTTTTCGGACTGGTTAGAAAGTTTTCATTGGGCTTTTTTTTTTTATTGAAATTTTATGTTTGTAATTGGCTTGACTATTCAGTTCTGGTTGTAGATTTCATTTATGTGTTTTGGTCCTTATTTTAATTTATCTTATTTATTCAGCTCTTATATTCTTTTTACATTTTGGGGGGCAAATACAATATCTATATATGTATATATCACTATATATTACTAAGCAAAAAAAATTGATTTTCTTGGAGGGACTGTCCCCACATGCCCCCCAAAAGGATCCGCCTCTCTGTGAAAGGGCTGAAATAGCTGAGGCAGATAGTTGGTCATCGTGTTGGTGTTTATTGTTCCAAAGAATGAAGTTCTTGTAGTTCCAAACACTCCAACAAAGCATAGCTAGAGATGGGAAAGAGGTTAACCCGACCTATTTTGGCTCAACCCACTTAGTCGCAGCCAAAATTCCGCCAACCACTCTTGTGCTCATTTTTATTCCGGATCGACTATTAGTAAGTTTCCAACCCGCCCCTACATGCATCAGAGTCAAAACGAACTAAAATGGGCTAAAATCCTAAAAATGTCCAAACATGCCCAAAATATGTAGATATAGAGTTTTTATTTTTATTTTTTATTATTATTATCTAATTCATTATTTATTATCTACCAACAACCTAAAGCAACCCAAAAAAATCAGACAGAATCGCAAATTAAGAAAAAATTGTGGATACGACAAAAGATCAAGCGAAGAAAGCGGGATAAGTTTCCCACTTTTTTTATCAACACGGTAGGAGGAAGAAATGCAAGAGAAAAGCAGAAAAGAAAGAGAGGAGAAAATGGAAAATGGAAAAGGAAATGATGATAGGAGCAAACAAAAAGGAGTTCGAGTGGATAAGAAAAGAAAAAGGGAAGAAAAGAAACAAAGAGGAAGGGAGAGGGAACGAGCAGAAGAGAGAGAGAGAAAGGGGAAAAGGGGTTTTCGCTTATCTCTAAGATCTACGGAAATTAGGCCGTCGGTTTTCATCGGAGTGAGTAGTAAAGTCGATCCATGCAACGAGGACTACGCGTGGGTACCAAAATCTGGGAGTTTCGTCAAACTCCAAGAGATAGGGAATTTTCCTACTTGGATTATTTCTAACCTAAAAGCCATTTAATGGCATAGTTTCTTCTTCGGTGCCACGACCTAATATATGATTTAATTCCCAAGATTGGACCCGACATCGAAATTTTTCGGATCGGATTTAATGTCCCAGATCATGGTCGAGATTTGGTTTCTTGAACACAGACCTGGACGTTTTGGCTAGCATGCTTTGATAACACAAATGATTCTGGCGACGAACGAAACCTAAAATCTGCATGCGCGAAGTGACCGAGAGCCCTGCTTTTTATGGGTCCGAGATTAGCCATTTTACGGGTTGCTTGCGTTTGAATAATGACAAGAAAGGAAAAGATTTGTGTTGGCCATATATGCTCTTTTGATTCGATGCGACTATAAGGTAAAATATAATTATCCATATTTTGCAATGTCGACGAATATTACGTACGTAATACGATATTTATTAGATGAATGACATATTCACATTTCATATGCACGACATCAAAGGCTGAAGGTGTGTGTGTGCATCTTGGTGAATATGTGATGAGCTCAGAAATGGGTTGATGTCCAAAAAAAATTGAGACTCACGGTTGCATAACAATAAAATAAATAAATATACGCAGGTCGCGAAGCAAGACGTAAATCTCTACAAGGTGAAAGACCCAAATTTTATTTTTGGGCTAGACATATGTATCCAAATACGAAAGTTCGCGGAAAGTGCCTAAGGCGTGCAAGCCCTCATGGTGAGACTCCAGAAATTCACGACCCACAAAAACACACGGGAATTTGGTAAATTCACAAGAATATCGAGGGTTGTCCATCGGTTTAAGTCATCGCGAAACACCAATGACTAGTTTTCACACTCGCGCCGCAGTGTGAGGGAGCCTGGCCAGAACCCTAGGTTATGGGCATGAAAAGCCCCATCTCATTCATGACATGAAATTATTCCATGTAGAATTGCATTGTGATGGAATATGGTGCGATGTATGCGTATACGCATGTGCATTTAGCGGGAGTATTTCTTGTAGAAGAATTTTTCTGCTGGACATTGCTTACCCCGTCATGGGAAATATTTTTCAAGTACTAGGGGTACATAGGGAGCCAAGACAAGTCTAAGAGATTAATTTTGAAAAAGGCCGGTCTGTGGCCTATTCATGTGTTTTGTAAATTCTGGATTTAATATCCAATTTTGTTGATGCAAATAATAAGTTTTATAATAAAATTCAGTTTGACTTGCCTGTAGTAAGCACAATTTTCCATATTTTAAACTGCCTGAAAAATGTGTACAAAGGCAGCAGTATAGAGATTACTGCATTTGGGTGAAATTTGGAAGTGAAAAGGGTGGGCTACTGCCCATTTCAGAGTTCCTATCGCGATAGATAATTCTGGTTCCCCTCGTCAGCGACAGAGAGTCCCAACAGCAATAGAGTCAAGATCGCACTGCCAGCTGCCTACGCATGCGACTAAGCAGCCTTGTGCGTGCGACAAAGGGTGCGTTGGCGCGACAGAAATGCAGACATGATAGAGATATGATTATGTACGGTGATGCGGCGACATCGCTCATGCGCACTGACCGAGGTGCAAAGCGCATCGAAGAGTTCTCACGACAAACTTTTTCACAAGCCAGAGTTGCGACAGATTTCTATCGCAATCGCACACCTCCAAAATACACCCTAGTCAAGCCAAAGTAAGAAGTTTAGGGTATTTTGTAGGTATAATTTGAATTTTTCGTAATTTAATTCAAAACGTGAAAATTGCGAAACCCGAAATTTGTACAAGATACAAGAGTAAAAGTGGAATTTGTCAAAACATGATATAAAAGTCATAAGATAATAAGATTATATGCCAAATTGGAATAATAGGAAGTTGTGGTGCAAACAGAAGGGAATTTGAGGACCAAAGGCAATAAAAAGGAAATTTAGACTCAAATGGGATAAGACCAAGTTGGTCTCACATTTTGGGCATTTTTGGGAAGGGCAAAAAATGTGAAGAAGAAGAGAGGAGGAGAGAAGAAGTGAGGAAGAAGAAGAAGAAGAAGAAGAAGAAGAGAAAGGTATGGATACTAGGGGTTTGTATGGATTGTATGGAAACTATTTGTGTATGGATGGCTATGATTTGGTATGGATAAGTATGGAATAGTATGGTTTTGTATGGACCCATTTCTAGGGTTTAGTTAGGAATTCATCCTAACCCTAGATTTGTTGAAAGTTGGGTTGGAAAATCCCTATTTTGTATAAGATCAGTATGGAATCCTCCCTTTGAGTATGGATTCTTGGTTTATGATGTAGGGATACCTGTTTGGGTGTTAGTGTGACGCCCCAACCCGGCACCCGATGGGGTGTCAAGCGAGGGTGTCACACTTCGGGACTGGGACTCTTCAACCTTTTCTTTCTCAGAGCTGACACCTGTACCTGTTTTCTCATTCATATGCACAATTTCTGTAATAATAATAAAAATTCTTTTACATATACATTATACATACCACCATAGTGGTATTCATGTTCTATACACCGAGTCCCATTACTTCTCAATAAACAAAGCTTTATACCTATTCAAAAAGGCGAGATCATGCATGAAGGCGGTGGAGCACCTATCTCTCAGTCGCCCGTCTCGCGATGTGGATGTCCCGTCCTCTATCCTGTCTTCTCTCGTCTGCACTCGTGACCGACAAAACCCGTGCTGCTTTCACGCTTAGTGGGAACATATACAAGGATCTAATTAATAACTATGACTGCCTCAACAAATACACTTATCTTATCATTTTCATATAACGTATTAATTTCTATCATGTGAAGTTTGACATATAGCCTCATAATTTATTTCTTATTCTAGTACTTATCATTTGGATCTATTCTCTTCTAATGGTTCATATTACATATCCTATTCCTCGGGTATGTCATATTCAGATACATATATTACTTCTACGGTTACAGACTACGTCGCTTGTTATGTTCTATTTTCACAGATCATATCACGTGATCGTTATCATATACCGATTCATAAAAATTGCTTCATGTACCGCTCCATGTACTATTTTCATATATCAAGCTTTCCCGTTATACTTTTTATATTACTTTCCCTTTTCATGTATTGTACTTGTTCATATGCTTTTCTCAGATCAGATTAGACTTTCCATATATCGATTCATATTAACTTTTCAAATCATTTTACATTCTTATACATTTTTATATATCATGTCGATCGTATAATCTCATGTTACGTAACTTATCATCACATAGCAAAGGATATGCTTCTCGATCATATAATATCTTTTTCACATGTCATATGCAAATCATTTGTTTTATTGTTTATGTTTTATGTTTCATGTTTACACCGTGATAAACTTTAGAAGTGGATAAAGGAAACTATAAGGGCCCGGCGCTCAGATCACTGCAGGCGTAAATGCTGGGTCTATAAGGGCCCGGCGGCGCCGCATCATTGTGCGAGACAATGACCATCTATAAGGGCCCGCGCGCCAGAATGACTCAAATCCGGGCCAACTGACGCACGCCGTAGACTTATTTTTCCAATAAGCATGTCAATCTATCCCTCTACCGCGCTCTAAGCGTATTAATCCATTTTATTACATTTTTCGTATATCTCATCTACATGAATAACTATTGCTCAATATGTATGCCGATGAGATATACACTATTATTTATTTCGCCTTCGTAATACCTTCACATATTTCTTAGTTTCGTACTGTTGTTCTCATATTTCTTTACAATATATTCATATCTTTTTCTATCATTTAGTTTGTCTTCGTATCATATATGTAATCCTATCATATATCATGAATGCATCTATGCACTCTTATATTCATATATATATATATCTTTATCTATTCATATCCCTTTATATCATTTATGCATCATATCCTTAATGCATTTCTATCATGATTTAGCTAGTTATGTACTTTCTATATTTCTATCATGTATGCTTACCATTCATGTGTTCCTATCATGTTCCATCTATTCGCTTTATGTATGACAACCATATATTCATATCATATACTCTTATATTCATATCATGTCCTCTTACTTGTAACATCTTATATCTTGTTAACTTTATATCTTCATGTACTTTATCGAACTATCATATCTTACGACCTATGTACCTATACATTCATATACTTGTATGTTTTTTCTGCTCTTTATCGCACTGGGTTCTATCTCCCGTAGGAGTACGTACGTAGACTCTTCCTTTGATACCTGTAGGTACTTTCTTATCTATACTCCTTACATATCAAATCTACATATATTGCTATTTCTTGTTCATATCTACATCATTTCTACCATGTATTCCAATTAACTTTAACCAAGCGATTAGTACACCTCTACATAACAATTCAATTTTCTCAGACAAGATAAATTCAAAATGCCATTAAACAGCATATGGTTAGGATTCTAGACTCGATGAGCTTTCCATCGAATCCAAGAATACCTATAACTGGAAAGCCCTAACGAATGAAGATGCAACAGAAGCCATGAAGAAAATCAAGAATTTCATAAGACTCGCAGAGGCAAAGAGCAAAATACTGTCTTTTGTCATTTTCAGGTGTATTATAAGATCAATATTATAATGCTTTTATATGGATGGATTCTTAGACTCAAAGGACTCTTCATAGAGTCCGTGAACAATCAAAACTGAGTCCTAACGAAGGAGTTATGCAAATTGTGTCATGAAGAAAAATCAGCAACTTGTGTAGCAAGACTGGGCAAAGAGAATAGAACAATGGGCCTACCGTATTTTGTCATTTTTAGGTGTATTATAAGCTCAATATTGTATCAAGCTATATATATTATCTAGACTAAAGGCTTTCATAGAGTCCTAGAACACCCAAACAAGTAGTCCTAATGAAGGAGTTATGCAAGTTGCAATGCGGAAGAAAATCGAAGAATTTGCAAAGACTCAAGTAATAGCAGCAAGCAGCCATCGGTTTTGTCATTTTCGGACTTATTATAAGCTCAATATTGCATCAAGCTATATAAGGATGGATTCTAGACTCAAAGGGCTTTCCCATAGAGTCCAGAACACCCAAACTGAGTCCTTAAACGAAGGAGTTATGCAGCAAGTCGTGAAGAAAATCAAAGAACTCAAAGATCAAAAGAAATAGTTAGCCTACTTTCTTATTACTTTCGACTCTATTATAAGCTCAAGATTGTATCAACATGCCAAACATTAATTCCGCATAAAACCATCCTACAATCAATCCCCAAATCATCCAAAAGCAGGAATAAACCAACCCATATCCATATAAATTCTACAATCCATCCTCAAAGGGGAAGATTCCATACTCCTAACAAGTAATTTCACTCTCTAACACCTCAAATCTTAGCTTAATGAGGGATTTCATATAAAAGTCCACAAATTCACACTAACCCAAAACCATCCATACAAACCATACATAAATTCTTAATTTCTATACTCAAAACCATACTAAACTCTAACAAAGTCCATGCAAAGCTATACAAGTTCCATACACAAAACCAAAACCACAAATCAAAGAGGGAAGAACCCTATACCAAGGTACAAATCCTATAACTCCACACATATTTTATATAAAACCAAGGATCCTTACAAATTCCATACAAGAATTCATACCAAACTCCAAAGATCATATAAGCTCTAATATCACACTGTGAGTTCATGTGTCATGTTTCATGCCTATTCCATATGGTATTTCATATACTCAGCATACGTATGATGTCTAGTGTATTCACACATCATTCATATGAGTTCTTAGTTCCTTTATGAATCTACTTTACTCAGAAATTGAATCATTATTCTATTGAAGCATCCAAACTAAAAGTCACTTGACATTTTCATGTCAACTAGTCGAGTTTGTTTTACCGGAACTGATTTGTAATATTCATTTTCCAGTGCTTAGTCTCCATATTTGACACTGGTTCTTTGGCCTCCTTTAAAGCTAAGGTGCTGGTTCTCCTCAACTGGAATCACCCAAGTCCGGGCACCGAAACTCAAGTTCTGTCAAGAAACAACCCGGACTACTCTATGATCAAAGCGAAGCGGGGTGGCTTACACATGGCTCCACTTTGAGTGAATTTCTAGGCCACTTAGAGGCATAATTTTAAGGTACCTATTTGATGATGTTTGGTTCTCCTTGAAGTCTATTTTAACCAACAACTTGAATAACTCAAATCGGATAAGAAATGGCTTGAGTTATGGTACAAAATCTAACCCAGTGAAACGAGAAAACGAGACGCACATGTACTAGTACATGTGCTCAGTCTGCCTAGAATGTAGAACTTCTGCGCACTACCCAGTATTTTTTCTTACCCAATGATTCAACTCTATACTTCATATACACCTCAAAACCATTTACTATGCATCTTGTAATCTCTTTTCTATTCAAATCCTCTTTCACTACTTATCTTATTTCAAAAATCTATCATGAATTACTCTCAAATCACCTAATGGATCTAACCATGTAACCTTAACATGTAGATTAGTTAGGGTTATTCTAAACCTTAACTCAATTACTTGCCATTGAACTATAAAAGCCATCCTCAAGAGAGAGGATTTCATATGCTTCTTTGTACTCTTTAGGTTTATACACCTTACTTTCCATAATTATTGGTTTATGATGAAATCCCCAGCAAAAACCCTAGGTTTGGGCAAGATAATAATCATACAAATTCCATATGATCCCATATGCAAAATTCATACCCAAAGGTTAGTTCCATACAAGTCTGGGCAAATGGAATCATACACTTTTCCAAAAATAAAACTAGACTTCCATACCAAAAATCATAGAAATCCATACCATAAATCCATACCTTTTTGCTCCTCCATGCTTGCCTCTTCTTACTTCTTACTCTTCCCTCTTACTCTTCTTCTTCTTTTTACTCTCTTCTCTCTTCTCTCCCTACGGTTTGTTTTCTCCAAATGAGACCAATTTTTGGTCTTAATCATGTTTTGACAAGGCCATGTTTGGCAGGTGCTTTCCCATTTTGCTTTAACTTTTCATTTTTGCATTTTGGTCCCCGATTTCTCTCTTGTTTCTATTCGACTTTCTCTATTTGCCTTTAATCCATAACTTCTTCTATTTACATTTCATTTTTTAAACATTTCATATATTAACCCCTAATTAGTTCCTTTTATGACCACTAGGTCCTCAAGTGATAAATTACATATTTACCCTTGGCTTTATTATTAATTCGGGTCTCTCGTTTTATTTCCCAAAAATTCATATTTAGCTTTTAATATACCTAAACAAATTAGAAAGCGTAGGGTATATTATTTGAGATATTGATTAGGGAGATAACCTAACTTACAAGTATTTGAGTTTGTGTTTGGAAAAACCTTAGTTAATCTCTATGTTTGGTTTTGGTTGGGTTAGAACACATTTAGGAGTTGTTTTTGGTGATGCTTTTGGATTATTTTGGGGTTTTTGGTTGAATTTCTAAAAAAATTGACGAAATCAGCAAAATCTGGGCAATTTTAGGGGTCCTACGCCGCGGCATAGGGATCTCACGCGACGGCGTGGAGTCCACGCGCCAAGGCATGGCATGTCACGTAGGCGTGGCTGAGAGGAGTTTGGAAGCCTCGGGTGCAGCCGCAGTGTAGTGGTGTGCTACCCGCTGCGACCAGGGCATCGCCATAGTGTAATGCTACCGCTGCGGCATAACTCTTTGTTCACAACATGGAATTTATGTGTTTTGTTTCGTTTTGCTGTTCCGTTGTCGGGGACTTATGCATTAGACTAATGAGGACCTATAAGTGTAGGTCCATTACATGTTTGTAAGATTAAAGAAAGAAAGAAATTAGACCGTACATCGCCTTGGCTGGCGAACCTATGATAAGATAAGTAAGTTCTGAACATATATAATTGTAAAATTTATCCTGAGCCCAGGATATAGGAATGTGCAGTACTATGTTACGTGAAGCGGGGACATGTCTAGTACTTTGCACAGTACTCTGATTAGTGCGACGACACTCTCGTAGTGCTTCGGCACATTTTAGTATAGTACTCGGCCGTGCTTGACACATTTAATACTTGATGTCTCTGTAGTGCGACAACACTCTGCCGATGTGACATCTGCTTTGTAACTCGAGCACCTCGATGTTATCGTACTTTACCGAATTACTTATTGTGATGTCTATAACCTCTTATTATAGTCTAGGTAGTCGAACAATTATATGATAAAATTAAGATAGAATGGAAATAAATAATGTACATCGTTCTTATCAGAATGTACCTACGGGTACCTCTGTACAAGTATAAGCTCATAGTACCTACGGGTGCCTGCGTATAGTATAAACTCTGTGAAATGCCCCGGCAGATGCGCCATGTCTGATATAATTTCTATAAGCTATACGGGAGATCTGGTTAAATTATGAGTCATACTGAGTATAGAAGTGTGGTGGTTTGTTATTGAGTTCATGAATAGATTACTGACGTGCCATCATTGGTGACATATCTTATTCTTGTTATGTACTTCATAAGTAGTATTAAGATGCGTGTATGCATTATAAGTCATATGTTTCCAGCTAAGCGATTAATGTATACGAAAGGTTTTAATTCAGTGTGATCACCAGGAAAATGCGTGTGAATCTTCCTCATACTGTTGGGCCAACAAACTAGTAGGAGTACATCACAATAGGTTTTGCGCTCTGATTATGTAAATGTAAATGTACAGTTTTTGCATATGTATATGTAAATGGCACTCATGGCCTTGACACCACGATCAGAGAATTAAGTTTGACTACCGTCGACAGCGAAACGATCGTGAATCGCCGGATGACCGACATATCTCACGAAAATCGAGCTGAAGTCTCCTTTAATGCGGGAGCTCTACCCGAATACAACACACATATAACCTATCCCAATCAACGTAATCACACATGATATCTATATATACGGTAAAAAGCGGCCTGTGATTATACCACAATACTCATCGTAATATAAGCCAAGCTATATCTGTGGTTCAAGAGCTCAAAAGTTATCTTATACAACATATAATTACAAAATACTAGAATTCAATACATGTAAACCATCAAAGCCACATTCGCTTCTTCTAAAACTCAATATCTAGGATGGTAGTCTCATATTGCGCTCTTTGTACTTATGAATAATATCCCACCGGCCTGAGGTGAGATGATAACAATTGAGTGGAATCACCTAAATTGGGCTACTCTCCACCTAGTGTATATGCAGTAGCAATGAAAAACATACGTGATAAATCGTGATCCTCTTGGATATTCTAGCCCGATCATCGACTTTAGAATCCTCACCAGACTCCTCGGCTTGCCTAAGCCCGTATGAGAATCCATAGTTTTATTTGTTTGTGGACAACCCTCAGATGTATGTATATCAATTAGGTCGTTATCGGCTTGATTGATATTATGTATGAACACCCTCCTGCAGATGTATATCAATTGGGCGAGAGCTCGAAGATTGATATTTTATTTGGGATACTATAAGATATTCATTGTTATTTTTGGTAGACAACCCTCAGAACCATTCTCTCGAGAATTACTTGTACACTCACTCCTATCGTCTGAAATTTGATGCATATAGAATGTGATGCCATTTCGTTTCAAATTTATAACACATGTGCAAATATATAATCATGCATATATTCGCATAATTAAATCACACAATCATGTTATGTAATTTCACATTTCCATACACCGAAATTATTCAGCCAGAACAGCCAATTGTTTCCACGAGAGCAATTCAGCCGAATCCTTTCGATCAAACACATTATTTCACAAAATTATTTTGTGAACTATTCTCAGGGAGCTAATTGGAAACCCTCAGTTATTACTAAGACAATTCACGATCATCGGTTCCTTAGTGAACCGAATTTCTGACCATTTCGACCTTATCTGGTAACACATAATTTATTCAATAAATTATCACACATGAAACCATAACAGTCCGTAGTAGCCCCTCACGGTCAGTTTCACAAATGGGTTTCAATAATTTCAAACAATTCGGTCCCAAGATTTGGGGCCGTTAACAACCCTCAGGCCTCATTCAACTCAAACATTAACAAAGTACTTAATAAGATAAAGCCCAGTAGGAAACCCTACCTCTAGATTTGAAACTCCTAAAATCGGGCCAGCGTAGGCCTCCGCGTGAGCCAGCTTCCTTCTTGCTCAGAAACTTTACCGGCGGTCGGATCCTCCTGATCAGAGAGAAGTTCTCTCTCAAAAAAAAAAAAACGCACCAGCCATAACCACTGCCAGATTTCTCCCCCTTTCCGGTTTTTCTCTTTAGTTTAAAGCCCAGAAGATAACCTTCATTGCAATATTTGTCTTTTCTAACCAAATGGTCCAGTGACAGTTTATCATTCTTTCCCGATTTGACATTGACACTATCTCGGCGATTCGTTTATGAATTTCTCTACTCATGCCGCTTATGGCACATGAGTACGTGTTATATGTGAAGGCTTTATTCACGGTAGAAGGTGTTTCACGGCACCGGCGATGCCTCGAAAAACGTACCAACTCATTTGTCTCGAGTCGTGAAGTCGACGTGCTAAGCTCAGATTTTGCAAGATAGTTCAACGGTGAAATCGTTTCTTCATCAGATCCAGAGAATAAATTTGGTTTTTTGGCGAAATTCTGATTTGCCATTTTTTGGTGGAATTTCTCGGGTCTTACATTCTCCCTCCTTGGAAAGGTGCATCCCCGAGTGCGGACAATCAGTCACTCACATGAATATGCAACGTGCACTCTGCCATGCATGTAAACAGTCATTTAAATCTTAAGACTAAAATCACGTACCTTCGTCCCTGTGAGGATGGGTGGCGCATCGTGTCCTCCCGCTCCCGTTGACTCCTCCACTCCCATAGTGCCGCCCATAACACCTTCACTAGCCTCACGATCTTGCGTCGCAAAACGTCCACGGTATCAAAATGCCTGTTTGGTCCCCTCCCTCGAGGGTCAGTCGATTATCGACCTCGATCCCATCCCCGATCCACCATGAAGTACGGATCACGGGTATACGCCAGAACATGAGGCGTGAAATACCTCGTGAACACGACATCTTTGGCAGTAGCATGTCGATGGCGGTGCCTACTCGAGTATCTCGAAAGACCCGATAAATACGGCGATAGCTTCGTGACTGCTTAGAACTTGGCCAGCTCTCTCTCTTGGCATCACGCCCCGAGAAGACGCAGTCCCCAACCTCGAACTCTAAGGGTCGACGTCGCACATCGGCATAACTCTTCTGCCGGCTCTGGCCGTGAGAAGGCAGCTGTCGTATTAAGCTCGCCTACCGGAGAGTGTCTCTACAATCAAATGGACCGATGATGGAGCTCTCTCCCACCTCGGTCCAACATAATGGTGCCCTGCATGGCCTCTCATACAGTGCCTCATCTGATTGCCATCGTATTGCTCGCGATAGTTGTTGTTGTGTCACGAAGATTCAACTAAGGGAAAATGCTCCTCCGACTGCCCTTATGATCCCGGGCTTGTGCTAAGTAGCATGTCCTCTACAATCTGTATGGTCCTCTCGGTGACCATTTGTGCGAGGGGTAGAGAAAATTGTGCTCATCATCAGGTGTACCCATAGCCTTTTGGAAACTCTTAAAAGTGCATTAAATAAACCTCGGGTCCCACTATCAGAGCCTGGATCTTGGTACTTCATGTGGCCGGACTATCTCTCGGTGTATAGCCGACGGAGATCTCTCAGTGGTCATCCATGCGGTACAGAAAATGCGGTGACTTAGTGAAGTAGGTCCACTATCACCCATACTGCGTCATGCCTCTGTTGCGTCCGTGGCAAGTGGGTCACAAAGTCCATCGTGACGTGTTCCCACTTCCGCCGAAAGCCACCTCGATGGTACGAGTAGCCTTTGTTGGCTCTGGTGCCGGCCTTAACCTGACACGTGAGACATCGTCGAACAAAGTCCTCACGTGTCTCTTCATCCCTCGATAGTGCGGCGACGAGGGTCACGGTATCTTAGGTACCACTGGATACGGAAAATCGAGGAAGCGGTGAAACTCCACGAGAATCTCCTCTCTCGAATCGATTATTTGAGGGAACCCTTCACCAGTCCCACATATCGAAGACTACCATCGCGTGAGCGGTCCGACCCTCGTCCGTGCACATTGTACTCGGTCCCTGATGGACACTATCTCTGCGTCCTGCCACTGGGACTCAATCACTGCGCTGACAAAGGCGGTGTAGCCCGCTAAACTCCCAGGTATCCACGAGTGCACTTTCGTATTGTAATGACCCATCCCGCGATCTCGAGCATCGCCAACTCCCGAAAGGAGCTATACTAATGCGCTCCTTGTGACTTAAGTAGGTGCATCCAGCCACCACATTTGCCCTTAGGGATGGTAATGCAAAGTGAAATCATAATCCTCTAGGAACTCCATCCATTTATTGTTGCCTCCTTATTTGAGGTCCCGCTGCGATAGAAAATATACTTCGAACATAGTGGTATACCTCGAACTCCTCGCCGTATAAGTAGTGGCACCAGATCTTCAAGGCGAGACTACGGCCTCGACTCCGTGTCGTGTGTAGGGTAGTGCTCGATTCTTCAGGCGACGAGAACCATAAGTTACTACCCTCGATTTGCATTAAAACCGTCCCAATCCAGGCCCTCGAGGCATCCTGTTGTATTTGTCCCTGTCCGGGACTATCAAGATGGGGCTACGAAGTAAGTCTCATCTTCCAACTCCTGGAATACCTTCTGCGCCGGTCATCCCATCAAACTTGACCTCCTTACGAATTGACCTAATTAAGTAGGTCTTCAAGCATCTGGAGAAATCCTCGATAGATCTCTATAAAACCCGATGATCGAGAAACTACGTATCTCGAAAGTACGACTTGACCTCTCCCAACTCATCAACGCCTCGACCTTCTGCGGGTGGTAGGCACTCTTGATCTTGACACCACATGTCAGAAAAATCTCACCTCGGTAAGCGAACTGCCTTGCTGAACTTGGCGTATAGGCGATGGTCTCTCGACAAGCGTAAAAGCGATCCTCAGAGTGATACTCATGCTCCCACTCTATTTGGGAGTAGATCAGATGCCATCGAAGGCTGACAAGCTAATCTAGATTGGGTTGGAATATCCTATGCATGAGATCCATGAATGTTGTTGCGGCGCGTGCGTCCGATCAAAGGGCATCACGAAATGTAAACTCCAGAAGTGCCCATAGCAGCGTCTAGCGATCTTAAGGATATCGTATCACAACCCCTCGGTGATGGTAACGGTCACGAAGATACATCTTGGAGTAGACTCGCGCTCCTCTCAAATGATCAAAGCGTAAATCGATCCTCGGTAATGGTGCCCAGGTTCTTGATCGTAACACATTCGGTATCGTAATTCGATGCGATTCGAAGGGTCATGTCGCTTGTAGCCGCCCAAATAGAGCCAGGGTGCCCCATGGTGAAGTGCTCGGTCTAATGAACCCCAGCACTGTCCGAGTAGCTCTGTATTTGGACTCACGGGTTCCTGTCTTTCGGCCAAGTTGCCATCATCTTGAGTCATAGAGATGGGTGTTAATACCGGTGCCAGCCGTCTAAAGTCTACATCCCTGTGGAATTAGTCTAGGTAAGCTCATGCAGGAAAAACATCCATACTCATGACTACTGGGGTAGATCTAAGTCTGGTCTACTTCCGTCCTCACAGGAGTGAGCTTGCTAGCCAACCCATATTTATCCACGACACTTGGGCTCGTATGCATGCAGGGGCGAAATATCCTCTTATCCCCCACGAAATACCACCGATGTCACTTTAGATCCTGGCGTGTGGCAGTGGCGCCCTCCCTCACAGCTCTAATCGATGCGACTCTATGGTTGTCAGCGATCCATCCCGGATGACATTGAACTCTCTGACATGTCTATGTTCCTCGGTCTACTTGTGAGTGAGGTCAGGATCTCATTTCGCCCAACCTCGACATATCATCCCTAACCGCCGCCTCCAATCTGGGGAGGCTCACATACAAAGGCTCCTCTAAGGTCTCAGCCTCTAGTGACTCGATCTGGCGATACGGCGATGAATAGATCACGAAGCACGAATCAAATAACCTCTTGCCCGCAAGGCGAGATAGCAAAAAGCATTACCACTGTATAAGCGTTTGATCTGACTCGGCTGCGGTGTGATAGGCGTGAACCATGCCCACCAGGCCTGTGTCCACCTTTGTGGGCCACCGTCCTCTGCCTCTGCCCATGCTTTGGCCCTCGGGCACACTGTGAAATGGGAGGTGCCGGGCAGCTCCACAGGCGGGGCGGCTCCTACGGCACCGTGCCAGGTGTTGTGGAGGAGGACATGTATCCTCTGTCTTGCTCTTGAGGCTGGGACTATGCGTCCCGAAACCACCGGGATCCACGTCTGCAGGGGGCAATCCTCCTCATGTCCAGCTGCGACAATGGTAGCACACCCGCCGTCCCGCTGGCCAGTGACTCCCATCATCACTTGTGGCGACTCCTCATGCGTCCACGGCTGAATGCCCTCTGGGACCCTGCTGAGCTAGAAGCTCTGTAACACGGCGGAGAAGGTGGTATTTGTCTTTCCTCTTGCTACTAACACTCGCATCTAGAGGTGTAGGAACATCCTACATTTCTCTGCATGGTCGAGTGTCTGACCATGGAATCCGTATCTTGTGGGGCGAAGTCCTGATCACGGCAGAATGGAATGACTTGAGTCCATTCTCGAATCTCCTCACCTTGGCCGGTCGGTGGTCAACGTAATCACATCGACAAATCAGGGCTAACTACGTGAATCTAGCCACGTGAGTCCACATCATAGTCGTCGCCCCTGCTTGACTCTAGAACTCCGAGCCTTAGCATTGCCTCATGAGTCTGCGGAAAGTACTTATGGGCGACTCTCAAAGCTAGCCATGCTCTTCAGCCTCTAGTCTCACAGAGGTCCTCGCCCGTCTCACGCGGGCCTTGCCCTCGGCGGGAATCACGGCTAACTTTGATCTGGTCGTATCGGGTGATCTCAGCCAGCGCAAATACGTTCTCGTCTATAAACCGATAAGTACGCCCGCGGTAGGGTCTCCCCATGGGCTCCCGGAGGATGATGCGGCTCACAAACCTGCGGGTTACTATGCTGCTTTGTGCGATATCAGGCTCTTGCAAAACCTCTGACCTCGACAAGGCTGGCGATCAAATCTTGTGGTGTCGAATGTCGTGGTGCACGACCGGTACCATGGACGCCACTGTACCCTGCGTCCTCTACTGGCCCATCACAGTTAAAAATGGCAGTTAACTACAATGCAGTATCTTGAAGGCATAAACACAGCCCCGAGACACTAGTCATACACAAAATCAGTGCATATATATCAAGTCCCTGCATTTATAAGCAATGTAAGACAATCAATTATACATTTAAACATTTTTATCAACAAAAATTTTATTTTTGAAAATTTCATTTCTTTTTTCAAATTTTTGTCCCATTTTGTTTGATTTTATTTTATTTTAATTTAATTAAAAAAAAATTTCAAAAATTTTTGCGATGAGCGATGTTCATGGCCCGGGTTCATGAGCGGTGGCCAAAAATTGACTCGAGGAGACGGGGCCCGAGTCAAGGTGGAGTCGAAATAATTTGAGTGCACCAAGTGCACCGCCGGCCTTCACTTGACACACCCAGTCTTGCATCGTTGCGCCGGCGTCTTTTACTGTAGTGTCATGGCGAAGACCCCAGTAGTATCACGGCCAATGGCGATGTCGCGGCCTTTCGTCACCGCGTCTTGCGTGCCATCGTGGCGCTGCGATCATCCTACCATGGCGCCCACTTCGCCCGACACCTCCGTAGCGCCCGAGCGATCCTTGTCTTTGTCCGTCTTGCATGCGTGCGCCGTGCTGCGCCCCAGCGCCCCTGCGCGCCTTGACTGCGCTCTGCCTAGCCCTCTCTTACGCTCACTGGAGCAATATTTATCCTCTTTTTTCTTTTTTTTTTCAATTGTTCCAGCGGTGGAAAATAGCAAAAGTATTATTATGATTTTTCCATTTCTTCTGCTAGCTCAATAAATTTAAAATTTATTTTATTCATTTACCTCTTGAGTTTTTCACTAGAAAACCTTAGAAAATAAACTTTTTTTTTTCACCTCATTTCGAGTAGCCTCCTTGCTCCTCCCTTGCATGTGGTGACTTGAACCGCACCAATTCCTACTTCAAAACATTTTAAGGGTTCGATTTTAACCCTTTCTCTTATGTAAAAACTGGTATAATATTCCAATTTTCCATAAAATCCACTCTGTTCTTGTCCAAAGCTGGAGCAACTATCCAGAAATTTTCTGGACCATTTTTTTTTTCAAAGTTTTCTCAACCTTGTTCTCACACTAAATCCTAGTGTTCAACATCATCCCTATGCTACTTGCCAAGCATACCAATCATATAATTCAATCACATAACACTAACAATTTATATTTATGCACAACCATACACAGCACATACAAAACTCACATGCGGTGTCCTAGTTTGTTCAAGTATATCCTAGGTAATCTTATACCTAATAAGACATTAAACCACCCAAGTGGTGATGGATACCAAACAGGAGCTCCCTAGGTATTCGTATACCTAGCTACGATCTGAAACTGACACCCCAGATCCTGGGGGTCGATTTGACTTCTGTCGACGGTAAAAACACTCGTGAATGTCGGATGACGGAGCATATCTCTCACCAATCGCGAGTCTCCGCACATGCGGGGCTCTACCCCAGATACAACACACAGCCTTATAACCATCCCGATCAACATCAATCACATGATATCATATTTGAGCAAAAGCGGCCTCTTGGGCCCATTACCACAATACTCATCTGTCAATATAAACCAACTATATCAATAGTTTCAAAGGAGTTCAAAGTTACTCTTATCTGACATATATTAAAATACTAGAATTCTAATACATGTAAAACCATGAAACCACATTCGGCTTTCTTACAAACTTCGATCTCTAGGATGAGTCGTCTCCTCATAACGCTCCTGTGCGTAAAATAATATCCTCGACAGTGAAATTTAATGCTCAGATAGTGGAATCACCCACAAGTGGGCTACTCTCCCACTAAGTGCATATGCAGTAACAGATGAAAACATACATTCAAGTAAATCGTGATCCTGTGAATGTCTGCACGAATCATCTAGTGCCGAATCCTCAGAGCTCCTCACACTTGCCTAAGCACATTGAGAATCCATGTTTTTTATTTGTTTGTGGACAGCTCAAGTGTATATATCAATTTTATTAGTCTCAGACGATTGATATTATACGTATGGTTACTATAGATGTATATCAATTGGGTAGACTCGGAGCCAATTGATATTTTATTTGGACTACCCTCAAATATTCATTTATTTTGAGACAACCCTCGAACCATTCTCTGAAATTACCTCAGCCGCATACACTCCTATCGATCTAGGGTGCCCCGATCTGCATATGGAATGCCATGTTCAATTTCATTTCAATTACATAACACATACTGGAAATATACATAATCATGCATATATTCGCGTTTAAATCACTTATTGATATTATTATAATTTCACATTTCTACACCAAAAATTAGCTATTAGGCTAATGATCAAACACGAGCAATTCAACTTGAATCCTTTCAGTCAAACACATTATTTCACAAAAATTATTTGTGAACACTATTCGAGAATAATGAAGAGCCTGGGTTACTATTCAGGCAATTCCTGATCATCGGTTCATAGTAGGGCAATTTCCATGACCATTTTCAGGTCTTATACAAACCAACGCAATTTATTCAATAGATTATACACATGAGCTCTTATAATGATCGTAGTAGTCCCTCACGATCATGATTTCTAAATGGGTTTCAATAATTTCCAAACAATTCGGTCCCAAGATTTGGGACCGATCAAACGGCCCCTCACGGCCTCATTCAACTCAAACATTAACAAAGTACTTAATAAAGAATAAAACCCAAGTAGGGAGAAACCCCTACCTCTCGGAGTTTGAGGAAACTCCCTAAAATCGGAGCCCACGCGTAGGCCTCTCCGCGTAGAGCAACTTTCCTTCTTGCTCCGAAAACTTTCGACGGTTGGATCTCCTACAAATCGAGAGAGAAGTTCTCTCTCTAAAAAAAAAACGCACCAGCCATAGCCATTGCCAGATTTCTCCCCCTTTCCGGTTTTTCTCTTTAGTTTAAAGCAAGAAGATGGCACTATTACAATATTTGTCTTTTTCTAACTTAAACAATTCCAAAAATGACATTTATGTCCTTCTTTTCCCAGTTTTGACATTCGGCACTATCTCGGCCATCCATTTTCATACTTTCTCTACTCATGCCACTTATGGCACATGAGTACGTGTTATATGTGACTTTCGTCGCATCGAAAATCGTTTCATGGCACCCGAACCGCGATGCCTCGAAAAACATGCCAACTCCGTATCTCGAGTGTGAAATTAAGCCAGTGCTAACTAGATTTTGCGAGATGATTCCAATGGTGAAATCAGTTTAAAGTCATGTCAGATCAGGAGAGAATAAATTTGATTTTTAGCAGATGTACAATTTTATGCTTGAAATTGATTTTGCCATTTTCGAAATTAGAATTTCTGAGTTCTTTGTTGTATGTATTGACACTGTAAACACCACTACGATTATAGTTTTATTTTTGTATCTTTGTATATGATGTTTTGATTCAGTTACAAGACTTGGGCTTATCAATGTCTGAAAAAGCAAGTAAAGAGTCCCAATATAGTTTCGAGCCCCCTTCATCGCAGGCGAGGATAGGAGCGGCTGAAGCAGATAGGAGCGCACGACGGTGTTGTGCGCTCCTGATCGGGGAGGCCAGGGTGCGGCGTGGCCAGGGTTGCGCGCGTGACGAGTTCTTGCGCGACGGACAACCTATTGCAACAAATATTTTTCTGTTGCGACATAACTGTCCAATAGCCAAAAAAAAAAAAAAAATGACCCCTGGAAATAGGGGCGTCACATAGGGGGACCTTCCTTTCCCGATGATCCAACACATAGTGCACAACCCAAAATAAAAAAGTGACGAAAATCACCAAAATTTTTTTATCAAAAATTGAAACCCTAAATTTTGAATGTGATGAAGTTTTGATGCATTTAACAATTGTGAAATTGAATTAGGTAAACTTGATAATGTTGTCTTCGCTATGAAATTGGAGAGAATTTGGAGTTTGATTGGCTTGGTGAAGTGAAGAGAATAGCGAAAAATCAAAACAGGAAGATGTGAAGTAAGGTGAGAAGGTAACTATCAAAACATTAATGACAGTTACAAATTGTTACAAATTTGTTTCCAAAAACATCCATTACACATTTAATTGGTTTGAGAAAATAAAAAGAGATTTGTTACACATTTGATTGATTTGGGACAATAAAAAAAGATCCATTACACATTTGATTGATTTGAGACAATAAAAAAAGATTTGTTACACATTTGTTTGGTAAGTATAAGTATTAAAAAGGGAAGTTTTAGGAGCAACTTTTGTAAAACACTTCGTACTTTTATCTATTATACCTTTGCGACATGTTAAAAAAACATTACAATAATCACTTTTTCTTTGTTAGAGGAAAACATTTTATTCAAAAATCTTCTGAGCTCTTCAAAGCTACTAAGTGTTTGTAAAAGTAAATGATAAAATTATATATATATTTTTATAAGAAAAGGAAAAGAATTCATTAAACACCAAAAAGAAATCCACATAGGCCTCCCCAAAATATATATAGAGTATACAAGGGAGACCCAACTCAAAAAGCTAAATGCTCAAATAAATTTCTAATGAACAGAAAATATTGTTTTAAAAACAAGAAGCGACGAGCTTAAGAGAAAAGGAAAGAGGAAGCTTTGGGAGACAGGAGGGAGGAGGGTGCTGGCATTCTCAAACACCATTTATGTTTCTTTTCCTTCGAGTACACCCAACGGATGCAACAGAACAACCAACCAAACTTTCTTATCCTCTTTCCTTGTTGGGATAGCTTTATAGCCAAGCATCAAGTCTCTTGCCATGAAAGGGCAAACCTAAGTAGTCCTTGAGATTGACAGTAGAGCACCCCCACAAATCCTAGATCATTGGGCAATGGATTAATAAATGGTTTAGATCTTCCTCAGCCCCTCCACAATTGGACATCTACTAGCAATGGAAAAACCCCATCTCTTGGGATTTGATTCATAGTTGTAATTTGTTTCACCAAACTTCTAAACAAAAATGCCACTTTTGGAGGGACACTCAAATTCCAAATGTTTTAAGCGAGGCGCAAGCTATCTTTCTCCTTCTAGCTCATCAAAACAGGATTTAACTGAGTAAAGATCATCCTTTGTCTTGCTCCAAACCGGTCTATCTTTTTCAGATTAAAGCATTTTTTTTTCCAATAGCTAGAAAAAAAATTTTTTGACCCCCGAAAATAGGGGCGTCACAGAGGGGGACCTTCCTTTCCAGATGAACCAACACATAGTGCACAACCCAAAATAAAAAAGTAACGAAACTCACCAAAAAAATTTTATCAAAAATTGAAACCCTAAATTTTGAATGTGATGAAGTTTTGATGCATTTAACAATTGTGAAAATGAATTAGGTAAACTTGATAATATTGTCTCCGCTAGGAAATTGGAGAGAATTTGGAGTTTGATTGGCTTGGTGAAGTGAAGAGAATAGCGAAAAATCAAAACGGGGAGATGTGAAGTAAGGTGAGAGGGTAACTATCAAAACATTAATGACAATTACAGATTGTTACAAATTTGTTTCCAAAAACATCCATTACACATTTAATTGGTTTGAGAAAATAAAAAGAGATTTGTTACACATTAGATTGATTTGGGACAATAAAAAAAAATCCATTACACATTTGATTGATTTGAGACAATAAAAAAAATTAGTTACACATTTGTTTGGTAAGTATAAGTATTAAAAAGGGTAGTTTAGGAGCAACTTTTGTAAAACACTTCGTACTTTTATATGTAGTATAGATAAAAGCATTTTTATACCTATGCGACGTGTTAAAAAAACAATACAATAATCACTTTTTGCTGTTAAAGAAAGCAATTTGGCTAAAAATGCTGCTACAAGAAACAACACAAAACTGGCCCTAAGTGTTTGTAAAAGTAAATGATAAAATTATATATATATTTTTGAAAGGAAAAGGAAAATAATTCATTAAAACACCAAAAAGAAATCCACATAGGCCTCCCCAAAATATATATAGAGTATACAAGGGAGACCCAACTCAAAAAGCTAAATGCTCAAATAAATTTCTAATGAACAGAAAATCTTGTTTCAAAACAAGAGTGACCCAAGGCTTAAGAGAAAAGGGAAAGGAAGCTTTGAGCCTAAGAGAGGAGAGTGTGGCATTCTCAAACACCATTATGTTCTTTTCCTTCTAAATTTCCCAAAACAGATGCAACAGAACAGCCAACCAAACTTTCTTATCCTCTTTCCTTGTTGGGATAGCTTTATAGCCAAGCATCAAGTCTCTTGCCATGAAAGGGAAAACCTAAGCAATCCCTGAGATTGATAGTAGAGCACCCCCACAAATCCTAGATCATTGGGCAATGGATTAATAAATGGTTTAGATCTTCCTCAGCCCCTCCACAATTGGACATCTACTAGCAATGGAAAAACCCCATCTCTTGAGTTGATTCATGGTTAGCAATTTGTTTCACCAAACTTCCTAAACAAAAAATGCCACTTTTGGAGGGACACTCAAATTCCAAAATATTTTAGAGGGGACTGCAAGCTATCTTTCTCTTTCTAGCTCATCAAAACAGGATTTAACTAAGTAAAGATCATCCTTTGTCTTGCTCCAAACCGGTCTATCTTTTTTTGATGAAAGCATTTTTTTTTAATTTATAATAGTGCCAATGAAAATCCTGATCCAACTCTAATTCCCAGTCATTGAGGTGTCTTATAAATCTTAGATTCCACCCCCTTCCTTTCCCATACCTACCTAGACTTCAGCCACCTTAGTTGCTTTTGATTCGACCGGGGGAGTACAGCGATAAAGACACATATGGGGTTTGGTCCGCCCATCGTCCTCTTGAACTACATTGTTATTAGCCCAGTAGCAAAAGGCCTCTTTCCCAACCTCTTTCCAAATGCCTTAAACCATATCTACTTTTGGGAACTTTGGTGTACCATTGCTCCTTTTATGTCCCATATTTTACTTTGATTAACTCCTTATAGAGGGTATTACTTTCAATTGCAAATGTTTAGTTCCATTTCCCTAGGAGTGCTATGTTCAAATTGTGAAGGTTGTTGATCCCAAGTCTCCTTTCTCCTTGCTTAAGCAAACTGTCTTCCAGTCGACCAGGCGGAATTTTCTTTCAAGAGTTCCTTTTACCAACAAAAAATCTCTTTGAATTTTTTTCAAACGAACTTTTACACCCTTCGACATTTGAAAAAAGGACATTCGGTAGATTGACATGTTTGAGAGAGTAAGTCTTCCTCCTTTAGACATATATTATCTTTTCCAAAGGGTTAGTCTTTTCTTGTATCTTTCCTCAATACCATTCCATGCCCTTAGGGAGTTTTTGTCTCGCACCTAGAGGTAGCCTTAAATACATCGTTGGGAAGGATCTAACGCTGCAACCAAGCTCTAAGGCTAAAAGTTCTGGATACTCCACTCTCCCCACCAAGAGTATAAAGCTTTTACCTAAATTTATTCTTAGTCTCGATAGGGCTTCGAACACATAAGTATCAAGTTGAGATGCTTCAATTGGTCTCTTGAATCCTTGCAAAAGACGAGGGTGTCATCTGCAAAAAAAGTTATCTTCTCAAATTTTACATTTATTATTTTTTTATAATTTATTTTTTGTTTTTGCAAACATCACATCCTATCCACTTTGACAAAGGGGTGAAACTAAGGGATACCCATACTACATTGAACCAAGCTGGAATAAAGTTCAACTATTGGACATCCTATCCACTCTTATAAAGGGGTGAAACTGAGGGATACCCATACTTCATTGAACCAAGCTATAACTAAAGTTCAACTATTAGAGCCAAGGCTTCCACTCATTGTATCATATTGATGTCGTTTACTTCGACTAAATTGTCTGTTCAGATATTGTGTGGGTAATAATTTTAAGTATTTTACTACTTAGGGGTGCATTGGATTAGGATTTTTAATGATATTTATAGACTTTTTTAAGATGATAACTTTTATAGAGTTTGATAGATTTTTAAATAATTCTATAGATTTTTGTAGAGTTTGTAAATGTATGTATGACTTTCATAAACTTTTATTTTAAAAGACTTTTATAGACTTTGACAAAATTTTGTAGATATTGATACAATTTTATAAAGTTTGTAAATGTAATGATGACTGATGAATATATAAAATACTCATTACATCCCTAAGTTTTACTTAGTTTTTAGTAAGATTTTAATGTTAAATAAGTTCCCTAATGCTCTAAATGTTCATATTTATGATTAGGTCATCCATTTGGAGGGAATTTTGCGAATTTAGAGCAAAGACAACGAAAAAGTGGAAAATTAGCAAACATAGCACAACAGATATGACCTTTTATTATTTCTGTATTAATGGAGATCAAATGGCTCTAAACTACCCAAAACTACATTCTATACTTCTCAAGCTTTCCAACAAGACTAAGGTCACTCAATTCGGAATCCAGACAAGGGAGATACACATTCAGGAAGTTGGAATAAAAACAAGGAAGCAACTGCAGAGCAACAACAATGAACCAGTTCTTATCCATTGCATTTTAAACATATAAAATGACATATGATGGAACTTTTCTTAGTGTGTATGGATTCATGACTTCAAGAGTTTTTCGTAGAGTCCAAGAACACACAATTTAGAGTTCGGGTGAAGTTATGGTGAGTAAAGCATGAAAATGGCACGGGGCCATGCACTGTGTGGACCTCTCACTGCATGCCCAGGAACCATTTTTTGGTGCTTTCCCACGCACCTGCGTGGGACCTCCACGCACCAGCATGGGCGACGAAAATGAGCTCTAATTTGATCCATTTCAAGGCCCATCCAAGGGGATTTCATGGGAGGTATAAATTAGACCACGGGAGACATAAAAAGAGAGGATGGGAGGGACAAGAGACAGAGCGATAGGCGTGGAGACACCTTAGGGCTCTCGAGGAGTAGAGCTAAGCAGGGTTTTGAAGACGACTTATAATTTGTTAATGAGAGATCGGGAGAGACGGCAATAGCCATCATTCTACCTTAGTTTTCTCTTCATTTCTTTGTTTTTCCTTGTTTTTCCTTTTAGAATGTTTTAGATTGGTTTCTAGGGTTTTGATGTAACCTTACTACAAACCATGGATTAATTTTAGTTTTAATTATTTAATTCAGTTTCTTTGCTATTATTGAAAATCTTATCTCCATTCTAATTCCATGCTTGTATTTGATCAACATAGGCATGCTTAGGCTAGGGTTTTGAGATCGAGAGATGATAAACCCTAAGGACATGAATAAGATTTCGTATAATCAATCATAGAGTAAAGATATTGTGGTTTTATATGTGGCATTGAGGGTAGGTACTAATGCATCCTAAAGTTCTAGGGTTTAAGGCAGAGATGCAATATGCAATATGAGGCTATCTTAGGGATATCCGCCTCCCTAACTCTCAACTGATGATAAGCAGTGCGAAGGTCTATCTTGGAGTAGACTCGCTCCCCTTTTGGCTGATCAAACAAATCATAAATCCTCGGTAGTGGATACCGACTCTTGATCGTGACCCTATTCAACTGTCGATAGTCAATGCACAGTCGAAGGGTCTTGTCTTTTTTCTTTGCAAACAAAACCGGAGCGCCTCATGGTGAAGTGCTCGGTCTAATGAAACCCTTGTCCAACAATTCACGTAATACGGACCTTGAGTTCTATGACCTTGGGGTGCCGTCCTATGCGAGTTATAGAAATGGGCGATGTACCAGGAGCAGGTGTAACTGTCTGAAGTCTACATCCCTCTAACGGACTCATCAGTAAAAACATCCTCATACACGCAAACTACGAAGAGGTGTGAATCAGTCTTGTCTCCCCTCGTCCCTCCTAGTGTAAGGCGCTGTGACGAAGTGACATCCGCTCCACAGGTCGTGCACGATCTAGGGTAGAGCATCATGCTTACTCCCTTAACAAGTCAACGCAGTCTGGAGTCAGGTGTGTGGCGATAATCCTCCACAATCACAATCAATGACGACTACGTATGTCATCAGCTTTTATGTGAAGTATATCCTAATTATTTAGAGCATGTTTAGTGTATTTTGTAGGCATAAATTGGATTTTAAGTAAGTTAAATGCGAAAAATGGAAATTTAGATGCCGGGTGTCTGAAGACTTAAGGACAATATGGTAATTTGTAAAAAGGGGGCTTAAAAGTCATAGTTGATGAGAATAGAGGCCAAAATAAAATAATGGGAATTTGAAATCCAAATAGTCAAGAGTTGGAGGACTATAATGCAAATAAAGGCAAACTTAATTATAAAAGGAGAGGGAGACCAAAAATAACTCATTTTTGGTCTCCAAACGAAGGCCAACACGGGAAGAAGAGGAAGAGGAAGGAGAAAGAAGAGGAAGAAGGAGAAGCAAAGCAAAGGTATGGATACATGACTTTTGTATGGAAATTATGGCTTCTAGCATGATTTTGGTACAAGAATTACTTGGGTATGGATTGCTAGGGTTTCATTTGGACATTAATTTGGTTTCCTTTTTTTAGGGTTTTGTTAGGAATACATCCTAACACTAGATTTAAGGGAAGTTTGGTTGAAAATTCCTAGTTGATTATAATTAAATATGGAATTCTTCACAATTCCAAGGTTTGGGTGAACTTGGGTAGGAATCCTTGGATTCTTTTACTAATTAAAAGTAATTGTGGAGTTGTTTGGAGGGATTTCATGTGGAATTTTGATGAAGGATGTAATAGAAGTGAATTATGGAAGAAAAGTGCATGAAAAATGGTGAAATTTACCATTTCTGGGCATTTTCGAGGACTGTACCGGTGCGGTCGAGTTATACTGATCTCGGGTAGTGCTGTTTTCTATTTTGACCAGCTTTCGTATTTTGGCCATAACTTTCTTATTTATGATCCGATTTGAGTGATTCAAGTGGCTGGTTAAAACAGACTTCAAGGAAAACCAAACATACAGAAATAGGCACCTTTGAATTCCGATTCTATGTAGCCCAAAAATTCACTCAAAGTAGGGCTATGTTCAAGCCAATTTCTGCTTCAGTTTTTGAACATAGATTAGCCCCGGTTGTTTAGGACGTAACTCGAGTTTCGGTGCTCCGATTTGGGTGATTCCAGTTGGAAATGAACCCTTATCACCTTAGCTTCAAATGAATTCAAAGAACCAGAATTGATATGAAGTTAAGCCTCTTAGAAGAAATAAGAAATTCGAACTGTTCTAGTGTAATCAGAGATAAACCGACTAGTTTTGCATGAAAATTCCATAACTTTAGTTCGAATGATTCAATTGGAATGATTCCAATTTCTAATAAAAGTAGATGCATTGAGGGACAAGAATACATGAATGATGTGGGAATACATTAGTATTCCTATATAAGTATATGAAATGTCATATGTATAGATATGTTCATGAAACATGAATTTGATATGAAACATGAAAACAAAGTGAAATATGAACATAGACATGAATATGAAGATAAAATGTCATGAACATAGAATGTGATTAAGAAAGGTTATAAGTTAGAAGGCGTACTTAATGATATGACTCACACCCAGGGTAGAAGAATGAATATGAGTGGACATCTTGTTGGTATGGCCTCCACATTTGGTGTGGCACTCTGTTAGTGCTCTGGCATACATTTGCGTGGGTAGCCCGCGTTTTGATCGATGCCGGCACTCTGCCGTGCTATGACATCATTGCGTGGGCGAACTGCGTCTTGCAATCACGGTGCTCACGACACCTCGATCTTGTATTGTTGTCAGCCCGATTCGGTCAGGCTCGATTGGCGAATCAGAACGGTTTCGGGTCTTGAAACCATATCTTGGGACTCTTTACTTTTTCTATACAAACAATATTTTCAGGCAACATACCTGTGGGTATCTGAATAATTTTTGTAATAACGAGGTCATTCATATACAAAGGAACTACCACCGGAGTGGTATCCATTAAAATCTCTACACATATGCTAAGTCCCAATTACTTATACAATTACTTATACATGTACATATCTAATACAAACATCAGAGATTGCGGAAAAAAAAAGTGCTGGTGAGCACCTATCTACGAGATGGCAATACCCATTTGGTGTAGAATGTCACATCCTCTTTATCTCCTCTTCGATTTTACCGCGGTTGAACACGGGTGCTAAACTGCAGCTTGAGTGGGAACTTATAATTGATAACGACCAATAACAAAAAAAATCGTCGTCACTCTCTTTTTACATTTACTTTTACTTATGCATATAACGAAGCCTATTCTTATGCTTGACTTCTAACTCATCCGCCAATATACATGTAGATTTATTCTTTTGATTCCTTATCGTTTATCTTTGATGTATTAACCGCATTAGCCACGTATGCTACGGAGTTGTAGCTTCATATCTACTACATGTATGATAGATCAAATCATATTCCAAAGTAAACTTATCGTATACAATGGCAATTCAAAGCAGATCAAGTCATATTAAATTCATAGTGAATCAAACTAATACCAATACATATTAGACTCTTATCATTATCACTATTTAGAAGCCATTAATCAACTCCCTTTAGAAATTACATTTCATGATGCGGGATACCCGTTAAATCCCTTTTAGTTTCGTTTTATTAAATTTTCATTTTTCAAAAGTGTAATGACGAATCCCCTACTTGACCGGTTGGCGGATCAAAGTGGGCGGTTTACTCGGCGTTTTCAATCAAAACATTTATTTACGTCTTATTAAATTTTTATTTTCAAAGTGTCGTGACGAATCCAGAGCTTGACCAGGTTGGCGGATCAGTGGGCAGGTTTACTCGGAGCATTTTCAGTATCTTTCTAAAAACATGTTGTTTATGTTATTCCATTTTAGACCTTTTAATTAAGCGAAAGCACTTCTTTGAACGATCCATGACCGGTTTAAGAAATCTCAAAAGACCATAACATTCACATAATAACATGCATTTTCAAATAATGCCTTTGTATCCACATATACTCATCTTATTCATTTCGCATGCTTTCAATATACAAAATCATTTACCATATCATATCATGCATTCTCAATGCATCGATTCATTCATAATCAATTCGCTTGAAGATTTAAGCATATTCATAACAAAATCATTTGCGTCAATGTTGGCTCTTTCACATTGACTGTCGGATTCACAATTTACAGTAGTTTGTTTGATGAATCCAGCCCTTATTATCGTCGGTAATGTGCTTATACGTTTTAATGATTCTATCTCCGCGCTAGGCGGATGCCGTTTGGTACATCCGACCGTGGTATCACCGGTTCTCCCCATCGCGGATGCCTTTTGGTGCATCCCGACCATTAGTATCACTTGTCGGTTCTCCGTCGCAGGATGCCGTTTGGTGCATCCAAACACGTGGTATCATTAGCCGGTTCTCCCATAATGGCGGATGCCGTTTTGCCGATTTCTCCACATCATGGCGGATGCCGTTTAGTTGCATCGAACCGCGTGGTATCAATTGACCGGTCTCCCATCGCAGCGGATCTTTGTTTGGTACATCAGACGTGGTATTACCATCCGGTTCTCCCCATCATCGCCGGTCATCGTTTGGTGTCCGGAAACCGTGGTATCAATTATTGTTAGGTCTCCCATCATCTTGGATGCGATTGGTGCATCGAGCGTGGTATCAATTATTACAGTCGGTCTCCCGTCATGCCCGGATCTGGGTGGTGCATCAAACACATGTATCAATTAAATGCACCATACACCATCGCAGTGGTTAATTGGTGAATCCGCCAAGTGGGACATTTCTTCAATGCCATGCGCCATCATGGCGGATCTGCGGAATTGGTACATCCGCCAAGTGGGACATTGGGGACTGGGTACGCCGTGACGGATCTGGAATTGGTGCATCCGTCGGCGGTTCATTCTTCATATCATTCCAATTTATTCATATCATGGCGGATTGTTTAATGAATCAGTCTTTATCATCATTCATATTCATTCGATTTTCAAAAATCACATTTGTTCAATTTCGCTTTCATTATTATCTTTTCAAAGATATACTCAATCTATGTACTTATTTCATGTGCTCATTCATAAATTCATTTCACGTATACTCATTCAAGTATACTCATTCATACACTCATTCATAAATTCATTTCCTTATATACTCCTTCATGTATATACTCATTCCTTCCACTCATTCACATATTCATTCATGTATACTCATTCATACACTCATTCACATATTCATTCATGTATACTCTATTTCATGTATACTCATTCCTAAATTCATTTCACATTATACTCATTTCACGTATACTCTCCTATCAATTTTTATTATCATTTTCTGGTTATATGTGATAATAATCATATAATCATTTAACCACATAATGTGTTCATGACATATTACCTCTCATATTCACAATCATGTTTTCAATGTTTCATTTTCATTTTCCATAATCATTTTTCATGTTTCATAAGACATCTTTACATTTTCATTTGCTACATTTTTCCTTGTTTCATGCCTATTACATATGGCACTTCATATTCTTGTGAAGTGATGATGTATGTGGAATCACACTTGATTCATATATTCTTATTCTCTATGAATCTACTTTGCTTAGGAAGTGGAATCAATCCAATCGGATCATCCAAACTAAAGTTATGGCATTTTCATGCCAAACTAATTCGATTTACCCGGATTACACTAGAACTGTTCGTATTACTAATTTTCCGGGATCTTAACTTCATGTGTTTGACTCCTAGGTCATTGTATTCTTTTAAAGATAAGGTGCTGAGGTTCTATTCCAACTGGAATCACCCAATTGAACACTGAAACTCAAATTCTGTCAAAAACAACTTGGACTACTCTATGTTCAAAGCTGGAACCAAGAATTTAGCACACACATGGCCATGAGTGGGTTTTGGACATTTGGGATGTTTGGAGACTATATTTCTTCTGCTCAGTTTGGACTGCTAGCCGAGGAAGTGTTTGGCCATGGAGATCAGCCTCTGTGGTTTGGAGGAGGAGCAGGTCTTATGGCCAAAATCACGAAAACTGGTCGAAGTGGGAGAGAGCGAGCAGAGTGTACACAGGTACACTTTGGCAATTGGGGTGTCTGGAGTACCTCTTTGTTCATGTACCAGTACACCTTCAAAATTTTGAGAATGTGTATTTTCTCCATTTTTCCATATTTGCTGCCCAAATCAACTCTATGCTTCATAAACACTTCAAGACCACTTCAAATTTCTGTCTTATGATCTCTTTTCTCAATTCTTCTTTCAATTTCATATCTTTCTTCAAAATTCTTGCATGAATTCCTCCAAAAATCATTCTAATATGGGTTAGGACATACAAACCAAAATTGATGTTTAGTTAAGGGTTTTATTTCTAAACCTAACTCAAAGAACTCTCAATTAACTATGAATCCAACCTAAAAGAGAGGATTCCATAACCATCTTATGCCATATGGGATTCTACCCACCTTACTTTCCATAATCTTTACAGGTTAAGATGAAACCCTTGCAAAACCCCATGTTTAGGGACAAACTACTAACTTGACGACATGGTCGCCTACTAATCTCATAGAATCCGCGATCAAAGTTAGTTTCATACAAAAATCCAAAAGTTCCATACCTTTTTGGCTCCTCCATTTCTTATCTTTATACTTAACTACTCTCTTTTTCCTCTCTTCACGGTTTGCTCCATCCCCAGCTAGGACCCAATTTTGGTCTTCGTGTTATGTTTATTGAGCCATGTTTGGCCATCAAAACCATTTTTTGCTTTAAGTTTTTTATAATTGCATCTTGGTCATGGGTCTTCCCTTTTTGAAATTCAACTTATACCCATTTCTCATTTTGATCCTAATCTTGCTCAAATTCCACAATTACATATAATCTTATGCTTTTATACCTTTTATGTCCTCAAGTAGTAAATTACCACTTTACCCTTTATCTCTAATTTTCATTTTTAGTTCAAGAATTTATTTAGAAAATTCATATTTAGCTTATAATATACCTAAACAAGTCGAAAGCTATGGTATATTTGCGATGTCTGATTATTACCTTTTGGGTACTTATTATGCACGCGTCCTACTCATTTCATATAATTGAGAATTACAGGTAGTCGAGACGGACGTATGATAAGACAACTGAATAAAGAATAAGAGTTAAGAAACGGACATGGCGTGGTCTGAATCGCACTCTGGTGCCACAGTGCTCTGATTAATCTCGGTGAGTACCCTCACAGGTACTCCGATTATCTGTAATATAAGTATAAGTCCAGTGGTACCTCTGGTGCTTAGTATAAATGAATACGCATGTGTACCCTCTGGTACTTTTGTACGAATAAGCTAAGGTATAAGATCAGAAAATTAAGAATAAGATGCGCCAATACAAGTATAAGTTAAGTGACTAAGACAAGTATAAGTTTAGGTAATACTGCATTATAAGATCTGAAATACAAAAAATAAGTTCGATGTCTATTATAAGTTCTATAAGACCGGGATATGTACATAGTACAAGTATAGCTCGTATAAGGATAAGTTCACTTTTCTGATATAGTTAAGTAATATCTCTGTAAGTACCTACAGGTACCTCAAATAAGTCTTAATCCTAGTAGTATATAGTATAAGTCCTATGGTATAAGTATAAGTTTTATCGTACCTAAGGGTACCTCGGTATGAGCATAAGGTCTGTGAACTCCTACGGGACATCTGAGATAGGTATAAGTATGAGTATGTGGATAAGTATCAGTCTGACAGAAGTTCAAGTATATGTCATTTAGGAGACTGAATAAGTAAACGTCTGATACAAGCATAAGTATGTGTCCTACGGGAGATTGGAATAAGAATAAGTCGTCATCTGTGTAAGATACGAGTAAGTATAGAGTTTGTTATAAGTATAAGTTCGATTACCATATACGAGATACTCTGAAAAGCATAAATTTGTTACAAGGATAATTATAGTATAAATGTGTTATATGAATTCATGAAGATTACGATGGGTCAATCTTTATTATATATTATTTGTGATTCGATATAAATGCATGTGTATCGTATAAGTTATAAGATATAATTTCCCCCTTCAAAAGAAAAATAAGGAAACATGCAGGTTCTAATCAGTGTAGGTAAAGGGGAGGGCGTCAGTGATCTTGGCATGCAGTGGAGGCCAGCAACACACCGGTAGGGGTTCATCATGGGTTAAAGACAGTCCGACATGTGAATCTGATAGCATAGTTTGTATATGTAAATGGGACTCGAATAGTATGTATATGACCTTTGTAAACACACCACCACGGTGATAGTTTTATTTTGTAATTTGTACATGTGATATTTTGATTATGTTACTCGATTAATAGACCATACCCACGAGTACACAAGTCGAAACTCAAAAAAAAAAGCAGTGCAAAGAGTCGAGTTGAGTCGTACTAAGACAGGAGTTCGAATCACTTGACGGGGCGAGGCCGGGAATCAGGCACATGACAAGTTGATATCAAAGCCTAGGTTTAGGCGTTTACGGATCAATCTTGATAAGGGATGTACCTACGCCGTAATGTGTTGGCCCTAATACGGATCATTCTTATATTTTTGCTTATAGATGGATCGTCTCGAATCCGAGTTGAAGAAAGGTGTTGAAAGTGTTAACTTGAACAAAGGGATTTGACTTGATTCTTGAATACATCAAAAAGTGAGTCGAGGCTCACGGTAAGCCAAAGGAAGCCTTGTTGAGAATAGGGCGAGGGCATGAAACAGATATTGGATGGGTATGATCTATCAAAATATATAGAGCAGGTGACTACTCTGCATCGGGAGACTTTTTGTCAGGTGGTACAGATGCTATGAAAGTAGAAAGAGTACGGGAAATAAGTGACGAAAGGTCTCAAAGAAGAAGGAGTAAAAGAGCGAGGTAACTCGAGCGAGGCAAGTTCATGGTTCACTACAAAGGGAATAAGACAAGATGTAACACCTAGTTAGGAGAGAGCATGTATCCTCGGGACAAGAAAAAATTTTTGAGTGCCCTCCATTGCCATAAATGGCAGCATTCGGAATTGTTGTAAAGTGTGAGAATTTGGAGGGTGCTTGGAATATTTTAGATGTATAGTCTTTTCTTGAGATGGGGCCTCCGGGCGAATCCGGGGTTCATATAAATCCAGAGGCGTGGTAGGGGAGATCGGTTGCTACGCAATATCCGACTTAGAGATTGAGAGGTCGAATCGGGAATAGAGGTTGTGGAGGTCGATGTCGAGATAGTGGACCGATCGATTACCTACTTGCCTGACTTACGCTTCCTCTGAGGCTGCGGAGGTAGGATACTCGATGTGATTGCAGTATATACTCTCTATTTAATGAGTGAGATACATGTATAGATATGATAAAGTAGTAAGAATCGACATATAGAATAGAAATAAAAGAAAAATATAGAAATGCTATACGTAAAAAGACTGAAAAGAAGGACGACATAAAACATACAATGATGAAGTATGAATTCGAGAATAATTCTTATAAGGAAAGAGGAGAAATTATAACGCAAAGTATACCTAATCGTTTTAAAATATTTAAGAGTATTTGTAGGCATAAATTGAATTTTCATAAGTTAAATACGAAAATGGGGAATTTAGAATACCCGGAATTTGTCTGAGACTTAAGGACAATATGGTAATTTGTAAAAAGGGGCTTAAAAGTCATAGTTGAGTGAGAATAGAGGCCAAAAATAAAATAATGAAGCAGAATTTTGAAATCCAAATAGTCAAGAGTTGGGAGGACTATAATGCAAATAAGGCAAGACTTGAGTATAAAGGAGGAGACCAAGTAACTCATTTTGGTCTCCCAGTGAGCCAACACTACGGGAAGAGAAGGGGAAGAGGGAAGGAGAAGAAGAGGAAGAAGGAGAAGCAAAGCAAAGGTATGGGATACTGACTTTTGTAGCAAATTATAGCTTCTAGCATGATTTTGGTGGTACAAAATTACTTGGGTAGTAGTTTACAGGTTTATTTGGACATTAATTTGGTTTCCTTTTTGAGTTTTTGTTGAATGCATCCTAACACTAGATTTAAGGAAGTTTGGTTAAAGATTACCTGGATTGATTATAATTAAATGTAGATTCTTCCACAATTCCAAGATTTGGTGAGATAAAATTGCAGGAATCCTTGGATTCTTTTGCTAATTAAAAGTAATTATGAAGTTGTTTGGAGGGTTCATGTAGATTTTGATGAAGGATGTAATAGAGTGGTCTTGAAAATTGCATGAAAGATGGTAGAGTACCATTTACGGGGCATTCGGGGACTGTGCCGATACGAGGGTCGGAGCGTCTGCAAGTCTGGGGTAGTGCTCTGTTTTCTATTTTGACGGAAAGCCTTTTCGTATTTTGGCCATGAATTTTCTCATTTATGATCCGATTTGAGTACAGGATTAGTGGATGGATTAAAGGGCTTCAAGGAGAGCCAAACATCCCGAGGAAATAGGCACCTTCGAATTCCAATTCATTAGCGACCCAAAAATTTACTCAAGCGAGGTATGTCACAGCCCGATTTACCTTGATTTTGAACATAGATTAGCCGGTTGTTTAGGGCGTAACTCGAGTTTCGGTGCTTCCGATTTGGTGATTCAGTTGGAAATGAACCACGCCCGCCTTCAAAATGAGCGGAGCTTGAAGTCAAGGTATGAGATTAAAGCCTCCTGAAAAAATAAAATTCATTTGTTCCTAATTATGTCCCGGAATTAAAGCGAATAGTTTGACATGAAGGCGCATAACCTGGTGGGATGATTCAATTGGAATGATTCAATTTCCTAACAAGAAATGCTGAATGCATTGAGACAAGAATACCATGAATGATGCTTTGGGAATACATTGTATTCATAAGTATATGAGGAAATGTCATATGTATAGATAATATTAAGTAGAACATGAATTTGATATGAAACGTAAGAATATTTGAAATATAGACGCCGAACATGAATGGGAGAATGAAATATAGCGTCCACCATGAGCCTTGGATTAGAAGGTTACAAAATTCCCCGAGGGCTGTATGACAATATGACTCACTAGGACCCGAAAAGAATGAATGAGTGGAGCGTCCTGTTGGTGCTTAGCCTCTCTGTTGTGCTGGCCTCTGGCCGTAGGCCATGGCCGCGTTTTGATACGTCTTGGCCTCCTTGATGCTATGGCACTCTCACATTTGCGTGGGCGAGCCACGTCTGTCACGGTACTCCGGCACCTAAATCTTATGTGTGTACCTTTGGGCCTTATTATCACTGCGTCCTACTCATTTCGCGTAATTGATCACAGGTAGTCGGATAGACATATGATAGAAGACAGATAAAGAATAGAGTAAAAAGCGGACATGGTAATGATGCGAGATGCTCTGGTACCCCTGTATCTACGATTAATCTCATTAGTACCTCACAGGGTACTCCCAGTATGCATAATATAAGTATAAGTCCCATTTAGTACCCTACGGTATACATCTAAATGAATCGTGTAGTACCTCACGGTACTTTGTACGGAATAAGCTCATTGCAAGATCAGAAAATAAGAATAAGATACATGTACAAGTATTAGTTTATAAGACAAGTATAAGTTTTGTAATGTATTATAGATGAAATACAGAATAAGTTAGGGTAATACAAGTATAAGGTTCTACTTCAAGACCAGAGATATGCTTAGAAGTAGTACAGAGTATAACTCGGTATAAGGATAAGTTCACTTTTCTTTGTTTATCATTTCGTAGTAAATATCCTCCACCTTGTAGTACCTACGGTACCTCCAAACAAATAATCATAAAGCGTATATAGTGATATGATCTATGGTATAGAAGTATGAAGTTTTATCGTACCTAAGGAATTGCCTCGAGTATGAGCATAAAGATTACACCCATGAACTCCTACGGGGAGATGCGAAAATGAGTATAAGTATGAGTAGTATGTGGATGAAATATGATCAGACGGAAGTTTCAAGTATATGACCTTTGGGAGACTGAATAAATGGCATCTAGATCTAGACATAAGTATGTGTGTCCTACGGGAGATTAGGGCTAAGAATAAATTAAATCATGCATTGTAAGATCTGGAGATGTAGTATGGTTGTTGTTATAAGGAGTATGAGTTCAGTCCCAGTATACGAGGATATCACGAAAAGCCTCGTAAGTTTGTTACAGGATAGTGTGTATGTAAATGTGTTATATGAATTCATGAAGGTGATGGAATTGATGCGTATATATTGTTGTGATTACATTATAAATGCATGTATCAGTATAAGTTATAAGATAACACTAAATTGCTTAATAAAGCTTAAGCACGGGTTTTCTGTCAGTGTCGTCTGATGGAGGGACGTCAGTGATCTTAGCATCACAGTAGAGGCCAACACACCGATGGGGTTCATCGCATGAGTTCGCACTCGAGGATCATGCCAAATGTAATCTTATAGATTTGTATATATGTAAATGGGACTCAGGAATGGTATGCCATGCTGACCTTTCATGCAAACACACCACCACGTTAGTGTAGTTTATTTATGTTGTATATGATATTTGCAGTTTATGTTATAGAAGTTGTGGGTCGTACCCGCGGTCTGGTCGACTTTGAAAAAACGGGTAAGAGTCCCGGTTCGGTCCTCGCGCCTCGGGCGTTACGGATCCAGCGATGTCGGGTCGAGCGGGAATCGGGCGTGACACAGCGATCATCGATGATGACATCGAACTCCGACCATCATGACCCTTAGGTCCACCGGTGAGTAGAATCCTAAGATCTCTAAAGCTCACCATACGACCTCCTCAGAGATCCACACTTTCACTAGTTCCTGATTACATACGGTGGATTTTCCGAGTTTTCAACCTCGTGAACCTTTCACCACGCTGATCTGGCGATGAGCCAAGATAGCAGTGCATTTAGTTAAACGTAACACTCTCTTGTCGAAGTGTGAGGAGTAAAAACATACCGTATATCGAGGTTGATTTGCAGGCTCGACTATGATGTCATAGGCGTAGACAAGCCTAGGTCCACTGAAGTCCCGGCTGAGGCCACGTCCTCGGCCTCGACCCCGTACTTACTGTCCATATGGCCCATTTGCGAAATAGTAAGTGCTTATACAACACCTTGGGACTAATACCGGTTCCCTTGGCCCATGCGGTGGAGGAACAAGCTGTCTCGCATGTCCCAGATGATTGGGATGTGGTGTCTGCCAGCTGGGATCCTGCCTCAGGCCGATCCGTCTGAGTGTCGGTGGTGACAATGGAAACACGCTCTATTTTGATTGGTGAGAACCTTGAGTATCTCCCTGCCACAGATGTTCGACCTTGGAGTCTTGACTTTTTGAGTATCCCCGCGTACATCCACGAGATCGGTGCAGTAGAAATCTTACCCTTTCTTTAGACTAGAGGAAGATTGATTCTTCTTCCTCTTAGCACTAGCACCCATGTCCCCCGGATAACTCCGTGTGTCATCACTTCTCTCTTTCAATGGCGAGGGCCCATCACATGCTCGATCCCTCCTCCATATGTCGGAGGATGATGTGGCGACCTGCAGGTTAGCAGCCACTCCCTGGCCAGATTGCCTTGATCGCAGGTGCGATGGCTGCGACTCTGAAACCCCTCCTGCTTGGTGTAAGACCGGGAATTCAATTTTACGAAAGAAGATAAACGATACAGGTAAAAATCAAAATTTTCTAGATCTAGGATGATAAAAGCTGGATTTCACCATTGGAATTGTCTCATGAAATCTAATTACCATGATGAATTTAGTAGAATTAAGGATAGTCGAATTTTGCGTTTTTGAGGCACCGGTGTCGGGTGCGTAAACGACATGTATGATGTATTAAAGAAGTCACCTTATATGTACTCATGTGACACATGTTATGTTGTATGAGTAAATGATAAAAATGAATGGCCCAGAGATAGTGCCCAGTATCAAAAATCGAGAAGAAGGGACACATGGAATTTTTGGAATTTGTTAATGAGGGAAGGGACAAAATTACGATAGTGTTGCAGCCTTCTTCAAAGAGCACAAAATGAACTTTAGAATCGGGCAGTAAATTTGGGTGGAAGTCACGAGGGTACGGATTTTCATATTGCTAGAGAGGCACCTTCTCTCTAGGATTCGAGTCGATCGGGCCAGTCGGTTCTCGACAGACGAAGGAAAGTTGTTTTCTGTATGGTGAAGGGCTACGCGTGGACACCCGATTTGTTGGAGTTTGACAACTCCAGAGGTAGGGATCTTTTCCTGCACTTGCGTTATTTTGGCTAAATGTGTAGTAGTTAGGAATGTTAGGGCTTGTTTTGGCGTGAATTTGATCCTCAAAGCTTTGAGCAAAGTGGAAAATTCATATTTGTGTGCCGTGACGATGGCAGGGTTTCAGCATTCCACGTGAATAGTGGCTTATGAATATTTTTTGTGTGAATTTTGATGATGTTAAGTGATTTAAAATGAATTGCTTGTGTTTACATTAGTGGCCCGTGAGCTAATTTTGGTGTAATTGATGGTGAATTTGCATAAAATGATTTATGTGATTTAATTGTATTATATATATATATATATATATATATATATATATATATATATATATATATATATATATATATATATATATATATATATATACATGAATATATTAACATGAATTAATATTAGGATTAGCATCGTGCATTCCATATACCTTTGAGGCAACTAGATATTAGGTGTGAGTGCATGACATGAGGAAGTAAGAGCAAAAGCTAGAAAAGTTTGTGAAAGAGGAATTTCAAGGAGAAGAGATTTTACGGGAGAATGGGGTTGGGAGGCGGTCCGTAGATCGGATGGGATTCCATAAACTATTTGGAAGTTCTCTGACTTATTCATTTCGGAGGGTAGTCAATATTTTCTTTGAAATTTGGTAGTGAGTTTAGAACAAAACTTCTTTAGAAAAGCTGGATATTCTCGCATTCGAGCTTGGGCATATCGCGTGTTCGGTGAGGACTTCAGGACATGGGTTGGTCATGTAGACATTCAGTAGGTATAATTCTTGAATGTGTTTGTTTTGTGCGTGTACCTTGGTGGAATGCTTGGGATGATATCTCTTTAGGGAACTTTTGCTCACGCATGGGGAGCATTGGTACCCAAATCGGGAGGCGTCGAGGAAGGGCGGCTCTCATTAGGGGCGGATTTGAAAATGTTTATGGCTGATTTTATGTCTCAGCATGTATTAGTTGTAAAGTTTTGACATGTATTTGGATAAATGTCATGAAGGCTCTTGGGATATGCTGGTGTGTTTTAGTTAGGATATATTTGTTGTGGAGTATTGATGCAAGGGCCCGGTAGCCATTATTTTACTTTTCGCGGAACAGAACCACAATAAGTCATTGGCTGGATTCAAGTAGGACATGTCATTTGCTTTGGGTAAAGCTCCGTACAAGGAGACTACTGCACGATTTTAAGTAAGTGGTGTCGGAATTCCGACATCTCACAAAATGTCGCGGAGTTGTGGGTTGTCAAAAGGGCCTTTGGGTTTTTGGGGCGTCACGGTTGCGAGCTGCAATGCCACATGGCTCTAAAGGTGAGCTAAGAATTCTATTGAGTGTTAGTTGCTTTCTCCTTTACATTGAGGCGAATATACCGTCTATAAATCATAGAAGCTTATCTATACAAATTAAATGGAAGAATTTGATATTTCTTTCTCTTTGTTCAATTAGTAATTGCATGGCACACTATTAGACTTTATCATCATGAACTAAAAAAACAATCACTTTTTGTAGTAGTTGCCCAGTTGCTTTTGACAGCCTTATTAGTTAGTTCAGTTCAGAACTAATGTTATGATATACATTTTGTTTTAGAGCCTCAAAGTTCCATGTTTTCTAACCCCCCAGTGTTCCATATATATTCTTTGATCCTTCACATATCACATTAATTCATCAAATACACAATAGATACATGAGTGGCTTTAATATCTTAGTCTGAGTATTTGTGTAACTAAAGCTCTACAACCTCGTAGTGATGCTTGTACCAAACATTGAGCTTCTAGATAATGAATTTGCCTAAAACTCTAGTATAAGTATGGCATTGATTCAGGGGTCTTTATTTGTTATTTTGCCTCTTTGAGATAGTCCTATCATGTGAGCCTACATGCGCAGTCGAGTGCTGTGCGTATCTCATGTGTTAAACATTCACGACCGACATCATTGCACTCATGGTAAAACAGGAGTTCATGTAGCAGACGCCACGAAACCATGTCCTCAGACCTGCATTATGACCTTAAATACTCAATCGGACAAAAAGAAAATCTTCCCTACCCTAGCGCCAAATATCTTCTGACATAGAATTATTAAACATTTTGAATTGCGCGATTATAGCGATATGAGAGATTTTGGCAAGCTGACATAAGGAAAATCATGTCACGACGTAGAGCCGGGGAGGCCTGTAGCGGCGAGCCGCTATTGAGACAAAAGCTTTGGCCGGGACTACCCTCTTGTTTGCGGACCTCCACTGCTTTGTCGGGCGCTCTGAATCGAAATTCTCTGTTGCGGCGAAGCAATGGGCGTGGCCCCATTCTTTGTATTTTCTACTGCACTCTCGACTCTCTCATCTTCCCATTACATTTCATGCCCTTTACCCTCTTTGCCTTTATGCAGCTTCACTAGTAGTGGCTGGAAACTCTATTAGCACTGTTGAACAGGTCCGAGGCGGGTTTTTCATTTCAAAAACTCTCATGTGCATATCTAAGCTGTATATTTATCAGATATTACAAACCATGAATGGTGCAATTCTAAGGCCTTTTCACAAAATGGATGTCTTTCATTCCCCACATTAGCCTTTCAGGTACCTGAAAATATTATCCCACGACCGGATAAGCAATGCCCAGTAGATGAATTCTCCTATAAGGGCTACTCCCCGCCTAAGTGCACCTACAATGACAAACAAACATCATACCATATTCCATATTGAAAATGCAATCCTACATGAAATATTTCATGTCATGAATGAGATGAGACTCATCATGCCCATAACCCGAGTCCTGACCGACTCTCTCACACATGCGACGCCAAGTGTGAAAACCAGTCATTGGTGTTTCACCTAATGACTTAACTCATTTGACAACCCTCCAATATTCATTTTAATTTATCAAATCCCGTGTGTTTATGGGCCACGTATTTTTTAGGTTTACACCGCAGGATCGTCGTGCGTCTTCCCAACATTTTTACGGTCCTTCACCGCCGGTGATCATGTTTAACTGTGAATGAATTTGAGTCTTTCACCCTGGGGGGGATTTGCCTCATCTTGCTTCGCCCAACCACACAAGATTTTATTATCATTATTCTTTTCTTATTACGCAACCGTGAGTCTCAATTTTAGACGCTGTCTCATTTTTGAACTCACTTCACATTCACAAAGAATAGTGAATAACCATTACCATGCTCACACACCCGACCCCGACGCGATGTTATTGTGCATATAACATGCAAATATTCCATTTCATACACACAACATTCATGATTCATGGACAATTATATTTTTCTACAATATAATTCACATCATCAAGCAATCCATGTTAATTACATCAACTGAGAATGTAACAACATGATTTTCACGTAATTTCTTATGTTATTCATTTATAACAATACACACAAAACACATACATGAACCCATAACAGTCCTGAAAATCAATCCGGGACTACCCAAAGCAGTCTGAAATTCCTTCCATTGTCTAAAAAGCAGTCCCATAATTTAAGTTCGAATGACTGAACAGGATGACGAGCTTGACCGGCGTAGAAACGATCCAATCAATATTCAATCCCAAATTTTTTTTAGGACTGAAATGCACGGCCGTTTCTGCCCCAAATACCTCAACCATTTGAATGACTCTTAGACAAGAATTAAATCGAGTAAGAGAAAACCCCTACCTCTTGGAGTTTAGCTAAATCCACTGATTTTGGTACCCACGCGTAGCTCTCGTTGAGTTGACCAACTTTTTCTCTTACTCCGTGATTAGTGCCCAAAAAGTGCTATTTTGAACCCTATATTAGATAGGTTTTGAGTGCTTTTTGCGCACTAATCGTATCATTATACCAGTGAAGTGTTCAGTCTTCTTAGTTTCACTCATGCCGTTTAGAGGTTGTTGTGGTTACTGCAACGAGGTTTTGCGTACTTTGGGAGTTCAATATCGAGACATATGATGAATCATGAAATCGGAACTCAATTATGGAAACCATCAAACGGACTAAAAATCAAAAGAAAGAATGAAGGCAAAGTGATGGAAATCAATGCGAAGAGGAGGCGAGTAGGCAAGCGGTGAAGATCGAAGATTCCGGGAATTTCTCTAAGATTGTGAATTTTTTGGGATTGCGAAAATTTCGCAGCCTTAGCGAAAATTTCGCAATCTTAGCGAAATTGTGAATTTTCGCTAGACTCCAGGATTTTCGCTAAGCACTATTCCTAGCGAAATTTTGCATTTTCGCTACTCACAAGAATTTCGCTAAGCTAGCGAAATTTGGCTAGCTAAGCGAGAAATTGCCCTTTTACAAGCGAAATTCTTGATTTCGCTAATCTCTTGGTGATTTAGCTACTGAAATTTTAGCTAACTAGCCGAATTTTGGCTAGCTTCAAGCGAGCCACCATTGCCTACGAGAATTTGTATGCCTTAGCGAAATTCTTTGCCTTGTCACACTTTTTGTAGTGTGCAAGCCCAGACTTCAAGATTTTTGGTGTATTACTCATAATCCTAAATTCAGCCAAAATGTTAGGCTTTGCGATTTTCATACATTCGTGGCCTATAAGCCCCCTCCCATTTGTAACCCAAAAACAAATTGAGGAAGCAATTTTGGCAAGTTTTATTTTTGTAAATATCTTTCGTAGCTTTAGTTAGGGTTTTGCTTTTCTCTCTTCTCTCACTCTTCTCTTATTTTCTTGGAGCTGTAGAACCATCTTGAGGATGAATTTCAGCGAGATGTGGCCTAAGCCTCTTTTCTTGAAAGAGGAAGGAAGGTAACAGTGAGTGGGGCATATGCATGTTGTCCTCTTGTGTTAAAAAGATTCACAGTGCGTGTTTATATTATATCTTCTCAAAAATATGGTTGAATAGCATTGAATGTTAGTGATTTGGCCAATACTTACCATGCTTTAGGATCTGATGTATACTTATTGCTAGATACCTTTGTGGTTTTTAGATGGTCTTCGAAACACTTCGAAATGATGTTTAATGTTAGGGTTTCAAATTGTAAAGGGGCCATAGATGCATGTTATGCGTGTTATTTCGAATAGGAGTTGATTTTTAGGGTGAGGTTTGCTAGTTAAACTATAGATCGATTTGTGGCTTGGACTATAGGTTGCTTGTCATAGCGAGGATAAACCAGAGGACACTTGTTTGCCACTAAGTTACCAAGTTAGTGACCTAAATCTTCAAAGTTAGCTTTTCACACTTCATTTTTCGGTTTTCTGATTAATCGGTTTTCAAACTCATTTACCTTTGTTTTGAAATAAAAATCAAAAGTCGAAATAGAAAGCCTTACCTTTTTACACTTATGCAAATCATTCTTAGGATGAAACCTATCCACAGTGTTCGATACTAGACCACTATCTTGCGGTAGCTTGACTGGCATTAGGAGAGCTTAGGTATATAAATATTGTTGATTCGGCTCGACTCTTGTAGCCTGAATCAAATGGCAGCCAGATTCTTGGGATGTTGCCGAGCTACTAATGATGAGTTGAAGTGTACTTGTGATCAGCATCTAGTGAAGGTAACCTTTTAACTCTTTTTGTAACCGATTCACGAGGCGCGATTTTCATCACTTTGCGATGCGCACCTTGTTTTCATTCTTTTTTATAATCGGTTTTATTTTGGCTAACGATAACCCTTTAGCAGGGTTTGTTGTGCTCTTTGTTGTCTCTCTGATTTTGTAACGGTGTTTATGCAACGATTGGGATAGAACACATCGAAATTGGAACTTCATGGGAATCATTACACCATGACTTGGCTTGAAAGCACGGTGAAGTTAGTGTACACAACATTCATGGATCCCTTGCACCGTAGAGCAATGATCGACGGGTACCCCAGTGAATCCAGCGCACATAGAACCATGGGGATCACATCCACCCTCCTAGAGTTAATTGCCCCCTCTTGCATCATACCTCCTCTTTGAAGATGTAAGCAGTGAGGCGCTACTTAGTACCCTGCTCAATATCATGGTATGGAAAATGAAAATCCATACGCTCATATTAGGATTTTAAGGAGGTTTGCACAACCTTTAAGGAAGGAATGATGGACATGGATTTGCTTAGCGAAGAAAGCATTTCCACTTGACCCTAAAGGACAAGGCCAGAATTTGGCTCAACTCATTGAGGCGAGAACCATTAGAAATTGAAGGAATTTGAGTTGCGGTGAGAATTCTGAAGAAGTTTCTTCGGTGCTCATAAGGTAATAATTTGAAGAGGAAATGAATTATACCTTTGCAGCTCAAGATGGTGAGAGGTTTTATCAGTGTTGGGAGAGATTTATGGAGACCATCAGTGCATGCCCACATCATGGGTTTGATACATGGATGCTGGTAAACCATTTCTATGGTGGTATGTCTCCTGCCATGAGGCAACTTTTGGAAACCATGTGTGGAGGGGACTTTCTCAGTAAGCATCTGTGACCATGGATTTTTAAATTATGTGGCTGAAACTTCTAAGAGGTTGGGATGAGCCAAACCACTGAAATGGAAACAATGAGACCTTGACCAACCTAGGGGAGGATTTATACCTTTGCTGGAGGATATAGAAATGAAAGCTAGGATTTCAACCTTAGCTAGGAAAGTGGAGGAGCTTGAAGGAAAAGGCTCATGAAGTTCATGCGATTAATGCGAAAATCTGCACACACCCGATCTTGCACTAATTGTCAATCCTGTACATCCAGTGAAACGGTGTCTATGGCTCCTACGGTGAAGGATTTGATGTCGAATGTGCAAATCTTGTGGAGATCAATACAAGCCACCACAACCCGATGCTCCATATGAGTAGCCACCTACAATTCGATTGGAGAATCACCACTAACCTCTCATGGAACCCAACCCCACAACATGTGCCCCTAAGATTTTAAACCACCGGTTGGTTCCCAGGAAATTCAACCTGACCACACCATCCTCTTCTCGATTGGAACAAGCCATCTTGAATTTGAGTAAGGTGGTAAGCTGACTTTGTTGAGGAACAAAAAATCAATGTGCAAGCGCACAAGAAAAGTTGATCTTGTTGAGAATACAGAATAAGAGAATAGATGGGCTTGAAGCAATCTAAACAAAAAAAATTGACAACTCTCAGTATTCAATCACCAGATCCTTAAAGTTGTTGAAGTACAAGAGGAGGAAGGTTCCTTCCCAAGCAGGTGTTTTTTAAACAGAGGGAATCCATGAGAGTAGGATCATCTCGACAATTCGGGAATGGATGAGGTGAAGGCTATCACCACGAGGGGAGTGGAAAGAGGTTGATCAGCCTATGCCAAAGCCTGTTGAAGAATCCAAGCAGGGAGAAGAATTGCGATCCCAGGCATATTCTCCTAAGGAGGATTCAATGAAATACGCATACCACCTCCATTCCCTGAGAAGCACTTAGAGAGTGGAAAAGAGGCATCTCGGCCAGGCATTTTAGAGGTCTTAAGGCAGTGAAGGTTAACATACCTCATTAGACATAATCAAATAAGTCCCTGCCTATGCAAAGTTTCTGAAAGATCTTTGTACAATCAAGAAGGATTAGGCATTGAGAAGAAGGCATTTCTCCTTGAACAAGTCGGTGCCATAATCCAAAGTAAGAATCCGATCAAATCTGAGGATCCGAGGATCTCCCCTGATTTCGAGTCAATATTGGTGGGAATTGCATAGACAAGTCATTACTTGATTTGGAGCGTGAACCTCTTTGTGTGCGTGTACAAGCGACTAGGTTTAGGTGAACTTAAACAGACCAACATCACACTTTCATTGGTAGATGGGTCGATCAAATCCACTAAGGATAGTTGAAGATGTCTTGGTGAGAAAATAGACAAATTCTACTACCGGTAGATTTTGTAATTAGCGATACTTAGCCAATTCTTGAATGAACCCAATCATGTATAATCATATTAGGAAGACCATTTCTGGCCCCTTGATGTAATCATCAATTTGCGGAATGGAATCATGCAGCTTACCTTTGGTAACATGACCTTGGAGTTAAACATCTTTCATTTGAACAACAAGCGAAGTTGCCTAGAACATGAAAATCAAATAAGCGATGAAGTTGTTTCAAATGTTCGGTATGCGGGGAAGCACGATGTCAGGGAATTGCAAGAATGTCGGCGAGGAGATGAAGAGATATTGGTCTTGCCATCAGCATCCCGCTGCGAGACGATTGCTCGAATTGAAAACCATCGGTGAGGACCACTTCATGATTGGACATCCAACACCATGGAGTCACCCCAGGCTACTGCAGGGGTTGAGGAGATCATTCTCCTTGACCCTCTTGAAGTATTTTGAAATTGAAGCTGGTCGGTGTTTTCAAAAACGGATTGAGTTCAACCAATTTTTTGTCTTAATTTAGTTAATTTTGATAATTCAGTTATTTTGAAAATTCCTAAGTGCGGTTTTCCCTTTAATAATTTTTGTTTATATGCTATAGTACTTTGGTATTAAATTTTTAATTTGGTTTCATATAGTAATTTTATTATAATAATTTTTATTTCACATAGTACTAATATTTAAGTTATAATTTTTTTTTGAATTGCAAAGGTGATGCGAGCGAAGCCAAATTATTTGAACCGGCGAAATAATGAGAGCAAACTCTTACGACTTCCTCATTTGCCTATAAGAAAGGGAAGGGTTGTTTGTTGGTCCTTCATTCTCCCTCCTGGCCGAAGCCACTGAGTCACCCGATCCACAGCTGGTTCGGGCCGTTTGCTCCCTTCTGCGTTAAGCGCTGACCATAGCCCTCTTTGCGCTTGCTAGCTGATTCGGTGTCACCAGAGCCACAGTCTTGCCTGCATTTGCTCTCTTTGTATCTTGACTGCCTTTACCACGGCGAGCCACAGTGCATACGCTCTGCCGTAGCCACGAGTCGATCTCTGTAGTCATGAAGTCACTCCCGCTGCGAAGCCGGTGCCCTACGGCCGATTCATTTTGCCCAACTGAGCCATCTCTGCCCAGGAGCCTTCATTGCGTCTCGGCTGCTAGTTCGGGACCCTCGTGCTCCTGGTTCGGCTAGTAGTGCCACACTTACGTAGTGACTGGAGTCACCTCGGTGAGCCTCGGTTCGGGTATTCCGGTGCAGTTGCATTTTTCGATTGAGTCTAGCCCTCTTCCAGTATTCGATTTCAGATGGTTCGTACTCGAGAGTGGGTCCCGCCGGCCGGCGGGTTAGATTCGGTACGAGAGAGGTCGGCTCGGTCCAGTCTCCGGTACATCACGGTCCCAGTGGTACTGGAGCCTCGGGGTTCGTCGTTACGAACCGGATGGGACCGGGCCGTCACTGGCCTCGGAGGAGAGTTAGGAGGGCTGGCCCTCAAAGCGGGCGCACATCGGGCCCAGTGATCATCTTCCTCTCGGCGGCCCGTCTGATCCACATCGGTTCTGGAGCGACATCATCGCCTCGATTGTCATCAGTCGTCTTATGATGTCCGCGAGGGCGATCCGAGTTTAGGGATTACATGAGGTTGATCGAGTTATTCACTCTTGCCTTTCATGACTCCGAGGCGGCATTATTACCCACGAGTGGTCGCTGCCAGTTCTATCGCTCCTACTGACATCTCGAGGAAGCGGATGGTGGCGTGAACTTCCGGTTCTCTATTGATGATCGCGGAGTGCCGAGGCTGGTAGATATTTAGGCGACTTTGGGCTGGCATTATCTGCTTGACCAATGCGGAGGTTATAGAGATTGGGCCCACCCACCTCATCGAGATGGTTCAGAGCAGCAGCGAGACCTTCTGTTGGACTAGTATTGGGAGCGGCTCCGCCTCGAATGCTCTTGATCGACCATTTATTAGGACTGATGCAGTTCCCGGCTACGGCATTACGTGCGGCGTGGGGAGCCATCTTGGAGGCTCTTTCTGCCCAGGATCTCGGAGGGATATTGGTTGATCCCTTTTGATGGTGATGACCTCCTTGATACATTTCGAGGAGAAGGTCCGTCGGAAGGACTGAATGCGAGTAGAGAGCATTCCGCTGCGATCGCGAGACTGCTACGCCGGGTTCTCCGAGCATATGGGATTCCGGAGGAGGCGAGGATCGAGATGAGGTTGTTCCCTCACAGTTCACGTCGTGAGCCAGTGATGACCATGCCGTATCTTTCCATCTCCGGCAATGGGACCGGGAGGAGTCACCAGAGTCATGTGGCCAGGGACTTCCATAGAGGCGGTGTGCCCTTTGAGCTAGAGATACGAGAGGGATCCAATCGCGGATGTCACCTCGTCTCCTCCTCCACACGCCCACATCATGTTTGCGGCAAATACCTGGCCCATCTATATTTTCCCATTCACACGGTATGTTCCGCGTCGATTCTAGAGAGATTGCGGAGTGTGATGGATGCCATCACGCTCACTAAGCGGCTACGGGCGACCCGGGATCGAGCTGGCCCGGTGTCACTCCTATGCTTGTGAGATCATGGCCTTACTTGGGCCTTCCTCGTGTTCTGGTGTCAGAGAAGAGAGCCCTTACGGTATGACCTATTTGGATGTTTTGGGCGCGGCCGGCGTGACTCGAACCCACCACCACCGCAGCGGTGGGTGGTTGGTTACATGATTTTGTATAGTTACGGCTTTATCAGCGCCTACTTATTTTGATTAGGATTTATGTATTAGCCGTAGTAAGGCGGTGATACTTTTTAATATGTTTAGCTTTGTATTCATGTATTAGCCATTTTGGCTATATCAAAACTATTAAGGTCTATATATGCTCTGATTTTTGCATACCATGTTTTGTGCCTTTACCATGTATGTTTGTTTTCTTTTCAATTGAACAATTGAATTGCTTGAGTGGACAATTGAATTGCCTTTGTTGGAGAATAGAAACCACATTTTGTCGCCTTTATGTTTGAACAAATTCCATGCTTGAACCGAGTTTTGAAAATTGGGTTACGGTTCGGCATGCTCAACTTGAAAATTTCTCCGCTAAGCTAATTCACACCTTGCACACAGTTGTTTCAATAGGCTGTGAATTTGTTTGCTTATTTAAACTGCATAGCCGGCCTTAGGTATGTTGGCAACCTAGGATAGGTTTTTGTTACCCACATTTGAAGACCAATGTAGTCTTCCAAAAAGGAAAAGAAAAGAAAAAGCAAAAAGAAAAAGAGAAAAAGAAAAATAAAGTCGTGAAGCCTTGCCTTCAAACCCGAGCACGGTCCGTGGGGTGTATGGCGAAAGCCTCTGAAGCCCGATGCCTAAGCCTTGGTGGTTGGGAGTCATCGATTTAGTGTTCGTTACATGGGTGGATAGGTGGAGTCTAGCGATTTGTAGGTGTGATTTTTCGAAGTCATTCGAGTCGGGGTGAAACTGTAGAGTTTGTGGTCGGTGATCCTTTTGACGTGCCCCTAAACCTTAATTGGTTGGAGTCATCGGTGGACCCCCGTTACGGACTTTGGTGAAGTCAAATTTTAAGCTTTGCTGCCCTTCTGATGTAGTTGAATAAAGAAAGAAGAGTGTAAGTAGCCCTATCTGGAGTTGTTCAACAACTTAAGGCCATGTCAGTGCTAGGTTGGGAGGACAAATTTTGCAGTTTATTGACTTAATCTGGTTATATAAAGAACCATTAGACTTAGGTGGAAATTCAAGTTGAGAATCATGGAACCAATATTGACCTGAGTATTCTTGTATGGTTTGGTTCTTTCATACCGGTTTTCAAACTTGGTGTCAATTTTTCAGTTTAAGGTAATGTTTATATATACATAAACCCTTTTGAATCATAAACTTTTTGAAAATCACTACATGCATCTCCTTTTTGTTTTTGCATTGCTAAGGGACTAGCAACGTTTCGGTTGGGGGGTGTGATTAGTGCCCAAAGAGTGCTATTTTGAACCCTATATTAGATAGGTTTTGAGTGCTTTTTGCGCACTAATCATGTCATTTATGCCAATTGAAGTGTTCAAGTCTTCTTAGTTTCACTTATGCCTTTTAGAGGTTATTTGTGGTTGTTTTGCATGTTTTTGCGTACTTTGGGAGTTCAATATCGAGACATATGATGAATCATGAAGATCGAACTCAATTGTCGATATCGAAGCGGACCCGAAATCAAAGAAAGAATGAAGGCAAAGTGATGGAAATCCCAATGCGAGAGGAGCGATAGGCAAGCGGTGAAGAATCAGCAATTCGAATTTCTCTAAGATTACGAAATTTATTTGGGATTAGAAAATTTCGCGTATGCAAATTCGCAATCTTAAGCGGTGTGAATTTCGCTAGACTCGAGTTTTAAGCTAAGCACTATTCTAAGCGAAATTTTGCATTTAAGCTACTCCACGAGAATTTAAGCTAAGCTAGCGAAATTTAATAATGAAATTGCCATTGCCTAGCGAAAATTCTTGATTTAGCTATCTCTTGGTGATTTCGCTAGCTAGCGGGAAATTTTTATTAACTAAGCCGAAATTTTATTTATAGCGGGAATTGTGTCTGCTGCTTGAAGTCCTTGCCTTGTAATCACACTTTTGTAATTAATACAAAGCCAGAGCTTCAATTTTGGTGTATTACTCCCTTGTCCCTAAATTCAGCCAAAATGTTAGGCTTTATGGTATTTTCATACATTGGGTGGCCTATATAAGCCCCCTCCCATTTTGTAACCAAAAACAAATTGAGGAAGCAATTTTTGGCAAGTTTTTATTTTGTAAATATCTTTCGTAGCTTTAGTTAGGGTTTGCTTTTCTCTTCTCTCATCTTTCTCTTATTTTCTTGGGCGCGAACACCCCTGCTTGGGGATGACAACTCAAGAGATGCTTATTTAAGCCTCTTTTCTTGAAGAGGAAGGAAACAGCTTGGTGGTGGGGCATATGCATGTTGTCCTCTTGTGTTAAAGTTCTGATCTTGTGTTTATGACTATATCTTTGCTCAAAATATGGTTGAATAGCATTGAATGTTAGTGATTTGTAATACTTACCATGCTTTGGATCACAGTGTATACTTATTGCTAGATGCACTGTGGTTTTTTAGATGGTCTTTACGAGCCACTGAAATGATGTTTAATGTTAGGGTTTCAAACTGTAAAAGGGCCATAGATGCATGTTATCTGTGTTGACTCAAATAGGAGTTGATTTTAGGGTGAGGTTTGCTAGTTAAGAAGCATGGAATCCGGTTGTGGCTTGGACTATAGGTTGCTTGTCATACTTGTGAGGATAAAACCGAGGACACTTGTTTGCCTAAGTTACCAAGTTAGTGACCTAAATCTTCAAGTTAACGCCACACTTCATTTTCAGTAGTTTTTCACCAGAGTTAATCGGTTTCAAACTCATTACCTTTATTTTGAAATAAAAATCAAAAGTCAAATAAAAAGCCTTACTATTTTTACACTTAGCAAATCATTCTTAGGATGAAAACCCATCCCGTGTTCGACCTAAGACCATATGCTACGGTAGCTTGACTACAGCGGTAGGAGAACAGGTATATAAATATTGTTGATTCGACTCAGCCTGCGTGGCACGAATCACTCAGCGAAGCAGTGATCCGATCTCGTAAATCAGAGAATGAGGAGCTTCTCACTCATCTTCTCTTCTTCTCTTTTTTCTTCTCTTTCTTTCTCCTCTTTTCGCCCCAATTTTCCCTCTCACCATCGGATTTGGTTCAACAAGTCAAGTGGGAAGTCTCCTCCTTGCCACATGTCATTTCCCCATTGGTTCCCTTTTCTCTCACCTCATCCTCTTATCCAAAACTTGGATTTTCTTCATCTAGACTTGTATAGTAATCTTAGAAACTCTAGGCTTTGTTTGACTTGCCTCTCCATTAGACACATGGTTCTAAATGAGCCACTCAACCAAGTGTCATGTGTTACTTGCTGTACCCGGTACCTCGAAAAACTTGAAATTCCGACTGTCTCGAAATTCGACGAAATTCGATAGGTAACTAGATTTCGCGAGACGATTCCAACGGTGAAGTCTGTTTTTTTATCTGAGATCTAGAAAAATTCCAGGTTTTCAATCGAAATTACTGTTTTACCATTTTTCAGAAAAATTGTATTTTTCCCGGGTTTTACAGTAAAAGTGTTGTAATTAAACTCTTATGAATTATTTTAAATATAATTTTGTATGTTTTAAATGAACATGGATAAATAGACCTTGTGTGGTCATTTTTACTCATAAGTGGACCCGGTGAGGTCATTGTATTATATTGGGCCTCGGATGGGCCATGTTACTATGTTTTGTACATGTTGGATTTTGGATAGAGCTCCTCATACAAAAGAGACTATGTCCGATTTTTGTTAAAATTATGGATCCCGGTAAATGGGACATAACAGTGTGGTATTGGGTCACCCGATATCCACGAGTTTTTCGCAGGTTAACGGTTGATCAATGGACCCCCGGATTTTCGAGGTGTCACAAAATGGGCTGCCTTGACCCGAACCCAATTGGCCCACAGGCCTATTCAGGACGGGTCAAACAACATGGGTGCTATTCAAGCCTTTATTTTATGACCCGAGCCCTCACCAGAATTTTGAGCCAAATCCTCTACAACCATTAGGTATTATATTCTCATCTCTAAGCATATTAGCCAAATCAACTTCTATAATGGCCGTGACCACAGGTGCAAAAGATGCTCTTTAGGAACAATCTATTTCGATAGGAGAGTTTCTCGAAATTTCTTGGTAATGACGAGGACACAATGTAGGCCCACGAACATGGCATGCCTAGGATCACCATAGTTAGAAATAATGCAATAATGGAAATTGTCGGTTATTGTGATTTGGAATCCATCATGATTCTGACGGAATTAGCTACGATCCGCGAACAGGAACTCAAGATCTTCTCCCCTATCCCAGCCCGATTCGGCTCTTGGCCTAATGAGATTGCCACTCACGAGAGGAGAGTTTTCTCCCCAGATACGGATGTGAATCAGAATGTATCATTAGGGTTAGGGAGGGACTTGAGCACTATTTATAGAGTCTTCGACCACGGGCCCTCTCATTCTGAGCTGGGCGTGCTACATTGCCTGCTTGACCCGTATTAGGCGATTAGAATCCATATATCTCACCTTTATTAGACCAAACTAATTCAGTTAATTTCAATCCATATAGCCCACATTAAAGATTCGTTTCTCACTTGGGGCGTATTAATTGAAACATAGCCCAATGTGCGCACCCTCATATTGGTCTAGAGATTATTCTTAATAGTCAATCCCATCCCATAAAGTCTCGAACACCGAATCATGGCGGTACTTGACCGGTCTGAACTTTTTCCTTTATAGTCATGTACTTGACCTCCATATGCTTAGACCCCTTGAGACCTCTGTTGTTGTTAACAAACAACATTGCAGAGTTATTATCACAATACAACTGTATGGGCCTATCCACAAAATCAAATACGGTCAACTCCTTAATGAGGTTTGAATAGAATTGCACGAGTAAGCGGCGGAAAAGCATGCTACAAACTCAGCTTGCATGGTAGAGGATGCTATTGATTTACATTTCTCCTTTTCCGTGATCATACCTCCTGCTTCAACAAGATGTAACTATTGTTGACTTCTTTTCATCGACGGCCGACCAAAGTGCGAATCAGAATACCCGACTAGGCATGGAGTCTGAACATGTTTGTAAATCAGCATATAGTCTTTTGTTCTCTTTAAGTACCTCATGTATTCTTAGCGGCAACTTGATGATCGTGTCACGGATTTGGCGATATACGCCTAGAAGTCACATTGCGAAAGGCAATATGGGACTAGTACAGTAGGCATACCATAATACTCCCGAGTGCACTGGCATAAGGTACATTCTTCATTTTGGGCTTTCCGAATGCGGAATGAGGACATTGTGACGGACTCAACATCACCTTATGAGGCCCGGGAACGTTCTGACACATTGTGCATGTTGAATCTTGCTAAAGTCGATCCAACATATGTCCTGCGAGATAAACCTAATAGTCCGATACTTGATTCCTATGAATCTTAATGCCCGAGACAAGACGCCTCACCGGGAGCCACTTCATATCAAAGTTCTTTGACAACATCAGCTTTGTCTCATCGGTAAACCAAGGTCACTTTGCTTGCAAGCGAGGATATCATCCACACGCAAAGTATAAGGAAAATGAATTTCCTCCACTTGACACTTCTGGAGTATATACATTGATCTACTTTGTTCTCAACAAAACCATATGAAGTAACAACACTATGAAATTTTAAGTACCATTGTCTAGAAGCTTGCTTGAGACCATAAATAGACTTTTTCAGTCTACATACAAGCGTACCTGAATCATTTGCCTCAAAACCTTCGGGTTGCATCATATAGACTTCTTCATTAAGGTCTCCATTGAGAAAGGCAATTTTAACATCCATCTGGTGTAACTCCATATCGAAATGAGCAACTAATGCCATGATTACTCTGAAAGAATCTTTAGAAAGGCGGAGGGAAAAGGTTGCTTCTTAGTCTACTCCTTCTCTACGAGTGAAACCTTTGGCTACAGTCGGCTTTAAACTTCTCAATCTTTCCTTTAGGGTCCTTTTAGTCTTATACACCTGGCCCCACAACCAATGGGTCTATGACCTTCGGGTAATTCGACAAGTTCCCAAACTCCATTATGCCTCATAGTTGAATTTCATCTCTCATTGCATCCGACCTCTGATTCATTTGAGATGAAGTCTGACTTCATAAGTCATTGGATCGGCCGAGCGAATATCGTAGTCTTGCTCTCCTATAGACTAAATAGTCGGGTGGTGTAGCTGATCGTCTCTCCTAATGGATCTCGCTACTGGGTAGCAATAGCCACATCACACTTTGAGCCTTGATATGAACTTCATTGGGAATTTATCTCGACTAACGGGATCCCGAACCTCAGCGGGTTGATATGGTGTCTTGAGTCTCCCACATTATCTTGTATGGGAGTAGATAAAGATGCCATATCACCCACCCATTACTATTATCCTCAATAGTGCGTGGCATTTACTTTCTTCGGCCACATCAAGCTCGAAAACTTGGGCATGCGTGATTCCACAATTCTTGTGCCTCATTGGGATTATAGAGGCAGGTATCGCCGAATCATTAGGAGTAAGATAAAGTAACAGAATTGGTTCTTGAGTCAAACTTACTTAATGTTGGATTATACAGCTTCATACTTGGGACATCCCCAAACCCATAAGATGGTTTAAGCTAGGCTTACGCCTAGTCCATAACTCAAAAGGAGTCAACGGAACAGCTTTTGTAGGTACACGATTTAGAATGTACAAAGTTGTTTTCAAAGCTTCACCCCACAGAAAACCAGGTAAATTTGTCCTACTAATCATACTCCTTACCATTTCCATAAGAGTGCGATTGTGCCTTTCGGCTACACCATTTTACTTTCGGGACTTGGGCATAGTAGTGAGCCAGCATCCCGAGAATCCTCTAAGTATTTGGCAAATGGCCTTAAGGCATCGCATCGCCATGCTTACCATATCTTGTCCACCTACGGTCCGATCTAACAACCTTTATGACTTTTCCCAGCTGTTTCTCGAGCTTCAATCAGAAAAATCTTGAACTTGTCAAGGGCTACGGCCTTTTCTTTAATGAAATACAGAGATAACCATATCGAAATAGTCATCAATAAATGTGATGAAATAAAGAAGAATTTCTACACAAGGTTGCCGTATAAGGTCCATATATCGATGTGAATGACCTCCAACGAGTCGGAGCAGTTTGCGAGTTTTCTTTCTTATCTTGGTCATTTTACCTCCTACAGCCCAGGTCGCATGTCTCTAAGTCATTTTTAAGAGCAAGCAGGATGTTAGTCTTTATTAGCTTTTCTACTCTATCCTTAGAGATATGGCCAAGTCGTTTATGCCACAATGCATAAGACTATTCCTTAGGTAATGGTCTCTTAGAAACAACCTTTTTAAATGATATGCGCGACGTATATGTCATTGGAGATAAACCACGATCTGTGCAAATCCGTTGGACATATACTTGACACCCGACCTTATTTGAATGAAACAAGAAATAACATTGCTCTTGATTTCAAAGAGTAGTCATACTTGTCAGACACGATCACGGAAACTAAGTTCCGTCTAAATGAAGGTACATAAAAAGTGTCTTTCAACATTAATCTAAAACCAGAGTCTAGAATCAAGATTACATCTCCCACAAACACAACATCAACTTTCTCGTTGTTTCCCATAGTGAGTCTTGATTCATCCTCATTTGGGTTCCTCCGGTTTATGAATCCCCGTAGGCTCACGTTTGGACAACCAAGCTTTAAACTTTGCACAATCCTTCTTTATGTGACCTTTCTTCTTACAAAAGCTGTTGGTCACCATCCCTTTTGAATGTCTTTTTGGACCCATATTGTCAGTTAATGAAGTGGTGTCATGAGTACCTTTATGATGCGATTCTGGACTTCTTATTTTCCTTTTGTGGGAACTAGAAACATAAGGCCATATGCCCTTTTTCCTTGTTAAGTTTCTCTTCCTGCGCCACCACCCTTGCTATCAAGTCATTAATTGACCAAGTAAATCTTGGGAATTGTAATTTGTGTGTCCCCAAAATCGGGTGGGAAGGGTGTTTGGGAGCTTGATGCACAATGCAAGCATCAGGAATGGAAACATTAAGAGCTTGAAGCTTTGTCTTTAGGTCTACCATCCTAAGGATATAATCTCTAACCCCAGCAGTACCATCATACTTTATGTTGAAGAGCTTTTGAAGAAGTGTACCAATCTCAGCATTAGATGAAATGCGGTTTCTAGCCTCTAAAGTGCCATCATTTCCTTAAGCGATCTGATCGGTTGGTAAAACCACTTTTTAAGTGTTCTTGAATGGATTTCTTCATTGTCAATAAGCAAATCCTATTGCTCTTTTCCCAGGCAGCATAGTCCGTTTTCTCAGCTTCAATACTGGTGGCCGTGATATCTGCCGGCTTATCTTTTGTAAGAGCAATGTGAACATCCGCCAGCTCCATTCCAAATAGAAAATCCTCTTTCCATTTCTTAAAGTTCAATCCAGTAAGGACCTCAATTGAAATGGAATTGTCGTTTACAGAAAAAGTGATTGGAAAACATACAAACAATCTGTTCCGACATCATGTGAATACTTACTCTGAGAATTACATACATCATCACATAATCACTGGGCGAAAAATATGACGTAGGTTGTACACTCTGCATGGCGGCCATGAACATATTCTAATCTTCGTGAAATCACCACCTTTGGGTGATGAACCACTAAGATCGATCATTTTCTCAAGCACATGCTATCATGTACCCCTCATGAACTAACACAAGATCACCTCCTTTAGGAGTATGATCATGTAACGAGACATCCCACCACAATATGAGGCCCGTGTTTCTCAAACCAGTCAAAGTGTGCCGCACGGTGGTCCCTGCTTGATTGAATCCTTGAAAATCTCTCATACCAGGGGATATAAAGCTTTTTATGTATCGCGTTAAATTATATATATATGTAATGCCCAGGCAAGAAAAAACGAGGCGTATGTCTTTTTACATTACATGTCATGCTAATTATCTTTATTCAATTCATTAATAGACAATTCAAAAGTAATTAATTCATTACCTTAATGAAAAGGCGTTATGAGAAATAATAATGGTAATTCAAATAGTAATTAATTAATTACCTTAATAAAGCGTTATGAAAATAATAATGAGGGCCGGGTCAAAATCCGAGTCAGCCGGATTCGGGCCTCAATGACGTCAGCATGACGTCATCAAGCGGTTACCGGCGTCGAGAGAGCGGCCCGGTTGAGCGGCTGCGCGTGGCCGTTCTGTAGATTGCACCTAGTGCGGCGTGTAGGCGCGTGGTGGCGTCCGACCTCCTCGACGTGCCACCCATCGATATTCGTCTCGACAGTAGATTAATATGTAATAAAATTTAACTTTCATCACATTAAAAAAATTCCGGTGGACAAAAACCTCTCAAACAAAACCTAATCCGCATGTTTCGGTTCTAAACTATGGTGAGCTCACGATACCATATGTAGGCCGAACATGGCATGCTGAATCACCATGGTTAGAAGAGCAGAAACACAATAACGGAGAGAATTGCAATCAGGTCCGTACACGATTTAAGATCCCATCATGCTTTAAAGCGGAATTAACGACGATCATGGTATGAACTCAATATCTTCTCCCCATCCGCCGTTAAAACAACGGCCTAATGAGATTGCCGCTCACAAGAGGAGAGTTTTATAGATACAGATGTAGTGAGAATGTGTATCGTTAAGGTTAGGGAAGAACTGGCCCATTTATTCGTCAACCGACCACGGGCCCTCATTGCAGTAGGACCGTACTCGACCCACTAGTCGACCCATATTAGGTGATTAAAGTCCATATATCTCATCTTTATTAGACCAAACTAATTCAGTTAATTTCAATTCATATAGCCCACATTAAGAAATTCTTACAACCAATGCATGCAGGATGTTTTCCCTTTCATTTTTACACCTTGGGCAGATATCCTCTTGGGAGATATGCTTCATTTTCAGGTTCCACAACGATGGAAACACCCTAGAACATGCACGCCACAGGAAGTTCTTGATTTTTGGAGGGATATTAAGGACCTAAAATTTCCTCCAAATTTCAACTGCTTGGTTTGTTCTACCCTCTTGACAAGTTTCACGAAACCGGTGGTAGCCACTCTTGACCGTGTACACACCCTTTAACTCCAAACTCCATTGCCATTGATCTTGCACAGGTGTGAGGGTGAGAGGGATTTGTTGGATGAGAGATCTGTCCCTGCTAGTGAAGAGGTCCCTCCAAATATATGTATCCCAAGTGGAGCTCGTCTCATCTATTATAGAATTTACTGTTGTTGTACACTCCAATCCTTCAGCAATGGGTGATTCAATGTACGGGTTCTGAAGATCTGGAAGTCAAGGTTCCGACCATATATTCACTTGGTGTCCTCTTCCAATTCTCCATCTAGCGCCACTACAAATAATTTCCCGTGCCGCCATAATGCTACGCCATATGTAGCTCGGGTTAGACTTAATGCTAGCATTTAGAAAAGAGGTCGTTGGGTAATACCTGGCTTTATATACACGTGCTGCAAGTGAAGTTGGGTTCAAAAGGAGTCTCCTCCACCCTTGTTTGGCAACGGGAGCTAAATTGAACTCATGAATTTTCCGGAAACCCATGTCTCCACTATTCTTGCTTGTGCACAATTTACCCCAAGAGGACCAGCATATGCCTTGCTTCTTTGCGTGGTTTCTGCCCTCACCATAATGAATTCATCATCCTCTCGATCTCTTCACAGAGGGTACTTGGAAGAAGAATAACACTTATCACATAGGATGGAATGACTTGGATGACTGATTTAAGTAGGATCTCATTACCAGTCTTTGACAGAAATTTTTTGTTCCAATTTTGGAGCCTGCTTCGAATTTTTTATTTTATGTAAGAGAAGATTGCCTTTTTGTTCCTTCCTATTTGAACCGGAAGCCTCAGATATTTCCCATGATGGGGCTCTTAGGACATAGCTAAGCAGTCACTGATAGCATGTTTCATGGCTTAATGAACATTTGCACTGAAAGATAAGATCGACTTTTCAAAGTTTATCCGTTGTCCCGAGGCTTATTCATACTGTAGCAAGCATCTTTTCACATGGTGACACTCTTGTAAATTTGTTCTGAAAAATAAATACGAGTCATCAACAAAAAATAGATGTGAAATTACAAGGGCTCCCCTTGCCACCTTATGTCCTTGAATTAATCCTTGACTTTCAAGGGCTTGGAGAGAATTTGACAACCCACCCTCCTGCATACGAAATAAATAAGTAATATTTATAATTCTATTATATTATTAATCTAGTATTTACCATTATCATCGTATTTGTAAGAAAGTAAATAAAACAACTTTATTGTGTTTGTATTTATGGCAAAGTAAATAGAATATCACATTATCTTTGTATTTGTATTAGTTAGTTGATAAGGTATTTCTATTATTACTAATTTTGTTTCTGAATGTTATTGACTTATTATGGATAAAAAAAATAAACAAATAAATAATCCAACCAAAAAAGCCAATTTTCTGAGTTATTAAGATTAATTGATGTGTATCTAATTAAAACCCTACCCGTCTCTTTTTTTCTCTAATCTAATTCTTTTTAGTTCATTTTTCTTAAGCAATGAGGAATGATTTTTTCGCACAATTCTTAAATTGAAATAACTAATCTACAACTCTTTCTACCATTTTTTTTTCAATAAAATAGTTTTTTTCACAAAAATCTGATTTTTAATATGGTTTTCGTATATTTGTTGTCGGCTTATGCGACGTGTAGTTTGTGTCGTCATCTTAGTACTACATATTGGTTTTTATTGTCTTATTGCAGTGCTTCCTTATGCGTAGGTGATTCAAACGGTAAAACAAATTCGATTAGACAAAGATATTAAGTCAAATCATGGTTGTCGATATATTTTAGAACTCGAGTCATATGTATTTTAGTCATTTTAAAAATATCATTGTGCTATTAACTTCGATGTTACGTCACCCTCTAGAGTTTTTAGCGAATTTGATAATGTGTTTCTATCGAACTTATTACTAGTCTGAATCAATAAAATTATTATTCTTAAAAAAAAAAAGATTAATTGATGTTTGATTAAAAAAAAAGGATTAATTGATATTGCCCATCATACCTAATTCAAATGATAGAATATTTACGATTAAAACATGCATAATGTGACACCCCAAACCCCAGGGGTCATTTATGTATATTTATTATTAAATTTTTTAGTATTATTTCGCAAAAAAAAAAAAGCTTCGATGCAACCCCTGACCAGGTAATTCCGATTTAACTCAAAACCTACAGTGCTATTCAAGGCTTTTTCTTTGCATTTCCACTTCAATACCCTTGTGATTTCTCACTTCATTGATCTTTTTATCTAAAAACTACGAGAACACCAACAAACTTACATAAACTTCATCAAATTGTAGTAAACATAAACACTTGCAGTTTTAATTACAATTTCGTTACATTTAGGTACAAGCGAGTTTCTCGGTACATCGAGAAAAATTTGGATACATTCCAGGTGTTCTACAAAATATTTACGAAAAATTTGTTTCTAAGCTTCCTCCACCTCTCGAGGTTCAATAAGCCTTACTCTCTTTGGTGTATACTCCGGTACTTGAAAATTTAGTTTTTTCCACGATGGATGAGCTACGCCGGCGAGGAGAATTTTCCTCTGAGGCTACTCCCCACCCTAAGTACACATGTAATGCCATGTTCTCAATTTCACATACATTCACATAAAATATACAGAAAATCTATATGAATGTCATATGCCAAATCTCATGCCTCGAGTTCTCACCGATTTCTTCACACATGCATTTTTCCATGTATAATAAAATCATTTCTAAAACAAAATATTTTTGTTTTAGCTCCCGTGAAGGTTAGTTAGACAGACTCCGATAAAATTTTGGGCCACCCTCCGATATTTTTCCATTTGAATGGGGACTCGGAGTAATAATGTGGACTACCCTCAGATATTCATTTTGGGTGAGGACTCGTAATAATTTTGGTGGTGGACAACCTTCCAGAAATTAATATTTTGGACATTATACAAATTTAATTCATTCAAAATCATGTTATTATGCCCTCACACCCAATTTTTTTCATGATGTCCCAGTGCACGTACAGTAAATGCCACTACATAAAAATCTCATGTTTCATACCAAAATAAAACTACATACAACATATATATCATTTTATGCTTTATCTTAAGCATCATGTTAATCATTAACATGCATGCACATATCAACAATATATATTCACACGTGCATGTTTTTCATTCAAACAATAATACCAAGTGATGTTTTCTTTAGTCACAAAAACCAAATTTAGCCATGTTTTCATGCAATGATAATACCCCAAAGCGATATTTCTTAATCTAAAACCCAAAAATTTATGCATGTTAGTCATGCAAGCAACCATCTATGGCCCAGTATTTCTTCAACCTAAACGAAAATTTTTGCATATTTTTCATTAAACTATAATGCCAAAGTGATGTTTTTCTTCAATCTGAAGCCCATGAAATTCTGCATGTTTTTTCATACGAAGCAATAATACTCAAAGCGATATTTCCTTTGTCTAAAACCCGAAAAATTCTAAGTAGTCATCTGAAGCAACATACATAGCCCAGTATTTCTTGAGTCTAAAACCCGAAAATTTTGCATGTTTTTCATTCAAACTATAATGTTACCAAACTGATGTTTTTCTTCAATCTAAAAGCCAGAAAATCACGCATGTTAGTCATACAAAATCAACCATACATAAGTGATATCTCTTGGTCCAAAACCGAAAAGTTTGCATGTTTTTCATTCAAACTATAATACCAAGCGATATTTCTTCAATCAAAACCGAGAAAGTCACATATTAGTCATGCAAATCAACCATTTCAGTTTTAATCCTCACATAAATCGGTTTCAACACGGCCATTTCAGTTTAATTCTCATATATAAATCAGTTTCCATGGCCATTTCAGTTTAAATAAATCAGTTTCAACAAGGCCATTTCCATATTTTAATCCTCTCATAAATCAGTTTCAACAAGGCCATTTCCAGATTTTAATTCTCATTTAAACCAGTTTTCAACAAGGCCATTTCCAGATTTAAATAAAATCGGAGTTTCATAAGGCCATTTCGATTTTAATCTGTAAAATGGATAAACAAAACAATTCTAACATCAGCAGTTTCTACTGAAAGCGGTATTCTATCGACTCAACGCATGGATTAACCTTCCACATCATCAAACAACTCTTAGACAAGATATAACCATGGTAGGAGAAGTCCCCTACTTGTTGGAGTCTGGATCGAGCAATTTCTTTGAACTCCACGGCACCGTGAACCGGAAAATCTTACCTTTGGTTCTCTTTGTCTTGCTTTCTACTTCTTCCTGCTTTCCTTCCCCTTCTTTTCTTTCTTTTCTCTCATTTCTTTTTTTTCCCTCAGAACTTGAGCACTCTTTCTCCCTTCTCCTTTTTCCGGACAGTTTAGGTTTAAGTCCTTCGTCTAAGTCTCTTGACACTAACTTTCCACTTGTCTCTAACCCACTTTTCTTCCCACTAAATTCTCATGCAAAGCCTATCGAACACACAGCATCCACTAACATTTACCTCATTTAAGACCACTTTCTCTCTGAACCACGTAGCCTACTGCATGTATCCATGTGGTGTAGACTTCATACCCTGTCATTTGTTCATTTTGTCAATTTGCCGAATACGTGCAAATCTCATTGTCTAGGTCTGTGAAATTTGAATGTGTACACAGATTTCGTGAGACAGACTCGTGGCGTCAGGTATGCGTCATCAGAGATCCCAGCAATTTCCTAGGTTGCCATTTGTGTCTATCGTTCATTTCTTCGAGTCTCACATCCTCCGTCAGCAAAGAAGTTAGATCACGAAATTCACACACATATATATACATTGAACACATGCGCACCGACGATTTAAAACGTGTGGTGGAAGCGCTACCTTCCGGGTCGAGCGAGAAGGGATAATTGACGCGGATGGTGTCCTCGCGCTCCCATGTCTCCTCCTCAACTCCTCGGTGCTACCACAACACCTTTACAAGACTCACGGTCTTGCCACGCAAAACTTGCTCTCGGCTATCCATGATACGCACTGGTCCCTCCTCGAAGGTCCCATCCGCATCAACAACGAGCTCGCCCCAATCCACTATATGAGTTGGATGCAGGTGTACTTAGAACATGAGGCGTGAGATACCTCATGAGCGCTTTCGACAAACTCGTGACCGTACCACTAGCCGTCGCAGCGCGCCCACGGCGAGTACCTCGAGGTCGATGTACCTCGGTGGCCAGCTTCCCTGTTTGCGAATCCGATCCTCCTCTCTTGGTACAGCCCGAATATTTTGTGATCACCGCCTTGAACTAGAAGTCGTCGTGCGTATCTCCGGCGTAACTCTTAAGCTCTGGCGGTAGGGAGGCGGCAGGATCATACCCACCTTCTGCGGGGTTATCTCTACAATCAAATGCGGACCCGGTGATGGAGCTTTCTCACTCTGTCCAACATATCGGTGATTGACATGGCCTCCCGTAGAGCCTCATAGGGCGCCATCTAAATACTATCTTGATAATTGTTATTGTAGGCGAACTTTACCAAGGGCAAGTGCTCCTCCCAGCTACCCTTGAGATCCAGGACGCATGCTCGTAGCATATCCTCTTCGTCTGTATAGTGCGCTCACGATTGATAATACGTAAAGGGATGAAGCGGTACTCATCACGGCGGTTGTGTCCCGTAGCCTTACGAAACTCTTCGAGAGCGGCGTAAACCAGGATCCGTCCGATCTTATGGAAGCGGCACTCCATGCTGGCCGTACTATCTCGTATATCTGACTGCGCGAAATTCCTCCGATTAGCGAAGGTCATCATAAAAGTACAAAATGTGTCGACTTGGTGAGTCGATCCTTTATAACCACACTGCATCGTGCTTTGCGATGTCGTGGCAAGTGAGTCACAAAGTCCAGCCGTGATGTGCTCCCAGCTTCCCGCTCAGCTATCTCGATGGTGGGTAGCCTGGCGGCCTCTGGTACTCGGTCTTGACCTGGCGGCCGCGTGAGACACCCGTCCCGGACAAAATCCACGACATGCCTCTTCGTCTCATCGGTGAAATGCTCTTGGCGACAATGGTCATGATACATCTTAAGTGCCACTGGATGCCTGCACGGTAGTCGCGGGAAGCGATGGAACTCCACGAGGATCTCCTCCCTCAAATCCGTCCATTTGGGGACCATGACCCCTCCACTTATATAGAAGACTACTATACGTGTGGATGGCCCGATAACTGTCCGTTATATCTTTGATGTGCTGGAACCACTGATGGATGCTAGTTTCGTCTTGCACGGGACTCTTGTCGCTCCCCTTTCGATGGGGCAGCGTAGCCATCCATACTTCCAGTACCACAGGCACACTCATCGTCACTGCCGATCTGAACTACCCCATTTATCAGAGCATCGCCACTCAGAAGCTTCTCTTCTTGATTACTCCTGTGACTTTGGCCTAATGTATCAGCCTACATTGCCTTCTTGGGATGGTAATCTGAAGTGGAAGTCGTAATCTTCGAAAACTCCATCCCTACGGCGCGCGTGTTGAGTTCATTGCATGATGTATTTCAAACACGTAATTAAAGAAAACACCTCGGCTACTCACCACCTTAGTGAGTAGCGCAAAATCTTTAGAGATGAACTCGAGTAAGCTCCGTATCATGCGTGGGGGTAGTGCGCTCGTGATTCTTCGAAGCTGCGAGAACCGTAAAGCCCTGACCTTCGATTTGCAGCCGAGAACGCGGTCACATCGCCCGAGCATCGCGATTACCTTTGTGTACCTCACGTCCCCCTTTCACGGACTATTGAATGAAAATTTGAAGTAAGCCTCCTCTTGATTCTTGAGCGGCTCGCTCACATGAGTCATCCGAAATACCAGGCTTGACACTCGCCGAGATTGATCTTGTCATAGAAGCGCTGGCCGGGAGAAATCCTGTATAAACCTCTGTAATACCACTTCAATCCCAAAAACTACGTATCTCGGTGACCGGTCTCTCGACTCATCATAGCCTCGACCTTCCACGGGTCCGCGACACGCTGCGACACCACGTGTCCCGAAACCCACCTCGACAAGCGAAACCGTACTTCTTTGAACTTGGCATACAAGCTGAAGATCCCTCGAAAGTTGTAGTATGATTCTCAGTGATCCTCATGCTCACTTAGGCGGGAGTAGATCGGGGATGTCATGTGAGGAACCACCACAAATTGATCTAAATAGAGTTGGAACACCTGACCGCCCGAGGTCGCCAGATATCGTTGGTGCATTTGTCAATCAAAGGGCATCAGTAAACTCAAAGTGCCCATCTGGCGTCACGAGCGTCTTGGGATGCATGCGTTGGTGCATTTGTCGATCAAAGGGCATCGCCGTAAACTCAAAGTGCCCGTCTGGCGTCCTGACGGCTGTCTTAAGGGATGCATGCCTCCTAACTCTCAAGTTGATAGTAACCGGTCGAAGGTCTATCTTAGGTAGATTAACGCCCCCCTCAAGCGATCAAACAAGTCATCAATCCTCGATGTGAATCACGATTCTTGATCGTAGCCTATTCAGCTATACCTTAATCAGTACGCGATCGAAGGTCTTATCCGCTTCTTCTTCGCAAATAGAACGAGCGCCCCATGGTAGTGCTCGATCTAATGAACCCTTGCCCGATAACTCAATAATACGGACCTTGTGACTCACGCAACTCGTGGCGCCATCCTATGTGGAGCATAGAAATGGCGGCGATGCGGTGTAGCTCAATCGCAGTCATCCCTCTCAATGAGAAGGTAATCCGGGTAGCTCATCCGGAAAAACATCCTCGTACTCGCATACTGCAGGATCAAGTCTGTCTCTCGTCCTCTAAGGTAAAATTTGGTAGCCAACCCATCAAGCTGCCAGTGCCATACAGCGTCATACACGGCACAGGGTAAAGCATCGTCGTGTCCTGAAAGTAACACAGTCTGAGTCGAGTGTAGGCGTGCTTCCTGCACTCACAATCAATAACTACTCGGTGTGTAAATCGACGGTCCATCCCCAGATAGCGTCAAATTCCGTCATATCATAACCCTCGAGGTCGATCTGAGTAGAATCACGAGATCTCTAACTTCGCAACCTCACGACAAATCATATCCACACTCACCACAGTCCACACAAGGGGAGAACTCACATGCATCGAGCTCTTCGAGGTCTCAACCTCTGGCTTCAATTCTCTCACACATGATCACGTGATGAATGAATCACGATGCACCAGAATCAAATAATATCCTCGCCCATAGGCGAGATAGTAGCTATACCTGTAAAGATTGGTCGTCCATTGCATTTCGGTCCCTCGATGGTGCGATGGCGTAGAAAGCGCCCTGAGTCCCAAAGTCCGATCTGTGAGCCAATCCTCGACCTCGACCCATACTGGCCTCGGCCGTGCGTGTAGCGGAAGGTGCTTGTCTGCGACACCTTGGGAGGATGAAGTCTTTGGTTTCCTTTGGCCCTTGCCAGGGGTGAAGGAACATATTGCATCATGCATGTCGGTGATAATTTGGGGCCAGGCGTCCCATGGCCTGCGTCCACATACGAGGGCATTCGCCTCCTTATGTCAGTGATTCGCCGATGGTAACATGTGGTCGGCTCGGAGGCCCCGGCTAGGAGTTAAGTGCGGCCTTAGCCTGATAGTCGCGACCACATCCTTGAAACCCTCGTGAGCCAGGCCTTCGGCTTCTTTCCTGAACGGGAAGAAGTCTGGCTCTCCTTCCTCTTGCCACCAGTACTGGCATCTTGGATGCTCCGTGCGTTCTCTATCTCTCGCTCAATAATCAAGGTTGTACTGACCATCGAGTCCATGTCTTGTAGGTTATGTTCTCTGATCTTGCCGGATGAACAATTTCGTACGTCCTCGAACCTCTTGACTTTGGCGGCGTCATTGGCGTATAATCGTCCCGAAGCGTGCCAACTGCAGATTTAGCTACGTACTCGAGTGCGATCGCCGTCCCCATTCGACTCAAGGAACTCCTAGGGCCTTAGCATGCTCTATGAAGAAATAGGAAAATACTTCCCCGTAGATAGTCCCGAAAATCATCCCGTATCATAGTCTCAGGTCACGGAAGTGACCCCTCCCATCGGTCAGGACTCACCTCAGTTGGAATGAAACCAGCGTAATCAAAGTGGCATCGAGAGTGATCTCCATAGTGGAGAATCCTCTCAATCGTGAACCAGTAATTCGGATGCATGGGTCCCGCCATCCGTGAAGCGATTGGAGAATGGTGTGCCTTGAACCTCTGAAGGTTACTAGCACCTCAGTGACCTCTGCATTTTGCGGCCCGGCTGTGCTGGTTGTGGCTATCCTTGACACCCATGGCCTCTATGAAGGCTGGCGATAAAAAAATAGGCGGTGGTCGATATGCGCCGAGTGAACTGACCTCACGCCCACACATCCTCTACTGAGTCGACGACAAGTTTAGAATCATTTTAGGTAATCATTTATTGCTTTTATCTTGAGCCAATAATAAACTTAATATCCGAACCATCAGATTCGTTTCCGAACCCCAAGATTACGTTCCTCGACCCTAGTGTTCGCATTTCCTATATACATCTACCGCGCATATAATTCACGTAATTTCTTTGATCACGCACATACCATCAAAGCATAAACGAGCCTATGATGCATCTTGCATGATCTAATCTATCCGTGGACTCTAGGTAACTTCCTACCTAGACCTTGATACCAAACTATGATGCGGATATCAATTTCAGGAGCACTAAGTAATTCTAACTAGGCTAGACTTTGAGCTATACCCCAGTGCCATGATGCTCTTATGCCTTAATGACCATGGCACAAGCTTGGAATCCCTCGAATACAGTACTCATGTAATACATGCTCACGTGTCCTATCTTTTGTGACACCCAAACCACAGGGAGTCATTTATGTATATTTATTATTAAAATATTTAGTATTATTTCGCAAAAAAAAAAGCTTCGATGTAACCTAGAATTCGGTTGCAACCGACGATGGTATGGTTCTGACTCAGAAACTATGGTAGCCTATTCTAAGGCTTTTCGCATTTTTACCTTCAGTTGCAGCATGATTTCTCACTTCGGTGATCTTTTTATCCTAAAAACTACGAACTTGCAATGAACTTACATAAACTTCATCAAATTGTATTAAACATAAACACTTAGTTTAATTACAATTTCGTTACATTGGAAATCTGGCGAAGTTTCTCCCAGTACATCGAAAAGTGAATCTGATCCAGTGTTAAAATATTTCTAAAGTTGTTTTTAGCTTTCTCCGCCTCTAGGTTTCAATAGGCACCCTCTCTTGGTGTATCTCGATTTTGAAAATTTGGTTTTTTTTTCCACGTGAGGTGAGCTACGCATAGTAGAGAAATTTTCCTATGAGGGCTACTCCCCACCTAAGTGCACATGTAATGCCATGTTCGCAATTTCACATACATTCACATAAAATATACAAAAAATCTATATGAATGTCATCGCCGAATCTCATGCCGCTCTCGAGTCCTCATCTATTTCTTCACACATGCATTTTTCCATGTATAATAAAATCATTTCTAAAACAAAAGATTTTTGTTTTAGCTCTCACGAAGGTTAGTTGGACAGACTCCGATAAAATGTTGGACCACCCTCCGATACTTTTCATTTGGACGGATTTCAGATAATGTGGACTACCACTCAATGTTCATTTTGGTGAGACTCAGATAATTTGGTGGACAGCCTTAAAAATTAATATTTTGGACAGCCCTCAAAATTTAATTCATTCAAAATCCATGTTATGCACTCACCCGATTTTTCATGATGTCTGTGCACATGCGATGCTAATGCCACTACATACAAAAATCTCATGTTTCATGCATAATAAAAACTACATACAACATATATATCATTTATGCTTTTATCATAAGCATCAGCCCAATCATTAACATGCACATATCATGTATATTCACACGTGCATGTTTTTCATTCCAAACATAATAATACCCAATGATGTTTTTTCTTTAATTAAAGCCCGAAATTTACGCATATTTTTCATGCAACGATAATACCCCCAGCGATATTTCATAAATCTAAAACCCAAGAAATTTATGCATGTTAGTCATGCAAGCAATATACACCAAACTGATATTTCTTGAGTCTAAACTGAAATTTTGCATATTTTTCATTCAAACTATAATGCCAATGATGTTTTCTTGATCTAAAACCCACTGAAGTGCATGTTTTTCATGCAAGCATGTCTCAAAAATGATATTTCCTTTGTCTAAAACCCAAAATTCTACATGGTAGTCATGCAAGCAACCATACACCAAGCGATATTTCTTCAGTCTAAAACCCGAGAAAATTTTGCATGTTTTCATTCAAACTATAATACCCAGCGATGTTTTCTTGATCTAAAAACCCGAGAAAATCTGCATATTAGTCATGCCAAATCAACCATACACCAAGGCGATATCTCTTGAGTCTAAAACCCATAAAGTTTTGCATGTTTTCATTCAAACTATAATACCAAGCGATGTTTTACTTTAGTCTAAAAACCCCGAGAAAGTCACGCATGTTAGTCATGCAAATCAACCATTCTAGATTTTAATCCTCCATAAATCAGTTTCAACGAGTCATTTCAGTTTTAATTCTCATATAAATCGATTTTCAACAAGGCCATTTCGATTTAAATAAATCCCAGTTTCAACAAGGCCATTTCGATTTTAATCCTTATAAATCAAGACCATTTCGATTTTAATCCTCTGTAATTAGTTTCATAGGCCATTTCCATATTTTAATTCTCATATAAACAGTTTTCATGAAGGCCTTCAGTTTAAATAAATCAGTTCAACGAGGCCATTTCAGTTTAAATAAATTAGTTTCTGGCAGAACATCTCCGATTTTAATCACGTAAAATGATTCAGCAAAACAATTCTAATATCAACGTTTACGCTGGCTAACATTATAAAGCTCAACATGGTTAGCATTTGTCATCAAACAACTCATAGACAGATAACACTGTTGGAGAAAGTCCCTACTTGTTGGAGTACGAGATGAAACATTCTTGAACTCAGCACTACGTGAACGAAGGAGAAAATCATGCCTTTGGTTCTCTTTGTCTTGCTTTCTCCTTCTTCCTTTCCTTCCCTTCTTTCTTTCTTTTCCTGCCCTTTCTTTTCCCTTAGAACTTGAGCACTCTTTCTCCCTTCTCCTTTTTCCACCGGACCAGTTTGGTTTAGAGAGCATCTTCATCCTAAGTCTCTTGACACCTAAATTTCCACTTGTCTCTTAACCCACTTTTCTTCCCACTAAATTCCTCATGCAAAGCCTATCCAAGACACCTAGCATCCACTAACATTTACCCTCATGCAAGACCACTTTCTCTAGACACGTAGCCTACCTGCATGTATCCATGTGGTGTGGGACTTCATGCCACTTGTCATTTGTTCATTTGTCCAATTTGCTTTGAAATACGTGCAAATCTCGACTGTCTCGGAATACGGCGTAATTTTAATGTGTATCTAGATTTCGCGAGACGAACTCATGGCGCCAATCCTATGCGTCATAAGAGATCTAGTGAATTTCCTAGGATTTTTGCCATACGCAATACATCGTTCATTCTTAGAATTCTGCACGCCAGGATAAAGGAGAAGGGGAGTCCCCAGTGTCCATTTCGATGTTGACAATTTATTACTTTGAAACTTTTATTAAAAAAAAATAAAAGATTAATTATTATTATTTTTTTACATTTATCAACTTTGTATTATATTGCAGTATTATGATATTAAAAAATATCCTCACGTAATGGGACACAGACTCCTTTGTGTCTGAGCAACTCTCGATACGAGTTGCCAAAAATGGGGTGCCAAATGCCATTTCGTACAGATCATATTTTGGCACCCTTAACATTTTTGCTCAATGGTAGGTACCAAGAGCAGAGGTGCCATTTAATAATTAAATGTTTTTATTAAAAAATATAATTAAAACCCCCGCAGTTATATTTTAGGTATATTTTTCATAACGATCGTAATTCGACGGATATATTTGTATAGTAACAATTTCAAGATTTTGTTTTAATTTAGAACATTTAATTTAATTTCAAATTTCAAATTTCAAATATTATCGTAAATTTCAGATGCAAATTTCAACCGTGAAATTCAAATTTGAAATTTTAACCGCCAAAATAAAATTTAAAAAAAAATTATAATTAAATACATAAATATGATAATTTTTCTCATGTTTTCATCCATCTATCTTACTTTTTCTCTTCCCGAGTTTCCGATATCTACGTTTTTCTCTTTATTACTTATCCTTTAAATATTCGTTCATAAAGTGATATGAATCGTTTTCCTAATATTTTAGGAGAGATCCTCGATATTGAAGAAGAAGATAATGATGAGGATTTGGATGTGTTGTATCTTTTAGTACAGAAGGTCGAGAAGGTTTAGTCGGAATGGCTAAGAGAAGAGCATCGTGGTTAAGATTAGGCCACTTGGAAACGGATTAATAAGTGTAGGGTTGGAAGGTCGCGAAAGACTCTATCGTGACTATTTTGCACCCCTTGTGTATATATGAAAGTTTTTTTCGAGGAGTTCGAGATAGGTCGTCCTCTTTTCTTAGTTGTAAATGAGGTTGGAACAATATGATCCATGCTTCATTCGAAGAAACGAGATGCGTTGGAGTTCTCGGTTTGTCATCCCTTCAAAATATAGCAATTTGTATAAATTCTTGCCTCGAGACAGGATCGTGGATGAATACATCGAGTGGGCTGCGGCCATAGAGTACAGAAGGTTTGTGAAAATTTGTTGTGCAATGTTTGCTGACCATTACGAGGTCACCAAATGATATCGATATTGCTCGATTGCTACAAGCGGGAACAAACGTGAAACTCACGGCATGTTAGGGAGTATTGATTGCACTTCATTAGAGTGGAAAAGGTGTCCCTCTGCGTAAACAAGGTATGTATCTTTGGTGTTCATCGGGCCAACAATCATTTTAAAAGTGGCGTCTCGAGATCTTTGGATATAGCATGCATTCTTTGGTCTACAGTTTATTGAATGACATAAATGTTAGATAGGTCCCTGTTTTTACATTATTAGCAAATGGTCATGCCTCCTCCGATTCTTCTCTGGTCGCAGTCCGCCACGGTATAGAGAATGAGATATTATCCCTAGTTGATGGTATTTATCAGGCGAGTGACATTTGTAAACAGTTCCTGTCCTGTGAGTTTGAAGAAAAACATTTGCTAAACATAAGAGTCAAGCGATAAAAGATGTAGAAAGCGGGCATTTGAGGTACTTGACCCGTTTTGCAATTGTGCGTGGACCGGCCGCGTTTTGGGATGAAGAAACACTTGCGGATATTAGCAAGGCGTGCATAATAATCGTAATATAGTGCGTTGAGGGCGAAGGAGATGTGAAGTAGCGATGAACTTTGATGGTGATACAAATCACGCTGTACAAGTGTCACATGCGTATACACGGAAGTGAAGACTTCATGCGAGCTTCGTATCGGATCGAGACGATTATTCGCCGTTTCTCAGCTGCGATCGAGGATCTTGTCGAGCATTTGTAATAGCGACATGGCGACTAATAACCTCTATCAATTTCAAGTTGAAGTTGTATTTTCAATTCCAATTTCAATTTCATGTTGTATTTCAATTCCAATTTCAATTTCATGTTGTATTTTAATTCTCAATTTCAATTTCATGTTGTATTTTAATTTCAATTCCAATTTCATGTTGTATTTTCAATTCCAATTTCAATTTCAAAAGTTATATTTTAGTCAATTGCAACATAATAATAAATAATGACTACAAATTAAAAAATAATAACAACATAATAAATAACAACTAAAAATTAAAACCCAGCTTTTTCATAACCTTTATCTTGAGTTATTCCAATATATTACGAAGTGGGTATGCAGTGAAGTATCGGTTTCATGATTTTCATCTCATTTGCGTTTAAATTTCTTCATATTTTGTCTTCTTGATTTAGCTGTTTGATGTTGCTCGATGGCCCATCTCGCGACGGCGTAAATTTTGTGCCCCACCGCTCGACTTTTTTGTGGTTCCCTTCATTCTTTCATTCCGGTGGTGATGATCGTCTTTCAGCATTGGTTTACTTCTCTTTTGTTTTTAAGTTGTTTCTTGAAGCCTTTCTTGCCCCGATAGCCTATCGAGGTTGGGAGTGGACGAGGGTTCAGTGTCATCCCCTAAATATGGAGTTGAATAGCGAGTTCAACGTAGGTTGGTCGGCGGGACTACCGGGTTGAATGAGTTTTCTTCTCTTATTACTTTGGTCAAATTACCGGTGGTCCATTTTAGCTCCATTTTCAATATATTCAACAATGCTCATCTTGAAATGGTTTTCGATAATCTTAACAAACATTTCTTTTGCTTCATCAACGACATTTATATGAAGTATTCAGTTAATAGTTTCAAATATCAAATCATACTAGTGTCTAATTTAAAAGTTTATATCTTTACGTTATTTTCTTGAATTGTATCCACTTTGTGAGTCTTTCAATTTGGTATAAGCCCAGCCAAATAATTCTTTTGCATTGCATTCTCTCCAGGTCAACGACTTTTAATAGAAGATTGAGAACAGCTCTTCTTGATTACCTGTAAAAGTTAAGTATTTATGATTAACCTTAAAATCGTGTGCTTAACATTCGTTTCCCAATAAGCGCATCTTTGCTCGTAAGCCACGCGGAACCTGATTATTTATCTTGCCTGCAGAGAAATTCTTTGTCACTGCGATTTTCTCTCAATCTTGGAAACGGCTTCATTTTGCAAAGCGGCAATCTTTGTGAGATCACTACAAATAGTAATAAATTATATAAATGCGGGTAATAGTTAAGCTAAGCAAATCGGGTTAAAGAACCATCATATTGCAAATCCATCTACAAAAATAAAAATAAAAATTATAATCAATTTAAAAAATGAGCAATTTATAACGTATACAAATAAATCTATCAATTATAAAATTTATAATCAATTTAAATAATGAACAATTTATCAATTAAAAAATTATCAATTTATCAATTTAAATTTAAAAATTCAATTTGTCATCCTAAAAGAATAGGCAATTTATCAATTGAATATAATCAATTAAAAGAATGACAATTTATAACATATACAAATCAATCTACCAATTGCATAAAATTTAAAATCAATTTAAGAATAGACTTAATTTATTTAATTCTGAAATTATCAATTTATCAATTTAAATTTAAAAAATCAATTTGTCAATTTAAAGAATGAGCAATTTATCAATTAAAAAAATTATAATCAATTTAAAAAATAAGCAATTTATAAAATATACAAATCAATTTACCAATTATAAAACCTATTTCTAATGAATGTAAAGAATTAATAATATAACAAGATTGATTTAAAAATCAAAATTTTATAATTTAGGAGAGGCAACTCATACCCGTCCTCTTCCCCTTCTTTCTTCCTCTTCCCTTCCTCTTCCCCTGTTTCTTCCTCTTCCTCCAAACGGCGTTATAACGCTTTGGCAAAGAGTTTGACTATAACTCTTGAATCTTGTGAATGAGTTGATTCGGGGAAGTTGAGATTAATGGGTTTTTATGGCCTTTGAGCAAGGATTTTAGGTTTATCGTTTCTTTACTAAATTACATAATTTTATAGGGTTTGAAATGGAATATAGCCAGATGAGGCTGGATTGTCAAGCGATGGCGTGGCCAGTATTTCGTCCACGATCTTCTCTCTCCAAAGGTCTGAAATATGGCGGCGTATTTCGGATGGCGTTTTGCCGCATCGATGCGATCTCTCATTAGAGCTGATTTTGGTTTGGTCGCGGTTTGTGAGTTAGAAGATAATGCGCGATAGCGACTCAGTTAGGTGCTCACAATAATGACTCAACCTGTGCTCCTATTTTTCTTATAAGCTCTTATCCACGTAGGATAGATCTTATTGGCAAGATTAATTGACTTTAAGTCATTAAAAATGAAAGGATTTGAAAACCTATCAAAAAAATAAATCAAACGATTTGATAATGGGTTTTTCGGTTTTTATTCATTTATAAATTATTATACCCATCATTTTGAAGCTTTTGAAAAAGATGAAACCAACATTGAAACGGCGTCGTTCAAGGGCTTAATGTTGACCCTACCATATCAAGACACCAGATTTCTCATCGGAGGACATACATTTTGCTTCCCTGCACAGATTGCCGGCGATCAACCCAGAGTTCCGGCCAGTGTTCGGTTGTGAATCTTGGCAGCTCTATCGACAGAGATCATGGCTACCGATGCTTTTCCCCCTGTCGTAGCTGCGCAGATCAATTATTTGCTTTCTCATTCACCTCTTTCCATTAAGGTGACACTCAAAATCCCGATTATCCCTTTTGATTGCAGAAGATTTTCAGGAAAAATAGAAGAGTATTGTTTCGGAGTTCATTTCTTTTCCTCGGGTTTTCTAGGCAACCAAACGTGGGATATATGTATATATGTGGTTTTAGCTACGGTAGAAATTAGGGTTTGGTTGCTGAGAATGGGGGCATAGGACAAGAAAATTGAAGTCCTAGAACTTCTACTTCAACTCAAATCTCTTGCAGGATCCTCAGTTTGCATTTTCGCTCGTGTTTTCTCGTCACTCAAATGGAAGTTATGTGCTAGTTAATTAATTGAATAGCTGAGTTTATGTCTAGTGAACGTGAGGCTTTCGTTATCTAGTTCAGAATATCTAAGGATAAAAGATGATAGGCTTACATATTCTCTATCTTTTTCAGATTGATCAGATGTGGGCGGGTTGCAAGTACTCTGGTTTGCTGGATCGCTTCTCCTTGCTCATTCCCTTCTGTTTAGATTACATCAAATGTCTGTCACATTTTTTTTTGTTGTTTGTTTTTGCCTCTGCTATTCATTTTCCCTTTATTCCCACTGGTTTAAAACTGGGGTTTTTGTTATAGGGGATGTCATATATAATGCGCAGTGTCCATTGGCTGCTCCAGATATCATTTTTGGACCTGAAGATGAAAATTTTCATCCATTTTGTGTGACTGGTGATGAAGGGGATTTTAAATTGCCAAAGAACGCTTTGTCTGATTGGAACAGCAAAGACCCTTCACGGTTACTGACTCTCATTCATGAACTGAGGTTAGGGTTTTCCTTCAGTATTCTATATTGAGCCTCATTTGAGTAATTATAACTGAGTGATAATTTTGTTCCCAAGCAGACTCAAATCTGTATACGTCCTGTATATGCTAGCTGGGTTGTCCTTTCGGCTCCTTTTTTGCTTAATATATCTATCTGTTTTTACCTATGAAAAAGATCATTTTGTTTTATAGGGATCTATACATGTTCTATCAGAAGAAGCACATCGGAGAAGTTGATGATGATAGACTGAAATTTGAAGTTAGCACAATTTTATCAAGGGAGGTAAGAATTTGAATCATTTCTATATTTTATGCATTTTCTTGGAAGTGTGGATTTTAAGACTGGTCAATTTTGTTATGGTTTGTAAGTTTCTGTTCATATGCCTAGAAATGTGCACTGAAATTAGTGCTACATTATCTTGTGAAGTAATGCCTTGCTGCCAGGGAGTGTACAATTTTTTTGCTGATTTAAATTTGCAGATATTCAGGCCAAATTGTCAAGGCATGAAGCAAAGATGAAAAATGAAAAAAACTGGTTTAGAAACCAACAATAAATGGAAATTACATGATTTGAAGCAATGTATGTTTTACCTTGGGAGTTTTAACAATGCAATCTAATAAGGATGATGGAAAAAGAACATGAGGATCTTGCTTGTGATGCAGATAGTGAATCTGGGGTTCTTAGGTACACTTGAGATTATTGGTCAAATTTTGTATCATGCATTTCAACCTGTTCACTGTCTTTTCCACCTTGGTAGGAGCAATTGAGATGGATATGGTGGCATACTGTGGCTAGAATAGTAAGGAGCTCTGGACGCAAGTTCTTTTGTATTGTCCAGATGCTAATTCTTTATTGAAGAAAGATATTTAATGTGAAAAGACCAAAATGTTGACAGGGAATGAAACTCATTGTAATTTAAGAAATTAAATTTCAGGTTATCACGGATTACAAATCTGAACCATTCGTCACATCCTCTCACTCTATAATCTTTATATGAGAAATAAATAAGAGGGAAAGGAGACTGCAGAGTATGGGAGTATGTATGGATCGCCTGATAATATGTAATAGTTTTGGAAATCTTGCTAGAACCTATGTTTTTAACACAGGTTGAAATTTTAACAGGTGGTTTGCTAGTTCACGGTCAACCAATTCCTACCACTTGATACCTGCATAAAAGAAAAAGAGGGAGAGATAGACAGTTATGGTTTTTTTTCCCTGATGAGATTCTGGATAATAAACTAATGAAAATTGAGAAGATGAATCCATAAAAGTCTGCTGGGTACCTAGCAATGAGATTGTGATTTATATATTTTTACATGTTTTTGTTATTAGATTCCTAAAGTAGGTGCCTAAAATTATATGCACTCATATATTATATGATGCAATAATGTTAGTTTGTGTGTTGATTATCTTTATTCCCATAAACATGTCACAGGGAATTGAAATGTACATGAGTTCAGGTGTTGAAAAGGTACTCCTTAAGAAGAATGTCACATTTTTTTAGCTGATTCCATAAGCTTATTGAATTATTGCTACTTTTCTACATAGTTTTGATTACACTAGTAGTTTCTATGCCTCTTAATTTTAGTGTAGCCAGAGGAAGTAAAATTCGCAGTGCCTCTTTTGGACATGAATATAAATAAAATGGTATTTGGTTGCAACTGGAGACATCAGCAGAAGATATTCTTACAGGTTTCATTTCCTTCTTCTTCCCCTTCCCCTTCATCCTCATCTTTATTTTTTATTTTCTTATCTGTATTGAATTCAAGTGGATTCTGTGAGATGTGTAGGTTATATTTCCTGTTGCAAGAAAATATGTGTCTGCCCCCCCTTCAGCTCCACGTTTAAAATTAGTATCTTCTCCTGAACTGAAGGCTCTATTTTCTATTGAAGATGTCAAGCTTCCTCCATGGTTGGATGGGATGTGAGTAATCATATGTTATTGTGTCTTCATAGGTTCTTATTACAAGGGATGCACTAGTTTATATTGACTTATCATATTTATTGTTTTTCTTTTTCTCCTTAGGTGCATGGCTGAATATCTTCCCAATCTGGAAGAAACACTTGCAGGACTGGTAAGACGTAATCTTTTTTTATTTGGTGTCCAATTGTTCTTTTCGTCTGGTGATGGCTCAATCAATGTTTCGTATGTCAATTACTTGTACTTAGCTTGGCTCTTATTTTTCAGATCTTGGATGCAGTTTCATTAATTGATGTAAGAAGACGCTTTATTGAGGCATTGGCACCTGCGTTTGGAAGGCCATTAGAAGCTGATGCGGTATGGATTCTAGACTTTTTGTTCAGTGATTTGGGGACACATACACGACTGTAAAGTTTCCACACAAAAACGGGTTGGTGGCTAAGGCAACTCCTCAAAGTTTAGAAAAAAAACATAACTATATGTTTTATATGAGATCCTAGTCTATGGATGATGCTCTTCTTCGATGACTAAGGTGTAAGAACTGTGGTAGAAAAGAAGAAAGCGAGCAAAAAAGGGCCATTTATATGTGAAGCATATGAAAAAGGGAAAGGGGAATTAAAAAACTGAATCCCAGTAATCCATAAAATTTGTTGGTCACTAACAAGTTGGCAAATCTATAAAGTTCTATTGTTTCAATCATCCTAGTAGCTCCAAGTATGAGGCAGTTGTTCAAACTCTCTTAATCTGCCTATCCCTGGCAGATATCACTATTCTTCATCAAATGAGATAGGGTAGGGTATACGGATTCATTCAAAAGTGGAGAAGAATAGCCTGCTGCCTATGACAATTTTACAATGAATGAAAAGTTGGAGCAATCTTGCTTCTCTACCAGTGCTTTCAAAGGCGTTTTCTAGGCGCGCCTTGATGCGCGCCTTAGGGCGAGGCGTTGAGAAAACGCCTTAAGGCGTATCAAAGCGACGGTGGTAGCGTAAGCCTTTGTCGGTGAAAGCGTGTTCGGCGCGCTTTGGCGCGCCTTTCACATGAGAATATATCGTCACGCTATTTGGGTAGTTTATTTGTGGCCTTTAGAAAGGGCAAAAAAAAACCCTAAAACAAGCGATTATCAATTTCGGCCCTTTCACGATTTATGGCGATTCTGCTTGGAAGAACTTCTCAAACTGCGATCTCATCGGCTATCTTGAGGTATGTTCGACCCTCTCTTAACCTATCTCTTGACTCTTCATCTCTCCACTTCATCTCATCGATTTGCGCACCCAGATTCTGCTCCTCATTGCCCAGAGACCCCCACACACCGTCACCCTTTCGGTAAGCAGGCCAGAGCCCACCTTCTTGGGACCCATCTTCAGGACTCCCAGCCCCCAGACCCTTTGATCAGTCCCCCCTCCCCCCTCCCCTTTGTGTGGGACTCCCCCTTACGGGCCCCACCCCATACTGCTCTGTTTTTAATTTTTTTATTTTATTTTAAGTTAAAGTTTGGACTCATCCATCTACTGCTCCTATTTTTATCTTTAATTTATTTTTATTTAAGTCATGTTTTCTTCATTTTGACCAAAATCATCTTCTATTTTTGCCATCCATTTTTTTTTCTTTTAAAGTATAACGGCAATTTGGGCTCATATTAATTAATTAAACTAATTAATTTCTAATTTATTTTTAATTTCCTCTATAAAATATTAGTTTTAAAATTTAAACCAATTAAATTCTAAATTTCATTTTTTAAATTCCTCTTAAAAATATTAGCTTTTTAAAATTTAAACGAATTAAATTCTGAATTTTATTTTTAAATTCCTCTTAAAAAAGTATTGGCTTTTTTAGATTTAAACTAATTAAATTCAGAATTTCATTTTTAAATTCCTTTCAATTATGACTTTGTTATGGTTTTCTGTGAAAGTAGTGAACTAGTATGCTTTTTAATAATTTCAATGAATTATTTTCATATTATTTTTTTATTTATGCTATTTTATTTTATATATTTTAAAATATTAATTAATTATATATTGTGATGCTCAAAAACTTCCTTACCTCCGCCTCGAGGCTTACGCCTCGCCTCACAAACACAAAAACGCCTCGCATTACGCTTTCGCCTTTTAAAACTTTGTTCTCTACAAATGGTTTTTTTTTTCTTTTGATAGGCAAACCAACAAAATATATTGATAGAAAAAGGGAGAACCCAAGTATATTGGAGGTATACTAAAGTCTCCAAAAAGCCAAAAAACAAAAAGCAAAAGCATGGGAAAAAACACATCTTAACTTCTCAAGGAATGATATGTCTCCCTTATTCTTGAATTTCTGTTAATCAAGTGGTCTACTGTCATTTCTTACCTTCATCCATGTAAGTAAAGGGCACTTTCAGTGGTATCAATGGATACCCCATTAATTGCCAAGACGATAATGTGAAAGAATGCCATTCGTACTTTGAACTTGTCATAGGACACAACTGCCCTAATTTTCCAATAATGTATGTGTTGGACCCAAACTTTTCAAGCTTACATGATCACTTACACAAGTATCCTTTTCCACTGCAATTCCCAGAAATCCTGGAACTTTAAGAGATAAATGCCCACACCAATATGATCCCAATCTGTTGTTTTATTGATTGGCTGAGAGGCTTGTAAGGGCTGGTGATATTGTTTTTGTTTATTTCCTTCTCCCATACGAGTGAGTTTTTTTGGTTTTCATTGGGTGTCTCCTTATTTCTAATACATGCTCCATTCTTAGTTATTAAAAAGAAAATGATCCCAATCTTGCATAGTAGCCTTTCCTTCACCCAAAGATACAAGTCACTTATATTACCAACAACATACCATCCAATGAAAGCCAATTTTTTTCCATGGAAATAAGTTGTACGTTTGAGAATTCTTAATTGGCTGCTACAAATAGCACCAAAGGATGGAATAAAGGATCATCCCTTACCTACACCAAAGAATTGATAGTGACCCTCAAATATCACATAACAGAATAGAAGTAGAATGCAATAGAGACAAAGATAGGGAGCATACCTACTTAAAATGATGAAAGAATGACCTGTTTTGAATAGATTTTTTTTCTCTTATAAGTCAATAAAAGTGTATATTAGTGCTAAAATAGTGGTTTGGCCATTGGAGGTTTTACTTGGGTTTTAAATTCAGGGTCTCGTGGGATTAGTCGAGGTGCACGGAAGCTGGTTCAGACATCCACAGTTATAAAAAAAGAAAAAGATATAAACATTCAGCCCCTCATTATTGAACCCCTAAAAGATGTCAAAAACGATGCACAAAAAACAAACCTATCCTCAAGAGAGTTCACCCAAACAATGAAACTAATAACATTGAAGGACCATCCTTTGTAAGCAATTTAGTTTCCGATTAAAGAAAGTAAACAAAAGAGCCTTTAACCTTTGGATGGATAGCACATTGTCTTCCAAAGTGACTATTATTTGCCTTCCAAACTGTCCATTAAACAAACGCATGAGGGCTTTGCTGTATTAACTTTCTTTTTTTTATACATTTTAACCACAAAGGACTCATTCCATCCCAAGAGTCTTTCCCTAACCAAGGAAGGAATCATCCATGAAAGTCCAAAAAGAGGGTAGAACAATTGCCACAAAGACCTTGTCTTTACAAAATGGAGAAGTGATTGATGGATTCCTCATGCCTTCGATGAAGATAACATTTTTTTTTTATAGGTAAATGTTTTTTTTTTTCTTTTTCTTGTCCACATTAGGACTCAAACGTAGAACCTCCTATAACCCCATCCAATCCTATTACCGCTTCTTAACTTGGTCTATAGTTAGAACCTTTCTTGTTGTCGCTTCCCAAATAAAAAAACTTACTTTTGGTTTTGTCACACACACACACACACACACTCACACTCCAAATGAGCTGCATAGGAAAAGGAGATGAAGATCCCAACTGTAGGATTGTTAGCTAGGGAAAGGAAAATGGTGGTTTGGGAATTAGAAGGCTTGATCTCTTAAACAGAGCTTGACTTGGAAAGTGGGCCTGGAGATTTGCAATGGAGGATAACTCTATCTGGAAATTGTGTATTAAATCTAAGTACGGTACCAAGGAAGGGGGGTGGTTCTCTTCTTTACCCAAAGGAAACCATGGTGTTGGTCTTTGGAAGACTATTGCTAAAGAATCTTATTAGTTAAAGAAAGCCCGTGTGTTCATTCTAGGGGATGGTAGGAAGATCAGATTTTGGAAAGACTCTTGGTGCAGTAGTCAACCCCTTTGTGTTGCTTTCCCTGGTCTCTACAACATTGCTGCCAATAAAGGGGCTAAGGTTGCTGATTTATGGGTGAGACTAGGTGGTGAAGGTGCTTGGGATCCAAAGTTACTAAGATCTTTTAATGATTGGGGGTTGGATGCAATCCAGGAGTTCATTGGTTTGACTAGCAACAACAAAATTTCTTCTTTGGAAAAGGATAAAATGATTTGGAAGGGAGATGACTCAGGTTGTTTCACTGTAAAGGGCTATTTTAATCATTTGGAAGGAGGCTTCCTTGTAAAGTTCCTTATAAAATGCCGTGCAACTCTCTTATCCCTTCAAAAGTTGGTTTTTTTGCCTAAGAGGGGTGGTGGGGCAGGTTCTCACCTCAACTCGGCTAAAGAAAAGAGGTTTCCATTTAGCTAGCAAGTGCCCTTTCTGTGGGAGGGAGGAAGAAGAGTTGAAACATATTCTAATCCACTGTCCTGCAATTTGGGGGCAGTGGACTGATCTTCTTTCGGCTTTTGGGGTTTCTTGGACTTGCCCTTTCCTTGTTAAAGATCTTATCTAAAGTTGGATGCACTTCCCAGTTAGGAAAAAAGCTAAGGCTATTTGGAGGGCAGCTCCTCTTCTTTTGTTTTTGGCAATTTGGAAAGAAAGGAATAGAATTATCTTTGAAGATGCTACTTTTTCTTCTCAAAGATTGAAACTTTATGTTATCCGTTCTCTCTTTGCTAGGGCTGGTCTCATTCCTAAGGCGGATATCTCTTTTGTTAGATTGCTTTTGTATAGATTCTATGGCTATGCCTAGTGTATAGTCTTTTTGGGCTGGTTTGTATGTCTCTTCCTTTCTCCTTGCCTCTTTTTGTTGGTCCTAGGTGCCTCTCTTGTTCACTCTCTTTTTTTATCAATATACTGCTTTTTATTGATCCAAAAAAAAAAAAAAAAAAATCCCAACTGTAGGGCTTTGTAGAGAGACCTGACAAAAAATTCACCACTCTTCATCTCCATCCACTACACCCTATCCTCAACCAGACTCACTCTCTTCCAACTCAGACAAAACAGAAGGCTTTCCACATCATTCAGCTCCCAACCATTAAAAGATTTAGAGAAAAGAGGGCTCCAACTTCCTCCACCTTCTGAGAAATTCCATATAACCTTTGCCCAAGCCTCCTTAGAAGCATCTAAAACAAACAAAGAAGGAAAAGAATCACACAAAGGTTTAGTCCCATACCATAACTGATTACTGATTAGGTGCCACAACTTTCTAATATCTTTCCATAATACCATACCCCTCTTTTACTTTATTAGAACACCCACCACCTTGGTCCTCCCCATACTTTCTCCTAATTACTTGATTCCAAAAGACTCCTTTCTCATTCACTAAACACCAACTCCATTTGTAAATAGAGAGCCTTATTGAGAATGGAAAGACTACTAAACCCCGATCCCTCTTTTCTTTATTTAAGCAGATAGTTGCCAACCTTAATAATGAGGTTTTTGCTCTAAAGCTCCACCTCCCAAAAGGAAATTCCTTTGAATCTGCTCAAGCTTCAATCTAACTATCCATAGTGAATAGAGTAGGAGCATCAAATAAATCAGCAAGTTTGATAAGTGCTTGGTATCTAGGTGATTCTCCCTCCCTTGGTTGTCTCTTCAATATGGCCAATCTCTTGTCAATCCTCTCTTCTACTCCATCACATGCTGCCATAGACTTGAAAGGAGCACTTGATGGTGGTCCCAAGTAAGTGGAGGGTAAAGTTTCCACCTTATAGCCCAACTCTAAAGCCAACTCCTCCATATAATCCACACTCCCCATTGGAATTAGCTTGCTGTTATCTAAGTTAACTCTCAACCCCCCAGATGGTTCCTAACCATATAAGAAGCCAAGATAGAAATGTCATCTAATCCTGAGAAGCCTTGTAAAAACTAAAGTATCATTTGCAAACAAGAGAGAACAGATTGAAATGAATCAAATCCTCACTGTTGAACTTAGAACTTGTCAGTTTGTAGTCAAAATTACTGTACAACTGAGATACCCAGGAACGACGAGTGATTGGATCCTATTTTGCATTCCTAATAAACGATTATGGTACACTTGATTCCATGCTTTTTATTTTTATTTTTAATAAGGGCCAGCTTGCGCGCACCTCTACTAATCTCACGGGACCTTGAAGTTAACGGCTGGGTAAAACCTCTACACCTTGAGGGGGCACTTGATTCCATGCTCTTTGTGGATAAATAAAGTTAAATTTTCAATTAGTGTCCAATGGGCAAGTGTTAATGACAATTAGCAGTAAGGCCTATCAAAAAAAAAAAAAAAAGGACAATTATCAGTAAGGAGAAACTCTTGGCATTATTTATTTGTTTGGGTAGTACAATGTGTAACAGTGTCTGAAACATTGCATTGTTTGCCAGGTGTTTTGCAGAAAAGCTACATTTCTTGCTGCATCTGGAGTGTTTACATTTCTGGTATGATATTTAACTTCACACTAACATTCTATGTATGAAAGATCATTAATATACATCCCAACACGTTCCTCTGATAGCTGAAATTTTCATGATGTCAATTCGATGCCTGCTGGGGAACCTTAGAAATCGTCTTGTCATTTGTTTGGCGATTGGCACATGATGTTTTCACTTTTGGTGCTTGTACATTCATATAATGCATTTATAATCTCCATCAATGTGGCTGACAGAAGAAGTGAAATTAATGTACGCATTGCATCCTACAGCCATGGAACCTTGCAAGTTTAAGGATGCTATTTAAAAAAGTAGGTCAGAGTATGTTTGATATCATATTTGAGGTTGTCTTAGTATTCATTCCAGAGTTCTCTTTTGGATATTCATATATGCCTTCTAGCAACTAGTTATGCTCCTTAATCTTTTTGCTTATCGCTATTATGTTTTGTCTTTTCTATTTCTGTGTACTGTTTTCTGGATCGTTTTAATCATCTTTGAAGTCATTATGAGTTCATATTTTTTGTAACGTTCCTTCACTTTCTTTGCTGCCCTGAAGTTCTTTCAATTGGAATTGCCTCTGATTTGCTTACTTTCCAGATTTGATCTTAGCCAAAGAACATGCTTCTGCAATTGGATTAAGACATTATAATGTATCTGCATAATTTCTAATTATGCAGAGGGGAGGATTGACTATCATGGTGATTGGTGAAGACTGATGAGTTACCTGGATTTTATTTTCTAGTCTTATGTGGATTGTGATTGCTTTGAGATAACTTAAAAAATATTTTGGTTTTCTAGTACTTTCCTTTGTCTAAATGTCTTTCAGTTACTTTTGTTTCAGATTGGTGTTACTGCACATATTATTCCATGTGCCAGTAGTTTATATTCTGTTTATAGTTTTTCATTTACTTTTACATATTGACAAATTTTTGTGGTTGATTGTGCTGTAGTGCCTTCTTCTTTCAACCTCCAGTTAAACTTGCTTTTTCAAACCAGCTTTGTTGCTTTTGAGTTCTATGGTAATGATTTTTTTTCTATCTAAATCTACAGAATTATGGCTTTTTCTATAATTGTCTGTATATTTTCATGTGAAAAATGAGAATTTTCAATCCTAGCCTCACGGATTCTTATTATCATGAGAGCTAGTGGGATTATATTACCCAACTTGATGCCTATATGGTGTCCATATATACTATTAACCTTTGCCTTTTACCATAAAAGGGAGGCTGATTCTTTAGTAGTTTGAACTGTTGCTGTGCAAATGCACTTAATCTTTACAGATGGATGGAGAAAAAATAGTTCACCAAACCGGAAGGGTTTGTGGGAGGTTTTAGGTTCAAGTTCCAATGGAGACAAAAATTTAACTATAAAAAAAATTAAAAATAGTTCACAAAATGCACCCGATTAACAAGTGTCACCTTCATGAGATAGCTTTCTTTTGTAACCTGATCAAAATACCTTCTCACATTTGACAACTAAATATAAGAGGATGTAAATAAAACTTTCTTTTTATTGTTTCATAGAAAATTATCTCTAGAGCTAGAGTCAGACAGATAGTCTGCGATCCCTTTTCTTGGGTGAGCATGATTGAGCTGGTATGTAGTTTTCATTTGAAGATGCAAGTTATGATTTACATTTCTGTTCAGGTTACCTTTGAATTTTTCATCTCAACTGTCTGGAAGTCTGTAGATCAGCTTGGATATAAAATGTTTAATTGCCTTTGTATATTTCTTTGTTTTTTCTTTTCTTTTCTTTTTTCCCTTTCTCTTCTCTTTTAAAGTTGCTCTACCATGCCTCTGTTGACTACACCACTATTTTAATGATGCTTATACCTCTCAATGTCAAAACTGATTGATTGATGTCATATAAAGCATTATTAGTTCTTTCTACAATGTGCCTCAAAATAATGAAGCAAATCATTGGGGCTAACTTGTATTTTTTGTGCCTATCATTCATCAGGCTACTTTCTTGTAATTTTGCAGCATTTCAATTCCCAAGGTGCACCAATCAGATCACATCTTTTATCAGAGTATCCATGGAGTCCTAGATGGGAACCATCACAAATGGTTGAGCGAATCTTGTAAGGCACTTCCCTTTTTTTTCTCGTTTTTTTTTTTTTTTAGTTTTCAAGTTACTTTCACAAAGTTAATTCCATCATTAAAATGCTTGGCAGTGAGTTTCTGGTGGAGGAATGTTTGAACTTCAAAAAATACTGCACCGAGACTCAACTTCAGCAGCAGTAAATGCAGTGACTTCGCTTGTGATGTTACTTCTGCCACCCTATATAGTATGGCAATCGTGTAGTGTAAAGTTGGCTTCAACATATTTTACTTTTTGTTGTTTCTTTTCTTATGACTGAATAATATCTCCGGATTGAAATGATTTCCCCTCATGAGTTTGGCTGGGAAAGTGAAGGGCTGAAATTATAACCTATTGTAGCTGTGGGCACATTTCCTTTTTTTCTTTTTCAGGTTTATTACTAGGAAAAGGGAAAAGGTTGCGATGCATATCGGCAATGGTCGCTCGACCCATTTTGGCCCACATGTCAAAATCGGACGGCGACTACTCTATTTCATTCTACGGCTACCAACACAATCTGTGTTCTCATGAGTCAAGTGTACAAAACCAGCACGTTAACTTTAGTAAGCTTTTTTCGGCATTCGCCCCATCCTACTCCTAATTCGCATAATGTACATGTTTAAACGGGTTTGGAAAAAATTTTTGAAACCTGAATCGGGTTTGGTTTATTTCTTGTTGCCCCGCCCTGCTAGCCCCGTTAACGGTCTGTTTATCTCAAAACTCCCTTTCTAAATCTATGACTTTCCTACTAGGTCTTTTGGGCTTTTTTTATGGCGGAAATTTTAGGGAGAGATCTATCACTTTTCCTTTTAGGGCTTTTTTTTCTGTGAAAATTTTGATTTTTTTCTTGAGGGCACGAAGAAGCTCTTCGGCAGAGGAATCAACACCCAAACTCACTGCCCTCTCAACATCACTACCGCCATTGTCAATGGCAAAAGAGTGCTCAAACAGAAAGGACAAGCAGTGAAGACCTCAAAGCCAATCTCCAGAATCGGTGGTGATAAAGAGAGAAGAGTACCAATGGAGAGAGTAAAAATCGATTGATATAGAGAAAGATCGAGATTCAAAGAGAGAGTGAGAGAGCATGTTCAAGGGTTGAGAGATCGAGATTGAGAGAGGGAAGAGGACATTCGGGGGGAGTCGGATCATGGCGGTCTGGGATGAGTTTGTAATTTTGTTTTGTATCGTCACCCTTTCCTGCTCCCGTCCTCTCCTGTTGCTATCCCTAACCAAAACAAAATGATAATTTTGTTTTTTTTTTATCAATTTTCAAATAAATATAAACAATATATAAACATTTAATAATAATTAATACATAAAATGCTTGAATCTAAATAATATAATAATAAACAAACTGTTGTAATATAAATAAAATATGGAGAAGGAGATGGAGAAGAAAACTTAGGATGATCTTTATTCCGCTCTCGATGCGCCTCATTTATACGCTTTATAAATTTGCAAGATCAAAGCCATGGTTAAAACCAAAGCGACCTTCATACCCATTTCAGCCATTCATTAAAATATTTATAACACTTCCTCGAATGACCATAACATCAACACGCCTCAATAAACCTTATTGTGAAAAAAAAAACCCACTTAGACAAAAAACCTAGCCATGAAAAATATATTATTTATTTTAAGATAACTGTCATTTAAAACTCTACAGAAAAACCCGATGGACAAACCTAGTAAAGGAAAAAGTACAAGACACCTCAGTATTCCGCACTCCCCCACGTCAGAATATCTCACTCGAGATTCGAGCCCCTTATTCCAATTCTACGTATAAATTTCTTTAATGTCGCAAGAGAATGCCTTAGTCGAATAAACTGCGATTATCACTGACCCGATTTGTTGTATATCAACTTCATCATTAGTCTTTGGTCACTGAAATGGAACTTAAAAAATACTGCTCGGGTTCGGGTCTCCTTGATGTGTATCCGCCTCAGCCATATGAATACACAAGGCTGTATTATCTCATATATAATGATGTTGTTGTGCTCAAATAAGAGAAGACCACTAATCACGAATACGTCGAATCACTGATTCAACCACGTGCACCCCCGCTTGCCTCTCATGTATCGCTTAATAGCTCAATCACTCGGCAGTCACACCATGGTCGCTTGGCAAACTCAAAGAGACAAAGAAGACGCCCACAAGTAAATACATATCCCGATCATGGATCGAGCCTTATGAGGATCCGAAGCAGATCCCGCACCTGCAGATAAACTCTTGCGTAACTCGGTTCAATTTTGGAATAAAAGAGTCTCTCTATATCACTGCTCCACAAAGGTATCTCTAACAAATGTTTTACTCCGCTCCAATGCCTAGCAGTAGGCGCTGAGCTTATAATCTTTGCAAGTAAGTTCACCGAAAAGCGCTTACGTCCTGGCCTCATATTAAATTTTGGTGTAAAGATACATTAATAGCTCCAATCGCACTTAAGATTATGATTTCCTTAATTCGTATGAGTTTCTCATTCTCTTCTTTAGATCTAAATGGGTCTTTTATCCACTTATTGGATCTTATAACCATAGGGGAGTTAAGGATGGGCTTTGTCCATGTAAAAGCTACAGACTTTTCAAGTGTATGTTGATTGATGGACAAAATGTCACTGTAACACTGTTGATCCAGGCGAGACAATATCTAGTCTTACTCTGCATCTTCTATCTCAAATTCCTTTAAATAATTAGCAGCTTTCTAAGCCCTCAGTGGGTCCCTATTAGATTCAAATCATCCACACAGACCACATAATTGTCAAACTCCACTTTATGTTTTCGATAAATACACATGGGCGATTGAATTATTTACATATCCTCTTTCAATAAGTATGTACCAAACGATCAGACCACATTCGACCGTATTGTTTGAAATTCCATACAAAGGATCGTTGCAACTTTATTGAATTATATACCACGCGCTTTGAAAATTTTACTCATGCAACGAACTGCGATTCTACGTATATTGCCACTATCTACTGATCCATACAAATATATCACGATAACATCCATCAAATGATTTCTAAATCTTCCGAACTGCTTAAATGTATTAAATATCTAAAGGACAGATCCATTACTAGTGAATATGTCTCCCTCATAGTCAATACTCTGGTCTTTTGTGAAAACCTTGTGCAACAAGGTGAGCTTTATATCATACGATTTCATTTTTTCATTTCAGACAAAGACTCATCTATATCCAAATTGTGCTTATCATTTTCTGCGCTAACTAACAATTCGAAACTTCCTTAAATTTCAACAATTCAATTATGCCCGACCGGGCTTTCCATTTTCCCAATCATGTCGATTTTGACATTATTTACGCTCAGGGCTCCCATCAACGCGATTTTTTGCATGATGCCCTTAGCACTGAAAGAAAAAGCATCATGACAATAGTATGTCTACGGGTCCCATATTTCTCCTTGATTCATATAATTATGAGATCTCTTCATTTATAGGAGATAATTGGTCGCTTATTGCTACTAGAATAAGTACCTTTAACCCTTGTAATGTGTTTCGCTCAACAAGAGCGACTATATTGCATGTGGCTCTTCGTGAGCAATTTCATTAAAATTGTACTCACTGTGAGTAAGCAACTTATTGATTTTCTGCTTCTCGGGCAACTTTAGATCCGACGGCCTTCCACGCTTAGACGCGGTTGATAAAAATCGACTATAGCATTTCCAACTCGTAGTGATCTCAACATGTTACACGCATTAACAACCCAATACGCGACTTAAAGACTTTATTCTGGACGTTGAAAGCATCTCAGAATTGATCCGCAAGATCCCTGTAAATGAATGATTCTTCAACTCTGGGCTCGTGATCGTTTAGTACGAGGATCAAGATGCAACAATGATGGTGTATTCCAAGTAATTCCACACCATTTATTAGAATTTGGCTTATCTTCCCATAATGGCGGGAAAACATATTCATCAAAATGACAATCTGCAAAATGGGCAATAAAAAGATTCCCTGTTAAAGGCTCAAGGTAATGGATAATCGATGCAGAAAGAAAACCTACATAAATACCCAGTCTAATTTGAGGACCCATTTTAGAACGTTGTATTGGAGGAATATGGATAACCGGCACCGCGACAACCAAAGACACGAATGGGAAATATTTGGTCGGGACCCGTAATAACTGTATGATAAAACACTGATCACCAATGGGACGAAGACGGATTAAATTACCAGCATGTAGTAAGGCATGCCCCCAAGCAAATAAAGGTAATTTGGTTCTTAAGAGTAATGGTCTAGCAATCCATTGCAAATGCTTAATGAAAGATTCAGCTAGTGATAAACTTTCCTTGAGTACAAGCAAGACAGTTGTAATCGGGCGATGATCGGATATATGACCAAAGGGTCAAGGAATGACCATTGACCGGTGAAGCATACGCCTAAACATAGAGGTGCCTGGATGACCAAGTTGTTCATGCCATAGAACGATGATATGGAGTTAATGAACTTCGTTCGTAATTGCATTAAGATCTAACAAGAGCATGGTGGTGAGATATAAACCACATTCTAATGATCGCAATTTTTCTAGAATACATTTTTTTGCCAATACGAAGTTGCAGCAAAGTGAATGAGGAGAAATTCGCAGTTTCATCGCCATTGTTTCTTTAGGATGGTATCCATTCCAGCTGATATCTTTTAAAACCAAGCAAATTCGCGCTTTGGATTAAAAAAAATGAACAAAGGGCATCTCAAGGTGGGAGAATAATAGCCACCCGGGCAGAATTATTAGTATTCATCTTGAGTCTCAATTAGCTGACAGGCCTGAAATAGTAGTGACATTAGAAGGGCTAATGTTAATTGGGAAAATGATTTTCATTGAGAATAGAATGAGTTGCATCACAAGCCGCGCATTAAATATCTCCAAAGGATTTTCACTCGAGGTGTCAAGATGGTAGAGGTATCCATGTTTCTTCAAAGATATATATAAAATAAGGTTTAGAGATTAATAAAACGAATACTCACTCAAACATTGAAAGCGTTCTCAGGTGGAAAGGAATTACATAATAATAAAAGAACTAATCTGGGACCGATGCCCATCACCAATTAGGATGGGAAATATTTCCACCGATTCCTCAAAGAAAACTTAAACATCGCGCGGGTCAAACTAACTCAACATCATCATCATCAACTAAATTGACTTCAATATTCTTGCCTTTACCTTGATCAGGCGCAGATCAACCAAATTGCTCTCGGCCGTGACGACGCACGCGGACCAACAACCTCACGCGCCACACCATAACACACGACATCTCGTTGGCGTCGAGTGATACCGGCCGCTGGCTGGGCGCCCCTGATTGAATTCTTTGTCTTTCTTATTTTGAAGGATCGGGTGTTAAGGATGTCCGAATTATTACTACACAACCACGCCTCAACCACCACCCTTCACGGTCCTCGTCCTTTCCCTATACCACTCACGCCGCATTTCGTGCCCTTGTCCCTAGGTGCAAAAGTGCATCATTTCAGAAATGCTTCTCTTAGACTCAGAGGACGAGATTGATGATTTTGAAGTAAAGCTCATTCTTTTCAACTATACATGCAACTAATCTCGCATTTAGTAAACCGACGCTCTTTTATATTGTCACAGTAGAGCACATTAAAGGCATGAAAGTGGTAAAGTTTTTTCGAGCATATCCTCGGTCGCTGATGTTCTCCCGCAGCTTTAACTGCAAATTAATATTAAATAAAGCTCGAATTGTATTCGCTTAATCGCACTTAGTGCTCTGAAGCCCGCAAGCCATACTCCAATCATATCTCGCTTTCGGAGTATTACCGTTTTCCTCGTGGTCATATCTGCCTTTTAAAATCACAGAGGACCAATGAGTCTTTTACTGTAAGGTATTCATTCTCGAGACTTTACAAAGCATTTACTGGCCAAGGAAAATTAAAGTTTTACAAGGACCAAGAGGATGCACTATTAGTTTCTTGATGGTTTATCCCATGTCTCTAAGCATCTATGTATTTCACGCCTAAAACTAGATATAGTTGCTGCCTCGAAATATCAAGGGCAACAAATTCTAATTTTGTGAGATTAGACATATTCTGAAAATAATAGGAATAAAAAAAAATTGTATTAAAATGACTGTAACAAGAGGAAACTTCGAAAAATGACACTATTGCTTTGGAATTATAGTTTTGTAAAAATTCTTCAGAATTAGAAGTATATTGCAAAATTTATTTTAAATTATTTGGAGAATACCGACCGCTTAATTCAAAGGGTTAGACAAAATTCTTCCTGAATTATTGCAATGTGAATTCTCCGAATTTAAAAAGAGTTTTGCAAAATTCATCCTGACGATTGTAAAATTGAATTCTTCTGGAATTCAAAGTGTAGGCGGGTTAGCTATAATTGCTGACAATATGAAATTATACTGGAATTTATGTCAAATTGAAAATGGGTATCAAAAGCTTTTGGAAATGATACCATGTATAAATAGAATAAAAATAACAAAAGAAGGAAGTAGCATAATGGTAGAGTGTAAACAATAGTATAATAGAAGTCACTGGTTCGAATCCTCATAATGTTTGCGATCTCCCTTTTATCAGCTACTATTGCACTAATAACAAAACAATCTGCCAAACAGTTAAATCCAAAAAATAAGCACTAACACTTCCCAATATTTAAATATAATTAAAAAAAGAATCTTACTGGACGGAATCAATTTCCAAGATTTAAGCAATCTCCAAACTTCAAATTTGGGACCAAAGAAGTACATATGTGAAAACTTTTAAACAAATCAACAACAAACGCACTGTAGCAGACATAAAGCTGAGCGAGTTTTGGCAAATAACCGAAACTCGCTCTATCGCTTAGGAGAATCACATGATAACGCTGTCAGAATAAATAAAAATAAAGCGAGGTCGAGACTTTATAATAAAAACTTAAGATAATCTTTTATTCATTTCGATATGCCTATTTATAGGCTTATAATACACTGTGTTACAGTGAGAAACCAAAGTCGTATTACTCTAGCAACGATGGTCATTCATTAAAATATTTATAACACAAACTTTATTTTTGAAAGGAATAATAAACAAACTTAAACATGTAAATAATACTATAACACTATTGTAACCAAAGTATTAAACTAAATAACATTTAAAAAAAATGCAAAGTATCAAATAAAATCTTTTTTTAATACAAATAAAATCCTTTATGCTTCATTGTTATCTTTAATAATAACATTTAATTTCATATTAGAAATCTTAAAATATATTGTGTTTGATTTTAAATAAAACTCAAAACCCTTTAAAGATTCAAATAAAATATTTTATTTGAAATTTAGGGTGAGTTTGGCACAACTACTTCTAAGAGTGCTTCTGGCCAAAACGTTTTCTCTGACAACGTTTCTATCATAAACGTTTTTATAAGAATCTAAAAAAGTGGTTCTACAAGTGTTTTTTTGTACCATAAGTATAAAAATATATAAATATTAAGTACATATAAAAGCTTATATTAACAAACCTAAAACAAACTATTTTTGATTATAAAAATTTAAAATATTTACAGAAATTTGAATGAATGAAAATATATATATAAAATTTGTATTAATAAAAACCTAAAATAATTATTTTTAGGATTATAAAAATATTAAATATGAAGTGTTCTAGATTTTCTAAGATTCAACCTTTTACAATTTTGGATAATTATTTTAATTATCAAAATAATTATCCTAATATGATTTGTTTTGTCATTTCTTGGCTTGAAATCACCTATTTTTCTTTTTTTCTTTTTTCAATAAAGTGGTTCTTTCTCATAGATTTAGGTTTTGTATATGTTTTTTTTGCGATGAATAATCGCCTCGGGCTAAGACATACGATTATCACGGCCTTCGTGTTTCAGGGCGGTCAGAATACTTTGGCATACGAGCTGGTCATAGTCGTCTCAAGACGACGTTGTCATTATTACACATGACGCTTATTTGTGTTTTCACTTATCCAACGAACATATGCCATAAAAACAATAAATAAAATCAAAGGCCACACACGTTTAGAACCATACCAAATATATTTTAACCATAATAAGATTATCAACGATAGAATTAACTATCAAACGATAGACTTTAAGTTGTTTCATTATACTATTAACTTGGACGTTGTTCATAATTTGTGATTTTTAGCGATTTTATTTTATGTTTTCATTAATGTATTCCTAGTTGGAATGAATGAAATTATTTTTCTCTTAAAAAAAATGTTTTTCAAAATTCTACCAATGGATCATATTTAATATTTTTTTATTTATTTAAAAATAAATGAGAACATACTATAGACAATATTTTCTATTTTCTTTTTTGACATGATTATATATTTTCTATTTAAATTATTTATTTTTTAGAATGTAAATAATATAAAATTTATTTATATATAGAATAAAAATATATTTTTTTCCAAAAATACAGTTCAATGTTTTTTGACAACAACTAATGTTATAATAATAAAATATATTCTAAAGAAATAAAGGTATAATTTTTGTTATTTATTTTTAACAATAATAATATTTTATTATTAAACTAGTTTAAATAATAAAAATATTTAAAACTTGACAAAAAAAAATATTTAAAACATATTTATAATTTAGTTATCGTTATAAAATAGTACAACTTCATTATTATCATTTTTATATTTAAAGTTTAAAACTACATTTTAATTTTAAAATAAAATATATATAATTGAATAAAATTTAAAAGATAAATGCAAAAAAGTAAAAGGGTAAATATTTAAAATAAGATTGATGAGATAAATGAAAATATATTTAATATTAAAACTATAATTTATTTAATTCATAATTTAACATAACAAATTTTTTTTGTATGTTAAAAAGTGAATAGTTGTAAAAAAAATATACAAATTTTTTTTTAAAAATATTTAAGTATCATATAAATTATATTAAAAATTCTAAAATAAAATAGTTAAAACAAAAAAAAATTAATAAGTTAATTGTATATTATAATAATAATAATTAATTATATATTATAATAATAATTTATTATATATTATATTAATTATTATTATTAAACCCTTGTCCTACAAAAGGAGGAGAGGCTAGTTATTAAAAAATAAATAAAGAATTTCAAGCCAGCTAGTCTAGTCAATTTGAGCCAAACCCTAATAGGATACGGGCCAAAATGGGTCGGACCGAACATCAATTTTATAACCCAATCCTTCAAATCAACACTAAAAATCTAATTTTCATATTAATTTATCATAATACTAAACCCTCATATGTGCGTATCATGTTTCTCTAGTAATTAGCTACATTGAGAGGAAGAGTCCTACCTTGACTTAAAAACTTTTAGATTTTAATAGATTAAATTATTTCAGGGATTCTAGACCGTAAAATAGCACAAAATAATTCTTAGGTACTCCGTTTAATTCTCTCCATAAACAAATTAGGTGAATATTCTTTAGTCATGGATGCCTTCCATGAAGAAAAAAAACAGAAAATCTTCTTTAGGTACTCCTTGAGCCTCTACAATTGGGATCCATTTATACCATGTGATCATTGATAAAAAAGAAAGCAAGTGACTGATTGGGTGTCAGACAATTTTCCTCATCAGGAGATTGAACCCACACAATTTTTTTTTCCCGAGGCTGTTATGGAGGTTTGCTTCCATGCTATTTATCCAAACCCCCATACCTTGTAAAAAAAAAAAAAAAAAAAATCTCAACCACAAAATTGATTGCAAAATGTAAACCGAAATCGCTATTCATCACACTAATTCTTAGTCCGACTGCGGTACTCTGCTCTCCGATCCTTCAACTTTTTATTGAAATCCTTCAGCCTGACATGATACCCTTCCACATTTCCCATCGCCTGATAAAGAAAAAGTGGGCTAATCAGAAATTTCTAGACCACTACAAAATTCAATGACAAAAAAAAAAAAAAAAAAGATGAGGAAGGATTCCTAGACAAGAAGTTAATAGGTTTACCTTTTGAAGATCTGCTCTACACTTGGTCAACTTCTCCACACACTTCACAAGTTGATCCTCGTCCTTAGTCTGTACAACACATTAAAAAACAACTCACATTAGATAACAGTTAAATTAGAATATTCAATTGCTTCACATTACTTACATAACCATACATTAGAAAAAAAGAATATCATAGAAAAAGAAAAAAAAAATCTTTACTTACCTTAATCTTGGAATGAACTGGTTGAAGGGATGGAGGATGGACATTGATAGGGAGATTATCAACAGAAGATGAAGAATTTGAGGGAGATGGAGAAGGGGGATTTGATGGGCTTACATATCTTGGTTTTTTACATCCCCATGATGGAACACGATCTCCGTATTCATTCTGTATAGCAAGATCAGAAAATTGGCCTAAAATTTCAGCCACCTCTAATTCATCGGTATTAAACGAGGCTACAGGATCTTTGATATGCTCTCCCATCTGCATAAATTCTTAAATCGTAATGGTGAAAACAGGGGGACGTCTCCTTCTGTCTTTTTTTTTTCTTACTTCCTTTGCCCCTTAATCTCAAAATATATATATATATATATATATATATATATATATATATATATATATATATATATATATATATTTATTATGGATATTTAATTTCTTTATTCGACTTGGTTTTACTAGCTGTGATTCTAGAAAATTTATTTGATAATAATAATGGATGGTTTTTTTTTTTTTTATCTCTTTTGTGTTTTCTTTCCTAAACTTTGTTCCTTTTCTTTGAAGGAAATTTCAAAATTTTAATTCAGAAATCAGTGTTTTCTAGAACAACATTATTCAATTTTACAATTGTAATTCGAAATTTTCCTTAAATATGAAACTTAGTTGGCGATTGATTTTTTGGATTTTTTCTGAAAACAATATTTTGTTTTTACACTTGAGATTGTTTTTTTTTTTTTTTTTTTAACTTTTTGTGATTTAAAATTTTAATGCTTTTTTCTATTTATATAAAAAGAAGATTTTCAAACTCTTAAAACAAGAGTACAAAAAAAAAATCATACTTTATGATCCAAATTGAAAGTATCATAATTCATTCTCATGTGTATTTTCATAATTTAAATAAAAAATTTAAAAATTGATTTTTCGTTTCTTTATTGGTAGATACAATAATTACTTTTATTTAAAAATTAATTTCTTAAAATTTGGATAAAATGTTAATTTTTTATAAATTATATATGAATTTAACCATGGAGATGACTTTTATTTTTTTGGTATTTTATTTTTTTGGATTAAAGGCCATTTTTGTCCCTCGATTGTCAACATATCCCCTCAACTATTTTTTATCATTTTTGTGCCTCAACTATGACTCAGTATCATTTTAGCTCCTTAACTAATTTTTTTATATTAGAATACGAATCATGAGAATTGAATTGAGAAAATAAATTCGTGTTATTAATAAAAAAATAAATTATAATTTTTAGGTTTTAGAAAAATGAATTTAAAATTTAAAATTCAAAATAATAATTGTCAAGTTTTTTTTTAAAATTGAATTAAAATTGTATAAAATCTGAATTTATATTCTAAATTAACAAAATAATTATGTAATTAAATAAAAAATGTAAATTTTAAGTTTAGAAAATTGCATGAAATTATTAATTTTAAATTTAGTAAATTCATATTTTATAAGATTTTAATTCAATTTTTTTTTAAAAAAAAACTTGGACAATTATTATTTTTAATGTTAAAATTATATATTTTTTTTCTAAAACCTAAAAAATTCAAATTCATTTTTTATTCATAACATAAATTTATTTTCTCAAATCTCAAGCTTCATGGTTAGCAATATCCTAGGTAGAAGTGTCATTAAAATGAAAATACATATATTTAAAATGAAAATTTTTTAGTTTAGGATATAAATGATAAAGTCCTAAGTGTTTAGGATTTAAATTGTTATTTTCCTTATTTAAAACCATTAATTCTTTTCCTTTTTTTTTTCATATGAATTTGATGTATACAAAAGCAAAATAAATTATAAACATATTTAAACTTAATATTTTATTTATATACACATCTTTTAAGTCATTTCATTTATTTATGAATATAAGTATTAAATGATTTAAAAACTTATAATCTGTTAAATAAATTTTAGTTATTTTTGTGAAACTAAATAGCAGAAAAATATTTTCTAAACTTTTTAAATATTATTTAGAAATCAAATGTAGCAAATAAATATGAATATCTTGATTATAGTTTGGTAATCATAAAAATACACCAACTTCATCAAAATAATTCGTTTTTTTTTCTTTTTCATATGAAAATAAGGACAAAAATTATTGATTTTAAATACTATACAAGTGAAAATGACAAAAAAAAAAAAAAAAAAGTTGAGTGGCTAAATTGATAACTAACTCATAGTTTAAGGACAAAAATGATAAAAAAAAAATAGTTTGGGGACTAAAAGTTGACAACTGAACAATAGTTAAAAGGCAGAAATGCCCTTTGACCCTTTTTTGACAACCGAATTTTATTTTTAAAAAATATTAAAAATTATTTATCATAATAATTTTTATTTTTTTATAAATAAGTTCAAATGTTATACAAACATTATATAAATATTTTTCATTTTATGATAATGATAATGTTAAATTATTAGCATACAAATAAATATTAATTTGAATTGTTTTTTAAATAGAAATATAGTATTAGAAAAAAACAAAAAGCTAAATAGTCGATACTATTAAACACTTTTAACAAAAATTATATTCATCATTAAGTGAAAAACAAACAAACGCCACCTAAAGCGACAACTTGAGTGAGTTGATTGGATTATAAGAAAAAAAAAACATGACAACTATCTTTTAATCTTTCAAATGCCAAGAGATAGAAAATTAAAATATATATATTTAAATGTTTGTTCAAATTTATTTGACTCATTTTACATTTTAATATTTAAAAAAATTAAAAAAAATAAATTTCTTCTTAATTTTAATTAAATTAAAATTTGGATGATAAAAAAAATAATTTAAATAATATCTTTCTTTCCTTGGCTCTTTAATCATAAACATAGCCTCAAAGGAATCTCTTTTGAGTAAAACGTTGAAGATTTTGTTAGTATAAATATGTTTAATATATAAGAAACATAGGAAAGGATTTCTTCCATTGAGTTCAACTTTATTTTATAAAAATTTGAGGAATTTAATTTTTAATTTTTAATTTTAATTAGATTTGAATCTAGAAAACGTCAAGGTTTTTTTTTCTTAATTTGGATGAATTGGAAAATATGATGGGAGAAAAAAACATATAAAGGAAAATATTAAAAACAATTATTCTAAAAATATATAGAAAGGGAAGGGAAAATATGAGAAAAATGGAGTTTGTTTGTAGCTGGGATTGAGGTATATATGGAGGTGGAGGGATTAGCAGAGTTGTTTGGACATATTGCTTCTCTTTGATCCCTCTAGGTGAGGGCTTGGGTTGTTATATACAAATATGAAGATTTTTTTTTAAAATAAATAATCATGAAAATATGAAGGTTATGGATAAAATTATATTCTAATAAATATTTTAAAAATTCAAAACATATTTCATACGTAAAAATATAAAAATGCAAACCATTATTTTTTTGAAAGGAAAAATAATTTAATTAATTCAAACTTGTAACAGATCCGATATACAAATTGCTAAAAACCATACATGATGAAACAATATCTAGATTAATAACATAATCAATGGACATCTAAAATATCTTCAACATTTGGAATATCTTCAACATACAAACGATCATAATTTGATATTTGATTTGACTTCATTTTGCTCGCCCTCGACAAATAAAGCGTGCAATAAGACGACAAATAATACCACATCATAACAAGTCAATGAAAAACTACTCGCCGCAATAAGTGGATAAGCTGGCGACAAATGAAACGCCATAATAAGATGACGATAAATCAAAAGAGGATTTGAATATAAAGAGCAACTCCAGTGGAGTTGCCAAAATGGAGGCTAAATGCCATTTTCAGACCATGAATTAGTTTTTCAAGACCCATAAACAGCCAAGGTCTAATTGCAGCTGCTTAAAACGCGCCATTTTACACCAAACGCTTTTATTAAAATATATTTAAATCCTGCTGCATTTTAATCTGAATATACCAGCTGAGAGTGAACAAGAACACCAACCGCTTGATTTCAGAACATCTCCATTCTCTCCAAAGTCACAAATACGCCACCCCAAAACCCTATAACACATTTCTTTTTCCCACATCCTCGACGCGCACTCTTTACTGGAAACTTGATTTTTGTCGCTGAGTGCACATTTACTAAGCAGGCTGATGACTGATAAGAACTCCCGTCGAGCTTGCTCTAATCCAACAAGATAAAACCTAAATCTTGGGCCAAAACCACTTTATCGTAGCAGTTAAAACGAAAGAAAAACGTAGTGCGCGATACCGGGACAAAAATCACCCCTCAAGTAATGAGGAAAACGAGTTAGAAAAGAACAAGATGAGAGAAATTGAGAAGAGGGGTGGCTAGGGTTTTATATTGTAAAATTTAAAACATTCTTAAAAATGAATTCTTTGATGATATTGATTATAGCAAAAAATCAATTGTTCATAATTCAAAATTTTCTTATCATTGATCCCATTTTATTTTTCTTCCACAACTTTTTAACTTTTTATGATTAATTAAATATACAGAAATAATCTATCATGCTTAACTCATGTAATAGAACACTCAATATTTCAAAAGGCTAGGAAATGGGTCATGGTTTGAGCCATAGTGGAAATAGTTTACTACATTGTAACTAAATCAATTAGCTTTCAAAAAAAAAAAAAAATTTTTTTTTTTAAAACAAATTTCATGGATAACCCAATAAGAAATTCCTTTGTATTTCTAATATAGGATTAATTATTATTGATTAACTTAGCTCATATGTAAAATCGTAATACTTCAGATATGCCCTTAAGGAGGTCATTCAATTCTCTTCAGGCTTTCACCCTTTTTAATCTAACCCAACTTTTATTCAAAGTTACTCAATCTAAATCCAATGGAATCTTATTCTTTTAAACCAAAGCTGAGATTATTGAATAATATTTAAGTCAAGTCACTTTTGAAAAAAAAAATTGTTTCTAGATATTTACATAAAAAATTTAATGATAAATAAGATAAAAATTTAAAATATATAATTTTTTTTATTAATTATAATTTATTTATTATATTTTTTTACGCCAAAACAAAGGAATAAAAAAGTAATTTATTTAAAAGTTTTCTTGCTTAAGTAAATAGAAAATTTTATATGACAGCTAAATATTTTACTTATAATATAATAAATTATTTTTATTGGGACTCGGTCGGGACGTCTCATTTTTCTTATCCCTTGCACTTTTTGAAAGATTGAGTCGTATGAGTTATAATTTTTTATCTTTTGAAAGGAAAAATAATATAATTGATTCAAACTTGTAATAGATCATAGATTCAAGATACAAATAGTTAAAAACCATAAACAATATTCAGGTTAATAGCATAATAAATAGACAAAAAACTTACAAATTTGATAATATAATGACTAAAATATCTACGACGACTCTAGTTCGATTGATCAAATCCCCCCATAAAGATTAAACACATCAATAAGAAGACGAATAATATTATATCGCAACAAACTGATGATAAACTAAACATTGATAAAACGGCGACAATATAAAAAATAAAATAAAACCTAAATTTTAGTGAAAGAACCACTTTATTAAGCATGAAAATGAAATAAAAATATACAGATGAATGATTTCAGATTACGAATGATAAAAAAATCACCTCTCTTTATAGGAAGAAAATAAGCTACAAGAGTATATATAAATTTTTTTAGGACGAAGATTTAGAGTTTAAAATTTTAATATAAAGTTCATAAAAAATTATTTTAATATATTTTCCAGAGAAGCCCGATAATATCGGTGAAAAATGACGTGTCATTATCGGAAATTATAGCGATCTTATATTACGGTTACCCCCAACTAAAGCGCGTTTAGTAGGTAGAAAATTTTAATTTATACATTGGCTTTTGAAAAAAACGAGGCTTGCGTTTAGTTACGAGAATAAGGCGAAAACAAAATTTGAAAGCAAAGAAAATGGTCGCTGTACTGACATTTTATATATGAATCAGAAAAGCAATTAAAAATGTTTCCTTTGTTTGAAATTAAATTCAATGAATTAATGAATGGGGTTGAAAATGAAACGTATTTTAATGCAATTAGTCTGGCGTATTTACTACGAAAATGGCCAAAGATTAGAATAAGTTGAAAATTTTCGTAATGCGAGATTTTGGATAGAGTTGAAAATTTTTAAGTGAGCTAGCGGGCGTAAAAAATCCAAAATTATTGAGATGAATAATTAATAAATTAGATAGGTGAGGTGGGAGCATGAGAGCGGTGGTGCACGTGGCCGATGTCAGGCTGTTGTGGCATTATAAGGAGCCCATGCCCACTAGGCACGTGACTCGTCAATTCAAAAAAATAAAAAACAAAAATAAAAATCTCGCTCGCAAATCTCAATTAATAGCGGACACCATCCGAGTCTCGCTGCCTCCCTCCCTCCCTCCCTCCCACTCTGTCTTACCCTCCGACAAATCCTCCACAACCACCGCCTCCACTACTCTATTTTTGGTTTTAGTTTTAATTTTCATTTTCATTTTCATTCTCTTTTTCCTTCTCTCCAAACACAATGAGGGAGATCTTGCACGTTCAGGGAGGCCAATGCGGGAACCAAATTGGATCCAAGTTCTGGGAGGTCATCTGCGACGAGCACGGTGTGGATCCCACGGGGAGGTACAACGGAGAGGGTTCGTCTGATATTCAGTTGGAGAGGATCAATGTCTACTACAATGAGGCTTCTGGCGGAAGGTACGTTCCCAGGGCTGTTCTCATGGATCTTGAGCCTGGGACTATGGACAGCATCAGATCGGGGCCGTACGGACAGATCTTTCGCCCCGATAATTTCGTTTTTGGTCAGTCCGGTGCCGGCAACAATTGGGCCAAGGGTCACTATACTGAGGGCGCGGAGTTGATTGATTCGGTTCTCGATGTCGTTCGCAAGGAGGCTGAGAATTGTGATTGCATGCAAGGTGATTTGTTTTTTGATTTTGTTCAACTCTGTTGGTGTGAGCACTTTTCGTGTTGGTATTTTTATGTGTGGTTGCAGTTTGTTTGGTTGCTGAGAAATGTGGGACTATAAGACAAAAGAGTTGGAAATTCAGTTTCATTTACTTTGATTCCGAATTTTCATTTCTTTTTTAACAATCCTCTCAAGAACCAAATGGATGAACGGATTACGGATAGGATTATGTCTCTTTGCTATAATTTATTTGTTGAAGTCCGGGAGAGTTTACATGGATCTCAGATCGGAAGAGGATCTGAGGGTTGGAAATAAGTTGCATTCTCGAGATTTCAATATCATTTTGAATTAGCGGATGATACCAGAGTGTATAATTCTGGTAATCTCTGCTTTTATTTGAATGTTCCTATCAGAGCGTTTTGTTTCGTCTAGAATTTCTAATAATTACGTTTTCTGAAAATTACTTCCGTGTCTCCTGATCAGATCTTATGATTATTGAAATAACAATTCAGAGTAAATGATGTTAGATATTCCTTGGCAATATTACTGTCAACTTAGTTTATGCTGTGAAATCATCAAGCATAGTTACCCTGAAGAATTAGGAATTTTAGATTAGGTTATTCTTGTGACTGTTCGGAATGTGAAATTCTGAAATTAAATTGATAGAATCTCGTTGCGGATGTGGTTTCTTTTTACATTTTCGAACCTTGTTTATAGTTGGCTTGGTTAAATTGTTTGTATACGTTTGAATGCAAAGTGTATGTATAATTTTTTATTGCAATTGGATCCTGTTTTCCTGAGTGTAATTATTGAATATCTTGTGATTGCCAAGCCTGGTTTAAGGGCAATCATGTCAATAATGCTATATTGTTTTGTTCATTTTATTTAATTATTCATTTATTTGCCGTGGTCAAGGGTTGGTGATGTGTGTAATAAAATAAGGATAAGGCTGAGCCTCATTGGACATACACTAGTAGGCCCCAAATTTTGTCTGGTGTGCAGACACTTTGAGTAGTGTCTTATTCCCAAATTGTAAATTTAAGATATAAATATACACCAATATCCTTTATAGTAAATTTTTTCGATTGTGATTGCCTAACAAACAAGATCCTGCGGCACCGACCGTGTTTTTTTCCTTTACAAGTTTGGCATGAAACTGGAAGTCTTAGGTAAAATGGAGTCGTGGTAGTAAAAGATTTTCAGGTCTATTAATGTTGCCTTGTGGGGCTCTAGTCTAGTATTGTCTCTGATCCAGGTCATGATAAAGTACATTGTGCTAAACAATCAATTAATATGTCAATTTTTGTGTACACCTTTTCTCCTGGAAAGATCCGGATCCCAGTAGGGTACAGAAGGAAATTTAATGAAACCGCATTGTTGGCAATAATGATTATTTCTGTCTAGTAAAGAATAATTATTTCAAAACATTTGATTACTACTATTAATTATTGCAATGATTAAAGGAGTTGTCCGGAGTGGGAAGGGTGAAACCAGGTTGTGTATACTGTATAACTAAACCCCAAATAATGGGGTTCTTCTATACTTGTTGCAAACTTTATTTGGGCATCATTCTAGCTCCAAGCATTTATTTATCTTCTTCAAATTACTGATATCTGACAGCATGTTCCTGAAAGTGATTTGTAATCTATGGAGAGTGATTGCAGAATCACTGCACTACATAAGTAATTTAGCTTTCACTCAGTTATTCAAACAATGTTGGCCTTTGGAAATACGAAGTCAAGTTTTGGCTTTATGATGGTTTGTCCTTGTTGAGATAAAAAGGAGACAATATTTTAGTACAATATTATGGGAAGTATTCGACTTATTTTTCCTTCTCCAGAAAGCAATTGCCAATTGATGTTTATTTTGTGTTCTCAATGGATTTTCCTACATTTACTACAAAAGGAAATTGGCTGGTAAAAGCGAGGTAAAAAATAATTCTAATTTGGCTTTCTAACTCATTCTTCTGCTTTTTTGGGTGGGCCAGGTTTTCAGGTGTGCCACTCACTTGGAGGAGGCACTGGTTCTGGCATGGGAACCCTCCTGATATCAAAGATGAGAGAGGAATACCCAGACAGAATGATGCTCACTTTCTCTGTCTTCCCTTCTCCAAAGGTCTCTGACACAGTTGTGGAGCCATATAATGCCACCCTCTCGGTCCACCAGTTGGTAGAGAATGCTGACGAATGCATGGTTCTGGACAATGAAGCTCTTTATGATATATGTTTCAGGACCCTCAAGCTCAGCACTCCAAGCTGTGAGTACTAATTTAGTTTTAGGATAAATACTAAATAGTAAATAGTATGAACACCATTAAAATGGACACTAAAACTTGGATTCTTCAATCTTGGGTGTGCAGTTGGTGACTTGAACCACTTGATCTCTGCAACAATGAGTGGGGTGACTTGCTGCCTGAGGTTCCCCGGTCAGCTGAACTCAGACCTTCGCAAGCTGGCAGTGAACCTGATCCCCTTCCCTCGCCTTCATTTCTTTATGGTGGGTTTTGCACCACTCACCTCCCGTGGATCCCAGCAGTACATCTCCCTCACGGTGCCGGAGCTAACTCAGCAAATGTGGGATGCCAAGAACATGATGTGTGCGGCTGACCCCCGGCATGGCCGCTACCTGACGGCCTCAGCCATGTTCAGGGGAAAGATGAGCACCAAGGAGGTAGATGAACAGATGATCAACGTGCAAAACAAAAACTCATCATATTTTGTGGAGTGGATTCCTAATAATGTCAAATCTAGCGTGTGTGATATTCCACCAAAAGGTCTGAAAATGGCATCTACATTTGTGGGAAACTCCACTTCGATCCAGGAGATGTTCAGGAGGGTGAGCGAGCAGTTCACAGCCATGTTCAGGCGCAAGGCTTTCTTGCACTGGTATACCGGGGAAGGAATGGACGAGATGGAGTTCACTGAAGCAGAAAGCAACATGAATGATTTGGTGTCAGAATACCAGCAGTACCAGGATGCAACTGCTGAGGACGATGCTGAGTATGAGGAAGGCGTTGAAGAGAACTATGAGCCCTAAAAGCTTTAAAGCCAAAAGAAGGTTTCCTAAGAATCTGAGATGAGTACCTAGGCTTGCCCATTTGTCTGCTAATTCTACTTCTATATGTGGCTGTTACAGTTTCGGATTTATTTTCCATTTTGCTTTCAACTTGCTTGCTTGTATCATCATCTGGTTTGAATCCTTTCCTCCATGATTCAATGTTTGGTTTGTGTTCTATTCAAGCATCTGAATAAGGATATCTCTTTTTTTTTTTCAAAAAAAAAAAAACTGGGGTGTATAAGGGATGAGTTAAACCATTCTTTTTCAATCATCAGCTTTCCACCTCCACATTTAAACGACACATATCTCTGTCAGTAACAAGCAGTCAATTGAAATGTGCTCCCCTCTTATTTATTATACCTTTCACGTATGAGTCTGGTGAAGGACTCTCTTGTACTGCATATTTAAATCACTTGGCTAGAGATTTATTTTCTATATTTCCAGTTTTCACCTTCAAACTATGGGCCATGCGGTTTTCTATTTTTCTTTTTCCATCTTCAAACTAGGTCTTTGGTCCATGTACCGCTGGATCGGGTGTGACCAACCATATGGGCCTTGCGTTTCATACATTGGCCCATGTGTTATATACATCACATATTCACAAATAGCACAAAGAAACACAAAAATGAATGGGCCCATTAAACAGGGATGATGAAATAAGAGAGTAAGACAAAAACTAATTAACAGTTGAATGATAAAAAAAAAAAATTTACAATTGCTGTGACAGTCACAGTTGGTGGATCAAATGTGTATCGATGGGGCTCATTACAAAACTTAATCAAGAGATAATATACAATCAACATCGTGTGACGAAGAATGAGGCCAAAAAAAAATTGAGGCATATGCTGGAAAATTAAAACTTCCATCATCGAAGACCCCAAATGAAAAGAGAGGATAGGATAAACTTAGTGAATGAAGCATGACTTTTTGGGAATAGAAGGATTTGAACCGCCTTTGGGTTTCTTAACTTTGCAAATCTGAAGCCTTTTCTTTCTGGCTTGAGCAGCTTCAGTCCTCTTTAGTACTAGTGCGGTATCGGCGTTGAGAGATATGTTGTTGAGGCTGAGATCAAGGTTTAGTCCTAGATTCTCCTTCGGTGAGAGTGAGACGTTGATCTGAGGTGTACCATATGGTCCCGTAGGGTTGGCCGCATCCGATCCAGATGTAAATGCTACCTCAGCAAAAGTTCGATCAGGGTGACAGGGAAAGAGTTGCAGTGGCTGTGGAATATGAACTTGCTGTTCTCCACTCTCTACAACTCTAGCTTCGCCCATCGCCATGCCAAGATTACACTGTGATCAACAAAGTAAAATTTCCAAATTAGTTCAAACCTCACTTCATAAAGTACTTTGACAAGATTCAGCCCTAATCACAAAAATAAATCGAACAAAAGCAACCTGAAAAAAAGTTACCTGTTGCTTTTCTGTCTTCGATTCCGAGTTGAGAGCTTTCACCCTGTTGCGCAATCGCTTCACATTCCCGATCTCCTGATTGAATTTTATGAAAATATTAGGAACAAATGTGACGATGATACCTATTTTGATTTAAAAAAATAAAGATTCAAAAATCAAGAAGAAGATAAATTGTTGAACTCACATATTTTAGTAATCCTCTCTGATGAGTCAAATCATCGACTGTCTTCGAAATTTCCTCCTTCTGCATGCAAAAACAAGAAACACCAAAAACATCAAGCTTACTTCTTCTTTTTCTTTTTTTCAATTTTTTTTAAATAAATTAAGCCATGAAACTTCAAATATAAAGAACGACCAAAAAAATAAAAAAAAATAAAAAAAAATAAAAAAAATCAGAATCTATACCTTTTTATATAAAATCTTGATGCGTTTACACTTTCGATCCGATTCGGTTGGGGAGAAGGAGAGTGGGGTAGTTGGACTGAGAACATCCTGACAAGTGGTAGGCGAAGACAAATATGGGTCAATGTCGGATCTCTTCCTCTTAACACCCCAAGAGTTTAGAGGACAAGAGCGATCAGATATAAAGATTAATTCAGGCAGCTGTAGAAGGATGTCAGCAACCACCAATTCATCATCACCAAAGCCGTCACCGCGATTCTTCATCTTCATTATCGCTTCAAGACTTCACCGGCAGAAATTCAAATCTGCAAGAACCTAATTTGAACCGACGGAGTGAACAAGTCGATGGACGAGATAGAGAAACACAGCGATACCGGCGGAGAGGGAGAACAGCGGCCAGGTAAAATTATGTAATAATCTCCTTTTCGTTGCATCCTTCCAATCTTTATATTTGATTTACTTACTAAAAAGATTTGCACTTTGCAGAACTTCAATCAAATAGGAAACTACAAAATCCATATTTAAAAAACTTTCTTATTCTTTCCATGGAGATTATTTTTTTCCTTTCTCTCTACGTTTTCTTTTTACCTCACTTTTTTATATTATTTAAATGGCTTTGAATAACTTTCTTTAATATCTTTACATCTTTTCATCTTTCTCTCTACGTCATACTTTATTTGATCACAAATCTACATATAAATCAGTAATTAATTATAATAAATCACAACATTCAAATAAAAGCCATTAAATTTTAAAATGTATAATAAATATCTTTTTAACTTGAAAATTGAGATCATTGTGAAATAAAATTTTTATCATATAAAATAAAACGTTGAAATAAATAATTTATTAATCTTCTCTTTAAGTATTCATATTCACTTTGAAATGAAATAATTAAATAAAAATTAGTAACATTTTTATAATTTAAAATTAAAATTATATTATTAAATAAACAATTATTCACCTAAATCTCGAGGTTTGGATCCTGGTTTCAATAACTTCATGACATTAAAATTAAAGTTCATATACTTAAAGCGAATTTTTGTTAGGGTTTTAAATTATAATTTTCTTATTATTATTTTATAATAATTATTATTAATGTAAAGTTATTGCGATTGAAATAATTACTAATTATTAAAAATTGATTTATATATATAATCATAATCTTTGTAGAAGTCCATTTCGTACCCAATTCCTATCCCATTATAATTGTTAAATAAGAATTATGGTCAAACTTAAACACTTGCATAATCCAACACTCGTTTTAAGGAAGTTTGAAGTAGAAACTATCTCAAAAACATTCATCTTTAATGATTTCAATTACCAAAATTTGTAATTCTCAATATCAAAATCAAAATTTCAATAAAGTATAAAGCATAAGACTTCAAAATCAAATAAAATTTAATAATTGTAACAAAATAATTTTTAATACCTAAACAATATCCAAAAATATAGCTAATTAAGGGTAACTAAAAAGTGCAAATAAATGAGAATAAACTCAAAATCCAATAAGGAAAATTATTATAATTTTATAGATTTTTTTTTTTTTGTCAAGCCATGAGGTGTCCTAAGCGGGTCCGTGCACACATGAAAGACACTTTTAAGTCATATCACACCTAGACTGATCCTCATTCGAGTTGGAATGGACCACAAGGACGGTAAATTTCTATCACATATTACAACTGTGTTCCCAAGGCTCGAACTCAAGACCTTTGGTTAAACTAGAAGATACTTCAATTACCTCACCTACATGTTTGATGGTTAAAGATTAATATTTTTAATCATATTTACAAGTGGGAGATATATAAGGTGTAAAATCTTTGTAACAACTTATAGTTAAAATTTTTTTGACTAAAACATTTTTATATTTATTTCAGTGTAGTTTCATTATCAAATTCAATTCAAATAATTTCATATCAAATTCAAAAAGCTAAATACATTTTAAATACTTTTTACTTTAATCATCGAATTTTGATATAGTGTCTAGCAAGGTGGTACTTTACAAATGGGCATCATCAAATTATTCCCTTTAAGGTTTACGAACCATAAACGAACACTACTAGAATTAGTTAACTTTAGACAAAAACATAAGGGCCAAATAAAGTGGAGTTAATTAAATACTTAATTTTATTGATTTAGATCTACAAAAATATTGTCCATAATGCCTAGGTCAAGTGGTAGAGTATTCTAGTTAAAACAGACAAAAGACATAGGAAGTGGGAGTCTCATGTTCGAGTAAGGGCAAATTACTACCTTAAAACTATAATATATTAAAAAAAATATATTTACAAAAATATCATATCTTTCCATTTTCAATTATAAACATAGAAAAGACCAACCATGTTGATGGACTAGTATGAAAACGTGATGCCCTAGCTAAAACATGGGCAATCTCATTTGCATGTCTTCGATCAAAACGAACAGAAAAACCAACACTCTCAGCAATTATGTTTTTGCAATCCTTGATAATGGACCCAAACTCTGAAATATCCAAAACACAAGAAATTATATCATCTTAGAATTTACCTCAAAAGATTACTCTCTGCATCGTCAACTTGTGAATCCAAGATAAGGCTTCTGTTAGTCCCATCGCTTCCCTGTCTCTCGTCTTGACACATCCCTGTTATAATGAGAAACGACATCCAACAAAGTCACCATTTTCATTGCGTACTACCATTTCGAAACCAGTCAAATTCTCCTATTGGAACAAAGCTACATCCACATTACATTAATGGAAAGAGGAAGTAAGTCTATGCCACAGAGAACAACTTATTGAGGGAATGTCATTGTCACAAATTCCCTCCCATAGTTGGGTCACTTGGAGCTAGTCACCAAGCAATTCCACAACGATAAACATTGTCTAGCGAGCATTCATAAAGTTATTGGACCAAAGTTTTGCATTTCTCTGCCTCCAAATATTCCACAAAATTGCAGCAAATAATTTCACAGCCATGAAAGTGTCCAACTCCTTAAGCATTTGAAATATCTAATGGGAAAAGCACTCTGCATCCAATGCTTTCCTATCCACAAACGAGCCTAAACTAGCTTCAGAGCAACGTTTATTAGCATAAGGGAAATTGACAAAGATATGCCAAGCATTTTCAAATTCTTAGTCACAAAGAATACAAGTAATGGGGGCTGAAATACCTCGACGACTCAAATTGAACCTGGTTGGAAGGCAATCTCGTTGAGCTTTTACCCTCCTCAACAAAAGTCTGTCCACAACTACCCAATATCCTGACTTCACTTAATATTGTCTATTAGCAGTATAATTCCAAATTCTGGTGTCTACAACATCAACTATATGAAGTGGAATCTTAACAATTTCTCCGACATCACGGTAATAAAAAAGACCTTGTATCAACTCCACATCGAATGATAGGGGAAAACCAGCCAACACAATAACAAACTGAATAACAGAGCAAAAAAGGTAGCGCAATTAAATTCCCCTTTACTTGCAAGAACTTATGAGGAGGACCAATAAAAATATAGAGCAAAAACAGAAATCAATGGCACACAAGAGACACAATTTGTTTAACGTGGAAAACCCCTTAAAGTAAGGGTAAAAACCACGGGTCGTCCAGACCAAAGAAATAGTTTCACTATGGTCAATAGAGGTACAAGAGAGTTTCCAATAAGTGCACCAAAAACGTGCTATAGCCAGTAATCCAGAATTAAACACCAATGCTTCCAATGCAAAATAAGAAGAAAAAAGAAATACCCTAAAAGCATAACATAAACTGTGAAGCACTTATCTCCCTGCTCAGATATCGTATCGACGATCCAACCGTACAGAATGAAGTATCACGTTTTCCGAACCTGCTGTCCAAAAATCAGCCCAATCCAACGGTGAACGAATCTGCAGTTGTAATCTGAAAAACAATCCCTGGAGGAAGTGCGAAAATCACAAAGCTTTTCTTTTCCTCCTCTCTCTCTCTTCTTCTTCTTTATATTTATAAAATGAGCGCACTCTCTTGTGCCCTAATCTGACCCCTCTCCACTTAAATAAGTGAGACAAGTGGACCCTCACAATGTTGGGCTTTTACTCCATATAGGAAGGGAGCTCAAACCCTGACAAATCTCCCCCCTCATGACTATGCGGGAGATTGGCCCATGACCGGCGATCTCACTGACAAACTTCAAACTTCCCTCTTGGTATTATTAGTCATCGCCTTCGGCACCATTATCATCGGTATGAATTTAGCGGCTCGACAACTTTAGCATCGAAGCATCAGTATCGATGATACCTCATGTGTGTGCTTAGACCTTGAATGAAAGGTTGAGTTCTTACCAAGATAAATATTTTCTGACTATCCTGAATAGTAGATATTTATCTTGAACAACCTGAGCTCTCTTAGAACACTTCACCATAGCAACTCCTTGCATGCTTGATGTATGAGTGCACTCTGTAGTAGACAAGCTACACACCTGCGCAGCTTCAGTACGCCCGAGTCACGACCCCCTATGATTTAATCATATAGCGAAGTGGGCTTCACGGAATCAATGTCTCGACCATATCGAAAGTCTGAGTATCCATAGTAGGCTTATCATCACCAAAACAAAGCATCATATTACTTGATGCCTCGAAGATACCTCAAATCCATTTCTGACATTCGATGCTCTACACTGGGTTCTGACAATATCTAAGTATATAGCGGCATGTGCTATAATACAGTCTTGTGCACCATTGCATACATCAAACTTCCCACCACGGATGCATAAGGAACGGGTTGCATATATAATTCTCATCTTCATTGATGGACTTTGTTTTAGAACTCGGCTTAAAATGGTAGCAAGAGAATTACTTCACCACCTTCTTTTCCATTTGGAATCTCTGCAACACTCTTTTAATGTAGTGTTCTTGTGACAGCCACAACTTTTTCTCCTTTCTATCACGGATGATTCTTATACCAAGAATCATTTAGCAAACTCCGTGTCCTTCATAGCCAAATGACTTTCCCGATTGCTCCTTTAACACCATCCAATCAGCAGAAACATTTTCCCAACAATAAACATGTCATCAACATATAATAACGGGATAATGAAGTCATCATTGAAAACTTTCGACAAAGAACCATGATAATTCGAAGTAGTCTTCATCTTAGCCTTGCTCACCGCAGCCAAACCAGACTCAAACTTCTTGTACCCTTGCCTCGGGCACTGCTGCAAACCATATAGGCTCTTTCTAAGCCTACACACATAGTCTTCTTTCCTTGACATGGAAACCCATCGGGTTGCTTCATATAGATCTCTTCTTCCCAATCACCGTGAAGAAAAGCAGTTTTAACGTCAGGTTTCTTTCTGCCTCGAATCGAGTAGCAACCAAACTCAACCACGATTCTAATGGATGACATTTTACAAGGAGAAAAATCTCATTAAAATCAACACCCTTCTTTTGAAATTAAAAACCCTTCACACTAATCGGCTTTATACCTCGGAACATAGTGTTGCTAAAGTAGCTTCACCCATGAATCCACATTTATCGAAGCCCTCTTTACCTTTAAGAGGCAACTTCACTAAATTAAAGTGTGATTATCATGTAAGGATTTCATCTCCATCGCCGTTATATTGCATCCAACCACTTTTTCTTTTCTTCACTCTCCATGGCCTGCAATAAGCACTCGGGTTCTTTATCATCTATTAGAATCACATACTCATCGGAAATCTGCCTCTGAAGGTTGTCTCTCCTGTTGGACCTCACGAGTTGAAGACTTGAGGTGATTTGATCAGCATCAAACAAATTTTCATCTTGTGACTGTCATGCTCCTCTTCATCATCATCGCTGGGAACATCTCATTCATATGCGGGTTGCGATCAGGCATCGTCACGAGCATCGGTGTCGGTCACGAATAAAGCGATTTAAATAGGTTCAAAATTAGCCACACCATTGTCTTCCTTAGGTGTAGACTTCTCTCATCTTAATAATGTCTTCAATGGTTTGATCTTTATAGAATTTCACATCACGGCTTCTAACGACTGCTTCTCGATAGGATCGCGGGCTTTTGCAACCAAATTCATCTCACCATAGCGATGAATATGCCTTTGCCTTGACTTTGCATCCGACTTGGATCTTTCATCCTTTGGAACATGCCTGAAACTCTTGCGGCCAAAAACCCTTAGTGATCATACTTCACATTCTTGCCAAAACCAAATTTTGTTTTGGCACCTCACTATTCAAAGCAACAGTAGGACTAAGATTGATCACATGCACTTGGTATGTGCGGAGTGCCTCACCCGGAAGTGCTTGCGTAGCCCAGCCGGAGAGCATACACCTCCGCTCTCCCTCAATTAATGTCCTGTTCATCCTCTCTGCCAAACCATTCAGTTGAGGAGTTTTAGGAGGAGTCTTCTCATGTGCGATGCCATGCTGCTTACAATAGATATCAAAAGGTCCACAATACTCACCACCATTGTCGGTACGGATGCATTTCGACTTCTTGGCCTCTCAGCCGACATGAAACTCTTGAACTTTTCCAACACTTGGTCTTTTGACTTCAAAGCATAGACCCAAAGTTTTACGGAATGTCGTCAATAAATGTAACAAAATAAAGTGCACCATAAAGGATTTCACCTTGAGGAGCCCTGAACATGCGAATGCACCAATTGACAAGTCGATTTTCTCGGGGAGGATGCTTCTTGAAGGATACTACGGATTCTTACGATCATCTGATGAGAACATTTCTCCAAATCTACATTCTTCAAACTTGGAAGCATATCCTTCTTTGCTAAACAATTTAGCCCCTTCTCACTGATATGACTAAGCCTTGATTGCCCGCAGAAAAGCCTACATATCATTAGCATTCACCTTGTCACTAGCAACTAAAGCTTCGTCGATACAACTTTGAACTCTTACGCGCTGCCCTGACTAAGTTACCTTTTGTGAGTTTCCACTTTCGGAACTAAAGTGGTTATCATAACCAGCATCATCAAGTACGCGATCAAATTAAGCGGACATCCCGGAGCATGTTTGACTCCTCTTAAAGTAACAGCTATGTATTCCCATGTTGGTTTGCGAAACGAACATCTGGCCCGATACATGGACACGCCATCATTACCCATCTTGAGAAACTCAGAAATCACGGGTGTAAGATGTGAAGAACTCCTTCCTTGGTGTAACATGCGAGTGTAGCACCAGCATCAATTATCCATATGCTCTCATCGGATACAAAATTAAGTGAATTAGGGTCATGGAGAATAACAAGATCATCAACGGTAGCGGTATTCTGCAAATTAGTTATAATGATCATACTCTTCTGCTTACCCATTTTGTCTTTACTCTCCTTCTTCCATAGAAAACAGTTCCTTTGGATGTGCCCTATTTTGTGACAATAATCGCACTCAATATTCTTGTACCGAGATCTGGACTTGCTCCTACTCTTGTCTCTACCACCTTTCAACTCCTTTTGGCTTCTCCCTTTCTTTTCAGTAACAAGCACCTCTGAATGAGTAGAAGTACCTTGCGCCTTCCTTCTCATCTCTTCATTAAAACCGCGGTCTTTGCCATTTGCGAGGGAACAATGCCATTGGGGCGGCACTAATCATGGAAACTGAAATGTCTCCCACGAATCGGGTAGAGTTATTAATAGAAATAGCCCCGACACATCATCATCGGAAACTTGATACTGTGGGCGGCAGTCTGCGCCCTTGAAATTCCTTTCAGTGCTCGGTAAATGGAGTTATCCTTGTACTTCAATTGACAAAATTCTTAAACAAGTCTGATTTGTTTGCTCACGATTTAAAAGCATACAGGACTCGAGTGTTTGCCACATGGTTCTTGCATGTGTCTCATGAGCAATAAGATTATAAATGGGTTCATCTGAAGTGCACGATAAGCGCCATTGCTCATGCTTTCAAAACCAGCTCTTCATCGGACATGGACTCAGGCCACGTGCGCCAAAGACGGAATATGCATATTCTTCACAAACCTTGAGTCCTTCATCTTACCCTTCCAATAGTGATAGTTTCACTCCCATTCAAAGATACCATTTCATATGCCTCCATCTTTCAAGCAAGTAGAAAACAGCCATAACAACTTGGCTCACGATACCACTACGATAGGGGGAAAACCATTGACACAATAACAAACTGAATAATAGAGCAAAAAAGGTAATGTAATTAAATTCCCTTTTACTTATGAGGAGGACCAATAAAAATATAGAGTAAAAATAGAAATCGATAGCGCCTGAGGAACCATGATTTGTTTAGCATTGGAAAACCTAGCCAAAGTAAGGGTAAAAACCACGGTCGTCAGGACCAAAGGAAATAGTTCCACTATGATCAATAGAGTACAAGAGAGTTTCAATAAGTGCACCAAAAACGTGCTATAGCCAGCAATCGAAATTAGCTTTTAATGCTTCCAATGCAAAATAAGAAGAAAAAGAAAGACCACACAAGCGAACATAAAGCTGAAGCATATCTCCACTGTAGATATCGTATCGACGATCCAACCATACAGAATGAAGTATCACGTTTTCCGAACTTTGCTGTCCAAAAATCAGCCCGATCCAACGGTGAACGAATACTGCCAGTTATGTCGAAAAACAATCCACAGTGGAAGTGGGAAAATCACAAGCTTTTCTTCTCCTCCTCTCTATAACACTAACACTATATTTATCACAAAATGAGCACACTCTCTTGTGCCCTAATCTGACCCCTCTCCACTTAAATAAGTGAGACAAGTGGGCCCTCACAATGTTGGGCTTTTACTCCACATAGGAAGGGAGCCCAAAACCCAACATCGTACTCCCTTACCCTCGGAATCATCAGTCTTGAACCACCAGATCAGTTAACTCTGGATCTAGAGAAGTCTAAGTGTGCATATCATTGGGATCATGCAATCAGGAATCTAACCACTCCCTCAAAGATCTTCCATCCCCAATCTACCAACAACTAGGAATCTAACCAGGAATATTGTTTTTATGGTTAAGTTTAAGAGACAAACTTGTATAACTACCAAATTAAGTACATGAAAGCCGATTGAAGTTAACATAATTTATGAAAAGATCTCAAAATTGTATGCTAAAGTATATTAAAAAGACAATATTATGTGATAGGATATCTTATATGAAGTAATGTGAATTATTAAATTGTCTCATAAAGTATAAATTTAAAGGATTTTGAGATATTAAATGGATTAAGATAAGATAAGATGTCTCGTATGAAGTTACATGAATGTCAGATTGTCTCAGAAAGAGTATATATTTAAAGACTTTTGGTATATCGAGATGGATTAGAGAATGTCGTGATAGAGGAACCTTAATGATTCATGCTTTCTGTCAATCTCAGTTAATTTTGTCAAATGAGTTTGAAAAGATTTACATTGTTCCTATTCATTGATTACTACTATACAAAGGAACGATACTATGTAAAAGTGTAATAATCTACTATCGAAGTATGTATTGTGATATAATATCTCATAAATTAGGGATTATAGTTACTAAATATTATTTTAGGACTTGAATTTGTTGACTTTATGGTCAAGTTGCTAAAAAAGATAGATTTTGTTGTCAGTTTCTTTCAACAACAAAATCTATCCACTTGGTGAACTTAAAATCCAGATCAATTAACTCTGGATCTAGAGAAGTTTAAATGTGCATATCATTGGGATCATGCAACCAGGAATCTAATCACACCCTCAAAGATCTTCCATCCCGATCTTCCATCTCACCACATTAACTTGAGATTGCTTGCACCCCAATGCTTACTCCGCAGGAAACTAGGATTATTTCCTAATTTTGCTTTTAAAAATCCTGATTAAAATATAGCTTTGAAAATCTTGAGACAATAGCACATGGATCAGTAAAAAACTTCCAACCATGTTTAGCACGTAAATTATAAAGGCGAAAAGCCCGAAATCCTAATCCTCCATCCTCATTTCTGTAGAATATGTGATTATTCTAGAAGCTGTTACAGTTAGTTAGGCTAAACCATAGTTAGGCTAAACTGAATTTGTTAGGTTATTTTACTCTTCTTTATATATATTTGTACAGATCATTTTCTGGGTGTGTAGTTAGATAAATAAAATAAAATCTTTCATTACTCTCTGGTTTTCTCTGTTTCCCTCTGTTCAAACTCGTGGAAGCGTTAGTATCGGAAACCCAGCGTAGCTACAACGTAGTGAGCGTGAATCTCTTTTCTTCTTCATTCTTCATCAGCTTTTCGGAATGGCAGCGGTGGAAACTCCATAGATGATAGGGATCTTGACAACGATGCCGATTTTCTTCAAAACAGAGGATATGGCTCAATTCGTTCAATGTTTCTGCACAATTCTGATCATCCTGGTATGGTTTTGGTTACTGCTCCTCTCACCGGATCGAATTACCTTACCTGGAGTCGATCGATGAAGATTGCCTTGATTGCCAAGTAGAAGCTAGGGTTTGTCAATGGTAAATGTATACAACCTGATATGAATTCTAAAGAAGAATATAGGCGTGAGTTGAGACGGATAATATAGTAATTTCCTGGATTCTAAACTCTATTTCAAAAGATATTGTGGATGCATTTCTTTATACAAACCTTTGTAAGAAAGAATTATGGGATAGACTTGGTGAAAGGTTGGAGAATGTAATGGTCCCTCATTTACCGGTCAAGAAATAGCTTCGATCCTTGAGCAATGAGTGTTTCTCAATATTATACCAAAATTAAAAAGGCTTGGGATGAATTAAACTGTTTGATGCATGTTCCTAACTGCTCATGCCGACCATGTACTTGTGGAAATGTCAAGGCAGTTGCCAATATCCTCTCTAATAACCAACTCATGCAATTCCTCATGGGATTAAATGAGTCTTTTGATGGTATTCGTAGTCAAATACTTCTGCTAGATCCGCTTCCTTCAGTAAACAAAGTCTACTCCATGGTACTTAGAATTGAAAAACAACGAGAAGTTTCTGATCTATTCACTGAAAATCTTGAAAATACTGCTCTGTTTACCCGATCAGCTTTCACCAAACCAGCAGGCCGAAGCAATGGAAATTCTACGCCTTGTCTTCTAAGGGACCTCTTTAGGAATCAATTAATTCTTCAAACAAAGGATATGGCTCTCAATCGATTTAAAGAAACAATTTCGTCATTGTGACTATTATGATAATGATGGCCATGTGAGGACACTTGCTTTGATCTCCATGGTTATCACATTTAATTACGAGGAATATAAAGCTCGCACATCTTGCTAACATGGGTGAGACTCCTCTCAAATGCTTCAACACATCTTCTTTGTGGCTCTGCCTCCATTGTCAAACGTCATGATGCGGCCCATTTTGCTCTATCTTGAACATTTTCTTGGTACTCCTTCAAGCTATGCATTTAACACTCGGGAATTCTCAATATTGGGACTTGGATAGTGGATACGGGAGCATCTACTCATATGTGCTAATTCTCTTTGCTTGTCAACCTGCAGTGCGACTAGCCACATGCAAGTATCCTTTTGATGGTTCGAATCGGTTGTCTGGCATTGTGGTCCTCGGCCCACCTCTTGAACTCCATATGTCCTTCCATCCCGAAATTCAATTTAATCTCTTTTCGAGTTCCAAACTTCATTCTTAACTCGATATTATTTCAAATTTTATCCTAACAATTGCGCTACGGGACTGAAGAGCACTTAGTAGCGTGGTAAACTTGTCAGCCATCTCTACATCCTCGATGTCCGGCTTCCAGTTGACTCTGTATCATTGTTTTACACCTTGTAATAATGCCGCCCGATGGTATATCACTTCTTTGCTTTGGCAGCAAGTCATGCTTGCTTATAGGACACTTCATCACCTGTATGTCTGAAATCTTCTATCTGATCACCTCTTTGTCATATATGTCCTTTGGCAAACAATCTAGAGTGCCATTTCCTATAAGCACTATTCGTACTTCAAATTGTTTTGATATTTTACATGTTGATATTTGGGGCCCTTATAAAATTTCATCTTTAACTAGTGCACGTTTTTTTCTTACTATTGTGGATGATTTTAGCCGAGCTACTTGGACCTTTCTTCTACATCATAAGATTGATGTATTTCACATATTCTCAAAATTTCTGACCATGGTTCCTACTCGATTTAAAACACGTGTTAAGACTATTCGCGTTGTGATGGTGGTGAATTCCCTTAGCACTCGTTTTAAACACTTCTTAATTCTTATGGCATCATTCACCACCGTAATGGTTGTCCGCCTCTCCTCAGTGAGGAATGGCATTGTTGAACGCAAACATCGCCACCTCCTTGACACAGCCCGTTCCTTAATGTTCCAAGCTTCCCTTCCGAGTCCATTTTGGGGTCATGCCATTCTCATGGCAACCTCAATTATCAATCGTTTGCCTTCATCTCTTCTTTCTTGGAAAACCCCCTTTGAACGTTTATATCAAAAACCCCCTACCTATGACCTACTCAAGGTCTTTGGTTGTCTTTGTTTTGCCACCATCACACAACCTCATAGGGACAAATTCAACCCTCGTGCCACCCGCTGCATTTTCCTTGGTCTTTCCCCTTGGCCAAAAGCTTTTAGCTTATGATCTCTCGAGGGCGTAATATATTTGTCTCTAGGGATGTCAAGTTTCATGACACATTTTAGTTTCAGAGACACCATCACGGTCAGTCCTACACCTCTTCTCAGCCACTGCCCTTCTTTGACATCGACCTCCCCCACCCACTGCACCTATTATTTCTAACCCATCTCCTACACACTATTCTTCCCTACTCCATCTCCTCCAGCTATTCTTGCTCAACCTCTTGCACCCGCTCAATCCTGGCTCCACGGCCCAACGGTACCCGCCTCACTTCCTACCTCGAAGCAGCTGCTCCCGGACTTTAGGGGTGTTTTGCTTGTCCCGAATTTCTTGTTTCTTCTCTGAGTGCTCGATTTCAAGCTCCTGTTTCTTCTTTTCATCCCATCTTTATTATCTTATGTTTCCTTCTCGACAAACATCTCCTCCATTCTGAACTACTTCATATAAACGAAGCTTCTCGAGATACCCATTTAGTTCTGGTATGGGTGAACCATGTCTTGGGTTTCAAAATCACACTTGGGATCTTACTTATCTCCCTCTGGTAGTCTCCATTTGGCTCTAAATGGGTATACAAAACTAAACTTCACTTTGATAGATATTGTTGTGATTTAAAGCACAGTTAAGTAGCAAAAGGCACCATCAAATTGAGGTATTGATTCTGATGATCGTTATTCTCCTGTGGCTAAACTTGTTATTGTGCGATTATTCTTCACCATTCTACTACCAAAGCTTGGCCTATTCATCAATTGGATATCAACAATGCTTTTCTTCATGGTTCTCTTTCTGAAGAAGTCTACATGCTTCCTCTGATGGCTCTGTTTAAAGTATGGTCGAGTATGTCGTTCACATTCGATCTCTTTATGGTTTAAAAACAAGCCTCACGCCCGTGGAATGCAGGTGCGAACCTGACACCTCCAATTTGGTTTTGCTTTCGATTTGCATGATCATTGCCTCTTCATTGCGGCTCTTCTACCTCATTTTTTAGATGCGCTAGTTTATGTTGATGATGTGCTTATCACTTGGCTACCAATGAATGACATCTTTGCGGGTTAAACGTTTCCTTCATTCGGTTTTGGCATCAAAGACCTTGGCTACGCTATTTCCTGAGCTTAGGGTGCACTTGATCCCTAAGGCATGTTTCTACAGCTAAATATGTCTTCCAGATATTCTTATCTTGATGTTGGCCTCTGCATGCGAAAGGCCACTTCACCTCCCATACGAAGAGGTCCATGAATTCTCTGATTCTCCTCTCATGGGTGAGCCCTAAGCGTTATCGGCGCCTTATTGGGCGCCTTTTATATGTTCTGATGACACGTCCGGAATATCATTTGTCAACCCGACCTTCGGCCGGCACGTTTATGCTCACGTGAAACCCATTGGGTCACGGCTCTTTATACACTTACGTTATCTCGAAGCTCTCTGCATCTTGGTATTTTTATATCCCGGCAACTAATGATCTACAATTGCTCCGACTTCTTCCTTGATCGCTGATTGGGCTTCTTGCTCTGAAACTAGACGTTCTCTTACGGGATATTGTATCTTCCTTGGTCAGACACTTGTATCTTGGAAAACTAAGAAGCAAGCCACTGTTTCTCGTTCATCGGCTGAAGCTGAATATCGGAGCCTTGCTTCCACTGTTTGTGAGCTCTTATGGATATCGTATATGCCATTGATTTTTGATATCCTTGTTCCTCTTCCTATACCTCTTTGATTGTTATAATCAAACGACCCTCCATATTGTTGCTAACCTGTTTTCATGAAGCGCACTAAGCACTTGGATATCGATTGTCACGCTTGTTCGTGATCAATTTAAGCATGGCTTCATTCACCCTCAACATATTCCTTCACGTCTTCAAGTGGCAGATTTATTTACCAAGGCATTGTCTACTCCCAGTTTCATTTTCTATGTTCCAAGTTAGGGTTGTTTGATCCTTCCCCAACCCCACCTTGAGGGGGGGCTGTAGAATATGTGATTATTCTAGAAGCTGTTACAGTTAGTTAGGCTAAACCGTAGTTAGGCTAAACTGAATTTGTTAGGTTATTTTACTCTTCTTTATATATATTTTTAATACGGATCGTTTTAAGGTGTGTGAGATTAGATAAATAAAATAAAATCTTTCATTACTCTACAGTTACCTGCATTTCCCTCTGTTTCAAACTCCATGGAGCGTTCACTTTCTACTTCGTCTTATCATTTCAACCAATGTAAACACATCCCTCAGTATTCTTAGAACCCACGGAAAGAATTTAGCATTCGTTCAAGTTCGTCGGCGGTGGCAGGATCTTGAAAAGCACTCCATAGCACATGAAGAAAAAGCAGGCCACATATTTGGTCGGGAACTTCCCTACCACTTGGATAATGAGTCTACCTCACCATCCTTGGACTTGTTTCCATGTGCGATTCCATTTGGTTTTTTTTTTATATCTTTTTTGAAGAAACCAAACATGAGAAAATCATTTTCCTTAATATTTTGTTTTCTCATTACTTTCCAAATTACAAATATTTGAATTTTAGTGATACAATCCACTAAAAAAATCATATAGGTTGAATTAGACAACTAATCAGTTGTCCACCAAGCCCTATAAACCCACGGATCGTTCATATTGCATCATGTCTACGACCCTTCCACTTTTTAAAATTATTAACTCAAAATTTCAGTAATTTTATACTATTTAATTATTACATAAAATTTCTTTTTGTTACTTAAAGCATCTTTAATAATTATTTTTTTTCATTTTTAAATTTAAATTTATTATTTTATAATTACAAAAATACAAACTTAACTGTAGTAAATCAAAGAAAGTAATGAAGAAAAATTCAAAGAAAGAAATATGTAGAGAAAATGAGAGAATTGAGTTTTATTCTCTTTTCTTTTTTCTATTAAGTACAAATAGGAGAAAACTATTTATAAGTGTTTAGGGAATCCAAATTTGCATGTAATCTCATTGTTTAAGGCAACTAGTATTTACTTTACAAAGGTGACCAACATTCCTTTTGTAAATTGATTTTCATTCACATATTTTCTTAGAACACTCCCTCTTGAATGATCATTATGGAACGAAATTTGTTTGGATTGCCTCGTTAAAAACCTTTCCAGTAAAACCCAATCCGACAAAACCTGGACGAAGGGAAAAAAAGTGTAGTGCACTAACATCCATTTATACTCCCCCTCATGTCAATATCTTTCGGTTGACGCATTCCAATATTGTATATTAAATTGACAGAAAAACAATATATGAACAATACAATTATCAAGATATATAAGTGCATTGATAGCACTAAGATATTGTAATGTCTTCGAGTTGGAGCTGAACTTTACCTAGCTAATAAATTGATAAAAAAAACAATATCTAGACAATACAATTATCAAGATACATAAGTGCACTAATAGTACCAAGATATGATACTTTAGGACCAAGTAAAATTTCATCATTTTCATAAGAACGAAATGAGTTATTTTTCACATCAAGGGGTTGGACCACAATTGGGGAGCTTAATGAACATGCATTATCCATATTAAAATGCTTTAGGGTTTTCTTAATATATATTGATTGATGAACCAATGCTTGATTTGTATGCCTAAACAAAATTTTGTTTTTCCAAAATTTTCATTTCATTCACTTCAAATATTTTATATTTTCTATGTAATTCTCTGTGATTTCAACAAGGTTTAAATCATCACTACAACAATAATCTCAAATTCGGTTTGTGATTTCTTAATAAAAATGCACGAGCATATAGGGTTGTTCACTTACCATTTTCTTTAATAAATATGCACTAAGGCAATTGTACCACATGTGTAGGAATTGCTTCAGTCTCCATGGAGATCATTGTAACTTAATTGATTATATGTTACGAGGGTTTGTATTATTTGCTTCAAGCAATTTAAATCCTTTAGGGATTCTCATGTATATATCATTATCTATAGATCCATATAAATATGCTTTGACAGCATCCGTGAGACTCACATATAGTCCTTCAAAGACTGTTAGGGCGCTTTCGTACAAATGCCCATTTGTACCCAACAAGCTTTATCTTTTAGGCATTTGTACTATAAATCGAAAACTTATTTTGTTTATTAATAATTGTAATTCTGCATGTATAGCCTTTTCCATTTTGGCCAATAATTTCTTTTTTGACATTCTTTCACATTGTGTGGTTCGGGATCTTCACCATTTTGTAGGATGTCTAAGACCACTTGGAAAATATTAAAAAGAAACAATATTAATTCAACCCCATTTTTCACATTTATGCTCATAGCTTATTGAGATCTCATTATTTTGAGGTACTTGTGCCTCTTCAAGGGCTTTTTGTGCATTTCCTACCTCTTCAAGGGTTCCTTGTTTATTGTATATCTCTATAGGGGCTTGTTGCTCTTCATGTGTCTCTACATGGGCCTTTTGTTTATTATGTGCCTCTACGTGGACCTTTTGTTTATTACGCACCTCTATAGGGGCTTGTTGATCATCCATGTGTCTATACTAGGGCCTTTTGTTTATTATTTGTCTCTATAAGGACGTTTTTGTTTTATTATATAAATTCTTAGGGCTTGCTGGTTCATTATGTGCCTCTACTAGGGCCTTTTGTTTATTATATACATGTACAAGGGCCTTTTGTTTACTAAATACCTCTACCGGGGCTTCTCGTTTACTATATTCCTCTACATGGGCTTCTCGTTCACTGTGTGCCTTTACAAGGACTTCTCGTTTATTATGTGCCTCTACATGGGCCTTTGTCTTATTTGTTCTTCTTCAGGAGCGTTAAGATTTGTTGTGTTCTTCTCTTTCAGGGAATTATGTCTTTGAGTCAATAGGTCTCCTACGCTTTAGGTGTGTCTTAGATTCATTTAATAATTGTCCTATAAGGACACCACTTCGTGCTAGAATATTTAAAAATCCAAATGTGTGGCTTCATATTTCTTATTAATGAATGCATTTAGTAATCGGGTTTTGCAAATGAATGATCCTTTGAACTTCTAGTTCACATTGGTTTATATGAGAATCAAGATGAGACATCATAAGTGCATTCCATGTAATTTATAGCAATTCTTTTAGAATCGACTTTTCTTCCCTTAATGATGGGAACATAATCTTATTAAAATAATAATTTGTAAAACCAACAAGCAGCACATGAGAATTCATTGAGTAAGAGAATTTTTTGGTTCTTTAATGGATGCCCATGTGAGTATTTTATGATTCGATGTATTATTGGAGACCCAAATTAACCTAGCATGCCATGTCAAAGAATAAAAATATTTGGGTTGTTGAACTTATGGTTCACAATAACATATTACTTAATAAGCTTTATATTTGCTCTTTTAGAGCCTTCATTTAAATTTGAAGTACCAAGGATGGTACTTACACTGGCACTTGTTAGTGTCAACCTTCATTCATTTGAGATTCAATAACACATGGATTTTAGATACAACTAAATTGAAAACAAAACATAATATAAATAGAAATATAATTGATCTAATAGCAAAGTTTTTATATGAATAGACAACATATATAATTAAATAGTGTTTTCAATTTTTTATTGAAGAGTCGATCTTTTCACTAAGACTCTAAAGAAATCTCATGGAATGTTACAAACTTATCAAAGATCGCAAAGTTTATTTCTACATTTCATTTTTTCTTTTATTGAAGTTTAAGGAAGACCAAATGTTTAGTATACAATAGGTATCCAATCGATACTTTACTACAACATCTATAATAATTATTCCTGATTCTTGAAGGTCTTTACACACTCTGCTTTACATCAATACACCTACTTCTCTAGTGGTGAGACTTTTCCTTTCCTTAGGATTTGCTGATTATCAATATGTCATTAGAAATTTTTTCCATGATTGTGACCATGACCGATCCTCATCTATGCTTACAAATTTGAGATTATATTGCATTCGCTTCTTGGAATCAATTCAAACCCAATTGGACTAGACAGATGACTTTTCATCAAAATTTCAATAGTTTATTAAGCATTAAGGATCAAAGATAAATGATTCCTTCTCCAAGAATCAAATGTCATGAACTCAAATTTTATGAAATTTGACATTATGAACAAACTTTTGGTATATGACAAAATAATGAGAATTGAATATATGATAAATTGATAAAAATAATAAAGATTTTGACTTATAACCAAAATCAAATATCTTTCTTAAGTTTTGATAATATATACAAAATCAAAATCACATAAAACTAAAATTTAAATAGCCTTGAGATCGTAGAATTACCATTAGAGCAGAGCAATTTGTGTTGATAATGTATTGTGAATCAAAGAAAGTATGAAAAGAAATTCAAAGAAAGAAATATGCAAAGAGAATAAGAGAAAGAAGGTTTACTTTTTTTTCTTTTTTCTATTAAATACAAATAGGAGGAAACTATTTATAAGTGTTTGGGGAACTAAAATCTGTATGTACTCTACTGTTTGCTGTAACTAGACATTTACAAAAGATAGCAAATATATTTTTAATAAAATTGATTGTCATTCTGGCCATTATTTCCCTTATAAATTACAAATGACACTTTTGTTTTTTAAAACTATAAAAGGGAAGCTCATATTTTTGGAAGCTGGTTTAGAAATTATTATTATGTAATTGACAAAGTGGACCAGTTCTACTTGACAATATGGGAGGAACAGGTTGCCCCCTTAAATTTTGTCTTGCATTCAAACCCCTAAATTTGAAAGATCCTATACTAGATTAGAATTCCTCATGTCGTTAATTTATGCTCATCAAAACTAAACTGGGTCCGATCTATGGGTTGGCACTACCAATTCACGAAAGTCCTTTCTCCGACAAAAGAATAAGGGTTTACCATTGACTTTTGTGAGGATTAATTATATAAAAGGTGTTTTAATTTTTTGATGTTTTATATTTTGATGTCTAGACTTTATTTTTATTCAATCAAATGTCTAAACTCTTAATTTTTATTCAATCAAATATTTTCCGATTGATTCAAACTCATAGGATATTAAATAACAAAAATTGTACCACATGACATTCCATTTATTTAAATAATGTTGAAAGAGGTGAAGGACAAAATTGTCCTTAGGTTTTTACTATCTTTTTTTTTTTTGAAAGGAATCTATTTGTTACTATCTATTTCATGTGAAATGTGTTATTACATATCTAATTCAACGACATCATTGGCTAAGTACATGTAGAGGATGCAATTATATTTGGAGAGGGCATTTTCAGTTTTTAGCTCATGAATTTTACAGCGCATTTAGTTAACCTCTACATCCCAAGAATCGAGTCTTAAACAAAATTTCATTTTATAAAATATTTTAAAATTAAAATTTTATTTTTGTAATGTTTTTACTATTTTAGTCTATTTTGATCCGAATAGGCTCACGACTCACCTAGGATTGGGTTGGGCTTATCAAACAATGGCCCAAATAAAATTCGAGCCTAATAACTTCTTAGACTCATTAGCGCTGGTTGATTCAACTCACAACTCTAGTAAAATGAACTGGCAAATTTCTTTTTAATAATTCGGTGAAATAGATTATCATATTTCCCACAATTTATTTGCACAAATCTAGAAATTGTCTTTGTTTTCCTGGTTGTAGGTTTTTAAATCTTTTTTCATTTTAAAGACATACATACATGATCTGCAAAGCAACTTTTCTTTCCATTTTCCTCATTAATTTTTAAGAATAGTAGGGAAAATATTACCTCATTTTCCTTAGCATTTTCTTTTAAATTTATTTTTCCTTCATATTTTTCCATATCATCCAAACTTCAAAAATAAAAAAAATTTTCACAATATTTTTTTTTTCCTTTTCCTAGTCTTTTCTGGGAACCAAACGTAGCCATGTATGAGGGAGGAACCCCATGACCTCCATAAAATTCATTAAAAACTACACAAAAACCTGACCTAGGAATTTTACAAAGATTTTAAGCAGCTCTTTGTTCTCTTCTCTCAAAGGACAAACGATCACACTGGTAGTGGCCACATTGCATTGCAGTAACATGACTGAAGATCTTAGTTTTGGCTTTGAAGAAATGATTGCTTCTTTTCCTTTTTTTTGTTCAGCGATATATATACTCAGGAAGTGTTTCGTAAGTATCATTTTTATGTGATCTGTGTTAAAATGTTTTATCCTTTATAGGAGGCATCTTTATATTCTAAAAGTTGTGTTTCTGATTTTCTGAATTCAGTATAAATATACTATTTTGGTTCCATTGGAAGACTCGGGTACAACTTGCTAATTTGATGTCCCTTTGGAAGATTTAAGATGTTGAACCTTCATTCCATAACAAACTTATAGTTATATCAAATGTCAAACTTTAGTTAAAAACTCTTTAGTAAAATCTACCAGTTCTAATATATTTCAAGAAGTGGCGAAGATGTTTGGTTTCATTGAAAATTGGAAACAATACCTAATGTTCATGTTTTTTCTGGTTCCATGTTTATTCCATATCTTGTTAATATTTTATCATTTTTGGCATACATGCAAAATTAATTTTTCTCTCCCATCTGTTTCCTACTTTTCTCTTCCATCTTCGAACTAGTGCTTTGGTGCATTTACATTGGGTCCATGTGTTTCTTATATACATATTAAGACAAATAAAGTAATAAATCTTAGAAGGGATGAAATAGCATATTAAGACAAATTAATAGTATAAAAAACAAAAAAAATATACATATGTTGTGGAATTAAGTCAGATTCAGACAGGATCAAATGCATATTGAAGAGCGATAACCCCAAAATAATTTTGTCAGGGCTTCAATAATAATCAGAAAATACACCAAGATAATGGTCGAATGGATAAAAAAAAAAAAATGTAGTGAGAGAAGAGGAGGATACACAGTTAGTGAATGAAGGTGCAGGTCTTTAGGTTTCATAGCTGCAAATCTGGAAGCCTGTCTTTCTAGCGCTTGGAGCAGCTTCAGTCCCTCTCTCAGTACTAGTGCAGTATCGGCGTTGAGATATGTTGTTGAGGCTGAGATCAAGGTTTAGTCCTAGATTCTCTTCAGAGAGGAGACGTTGATCTGTGGTGCACCATATGGTCCTGTGGTGGCCACGCATCAGATCCATGGGATGCTACTCCCAACAAAGTCTGACTAGGGGTATGAGGGGAAAGAGTTGCAGTGGCTGTGGGAATGAACTTGCGTTTCACTCTACAACTCCAGCTTCGCTCATCGCCATGCAAGATTATTAATTCGTAGATCAAATGCATGAAATTTCCAATTAGTTCAAACCACTTCATAAAGTACTTGACAAGATTCAGCCTCAATCGTTAAAATAAATCGAACAAAAGCAACCTGAAAAAAACATGTTGCTTTTTTGTCTTCGATTCGAGTTGATGAGCTTTCAACCTATTGCAATTTCGCTTCACATTCCTGATTCCGATTGGATTTTATGAAAATACAGAACAAATGTGGATGATGATATCATTTCTGATTAAAATAAAGTGATCAAAAATCATAGTTGAAGACAAATCGTTGAACTCACATATTTTAGTAATCCTCTCTGATGAGTCAAATCGTCGACCGTCTTCGAAATTTCCTCCTTCTGCATGCAGAAACAAGAAACGCCAAAAACATCAAGCTTACTTCTTCTTTTTCTTTTTTTCAATTTTTTTAAAAACAATTAAGCCATGAATTTCAACATAAAGAATGACAAAAAAATTAAAAATTAAAAAATTGTTAAATATTATAATAAGTGTTATGGGTACTAGTAGTCATTTCCTTTGTAATTCTACTTACTTTTAAGGGTAGACTAGTCTTTTAATAGCTTTTAATAGCTTTAGGGTTTGCATTCTTAGTCTATATATACATCTTTTGTATTAAAGGCTTCATCAATGTAAAAACCTAGCTTCTTTTCAGATAATCCATCCATTTGCTCATATGAATTCTGTTTGTCCATCAATATTAATATTATGTGATTGCCAGATTTGCACTCCAACAATTTGTATTCCCATCCATAGCTTTCATGAGTTGGCCTGGTTCTGAGGCTGAGTTCTAAAAAAAAAAAAAAATTTTTTTTTTTTTATGTCATCATGATTGTTCCGATTCCTGATCTGGCTTTCTAGCCTGAAATTAATGCTCACGATTTCAAGTCATCTTGACTTCTCGGTCGATTTCAACCTTTCGCTCTGCATATTACTGGATTTTGCTGAGACGGCCGAGGTAGATGATTCTCTTCTACCAATTAGTGTGCAATTATCAAACATACATATTGGTTTATGTGATGGCATTTTTTGAAAGGCAAGAAATTACGGGTTATGTTTCTCCGAACTTTCAAGTAAAAACCTGTGGATGAGAAAGGTAAAATTATATGAAATCGTATTGGGAATCGATAATTCAAAGATCACTTGGATTAATAATTTATGAAGCACACAGGAATGCACTGGCAAATTTGAAACTGCATGAAGTCTGGGATTATTTAAGTAAAGTTGTACACACACCAATTTTGCAAAAATAAAGATCATTTTGAAATTCCTGATATTCTGCTTAAGGTCGTAAAAATATGAGTGTGCGTGAATTTTGCGATGCTAAGATGTATTTATGGGACCAATTAGCACTAACAAACTGCAGAGCACAAGGCTTTGCTCCCAGAGTCAAGCGAAGAGAAGAGCAGCCGCTGGTTCAATTTCGATGGCTCTTCATGATTTGAGGGTCAGATCATTTCGCATCGCAACTGCCGCTCCTATGATCGCAGTTAGTGAACCGTTAGCCGAGGGAGATACTTATTGGGTCTCATACAAAAGATACCCATATCGACTACCTTCGCTTTTGCACTCTCACAGCCTATTGGTAATATCTGGGCTTAGACCGCTATACTAACGACAAGCCAAGATGAATGTCGTTTCTGTAAGCAAAAGGGTCATTGGAAATCACAGTGTCCTATATTGTTGAACAGAGGTAAATCACAAGAAATTTCTACCGGGGCCAAAGCAGCTTTCCTCAACAAATGGTAATACCTTTTATCATCCACCACTTTCATGATCAAGAATGCGGGTCCCTCGCACGCCTAATCCTAATGCACGGCTACCCCATCATTAGATCCACCATGCTTGATAGCTAAAGCTCCTTAAAAGACAACCAAGATGCCATAACTGGTATCCTCTCCATAGGTTTGTCATCCTCGCTCGTGCACATCTCCACTCTTATGGGTCTTAGATTCGGCGCTTCACATCATATGTCACCCGACGGTCATTTGTTTCTTTATCCTATTATTCATCCGTACAAGATTGACCGCCGATGGCACCCTCATGCCTTTTGCAGTTGTATTCATTGTTACAAATTAGCGTTTTGTCCATTTCATGTCTACTATACCTAAACTTACTATAAATCTCGCTTCAGTCAACTTTTTGTAACTGATGTAGTTTTTTTTCTTCTTCCTGTTATGAACGCAATCCCGTAATGATTGGGACCGCCGTAGGAAAGCGAAGACTATGTTTTGATGAGCTAGCACTGGGATGTCATGAATTTTCTCGTTTTTTAGTGTTGATTTCTGGTTCTTCCTTTCGCTTGAGTGATTCTTCGTCTGCCTTTATTTGTGGTATTCTCATTTTGGCTGCTGTTGCATCTCGCTTACGCTTTCTAGCTTCTACAGAGCCTTAGGCAATGTGAAACCAGAATATTTCGATTATTGGCTGCAATCACATAAATTCTTTCATGGCTTTAATAAAGTACTGCTTCTCGCTTCCATTCGATTCGTTTAGTCTGGACAGATGTCCTTTCTCCTATTACCACAAAAGGAGGATCACTATTATGTTTCCTTTATCGATGATCGTACTAAGTATTTCGCCGGGCTTATCCATGAAAACGCTCGACTTTCTATATATTCAATAATGATTTTCGACTCACAGCACAAACATTCTCCTAAGTATCGCGTTAGATGTGATCAGTGGAGAGTATACTTCATGCTTTAATCGATTTACTTTGTTTTAGACGGGTCAATTCCATCAAACTTCATGACCGATATACTCCGAACAAAATGGTGTCACGGAAGGAAACATAGACACATTGTTGAGACCGCTTAGATCTCTTTATTGTCCGCCAAAGGTTCCTAGTGAATTTTGGGAGAAGCAAATTCCTACATCGCGGCTCATTTGATTAATAGAATTCCAACTCACAATTCGTGGTTGTCTCCTTTCAAAAAATTATATAGACATGCTCCTGATTATTCTTCTTCGCGGTTTTCGGGTTCTACATGTTTTGTTCTTCTCGACCTCACGTCGAGCTGTGAGTGTTGTCTTCAAAATCAAGCATTTGTGTTTTTCTAGGTTATGGTGCAGTCAAAAGGATATCATGTTTTGATCCAATCAAAATTATATGTTTCACACATGTTGTATTTCTTGAAACATCGTGATTTTTCTATTCCCGCTTAGTGCTCATAACATGACTAAGTCCGATCTTATTCGTGATTGATCCTTTGGGTTGGTCATGATGCTATTGTTCCCCCCCCGTTGATGTTCCCGCCCCGTCCCTACTCTTTCCCGATCATAATTTCACAGAGTTCCAACTACTATTTCACGATACTCGGTACTTTTTAGCTCCCGATATGCCTATATAGCTTCCTCTCCTTCTACGGCTGCTCAATCATCTTCTGAGACTACGGCTCCTGTTTCTCCCCGTTACCCTACTCGTAACCGTAAGTCCACTCAACAACCTGATTTTATTTATTCTTGTTACTCTAGTTCTTTTGTCTCTTTTTTAGCTTCAGTTCATCGTCTCTCTGAGCCTTTGTCCTATAAAGAGGGCAACTATTGATCCACTTCTCGCGAAAGATGCTATGGTCGAGAACCCACCGCTCTACATCGACACATACTTGACGGCACTTCACCCCTCCAGTGTAAACGCCATTGGTTCTCGTTGGGTCTATAAAATTAAGACTCAACTGATGGATCTCGTGAAAGGTATAAAGCTCCATTGGTTGCCAGATATTCAAGGTTAATATGGTATGGATTATGAGGAGACTTTGCTCGCGGTAAAACCACTACGCCTGTACTTCTTATTGCGCTTGCTTCTGTTCACATTATGACATACTCAAACGGATGTTAAAAATGCCTTTTAAATGGAGATCTTCAGCAGTTAAGTCTATATGGTTCCTCTCCCGGGTTTTTCATCAGCCCGTGAAGCTCGTGTGTCTAAAAGCCTTTACGGTCTCAAACAAGCTCCTCGAGCCTGGTTTGAAAAGTTTTCTACTGTTATTACCTCTCACTTTGGTTTTCGGGCCCTAGCAATCATGATTCTCGCATTATTTGTTAGATGTACCTTCGCTGGTCGTGATTCGCTTTCTTTATATGTTGATGATATGATTATTACTGGTGATGATGTTGATGGTATTCTAATGTTAAAGATGCTGACTCGTTGTTTGCAATGAAGGATTCGCTCACCTGCTACTTTTGGGTATTGAAGCTGCATCTTTCTCCGAAAGGTTATCTTCTTCAATCTAAGTACATCTCTCGATATATTTCGAGCGGTCTCAGATTACCGATAATCGGATCATTGATACTCCTATTGAGATTAATGCTCGTTACTCGCTTCTCGATATTCTCCTTTGTTTGATCCCGCTTATATCAAACATGTTGGTAGTTTGGTTTATCTTACCATTACTCATTCCCGACATCAGATATGCCGTTTATATAAGCACATTATATTTCACCTACACAAATTATCGTCATTGCTCTTCGTATTTCGAGGTATCTTCAGGTACTCGCCTGTAGTCTCTTACTTCTTCTACTCATCCTGGAGTTGCATGTAGTTTATTCCGACATGCCGATTGGGCTAGTGATCCTAATGGATCGCAAATCACTACTGGTTTGTATTTGGGATTCTCTATTTCTGGAAGAGCAAGAAAACAAGATGTTATTCTAGATCTTCCAGAGGCGCAGTATCGTGCCATGGCTTCACACCGTGAGATAGTTTGCCACGATGGTTGTCATGGATATGGGTGTTTTTCATCAACCTACTCCATTATATTGTGATAATAAGAGTGCTAAATTGCTCGTAATTCGCTTTCCACGAGCTGACCAAGCATATTGAGATTGGATTGTCATGTCATTCGACATCATTTTCCGGAGCTGCACTTTAATACTTTCTGCCTTTCTACGCAGTTTTGCCGACTTCATACAAAATCACACTCTATCTCGCCGTTTTTATCTAAAGAAACTCTCGACGCTATCAAGAAGCAAAGACGTGAGTTTGAGGGGATGTTAAATATTATAATAAGTGTTATGGGTACTATAGTCATTTCTCTTTGTAAATTCTACTTACTTTTAAGTATAGACTAGTCTTTTAATAGCTTTAATAGCTTTATGTTTTATCTCTTAGTCTATATATATATCTTTCTTTTCGTATTTAGCCGCGCTTCATCAATGTAAAAACCTAGCTTCTCTTTTCATAACTCATCCATTTGTTCATATGAATTCTTGTTTTGTCCATCAATATTAAATATTATGTTTATCAAAAATCAGAATCTATACCTTTATATAAAATCTTGATGCGTTTACACTTTGGATCCGATTCCTGCTGCAGAAGGAGAGGGGTAGTTGGACTTCACGAGAACATCCTGACAAGTGGTAGGGCAACATGCCAAGGGTTAATGTCGGATCTCTTCCTCTTAACGCTCCATGAGTTTAGAGGACGAGAGTCAGCTATCAAGATTATTTCAGGCAGCTGTAGAAGGATGTCAGCAACCACCAATTCATTATCATCAAAGTCCTCACTGCGATTTTTCCTCTCCATTATCACCTCAAGACGTCTCCGGCGAGTACCTGACGGGGTGAGTACCTGAGGAGAGAGAGCGCCAGCGGCGAAGGTAAAATTAAATGGAGAAGTAATCTCCTTTTCGTTGCAGCCTCCCAATATTTATATTTGATTTACTTAAAAGATTTGAAGAACATCAAATAGGAAACTACAGAATATATCTTTTTAAAAGTTTCTAATTTGAGTAATTTCTTTCCCCGGAAAATATTTTTACTTGCTTACTACTTTTCCTTTTTACCTCATTTTAATATTATTTTAATGGCTTAGAATAATTTTCTTAATATCTTTTCATATTTTCTTTAAATCATTTAAGAATCCAACTTATCCTGGATAGTTTTCACTACTTATGTACTAGGATAAACAAGACCGAAATTTCCCCCAAGTTTTACCCAAATCCACATGAAATTTCGTTTTGTTTCTCTCTCAACCCCTGTATGGTTTTGTGAGAAAATCCAAATAAATAAAAGAAACAAAACATAACGAAGATGTCATTTTGTTTTTCCCTCAACTCGTGTTTGGTTTCTAAGAAAATCCAAAGGACAATAAAAGCAAAGAAACAAAACAGAAGAAAGGTGTCATTTTGCTTTTCTCTCATCCCATGTTTGGTTTCTGAGAAAACCCGAAAAAAGAGCTCTGAACAAAGCTTTTTCTTTCTCACCCCATTATGGGTTATCATATTGGCTGAATTAGGCCAAAAAGTCAAACGGTTGTCCACCAAGCCCTATAAACCCACGGATCGATCATACTGCATCATGTCATCATGTCAACGGCTCTTCCACTTTTTAAAATTATTAACTCAAAATTTCAGTAATTTTATACTATTTAATTATTAAATAAAATTTATTTTTGTTAGTAAAAATTTTTAATAACTATATTTTTCATTTTTATATTTATATTTATGATTCTATAATTTCAAAAATACAAACATTAATTTTTTGTTTTTTTTTTAAAAGAGATAAATTTATTGATTTAGATAAATAATACAATCAATAAAAACACAGAATGAAGATGGTCAAAAACTTTAAAGGATAACGCAATATTTATGTTAATAGAAAAGTGATCAGCTCAATGCCTACTCAATAGATAATCCAATAATGACTGAAATACCTAAAATTCCATATTTGTAGCACATTGGCGAGCATGATTTGATCTGATAACTTTGTCGAATCGAATTTTACCATCTGAATTGCTAAAGTGAAAACCACGAAGAAGCTAACCGTTGGTAACATAATCCATCCTGCTGTGGGCTGGGCCACCTGCGCCTCTAAATTGCGCCCCTTCGACTGGGGAGGCCATGGTTGGGCCGGTCCATCATGTCCAGCCCGCAAGCCTAACTTAGGAGCCCAAATTCGGATACCCTCCTATAGCTAAAGGAGGAGTCGGCACTCCCCGGATGCCATTTTCCAGAGAGGCTTTATCTAACAAGGGTTGATGAATAAGCTCCCCCGGAGGGAGGATGCACCATCCCATGCCTTGCCATGAATTCAAGATGGACAAACCCCTTCGGCGTCCTGCATTCGGGAAATACGCCCCACTTTCTCTCCTCTCTTTCGTCTAAAAGGAAGAATTAGTCTCCCCCCTGCGAGATATGTGCCCCACGTTCTCTCCTCTCTCCTGTCTAAAATGAAGAATTAGTCTCTGTCCGCGAGATATGCGCTACCTTCTCCTTCCAATTCGGAAGGAAATCACCCACTTACCATGAAGAGTGGATCCCTTTCCTCCTTGATAAAAGGAAGCCACGACATGGAATAAGGTAGGAACGAAAAGTTCAAAACTCTCAATCTTTGAAAGATGAGGCAGGGATCTAACTTAAGCGTCGGAGAGGTGACGGAGGAGACCCTCCCCCGCGACTTTCTTAGTTTTATGTTTTGCAGGTTGGCATAGACCGATGCATGCTCCGACGGTCTAGTGACTCAGAGAATTCCGGAGACTACAATTGGCTCCGTTTGTGGGAAACTCCTAGCAGGAAATCTCAAAGACGATACGCGAGAGCCTGGTTCACCATTCCTGATCTCCCACTAAGTTTTGTGAAGTTCCCGCCATCCCACCGATTGGTCATAATTTGTCACCATGTTTAGCAAACTCCATTAATCACCCATCGAAGACCCGCTACCAAGGCCAAGAAGCGAGGCTGGGCAGAAGAGCAGCGACTGCATGACCGAATTCCACGTGGAACATGCAAACCATTTACATCAGAGAACGACGCTACGCCGGCCCGGGCTGAGACCCAACAGGTGCAACCCACAAGGCGCCGCCCCACCCGTACCTCTAACCCGAGCAAGATAAGGGCAAAGGCCCGCCCACCGAATCACGTGGATCATTCCCAGATGATCTAACCTCCTGACAACCCCCCGCCCTCGTCGCTCACCACCTCAAGATAATGCGGAAGCCGAATCCAAGAAGAGACCTCCTAGCTAGTCTGGGGCCAAAGAATAAGGTCACAGGCACCACCGAATAAGGAGGCCAACAGAGATAGGCCCCGTTCGGAATTGGCCCCATAATATATATATGCTCGGTTCGAGGGCATGACCCCCCAGTTTCCGCCTGAGCAATACCCGTTCGGGGCACCTCCCGCCTTGCATGCAACATTTTATCCCCCTGTCCGGGGGCCGTATGACATGTTGTCTTCCCCCTTGGGCCAGCATATTTTGGACTATGAGCCTGCGGATCTGGCCATTCCACCGCTTGCTGCGTACACGCCTCTAACTCAGAGGATCATATGTTGCACTTTAACCAGTAATGATCCTTAATGCCTGAACGACTCACCTCTGTGCAGTATTCTCACTAGCCTCGAAGCATCCGCTCTTGGCTTAGTTCCATAAAACTCCCAAGAGGGTCTCTAAACTCATTCGGGGAATTATGGGCCACATTCGCATCAAGATTTGTGTCTGTCATGTGAGGGAAACATTAGCTCGCTCTAATCCATCTTCAAGCGGGATGACGAGTCCATCCGGGACTTCACCAAGATTCGGACAAGCCGTTCAGCAAATTGATACCTATAGTATGGATGTAGTCTTAATAGACCAAGGAGCCAGTCTAATTACTCCTCTTCCAAACTTTCCTCGACCCACCCGCCACCATGGAAGAACAATCAGATCATGGCAGATGAACATCACCTGAGATTACATCCGAGCCGCCTCGCAAACGGTAATGATAATCTGCAGACGCAAACCAACTAAGGTAAGAGCTACCAGAGCAAAGGAAGCCAGGGCAAGAGCCAAAAGCATCCCCAAGAGCAATCCGAAAAGAAAAGAGATCCTCCCCAATTCACCCCCCTTAACATCTCCTACGATTGACAGCTTCCCCTCATTCGGGATCACCCCGAGTTTAAGTGGCCTCTGCCCATGCGGGCGAACCCGAACCAACGTAATAGGTCACTGAGGTGTGACTACCACAAGGACCACGACCATGAAATGAATCAATGCCAAGGCTTGAAGGTCATGATTGAGAGATAAATCCGAGCAGGGTGAATCTTGAAGAGTCATTCCGAGCCAATCCGCACACCAACCGCCTCTACTTCCAATAGAGTCGCTTGTCGTCAACATCCGCCGTGAGCCCGCACTACCATCAACTTTATACTCGAGGCCCCGATCGCACGATCAATACCACCAGGAAGAGATTTAAATGTTCACATGGCTTCAATCAGAGTCATCAAATACCATCAATACTTAGAGAGTAGCAGAAAGCCGCTTCAAATCGATAGATGGCCTCGTATCCTTTCCTTCTCCCATAGATCCGGAATCTCATCATGACTCCCATTATGACGATTTGTACTCACCTTAGTGTATTAACAATTTCATGTGCATAGTGGTCCGCCGATCCGGGGGCAACAGTACTGCGTACTATCAGACTCTCCCAAATTCTTAAGTAGATGAAAGTCCCGCCAATCATCTTAGCCTCATCTGGAGTTTTATCCGCATTCAATGGTCCACCACGCTAACAAGTGGTGACACGTCTCTCCTCGTCATGAAGGACCAATAACTGTAAAGAAGTGTTGTTTTCAATGGTCGAAGACTTGGGCCCATATAATGCTATCGTGGGTCGAACCTGGCTACATGCCATGAAAGCAATTCCCTCGACCTACCACCAAACTATCACTGAGCCCAACTCAGATCCGAGCAAGTTGACCTTCAAGGCACCACTAGTAGCTCGTCGTTGTTATCACCGTCGCTCACTACGAAAAAGATAAAGAACCCGATAAATGTCCAATAAGCTCACCCATCTCTCACAAGAATTAAGGCCTAGGTCCGTCGCTGAGAAGACAGAACACTATTATAGACCCTCGCGTACCCTATAGCGCTTGAAGCACCGAATAAAAATTCCATGCATTCCCTCCCCACCGGAGAGAAGGCCCACACAGGGCATTTGACGGTAAACGCCGACGTATTCGCTCGAACGGCGTATTACGACAGGGTAAACCCCGCGGAACGCCCTGCAAGTGGAACGTCCTCCCATCCGCTCGACCCATTCGGAAAAAAGTACAACACTTCCACCCGGACCGCCACTAGATCATCTAGGCCGAAGTAGACAATCTTTTAAAGGCTGGGTTTATTAGAGAAGTAAAATACCCGGAATGGCTTGCTAATGTGGTAGTAGTTCCTAAAAAATGAGGCATGTGGCAGATGTGTGTCGACTATACGGATCTTAACGACGCATGTCCTAAGGATAGCTTCCCCCTGCCCCGTATTATTCAAATTGTTGACACATCGGTCGAGCACCGCATGCTGTCATTCTTAGATGCATTCTCAAAGCATCACTAGATCCCCACGCACTGGGCTTGACGGAGAAACATCTTTCATCACCCCCCACGGCTCTTCCCGCTACAACGTAATGCCCTTCCTGTGTTTAAAACAACGCCTGAGCCACCTATCGACAGTAACTAAGATGTTTCGACCATTGCCGGAAAACTACAAGCATATATAGATGATATAGCTCGGACAAGTCCAAGAACACTCTGATCACGCTAACCATTTGCAATGGTGCATCTGACCTCCTCGTAACCCATGGTATGAAGTCGAACCCCCGCAGCGCACATATCGGGCCAAGAGACGGTTCCCGGGCTCATGATGACAAAGGATAGAGGCTAACCTTCCCAACTTAGTGCCATTCTAGAGTCTCCACTCGAGCTCTAGAAAGGAAGTACAATAACCGACTCGATTACCGCCTCGGGGATCTGTTTATTTCCGGTTCACAAACCGCTTAAAGCCCTTTTTTGCCACCCTAAGAGGAGCTAATCGGGCCGGATGGAACGAAGAGTGTGGACGGCCTTACTCGTGATCAAGCAAGATTAGACAAACCCCTATCCTCGCAAACTGCACCATGAAACTCGTCTCATCTACTCAAGGTCTCGCATACGCAGTGCAAGTGCCACACTGTTCAAAGAGAATGAAGACGAGAAGCAAAGACATGTGTTCTTCGTTAGAAAATCCTTAGCCGATGCAGAAACCAGATATAGCCATCTTGAGTAGGCCGCCTTAGCCCTCCGGATAGCGGCCAAAAATCCTTTGCCCCATCAAAGCACCCCATTGTCATACACCGACCTCCCTTCAAGCACTATACATAAACTTGACTTATCGGGAAGAATGGCTCGATGGGCAAAATAACTAAGTGAGACGATTCAATACGTTTGCGTTTTCAAAAAAAGCGGCAGGCCGTTGATTTCATATCGGAACTCCTGATCCGGAAACATGCCCCACAATTTGATCGTGGACTCACTGACGGGCGCCCGCATAATCCGCCGGCGTGCATTGGTTGCGCTGAGAAACCCGCCGGGACAAGATCGAGCAGTCAATCCGACTCGGGTTCAATGCCTCTAATAACGAGTCGGAATACAAGGCCATCCTAGCCGAGCTTGAACTGGCGGCCGCCTTGTCTGCCGACAGACTCTTGATTCGGAGTGACTCCCAATTGGTGGTCGGACAAGTTAACGAAGAATTCGAGTCTCGAGACCCCCAAATGGAGAAATATGTCTCTCGAGTAAAACAACACTTGAACAGCTTTTCGGGTTGGAAATTGGAGCACATCCCCAAGGACTCTAATGAAAAGGCAGACACATTGGCCTCCGTGGCCGCTTCTCTACCAATCACTGAAACCATATTTCTGCCTATTTACTATCAGTCAAGTTCATCGATTGCATCCCCGCAGATAAACCAGGTAGACAAGGACCCCTCGTCCTTGATGGACCCCATCACATTGTATCTAAGCATAGGACAACTCCCAACGGAGAGGAACAAGGCCAACAAGCTTCAAATTCAAGCAGCCAAATTTTCCTTAATCGATGGGCAACTGTTCAAACGGTCCTGGTCCGTATCTAAAGTGCCTGACACCCGAACAAAGCCAGTACGTGCTAGCTGAGCTGCATGAAGGAATATATGGAAATCACCCCGACGGTAGAACTCTGGCCCATCGGGCCCACACTCAAGGTTACTATTGGCCGACCATGAAAGCTGATGCTACCAATTATACCAGAAAGTGTGATCGCTGCCAGCGACTTGCCCCCATCCTGAAATCACCGGTGCAAGACCTAATCTCTATCTCTGTACTCTCGTCGCATCGCATTGCCCGGATCGATATAGTTGGACCACTACCTACTACTCCAGCCCAAAAGAAGTTACTATTGGTGGCCATAGATTATTTCAGTAAGAGAATCGAGGCCGAAGCATTCTCCTCGATTAAAGATCGGGATGTCACTCAATTTATCTAGAAGAATATTGTGTGCCAATTCGACATCCCCAGATCACTCCTCTCCGACAACGGGCCCCAATTTGATAGCCGGGTTTATCGAAACTTCTGTCAGGAATTGAAGATAAAAAATCTATACTCCACCCCGTGCTACCCGCAAAGCAATGGCCTGGCAGAGGCCTCCAACAAAACCTTGTTAACGGCCCTGAAAAAACGATTGGATTCGGCTAAGGGCAAATGGGTGGATGAACTCCCTGGGGTACTCTGGGCTTACAGAACCACTGCCCGCAAACCCACTAGCATATCTCCGTTCACAATCACGTATGGAATGGAAGCTATCATCCCCACGGAAATTGATATTCCTACCATCCCGACAAACACCCTTGTTAAGTAATGCACTAATGATCGTGGAGCTTGACACAAATGATGAATTACGAGTCAATGTTCATCCGCATAGCATCCTACCAGCACCGATTGGAAATATCTTACAATAAACGGGTCAAGCCTCGAGCATTCCAATCCGGGGACCTAGTGCTAATAAGATTATTTGAGAATACGACTGACCCAACCGCAGGAAAGTTCCAACCCAACTGGGAGGGACCATATCTTATCATACGAGCCGGGGAATCCGAGGCTTATGCCTTAGACAAACTTGATGGGACCCCTGTACCTAAAATGTGGATTGCAACACATCTTAAGAGGTATTATCAATAAAGAATGATTCAATATCAACGCACAGATGTTCATTTTTTCTCCTCTTATGATCAACACTTAAAAGTCTAGATGGCGTAGTAAAATGACCTGTCCAGCCTGGTGAAGATAACTTCTAGCCAGTCAACTTAGAAGTCCGGATGGCGCAGTAAAATGACCTGTCCGGCCCGGTGAAGATAACTTCTAGCCGGTCAACTTAAAAGTTCGGATGGATCAGTAAGATGACCTGTCCGGCCCGGTATAGATAACTTCTAGCCGGTAAACTCAAAAGTCCGGATGACGCAGTAAAATGACCTATCCGGCCTGGTATGGATAAATCATAACTGGTCAACACCCAAAGTTCGGATGGTGTAGTAAAATGACCTATCCGGCTTGGTATGGATAAATCATAACCGGTCAACACCCAAAGTCCGGATAGCGCAGAATCAGGATGGCGCAGGAAAATGATTCATCTGGTTCGGTACAAATAATATTTGCCTAATTAACCCGGACGTCCCGTAAAGTGCCCTTTTCGGCTCGATTTAGAAATCTATTATCTAATTCGCAGCGGCGTTCCGAAAGATATCACTTAACTCCCAGCCTAACGTCCCAGCTTGGGACTGCGAAATAAGATATCCTGTCTGACTAGGGCAATTATAGCTCTATGCAACCCGGCTGAGCCGGAAAGAAGCACTTTATCAAAAAAAAAAAAACAAGAAATAAAATGTCCAAATACAAAAGCAGAGAAGAGATTGTCATGCAAAATACATTTGATGATTCTTTATGGTCCTAACCTCAACAAATTTCACTCACAAATGGGCTCCAAATAGTATGTCAACCTCTCCCTCGGCACCCGGGAGGCCTTTGTCTGCCAAAGCTTCTTCAGCAATCTCGACGGGTCTTGGGAAGGGGATAAGGCAATGAAGAGCCCTGGGGCACGAGGATTCAAAACCCGGGTCGAGGAGGATGTATCCGCATCCTGTGAGGATTGTTGTCCCGCGGATATCATGCGCAAAGGCACAAGATCCGTGAACCATAGTTGCACCACGCCGCCGCTTTGCATCAAACTCCGCCTCCAAAGGTCAATTCTGCGAAACCTTCTCCTAAAAGCCGTGAAGTCATCCTTGGTGGCCTACGCCCAACAGCAGAGACACCATTCGCTGCGACCGTTCCTTCCTTCTACTCTAAGCAGTTCTCAGCCACCAAGGCTTGCCGAACAAAGCCAGTTTAGACTTCGACTTCACTCGGCCGCCTTCTAAGGTGGTCGAGCACTTTGGACACCTGGATCGTTCTCCAAATAACCCGCGCTGTGGCGCTCCCACGCCCTCACCCTAACCGCGTTTATCAAGCACTCGTGTCGGGCAAAGATCCCTCTCGCTTCGCCTCGAGCCGCTCTATCGGGCGCTTCTTAGCCTCCAGCCTCCAAACGCCGCATGGTTAATCGGGCCTCTCGAAGAGGCGTCTAAGCTCTCCAAGCAAAGCTCTGACTAACATATAAATTGGTCAGCCAAAGATCCCTCACCCAAGCGATGAATTCACTTCTGCATCGGTGGGACATGTCAGGAACGCGCATGGCCTGCTTAGAAAGAATGAGCGTGTTCAATCAAATAGCACAATAGCAACTTCAGATATATATATATATATATATATATATATATATATATATAGTATATATATATATATATATATATATATATATATATATATATATATATATATATATATATATATATATATATATAAAAGCTTTTACTTACTTTACCAGCTTCCTTGCCCGAACGAAGTTTTTGCTAAGAATTTGCATCCCGTCGACGATTTGATAACATCCTCCTTGCGTGATCAACGGAACAACAAACTAAATACTCCTCACCCTCGTCCTTCCGGCTCACGGGCAAATCAGAAGGTCTCGGTACAAATCGCCTAGACAATCAACCGCAGCCTCACCCCGACAAAGTGCCTCCGGGCCAAGGATGGATGGACTTGATATCACAGTCCGGCATCGCTACTTCTCTCCATCAACACCGAGCCGAGTCGAGGGGGGCAATAAGAGTCGAGCACATTCTGGCCAAGTGGCAACCCTTCTTAAGCCCCGCAACAGCTGAAATTACGGCACCCGGGTGGCTTACCGGTCGCTTGAAGGATATCCACGGCAGCCAGCAGAGGAATTGAGCCTCTCCTCGGTTCTCTCCGGCATGTCCTCCGAGTCTGACATCGTTGGACCCTATTTCTGGGAGGCCGGATCATGATTGTCTCAGACCAACCCCCATCCATAGGGGACCTGACGACCCTTCGGCCCGTCTCACCTCTCGCCGCCTTCCTCCCGCTGCTGGGCCTGCACAAGAATCTAACATCCTGGGCCATCTTTCCTCCTCTTCTCTTCCCTCCGAGAGAGAAGGCCGGCGGCCTCGTAATCCAACCCAAGGTATAAAATCTTCCACCTGGGCCCTGCGAGCACTTTTCCCCTAGGTGGTCCTCTTCTTTTTATCACACACGTGGGCAGATCAATCCTCTTTCTGAAGCGGAAGCCCCGCCGACAAACAGCTTCCCGCCTTGACCGGTACTGCAGTGGGCAGAAGGTCGAACCCCGCTAGTGGACGTCGAGGGGACAGACGAGGCCCGTAACGCTTGTTCCATCTCAATGCTTCGCTTTTGATCCTAAAGGACACAAGACACCAAGAAGGCATATAGCATATCAATGGTAACGAAGTGCCTTTCGCCCACACCCCGATATAGCCGAACGAGGAATGATCGGAGACCGTAGGAGCCGGGTCTGCCTCACGCGCAGCTCTTCAAGCTCGAAAACTCACAATGGCGCTCCTATTCGAAACCCAACAAGCCTACGAATCTTCAAGGCTCGCTCTCTACCCACTACACCAACCCGCTCATTTTTCTCAGATCAAGAATCCACACAATCAATGTGAAAAGTCATATGTAGAATCTAAATTTGCCTATTACCTAGTTCCTACACACTGAAGCTGCCACGGGTTAATATAAACGGTAGTTAGAGAGCCCGGTCTCGCCCTAAGGCCCTTACTATGGCAACCCCTTTGCCTCCGCTTTAGAGAACGGGAGCCTATTCACGAACCGCGTACCGAGAGTCCAAGATCGATATCGACACCGCCCCTCTCCGTACCATCGTGAGTAGGCGAAGAAAATCTCAACCAATGAAAGGTCGAACTGGTATAAGAAGTTCGTAACACCGGCACCTGGCGAGAATACTGACATTGATTTAATAGGTGCCAAAGCACATTTCCTGCAAAGTGCAAAACTGCTTAACAAGGGCAGCATCTAGAAAACGGGGCTTCCGAACCGCAAGTTGCTCGAGGGTAAAAAACACGGCATTGTGTTCCCCACCTAGAGTGGGATTCATCCACTCATTCACAACCCTAAGTCAATGTTCTCAGGGATTTCGCAATAGGACCTCAATTCCTCCATTGTCAGAGACGGGACGATATGATTTGTAGAACGCGTCCCCCGCACAAGCCCTCGTCACGGCATGCTTAACTCGTGGGAAGTTCTTCCTCACCTCTCACATGCTACAAATTGCATCGAGAGTAGGGAAGAGAGCGAGTATCAGCCCCAAGCCGTACACCGAACGGGTAGAAAGGTAAAACCACTAAACCTGGGCGAAAACCGCCCGGATCTAACAAGCCCTAGACCTACCCTCACCCCAAGACTTTCCACGGCCGGAAGAAGGTCGATGAGGAAGATTCAATACATTAGTCAGGGAAATAATGATTGTCAGAAGTGAAAATCGAGTAGACGCTTGAAAGTTGTTCGCAACCAAACGAAATCGCACAGTGTATACGCGTATGCCAAACTGCTAAGGATGTTAACCCATGGGATGATAGGAAAGGGAAAAGGAAAAATCTAATAATGACCCCCTATATACCAATCTCTTAGGACCTACGAGCACATTAAATGTGAAGCCTGTCCATCACCCTCCAACTATTTCGCTTTCCCGACAACGATCCGCCTTAGGCACAATCGGGGAATACTCGCCAAAGTTAGTGGGCTCATTCGTTGTCCCAATTGCTAGGCCCAAACCAGCGATTAACCGGATCACTGGCATCTCTAGGCCGATTGGTCTAAGCCGCCCCTCGCTCAAATGTAGTAACAGCAAGATTGCCAAAGTAGAGGATAGTACATAAATGTAAAAAAAGTACGATTTTATTGACTGCGTCAAACGACATTCATCATTACATTCATATCCTTAAAAGTAACAACTAAGCAATCATATTGAAGTGGCTACATAGTTCGTCCGAATCAACACCGTAGCTCCGGGGCCAAAGAAGAAGCAGAGCGTGAGTCGCAGGAAGACGGCAATAGCAAAATCGCTTACCAAAAAAAAAGTGGGGAGGGGGGAATGAGGAAGATGCAGGGGGCTCAAGAAGGAGAAAAGCCCCACGATTCGGGCAGGGGTCCTTGATGCGAGGATTCTATTCCAGTTTCGTGAATCACCCATGGGCCAAACTGCACCATGAATAACGAGTTCGACTCCGCTCAAACCTTGCAATCTATGGTCTGATTCATGCTTGGAAAGCACACTCAAATAATTGATCACAATCATCCTTCATTCCGCAATCCCCCAATTTTGATTCTCAGCAACGTTCAATTATCCTTCTCTCACGATGTAACGCGGATAACCGTGCTGGACACAAAACCCTGGCCACCCTCACCCTTTTATAGCGCACTCCGTACCTCGTGGATCAACCTGCTGATCGTATGGCATTTTAATGCATTTTCTAAAAAGTTAGAAAATTCACATTGAAATTCAACAAGATTGATTGCCTAAATGCTCCCATGATATGACGAGATCAAGCGTTGTCCCTCTTTTTCCAAATGTGACAATCGCCCTCCCGCCAGAAAAACGGGGGCATCAGGCGCCTTGGGCCTCGACCAGCCCTAGCCAGCGGGTGTCCCTTCAATTAGAGGCCAGGCCTGGGCCGCCCATCCTATTCTCATTCGCAAGCCTAACTTAGGAGCCTAGATCCGGATACCCTCCTATAGCCAAAGAAGGAGTCGACACTCCCCGGATGCCATTTTCCGGAGAGGCTTTATCTAACAAGGGTTGATGAATAGGCTCCAAGGGGGAGGATGTACCATCCCATGCTTCTATGAATTCAAGATGGACAAACCCCTTCAGGTCCCGCACGGAGAAACACCCACTTTCTCTCCTTTCTTCCGTCTAAAAGGAAAATTAGTCTCCACCACCCCCCCCCAAGAAGATATGCGCCCATTCTCCTCATCTCTCCTGCCTAAGCGAAGAATTTGGTCTCCACCGCAGATATACGCCTGCACCTTCTCCTTCCGATTTGGAAGGAAATCATCCACTTACCACAAAGAAGTGGATCCCTCCTCCCCGAGATGTGCCAAGCCATACGCATACGTAATAAGGTACAAACGGAAGGTTCAAAACTCTCTAATCTTGAAAGAAGAGGCAGGATCTAACTCTCTGAAAGGCCGGAGAGGTGACGGAGGAGACCTCTCGCCGCTTTCTAGTTTTCTATTTTGCAGTCGGGTATTAGACCGGCTGCATGTTCCGGCGGTCCACAACTCGTGAGAGAATCTGAGGATTACATATGCCACAACAAGTCAACAACAAAACATGCCACAACAAGTCGGCGATAAAATATGCCGCAATAGGTCGACGACAAACAACACAGAAAAAATAAAGGTAAACTCAAATCGATGTGAAAGAAAACCACTTTATTGGAAAAGAAAATTAGATACATGGAAAGAAACGATATAATGGGTAATTTCAAGCTAAGAATGACAAAATAAATCATCCCTCTTCTGAAACTAACAAGGACCTAAACAAGAGAACAGAGAAGGACGCAAGGTTTTTATAGCGGAACATTAATTTTTTGTTTTTAAAACTTTCAAAGAGGAAGTCATATTTGAAGTTGATTTAGAAATTCTTATTTAAATTGACCAAGTGGATCATAAATTATTATTTAAATTGACCAAGTGGATCAGTTCTACAGCACTACCCATTCACGACGGTTCTTTCTCCCATAAAATAATCAAGGGTTCACCATTGATTTTTGTGGGGATTCATTATATAAAAGGTGTTTTAATTTTTCAATCATTTCTATTTTGGTATCTTGATTTTATTTTTGTTCAATCAAGTATTCAAACTTTAATTTTATTCAATCAAATGTTTTTCCATTCATCCAAGCTCATAGGATACTAAATAGGCAAAATTGACCATGAGACACTCTCACATTATATAAGAATAATGAAATTAATTAAATAATGTTGAAAGAGGTGAAAGGACAATATTATCCTTAGGTTTTTACTATATATATTTTTTAAAGGATCTATTTGTTACTATCTATTGCAAGTGAAATGTGTTATTACAGATCTAATTCAACGACTTCATTGGCTAAGTAGATGTAGAGGATGCAATTACATTAGGAGAGGGCATTTTCAGTTTTTAGCTCATGAATTTTACAGCGCATTTAGTTAACCTCTACATCCCAAGAATCGAGTCTTCAACCACTTAATTCTATGGGAGGGAATAAGAAAATGATTTGATGAATCAGAGTGACTTTTTAGGCTAACTATGTTTGGTTCTCGAAAATTGCTAAGAAAAGAAAATTGAAAGGCAAAATAGAAGAAAAGAAAAATGTAAAGAAATGAACATAAAATTTTCTCTCATTTGATTAATTATTCATGAAAAATTGAAAGAAAAAAAAGACAAGAAATCTATTTTATATTTTCTCATTTCATATTTACTAGAAAATAAAAACATAAACGTAATTTCAATCGAAACGAAGTGTTAGAGGAGTTATTTCTTGTTGCTTATATAGATCCATATGTCATTCAATAGAAAATCTCTCAAATTCCTGAAGTATGGGAGTTCTCTTGCGATCAGTTTTAAGCTAGAAACTGAGGGTAAGGTAAAATATGAATTCGAATAAATTTCTTTAATAATTGATGAAATAGATTATCATATTTTCACACTTTATTTCTACGAAATCTAGAAATCATTTTTCGTTTTCCTGGTTGTAGGTTTTGTTTGGAGAATCTTTTTCATTTTAAAGACATACATATACATGATTAGGAACAATTAATATTACATAGACATCTTGCAAACGCTTTTCTTTCCACTTCCCTCTTATTTTCCTCGTTAATTTTTAGAATGGTGGGAAAATATTACCTCATTTTCATAAGCGTTTTTCTTTCAAATTTATTTTCCTTCATATTTTCATATCATCCCAACTTTAAAAATGATTTTTTACGGTGTGTTCTTCCTTTCAGTATTTTAGAAACCAAACGTAGCCATATATGGTGAGGAGGAGGAACCTGCATGACCTCCATAAAATTCATTAAAGCTGGCTAAAAACGACTGGAAGTTTACAAAGATTTTAAGCAGCTCTTGTTGGAATAAATGACATTCATTGTCATTTACTCCTTGAGGAGTCCAAAGGGAGAATTTGTTGGAATAAATGACATTCATTGTCATTTACTCCTTACGAGAGTCAAGGCGAGTCGACTTTGGCTTGCCAGTTGGTTTTTCACGAATGTTAAGAGTCTCACCTTTAGCATAAAGGTGAGACTTGTATCGAAAAAGGAATTTTTTGGGTTTTGGGGTTTATCGAGAGTGTGGTGTTTGGGTGATAGCCTCGGACAGTGAGTTTCGATTCGCGGGCTGATGTCACAGAGTGTTGGTCTTCAACTGTCTGTAGTTGTATCACGGGAAAGCGATTGTCGAAGTGAGCTACTCAGAACACCCAGGAGATGACGAATCTGTTTTAAGGAGATCGTGGCCCGCTCCGAGACTTCGACATTTACCCATTGATAATTAGTTCAGAGGTTTTGTTCTTATAATAGATGCTCTCCATGATCTTTCTCTGTAATCCTTGTGCGGATATAGCAAAACTAAGCAGTTGTTCTTGAAAAAAAACGAGTTGGTTGGTTGGAGAGAAGGAAGTCACCAGGAAAAAAAATTTGGAAAGGAGAAAAAAATAAAGAAACTTTTTTGAAATTTTTTTTGATCTGACAGTTTTACGTGCGGTTTTGGAAGGAGAAAAAAAAAAAAAAAAAAAAAAAAAAAGAAACGCAAAACAAACTACTTGGTTTGTTGGAAGATCCCTTGAAAACGAGGGTTTTTACTCTGGAATGAAAATGAAAGTGCAGATTGGTGAAATCCTTGTATGGATTAAAACAAGCATGAAACAATGTATGAGAAATTTGACAACGTTATGTTATCACATGGTTCAAAAAATGCAGTGAATGTGATGAAGTGTGTCTATTTCAAAGATGATGAACATGGCTTTAGTAATCATTGTATGTTTATGCGTGAATGTTATCTTGATTATCGGTAGTGATGATAAGATGATTACATCTACGAGAACATGTTGAATTGAGTTTGACATGAAGGGCTATGGGACTTCTTGATGTTATTTTGGGAATAAAAATCAAAAGAACTATCGAGATGGACTGTCTTTGAAGTCAGTCACACTATGTTGTCGTATTCTTAGGAAGTTTGATAAGGATAAATACGAGGTATAGTCGAGCTGGCCGGTAGATGTAACTCCTACACTTTTCGAAGAATAAGGAGAGTGTTGCTCAAGTAGAATACTCTAGGGTGATAGAGTCTAATGTACTTAATGAGTTGTACAAGACCCGGACATAGCCTGCCGGGTTAATAAGGCGAGTAGGTACCACGAGCAATCTGGTATGCATTGTGAGGAATAATGAAACCATTAAAATACTTTACGTTCACTCGTGACTATGAAACTGCGCTTCACAGATATCCTGCTTGTGCCCAGAGGATACAATGATGCTAATTGGATATCTAATGTTAAGACTCAATCCCATGAGTGGTTATGTCTTTACTGCGGGAGGTGTAGCGGTGTCATGGAAATCCTCGAACAGACCGGTTGTTGCCGAGATCCCACGATCGAGATTTATAGCACTATGACAGAATGTGGGGAAGAAGCGAATAGTACTCCACTTCCTAGAGGAACATTCCCAGAGGTGGCTGAAGCCGATTACTCAATATGCATACATTGTGTTGTCTGATATGTATTGGGCAGGAGCTATAACGGTATGTGTAATGGTATTTGAGTGCAGGCATGTAAAGTCTTGAGCACAATAATTCAGCAATGACTCAATGGGTTGCTCTGCATAGATTATGTAAAAATCTAAGGATAACATCACCGATCTGCTAACCAAAGGGTTAAGCAGAGTGGTTGAAAAGTCATCGAAGAGATAGAATTTAAAGCGAGTAAAAGAATAAGTCGATCACCGATGGATGCACGACCTAGTATTTGGAATGAGATGCGGGTTCGAAAGACTGACAAATTGTAAAGACTTTGATACGATCCTTTGTGGGGATATTTTTAGTGTCCATTCCTATGATGAAACAATTGATGCTCATAAGAAGGTTAAAAGAGCCCATGCTTTTAATGATCTCTAGCATTGGCGAAGAGTAACATGAGCTACTCTTAATTTCTGAGAGAGATCACATGTAAGAGTGAAGTGGGGCCACGGAGGGGTGGAATGGGGCCTGATTCCTATTAAACTCTTGCGGGAACTAGGCGCATGTCCATGGCGAAATGGACATAAAGTGAGCTTGAAATATGTTAGGAAGATTATTCCTGTGTGGAATATGTCATCAAGCCACACCCAATGACGGGACTTGGTCAAGGACATCATGTCTACTGCTGTAGTTAGTAGAGTAAATATTATTTCATAAGGAAGGTTCAAAGGATAACACCTACCTCTCCATGCGTGCTCTTCCGATGAATCTATCACCCGGGGCCTTTTTAGATCTCGTCATGAATGTCATTCTATGTGGGGAATTGCTGGAATAAATGACATTCATTGTCATTTACCCTTGAGGATCAAGGAGAATTTGCTGTAAATAAATGACATTCATTGTCATTTTACCTTGAGGAGTCCAAAGGGCAGGAGTCCAACTTTTGGCTTACAAACTGGTTTCACGTTAAGGGTCTCATCTTTAGCCTATAAAGGTGAGACTCTTATTCGTAGTTAGTAGTTTTTTTTTGGGTTTTGAGCTGCTATCAAAGAAGGTGGTGTTTGGGCGTGATGTTCTATTGCAGTCAGTCAATGCCAAAGGTCTAGGTGTTGAGGCACCGCTTGTCCGCTCTGCTATCCCGGTCACACTAAGGATTCTCCCATACCACGAAAAACTAATAACTGTGCTTTTATAAGAGATCAGACGCTACCAGACTCCCACATTTTCTCAGACACTGGCTCTTGCCTCTTGCAATGTATAGTTTTACTTTACTTTTCTCCGTAATCCTTGTAACAGATATAAATGTTCTCTTTATCGTTTTCCAGGACAAAAGATCACCTAAGAAAAGGCCACATTGCATTGCAGTAAATACAACTGGAAGATCTAGTTCTCATGAAGAAATGATTGGTTTTTCTTCCCTTTTTTTTTTTTGTTCAGCGATATATATACCAGGAAGTGTTTCGTAAGTATCATTTATGTGATCTAAAGCAAAATGTTTTATCCTTTTATAGAGGCATCTTTATTCTTAAAAGTTGTGTTTCTGATTTTCTGAATTCAGTATAAATAACATATATCTGATTTGGTTCCATTACACTGTATGAACTTATAATTTGATGTCCCTTGGGAAGATTTTGTTAAGATATGTTAAACCTTCATCCCCATAACAAACTTATAGTTATATCAATGTCAAACTTTATGTTAAAAAACTTAGTAAAATCTACTAGTTCTAATATTTCATGAAGTATGAAGATGTTTGTTTATCGAAATTGAAATACACTTAATGTTCACATGTTTTTTTCTGGTTCCATGTTTATTCCATATCTTGTTAATATTTTATCATATTTTTGGCACAGAAGATGCAAATTAATTTTTCTCCATCTGTTTCTACTTTCTTCCATCTTCGAACTAGTGCTTTATGATTACATTGGGTCTGGTGTTTACATACATATTAAGACAAATAAAGTAATAAATCTTGTGAAGGGATGAAATAGCATATTAAGACAAATTATAGCATAAAAACAAAAAAATATACATATGTTGTGGAATTGCTTTATTCAGAGATGGTGGATCAAATGCATATTGAAGAGCGATAACTTCAAAATAATTTTTGTCAGGGCTCATTACAATAATAATCAGAAATACAATCAAGATAATGGTCGAATGGATAAAAAAAAAAAAAAAATAGAAAAGAGAGAATAGGAGGATACACAGTTAGTGAATGAAGGTGCAGGTCTTTAGGTTTCTGTTTGCAAATCTGAAGCCTGTTCTTCAGCCTGAGCAGCCTGTTCCTCTCAGTACTAGTGCAGCATCGGCGTTGGGAGAGATATGTTGTTGAGGCTGAGATCAAGGTTTAGTCCCAGATTCTCCTTCGGTGAGTGAGACGTTGGATCTGTGGTGGTGTACCATATGGTCCTGGCAGGGCTGGCCGCACTTCAGATCCAGATGTGGTATACCTCAACAAAAGTTCGATCAGGGTGACAGGTGCAGCCGGTGGCTGTGAACATGAACTCTGCTGCTCCTCTACTCTCTACAACCCAGCTTCGCCCATCGCCATGCCAAGATTACACTGTGATCAACAAAGTAAAATTTCAAATTAGTTCAAACCATTATTCTATAAAGTATCGACAAGATTCAGCCCTAATCACAAAAATAAATCGAACAAAAGCAACCTGAAAAAAAGTTACCTGTTGCTTTTTTGTCTTCGATTCCGAGTTGAGAGCTTTCAACCTATTGCGCAATCGCTTCACATTCCCGATCTCCTGATTGAATTTTATGAAAATATTAGGAACAAATGTGACGATGATACCTAATTTGATTAAAAAAAATAAAGATTCAAAAATAAAAAAGAAGACAAATCGTTGAACTCACATATTTTATTAATCCTCTCTGATGAGTCAAATCGTCGACCGTCTTCGAAATTTCCTCCTTCTGCATGCAGAAACAAGAAACACCAAAAACATCAAGCTTACTTCTTCTTTTTCTTTTTTTCAATTTTTTTTAAAAATAAATTAAGCCATGAAACTTCAAATATAAAGAGCGACAAAAAATAAAAATAAAAATCATAACTATACCTTTTATATAAAATCTAGATGCGTTTACACTTTCGATCCGACTGGTTGGGGAGAGGAGAGGGTAGTTGGACTGAGAACATCCTGACAAGTGGTAGGCGAAGACAAATATGAGTCAATGTCGGATCTCTTCCTCTTAACGCTCCAAGAGTTTAGAGGACGAGAGTCAGCTATGAAAATTATTTCAGGCAGCTGTAGAAGGATGTCAGCAACCACCAATTCATTATCATCAAAGTCCTCACTGCAATTCTTCCTCTCCATTATCGCCTCAAGACGTCTCCGGTGAGTACCTGACGGGGTGAGTACCTGAGGATAGAGAGCGCCAGCGGCGAAGGTAAAATTAAATGGAGAAGTAATCTCCTTTTCGTTGCAGCCTCCCAATATTTATATTTGATTTACTTAAAAGATTTGAAGAACATCAAATAGGAAACTACAGAATATATTTTTTTTAAAGTTTCTAATTTCTTTCCCCGGAAAATATTTTTACTTGCTTACTACTTTTCCTTTTTACCTCATTTTTATATTATTTAAATGGCTTAGAATAATTTTTTTAATATATTTTCATATTTTCTTAAAATCAATCCAGATTATCCTGGATAGTTTTCACTACTTTATGTACTAGGATAAATTAAATTTTATTTACTCACGAATCTACGTATAAATCAGTAATTATTTAGTAAATATATTACAACATTAAATAAAAACCATTAATTTTTAAAAAGTATAATAAATATCTTTTTGTGAGTGAAAATTGAGATCATTTTGAAATAATTTTTTTATCATAAACAAGACCGAAATTTCCCCCAAGGTTTACCCAAATCGACATGGAATTTCGTTTTGTTTCTCTCTCAACCCCTGTATGGTTTTGTGAGAAAATCCTAAGAAATAAAAGAAACAAAACATAACAAAGATGTCATTTTGTTTTTCCTCAACTCTGTTTGGTTTCAAGAAAATCCAAAGAAGGACAATAAAAGCAAAGAAACAAAACAGAATAAAGGTGTCATTTTGCTTTTCTCTCATCCCATGTTTGGTTTCTGAGAAAACCCGAAAAAAGAGCTTTGAACAAAGCTTTTTCTTTCTCATCCCATTATGGGTCATCATATTGGCTGAATTAGGCAAAAAAGTCAATCGGTTATCCACCAAGCTGCCCCATGAACCCACGGATCGATCATACTGCATCATGTCATCAAGTCAACGGCTCTAATTTTTAAAAATTATTAACTCAAAATTTCAGTAATTTTATACTATTTAATTATTAAATAAAATTTATTTGTTACTTAAACCATCTTTAATAACTATGTTTTTCTATTTTTATATTTATATTTATGATTTTATAATTACAAAATACAAACATTCATTTTTTGTTTTTTTTTACTGTATAAATTTATCGGGATGAAAAAGTAATAATACAATCAATAAAAACACACTAAGAACGCCAAAACTTTGTACGATTTATTTAATATTAGCGTTAATAGAAAAATAATTAACTCAATACCTACACATTGAATAATCCAATAATGACTTAAATATCTAAAATTCCAGATCTGCAGCATATTGGCGAATATGATTTAATATGATGACTTTGTTAGATCGAATTTTGTCATTTGAATTGTCAACGTGAAAACCATGAAGAAGCTAATCGTTGGTAACATAACCACCTGCTGCAACAAGTCGGTAACAAAACACGTCGCAACAAGTCGACAATAAAATATGCCGCAATAGATCGACGACAAACAACATAGAAAAAATAAAGGTAAACTCAAATCGATGTGAAAGAAAACCACTTTATTGGAAAAGAAACCTAGATATGAGGAAAGAAACAATAGAATGGGTAATTTCAAGCCAAGTATGACAAAAAAAATCACCCCTCATCTCAAACTAACAAGGACCTAAACAAGAGAACAAAGAAGGACAGCTAAGGTTTTCAGAGAAGGAAACATTAATTTTTTGTTTTTAAAACTTTAAAAGAGCAAATCATATTTGAAGTTGATTTAGAAATTATTATTTAAATTGACCAATTAGTTGATAAGTTCTACGACAATACCCATTCACTACTAGCCCTTTCTCCCATAAAATAATCAAGGGTTCGCCATTGATTTTTGTGGGGATTAATTACATAAAGGGTGTTTTAATTTTTCAATTTTTTCTATTTTGATATCTTGACTTTATTTTTGTTCAATCAAATATTCAATCCCTTAATTTTTATTCAATCAAATGTTTTTCCATTCATCCAAGCTCATAGGATACTAAATAGCAAAAATTGGACCACATGACACTTCACATTATATAAGAATGATGAAATTAATTAAATAATGTTGAAAGAGGTGAAAGGACAATATTATCCTTAGGTTTTTACTATATATATATTTTTAAAGGATCTATTTGTTACTATCTATTGCATGTGAAATGTGTTATTTGACTTATTTCAGATCTGATTTAACGGCTTCAATGGCTAAGGAGATGTAGAGGATGCAATTACATTTGGAGAGGGCATTTTTAGTTTTTAGTTCATGAATTTTACATCCCAAGAATCGAGTCTTCAACCGCTTAATTCTATGGGAGGGAATAAGAAAATGATTTGATGAATCAGAGTGACTTTTTAGGCTAGCTATGTTTGGTCCCGAAAATTGCTAAGAAAATGAAATTGGAAGGAAAAATAGAAGGGAAGAAAAATGTAAAGAAATGAACATAAATTTTTTCTCTCATTTGATTAATTATTCATGAAAAAAAGACAAGAAATCTATCTTATATTTTCTCATTTCATATTTACTAGAAAATAAAAACATAAACACAATTTCAATCGAAACGAAGTGTTAGAGAAGTTATTTCTTGTTGCTTATATAGATCCTTATGTCATTCAATAGAAAATCTCTCAAATACCTGAAGTATGGGAGTTCTCTTGCGATCAGTTTCAAGCTAGAAACTGAGAATAAGGTAAAATATGAATCCCACAAATTTCTTTTAATAATTGATGAAATAGATTATCATATTTTCACAATGTTAAATCTAGAAATTGCCTTTTCGTTTTCCTGGTTGTAGGTTTTGAGAATCTTTTTCATTTTAAAGACATGCATACATGATCACAAATAAGTGTGCTTGCCTTCCATGTTCTTCTCCCCACACGCTCTTAGGTGGCTTGTCGATGCCGGCCACAAAGCATGGTCAGCTTCTCGGTCCATGATCAATAGTCCGTCCAAGTGTGGCAACAAGGCTACCTTGGCCCTTTGGAAAAAGTCATTACCTAAAAATAAAATCAAAATCATCCAAAGGAACGCTAAGGAAGTCTATTGTACCTTTCCAGTCTCCCATCTAAATTCCCACGTTCTTTACTAGGCCATGCGTCTCTTGTGCTTGGTTGTTCACGGCTTTTAGCTTGTTGTCATCTTTAGCGAGCTTCAATTTGAGTCTGACCATCTCCCTTGTCGATATGAAGTTGTGGGTTGCCCCATTGTCTACGGTCTACCAATGCCATGATCTTCTATTCATCAGTCAACAACTCAACGTACATTAGCCCTCATGAGTCAGTGATCACTTAATGGCATTTAGTAGTTGAAGAGTTCTAATATTTCATTAAGTATGAAGATGTTTGATTTACTGAAAATTGAAACAATACCTACTGTTCATGTTTTTTCTGGTTCCAGGTTTATTCCATATGTTGTTAATATTTTATCATTTATGGCATGGCAATCAAAATCTCTATTTTTTCTTCTACAAATTACAACCTTGTTCAAAATTAGTGAAAAGTCCATGTGGAGAAAAGAAGGCCGTTTTCCTACTTTTCTCTTCCATCTTCTAACTAGTGCTTTGGTGCATTTACATTGGTCCCATGTGTTGCTTTTCATCTATAAGCAAATATGAATTAGCAAAAGAGAGACAAAAATTAATGGGCTAATTGTAGATCTCGTATTTTTTACTATTATATGCTTCCCACTAAAAAGACGAGACTCGTTTTTATTTATTTGAAAACCATTTTGAAAAATGTTTTGAAGTCACCTCACTTATTTTTGCTTTATTTAAAAAAAGAAAATAAAATAAAAGCAAAAACCTCAAATTTAATTCTTACGAAAAGTAGGTTTGGGAAAAACCGAGTTTAGGTCTGGAGGTCAAATTACTTATTAGGAAGGTACTATAGCAATCCGTAGTATCCCTTTAAGCCCCTAAAGCCGAGTCTCTACTAAACAAACTAAGAAAAATATAGTTTTTGACTAATTACATTAGATACCCCAGAACATGTAACAATAATAGTGACAAAGTGCATCAAACATATAATAAATAATTAAATAAGTAAACGAGTAGGCAAAGTCAAGGAAAAGACTATAAACCTTTGCAAAGGATAGCGCTCGAAGCAATTGAAAACAAATTAGTTCAATAATCAATATAGGATGTTTCAAAATCAGATTGGAAACTGGTCGTAAATCAAGTACCAAATTGATTGTCAAAGGTATAGGTATACTTGAGACGTTGCACCCCACTATAAAGACCTTCCTAATGTGGATCTCGCATTTTTTGCTATTATATGCTTCCAATAAAGACGAGACTAATTTTAATATTTGAAAACCATTTGAAAATGTTTTTGAAGTCACTAGTTTTGTTTTATTTAAAAAGGAAAAATAAAATAAGAAAGAAAAACCTTAAATATGACTCCTTATGGAAAAGTAGGTTTGGGAAAAACCGAGTTTAGGTCTGAAGGTCAAGTTACTTATTAGGAAGGTACTATAGCAAACCGTAGTATCCCTTTAAACCCCTAAAGTCGAGTATCTACTAAACAAACTAAGAAAAATATAGTTTTTGACTAATTAACTAATGGATACCGAGAACATATAACAATAATAGTGACAAAGTGCATCAAACATATAATAAATAATTAAATAAGTAAACGAGTAGGCAAAGTCGAAGGAGAAGACTATAAACCTTTGCAGTGAATTGATAGCGCTGACAATTGAAAACAAATTAGTTCAATAATCAATATAGAATGTTTCAAAATCAGATTGGAAACTGGTCGTAAATCAAGTACTAAATTGATTGTCAAAGGTATAGGTATACTTCTTGAGAACCCCCCCAGCGAGAAACATTTTAAGAAAAGATTTGGAAAAATGGTGGTACTAATAATAATAATAAAACTTATTTGAAAATTGGTGTTAGGGAAGCCAACTTTAAAGAAAAGGGATAAAGCTTCAAATTTTATTTTAAACAGGCAAGGGTTTAATATAAAAGGACATCCAGCCTAACGGTTTTGTGTTTTTTAGTTTAAATCCTTGGTCAGGGCTTCGAGCTTATTCCTTGTAATTTGGTAAAAGAAGATGAAAATGAATAAGATGTTTAAATTAATTTGGGAAAATAGGAAGGAAAGAATGTGTTAAATAAATAAATAAAAGAGCAATAAAGAGGTTGGGGGTGTTATCGTAAGTTGGTATCACTCCACAGTCCACCCCGTACACTGTAGGTGGGACCCACCACCGACAGCAAATCAGCCAAGGCACGTTTCAAAATGTTAGAGAGCTAGTTAAAGATGAAAATCATTTGATTTGTGTCTAGTATTCATGTTAGTGGTTTTGCATATATTCACTCAATTCTCACATCATTTTGAATTACAAGATAATCTCTTCTCTCTCTACACCTCCTCATCGCCATCTTCCTCTCTACTTCTATCTCTACACAACCGAAATCTTGACTAACTACTTATCACAAAACCCAGAACTCATCTCAAACATCTAGGAAGAAAACATTGATCTCCCACTCCTTCCTTCACACCAGTAGGCAGCCAGAACCTATCTAAACACAATAGCCATGAAAACAGAGCACCTCACCCAAAAACCCATCACCCGAATTCCAAAAATCTTGCCAAAGCAACACCTTGTCGCAACTGCGAGTCGCACAAGATGGAAACCCATGTAACCTCAACAAATGAAACAGTAGTCACAACATACCCAAATTATTTCCAAATCATTCCTACTTTATAAAAAAACGACGAACAATGTTTATAAAATATCCAAGAAAGAATGGTTTCAGTCAAAAGAAATGAAGCACTAAACCTATGTCGGAGTGCTCTCTATCCCATAATTCTTCTCCTTCTTTTCCCCATCTTTTCTAACCCATTTCTTGGCTCTTTCTCTCACTCTGTTTTCATACTTTTCATATACCCAGATTCAAATAAAGTTCATTCCCAATATCATGCAATATAAATAAGAAAAGGACTGATATAATGACATACAAGGTGCTAGGCACACAATAAGAGACTATAACCTCAGTTCAGGTAAAGTCCAAGAACTAAAATGACTGCAAGCAAAAGACGCGCATGAACAAATCTTAGATTCAAAACAGCATTCTTGGTCATTTATTAACCACACATTCATCTATTACTCATATCTCTATCCCAGCGCTACGAGAAGCAAAGCAAAGCAGAAAACAGACTCACAAGTCCCCTAGCCGATCCTCCTATTGCCGATCTTCCCCAACTTACTCCAGTGTTTCCCCCAAACTTGATGACTCTTCTCCAAGAAAAATCCCCCACCTTTCCTCTGTCCTTTTTTTTTTTTTTTTTCTCTCTCCCCCCTCTTACTCTCTCGCCTTTCCAAAAAGATGCCCCTTTCTCCAAGAATTCTCCACTTGTCTCCGTTAGATGAGTTTAGCAAAATTAAAATACTAAAAAAATAAAAAGACACGATGAGGATATGAAAATCGGACCTGAGTATCCCACTCGCACCCGATAAAGAATGGTGGGCCAGGCCCCACCCATGTCCCTCCATATGTACCTCAAAAGGAGGTCCGCCATCGGGCCCAAAACATGGGCTCGAAAACAGTGAGTGCCATATTCAAATCAACTTCAACCCAAATCCTTCCAATAATGTATGTGAATATTCCCTAAGATAACAACCTATTCGCCAATCAGTTCTAATATCGTGGATTCAAAAGTAATAGAAGATCGTTGAAACTTAACTCCTAATAAAAAGGAGGATTCTCCCAAATAAACCCCCTTAACTAATCCGTTGCTAAATCTAAGGCTAACCATATGAGGAAACATATCCTCCAATGGAGGGACTCTAGTCACGACGATCATCCACTATAAATACAAGGCCACCCCATCTATGAAAGGTACGCCACTTCTGACGCCAATACTAAAACAACCCAAGACTTCTCTCTTTCGCGAAGACCGACTTAAAGATCTGAGACGGCTACTGCAAAGCCCCCGCCACCCCTTTCCCGATTTTTGCAGAATTACCTCCTGGGCCCGCAGTCGTGATTGTAGCGATCCTCCTCAGCTTCAATGATCCCAAGATCCCAGCCAGCCTCTATCAAGAGTCTTGGTCCAACCTAACGACTTAACACGCTCCAAATTCCTAGCTCCTACAAAAGCATCACGCTGGCGCCACCGTGGGGAACGACCGTTCTTATACAACATAACTGAGCTTCTTGGGGCTTTGTCGATGGTATCAACCAGGAACACGAGCAGGAGCAACGCTAATCCTACAAGGATGCCAGATCCACCAGGAGATACAGACAAACAGCCACCAGTGGCCACAGGCGATCCAGCCAACACAACGGTAAGCGCCCGCCGCCAACTCCGTCAGGAGATGTGAACAACTCACCGTACAAATACAACACCCCGAAGAGCGACATACCTGAAGGTCACAATGTTCCTCCACGCTGAGGGACAACACGGCTACTGTTCCTCAAATACCAAGGTAGGCGTGAGTCTAGCTAAGCCAGGGGCACGGCCCACAACTAGCCCCCCGTAGGGAAGAAAGTCGAGTAAAGACGTAGAGGACGTGGCGAGAACGCAGAACCACAACATCCTCACCAATCACAAGAGAGCGTATACGGGAGCAAGGTTCGGACCCCAACAAGAGCCAGCCATGTAAAGGAGGTTAAAGGGCGCACCCCGCATTAACTATGGATACCTGTGCAACAAACGTAATCACCCTTCACTCCTGAGGTGCTAAACTACCCGCTCCCGGCCAAATTCAGGATGCCTCAAGTAGGCTGCCATGGCGCAAGATCCAGACCATCTCAGTCACCTATAAGATCGTGATGGAGTTTACGGGTATCCGTAATTGCTCATGGCATTCGCCACCACCTTGCAAAAAGGTCCCATGCATGGCCCGGTCCCATTGCATCCCCTCTTCAACGATTTCCGTTCGGGAGTTATCAATCGTCTCGTCCCACTCCCATCTGGCTAGGACATTGTGCCGAGCTACCATCCGTTAAATCCATCAAGCAGAAACACAGCAAATTTGAAGTCATACGTGCAACCACGCCGAGTCCTCAAGATGTGATGTATCACGAAAAGTCACTGCCACGCCTTCACCGAGGGGTCAGGAGTACACCCAAAGACCGATGTTCTCTATCCTAAAGAACCTCAAGCCATGATGGTCAGGTTCTAAGCAGTCGGTGGAATACATAACTAGATGGGAGGCCTCCCGTCAAAGAAGGAAAGTTCACCCGCTTAGCAAAAAAGACAACAGAGAAGCGACCCGGGATCGAGCCCCAAGAGGCAAGGCGATCGAGGAAATCGGGCAGAGCAGTGAGCTATCATCCCTAAAAGACGAGGGAATCTTAGGGATCGCCTAGGCCCACATGTACTCGAAAGATCTACGACGCTATTCGCTCACATCACCCTTTAACAAATTTCGTGTCGTAAGTTCACATAAGTACTAACGAGCACTTTAAGATGGCCAAATAGCAGATGAAACTCAACCTGCCACCGTAGATAACCTGCACCGCGAGTCTCGTGAGGACCATGGATGAGCTCACTGGCCAACCGTATACGCTGAGAAGAGAGATAGAGATCCACACACATGGATATCTACTAAGGCGGCTTTATATCTCTGTGAACTAGCTCAGCGCCACCCAACTCGACCAGGCCCCGGGCCCGTCACCACCACCTCAATGTGACGACGACCCCGCATCAAGAACCCCCCGGGGAAACGACGTGATCTCAGGAGGATTTGCTGGAGGAGGAGAATCTAGTTCATTGAGCGGCCCACTGCAAGCATAAGATCTACAGACATGGGGGAAAGGCATTTCAAGATCTAAAATGCCGCGAGTCGACACTACTATCACATTCTCTGATTCAGACTTGGAAGGGTACAAGATTCCATGACTCCACCCACCCGGGTAATCCTAATCAGGAAAAAATACAACGGTCCATCTGGTCCTAGTAGACAACCCGAGCTCCTACCGACATCATTTCTGCATCTACCGACAAATGGGGAATTGGAAGAGGAAAGCTAGAACCCGTTAACACTCATCTCCGTGGTTCTCGTGGAGAAAAGGTGTTACCGCTTGATCGATCCAACTCGGTGCTAACTCGGGAGCCCCCTGCCAACGACGACAAAGAAGGTTTCTCATAGTACGCCCACAAATTCTATAATATTACCGGGCGCCCTCTCTCAACGCGATAAAAGCCATCCCCTCAGCATACCACCTGGTAATCAAATTCCCAACAAGAACGGCGCTGACTCGCTCGAGGGGATCGAAAGGGCACGAGAATGCTATACCGCCTATGAAACAAAACGGCCGACAATGTGAGTACGGGTGAGCTTGATATGCGTGATGAAGTGTTCACTTACCGAGCCCTCAAGAGATGGAGCCAAGAATATTGATGACGAATTTAGCATCTTGCCTATATCGGGCTCCAAATTAGCAGGCTGGGCCCTGGGGGCTCCCCTCACGCCCTAAGCACGCAACAGTGACATCTTCAGTGATGAAGCCAGCCGACATGAGTGGCATCGACCCCGCAGTCATCACTCATAAGCTAAACACCAACCCATCTCTCAAGCCGGTTAAGCAAAAACGCAGAAGTTTCGCACCAGAGAGACAAAAGGCCATCAACGAAGAGGTCGGCAAGCTCCTCTGCTAGGCACCAGGAGGTAGAATACCCGAGTGGTTGGCCAATGTTGTGCTCTGGCCAAGAAAGCAAATGGCAAATGGCGCTCAGATTGATTTCTACCGATATAAACAAAGCGCGCCTGGGGATGCTTCCCTACCCAGGATCGACCTTATTGTAGATGCAACAGCAGGCCATGAGCTCCTTAGCTTCATGGATGCGTTTCTCCGTTATAACTGGGATAAGCATGGACCCCAGCGACTGTGTGAGGAAGACGCCATTCATCACCGCACGTGGACCCATCGCACGGTATCGCCGCTTGGGCTCATGAATGCAGGGGCAACCTACCGCAGGTTAGTGAACCCATGTTTCGTAAACAGATAGGGTACAACAATGGAGGTATTACATAGACGACATGTCAAAATCCGCTTACACTGTCTCCACATCGCTTCACCTCTCCGAGACGTTCCGCATCCCGAGGGATTATAACATGAAGCTCAACCCGCGGAACAGCTTTCGCTGCGGTCAGCGGGAAAATTTCGGGCTTCATAGTCAAATCATTGGAATCAAGCAAATCCGATAAAATAAAAGTTATCGCATGCCATCACCATCCCGATAAAGGAAGTACAAACGACTAACAGGAGGATCGCAAATCTAAGTCGATTCAGGTCCAGTGGCAAGTGACAATGCCAACCTTCTTCCAAGTTTCAAGAAAAGCCTTCAATGGGATGAGAAATGTGAAGAAGCCGCTTGTAACCTTGAAGACATACTTCGAGCTCGCCACCCATTCTAAAGAAGCCCTGGTAGAAGGAGAAATCCTCACATTATATTTGGCAGTATCAAATTTTTCAACTAGCGTTAAAGGTTCTCGCGAGACAAGTGCGTGAGCTTGCACAAGACCCAGCCTACTATCATCATAGCCGAGCCCTCGTGGGAGCCTGTGAGGAGAGGTATCCAAAATGGAAAATTAATACTAGCCTGTGACCGCAGCCTGAGATCTCCGGGTCCTTATTTCCGTGCTCACCCATAGGAAGTCCCGACCGAATACCCCATGGCGCTGTGTGTTACATAAAACTGCAGGTCTCTGAGGTCGATGAAATGGGCCATAGAGTCGAGAGAATTCGACATTCTAAGTATTGGGCCAAAAACAGCCATAAAGGACAGATCCTAGTCGATTACGGAATCTCACCCTTTGCAGGAGCTTGCCGAGCCTAATTCAATCAAAGGACCCACTTCCCATAGCTGGAAGCCTCTGTGGATGGAGCCCCAAATGCGCAAGGAAGCGAGAGCGGTGTTTAATCCCGACTCACCGTAGAGGGTATATAGACATTGAGTATGACAAGCCTGGGTTCCACGCCTCCAACAACGAGGCCGAGTACGAGGCCGTAATAGCAGGCCTCAATCTCGCTCATTCATAGAGATCGATCAGCTAGAGGTCCATAGCGCCCTAACCGTGGTCGACAGACACACACATACGAGGCCAAAAGTGAGAAGATGATTCTATATCTTCGCAGTCCGTGATTTATTAAAAGCTCAGATCCGTTCGTGATTAGGTATGTCCCTTAACTGAGAATCCCGTGCCGACGCTTTGGCAAACTCGGCCACGGCCTCATAGAAGACATCATCGACGCCCATCGATCACCTCGCAGCCCTCCATCGACCCTACGCATAGAAGTCGCCACAAAGAAATGTCCTACTCAAACCTGATGGACCCTATTTGGGATTATATTAATGACGGAACCTACCGCACGACCCTGGGCGGAAGCTGCTGCATAAGAGTAAGATCCTCCAGGTTTACCAATCACAAGGGAAGCCTCTACAAACGAGGATTCTTCACACCCTTCCTAAAATGCATCGCAGAGAAGACATTGAATACGTGCTAAGTGAAGTGCACTTAAGGCATATGGAACCATTCTGTGGCTCGAATATCAGTCGAAAGTTTTGAGGCGGGATACTATCGGGCTCACAATGCTCAAAGATGCAACCCACTCGGGTCAAAAGATGCGTAATCCGCCAAACACGCTTAAAATATCACGCTCCCGCCAGAGCTCTCGACGCCAATCACCGCATCGCCCTTCCGCAAAGAAGCAAATGGACATATCAGTTCTTGCCCATTGGCAATGTAAATTTATAATCGTGATGGTAGATTATTCTTTCATTCGCTGGCCGAGGCCGAGCCTCCTAGAGCCACAATCACCACAGAGCGTATGATGAATCAGATGGCGAGCAATCATATTTAGATTTGGTGTCCCCAAGAGCCTTGGTCTCGTGATAATCCAAATGCTTGACAACGCAAATCGGGACTTTTGTGCCGAGCTCGAATTAAAATTACTATTCATCGCCACCACCCACAATCAAATGGACAAGCCGGGTCACCATCAACCCCCAAGACCGCCCGAAACCAACAAAGAGTCAAGGAGTCGGGCCTAACACCAAGTACTATGGGCCCAGAGACGACACGTAAGTCGAAGAACCCGAGACTCCATTTGCCCCAGCTTTTAAGCAATGCATGCATCCCCCGTTGAAGGCTTAATAAAGTCTCCTGTGACCGGCTAGCCTCGAGGAACAAAGCGATGAGGCCCCCGTCCGAACTTAGAGCCCCGGATGAGGCTGAGCAGTCCAGCTGGCAAACATAACAAAGCACACCTTAAATGCTGTCAGAGAGTGCTGGGTTACGTGTTTGGGATTCGGGTCTTGAAAAAGCTACTACCCAGCGGAAAATCCGCAGCACATGGGAAGCTAGGCCCCACCTGGGAGGCCCAGCACAGATTCGAGTCGTCGTGACCCGGCAATTATGAGCTCCAAACAATAAAAATCTTACAACATACATGGAATGCGTATATCTTAAGCGCTTTATCAAGAGGCATCATCGTATCAGCCTTATGATTCTAGATAACAGGGTCAGAGCTATAATCGGGTTGTTATTCTTTGATGTCTCAAACTAAGCCGCATGTAAAAAAATATATAGATATATATACATACAATGGAAAATTAATGGAAAATAAAAGTACATCTTATTCCAAGTCATGGTTGGATACAATCAATGGCGTTCTTGATTACATCATAAAAAGCATACAATACAAGCAATACCCTCATTGCACGCATGACAAGCAGCCTCCAGGCACTCAAGATACTAACACCTCAAAAAAGGAAGAGAGACAAAGGAGAAAGACAGAATGGAAAGGAAGACAAGAAGGTGAGAAGAGGAGAAAAAGATGGACAAAAAAAAAAAAAAAAAAAAAAAGAAAAAAAAGGAGAAGGTATTATGTTTGGGATAGAAAGAAGGAAAAGAAAAGACAAGAGGAGAGGTATAGCAGAGAGAGTAAAGGAATGAAAGAGAACGAGGAGTGAGGTGCAAAGTGGACGCACCATTCTTAATTCAAGATCGCATTCCCAAATTAGATTAGGAATAACATAACTCCCATAAAGGGAAACTAGGAAAACACAACTCCCACGCAGAAATTCAAAACCACCCAGGCGCACGAGGAACCCCAACGAAGGAAGCCGAACATCAAGCATCTATCTTCTACACACTTCCATCCGCCCAAGATGAAAAGGAATCTTCAAAGCGTAAGGTACGTAGGTAAGTACTGTAACCCCCCTCAAGAGCAGAGAGCACCCAAGGCAGACTCAACTGCCTGCATTCCCCATCATCAAGATTAAAAGCTTGCCGCGACCTTTCAATAACTAAAGGACACACGAAACAGCTCTCCTAACAAGGCGCCTCTTCCTACGAATCACCTCTCCCCACAAGATGGATTCTCACACGAAACGGCTCTCCTAATAAGGCGCCTCTTCCTACGAAGCACCTCTCCCCACAAGATGGATTCTCACACGAAATCCAAGCCCTTCACACTGCCGCTCGCCACTCTGCCAAGCCATACAAGCCCAGCTTGAAAGACTCGACGAGCCCCAACACAGCGGATCGAGCTCCTATTCCATCGTGATCGAGCCCTTCTCCTGCATTCTAAACAGACGGCCCTCCCCGCAGTCTCATCGACGAGCCTCCTTCAACACAAAGCACAGCTCCTCGTTACCTATCGTGACGAGCCCTTCCTCTCAGACTCTCAAACGTACCTGCCCTCCCTACAAATCTTCATCGACGAGTCCTTCCTTCAACACAGCGGATCGAGCTCCTACTATCTATCAAAGACGAAGCCCCTTCAGACCTCAAACGACTGGCCCTCCCAAATCTCATCGACGAACTCTCCTTCAACACAGCTTGACGAGCTCCCATTACTCCATCGTGACGAGCCCCTTCTCCTGTGACTCAAACACTGGCCCTCCCCGCAAATCTCACTGACGAGCTCTTCAACACAAGCACGAGCCCACGAGGTCAGACGAGCCCCTTCTCCTGTGCACTTCAAACGCACGGCCCTCCTACAAATCCCATCGACGAGCCTCCCTTCAACAGGGTGCAGACGAGTCCCACTTGATCGATCGTGGATCGAGCCCTTCTCTCGCACTTCAAACACCGGGCTCCTCCCGCAAATCTTATTCTCCGACGAGCCTCCCTTCAAACACAGTGCACGAGCTCCCACTATCTATCAGACGAGCCCTTCTCCTCAGACCAAACAGATCTGCCTCTCGCAAATCTTATTGATGAGCTCTCCTCTCAACACAAAGTGACGAGCTCCTCGCTATTTTAATGATTTAAGCCCCTTCAGATTTCAAATGTATCTGCTCCTCCCTACTAAATCTCATTTGACGAAGCTCTCCTTCAACACAGTGACGAAGCTCCCATTTATCTATCGTGACGAGCCTTTCTTCAGACTAAATGGGGATTTGCTCTCCTCAGAATCTTACTGGATGAAGCTTCCTTCAACACAAAGTGCATCGAGCTCCCACTATCTATCAGACGAGCCCTTCTCTCATTCTCAAATCGCACGGGCCCCCGCAAATCCTTCACGACGAGCTCTCCCTTCAACACAAAGTGACGAGCTCCTACTACATCAGACGAGCCCTTCGTACCTCAAACAGACGGACTCCTACAAACTTTATCGACGAAGCTCTTTTCAAAGATGCAGACGAGCTCCCTAATACTTATCGTGACGAGCCCTTCTCTCAGACTTTCACTCGTACCTGCCCCTCCCTACAAATCTTATCGACGAGCTCTCCTTCAACACAAAGCACGAGCTCCCATTATCTATCAAACGAGCCCTTCTCTGTACTCAAACTCGACGGGCCCCTCCCGCAAATTCCCATTGACGAGCTCTCCTTCAACACGTGCACGAGTCCCACTATTTATCAGACGAGCCCTTCTCCTCAGACCTCGCACCGCACGGCCCCCGCAAATCGATCGACGAGCCTCTTCCAACACAGCTTTAAGAGCTCCTTACTACTTATCAGATCTAGCCCTTCTCTCAGACTCTCAAACGCACGGGCTCCTCCCCTACAAATCTCATTGACAAGCTCTCCTTCAAATACAGCGCACGAGCTCCTACTACTTATCAGACGAGCCCTTCTCCCAGATCTCAAACAGATCGGCTTCTCCTCACAACTTACTGACGAGCTCTCCCTTCAACACAAAGTGACGAGTCTTACTACCTATCAGACGAGCCCTTCTTCTCAGACTCTCAACAGATTTGGCTCCTCCCAAATCCTTATCGACGAGCCTCCTCCAACATGCACAGCCCACAGTCATCACTGTCTCTCCATCTCGCCCAAACCGCCCTCCCACTGATTCTAATACGTAGCCTCCAAGACAGCAGACGAGCTCCATATTCACTTATCAAAGATCTGACCTCTCGACTCCTCAAACAGACGGCCCTCCCCTACAAATTCACCGACGAGCTCTTCAACACAAAGTGACGAGCCCCTACTATCTATCATTCCAGCCCTTCTCCCCGCACTCCAAAAATCGTACGGCCCCTCCCCTCGCAAATCCTACGACGAGCCTTCTCCTTCAACACAGCGGTACGAGCTCCCACTATTTCTCCACGTGACGAGCCCTTCTCTCAGACCTGCTGCATGTGCTCCTCCCTCTGCAGGGGCCTATCGACGAGCTCTCCCTTCAACACAGCACGAGCTCCTGATTATAACATTTTGTTCCTCTTCAGATCTAAACAGACGCAAGGCTCCTCCCCTGCAAATCTCATTGACGTAGCTCTCCCTTCAACACACAAAGTGACGAGCCTCATCTATCAAAGATCAGCCCTTCTCTCGTACTCAAACGTACCTGCCCTCCCCTACAAATCTCATTGACGAAGGCCTCCTTCAACACAGCAGACGAGCCCCACTATCTATCAGACGAGCCCTTCTCTGCATTCAAACACGGCCCTCCCGGCAAATCTGGCCACGAGCCTTCCAAACACAGTGCATCGAGCTCCCACTATCATCAAGACGAGCCCTTCTCTCAGACTCTCAAACAGACTGCTCCTCCTCGCAAAATCTTATTGACGAGCTTCTCCCCTTCAACACAAAGTGACGAGTTCCTCGCTATCTATCAGATCGTGCCCTCTCTCAGACTCAAACAGACGGCTCTCCCTACACCCATCGACGAAGCTCTTCCTTTTCAACATGTGCAGACGAGCTCCCTACTACTTATCGTGACGAGCCTCTTCGTATTTCCTCAAACAGACGGCCCCTACAAATCTCTTACTGACGAGCTCTCCTTCAACATGTGCATGTATTCTTACTTATCTATCAAGACGAGCCTCTTTCTTCTCAGACTCTCAAACGCATTGGCTCCTCGCAAATCTTATCGGGACGAAGCTCTCCTTCAATACAAAGTGACGAGCTCCTACTACCTATAAGGACGAGCCCTTCACCGTGCTTCAAACAGACGGGCTCCTCCTTACTATTCCTGTTGACGAGCTCTTGAGACACTCTCCTTTCGACATGTATAATCAAGCTCTAATCGACTACATACACTGGCAAACCCTAGCCCTGGCGAACTCAAATAGGACACGTGAATGGAAGGACAGGTCAACACCCGCAGGTCAGACGGCGAGGGCCACAGGCCCAAATCCACAAAATTCCATCAGCGACCGACGTATAAATCAGAAACCACGCTCGGCCTAACAGTAACAATCTACAGTTGAAGACGATATACCGACTCTATGAGATTCTAATTCATACGCGCAATCTCGTAAAGAAGAGCAAATAACATAAAATTCCCAGAGGACGAGTATCCATTAAAAGAAGGATAATACAGGTAGTAGACCCCAGGTCTAACCAAAAAAAAAAGAAAAAAGAAAAGCATAATAAAATTAGCGGAGACGAGCCTCGGATGTCAAGTATCAAACGAAGAAGAATGAGAAGGGGCCTCAGCATGAGTATCAGCCTCGGGATCTGCTAAGACTAAAGATTCCTCCGCTCTCCATCGCCTGGGAGGTCAAAGCTCAAATCTCGATCGAGGTATCGCCGCCGAGAGCTTTCACGAAAAGCAAGCCATCCAGAGCCCACGAGCACCACTGTCCCGTAATTTCCGCTTAATGACTCATTCCGAACAACCATATTTCATCGCAGCAGATGAAGTTCGTAGTCTCGCAACACTCCTCGCTTAGCCGTCCCGATAAACTACAACTTCGTAGGACTCACGTCGGCGCTTCCAAAGCAGAATACCTCGCCTCCAAATCTCACGACGAGCAATTTCAAATTGCTTCTCCATTTCATTCACTACGTAACTCCATTTGCAAACCCGCTGTTCGCCGGAGATGACAGTTCCCTCCCTAATCCACAACTGGTTTCACTGTAGATCAAGTATACTCACTCAAGTTCAATCAACATCCTCTGTAACCTCTGTCCCATTCCTGAACCCCCGAAGCTCTCCCCTCAAGACAGTTGGTTGCTCCTGGACCTCCCTACTACGCCCGATCACGAGCCGACGGCATATGCTTCTCGATCCGACGTAGTCTTTCTATTTCTTCGTGACAAGTGCTGCACTCGGGTCCCGCCTCGAAGTCAGTGGGCCACGCCTTATAAAATTCGCGATCCCAGACAGCTATTCATTGCTTTCTGCCAAGTCTCTCCAAACGAGGCACAAGCAAAACAAACACAGAATCGGGAACCCGATTAATGCAGCCGCCAGGAGAGTTAGCATAATTATGCGCCATCGGCAACCTCGTGGAAAGACAGTGGCGGTGCCCTCATCAACCGACAACTCCTTCGATCTCTCGATATCCGGTCATCGAGTGATGGAGCGAGATCCATCTCGCCGAATGTCCAAAGATCGGATAGCAAAGAACTCGACTTCATCAACCTTCGATTCGTTCCTCCCTCCGACTAACCACCTTCCCAGAGATGGCTCAACAGGTCCAAGGAGCATTCCCATGGGCTAGGGCAACCGCTTAACTGCCGATCGCGCCACGTCGATGGATTCCCCACTCCAAGGGGAGCAAAGCTCTAAGAGGGAAGCGAACAAAGAACCAATCTCAGCAACTGATTTAGGACCGCTGCCTTTGGGGTGAGGGGGACTCAGGCGCTCTAACTCCGAACCTTGTCATGACCGGTCGATCCCTCTAGGAGAATCGCTTCTTCCTCTGCGACCGAGGTTCGAGATATCCCTTCCAAGATGAGCTTCAAGATCTCCCTGCAAAGAGTGAACCATGCCCGAAAGAGAAAATTCTGTAGTGTAGGGAGGTGAAGGCCCTGAAAACTAAGATTTTCAAGGGGGCTCGCACCTATGAGCTTGTGGGGACATCCCGCCAGCACCCAATAGCCTCCTACAGAATCTTAGCAGAAAGATTCAATAGTGTGCAAAAAGAAATGGCAATGCAGATTCTTCTGTCGCTAAGCTCAGACAGTGCCTCTGAAATGATAAACAGAAATCCATGTCTGGCAGATTCAATCACGCATGAATTGTAACAAAGGTATAGATTTGATCCTCACAAGAGCACTGTATGTCGACGCTCCCGGGGGTGAAGGCCAGAGTGTCTTCCCTGTCTAAAGAATTGTACTCCCAGTTGGAGCCGTTGACAAAGAAATATCGAACTTTCCATGTCCTATGAGAAGAAGGAAGGTCCGAAATCACCGAAGGGGCTCCAGGACGTCTAGTGAGCAACAACCCCTGGCAGATTACCTGGGCAAGAGAGATGTAGAGCAAAAGCCACATTAGGGGACGCCAAGTCCCCGTCTCCTAAAAAGACCAAGAAACCCACTAAAATGCCCCAACTATTGGGGCCAATGGGAAGGATGATATGCAAAAAAACGCTACAGAACCGCTTGATGAAAGGGTGCAAAGGGAAAACCCGGGAGGTCAGCATCAAACGCGACTCGAAAACATACCATTCTGGCGCACCCGAGGTAACGTGAATCCAGTCAAAAGTCGAGACCGCTACACGCACCGTGAAGAGCCCGCATCGCTCAACAAAATCGACTCGCATTTATAGTCAAACCCTACTCTGGCCCTACTTTCACTATACACATCGAACGGCAATCTTGAGGAAACCGCACCTTTGTGGACGCAGATCGTTATTCCTCCACCAGTTGATGGGATGCCAGGAGACGGATGAACGACGACAAAACGACCGGGACTTCCCTAGCTAGATCAGAATCTATACATCGCCAGGAGAATTAGCATGGATACGCAGCACAAGAACGATTCGAGCCCATCGCAGTGCCAAACAAGATAAACAAGAAACACCTGCAGCAGATCCAACTGAGATCGCAAGGAAGCTGCCACAAAAAAACGCCAAATAAATAAGGTTAAGAGACCGGCGGCGTTAAATCAAGAAAGGCCAAAACAAGAGACAGCGAAACCCAAAGGCCGGCTATTAATATCCGACAATGGCGGGCGACCGTATTAATCCGAATGGACACGCCGAAACGGCAGCTGACGAGAATACAGGCTTTCTATTTACGTAAACAGATACGTGGCTGGGGGCACCACGATATGAAATTGGATCAGTATCCCACTCACAAATTTATAGCAATGGGGCCGTCTTCCACCGATGTCCTCCATATGCTCTGCAAGGAGGTCTCGTTCATTGGGCCTGAAACATGGGGTTGAAAAGGTGGCGCCTGCATCTTTCTGCATAAAACTGGGCCAAACTAAACCCTTCCAATAATGCGAAGGTGTAACATTCCTAAAAGATAACAAACTCTACTTCCACGCCAATCAAGTCCTATACATCGTGGTCTAAAAAGTAATAGAAGACTCATGAATGAATCCTCCAATAAAAAGGAGATTCTCCCAACAAACCCCTAACTAATCCGCTACAACTCCATAACCATATGAGGGAACATATCCTCCAAACGGGAGGGACCTTAGTCATCGATCTATCATCCACTATAAATACAGCGCCACCCCATCGGCGAAAGGCATTTCGCCACTCTGACGCTACTAAACAACCTTGGCATTCTCTCTTTTTCTCAAGGAAGAATCTCGATCAGTGACGGCTTGGCTTACTCTGCAAAGCCTCCCACACCCCCTTTCTTTCCCGATTTGCAGACCACTTCTGGGGCTCAGAGTCGACGCGCTGTAATGATCCTCCTGAATTTCAAACGACCCCAAGATTCCAGCTTCAATTCTTATCGTAGTCTTGGTCCAACCCAACGACTCCCAACACGTGCTTCCACTTACTCCGGCTAAAGCATCATCACACACATTAAAAGTTTTGGCACCTATGTAAATCTTAAAACAGACAAAATAATATATTGTATCAAAACGAATTAGAATATTTGATTAAAATCCTTAAATAACTCAAACTCAGAATATAATTATTTTCATGTTTTTTCTTAAAAAAATGATTGTTCATGGATAAGAATGTCTATAATTCCATGTATTTACATGCACTTAAAAAGAATGAGTTATTTTATATACAAAGAACAAAAAAGCATTTATTCAAATAAAATAAATCTTGATAAACGTTAAATTTCAAATGATCTTTGGTGCTGTCTTAAATCTAATCACTATAAATTAATGATTAAATAGTATAAAAAAACTAAAGAAATATACAATTGTTCTGGAAGTCAGATTCAGAGATGGTGGATCAAATGTATTATATATTAAAGATAAATAACTTCCTAAAATAATTTTTATTGTATTAATTACAATACGTACTTAAAGAGATGAAACACAATCAAGATAATTGTTAAAGGAAGAATGAGGCAAAAAACAGAAGAGGATAGGAGGATGTTGAGCAGTTTTTTTTTTTTTTTACTTAGGTGACGTTTTGTTTTTACTTAATGTCAATATAACTTTTTTTAACTTAATACCGACAAGACTTTAATAAAGATTAAGATGTTTATTTATTTTTTAACATCGGACAACAGTAGCTTATCATTAAACCCAACGAATTATCTTCCATGCTCCCGTCCCATCTTACCCTTGTCTTATCGTGCCTACTTCAGTCACCTAACTGTGCTTAACTAAGCCAGCTATTTTCCAAATTCAAGACTAATTCAAAGCCTGCAGATTGCTACTCTTGCCCCGCCTCGACATTATATTTTTAAAAATATTTTTTATTTTTTATTTTTATTTTAATATAAATAATAATAATTAGGATGTTTTAATAAACACTGAGCCAAAATCCAAACATTATTTCTTATTTTTATGCCATGATATTAATTTTAATATAATAAAAATAAAAGGCAATGATGTAATGTAATTAGCATTAAAACAAAATCAAACATAAACAAGCTATTCAATTTTCTTATCCCATCTCATTCCATTTTATTACTTAAACGCCAATGTGCCCGAGAATCGAAAAAATAAAACTAGTCAGCCGAAATTGGCCCAAAACTCCCCATTGTCATCCTTACTAGTGCTGCAGTTAACCTTCTTCTTATTGACAACGACAGCTTTTTCTTATTTTTGGTGAAAATGATTTTTCTAATAGAAAAAGCCAAAATATTTTTATTTTTATATTCTTAATGTCAAATATAATAGCAGTATTGTGTTTATTGCTTTTAAAATTTCACGTCTTATTGTTGTCTTAAAAACTTAGAACAAAAAGGGAAAATATTTGGCTTTTCTTTATTCCGTAAAAGTCATTTTTCACCAAAATAAAACCCATCATCGTCCAATAAGAGGTGACTAAGAATACACACTATTCAGGAGGCACAACAAAGCATGTTGGGATTTGGCGGCCTATACCGACCTCGTTATTTATTTTTTCAATTCTCAAACTTGTCTCATTTAAAAATTAAACTAGGCGAGGCTGGTCAGACGTAGCAATTTTTCAAACCCCGTCCCATTTACATTTAATTTTTTGCTTTTATTTTTTATATTTGTTTTTTTATTATATTAAATCAAACTGCCTCATTAAGAAATAGCATATGAACTCGAAATAATTCGCTCCGCCGCTTATCTATACTTACTACCATCACATGAAAAACAATCTTAATATTTGAATCTTACAAGATTACCATCTGTCAAACTCAAAAAATTATATTCAGTATTAAATTAAAAAAACAAACACCAGTTTAGTGAACGAAGGTGCAAGGCTTTTAGGGTTTCTTAACTTTACAAATCTGAAGCCTTTTCTTTCTCTACCTGGCAGCTCAGTCAAAGCTCTAGTACTAGTGCGGTATCGGCGTTATAGAGCTGTTGTTGGAGGCTGAGACTCATGTTTAGTCCCAGATTCTCATTCAGTGTAATAGATAACTGATCCAGTAAAACACAAGGTCCTCAGAGGCTGGGCCACTGACCTGATCCAGGATGTTATACCAGTACAAAAGTTCGATCAAGGGTGACAGGAAAGAGTTGCAGTGGCTGTGAATATGAACTTGCTGCTCTCCACTCTACAACCCAGCTTCTGCCCATCGCCACAAGATCATACCATGATCAATAATAATAAAATTTCCAAATTAGTTCAAAGTTCAAATCCCACTTTATTAAAGTTCGGATAGATAAACTTTAATCACAAAAAATAAAATTTAAAATGGGTTCAAATCCTAATTTCGAACAAAAACAACCTGAAAAAGATACCTGTTGTTTTTTTGTCTCTGCCCAATTCCAAGTTGAGAGTTTAACCTGTTGCGCAACAGCTTGACATTCGATTTCCTGATTGAATATTGAGAAAATATTAGAAACAATCTGATTAATACTTATTTCGATTTAAAAAAACAAGAAAAAGACAAACTGACAAACTCAATTGATTTTAAAAGTAAATTCTCTCTGATGAGTCAAATCGTCCACCATCTTGGACCAATATTCCTTCTTCTGTATAAACAAGAAATACCAAAACATCATATTCCTTCTTCTTCTTTTTTCTTTTTTTTTCAATAATTAAAAAATAGAACAAGTAGAAAAACAGAAGAAGTTGTGAACTATACCTTTTTAGATAAAACCTTATGTGCATTACAGTTTCCATCACCCGAAGTGGGTGAGAAGGAAAGCGGCGTGAGAGGACTGGGAACATTATCACATATAGTAGGCGAAGGCAAAATTTGTTCTATGGCTGATCTCTTCTTCTTAACATTCCAACCCACTTGACGACGAGAGTCAGATATGAGGATTATTTCAGGCAGCCGTAGAAGGATGTCAGCAACCGCTAATTCATCGTCGCCATAGACGTCACTGCCATTCTTCGTCTTCATTATCGCTCCAAGCCTTCTCCGACAGAAATTAAAATCTATAAGAAACTATTTCGATCGAACTGACGTAGTGAACGAGGAGGAGATGAACGAGATAAACAGAGGAGAGGTAGAGCTACCGACGGCCAACGTACGGCGAGGTAAATAGTGGAGTAATCTCTTTTTTCGTTGTAGCTCTCCTAATCTTTATACTAGACTAAATACTATTAAAATACATTAGATTTTTTGAAAGGAAATAATACATTAGACGAAGTTACCAAAAGATTTGAACAACCTGAAATAGGAAACTATAAAATATATTTTTGAAAATTTTATTTCCCAGGAAAATAGTTTTAAATAATTTGTAGTACTTTCTTTCTTATTTTTCCTTACTCCTTATTTTTATATTGTTTAAATAGCTTAGAATAATTTTCTTAATATTTTTATTTCATCTTTTCTTAATATCATTAAGAACCCAGCAATTAATCAGCATATCCGAAATAGTTTTCACTACTTACGATTTAAGATATTATTTAATCACGAATCTACATCTACGTATAAATTAGTACGTATTATAAATTATGTATATTCAAATAAAAACTATTAACTTTTAAGAAGTATAATAAATCTCTTCTTAAGCTCATATCCAGATAAGCATATAGTCAAGGAACAAAATTTCTGATATTTCGAACTAGTGCTTTGGTGCATTTACATTGGGTCCATGTGTTGCTTATATACATATTAAGACAAATAAAGGGATGAAATAGCATATTAAGACAAAAATTAATAGTATAAAAACAAAAATATACATATGTCGGAATTAAGTCAGATTCAGAGATGGTGGATCAAATGTATATTGAAGAGGGATAACTTCAAAATAATTTTTGTCAGGCTCATTACAATAATAATCGTAAAATACAATCAAGATAATGGTCGAATGGATAAAAAAAAAAAAAATTGAAAAGAGAGAATAGGAGGATACAGAGTTAGTGAATGAAGGTGCAGGGCTTTTAGGGTTTCTTAAGTTTGCAAATCTGAAGCCTGTTCTTTCCAGCTTGAGCAGCTTCAGTCCTCTTCAGTACTAGTGCGGTATCGGCGTTGGAGATATGAAGCAAGAGGCTGAGATCAAGGTTTAGTCCTAGACTTACGAAAGTAGACGCTGATCTGAGGTGTACCATATGGTCCCGTAGGGTTGGCCGCATCCGATCCAGATGTAGATGCTACCTCAGCAAAGTTCGATCAGGGGTGACAGGGCGGAGTTTGCAGTGGCTGTGAATATGAACTCTGCTGCTCTGCACTCTCTACAACTCCCCGCCCATCGTCATGCCAAGACGGCACTGTGATCAATGTAATGTAAACAAATTAGTCTCAAACTCTAATTTCATAAAGTACTTGACAAGATTCAGCCCCAATCATAAATAAACTGAACAAAACAGCAACCTGAAAAAAAGTTACCTGCTGCTTTTCTGTCTTCAATTCCGAGTTGAGAGCTTTCACCCTGTTTCGCAATCGCTTCACATTCCCGATCTCCTGATTGAATTTTATGAAAATATTAGGAACAATGTGGATGATGATACCTATTTGATTAAAAATAAAGATTCAAAAAAATCAAGTAGAGAAGACAAAACCGTTGAACTCACATATTTTAGTAATCCTATCTGATAGTCCAGAATCGTCGACCGTCTTCGAAATTTCCCTTCTCTGCATGCAGAAACAAGAAACACCAAAAACATCAAGCTTATTTTCTTTCTTTTCAATTTTTTTAATAAATTAAGCCATGAAACTTCAAATATAAAGAACGACCAAAAAATAAAAAAATAAAAAATCCTAATCATATCTTTTATATAAACTGACACAAGTTTTACACTTTGATCCGATTCGGTTGGGGAGGAAGGTGAGTAAGAAGGGGACCTGAGAAACTTGACAAGTGTAGCCAAAGACAAATATGGGTCAATGTCGGATCTCTTCCTTAACACCCCAAGAGTTTAGAGGACTACAGAGTGATCATATATAAAGATTAATGGCAGCTGTAGAAGGATGTCAGCAACCACCAATTCATCATCACCAGCCGTCACCGTGATTCTTTCATCATCTTCATTATCGCTTCAAGACTCTCCGGCAGAAATTCTGATCTGCAAGAAAACTCAGACTTGAAACTCACGGAGTGAACAAGTCATGAGGAGATAGAGAAACACAGCGGGGATACCGAAGGAGAGGAGCACAGCGGCCAGGTAAATTATGTAATTCCCTTTCGTTGCATCCTTCCAATCTTTTATATTTGATTTACTTACTAAAAAGATTTGCACTTTGCAGAACTTCAATCAAATAGGAAACTACAAAATCCATTTTTTAAAAAAACTTTATTCTTTCCATGAGATTATTTTTTTTCCTTTCTCTACGTTTTCTTTACCTCATTTTTTTATATTATTTAAATGGTTTAGCTAACTTTTAAATATCTACTTTTCATCTTTTTTCATCTTTCTCTCTATACCTCATTTTTTTATATTATTTAAATGGCTTTGAATAACTTTCTTTAATATCTTTTCATCTTTTCATCTTTCTCTACGTCATGGCCATTTGATCACAAATCTACATATAAATCAGTAATTAATTATAATAAATCACAACATTCAAATAAAAGCCATTAAATTTTAAAATGTATAATAAATATATTTTTAACTTGAAAATTGAGATCATTTTGAATTAATAGTTTTATCATATAAAATAAAACGTTGAAATAAATAATTTATTAATCTTCTCTTTAAGTATTTATATTCACTTTGAAATTAAAATAATTAAATAAATATTAATAACATTTTTATAATTTAAAATTAAAATTATATTATTAAATAAACAATATTCACCTAAACCTCGAGGTTTGGATTGTGGTCAATAACCAAACTCCACATAAAATTAAAGTTCATACTTAAACGAAATTTTTGTTCGGGTTTAAATTATAATTTTCTTATTATTATTTTATAATAATTATTATTAATGTAAAGTTATTGCGATTGAAATAATTACTAATTATTAAAAATTAATTTCTATATATAAGCATAATCTTTGTAGTCCACTTCCTACCCAATTCCTATCCCATTATAATTGTTAAATAAGAATTATAATAAACTTAACACTTGCATAATCCAACACTCTGTTTTAATGAAGTTTGAAGAGAAACTATCTCTAAAAACATTCATCTTGAATGGTTTCAATTACTGCACTTTAATTCTCAATTTCAAAATCAAAACTTCAATAAAGTATAAAGCATAAGACTTCAAAATCAAATAAAATTTAATAATTGTAATTAAAAGATTTTTACCTAAACACATCCAAAAATACTGTTAATTAGTAGTAACTAAAAAGTGCAAATAAATGATAGTTAAACTCAAAATCCAATAAGAAAATTATTATATTTAATAGATTTATATTTTTTTGCCAGTTTACAGGTGTCAGGTGGGCCTGCACACACGAAAGACACTTTAAGACATATCACATCTGCATCTAATCCCCATTCGGTTGGGATTTGACCACAATACCTGCAAAGTTCTACCACATATCATACCGCTCACACGAACTCAATAATCTTCCGTTAACAAGAGACTTCAAACTATCTCATTTACATGTTCGTTAAATATTTTTAATACCTTAAACAATATCCAAAATATTGCTAATTAAGGGTAACTAAAAAGTGCAAATAAATGAGAATAAACTCAAAACTAATAAGAAAATTATTATAATTTAATAGAGCAATATTTTTTTTTTAGTTGCTTCATGAGGTGCTCAAGGGAGCTTGTGCACATCTAAAGACACCTTTAAGCCATATCACATTCCATTCAATCCCTATTCGAGTTGGGATGACCAAGGGCTGTGAAAGTTCTCTACCACATATCATACCGTGGTTCACAAGGCCTTTAACTCAAGCACTTCTGCTAAATTGCATTTCAACCATCCTTCATTTACAATACGTTTTCTCGATTTATAGATTAATATTTTCTTTTAATCATATTTACAAGTGATATATAAGGTGTAAAATCTTTATATAAAACTTATAGTTAAAATTCCTTTTTTGACTAAAACATTTTTATATTTATTTCAGTGTAGTTTCATTATCAAATTCAATTCAAATAATTTCATATCAAATTCTAAAAGCTAAATACATTTTAAATACTTTTTACTTTAATCATCAAATTTTGATATAGCGTCTGGCAAGGTGGGACTTTACAAATGGGCATCCTCAAATTATTCACTTTAAGGTTTACGAACCATAAATGAACACTACTAGAATTAGTTAACTTTAAACAAAAGCTATAAGTTAGGGTTTAAATGAGTTACATTTTCCACCATGAAAATGCTTAAGGGCCAAATAAAGTGGAGTTAGTTAAATACTTAATTTTATTGATTTAGATTTACAAAAATATTGTCCATAACATCTAGGTCAAGTGGTAAAGTATTCTCAATTAAAACAGACAGCAAAGATAAGGAGTAGTCCATGCTCGAGTCCCAATAAGGACAATTACTACCTTGAAATTATAATATATTAAAAAAAAAGATTTACAAAAATACTCATATTTTTCCATTTTCAATTATAAACATAGAAAAGACCAAACCATGTTGATGGACTATATGAGTTCTGTGATGCCCTAGCTAAAACATGGGCAATCTCATTTGCATGTCTTGGATCAAAACGAACAAAAAAACCAACACTCTCAGCAATTATGTTTTTGCAATCCTTGATAATGGACCCAAACTCTGAAATATCCAAAACACAAGAAATTATATCATCAACGACTCCCTTAGAATTCACCTCAAAAGATTACTCTCTACATCCTCAACTCGTGAATCCAAGATAAGGCTTCTGTTAGAACTTGAATCAGCTGTCTTGGTTCTTTGGTTTTATAAACAGGATTTTAATAGGGTTGAAACATAAGATTTATATTCTTTTTACAACTTCAAAGAGATTTGAAGATTGGGCTTTTCCATTTTCATTGGTGTACTACCATTTCTGAAACCAGTCAATGCTCCTATTGGAACAAAGCTACATCCACATTACATTAATGGAAAGAGGAAGTAAGTTGATAAGCCTGGAAGCTCCACTCGGGTCTCCAAGTCCAATCCTAAGTATCTAGGATAATACTCAGCCAAGGCCCATGCAGATCTATTCTGAACTATTTAGGCAGCTTATATTATATTTGTATTGCAGTTGTTATTTACGTATATTATGGGCATGTGTTTAACTTTGTTGTAGTGGGTGACTTGAATTCCAAGACTCCGGCCATTACTTCTTTGTTATTTATTTTGGTTTGTACTGGTAGTTTAAGAGATAAGAAGAAAGACGAATGGAGAGAGAAGTTTTATCTCTGTTCTGGTGGTCTTGTTCCCACCTCGAGAGAACTATTTTCTGCCTTACAATTCTTGCTACTGACTGGGACCTATCATAAGTCTATGCCACAGAGAACTTATTGAGGGCTGTCATTGTCACAAATTTCCTCCCATAGTTAGGTCACTTGAGCTAGTCACCAAGCAATTCCATTAACGATAAACATTGTCTAGCGAGACCATGTTATTATTGACCAAAGTTTTGCATTTCTCTGCTCCAACATTCCACAAAATTGCAGCAAATTTCACAGCCATGAAAGTGTCCAACTCCTTAAGCATTTGAAATATCTAATGGGAAAAGCACTCTGCATCCAATGCTTTCCTATCCACAAACGAGCCTAAACTAGCTTCGAACCAACAATTATTAGCATAAGGGAAATTGACAAAGATATGGCAAGCATTTTCAAATTCTTAGTCACAAAGAATACAAGTAATGGGGGCTGAAATACCTCGACGACTCAAATTGAACCTGGTTGGAAGGCAATCTCGTTGAGCTTTATACCCTCCTCAACAAAAGTTCGTCCACAACTACCCACATCCTGATTTCACTTAATATTGTCTATTAGCAGAGATTCCAAATTCTGGTGTCTACAATATCAACTATATGAAGTGGATTCTACAATTTCTCCCACATCACGGTCATAAAAAAAACCTTGTATCGACTCCACATCGTACTCCCTTACCCTTGGAATCATCAAGTCTTGAACCACCAGATCAGTTAACTCTGGATCTAGAGAAGTCTAAGTGTGCATATCATTGGGATCATGCAACCAGGAATCTAACCATTCCCTCAAAGATCTCCCATCCCCAATCTAACAACAACCAGGAATCTAAGCAGGAATATTGTTTTTATAATTAAGTTTAAGAGACAAACTTGTATAACTATCAAATTAAGTACATGAAAGCCTATTGAAGTTAATATAATTTATGAAAAGATCTCAAAATTGTATGCTAAAGTATATAAAAAAGACAATATTATGTGATAGGATATCTTATATGAAGTAATGTGGATTATTAAATTGTCTCATAAAGTATATATTTAAAGAATTTTGAGATATTGAATGGATTGAGACAAGACAAGATGTCCCGTATGAAGTTACATGAATGTCGGATTGTCTCATAAAGAGTATATATTTAAAGACTTTTGGTATATCGAATGGATTGAAAGTATCATGATAGAGGAACCTTAAGATTCAAGTGCTTTCTATTTGATCTCATTCAATTTTGTTGAATGATAGCTGGTGATTTACTCCTTTGTTATTTGTTCCTATTCATTGATTACTACTATACAAAGGAACGATAATGTGTAAAGGTATAATAATATACTATTGAAGTATGTATTGTGATATAATATCTCGTAAATTAAGGATTATAGTTACGAAATATTATTTTAAGACTTAAATTTGTTGACTTTATGTTCAAGTTGCTAAAAATGATAAATTTTGTTGTCAGTTTCTTTCAACAACAAAATCTATCCACTTAATGAACTCAAAATCCAGATCAATTAACTCTGGATCTAAAGAAGTCTAAATGTGCATATCATTGGGATCTTGCAACCAGGAATCTAATCACACCCTCAAAGATCTTCCATCCCCAATCTTCCATCTCACCCTATTAACCAGGATTACTTGGTGCACCTAAATAAGCTTCTCCATAGGAAACTAGATTAGTTTCCCACTCCTGCTTTTTAAAAATCCCTATTCGAAAAATATATAGCTTTGAAAATCTTAGAGACAATAGCACATGGATCAGTAAAAACTTCCAACCATGTTTAGCAAGCAAAATTATGTAGCGCGAAAAGCCCGAAATCCTAACTCTCCATCCTCCTTTTCTAGCACAAATCTTATCCCATTCAACCAATGTAAACTCATCCTCAGTATTCTTAGAACCCCACCAGAAAGAATTTAGTATCTGTCTGCCTGTCGGCCAGTGAAACTGGATCCTGAAAGCACCAAGTAGCACATGAAGAAGAAAAGTCGAGCCACATATTTGATCAACACCTCCTACCCGCCTTGGATAATGATTCACCCTCCATCCTTGGACTTGTTTCCATGTGCGGATTCCATTTGGTTTTTTTATATCTTCTGATGAAACCAAATAAAAGAAAATCATTTTACTTAGTATTTTGTTTTCTCATTACTTTCCAAATTACAAATATTTGAATTTTAGTGATACAATCCATTAAAAAAATCATATAGGTTGAATTAGACAACCAATCAGTTGTCCACCAAGCCCTATAAACCCACGACTTCAACTGACTGCATCAGCAACAAACACCCTTCCACTTTTAAAATTATTAACTCAAAATTTCATAATTTTATACTATTTAATTATTACATAAAATTTCTTTTTTGTTACTTAAAGCATCTTTAAGAATTATTTTTTTCATTTTTAAATTTAAATTTATTATTTTATAATTACAAAATACAAACTTTATAAAGAGTAAATCAAAAGAAAGTAATGAAAAGAAATCTAAAGAAAGAAATATGTAGAGAGAATGAGAGAATTGAGTTTTATTCCTTTCTTTTTTCTATTAAATGTCAGGATAAAATTATTTATAAGTGTTTAGGGAATCCAAATCTGCATGTAATCTCATTGTTTAAGGCAACTAGTATTTACTTTACAAAGGTGACCAACATTCATTTTGTAAATTGATTGTCATTCACATATTTTCTTAGAACACTCCCTCTTGAATGACCATTATGGAACTTAAGGAAATTTGTTAGGATTGCCTCGTTAAAAACCTTTCCAGTAAAACTCAATCCGACAAAACCTGGACGAAGGGAAAAAAAGTGTAGTGCACTAACATCCATTTATACTCCCCCTCATGTCAATATCTTTCGGTTGACGCATTCTAATATTGTATATTAAATTGACTTAAAACAATATATGACAATACAATTATCAAGATATATATGCATCGGAGAAGACTAAGATATTGTAATGTCTTCGAAGATGAACTTTACCTAGCCAATAAATTGATAGAAACAATATATAGACAATAAATTATCAAGATACATATGAAAATCGATAGTACCAAGATATGATACTTAGGACCAAATGTACTTCATCATTTTAAGAAAGAAATATTATTTTTCATCAAGGGTTGGATCACAATCGGGAGCTTAATGAACATGCATTATCCATATTAAAATGCTTAGGTTTTCTTAATATATATTGATTGATGAACCAATGCTCGATTTGCATGCCTAAACAAAATTTAGTTTTTCCAAAATCTTTCATTTCAAATTCACTCTTTAATTATTTTATAGTTTCTATGTACTCTCCAGAAGTTCCAACAAGGTTTAAATCATCAACATAATCTCAAATTCGGTTTGTGATTTCTTAACAAAATGCACGAGCATATAGGGCTGGTTCACTACCATTTTCTTTAATAAATATGCACTACACTGTGTCAAGACAGCTTCCAACATGGAGATCATTGAAACTTAATTGATTATATGTTACAAGGGTTTCAGACTCATTTGCCTGCCACTCTAAATCCTTTAGGATTCTCATGTATATATCATTATCTATATATCCATATAAATATGCTTTGACAGCATCCGTGAGACTCACATCCAGTCCTTCAAAGACTGTTAGGGCGCTTTCGTACAAATGCCCATTTGTACCCAACAAGCTTTATCTTTTAGGCATTTGTAATATAGGTCGAAAACTTATTTTTTTTATTAATAATTGTAATTCTACATGCATAGCCTTTTCCATTTTGGCCAATAATTTCTTTTTTGACATTCTTTCACATTGTGTGGTTCAGGATCTTCACCATTTTGTACGATGTCTAAGACCACTTGGAAAATATTAAAAAGAAACAATATTAATTCAACCCCATTTTTCACATTTATGCGCATAGCTTATTGAGATCTCATTATTTTGAGGTATTTGTGCCTCTTCAAGGGCTTTTTCAGGCATTTCTACCTCTTCATGTTCCTGTTTATTGTATATCTCTATAAGGGCTTGTTGCTCTTCATGTGTCTCTACATAAGCCTTTTGTTTATTATGTGCCTCTACGTGACCTTTTGTTTATTACACACCTCTAGGGCTTGTTAGTTCAATTCCAAGGTGTCTATACTAGGGCCTTTTGTTTATTATTTGTCTCTATAAGGACGTTTTGTTTATTATATACCTCTATAGGGGCTTGTTGTTCATTATGTGCCTCTACTAGGGCCTTTTGTTTATTATATACATGTACAAAGGCCTTTTGTTTACTAAGCACTTACCGGGCTTCGCGCAGTATGTTTCTACATGGGCTTTTGTTCACTAAAATTTTTACAAGATTTCTTGTTATTATGTGCCTCTACATGGGCCTTTGTCTTATTTGTTCTTCTTCAGGAGCGTTAAGATTTGTTGTGTTCTTCTCTTTTAGGGAATTATGTATTTGAGCCGATAGGTCTCCTATGCTTTAGGCGTGTCTTAGATTCATTTAATAATTGTCCTATAAGGACACCACTTCGTGCTAGAATATTTAAAAATCCAAATGTGTGGCTTCGTTAGTTTCTTTATTAATGAATGCATTTGGTAATCGATTTTGCAAATGAATGATCCTTTGAATTTCTAGTTCACATTGGTTTATATGAGAATCAAGATGAGACATCATAAGTGCATTCCATGTAATTTATAGTACTTCTTTAGAATTCACTTTTCTTCCCTTTTAATGGTGGGAACATAACTATTAAAATAAGAATTGTAAACCAACAATTAAGTAGCACGTGAGAATTCATTAGTAAGAGAATCTTGGTTCTTTAATGGATGCCCGTGTGAGTATTTTATGATTCGATGTATTATTGGAGACCCAAATTAACCTAGCATGCCATGTCATAGAATAAAAATATTTGGGTTGTTGAACTTATGATTCACAACAACATATTACTTAATAGGCTTTATATTTGCTTTTCTGGAGCCTTCATTTAAATTTGAAGTACTGCTGATGGTACTTACACTTAATTTGTTAATGTCAACCTTCATTCATTTGAGATTCAATAACACATGATTTTAGATACAAATCTAAATTGAAACAAAACATAATATAAATAGAAATATAATTGATCTAATAGCAAAGTTTATATATGAATAGACAAGATATATAATTAAATAGTAGTGTTTTCACCTTTTATTGAAGAGTCGATCTTTTCACTAAGACCTCCAAAGAAATCATGGAATGTTAAGGCAAACTCATCAGCATCAGTAAAGTTTATTTCTATTACTTTCATTTTTTTCTTTTATTGAAGTTTGGTGAAAGACCAAATGTTTAGGCATACAATAGGTATCCAATCATGTACTGTGATACAACATCTATAATAATTATTCTCATGATTCTTTGAAGGTTTGTCTCATATACACTTCCCGTTTTACATCAATAATAATCTACTTCTAGTGATGAGACTTTTCCTTTCCTTAGGATTTAAGGGATTATCAATATGTCATTAGAAATTTTTTCCATGATTGTGAGCATGACCGATCCTCATCTATGCTTACAAATTTAAGATTATATTGCATTCGCTTCTTGGAATCAATTCAAACCCAATTGGACTAGACATATGACTTTTCATCAAAATTTCAATAGTTTATTAAACATTAAGGATCAAAGATAAACGATTCCTTCTCCAAGTATCAAATGTCATGAACTCAAATTTTATGAAATTTGACATTATGAACAAATTTTTGGTATATGACAAAATAATGAGAATTGAATATATGATAAATTGATAAAAATAATAAAGATTTTGACTTATAACCAAAATCAAATAATTTTCTTTTAGGTTTTGATAATATATAATAAAATCAAAACTAATATAAAATCTTAAAATTTAAATAGCCTTGAGAGTGTAGAATTACCATTAGAGCAGATCAATTTGTGTTGATAATGTATTGTGAATCAAAGCAAGTATGAAAAGAAATTCAAAGAAAGAAATATGCAAAGAGAATGAGAGAACGAAATTTTACTTTCTTTTCTTTTTTCTATTAAATACAAATAGAAGAAAACTATTTATAAGTGTTTGGGAAGCTCAAATATGTATGTAATCTTACTGTTTAAGGTAACTAATATTTACTTTACAAAGGTAGCGAATATTCCTTTAATAAATTGATTGTTTATTCATGATATTTATAACAAACATTAATTTTTGTTTTTAAAACTATAAAAGAGGAAGTCATATTTGAAGTTGGCTTAGAAATTATTATTTAAATTGACAAAGTGGACAAGTTCTACGGACAATATGGGAGGTACAGGCTGCCCCCTTAAATTTTGTCTTGTATTCAAAACCCCCTAAATTTGAAAGATCCTATGCTAGATTAGAATTTCATGTTTGTTAATTTATGCTCATCAAAACTAAATTCATGGGTCCGGATCTATACAAAATTAACACCACGATTTGTCCTTTCTCCGACAAAAGAACAAGGGTTTACCATTGACTTTTGTTAGGATTAATTATATAAAAGGTGTTTAATTTCTTTTGATGTTTTGTATTTGGATGTTTTGATCTTATTTTATTTAATTAAATGTCTAAACTTCTTAATTCTTATTCAATCAAATCTTTTTTTTTTTTGTGAAAGGAATCTATTTAATACTATTTATTTATGTGAAATGTGTTATTACAGATCTAATTCAACGGCTTACTGACTAAGTAGATGCAGAGGATGCAATTATATTTGGAGAGGGCATTTTCATGAAGCTCATGAATTTTACAGTGCATTTAGTTAACTTCTACATCCAAGAATCTGTAAGTCTAAACAAAATTTCATTTTATATAAAATATTTTAAAATTAAAATTTTATTTTTTTAATGTTTTTACTATTTTAGTCTATTTTGACCTGAACAGGCTCACGACTCACCTAGGATTGTCAAACAATGGCCCAAATAAAATTCGAGCCTAATGACCCGTGACCCATTAGGGCTAGGTTGACCTGAACTCACAACTCTAGTAAAATGTGAATCCGACAAATTTCTTTTTAATAATTCAGTGAAATAGATTACTATATTTCCAATAATTTATTTCACGAAATCTAGAAATTGTCTTTTCGCTTTTTACGGGAGTTGTAGGTTTTAAATCTTTTTTCATTTTAAAGACATAGCCACATGATCTGCAAAGCAACTTTCTTTTCCATTTTCCTCACACTTTAAGAATAGTAGTGGAAAATATTACCTCATTTCTAGCACTTTCTATTAAATTCTATTTTCCTTCGTATTTTCCATATCATCCAAATTTCAAAAAAAAAAAAAAAAAAAAATTTCACAATATATTTTTTCCCTTCTAGTCTTTTCTGGGAACCAAACGTAGCTAAGGTATGAGGAAGGAACCCCATGACTTCCATAAAATTCATTAAAACTGCAGAAATAACCTGACCTAGAAGCTAAAGATTTTAAGCAGCCCTTGTTCTCTTCTCCCAAAGGACAAACGATCACACTGGTAGTGGCCACATTGCATTGCAGTAAATACGACCGGAAGATCTTAGTATTAATGAAGAAAACGATTGGTTTTCTTTCTTTTTTTCTTTTTTTTGTTCAGCTATATATATACCAGGAAGTGTTTCTGTAAGTATCATTTTATGTGATCTGTGTTAAAATGTTTTATCCTTTTATAGGAGGTACTATATCTTTAAAAGTTGTGTTTCTGATTTTCTGAATTCAGTATGTACTATACTATTTATTCCATTAAGACTGTACAACTTACAATTTGATGTCCCTCCGAAGATTTTGTTGAGATGTTGAACCTTCATTCCATAACAAACTTATAGTTATATCAATGTCAAACTTTAGTTAAAAAAACTCTTTAGTAAAATCTACCAGTTCTAATATTTCATGAAGTATGAAGATGTATGGTTTACTGTAAAATTTAAACAATACCTACTGTTCATGTTTTTTCTGGTTCCATGTTTATTCCATATGTCGTTAATATTTTTCATTTTTGGCATACATGCAAAATTTATTTTTTCTTCTACAAATTTTAACCTATTAAAAAATGAGTGAAAAGTCCATATTGAGAAACGAAAGGGATCCGTTTCTACTTTTCTCTCTTTCCATCTTCGAACTAGTGCTTTGGTGCATTTACATTGGGTCCATGTGTTGCTTATAGGCCATATTAAGACAAATAAAGGGTAAAATAGCATATTAAGACAAAAATTAAATGTATAAAAAACAAAAAAAATATACATATGTTGTGGAATTAAGTCAGATTCAGAGATGGTGGATCAAATGTATATTGAAGAGGGATAACTTCAAAATAATTTTTGTCAGAGCTCATTACAATAATAATCAGAAATACAATCAAGATAATGGTCGAATGGATAAAAAAAAAAATTGAAAAGAGAGAATAGAGATACAGAGTTAGTGAACAAGGTGCAGGGCTTTTAGGGTTTCTTAAGTTTGCAAATCTGAAGCCTGTTCTTTCCAGCTTGAGCAGCTTCAGTCCTCTTCAGTACTAGTGCGGTATCGGCGTTGAGAGATATGTTGTTGAGGCTGAGATCAAGGTTTAGTCCCAGATTCTCCTTCGGTGAGAGTGAGACGTTGATCTGTGGTGTACCATATGGTCCCGTAGGGTTGGTCGCATCAGATCCAGATGTAGATGCTACCTCAACAAAAGTTCGGATCAGGTGACAGGGAAAGAGTTGCAGTGGCTGTAGAATATGAACTTGCTGCCTCCACTCTCTACAACCCAGCTTCGCCCATCGCCATAAGATTACACCGTGATCAACAAAGTAAAATTTCCAAATTGTCTAAACTCACTTCAAAAAGTACTGACAAGATTCAGCCCTAATCGCCAAAAAATAAACGGAACAAAAGCAACCTGAAAAAGTTACATGTTGCTTGTCTTCTATTCCGAGTTGAGAGCTTTCAACCTGTTGCGCACCAAGTCACATTCCTGATCTCCTGATTGAATTTATGAAAATATTAGGGAACAATGTGATGATGATACTCATTTTGATTAAAAATAAAGATTCAAAATCAAGAAGAAGACAACCGTTGAACCTCACATATTTTTAGTGAATCACTCTGATGAAATAAATCGTCGACCGTCTTCGAAATTTCCTCCTTCTGCATGTGCAGAAACAAGAAACGTCAAAAACATCAAGCTTACTTCTTCTTTTTTCTTTTTTTTTTTCAATTTTTTTAAAATTGCCATGAAATTCAAATATAAAGAATGACAAAAAAAAAAAAAAAAATTAAAAATCAGAATCTATAAATTTTTATATAAAATCTTGATGCGTTTACACTTTCGATCCGATTCGGTCGGGGAGAAGGAGAGTGGGGTAGTTGGACTGAGAACATCCTGACAAGTGGTAGGCGAAGACAAATATGGGTCAATGTCGGATCTCTTCCTCTTAATGCTCCATGAGTTTAGAGGACGAGAGTCAGCTATCAAGATTATTTCAGGCAGCTGTAGAAGGATGTCAGCAACCACCAATTCATTATCATCAAAGTCCTCACGACGATTCTTCCTCTCCATTATCACCTCAAGACGTCTCCGGCGAGTACCTGAATGGGTGAGTACCTGAGGAGAGAGAGCGCCAGCGGCGAAGGTAAAATTAAATGGAGAAGTAATCTCCTTTTCGTTGCAGCCTCCCAATATTTATATTTCTGATTTACTTCTAAAAGATATCAATGAAACATCAAATAGAAACTACATAATATATATTTTTGTGCCTTTAAATTTCTTTTCCCGAAAATATTTTACTTGCTTACTACTTTTCCTTTTTACCTCATTTTAATATTATTTTAATGGCTTAGAATACTCTTTCTTTAATATCTTTCATATTTTCTTTAAATCATTTTAAGAATCCAGCTTATCCTATAAGCCACTACTTATGTACTAGGATAAATTAAATTTTATTTACTCACGAATCTACATATAAATCAGTAATTATTTATAATATATTACAACATTAAAAATAAAACCATTAATTTTTAAAAATTATAATAAATACCTTTTTGTGAGTGAAAATTAGATTCATTTGAATAATTTTTCATCACAAATCAAGCACTAAATTCTCCCTGCCACCAAATCCACACACTTGCTTCGTTTCTCTCTCAACCCTGTATGGTTTTGTGAGAAAATCCTAAGAAAATAAAAGAAACAAAATATAACAAAGATGTCATTTTGTTTTCCTCAACTCGTGTTTGGTTTCAAAGAAAATCCAGAAGGACAATAAAAGCTAAAAGAAACAAAACAGAATAAAGGGTGTTATTTTGCTTTTCTCCTATCCCATGTTTGGGTTTCTGAGAAAACCTATTGGCCAATTCAGCAAAAGTAAATCGGTTATCCACTGCCGGCCACATGAACCTTACGATCGATCATTCTGCATCATGTCATCATGTCAACTGCCTTCAATTTTTAAATAATTAACTCAAAATTTCAGTAATTTTATACTATTTAATTATTAAATAAAATTTATTTTTGTTACTTAAACCATCTTTAATAACTATGTTTTTCATTTTTATATTTATATTTATGATTTTATAATTACAAAAATACGAACATTAATTTTTTTTTTAAAAGAGATAAATTTATTGATTTAGATTAATAATACAATCAATAAAAACACAGAATTAAGAGCTTCAAACCTTAAGGATAACGCATCATTTATGTTAATAGAAAACGACGCTCACGCCTACACAATAAATAATCCAATAACGATCAAATACCTAAAATCTATATTCAGAAAGACATCGACGAATACGATTGACTGGATGACTTTGTTCATCGAATTTACTATCTCGAATTAAGCAAAGTGAAAACCATTAAAGAAACTAACCGCTTGCAATATGTCCATCTCGCTGTAATAAGTCAACAACAAAACACTACAGAATGCTCGCACAAAATATGTCGCAATAGGTCGACGACCAACAATATAGAAAAAATAAAGGTAAACTCAAATCGATGTAAAAGAAAACCACTTTATTAGAAAAGAAACTTAGATACGAGGAAAGAAATGATATAATGGATAATTTCAAGTCAAAAATGACAAAATAAATCACCCCTCATCTCAACTAACAAGGACCTAAACAAGAGAACAGAGAAGGACGGCTAAGGTTTTCAGAGAAGGAACAGACACTTTTTGTTTTTAAACTCTTGCAAAGAGGAAGTCATATTTGAAGTTGATTTAGAAATTATTATTTCTAATTGACCGCGGATTAGTTCTAATGGGCACTACCCATTCACGACGGTCCTTCTTTCTCCCATAAAATAATCAAGGGTCTACCATTGATTTTTGTGGGATTAATTATATAAAGGTGTTTCACCTAATTTTTTTCTTATTTTGGTATCTTGATTTTATTTTTGTCACTCAAGATTAACCCTAATTTTTATTCACAATCAAATGTTTTTCCATTCGTCTAAACTCATAGCTAGGATACTAAATAGCAAAAATTGGACCATATGACACTTCACATTATATAAGAATAATGAAATTAATTAAATAGTGTTGAAAGAGGTGAAAGGACAATATTATCCTTAGGTTTTTAGTATATATTTAAAAGATCTATTTAGCACTATCTATTGCATGTGAAATGTGTTATTAGAGATCTAATTCAACGGACTTCATTGGCTAAGTAGATGTAGAGTGAGCGTAATTACATGTGGAGAGGGTATTTTTCAGTTTTAGCTCAAGAATTTTACAGCGCATTTAGTTAACCTTTACATCCCAAGAATCGAGTCTTCAACCACTTAATTCTATGGGAGGGAATAAGAAAATGATTTGATGAATCAGAGTGGCTTTTTAGGCTAGCTATGTTTGATTCCCGGAAATTGTTAAGAAAAGGAAATTGAAAGGAAAAATAGAAGAAAGAAAAAATGTAAAGAAATGAACATAAAATTTTTCTCTCATTTGATTAATTATTCTTAAAAATCGGTTAAAAAAAGACGAGATCTATTTTATATTTTCTCATTTCATATTTACTAGAAAATAAAACATAAACGCACTTCAATCGAAACTATGTTAGAGAGTTATTTCTGTTGCTTATATAGATCCATATGTCATTCAATAGAAAATCTCTCAACCCCTGAAGCATGGAGTTTCTTGCGATCAGTTTCCAAGCTAGAAACTGAGGGTAAGGTAAAATATGAACCGACAAATCTCTTTTAATAATTGATGAAATAGATTATCATATTTTCACAATTTTATTGCTACGAAATCTAGAAATTGCCCTTTAGTTTTCCTGGTTGTAGGTTTTTGGAGAATCTTTTTTTCATTTTAAAGACATACATACATGATTAGAACCACCACAATACATAGACATACAGCAAAGCAACTTTTCTTCATTATCCTCTTATTTTCCTTGTTAATTTTTAAGAATGGTAAGGAAAATATTAATTTCATTTTCCTTAGCGTTTTCTTTCAAATTTATTTTCCTTCATATTTTTCTTATCATCCCAACTTAAAAGAATGATTTTTTACAGTATTGTTTTTCCTTTCCCAGTATTTTCCGGAAACCAAACGTTGTCATATAGTATGAGGGAGGAACCCCATGACCTCCATAAAATTCATTAAAAACTGCAGAAAAACCTGACCTAGGAAGTTTACAAAGATTTTAGACAGCTCTTTGTTGTTTTCTCCCAAAGGACAAAATATCACACTGGTAGTGGCCACATTGCATTGCAGTAAATACGACCGGAAGATCTTAGTTTTGATGAAGAAAATGATTGGTTTTCTTTCCTTTTTTTTTTTTTTTTGTTCAGCGATATATATACCAGGAAGTGTTTCTGTAAGTATCATTTTATGTGATCTGTGTTAAAATGTGATCCTTATAGGAGGCAACTTTATATTCTTAAAAGTTGTGTTTCTGATTTTCTGAATTCAGTATGTACTATATTATTTGTTCCATTAAGACTGTACAACTTACAATTTGATGTCCCTTGGAAGATTTTGTTGAGATGTTTAACCTTCATTTCATAACAAACTTATTAGTTATATTAATGTCAAACTTTAGTTGTTAAAAAAACTATTTAGTAAAATCTACCAGTTCTAATATTTCATTAAGTATGAAGATGTTTGGTTTACTGGAAAATTAAAACAATTTACTGTTCATGTTTTTTCTGGTTCCAGGTTTATTCATATGTTGTTAATATTTTATCATTTATGGTATACAATCGTAATTTATTTTTTCTTCTACAAATTACAACCTATTCAGTAATTAGTGAAAAGTTTCATGTGAGAAAAGAATACGTTTTCCTACTTTTCTTCCATTCTAACTAGTGCTTTGGAGCATTTACATTGGTCCCATGTGTTGCTTATATACTAATGGGGTTTGAAATAATAGGCGCCAGAGCCCAGACGCAGAAGCCTACATCGGGAGTAAAACGACCCAATACTAAAGAATGTGACCCCACCCGTATCCCCAACATCGCCCAACGCTAACTCTCCAAGGACGCAAAGACCAGCCTAAAATGACGCTGACACCCGACCTCCCTGAGGCTATAGAGATTGTGTAGGCCAACACAGACGAGGTAGAGGAGCTCCGCATCACCAACCAGCACTTGCTGAAGGAGTTGGAGTAACTTACCAGGCAAATACGACGCCCCAGGAGACGCGACAGGCCCAAAAATACCAAAACCCTGTTACCCAAGAAGAGCAACATCTCGACCCTCGTCGAGAAGCGGATAGAGAAGGAGAAACTAGCCACACCAGGGAGCATGATTCTACCAACCCCCTGAGAGATCGCAACGAGGAGAGGTCAGGAGCAAAGGTTCAGTGACATCCGCAAAGAATCGCCTACACAAGCGTAGCTGCAAAGGCCGAGCTCCACCTCCATGGATGCCCCTCGATGCAACAAACCAATCATTCCTGCCGGGGTGCCGTGACTCCCTTCCTAGCAAAGCCTCGGGACGCCGCAGATCAAGACGTCCGACTAACAAAAAGACCCCAGATCGCCACGCCTCGATTCCCTGGCTCGACCGGCCGGCGGATCTCAACCGGTTCAGCGGTGCGAGACCATAACGGGGACTCTTACCTGTTTTTTTTAATAACATAATCAAAATATCGATATACATACAAAGAACTACACCTGAGCTGTGTCCATCAAAATCTATACATATATATCGAGTCTCATTTACATACAAAACCGCCCTTACATTTTCAATCGAGCACTGAACATACCGTGATGAACCCTTACTAGCGTGTTGGCTCAAACAGATGCTGGCGCTTCCTGTGATGTTATCTCCTCAGAATTACATCTGATATTAAAATGCTGCTTCTTTACGCTAAAGGGAAACATATGTCTTACATATACACACTTAAAAGCATAAAACAATACGTATATCGTAATTTTCATGCATTCATATATTGAACTATACAATTACTTATGCTTATATGACTTATACTTATTCTGATTCTCCCATCTGAGTTACAGAGCTTATTACCCGTATTTACTACGTGAGCTTATAATTGCATTTTATCTTATACTTACTCAAACTTACAATTTATAGCAGATTTATTCTTATTCTAACTTATACTTATATTATTCGATCTCAGATTTACTCAGATCTTACACTCATGGCGTGACTTATTCTTATTCCGATCTCCCATAGGACAATGATTTATTCATTCTTTTATATACTCGTGACTGAACTTATACATATACTTTTAAAACTAGAGGTACTTATCACATACACATACTTATCTCTCTATACTTTGCTCGTGATCTCCGTAGGGAGTTACGTGAGTTTATTCTTATATTTCGACCTATATTTGCATTACTTATTTATATCTGTACAAAAATACCGTAGGTACTACACAGATTTATTATACTGAGGTACCCGTAGGTACTCACCGGGATCCCTTACTTTATATTACGTAATCCTATACTTATTCATCGACACGAAGTACTGTGAGGGCCTACGTAATCTATACTTATATTACCGATACGGAAGTACTCGTAGGTACTACAGAACTTATACTTATATTACCGATACGAAAGTACCCATAGGTACTACAGAGATTTTATCAGACAAAAGTACCAGAGGTACTACGTGCATCGATACACAGGTACCCGCAGTACACTCCATATCTTTTCCATATTCATTTCTTTACCCTTATTCTTTATTCAGAGGCTTATCATATAACTATTTGACTACCAGACCAATCATAAGAAATGAGTAGGATGGAGCACAATAAGTACCCGAAGGTACAATACAAGATCGAGGTGCCGAGCACAGCAGAGGCCAAGACCGAACAAGAGTGTCGTGAACACTAATCAGAGTACCGGGCACCCGAGCAGAGTGCCGTGATTACTAATCAGAGTACCGGCACTTACTAGTGAGTGTCGCAGCACTAATCGGCGTCAGCACCTGCTAGAACGTCCACTCATTCATTTTTCGGTCCTAGGTAGTCATATGATCATATGTCTTTCAAAACTCATAATGTATCTTAATCACATTTTGTGTTCATGACATATTGCTTTTCATGTTCATGTTCATGTTTCAGTTCGTTTTCATATTTCATTATCATATTCATGTTTCATGAACACATCTATACATATTGCATTTCATATACTTGTACAGTATGATGCGTATGTGTTCACACATCATTCATGTATTCTTGTCCTCTATGAATCTATTTTACTTTAGAAATTGGAATATTCCAATTGAATCATCCAAACTAAAGTTATGGCATTTTATGCCTAAACCACCGTTTACCGATATTACACTAGGGACAATTTATAATACTAATTTTTCCAATGTCTTGACTCCATTTGACACCGTTCTTTGTACTCCTTTAAAGCTAAGGTGCTATGCTCCTCTCCAACCTGAATCACCCAAACGGCACCGAACTCAAGTTACGCCCTAAACAACCTAACTACTTCATGGTCAAAAACCGAATAGAATTTGGCTCGAACATAGCCCCACTTTGAGGAATTTTCGGGCCAATTTAGAATCGAATTTTAAGGTATCTATTTCAGGATGTTTGGTTCTCCTTGAAGTCTATTTAAGTAGAAACTCAATCACCAAATCGGATCGAAATGAGCAAGTTATGGCCAAAATACGAACACCGGGTCAAAATAGAAAACAGAACACTACTCAGACGGCATCGCTCCGACGGCATCGGCACAGCCTCGAAATTTGCCCATAATGTGGGTTTTTCTTCCCTTTTTCCATATATTGCTACCCAAATCAACTCAATACTTTATATACACATCAAAACCACTCCAAATTCATCTTGTAATATCTTTTCTACTCAAATCCGTTTTCTATTACTACATCTTTCTTCAAAACTTTTCATGACCACTCCAAAACCATTCTAATATGGGTCATAACCCATACACAAACTAAACCCAAGGATTTGTTAGGCTTGTTCTAACCATAACTCAATTATTTGCCATTTAATCCATGAATCCAACCTCAAAGGAGGATTCCATACTCATCTTAGTTCCATGGGGTTTTAATACTTCAACCCTACTTCAAGAAATCCAAGGTTAAGTGATGAAATTCTAACAAAACTTAGATTTGTGACGTTTATTAACCATACAAAACCTTAGAATTCCATACAAGAAATCCAAGGATCCATACCAAATCTTACTAGAATCCATACCTTTTTTATCTCCCTTTCTTCTTCTCTTCTCTTCTTTCTTCTTTCTTCCTCTCTTCTCTTTCCTCCTTCTTGATGCTTTAAGTTCTCAAAAATGAGAGACTAATTAGTTCTTATCCACGTTGAAGCATGGTTTACGTTGCCAAGACAAGAAAACCCATTTTGGTTTTAAGTCCTAATTGTCTTTAAGCCCATAACTCCTTTTATTTGCATTTCATTTTAAGCATTTGCGTACAACCTCAGTCTTTCCTTTGGCGACCATAGTCCTCAAGTGGTAAATTACATATTTATTCTTTTTTCTTTTCATATTAATTTTCTAAGCCAGTTTTTTTATTTTCCCGAAAATCTCATATTTATCTTTTATTAAACTCTAAACATGTTTAAAACGACTAGGTATATTTCGAGGTGTTACATAGACCACCTCAATACGTACAAAAATTCGCATGGAACTACCGATATCAATATCTCGCATAAATGCGCAGCCTTCGCTTATCACACTAAAGGGCCCAACATCGCTCGTTTACCAGATTTCCCGCCGGCTTCTTCCATCTCATCGCTCGCTTAACTTTCCACGCATTCGCCTCCCACTTTATCGCGTTAGTGACGTACAGAAGCCGAGTTATCACTCACCATAAAACAGCCAGAACGTATGAGGTCATATATTAAAGGTTTAACACTGAGTCGCTAAAGGCTGATATTCTCGACGGCAGTTTTCCGCTATCGTCATCAGGTCGCGCCAAAAGACCTAATGTTCTCTATCTCAAAGAACCTTCAAGTAAGCATGGTCGAGGTCCTCGCCAATACAGAGAAGTATATCAACGGTGAAGAAGCCCTCTTGTCCAAGTAAAGAAGCTCTTCTACTAAAAAGGAAAAGAGCAGGAGCGACAAAAAAAGAGAACGAAGCCCCAAGAGACGGTGTGGATAGGACATCTGGGCTGAGGAGCAGAGAGGCCCAGAGAGCGCCTCCCAACAAGACGAGAAAGTCAAGGGATCGGTGGGACCACTTCTCAGCTTGAGCCGCAGCACATTCACTTTCAAAGAAGACACCCCCAATGTACCCCGTCGTAGTCCCACGTGAAGTGCAAAATATGAAAGGTTCCCGGCAGACGCCATCCGCATGAAGTTAGACCCCGGGCAAGAGAGATCGACACTAAATAATCGTGAGTTCCATAAGGATCATGGACACCGAATAGATGACTACATCCAGCTAAAAAAGGAGATCTTGATCCGACGTGGACATCTCAGCCGATATGTGGCCTCGTATATGTGATGGTCTAGCCACCACCACCTCGCCACCCAACCCCGCTCACATCACCATTTTGGGAGAAATCCATGTAATTCCAAGAGGGCTTCATGAGGTGAGAGTCCAACTCGCCAGAGCGCCCACTACAAGCAAAGACGGACGGGAAACCTTAGAAGCACACAAACACATCCAAGCTTCCTACCGATACTACCATAACCTTTTCGTAGACTGACATGGAAGGTCGCAACATCCCACATGACGACCGCTTGTGATAAAACCATAAGAGCTAATAAAACGATCCATGTGGTCCCGTCGATTGAACCGAAGCTCCTACGACATCAATCTTCGGCATCAACTGACAAAATAGGCATTGGAAGGGAGAAATCAGAGCGCCAACGCCCGCCTATTCGGCCTCGTGGGAAAGAGTGACGCCCTCTGGGATCGCAGACGCTTAGTGCTCACTTTGGAGACCCCCATGCCGTGCTACAACAACTATGGAGATTCCTCATAGTGTACACCCTACCTGGCTACAACATGTTACTTGGTAGGCCCTCTCAATGCTATAAGGGCCGTTCCCTCCGCTTTATCACATGGTCATAAAATTTCCAACTCCGCAAATGGAGTAGAATGGTCCGAGGAAACCAAATGGTATCACCAGGAATGTTACCTCAACATCAATGAACCAAAACACTAGCCAACAACATCTACATGGACGAGCTCGACACGCGAGACGAGCAACCACCCGACCTCGCGCCCCTCGTGGCACCAGAGCCGTGCATGCCCTGCGACCACCCGCACCCGCCCAGACAGGGTCCGCCACAGAAGACATCAAGCCTCTCATCCGCTTTCTGAGAGCGTAATTACGGAGGTATTCGCTCAGAAACAGAAAGACATGGGGTGGGGTCGACCCGCTGATCACCCACAGTTAAACGCCAATCCCTCCTTGCTTCTGGCCAAGCAAAAGAGCAATAAGAGAAGTAGAGCACCCGAATGGTCAGCTTAACGTTGTTCTTTGCCAAAAAGCAAACAAGAAGTGGCTAGCTGCACGATTTCACAGACATCAACAGTGGTTTGGGCTTCAAAGGATAGCTCTCACCCTGATTGATCTCATAGTAGACGCCACGGCCGGCCACAAACTTCACTACGTGGACGCCGCTATAACCATTCCAGATGACCCCAAATGATCAAGAGAAGACTCCTGAGTATTCACACGGTCGGAACCTAATGTTATCGAAAATGCCCTTCGCTAAAGAACGCAGGAGCCACCACCAAAGTCGGGATTTTGCGAGTATATACAGACGACATGTCGGGTAAAACTGACAAAGCCGAGTCTACATAACCCATTTAGCCGAGGCTGCTCCAGTCCTAAAAGCTACAATATGAAGCTAAACCCAGCCAAATGCGCTTTCGGAGTCTCCGCCGGGAAGTTCATAGGTTTTATAGTCAACAATCGAGAAATAGAGGCAAACCCAGATAAGATAAAGACCATGCTTGATATGTTGCCTCACAAACACAAAGACATTCAATCGTCCCGATTGTGGAGAATAGATTTGCACAGCCGTCGCACCTAAATGATCGTCTACTTCTTTCTAAGTTCTCAAAGGCCTTCTAGTGGGACGCACATTGCCAAGAGGTGTTCACGGCTCTCAAAACCCACCTAAGCTCTCTTCTGCGATCCTTCTCCCGATCCGACCCGACGGCGGTCCGAATCAACCGGATGCTCCTCGATACTTACTCAAACCGTGACACCCTTTCTCCGATCCGACCCGATCAAGGGTCCAACCAAACCGATGCTCGATACCACTAACCGTGACGCCCCAACTCCTGCATAGGATGTCGCTTTAGGTCACTCTTTTATCATACTTATAACCTTTACACTCTCGCGATATTCATATAATGTTAAACAATTAACTTGTATTACATTCTCAGCAAAACAATTACAAAATATAAATACAAGCTCCAAAATGAAAATGTTCAACATCTATAATTT